>JAQPPZ010002738.1:0-1433693 GCA_028583015.1 Wollemia nobilis | reverse complement strand
ATATCATCTAAAAGGTCATTGCTAATAGTTTCAAATAAGCACTCCCAACCATTATAGATCATTGCCAAGGGAGATTTGTTCTAGGAAGATATATCATTGATGGCATAATAACAATCCATGAACTCATCCACTCAGTTTCCAAGAACAAGAAACCTAGTATTTTATTGAAACTTGATATGAAAAAAGCTTTTGATTAGGTATCCAAGCAATCACTCTTTGATATCCTTTCCAAATTTGGATTCCATGATGAGTGGATTACCCCAATTAAACAATGTTTAAATTTTACCTCATTTTCTATCCTTGTTAATGGTTCTATTATATGTTTTTCAAGATCCCCAGAGATTTAATGCAAGGAGACCTGCTCTAACCCTTCCTCTTCATCATTATGGCTGAAGGTCTTAGGAGATCCCTCAAACAAGTGAGCTCTCTTAGTCTCCTCTTTGGAATCAAGTCATATTCAATGTCAAGTCATATTCAATGTCTAGGGCTATTACACACCAATAATTTGTAGATGATATGATTATGACCACCATTTATTCTATTCTTGAAGAAAAAATAGTCAAAATATCTTAAAATTTTATGGAGCTGCTAGCCATAAGGTCAATTTTGACAAGAGCAAAATATTTTTCCTAAAGAACCCTATTTGTAGGTAGCAAAACATAGCAATAATATTGGGATGTAGCAATTAAATTCTTATTTATATATCTTCGCATGCCCCTATTTTATGGCAATATGATACATGTGATGTGGAACAATGTTATTGATAGAATTCTCATGAAATTAGAAAGTTGGAAAAAAACCCTATTGAGTCAAGCTGCCAAGGCAACTCTTGTCCCAGCAAGCCTCCAAAGCATTTTTGTCTTCTTCATGTTTTTCTTCAAAGTCTCAGCCCCAATATGTCAGAAGATTGAGCAAATTCAAAGAAAATTCCTTTAGCTTGGGAATAAAAACTGTAATAAACTACCTCTGGTAGCATGGGATAAAGTTTACTCTAAGAAAGATAAAGGTGAACTAGGCTTCAAGAAATTTCACCAAATGAATCTAGACCTCTTGGCCAAACAAGGATGGATAATTGCCAAAGGATCTCAAGCTTAATGGATGGATATAATCATAGGTAAATATCTCTAGAATAATTCCTTCTTGTAAGAATTCCCTTTAAGAAGGGGGGGAAATAGAAATTTGGACAAAAGTACTGACCTCATGAGCGAATATATTGCAAACCTCCATCTGGTGGATATCCAACCAGATAATGGCCTTATGACTTGGTCTAAAAGAAGGCAAGGCTTAGCTTGTATAATGGAGAGATTGGATAGGTTTTTGCTCTCTAAAAATTTCTTAATCCATGGTCACATTCCTAAAGTGAAGACTCTTAATAATGTTGGTTCGGATCATTGGCCAGTCATGGTGGAAATGTGGAAAACCAATGTGAGTTTCTCTCCTTTTCGTTTTTAATTAATGTGGCTTAGAGACATTTCCTTCAAACCTCATGTGCAACAATGGTGGAAGGAAGGTAAACCTAGGCATGGGACTAAGATATCCTGTTTTGCCAAAAGACTGCAATACATTAAATCCAAAATCAAGACTTGGAACTGGAAAGAGTTTGGGGATGTTCATAAAAAAAAACATGAAGTTATTGCTCATATTGAAAATTTGAATAAGAAAATCCGTTTAGATGGCCTCATAGAGAAGAGAAGTGCAGATGAAATTAAACTCACAACTCAGTTAGAGGAATGGGAAAAAAGAGAAGAAATCTTATGGAAGCAAAAATGTAGAATTCAATGGCTCAAAGAAGGAGATCGAAACACAAATTTCTTCCCCAAATCTCTTCTAGCTCGAAGATCTCACAACTTTATTTCTTCCTTAAAATCAGATTCTTGAGATGTTGTTTATACTTTGGATGGCATGAAATCTATTGTTGTTGATTACTTTTCCAATATTTTTGTTGCTACTCCTCTTGACTCAACTTCTCAACAAAATGTTCTTCAAGCAATCCCTTCTCTTATCACTTCCGAGGAGAACTCTATTTTGACTGCTCTCGTTACTATCAATGAGCTTCAACAAGTAGTTTTTAAAATGCAAAAAGGGAAAACCCCAAGTCCTAATGGTTTTCCTATTGAGTTCTACCAAGAGTTCTGGGATATCCTTCATGTTGATTTATTAGAGGTGGTGGAAGAAGCCAGGAAATCCAAAGAAATTTTGAAGGTTATCAATAAAAATTATATTACTCTTGTTCCAAAAGCTCAAGAGGTTGATCATATCTCAGCTTTTACACCTATTGCTTTATGTAATGTTCTTCTCAAAATTATTACTAAAATCATGGCAGAAAGGTTGAAGCCTCTTTTGCATAAGATTATTTCCCTGGAGCAAGGGGGATATGTGGAAGGACGTCAGATAGTAGATGAGATAGTTATTGCTTAGGAAACCATCCATTCCATGTATATGCAAAATTCTCCTTCTATGTTCATCCGGTTAGACTTATCCAAAGCTTATGACAGAGTGGATTGGCACTTCCTTATCAAGGTTTTGAGGCAATTTGGTTTCTCTAAGGATTGTATGGATTGTATTATGGGTTGTATCTCTTCAGTTTCCTACTTAGTTCTTATCAATTGCAGGCCTTCTCAGTATTTCCTAGCTTCCATAGGTATCAGGCAAGGTTACCCGCTATCCCCTTATTTATTTATCATTCTTGCTAAATGCTTGGGTAGGACTATAACCAAAAAGAGGGAAAAAAAAACCCTTGAGGGAGTTACCATTTCTCATGGAGCTAGACCTATCTCTCATCTTCAATTTGTGGATGACTCTACCCTTTTAGGTAAAGCTACAGTTAAGGAAGCTTCTAATTTTAAGCAAATCATTAGTTGTTTTTCTAAGGCTACTGGGCAGTTGATCAATGAAGACAAATCTAAAGTTATTTTCTTTCACTACTCTGCTAGACAGGAAGCCATGGTCTTGGAAAAATTATGATATAAGAATACCTCTCTTCCAATCACTTATTTAGGTATTCCCATAAATATTCAAAGGCAGAAAAATAAAGATTGGAATTGGTTGTTGGACAAAGTCAAGAAGAAAATTGGAAAGTGGACCAACAAGTGGCTTTCTTCTGGGGTAGAATCACCTTGGTAAAATCAGTCCTTCAAGCTATTCCTATTTATGTTTCTTCCGTTTTGAATATCCCAAAGGCTGTTCTTCGAGAATTGGATCAAATCAATTATCGTTTCCTTTGGAGTGGTACTAAGGAGAAAATAAAATGTGCCTTAGTGAAATGGGATACTTTATGTCTTCCTAAGAGTGAAGGGGGTTAGGATTCCGGTCTTCAATTAATAACAACAAAGCTTTAGCTGCTAAATTATATTGGAGGATGTTGCATAACCCCAATGCTCTTTGGGCCAATAATCTCCGTGCTAAATATGCTAAGAATAAATGTCCTGAAGACCTTGTTCACTATCAACTTCCTACCAAAGGTCTCCCATTTTAGCAGTTCTTAAGACTAGTGAGGATTTGATAAAGAAAAAATTATTTTGGATCATTCATAATGGTCATCATGCAAATTTTTGGACAGATTCTTGGGATGGTCACAAGCCTTTGATAACTCAGTTTCCCAATTGGAGGCCTTGGATGGAGGAGCTTCATTGAGCTAATTGGATAAAGGTGGCTAATTACTTTTGGTACCATACTGGTAATTCAAAGGTTGGTAGATATTGGATCCTTATTGAGGACTGGCCTATTCAAATCCCAGAAAGGCAAAGACAAGATATCCAATGCATCCTTCATATGAGATCCATCTCTTGGTCCCATGAAAAATATTGTTTTGGATGGAACGACACTACTAAGGGTGAGTATTCAGTTGCTCAAGGTTATTTGACCTTATGCAATAATAATCCCAACCATTCTTTTGACATATTTTCTCAATTGTGGGATCAAAAGTTTTGGCCTAAGGTGAGGTTCTTTAATTTGATTTTATTGCATCATAGGGTCCTTACTGGTGAGCAACTTATGAAGCATGGTTTTCATGGCCCTTTTAGATGTGAAATGTGTGAAGAGAATGTAGAAAATATCAACTATATTTTTATTGAGTGTACTTTATCCTCTGAGCTATGGAGGAGAATGTCAACTTTACTTGGCTTACAGTGGTCCAATTTTTTCACTTTTGAACAACTTTGGAGGGATTGGCCTAATCAAGAGGGTGTTGATCATTTTATTAGGCAGTTAGTTTGGATGGGTTCTACCATTATTCTTTGGAATATTTGGAATGAAAGGAACAACCAAATTTTTAATCAAGATAGGAAGGATATTCACTATATTTGGCAAAAGACCATAGCCAACTTAGTTGAATCAGTCCATCATCTCCTTAATCACCCCCAAAACTCCCACCAAATATGGGATCAAGTGATGCAAATATTGAAGATTAAACCTTCTAAGGGAAACCAAATTAAAGGGAATGTGAGTATTAGTAAGATGGATAGGACTAGAAATTGGCAACCTCCTCCTAAGGATTTTGGAAAAGTCAATACTGATGGAGCCTCTAGAGGGAACCTTGGAAAAGCCAGTGTGGGAGGAATTGGTAGACTTTCAAATGGCTCCCTGGTTTTTACTTTTGCTGAGAATTTGGGTATTATTTCCAATAACCTTGTTGAGGGGTATGGTATCCTTAGAGGCCTTCAGGAGGCTACCAAGGTTGGATGGGAAAAGGTTTTAGTTGAGTTTGACTCTCAACTTATGATTAATCTCTTGAAGACTCCTAAGAATCATAAGGTGGATTGGAGAATAAAAAAAATTATTGAGAAAATTTAGTTAATCAAGATGGGATTTTTGAAAGTTGATTACAATCATGTGGTCAGAGATCAAAACAAGAGTGCTGATGCTTTAGGTAATTGGGCTTTGGAAAAAGGTGATCTTACTTGTTATGGCCACCCTCCTATATGGTGGGCTTATCAAAATAAGGGAAGCTCTTCTTTCTATCATTTCTTTGGATGGCTCCAGTTCTGAAGGTACCTAGTTTCTTATTGTTTTTTTTTGTTTCTCTTTGGTTCATTCAGTTTTTTTAGTTCCCTGGCTCATTCTATTCTTTATTTTGTTTCCTTTGTTGATTATTGCATTAACAATCTTCTGGTCTAGATAGGTCATTGTTTTCTTCATTTTTTTTTCTTTTGTCTTCTTTGTTTTTTTATTTAGTTTTTTAAGGTGGGTGGGTTCTTTTGTTTTTTTTTGTTTTTGTGTTCTTTGTGTTGTTTTTTGTTGTTCTTGTGTTTTTGTTGTTTTGTTTTTTTTTTTATGTTTATTGTTATTGTTCTTGTGTTTTTTTTCATTCTTGTTCTTGGGTTTCTCTTTGTTTGTGTTATTTCATTTTTTTATGTGTGAGTGTTTTCTATGTTTTTTGTTTTTGTTTATTGTCTGTTGTTGGTTGTTTTTATTTTTATTTTATTTATTTTATTTTTTAGGTTTTGGTTGTGTTTATTTTTTCATGTTTTTTTGGGTTATGTATTTGTAGTGTTCTGTTGTTTTTGTCTTGTTTGTGTTTTGTTATGTGGTTCTTGTGTTTTTCTATGTGGTTTGTGTTGTGGTTTCTTTTATATTATTATGTGTGTTTGGTTGTGCTTTTGGTTTTGACACACTCAAGGAGTTTGTTTTTTATTTTACTTTATTATTTTTGTTGTTATTTTTTTTTTTAATTTGGTTTTGTGTGTTTGTTTGCTCCTTGAGTATGTCAAAGGTGGTAGGCTAGGTCCGAGTCCTGGGTGTTTTTTGTGGAATGGATACCCCTGCATCCTTGGGTCTTACCCGAAAGTGGCATCCCCTTTTGGGATGTTTTCCACACAAAAAAAAAAAATTTCCCTATTCCCAATGGATATCACTTCTGGAACTCGATTATCCATACTAGAGAAATTGTCAAAAAAGTCTAAAGGTGGTGACTTAGATCTGGTAGGAATATTAAATTCTGGGAGGATTCCTAACTGAAGGACCACCCACTAATCAATGAACCAAGTTGTTCCATTCTAAAACCTCTCACAGACTAGTTGTTTGGAGATAGAGTGGCTAATTTTATTTCTCAAACATCGAAATGCAAGCAATGGAAAATTATTCCTACCAATAGCCTTAGAAATGAACTTAAAATTTTGTAATAGAAATATCAAAACTGCTAAGTGTCTCTGTCATTCCAAGCATCCACTCCAGAGACACTCATGTATGGAAATTTTGTGAGGATGGTCAATTTGTAGTTAAAACTACATATCACATTCAAAATCCTTCAACAGATTCAAGAGCCTATTGAAATATTTTTTGGATCAAACTCTTAATTCCAAATATGAGTTTCTTTTCTTGGCTTGCCTCTCAGAATAAAATTTTAACTATTGATAATCTAAATAAAAGAGGCATGCACATCACCAATTGTTGTATTCTCTATAATTCTAGTTGGGAGTTGACCTTTCATTTTTTCTTGAAATATCTATTTTCCATTGGTATATTGAACTCCCTCTTTGATATCTTTAGCATTGTGTAGGTTCAACCATCATCCCTTTTTCAATTGTTAGAACAATGGCCAAATCCCTTTTCCAATACCCAACTACAATTCCTTTGGTCCACTTGTCTGCAACATTACCTATGGTAAGTATGATTGGAGAGTAAAAATAAAGTGTTCAATAGTTTGAGCAAAAATCCTTGGTTTATCTTCCACCGTGTCATCACTCTTGCCTCGGATAATTCCCAACTTGTTTCTACATTTGAAGTCCCTAAACCTGGCCTTGAAACTCGCTTGTTTAATATGTTAAAGTTTAAGTGCAATCCTTTTGTGGCCTCCCAAACCCGCATTGATAGATCTATTATTAAGTGGACTCCTCTTTCGATTGGTTGGTTAAAACTAACTTTTTATGGTATGGAAAAAGGGAATCCTGGGATGGTCAACACTGGGAGCATTATAAAAAATGATAGGGATCAAATAATCTATGCTTATGTGGATAGTATTGGGATTCAGTTCAACAACCTTGCAAAAGTGAGAGCCATGTACCAAGGTCTGATAATTATGCAAGATTTTTATTGTGACCACATCATTGTTGAAGGTGATTCCATGTTTGCTATCAATTTGATCAAAGAAAATAAAGTCCCATCGTGGAGTGTTCAAAATATGATTAATGAATACAAAACCTCATTGGTAAGATACACAAAATTAATTATTCATTACATGTATAGATAAGGAAATAAAGTAGCATATTTACTTGCAAAAAAAGGAGTTATGGAAGAATCCCTTTGCATTTGGCGATCTGACTTCCTAGTGGGACTCGTGGAGGTAAACCATGGTGATGGAATTTGTTTACTTTAGCAAGTATGGTGGTCCAAGTAATCCTATTGGACCCCAAATGAGACTCCCTTACCTGTATCTTGGCAGTAATCACTTCCCACATGGTATTTGATTCCTCATGAGAATTTTGAGATGCAGGTCAATGTCATCTCAAGTGACAGTTATGGTTTCCTATTCTAGTTTACATGGTTCATGTTCATGATTTGCTTGTTTTGATAGTTTTTTCTATTAATTTTTTGGGTTTTCTAGGTTTGTTGGGAATTGCTAGGTTTTTGTTTTTATCTTTATGGATGGTTTAGTTAGGTTTTTCCATATGATTTTTTGTTTTGTTCAACTTTCAGTGTTTATCCCAGTTGGGTTCACACATGTTTCTCTCTGTAAAAGGTTTTGGGTCCTTTTCAAAACCCCTCTATCAATAAAGAAAAAAAAAGGAAGAATATCATCAACATATACTTCATGCATAAAATATCATGGTTTCACCTAGGGATGATAATCATGATCGTATACTATAGTACTTAAGCTTAGTTTTCCTTTCTCACTTGAAAATATGTCTTCAATGTTGATTGCCCTATCAATATATTCATTAATAGGTTGACCAAATTAAATCATGTGGCCATCCTTAAATTTCATTGATTTGGCAAACTCCACTTATGGATACCTCGGTAAAATACCATCAGTTATATTATCATTCAAATATTAAAGTTCATTCATATATGCACACATAATAGATTTTAAAATAGTTTTATGTTCAAGACAAATCCTTAACACTTTAGGACATTAACAATGACTTTCACATTCAATATTGTAGATGGTGCATCACTAGCTAACAACTATGTAAGAGAAAATTGCCTAGAAAGAATATACGAAGCTCCAAAAAATCCTTTCTAGTTATGCGAACATTATATTATTGAACCTATTGGAAATAACACATCAATTCTCTAATGGAAGATTGATTCATTTTCTAAACTCTAGATAAGATATTCCACAACCTCACAAGAAATGCCATATTTAGCATGACAAGTATCTCAAATAGTAATTTCCTTAGTCCTTGATAATGTTTGAAAAATTCCTTCAAAAGTGTCCCTAGAAACTATTGCTTTGGTATCTCCACTAAGCATTCCTCCAATAGATTTTTATTTAGACCTAATTTTACACTCTTCACTTAATCCCATATCCACCATATATGTTGGACCCCAATGTTGATAATTACATTTAGGAATTTTAAATTCCATAGAATGAAAGGAATTTTTAGTTTTATATTGTGCCATACTACAAGAATAAAATTGAAGAAGTGAACTATGATGTGAACTATTTGCACCTTTCTCCAATAATTTTATATTTTTATCAACGTATCAAATTGCAATTAATATCTGATTACAATCACTATCAAACTCATCAAACCTCTTCCTTTCACCATGTACATCAGTCACAATGTAACTAAATATTCGCTTTATAAGAGTGTTTCCATCGGCAACTATGGCATTTGTTAATGCCTCAACCAATTTCACAACTTGCTCTAACATTTCCTATATGCAAGTCAAGGATCCATTTTACAAATTATGCAATCATATCCATTATTTTAATTATAAAGGGATTTTCTAGGAATTAAATGATTACCTTTTGTTTTATTCCTATGGCTAGAAAATTCTTTAATTGCTTTCACAATTCTATTTTTAGCCCATCTATTATTAACTAAAGAGTTTCCATTATTATTCATTTTTTCTCCATTCAAAAAACCATCTATCAAGGCAGGATCATTTACATGTGCTTCCTATGTAGACAACATTTTCTCTAGTCACAAATTGATGGTAATTTCCTTTTTCAATTTTAATTTCTACTCTATTTAATAATTTCAAACCTTAATTTAATTTCCTTTGAACATTGATGTTTGGGTGAATATAAAGTTAAATTTAGATTAATTTGAGTATCTTTACCCCTAAATTAATACTATTTTTTTCTTGTACAGGGGCATTTCTTTGTTGGTGACTGTAACGTCTCTTCTAATCATATATTTAATGCTTTCACCTGATTCCTTTTTGCCTTATAATCTTCAGTTAAAAATTTCCAATATCTATAGTTTTTTACCTCAATTAATGCATCTCAATCTATGGTCTTTGTTTTCTAGTATTTCTCTTGGTTCTCCAATGTTCTCTTCAATGGTCTCTACTCAATTTTTAGCCTCAAGTGCTTCAATATTCTATTGTTTCCTTTGGCTTCTACTCAAACAATTACCTACAATTTGTTGCATAACACTTTTTACAATTTTCATGAATGCTTTCTTCAATAATATTATTTCCTTAAAATACATTTTTTTTCAATATTCTTATTATAACTCCTTTCAATAATTATTATTCAATTTGTTATTCTTATTCAATATTCAATCTTCAATTTTAGATCTTTCTTTCAAATTATTCTCTTCAAAAAATCAAAATTTCTTGTTTAGTTTCTTCTTATAATTTCCATCAATTATTATTATTTTTTAAATATTTTATTCTTCACTTCTCCAAATATTAATTTCTTCTTCACTTTAATAAAATGTCTTCCGTTTAATAAAATAATTAACTCTACCTTATCTTGGAAATTCTTCTCAAATCTTCTATAATTTTTAGCAATATTATCTCCCTTTATTCACCTTTCTACAATTTCCAATGCTCTATGTTAGCTATATTCAACTTTGGATGATGTATTTATCCCTACAACTTTATATCCTCATATGCACTTATCAAATTGATTACTAATAATCTTTGTGTACCTTTAATATAGACACTTCTTCTTCTTCTCAACTCAGCCTAGCTTCTCTTAATATAGATACTTCTTCTTCTTCTTCTTACTCTTCATCATTGCTTTGATACCACTATTAGAAAATCATCCCTATTTTCATAGGATAATTTCATAGAATATCACAATGTCTCCCAATAAATCAATTGCAAATATCTCATAATAATTAACATAAAACTCACATAATATTATTGAAATTATATCTACTATAAGCAATGCATAAATGTAATGCTTGTTTTATTCTTTGTTATAATACTTTTTTTTAATAGATACATACATGAGACTCTTCATATTCACATGACTCTTGACCTTTACACTTAGATAAACTATTCATATCCTCATACTCATGCGAGATCTATCATCAAATTTATCTCTTACGTAATTATAAATCTCACATAATTATATAAATATAGTATCTCATGATTGCTCATAAATACTTACTTCTAAACATGACACCTCACACACATAACTCCACACTTATTTAATTTTATTTAAGTTTACATGGTGGAATTAGTATCCGCCATTAATTTGTGTAGGTTTTTTGGCTTTTATGGCTGCCACAGTATTCTATGGTGTCCACCTTAGATGTTGTCACATAGATCTTCATGTAGTCCACCCCTATAACCACCATGCCACAATAATTTTAAACCTTTTACATCGTTGAAAGCACCAAGAAAAAGATAAGCGTTTAGTTTGACAAGGCCCAAGATTTGAACCTCAGACCTTCACTCCCCTTATGGGGCTTGGGGTAACCAATTGGTCTACACCTCGGACCTCAACACCACACTTATTTACATGACACATTACATACACTTAATAACATGACACCTACTATAGACTCAAATATTAAACACACCCTAGACTAAACTATTTATAATGTCCTTTCCCTAATATTGCAAGGTACAAAATAATATAATACATTCAACACTTGTTTCTTCAAAATTCAACTTAGCAATCAAATTTCCAATGAGAAACATTTTTTTAATAAATATTTCCTATCATTGATTGATGCTCCTAAGTCTAGATCACTATATCCAACCAAGAAAATATTATTGTTTTAAGTATAATGGATTCTATATTTTTTCAATTTTCTTTTGCATACCTTAGAATCTCTTACTTGCTCTTATAGTATTTAAATATCTTACTCATGTTTCATATATAATATTGAAATTGTTATTGATAATCACATAGGATTACTAAAAAATATCCTATACTTCTACTAATACACTCTTCCACTTCCATCATCTTTTCATATTACTTCACCTTGTGTAATTTGGATAACAACATTTTATAACTTTCCATTCCAAATATGTTCAACATATCATGTATATATTTAGAATGGTAAATGAAGGACTTATAATATGTTTGATGTACCTCCATGCAAAAACCATAATGCATCAATCCCAAATTACTAAATAAAATTCTTGCTTATTGGATTTTTTGAACCCTCTCTTTCTTGATTTTTGATGAACTTCATATGAAGATTATATCATCAACATAATAGTAAATAATAAAAATATTATCACATTCTAATTTAGTCTATAGAGTGGGATATTTCTTGCTTTCCATAAATTTATGCATTAAGAAACATGGATTAATATATTTTTTTTTTTTTTTTTGTAGAAAACATCCCAAAAGGGATGCCAATTTCGGGTAATACCCAAGGAAGCAGGGGTATCCATTCCACCAAAAATGCCCAGGAATTGGACATGGCCTACCACCTTTGACATACTCAAGGAGCAAACAAACACACAAAACCAATTTAAAAATAAGTAAATAACAACAAAAATAACAAAATAAAATAAAAAACATGCTCCTTGAGTGTGTCAAAAACAAAATCACAACCAAACACGCACAATAAGATAAAATAAACCACAACACAAACCACATATAAAAACACAAGAACCACATAACAAAACACAAACAAGACAAAAACAACAGAACACTACAAAGACATAACCCAAAAAAAAATGAAAAATAAACACAACCAAAACCTAAAAAAATAAAAAATAAAATAAAAATAAAAATAAAAAACAACCAATAATAGACAATAAACAAAAACAAAAAAACATAGAAAACACTCACACATAAAAACACGAAATAACACAAACAAAGAGAAACCCAAGAACGAAAAAAACACAAGAACAATAACAAAAAACATAAAAAAAAAAACAACAAAAACACAAGAACAACAAAAAACAACACAAAGAACACAAAAACAAAATAAAATAAAAAAAACCCACCCACCTTAAAAAACTAAACAAAAAAAACAAAAAAGAAAAAAGAAATAAAAAATGAACAAAACAATGACCTATCTAGACCAGAAGACTATTAATGCAAGAATCAACAGAGGAAACAAAATAAATAATAGAATGAGCTAGGGAACTAAAAAAAAAATGGAATGAACCAAAGAGAAGCAAAAACAAAAAAAACAAAAAGAAACTAGATACCTTCAGAACTGGAGCCATCCAAAGAAATGATAGAAAGAAGAGCTTCCCTAATTTGAGAAGCCCACCATATAGGAGGGTGGCCATAACAAGTAAGATCACCTTTGTCCAAATCCCAATTAGCTAAAGCATCAACACTCTTGTTTTGATCTCTGACCACATGATTGTAATCAACTTTCAAAAATCCCATCTGGATTAACTAAATTTTCTCAATAATTCTTTTTATTCTCCAATCCACCTTATGATTCTTAGAAGGAGTCTTCAAGAGATTAATCATAAGTTGAGAGTCAGACTCAACTAACACCTTTTCCCATCCAACCTTGGTAGCCTCCTAAAGACCTCTAAGGATACCATACCCCTTAGCAAGGTTATTGGAAATAATACCTAAATTCTTAGCAAAAGTAAAAACCAGGGAGCCATCTGAAAGTCTACCAATTCCTCCCACATTGGCTTTTCCAGGGTTCCCTCTAGAGGCTCCATTAGTATTGACTTTTCCAAAATCCTTAGGAGGAGGTTGCCAATTTCTAGTACTATCCATCTTACTAATACTCACATTCCCTTTAAGTTGGTTGCCCTTAGAAGGTTTAATATTCAATCTTTGCATCACTTGATCCCATCTTTGCTGGGAGTTTTGGGGGTGATCAAGGAGATGATGAACTGATTCAACTAAGTTGGCTATGGTCTTTTGCCAAATATAGTGAATATCCTTCCTATCTTGATTAAAAATTTGGTTGTTCCTTTCATTCCAAATATTCCAAAGAAGAATGGTAGAACCCATCCAAACTAACTGCCTAATAAAATGATCAACACCCTATTGATTAGGCCAATTCCTCCAAAGTTGTTCAAAAGTAAAAAAATTGGACCACTATAAGCCAAGTAAAGTGGTCATTCTCCTCCACAACTCAGAGGCTAAAGTACACTCAATAAAAATATGGTTGATATTTTCTACATTCTCTTCACACATTTCACATCTAAAAGGGCCATGAAAACCATGCTTCATAAGTTGCTCACCAGTAAGCACCCTATGATGCAATAACAACCAATTAAAGAACCTCACCTTAGGCTAGAGCTTTTGAGCCCAAAATTGAGAAAAGATGTCATAAGAATCATTGGGACTATTATGACATAAGGTCAAATAACCTTGAGCAACTGAATACTCACCCTTAGTAGTGTTGTTCCATCCAAAACAATCATTTTCATGGGACCAAGAGAGGGATATCATATGAAGGATGCCTTGTATATCTTGTCTTTGCCTTTCTGGGATTTGAATAGGCCAGTTCTCAATAGGGATCCAATATCTACCAACCTTTGAATTACCAGTATGGCACCGATAGTAATTAGTCACCTTTATCCAATTAGCTCGATGAATATCCTCCATCCAAGGCCTCCAATTGAAAAATTAAGTTATCAAAGGCTTGTGACCATCCCAAGAATAAGTCCAAAAATTTTCATGTTGACCATTATGAATGATCCAAAATAATTTTTTCTTTATCAAATCCTCACCAGTCTTAATAACTACTAAAATGGGAGAACCTTTGGTAGGAAGTTGATAGCGAACAAGGTCTTCAGGACTTTTGTTCTCAGTATATTTAGCACAGAGATTATTGGCCCAAAGAGCATTGGGGTTATGCAACATCCTCCAATATAATTTAGCAGCTAAAGCTTTGTTGTTATTAATTGAAGACCGTAATCCTAACCCCCCTTCACTCTTAGGAAGACATAAAATATCCCATTTCACCAAGGCCCATTTTCTTTTCTACTTAGTACCACTCCAAAGGAAACGATGACTTATTTGATCCAATTCTCAAAGAACAACCTTTGGGATATTCAAAACGGAAGAAAAATAAATAGGAATAACTTGAAGGACTGATTTTACCAAGGTGATTCTATCCCCAGAAGAAAGCCACTTGGTGGTCCACTTTCCAATTTTCTTCTTGACTTTGTCCAACAACCAATTCCAATATTATTTTTTTGCCTTTGAATATTTATGGGAATAACTAAATAAGTGATTGAAAGAGAGGTCTTCTTATATCTTAATTTATCCAAGACCATGGATTCTTGTCTAGCAGAGCAGTGAAAGAAAATAACTTTAGATTTGTCTTCATTGATCAGCTGCCCGATAGCCTTAGAAAAATAGCTAATGATTTGCTTAATATTAGAAGCTTCCTTAACTGTAGATTTACCTAAGAGAGTAGAGTCATCCACAAATTGAAGATGAGAGATAGGTCTAGCTCCATGAGCAATGGTAACTCCCTCAAGGGTTTTGTTTTCCATATTTTTGGTTATAGTCCTACCCAATCATTCAACAAGAATGATGAATAAATAATGGGATAGCGGGTCACCTTGCCTAATACCTCTGGAAGCTGGGAATGACTGAGAAGGTTTGCCATTCATACGAACTAAGTAGAAAACTGAATACTCTTGAATACATAACATTAATTTTTATTATCTACTATAACATTAATACTCTTGAATACATCAAAATATTCACTTTATTTCTTTTAAGATATAGCCCATGTTTATTTTTACCTTGACCATCAATAATAGTGGTAAATTAGAATTATTTATAAACACTTGTTGTATCTATTAGACAATTAGTACTTAATTGAATTAGTCATAATAGTTATGATGCTCTCCATTCTCTTCCTCTATAAAATATCTCTACATGATATTTTTCCATTATTCATCCTTCAAACACCTCACATCTTGCTTCTGTATATGGCATCTATTAAACCATTCCTTTAACATGCAATAAATACAAGATTAAAAATTTTAGACTATCATTTCCATGTTATAATTAACTCTTATCCCCAATATTTGTATGAAACATATTGATCTCTTATCCTCCAACCTCCATAGAATATATTGTATTTCATGTCATAAGTACAGTAGCCACTACATGTTTCTCATTCATTTTATCATTGATGATTCACTCTTTTTCTCAAACACTACTAGCTATTGTTTTTCTACAAGATATCATGTAATCATAAATCTATTCTTTAAGAATGGTGTGAAGTAACAATTTTGAATATTTATGTTTATTTTTTGTTTTAATTTGTAACGTTCCTTTTGTTTGAATTGTCAGAGCTTTGTGATCTCAAAATTTTACCTTGCTTTATATGAGTAACCAAACTCCAACAATAAATCCTTATTATCAATCATATAATTCCAATAAAAAGAACTTAAGTATCACTACTATTTGGTTGAAACTTGTGTCACATGACATGATAGGAATATATGCTTTGATCTCTCACCTTATTCACCTGATTTTTTTCCCTTATTTATTGGTTGTCTTTAATTTATATTATTTTTTATAATTGTAATAACTTATATAATAGAGATAGTGTGCATTCCTCTTATCTAAAAATTTATTTTACATTTTTTTATTTTAGCATCATCTTTTACATTGGCCTCTTCCTCTTGTAGAATGTTAATTTTACTTCTCCTTTCTTTGTCCTTGGGTAGTTGAGATTTATCTAGGCCCATAATTATTTAATAATCCAACCTTGAAATCAAAATATTATTTTAGGTTTATTTTTTCACTAATTTATTTCTTCTCTCATACAACATATGTGATCCAATCAATTTAATACATTCCTAGATCTTTAAATCTCTACTCTCTTCACTAGCCATTGTAGTTTGTACAATTTTTCTAGTTTGGTGTCAATATTCTCAAAACATTCTTTTTATGTTGGTTCTTCATCATAAACACTCATTTTGAACATAATATTACACATATTTCCAAAATAATATTCCATATTTTTTTGGGTGTTGATAAAAAAAAGGGTTGAAGGACCCCGACCCTTTACACAAATCTTGAAATATATACAAAAAAAACAAGAGAAGGCCATACAAATTCAAGATAGCCTTATCTTAGTAAAAAAAACAAACATGGATTAAACTTGTTGATGGAGAAGCTAAACTAATATCCCTCCCACTATTCTTTTATTTGATGTGGCTTATCCAGTGCTCAATGCTTTACATAACTGATAAAGAAACTGCTTACAATAATGTAATTTAGTGTGCTCAAATCCTTCATGTGAGCAATGTAATTTAGTGTGCTCAAATCCTTCATCACATGATCCCAATAAGTATTCTACTTTTCTATGCCCTCTTTATTTACTAACTTCATTATCAATTCTTATAATCTCTTCCAACTCTATGGGGGTGTATGACCAGACCTTGAAATTCTTAGATTTAACTGCCATATTCACCAATTTATCGGTAACTTTGTTTCCCTCTCTATAAATATGTTTAACTTGATTCTCTTCTAGGTTTCCCAAAATAGTCCTCGGATATGAAATTATTTGATAAAGGCTAGAATTATTTAACGCACCTTTTTAAAGGGAAGTTATAATATTCTTGGAATCTCCCTTAATAACAATTCTCCTAAAACCTAACTTCACTGCAATTCAAAGGCCTATAAGAATCATCCTTGCTTCAGCTTGGTGATTTGCGGTAGTTCCTAGATCCTTAGTATATGCAACCACACCAACATGACCCAGGTTAACTTTTGCAGTCCGGTCGAAGTTAATTTTTACCCTATTTTTGTGAGGGCATTCCCATCTAATATCTAGTCTCACCTTATTAATTTTTTCTATACTTAAATAATTTTTTCTCTAAAGAAAATCATTCCAAAATTATTTACTTCATTCTCTTACTTTAATAAATATCATTTTTTAGTTATACTTGATGAATTTTAACTCAATATAAAATATTATTGAATATTACCTCACAATACTTAAATGAGTAATAGGTTAACTATGTGTGAACATGATACATATGAATACATATATGTGTATACTAACCACATAATCAATGTAATATGTGGAGTTGGCATGGTTTTGCATCACAATTGCTTGCCTTTCCTTGGACTATGAATATGAACTTCCTATCCACGAGACAATAAAATATTTTGCTAATTTTTCTCGACTTTGAATGCATTTAAGGAACCAACAAGACACTAAGAAATAATTATGATGTCTATATGGCATCAATAATGCGGAGTCAATCATTTTCAATTTGTAGAGCTTATGTCATAGGAAAATGTTTAAAAAAATACCAATTGTTGTTGACAATCGTACAAGAAAAGGGGCTTAAACCAATGGCACTAATTTTCCTTCGTTATAAATTATCGAATAGAAACAAAAAAGTGCGTACTTTGATTTTGCTTTAGTAATAATTTGATATTTAAGATTTTCTTTTTAATAATATTTATTTTCCATTGTATTTGGTTAAAAAAACTTTCCTCCTTTTAAAAATTTATGTACACATGTTTTGAATATTAGAAGTGAGTTTATAAACGGTAAACTAGGCAAGTCAGAGAGGAGATCCCAGGTAAGCAAAATTGGCGGTCTTCTTCTTTCTTCGTCGATGACTCTCGCCGCCGCACATGCAGGTCAAATTTTGCTTCCAAATTTGACTGGACCGCTCACTAAACTGATCACGTTCCCTTAATATCCCCATAACGCAACGCAAACGGCGTTGCGGTCTACAGATGACAATCACACAATACCACGACAAAAGCAGCGGAGGGACCAGGACCAGGACCAGGACCAGGACCGGGACGGCTTTAGAACTGGTGCATTTGGCACGAGGAAATTGAATCGAATTACTTTGAAAATTATTCCGAAGCAAGGTTCAGTTTGTGATTGTAAGTAGTCCATCATCACTGCCAGCGTACAAATAATTATGTAATTCTTTAGACGACGTCACTTGTGTTTTTTTCTTTTCTGTCGTCTGTCGTTGAAATAAAAATTACCTTTAAGCTCTACGAGGCTGGTCAGCAAATCTTTTGATACAAATCCTAGCAGATGGACGCCTCATTTTATCTATTTGTTAGTCCCTAGCGCGCAAGGAAACCAGAGGAACCTACCCTTTTAAATAATAATAATAATAATAATAAATTAAAATAGTATAGTTAGTTTAAATTTAAAGGTGCAAGTCTTTGGTGTTATTATGTGGGATTCTTTATTAACATTGAGTTTGGGTATGTGTGTGGGAGCTGCTCTTCCTACTTTTAACTCCTTAATGTGATGAGACAAGTTTAATGAATTTCACTCAGAGGTTTTAGGTAGCAATTATTTTTTATTTAAATTTATTTTTTAAATTATATTTATTACACAATTTTGAACATATTATTAATAATTTTTTAAAAACGTTTAAAATTTTAATATTATATTACATAAGTTGCTCTTAACCATGCAGATTCTACACATCCTATGAATGCAAGAATGACTATTAGAGATGAGGCTGTATACGGGCATGTCATGTTTAAGATCTAGGTATGCAAGGATTTATTGTTGGCATGATGCGAAGAGATGAATCTAATTCGACCAATTAATGTCAATGGCCGCCTCCTTTTATAAAGCTAACCAACATATAAAACATATAGAGAATGCTTTGAGAAAATATCCGATGTTAAACGAGCTCAGCTTAGTGCAAGGCTATTCTCCTTTTATAAAGCTAACCAACATATAAAACATATAGAGAATGCTTTGAGAAAATATCCGATGTTAAACGAGCTCAGCTTAGTGCAAGGCTATTCCAAGAGAAGGAGAAAAAATAAAAATCATATTAATCGAACTAAACAGCAATATATTGGATTAAAAAATGTTTATAGAAAATTTAGGTTATGCTTTTTCTCTTATAGTGGAGCACGCAACATTAATCTAAACGTAGAATGAAGAGTATTTGAAGAAGGGGTTGTTCATAAAAGTACCAAAGAATATAAGGTGATTGAAAAAGCTACTCAGTTGTTAAATGTTGGTTCAAAGAGAAGGTTGTAAGAAAGGGCTCTTTTAGAATACCTCAAAAAATTGGGATTTGTTTTCCTATAAGAATAATGTCCTAAATGAGAATAAGGGAAAAAAATTAAGCAGTTTTAAATGGACAATATAAGTGTTTCATAGTACATTAGAGATGTTTTCAAACTTGCAATCTGTGTTCTTTGTAAATTTGTATGGAAGTTTAAAAAATAAACATCTGAGATTAACATAGGGCAATGAACCCTTCAAATGTTATAGGCTTTGTTATGCAAGATGGAACAAAGGTTTAGAGATTTTTTTTAAAGGGTTAATGTTAAGTATAGATTATGTTTGGATAAAAAATGTCTACCTTGTTCATTTTCATTTAGTTGCACGTCTAATTTTAATAGTTCCTTTATGCAAAGGATAGACAAGATGAATTCTATAACATAGCTTATATTCTGGAGGATTATGATTTATGTAGTGGTTTGAGAAAGTGGTATATTGTAAATATGGTAACTTGGAGCAACAAATGATAACATGGAAGACGAATGAGTATAAAAAAAATGTGATATTCATTTATTGCTATTCAAAGAAAATAGATTTAATGGAATTTAATTTTCCAATAATTAAATTTATTATGATTATTCATGAAAATTAAATTTATTGATATATTAAGCATAATTATAATATGATTTGAGAAGATCTATAGTTTTATTTATCATCATATAACATCCTTTTGGATGTTTATGGCAATGTTTGATTTTGATTTAAAAATATTGTTAACTTCAAAACAAGTAAAAAATTACCATAACCACTTTAGTAAGGTATGAAATCTGGTACAATAACCCATGCGCATATAAGATAGAATGTTATCAATATGTAGAGTTCTATAAAACATAATTAATTATGTGAAGAAAGAGTTGCACCTCTATATTAGTGATGATCATGACCATAATACTCATTTTGATTGACATTATTTTGAACTAATTTGTACCTCAAATTTATATATGATATAAGAAGCATTTGGTACAGTTGAATGGGTCTTTAGAATAGTTCAAACTAACTTTATCACTTTCTTAGCTTTGTCAACACCACATCAAGATTAAAATTTCTTTTATTTGGAGATTCAATGATAAAATATGGTAAATGAAGATATGCTTTTTCAAATGCAAGCACAAAACATGATATTCAAAAATATTATATGCAATATTGTGTAATAATTTTATACGTCTGAAAAAATCATTTGAAATAAGAAATAAAAAATTATTGAAGATGCATTAATGTGAAATATATTTTGACATGTTTTCTATATTAATAACATATTTTTTTTGTTACATATATGAATTGGATACAATCACAATTTTTTTTAGTAACTGCCAGTGCAACTGGAAGGGTTCAAAGTATCAGTGAAGGCTTCCAACACACCTACCCTCTCCTTAATGGTAACACAAGCTTCCAACACACCTACCCTCTCCTTAATGGTAACATATTATAAAATGTATACTTTAGTGATTTAATTTAGTATTCCAAGTTATTTTCTCAATTGTTTATATGGGACTGAAACATATTACATTATCACCACATAGTGGTATTACAACAAAGCTTGGATATTATCTACATATTGTTCTACAATATTTGAACCTTGGTTTCCTCTTTAAATATTGAGTAATCTAATGGGTTGAACCAATGCCACTTTATTTTTAATAATTTTACACATGTTTTTATGAGGGATTTTACCTCATACTAAGTGGGGTTTGAATATTGGACCTCTCAAAGAGAGGCCAAAGTCCTTACCATTGCAATAAAGTATTCCAAGATATTTTCATCAGACCTAGTAAAACCAATTTCTTCTAAGTTACTCTACATTAGTGTGTGTTTAGTAATTATTGATTTGAAAAATCCATTGAATTTTTAAACCATAAAAAGTACAAGGAGTACATATCCTTAGTTAGGAGGATTCCATGGACCATTCAACTAATAGATACTCATGTTCTCATGAGTTATATGAAGAAAATAGAATAATAATATCTCAATGTTCAAGTTGGTTATGCTCAAGAATGGAAGTATGAGGTTCTTATTCTTTTAGAACCATTTATAACAAATCTTATTTTCCAAAACTAAGAAGTTTATTTTTTCATTGATTATGATAATATATCTAAATATGTAAAAACAATGTACATTTAAAGATTACATGTATACATATTATATCCTAGATTAAATGATGTCATATTTTAGATGTTGATGTCTTTAAAACAATTTTTTTTGGCTCAATAGAAAAATTTTAAGATATACAATTACAAAATTTAATACAACATGTTGAATAAATATTTAAAATTTCTAATTAAAAATAGGTTGTTTTAACCAATACCTAGTACCATTTTATTATAATTTTATGTTTCAATTCAATTGAAATTATATTTAATCAAACTATGTAAGAAATATCATGACTATGTATCTAGTTATATTTAACAAATATATGTAAAATTTTAAGGATATTTTATTGGAATCACGCATTATATTATGCTTTTAAAATCCTAGTTGTACTTCACAAGTATTTTTATGATATCTAAACTCTCAAGAGTATCGAATAGTTCAATGACACACATATATAATAATAAATTTTAGGTTTTGAATATATATTAACATATTTCATGTTAGTCTACATAAGTATACGACAAAAAAAAGTTCACCATATAATACAAAGATAATTTTCATTAATTAATATAGAAACAATAATATATGGAGTATTGAATATAATATCTTACAACTAAAAATTGTATTTAATATAATAATTAATTTGTATTTTATGTTAAAAAGAATATTTTCATTTGGTTTATGACGATGCCTATGATTAAGATATATTATTTTTTAATTTTTTAATTACAGTATTTATCCCTAAGGATTTAAATTGAACAAATAAGATTATAGGTTATTAAGTTATATTTATAAGTATGCAAATATATTGATGTAAATATTAGAAATAATATTACATCATAGGAATATTCTTTAGAGTTGTTATAGTTGTTTTTTTAGTTTTATCATAGGTTTCCAATGTAAATGTTTGTTATTCCAAGTAATAGCTTAAAGCCGATCAATTTGGATAGGAATAAAAAACTATACAATGTATAAATACTCCTATAGATGAATAAAGCTTCATAATTTTATGTTTTCTAACATGGTATCAGAACCACGAGTCTTTGTGATTTCTTATAATCTAAAAAGTATTTCTATACTTCCTATCGATGGATCAACAAATTTATACTCATAAAAAATTCCTTTATATGATGCTATTGGTAGGAGCTTTGACATCTAATAGTGGTGATTACAACCATGAGGCCTACCCATTTGAATGTCATCCAAAACACTATGAATTCATGGATCCAATTGATGATATTCGTTGTTGTATTAGGGGACCTACAATGAATTGGTTAAATTTATAGAAGTTCAAACCCCATATTGTTTCATCTTAGCTCTACAAATCTACAACCACATCAACCCAACAAAATAAAAAATCAATATAGAGGACTAATTATTTTAATTTTAACCTTCGCTATTGTAGACACTTCTATTAGTTCATGACATATCAAATGATCATTGTGTAGTCAGTATAAATAATGAAATCGTAATTTGAAGCTAACAATCTAACTTTTAGATGCCTACTCCATTTAGTAGATAGACATAGAAATTGGAGATAAAGTGTGAGTTGTCCATGGGCCATCTCAACCTAGGCTTTTTATTTATATAAAAATGGTATGCAGTTAGTATACAATAGTAATTAGTCCTGAATCATTGGATAATATGAATACAATATATTTTATATCAATTCAATGCCTAGCCATAGTCACCAACTTATTGCTACATCATATGTAGTTTGAAAAATAAAATAAAATAAATTGAAGAATTCTTAAGAATA
The DNA here is from genome assembly GCA_028583015.1 of Wollemia nobilis. NCBI lineage: Eukaryota > Viridiplantae > Streptophyta > Pinopsida > Araucariales > Araucariaceae > Wollemia > Wollemia nobilis. The sequence goes on along the minus strand of JAQPPZ010002738.1, from coordinate 1,410,515 downwards.
ACTGACCCATCATAGCCTCTTTTATTCACCCTATTGTTAGTTAGGAAACTTACCAAGTTTATGTGCAAGTTATTTAAATGTAAAAAAAAATAAACATAGTTAGTCTAGTTATAGTTAGAAAAATTTATTTTGTACATCAAATAATTATTTTTATTGAAATAAGGTAATTCTATTAGTATTAAAATTAGGTTATAAAGGTATATTATCTATGGTTCTAGAGACATTTATAAATTATTTTGATTAAGGGTGTATAATTCTAACTCAATTATGATTACGAACTACTAGAAATGAAGTAGCTCAAAGTCAAAGAGGTTTGTTTTGAATGTGATTCCTCTTTACTGATAGATTATAGTGGGCTAGAAATGAAGGTCAACAAGAAGGACCAAGAGTCCTTGGATAAGGAATTCAACATTTAATTACATTTTTTAGTGATACATCATGCCACCAGACAAAGGAAACATAAATACATCACTTATCATAGGTAATAGCTTATTTAGATAAAATAAAAGACCAATATATAGAAGATATTGTGGAAGGTGATTAATCTCACCTCAACAAATGATATTTTAGTCAAGAAATAATGATAGTCCATTAATATTACCAACACAAGATGTATGGTAGCATATGTCAAAGACCTTTCCTAGGATGAAAGTGAGGAAAAGTATCTCTTCTAAACAAAATATAAGACATGTGCTGATGAATAGTTTTTATTATCCCTATTCATAAATTGATATTATATCTATGATTGGTTGATCACATAGTTATTACAAATTATAGAGTGTGTCTCTATTCACAAATATTTATTTGAATGACTATGTATGTCCAATGTTCATAAGAGGTATATTATAATTTTTACTAATTGTATATATACTTAGTCATGAGGGTGTTAATAGTTGGGTGTATCACTATTCAAATATTGAATATATAAATAGTTATAGGTCACTAAGCACAAAATATTCATGATAATATATTTGTCCATGTGTATAGGTTTGATCGATAAAGTGTTTTTCCCTATCCATATTGGTTGTACAATCATGGATAGTTGAGTTTGTTCTTATTCATGATTAAGAATTTAGTGAGGTGTGAGTAGTTGTGTTTATCCAAGTTCACATTATTGTAAGTAATGGATCATAGAGTTTTTCATAGTTTATCAAGTGGTTGTTTGGACTATCATGTTTGTCCTAGTGTAACTATAGGTATTCTTGTTCCTGTTAATAACGTGCTATAATAAGAGGATGTTATAAATAGTATTACATCATAGGAATATTATCTAGATTTATAGTTATTTATTTGAGTCTAATCATGGGTGTCCAATGTGAGTGCTTGTTATTCCATAATAGTAGAACTCTTATGGAAGCAAAAATCTAGAATTCAATGGCTCAAACAACATGATCGGAACACAAATTTCTTAATCAAATATCTTCTATCTTGAAGATATCACAACTTTATTTCTTTCCTAAAATTATATTCTAGATATGTTGTCTACACTTGGGATAACATGAACTATATTGTTGTCAATTAATTTTCTAATATTTTTGCTTCTTCTCCTCTTGAATTAGCTTCTCAAAAAAATATTATTCAAGAAATCACTTCTATTATAATTTCTTAGGAGAAATATTATTTGATTGTTCTTATTACTATCAATGAGCTTCAATGGGTAGTTTTTAAAATACAAAAAGGGAAAACCCCAGGTCCTAATGGTTTTTCCATTGAGTTCTACCAAGAGTTTTGGTATATGCTTCATGTTGTTTTATTAGAGGTGGTGGAAGAAGCCAGGAAAGACAAAGAAATTTTAAATGTTATCAATAAAACTTATATTACTCTTTTTCTAAAAGCTCAAGAGGATGATCATATCTCAGATTTTAGACCTAATACTTTATGTAATTTTCTTCTCAAAATCATTACTAAGATCATGGCAGAAAGGTTGAAGACTTTTTTGCATAATATTATTTCTCCTGAACAAGGGGGGTATGTGGAAGGGCGTGAAATAGTATATGATATAGTTCTTGCTCAAGAATCCATCCATTCCATAGATATGAAAAAATTTCCTTCTATGTTGATTTAGTTAGACTTATCCAAAGCTTATGATAGAGTGGATTGGTACTTCCTTATCAAAGTTTTGAGGCAATTTGATTTCTATCAGGATCTGATGGATTGGATTATGGGATGTATCTCTTCATTTTCCTACTCAGTTCTTATCAATGGTAGGTCTTCTTAGTTGTTCCCATATTCCAGAGGCATTAGGCAAGGTGACCCCCTTTTCCCTTATTTATTCATAATTATTGTTGAATTCTTAGGTAGAGATATAACCAAAAAGAGAGAAAACAAAACCCTTAAGGGAGTTACCATTGATCATGGAGCTAGACCTATCTCTCATATTCAATTTGTTGATGACTCTACTCTTTTAGGTAAATCTACATTTTAGGAATCTTCTAATATTAAGATATAAGAATACCTCCCTTCCAATCACTTATTTAGGTATTCCCATCAATATTCAAAGACAGAAAAAAATATTGGAATTTGTTGTTGGACAAAGTCAAGAAGAAAATTGGAAAGTGAACCAATAGGTGGATTTCTTCTGGGCATATAATCACCTTGGTAAAATAATTCCTTTTGGTCATTTCTATTTATATTTCTACCATGTTTAATATACCAAAGGTTGTTCTTCGAGAACTGGATCAAATCAATCATCGGTTCCTTTGGAGTGTTACTAAGGAGAAAAGAAAATAGACCTTGGTGACATGGGAAACTTTATGTATTCCTAATAATGAATGGGGTTTAGGACTTTAGTCTGCTATTAATCACAATAAAGCTTTAGATGCTAAATTATATTGGAGGATTTTGCATAATTCTAATGCTCTTTGGGCCAAAAATCTCTGTGCTAAATATGTTGAAAATAAAATTCTCGAAGACCTTGTTCACTATCAATTGCATTCCAAAGGTTCTCCCATTTTATCAGTTCTTTACACCGGTGAGGATTTGATAAAGAAAATTTTATTTTGGATTATTCATAATGGTCAACAAGTAAATTTTTGGATAGATTCTTGGGATAGTCACAAGTATTTGATAACTCAGTTTCTTGATTGGAGGCCTTGGATGGAGGAGCTTCAGTGAGCTAACTAGATAAAGATGGCTAATTATTGTCGATGCCATACTGGTAATTCAATGTTTGATAGATATTGTATCCCTATTGATGATTGGCCTATTCAAACCCTAGAAAGGTAAATACAATATATCCAATGCATCCTTCATATGAGATCTCTCTCCTCATCCCACAATATATATTGTTTTGGATGGAACAACACTACTAAGAGTGAGTATTTAGTTTCTCAAGTTTATTTTACCTTATGCCATAATAAACCCAACCAATCATATAATATATTTTCTCACTTGTGGGCTCAAAAGCTTTGGCCTAAGGTGTGGTTCTTTACTTAGATTTTATTGCATCGTAGGGTGCTTACTAGGGAGAATTTTATGAAGTGTGGTTTTCATGGCTCTCTTAGATGTGAAATGTTTTGAGAGAATGTGGAAAATCTTAGCCATATTTTTATTGAGTGTACTTTAGCCTCTGATTTATGGAGGAGAATGAGCATTTTACTTGGCTTACAGTGGTTCAATTTTTTACTTTTGAATAAATTTGGAGGGATTGGCCTAATCAAGAGGGTGTTGATCATTTTATTAGGCAATTAGTTTGGATGGGTTCTTCCACTCATATTTGGAATATCTAGAATGAAATAAAAAATCAAATTTTTAATCAAGAAAGTAGGGATATTCACTATATCTAGAATTAGACAATTATCAACTTAGTTGAATCAGTCCATCAACTCCTTAATCACCCCCAAAAATCCCACCAAAGATGGGATCAAGTGATGTAAGTATTAAATATTAAATATTCTAATAGAAATCAACTTAAAAGGAATGTGAGTAATTGCAAGATGGATAGAACAAGGAATTGGCAGCTTCCTCCTAAGGATTCTAGAAAAGTCAATACTGATGGATATTCTGGAGGAAACCTTGAAAATCTAGTATGGAAGGAATTGGTAGACTTTCAGATGGCTCCCTGGTTTTTACTTTTGCTGAGAATTTGGGTATTCTATCCAATAACCTTATTGATGGGTACGGTATCCTTGGAGGCCTTCAAGAGGCTACTAAGGGTGGATGGGAAAAGGTGTTAGTTGATTTCGACTCTCAACTCATGATTAATATTTTGAAGACTCCTTATAAGAATCATAAGATTGATTGGAGAATAAAAAGACTTATTGAGAATATTTAGTTAATCCAGATGGGATTTTTGAAATTTGATTACAATCATGCGATCAAATATTAGAATAATAGTGTTGATGCTTTAGCTAATTGGGCTTTGGACAAAGGTGATCTTACTTGCTATGGCCACCCTCTTAGATGGTGGGCTTCACAAGTAAGGGAATCTCTTCTTTCTATCATTTATTTGGATGTCTCAAGTTTTGGAGGTACCTAGTTTATTCTTGATTGATTTTTGTTTCTCTTTGGTTCGGTCAGGGTATTTTAGTTCCCTAGCTCAATCTAGTATTTCTTTTGTTTCCTTTGTTGATTCTTGCCTTAAAAGTATTTTGGTATAGAAAGGTCATTATTGTGTTAAATTTTTTCTTTTTATGTGTTTGCTTTTTTATTTATTTTGTTTTGTTTTTGTGTTTTTTGTGTTGTTTTTTGTTGTTCTTGTGTTTTTGTTGTTTTGTATTTTTTGTTGTTGTTCGTTTGCTTGTGTTTTTGTATATTTGTGTTAATTGGTGTTTTTGTGTTTCAGTGTGTGAGTTTTTTCTATATTTTTATTTTTATTTGTTGTCTATTGTTGGTTGTTTATTTTATTTTATTTTATTTTTTTATTTTTTAGGTTTTGGTTGTTTTTTTTCATGTTTTTGTTGGTTGTGTCTTTGTAGTGTTCTATTGTTTTTTGTTATGTTTGTGTTGTGTTATGTTGTTCTTATGTTTTTTGTGTGGTTTTTGTTGTATTTTTTTATCTTATTGTGTGCATGTTTGGTTGTGCTTTATCTTTTTGACACACTCAAGGAGCATGATTTTTTTGTTTTGGTTTTTTAATATTGTTGTGTGTTTGTATTTTTGTGTTCTTGTTTTTTGTTGTTTCAGGTTTACTCCTTGAGTATGTCAAATATGGTAGGCCAGGTGCGAACCCTAGGCAATTTTGGTGGAATATATACCCCTACCTCATTGGGTCTTACCCGAAAGTGGCATCCCTTTTGGGATGTTTTTTAAAAGAAGAAAACAATTCAAATATGAATAAAAAACTATTTAATCCATAGATACTTCTTCTATACATGATTAAAGCATCATAGTTTTATGTTTTCTAATAATAAAATCCTTTCCTTTTATGAAAATAAATGCTTTATTATTTTATTATACTATAACCAATATCCATATGCATCATAATTAGGGTATGATACTATGTTTCTTAGGTCCATTAAATAACTATGATATCTAAATCTCTAGATCATATAAAAAGGATGGAACCTAGTTTATTTAAGGATAACATATTCTTAATTATTCAATACTAATATCATAATAAGAAAATTGTAAGATAAAAATTAAGCACAAGTTGAATATATTGTTAAAGCTCAAGGAATATATATACAAATATTAAACAAGTGAAATTATAAAAATATACACATATAGTTTGACTTAAAAATGAAATGTTAAGTTAAAATAACAAATTAAGATATTTTAAATAAATAAAAATTTCTAAATTTTAAATATGTATATATTTTTGTAAGAATTATTTGTTATAATCATTTTATATAAGTTTTTATATTAGGTTTAAGTTTGGAATTGATAGTTTGGTTTATTTTTTCTTAAGTTAAAACATACTACCAAGATAGTGTTATTTTTCATGTTGAGTAATATAAAAGATATAAAAATTGTATAACTTGAATGGAGATAAAAATAAAGGTTTTTGTACTCTTAATAAGAAATTTTAGGTTTTATTCCACAAGGGAGCAAAGTTTATATACCAAAATTAATTAGATAGGTGGGTCCATTTTACAACTATATAATAAATTAAATTAGTTATTGATTGAATTATTGAGAATGTTTTTATCATAAACAACACATTAGGGTTCAAATGTTGCATGTTGTATGGTAATATATTTTATCATAATACTACAATAATTTAGTTAATTTAAATGCCATGCTATGATATAATACACATGAGGTTAATTGAAAATACATATAACTAGTAAAAATAATATAAAGATATATTAAATTTAGAATATGTACAATTTGTTTTTTGTATTTAATTATGTACTTGTATAATATCACCTAAATAATGACTAGAAATTACTATGTAATGTATTTGATAGATTTAAAAATTAATTAATTAAAATAGATAATGCTACCAAATAAGTTAATTTGTAGCTACTTTAATGCTAGTAAAGTTCTTAGGTTTTCATTTAAGATATCCAAGTCCAAACCCCATTCAGTATGAGGGGACCAAGATCCCTCATAAAAATCTATGTAAACTTAATTTTTTTACATGTAAAATTTAAAAAGAACCTCTTATTATATGTAATATGTAATGTATAATTTGAGTTGGGAGAGAGTTCAAAAATGAGTGCGAATGTGGACAAAGAGGAAGTGCAAGAGCAAGTGCAATTGTGAGCCAAGAGGGAGTGCAATAGTGAGTATAAGAATGTACTGGGAGGGAGTGTAGTAGCGAGTGTGAGCATGATCTAGGAGGGAGTGCAATAATAAAAGTTAAGAGTGAGCGCAGCCAAAAACAAGTGCAATAATGAATTGAGAGTGAGTGTAATTGAACGGGAGTGCAAGCAGGATTCGAGAGTGAGTGCAATAAAAAATGAGTGTGAATGCGAGCTATGAGTGAGTGCAACCAAAAGTGAGTGTATCCAAAATAAAGTACAACTAGAATCGTAAGTTGAGTGAGTGTAGTTAAAAGTGAGTGTGAGTACAAAATGAGAGTGAATGTAGCAATGTGAGCATAGGCTAGGAGTGAGGAAGAATTTGAAAGCAAAGTGTGATCCAGTTGAATAAAATTTAGTGTGAGCTAGGAGGAAGAGCAATTTAAGAGGGTGTATAAGACAAGATTCAATCATGGCAAAAGACCATAAGGTTCATCCAGAGTGCATTAATGCTTCAATACCTTACCATTAATGCATGGAACATTGTTTCTTATAAATTTCTATAATGAAGTAACTCCAAGAAAAATAAGAGACAAGGACTATTGCGAGCCATGAGGGAGTGTAATCTAGGAGTGAGTGCAAACTAGGAACAAGTGCAAGCTAAGAGATAAGGTGAACCAAGAGAGAGTGTCAGCCAAGAGCAAGCCCCATTAACTAGTATGGAAGAAATTCAAATTTGAAATCCCTAATGGGAAGTAAGATGCCCTTGTTTGAAGTATGGAGATCCAAGTTGGAGATAAGCATAATATATAATACATGGAAAGTTTGATCCATGAGTATATGTTATGCTAGAAGTGAATATCAAGGATGAGATGATTGGATATGATGTAATGGTTCTTAAAAGTAGAGGGTTAATATGTAAGTTCCATAGATCATGGTCAAGGTTTTTGGAGATTCAAAATTAGATCAATTAGAAATTGGCATTAAATTCAAATTACTTTGTGACTTTTTCTAAAGTTTTTTTCTCATCATATTTACTAGTTTAGAAATTAGGGATAAAATAGTGGTTGGTGGTCCATGGTTCAGGAGAAGAGATGCACTTTATTTGAGACCATGGAATGAAAATATTTCTATTGAAACAAAAACTATTAATAAGCTTCTAGTTTGGGTTAAGATTTTTGGACTTCCATATTAGCTTATAAATAAGGATGTTCTAAAGAATATTGAAACTACCCTAGGGGAATTCATAAAGGAAGGAATAACTAATAAGGAGCGAAAGCGTACTATATATACTTGAATATTTGTTGCTAGGGATATTTTAAAACCTTTGTCACAATAAATTAAGATAAAATATAAATCAAGAGAATAAGATCAAAAAGCAAATTATGAAAATATTGTATTTCTTTGCCATAATTTTTATGATATTGGACACATTACAAGAGTTTGAAAAGTTGAAACTATGAATAAACAAATCAAAATTTTTAGCCATGAGATAAACTTCAATATGAAGCAAGGAAATCATACAGTAATAAAAGCTAGATCACAAGGATATTTTTCTTTGAAATAAGAGGTAAGGAAAGCCTACCTACCTTATCAATTTTCAATTTTAGAAGGAATTAAAGGTGCAAAATAATATGTGGAGAAAAATTCTAAAACAAAGAAATAAAAAGAGGTCAACTTTATTCTAGGTAAATCATCTTCATTTTTCACAAGTAGTACAAAATCCTCTCCAGGTAATAAGAGTGATAGGAATGAAGATGTTATCCCTTGCACATCATAGTTTCAAGAGAAACATAATAAAAAAATAAGGATGGAGGAAAACCATAATAATTTAGGCTTTTTAGAGTAGAACAATAAGGTAATTACTTTAGAGGAGCATCCTTGCACTTTAGGGTTTGTAGGGCAACAAAAATAATATTTTTCTTTTGAGGTTATTCCTTGCACTTTAGATCATTTAGAACAAGGAAAACCTAAAGATAAGTCTTACTATGAGCACTATGAGGAGATTGAAGAGATTAATGAAGTTGAATGTACTTTTGGGAGTGGAAAAATAGAGGAACACCCAAAATGGAAAAACAAAGAGAAAAAAAACCTAGAGGAATATCGAAAGTTCTAACAAGAAGTGGGGCTAAACCCACAAATAAAATTAAAAAATAACAATGAAAATAATATCTTGGACTAATAGGGGAATGGATAAGAATCCTAAAAAAGGGTATTAAAAAATTGTGAGGTTGTAATAGACAAGATATTTATAAATATAGAAGTTGGGCAGAAAATATTTTAGCCATTAGTAGTGTTGAATTTCATCTTGCAAATTCTTAAATTTTAAAAGGCATTTGAAATAAAAGGAGTTGATTGTGGAAATTTAGTGACTTAAGGAATATGGATATTGATAGAAATGTAAATGAAGAATATCTTTGATCGAAAGGTAAAGTTGGACATGCTTTAATTAACTTGTTATAAATGTAATGAGACCAATGTAATATTTTGTTTTAGTAATGGGAGTGGCCCCCAAAAGAAGCCACACATACCTTCTTAAAAATAATAATAATAATAATCAATTATCTGTGTGGAAAAATAGATCTCTCCATATTTCTCTCTCTTTAAAAATACATCTAAATAACATGACCAAGTCAATAATGTAGAAAAATATATAAATAGTACATAAAAATTATCATGAACACCTATTCAATGGTACATGAATGGATGAAATAACATATACTAAGTTGTGATAAGTATCTCTTATTAAATAAATTAATAAAAACTTCACATATCACTATAATTATACTATTTTTTAAATTATATTATTATTAGTGCTCATGCAAGATTATTGACTTCAAGATGAATCAATTTCTCAATATTTTGTGCAACAGGTAATATAACCTATATTAAAAAAGTATATAGTAATTACTAGTTAATTGAAATTTAAATGGAAAATTTGAGTGACATTTTACAAAATTTCATACTTCAATAAAAATAATTTTAAGGTTATAAATATCCACTATATGACCTACAAGATGGAAGCACTAACATATATCCAAATAAAATAAAATCCCAAATGATACATATAAATATAGGGAATATTAGTTAAAATTCAAACATATGGATATACTTAGGTGATATGACATAAAAACAATCATTCAAAGACTTAAAGTACAAAAACCCATGGTAAAAATCCAAAAATTATGAAGTCATAGTAAGGTACACAAATGATAATATAAGGAGAAAAAGAGAGGATGTACTAATTAGTTACTAATACAATGACAACTAAGAATAAGAAATTTAGGATAGGGGAAGATGGAAGATATGATAGATAAATAAGAAAAATAGCATAAAATAAATTGACCTAGGATGCAATAAAAAATGTGTGTGTGAGAGAGAGAGACACTATTTTATTTATACCTTTAGAGGCTCCTAAAAGGAGTATTTCTTAAATGCACCTTTATTTCTTGATAAGAACTTTACATTACCCTTTAGGTGAGGAATCCAAGAAGGATAATATTTATCTAGGAGGCATAGAAGAATAATTTAGAGAGTTTTATTTTGTCCTTAGAGAGAGAATTTTATTTATACTTTTAGAGTCTTGTTTAAATGCACCATTATTTCTTGATAAGAACTTTACGTTGCCCTTTAGGTGAGGACTCCAAGAAGGAGAGTATTTATCTAGAAGGCATAGAAGAATAATTTAGATATTTTTATTTTGTCCTTTGATGCTTGGATGTACATGATTGTGTTTTATTTATACCTTTAGAGGATCCTAAAAGGAGTCTTGTTTAAATGCACCATTCTTCGTTGATAAGAACTTTACGTTATCGTTTAGGTGAGGACTCCAAGAAGGAGAATATTTCTCTAGGAGGCATAGAAGAATATCTTATTTTACATATATATATATATATATATATATATATAGATATAGATAGATAGATAGATAGATAGTGATTGGATATTTAATTATATGAAGATTAAATATCAAAAGTGCTAACAAGAAGTGGGGCTAAACCCACAAATAAAATTAAAAAATAACAATGAAAATAATATCTTGGAATAATATGGGAATGGATAAGAACCCTAAAAAAAGGTATTAAAAAATTATGAGGTTGTTATAGACAAGATATTTATAAATATAGAAGTTGGACTAAAAATATTTTAGCCATTAGTAGTGTTGAATTTCATCTTGGAAATTCTTAAATTTTAAAAGGCATCTAATTTGAATTTCATCTGGAATGTGATATAAAAGGAGTTGATTGTGGAAATTTAGTGACTTAAGGAATATGGAGATTTATAGAAAGGCAAATGAAGAGTATCTTTGACCGAAAGGTAAATTTGGATATGCTTTAATTAACTTGTTATAAATGTAATGAGAGCAATGTAATATTTTGCTTTTGTAATGGGAGTGGTACCCAATAGAAGCCACACATAGCTTCTTAATAATAATAATAATAATAATCAATTATCTGTGTGGAAAAATAGATCTCTCCATATTTCTCTCTCTTTAAAAATACATCTAAATAACATGACCAAGTCAATAATGTAGAAAAATATACTACGCATTTCTAATAAATAGTACATAAAAATTATCATGAAAACCTATTCAATTGTACATGAATGGATGAAATAACATATACTAAGTTGTGATAAGTGTCTCTCTTATTAAATAAATTAATAAAAACTTCACGTATCATTATAATTATACTAATTTTTTTAATTATATTATTATTAGTGCTCGTGCAAGATTATTGACTTCAATATGAATCAATTTATCAATATTTTGTGCAACAGGTAATATAACATATATTAAATAAGTATATAGTAATTACCAGTTAATTAAAATTTAAATGGAAAAATTGAGTGACATTTTACAAAATTTCATACTTCAATAAAAATAATTTTAAGGTTCTAAATATCCACTGTATCACCTACAAGATGGAAGCACTAACATGTATCCAAATCAAATAAAACCCCAAATGATACATATAAATATAGGGAATATTAGTTAAAATTCAAACATATGGATATACCTAGGTGATATGACAAAAAACAATCATTCAAAGACTTAAAGTACAAAAACCCATGGTAAAACTCCAAGAAATATGAAGTCATAGTAAGGTACAAAAACGAGAATATAAGGAGAAATAGAGACGATGTACTAATTAGTTACTAATACAATGAAAATCCTAAGAATAAGAAATTTAGGATAGGGGAAGATGTAAGATATGATAGATAAATAAGAAAAAATATCATAAAATCAATTGACCTAGGATGCAATAAAAAATGTGTGTGTGTGTGAGAGAGAGAGACTATTTTATTTATACCTTTAGAGGCTCCTAAAAGGAGTATTTCTTAAATGCACCTTTCTTTCTTGATAAGAACTTTACATTACCCTTTAGGTGAGGAATCCAAGAAGGAGAATATTTCTCTAGGAGGCATAGAAGAATAATTTAGAGAGTTTTATTTTTTCCTTAGAGAGAGAGAAGGAGAGACAATTTTATTTATACTTTTAGATTCTTGTTTAAATGCACCATTCTTGCTTGATAAGAACTTTACATTGCCCTTTAGGTGAGGACTCCAAGAAGGAGAGTATTTCTCTAGGAGGCATAGAAGAATAATTTAGATATTTTTATTTTGTCCTTTGATGCTTGGATGTACATGATTGTGTTTTATTTATACCTTTAGAGGATCCTAAAAGGACTCTTGTTTAAATGCACCATTCTTGGTTGATAAGAACTTTATGTTTCCCTTTAGGTGAGGACTCCAAGAAGGAGAATATTTCTCTAGGAGGCATAGAAGAATATCTTATTATATATATATATATATATAGTGATTGGATATTGAATTATATGAATATTAGTATGGAAATATGAGTTAGGGATTTAGTGGTTAACCTAGCAAAAGGTTACTAATTAAATTTGGAAGAAAAAGAGAACCATATTTTTTTATTGCTTCTTTTACATCTAAGATATATATTGTTGAAATTTTAATGCTCAATTTAAATGCTTTTATTGGTATATGTAATAATTTCACTATTGAATTTATATTGGTAATAGCTCCAATTGAAATAGGAAAAATTGTTAGCTAGGAAAAATCGTAATGTGATAATACAACAAAAGTACAATGGGGAATAGAAAGAAAAATTTAGTTAGTTTGATTTCTTCATATATTATGAGCAAGGGTGACTAGCAATGAACTCTTAATGATGTTATGGAACTTTAGGGTGATATCATTTCTTGAGAGAGTGACATTGTTGTTAGAAAATCAATGATCTTAGTTATAATATTGGAAAGAGTAAAATTGATGGGGAGCCAATCCTAAGATTGTCTAATAAACCTGGTAATATTTTAAGTGATGAATTGTGATGATATTATAATATATATGCATTCATTAGAAGGGATTATGCCTAAAAATTTAATTATGGTTTATCAACCTTGTGTCCTACCCTCAATTTCTCAATTACAATCAATCAATAAAGGAGGGAAGAATACATACGTCATATTTAGCATTTGAAATTATAATTGGCTCTTTTCCTATACACATATACCCTCACAAGGTACCCATTTTTTAAGGGTGTGAATAAATATGAATTACCTTAGGAAATATCTCTATGAAAGCTACAAAAAATAATAAACACCATGACTAAATTTAAACATGTGGTTATGAAAACAATCATGGATTATCATGCAATCATTGAAAAATTATCATGCAATGGTATATTGTGTGTGTGTGCTTATATAATAGTGTAAATATAAAATCATGGAAATATGATGGATAAAAACTACTAGTTAGGAAGTGACTATTAGCTTGATCAATGCAAAAATTGAGACTTATATGTATAATGGGTATTTATAACCTAAATGAACAAATCTAGACACCCATAATAAGAATGAGTTAGAAGTACAATTTGAGTTTGTAGACACAAAAACCTAGCTACTTGCAAAACCCAAATCCATCCCACAACTTTGCATAATAAAATATGCCTAAGTCTAAACTTACGTATAACAATCGTGGACATTATCATATTTTATTTAATTTGGAAAATTCTCCTAGGATACCTTGTCTCCCAATAGTACATGTGTCGTAGCCACCACTATGCCTCCCATTTTCACATATCACACCTCCCTCAGCACATCACTCCACTCTCATCTACCCACATGCCACCACAACACCTAAGTAGGAAACTCTAAGTGATTCATAGTAGCTTCCAAGTATAGGTGGTTGCCCAATCCCTACCACTTGGTAGCCTTGGCTTACCATCTATCCTTTCCATCCAAAACCCCCAAATGCCTATACAGGTAAGATCAATTCATCACCCAAAGGAGGCTGAAAAATACATAGACTATTGGAATCGCTACAGGAGATCCTCAATAGTCTTTGATATTGACTCATCGGAGCTTGGGATTAAAATCTTAGTAATTTTACCATTCAGTCCCAAACATCGATGGGAATTTACATAGTCACAAATGTGATAATTCATTTTGCAAACACCAGATCACATTTACTCAAGAGCACTTTCATCCAATTATAGATAGAGATCAATGCAGGTAATTACCAAGGCCTATTTTTTGGTATTTTTTTGTTCTTGTTTCTTGTGCATCATTTCATGAATTTTTTAAACATTGATGTTAGGGTTTTGATAGTTTCTTTTATTCATATCAACAGGTGCTATTGACCCTCTTGTTTGCATTCATGTATGTGTAGGTTACATGTTTATCAAAGGTTGTTGTAGCAAGGATGGTCCACATGGATAGATAAAGCTCATCCACCACTTGTTTGTAGTAGAGAATACTTTAGACACCACCATTCTTTGCATTTGGTAAAAAGGGGCATTTCCCCCCATTTTTTGTTCATTATAATCTTAGAAATCAAGCAAGTTTATTGTAATCATACCCCTGCACACTCGGGGAAAAAAAATGTAAAAAGGAGACTAAGGCTCCACTATACTCAATATAAATTTCATTATTTTATTTGTACTTGCTTGTCTCGTCATTTGCAAGTGTTATCTTATTTTCTTACAAAATGGCAATCACAGTAGGACTCCCAAAGGGTTTTATGTTTGATTTACCTTGTTGTTTTTAGTTTGTTGATTTCAATCTATTCTTTGTTGTAGGTTTTAGGAGCTCTATAATGTAGGAATCAAAGATCAAATTTGGGAGTTCCATAAGATATTTTGGTTGTCCATGCATCTACGTAAATGTAGTTTTGTATTTTGGGTCCTATACAAATGCGGATCAACATTTGTATGACTGTATAAATATGTATGGGTTTTTGGACTATTTTACACATGAAAACAATCATTTGATAAATAATGGAGGATAAGCGAAAGGATCATAATTCTATAACAATCAAACCCTCCAGCTTAGAATTTCAATTAAAAAAAAAATCATTTGTTTTTTTTATTTGTTTGCATTGAATGTTATAGGTTAAATGCATTCGATAGGTTAACACATTTGATAAGAATTTAATAGGGAAATAAGCTGAAATTAGACTTAATTTTCAATTTGAATTTCAATTTTTATATCATGAAAAAGTCTAAAAATATGCATCTAGGATCAACTTTGCATCAGTAAGTGCATTTTTAGGCATTTTAGGGTCTCAAACCTATTTTTCCCTATTTCTAGCACAGTAAAAAATGTAAACTTGTATTTGGCCAGTACCAAATGTGGACTTGCATTTGAAAAATTCCCACTAACATTTGACCAGTCACAAATGCACTCTCATGTTTGTTTTTGTGTTTTAGAACCACTGTTAAGATGATCTAAGATGTGTTTTATTATATCTAGTCTTATTTTCTGAGGTTATGTGTGCTTCTATTTGCTTTTGTGTGTTTTTTATTATGTACTTAGGCATCAAAATTTTAATTGCATTCTATATTGAATAAAAAACCAAAAACACTTCACACACTCACACGTCTCACATAAACATTGGTAAGGTTGGACTTCATCACCAACCCCAAATTGAGACCAATGATATTAGAATTTACCTCCTTCCATCAGCTTGCCCCCTAGACACCATATTTGCCCCAAGCGAGTGGCTTTCTATATTTCATCACCGAAACATCCCCTACGTTTGGGTGTGTCTAGAGTAGGAAGGATTAGTGAGCCCCTTTACCATAGGGATCTTCAAATAGTTAGTGGATACAATTGTCATTCTTGTCCACACCCTAAATGTGTGGTTTAATCAAAAGAATGGCTATGTTGATAGCAAAACATTAGAAAACACAACCCTTCAAGAGTTCTTTATTTCCATAAGGTTACCTTAAGCCATATCCATATGAAGCCCTATTTTTGTCATTTGGGTTGCCTTCCTCGACAAGGGAGGGGGGGTGTGCTCAAACTACCTTTAGTATATTTTTATTTTTATTTTTACCCTTAGTTTTCATAGGACTAGGAGTTTCAACATCAAAACACACCAAAAATTAAAAAAAAATAAAGAAATACAAAAAATAAAAAAAAATCAAAAACTCCAAAAATTCAAAAAAATTCAAAAAATTCAAAAACTTCAAAAAAATAAAACTCCAAAAATTCAAAAAATAAAAACTTCAAAAAAAAAAATCAAAAACTTCAAATTTTTTTTTGTGAAAACTTAGAAAACATTTGTTTTTTGATTGCTTGTGTGTTTTTTTATTTTCATCCGCATCACACTTTCACATACATACCTTCACATTCATCATCCTATTTCACCCCCAACTTATTGTAGTGACCTAGAGTCAATCCAAAGTGTTAAAAAAAGTTTAGATTCAACCACCCACATCCATGGATTACTTTGCTCAACCTTCCCAAGATCATATCACTTCGATGATGGGGCATGTTAGCATGGCCTGCACTATGTATACAAACTTTTCTATTGGGTTGTCCAATCATACCCCCACTTTGGACATGGATGTGATGCGAAGGGCTACCCATGTTGCCATTCCAGAGGCTCCTAGGAGTGAGCCACCCATACCATCTGACCATCACATCATGTATCTAGATACTAATTCCACTAGGACTTACTTGACTGCAATAGGCTTATATTTTCCATCATTACCTCCTCTCACCATTTCACCTCGCATCATTCCCACATTACTTCAAGAATCCACCTACTATCATTTGTAGCAAGCTCATTAGTTCATCACCAATACACTCTTCAAATCAACCATTGCAACCGTGACCCACATCCATCCATAATAATCTCATTAGTACATCTCCATACCATCACATCAAAACATCATCTTCTCTAACCCCCTCTATGAAGAACAAGTTAATGCTACTTCATAGATATCTACATCCATCCAATCCACATCATCTATTCATTCCATCCAATATGCCATCCCTTATTCAATTGTGGTGTCTTTCACCACCTAGCCTCCACTAAGATCCACGCACATGGTTTCCACACATCGTACTCAATATTCCACATTCCATACAACCACACCATATGCATCTACTATTGCTATACAATAAGATTTTTTGCACTTACAATAATTGCTTGTAGATTAGGCCAACCAAAACACTCATCCTAACACATAATAGAAATCACAAGTTCTAGGTCCTAACCTTACATCCAACTCACATTAAAATACCTTCACTCAATATCCATCCTGGGTGTTGTGACCACCCACCATAATTGTACCCAACCATCCACTCCATCACATGTATGCTAATTCATTAGAATAACTTACCATCATACCCCCATATCCTTATCATCAATAAATCCATCAAAAAAATTCATTCCATAATCCATTCAACCAAAACATCCATCATCACCAAATTATAACTAACAATACACATCACTTCAATCAATAACAAAAAAAATAGAGTTTTCAGCTATCATTAGAAGACCCTAAATTTTAGTTCTTGCAAAATCATATTGATATCTTGGCCATGCACATGGATGGAATGTTATACCAAAAACTAACTCTAATAAAGTTGATCAATAACCCAATTCATTCTTCAATACCATCACTACCTTATTTTACAGACTTCATACTATTAAAGTTTGATAAATTCAAGGGGTATGAGGACCCTTGGGAGCATGTGAGTGGATTTATCAATGTATGTTTCAAAATCCAAGAGAATTATGCTTTAATTATCTAAACCTTTACTCATACATTTGGATAAGATTCCCTAGATTGGTATAATCACCTACCACATTATAGTGTTTACACTTTTGAACAATTGGTAGACCAATTCTTGGAGCATTTCTCTCTAAATTTTAGAAATAAAATAACACTAACCAACTTGTTAAACTTGCACCAATTTGAAGACGAGTCAGTTTATGAATTTGGAAACCATTGGACGGTAGTCATTACAAAATTATTATCCTCCCTCCCCATGGTAGAATTGACAAGAATATTCACAAGAATTTGTTCCAAACCAATCTCCTTGCTACTACAATTGCAACAATATAGAGCATTCTCACCTAGGCCTAGTTAATTGAAGAAATTAAAATCCAATATGGTGAGATAAAGCTAAAGAAGAAATAATGACAAAACAAGGGTTAAAGGGGGAACAACTAGGTACAATACAATATTTGCCAAGTTAATCAAGTAGTCTTTATCTAACCACCACAACAAGCACAACAAGCTCAAGTCTAAGTACAATAGCCTCCACAACAACAACTACCACTACCACCATAGACTTATCAGGCAATTACACCCCAACAACAACTATAAAATGAAGCTCAACCTATAGATAATCATCAACACTGATCCACTTGACAAACCCATAATTACACCCCTTTCCCTGAACCATTTTCATACTTATTCCAAAGGTTGTATGATGCATAAGCAATTACCTTTCTAGATATGAAACTAGAATACCCAAATAAATCACGTGGTAAGAGCTATAAGTAGAATCTATACTGCACCTTTCATCAATAAAAAGATCATGATATTAACAATTGCTATGTTTTTAAGAACATAGTGCAAGATCTACTTGAAAAGGGATATATCAATAATGATAGCTCTTTGACCCAATAAAACTTGAACCTCGATATCTATCAGACACCACTACATTATCATGAGGTAAATAAACAAATGACTAGTGCATCAACTTCTATAGTTCCCCCAAACCAAGTCAATCTTGTATTCCAAGTGTACTAAGGTTTTATAGAGGCTATTCATAAAGTCACCCATGGGAAAAGAAGCACAAATCATACATAGCTGGAAAATGAACCAACTCAAGTAGTACCTAATCCTCTAGCACAACAATAAAATGTTCCCATACAACTAAATACCACCATTCCATATCCATCCATATGTATTCCAAATCATCCACCTTGGCCCGTCATCACATTGAGGATTCTATTGACACAAAGCTTAAATATGGCTTTGACCAAGTTATCTATATATGATTTTATATAGTAATATCCCCCACATCATGAGGTATTGATGGATATCCTAAAACCCATCAAAATTCAAACATAATATCCCAATGTCTTCAATAATTATGTGGGAGTGTTCAAACTTGTATAGAACCTTCAATTTCATTTAATGATTTTGAATTCAATAACATATCATTAGAGTTACCTGATCCTCCATTGCATATTCTAGCTCATATTGATTGAAAATCCTTCAAATAGGTGCTCATTGATATTAGTTCCTCTATCAATATCATCACCACTATATTCATCCAACATCTCAACCTACCACCATCCCACATCACCTCATCCACCTTCACCTTGAGGGTGTTCAATGTTGATTTATAAATCATAGTAGGAAATGCAGTCCTACTTTTTATAGTGGGGGTGAAAAAAATCCACACACTCTTCCATATCTAAGAGGTAACCATGTAGTACAACATACTTCTTTTCATCCCTAGATTATGGAAATGAAGTGTGTTTCCTCGATATTGCACCAATATATAAAATACTTGCATAAGGGAAAGATCCATTACATTCTCACTGATACTGAGCCATTAAAATACTATAACTATCCATTCAAATCCATATGAACCATCCCTCCCATCCACTTATTTTTCCATCCAACCACTCATCATCAGAGTAACTCCAAATCACAAAACTTCATCTAAAGCACCCATATCGGAGGCTTTCCCAATAATCGATCACCCATCCACATCCCAAACCATCAACCCAAATCATGCATCCACCTCAACCACATGCGACTTCCCAGTCACACCTCATCACCCCACAAATCAACCATCACCTTCATCAGATCGTATATCATCACACCAATCAAAAAATCATACTTCATCATACACACTTCTAATTTTACAAGCAATCCCATATCAAATCAAGCCACTATCCATCATCCACCCCATTCAACAAGATCCACCCTCATAACCACCCAATGTCATACATATATATGTATCTAGCCATGATACACCCTCATAGCCTATGCCATTTCCTCCACCCAAGCCATAAATCACCATTGAAACCTCCACCTCCACAACTGATTCATCCACATCCACTACCACTAAAGTTGTAGTGTGTATTGCCAATCCAAACATTAGTGAGTACAGAGTTGAGAATGTTACAATAACACTGCCTATCTAGAGTGTTAGAGATTATGGTCACCCACATGACCCACATTTAGTTATAGGTGTTGCGTATAACATGGGTTCACAACCAAATAGGATTAAATTCATATATGGTGGAATGGACTCTTTGTTTGATCCACCTCCTTCTAATGATGAATCCATGCAACAATTTTGTGCCAACCTAGAAGTTATGTCCAATCTAAATTTTTCTATGCGATATTTTCATTAGGTTAATTGGTAGGGATATGGTCTTAGACAACATGAGCAGGGTACTTGCAATATCATCAAATATCATTATAAAGAGGCACATGATCTCTCTAGCTTGTGATATAGGCCACCATATTCTACCACATTATTTTAGTATGCATTCCAACAAATCACCCTAGACTCTGAGGAGGAGGGTGAAGATAGCAAATATGGCTATGATAGTGAGGATGAATGCATAGACCCTGAGTTTACACCTTATTTATATGAGGCCTTTTTGAAAATGTGGTTGCACATCAATATCATTAATTTCATTTCTGATGATGACCCTAAGGAAGACTTTGAATATGAACTTGATGCCCTATCTATCTCCTTTGATGATTTCTTAGAAGATGCAACCCCCATAGTTCCCATTGAGGAAAAATATGAGTATTTCATTAGAATATTTTCCATCCATCGACTCATATTCCACTTGCTTCTTTTAAGGAAGTGATCCAAGCCACAAATAGATCCACCACCACCACCTTAGCCACCTCCATGGTGTCTATATCATCCATAAATTATAGGTCAACTACTCCCTCAATCATAGCCACCCCATCTCAACCAAGCTAATATAATTTTTGTTGATTTGTTTTCCCCAATTTGCAATCCATATGATTTGGAAATTTTGATTTTTTTCGATTCTAGGCTTAGTGACATAGACATGATTTCATCCCCATAATCCATAGCTGATTTCATTCTGTCCAAAAAATTACTAAGAGCTTCTAACACTTATATACCTCAGCAATATTCATCTTCATATACTTGTATTTTTCAATCCAAGGTAGAAGAAGCCCCACCTGAGTTATTGGGTAATGTAGAGGATGATATTCATCTCGTTTCTACTCCACATTAGTTAGAATAAGGCTCACATATGTTAATTGAAGAATCTATCGATGTGAACCTAAGTGAAGATGTGAATAATCCATAAATGGTGAAAATAGAAAACAAATTATCTGTAGAAGAAAAATAAATACTCCTAGATATTTTAACAAGGAAGAAATGATTTTTTGCATTGTCATACAAGGAAATGCCTAGCCTTGAACCCAACTTTGTGGTCTATAGCCTCACCTTAGCTCTTGAAGCAAAATCGTTCAAACAAAAATTATGGAAACTTCATCCTACCATGGTCCTCATGGTAAAAAGAAGAACTCCAAAAAAAATTATATGTGGTTTTCATACAACCCATTGATTATCCTAAGTGGATCTAAAAAATGGTATCCATTTGCAAACCGAATGGGAGGATTCATGTATGCACATATTTTCAAGATCTAAACAAAGTGTATTCCAAATATGATTTTCCATTACCAAACATCAATCAACTGGTAGAATCTTTTTCTAGACATGAAATGCTTTCTTTAATGGATGGTTTTTTAGGATACAATCAAATTCAAATTAATCTTGATGACCAACATAAAACAAGATTCACCACACCTTGGGGGAATTTTTGTTACAAGGTGATGCTTTTTGGTCTTAAAAATGTAGGAGCCACTTACGAACGTGCCATAACATATATCTTCCACAACTATATGCATAACATCATTGAATATTATGTGGATTATTTAATACATAAATATAAAACACATGTTGAGCATATCAATGTACTAGAAAAAGTCTTCAATCAATTATTAGAACATAAGGTGAGGTTAAATCCTAAGAAGGGTGTATTCGAAGTCACATCAAGAAAACTTATAGGTTTCGTTGTATCCAAGTGAGGCATTGAAGTGGATCCTGGTAAGGTCAAGGCAATTATAAAAATACCATCCCCAAAAAATTTTAAAGAGTTGCACAGTTTGCAATGAAATATTCAATCAATTCATCGATTCATCACACAACTCTTGGACAAATGCAAGCCATTCAATTACCTACTACAAAAGGGGGTTACATTTTCCTGGACAAAAGAAAGTCAAGAGGACTTTGATGATATAAAGCAATATTTTTCCTCACTGCTAGTACTAACATCACCTCATTTAGGATTCCATTTTCATATTTACATCTCTGCTATAGATTTTGCATTAGGGGCAATGCTTGCATAGAGAACAAAAATCAAAGAGAGCAAGCAATTTATGAGATTAGTTGAAAACTAGTGAGTTATGCAACGAGATACACTTATGTTAAAAATTTATTCTTAGAAGTGTTTTTTACCACTAAAAAAATCAGATATTATATGCTAAGTAATACAACTTATGTCATAGCTAGAGAAAATCCTCTATGTTATATGATGACTCGCACATACTGTAGCAGCCAATTTTGACACACTTCAAAATTCTTAATTTTTATTAAAACATCTTAATCATCCTAACAATGTGAAACTTACCCTCAAATACCCCTACCTCGATATTCATACCAAAAATTTGAAAAAATAGCTTAATTTTCTGCTTCCCGATAATTTCAGACAATCTTGATGAATTCGGACACATCCGATAAAATTGGACATGTCTGAATTCATCCAAATCCTACATGCACCTAATTTAACAACCTAGTTGGATTTTGAACCTAATCTAGGCATTTCCAGATTCTTGACAATTTTGGATGATCTGCCAAAATCGAATGGATCTAAATTTGTCTAAAGAGAGACAAAACCTAATTTGGCTTAACAACCCTACTTAATATCTCCAAACTACCTAATTATTCAAACTATAGCAACCATTTAAACCCCCAACATCACATCAATCAGTTTGAATGGTGATATTTGTAGAAGAGCTTGGATTATGAAGGAGACTTTAGAGCTTTTTTGCAAGTTGCAATGGAGAACTTTACTGTTTGATCATCATCCAAGGAACACACAAACATGGATATACTTTCAAATCACATAGATCTATTTTATATTTAGCCATTATTTGATTTTTGCATCATTTGTACAAATTTGGATGCATCCGAATTTATCACTTTGCATCTGATTTAATTTTCTATTTTGCAAAACTAGCTCTTGATTTTTTCGATTGTGTCTAAAATCATACACATCATTCGAAATAAAATATAGTATTCAAAATCAAACATTGCATCTAAATACATACTAGTGGTCCATTGGGTGAAAAACCTGACTATCGTATCATTAATTACTTTATATTTATTGTGCATTCTATTTGTTATTTTAGTATTTACTGCATCTTACTGTTATCATTAGATAAATTGCATCTAGAAATACAAGTTTCATATTCAAATAATCAAACCTTAATTTTCTTTATGATTAGATAAAATAACCGAGGGGATTTGACTATCACAAACCATGACCTATTTTGGCCTATGTAGATCCCCCATCCCTGATTTTAAAATATAGTGTTTTGTTGTGCAATTGTAGGTTTTTGATAGATTTGTACACATTCAAATTTATCTAACAAATACATACAATCGAATTCATCCTATGTACATTTGAATTAATCCTGTACATCTGAATTCATCACAAATCAAGCATCCGAGCTAGGTAAGAACTTAAACCTATTTTCTCATACTCAAATTTATATTTTTCTATCTTATATGCATCTGCATTTAATCAAAAAATAGAAAACACCCAAAACATAGACTTTATTACGCTTTTTATAAAATACAAAAATACAAAAATAAAACATGCTAGCATAAACAAAACCTTTGCATCATGGTTAAACTTACAACACTTTCTAGATAGACTTATATGACTTGTCTTCATTTGAAATTGAATTGCATATAGCTAGGTAGAAATTAACATTTTCATCAAACTCTAGGTGTATGCTTTCAAAACAAATAACACATCAAACTATTACCTCACCTAGGTAGCGAAACTACCATAGCAAGTGTTTCCTGTTGAACCCACCCAATTCATCGACAAACACCAAGGAGAGTCCAACACAAGCACTTTCCATATGAGGTGTATATCCTTCATTTTACATACCCCTTTTAGGCATGGATCTATTAGCCTAGGATAAAGGGGTACAAAAATTTTGGGCCTAAATTCTTTGGTGAACCCAACATGAACTACATAATTATTATTAAACTTTATTTTCTTTACAAAAACCAAAAACAAAAAAAAAAATCTCATCAAATGATAGAAAATAGACTTAACGAATCTTTGTTCATAGATCTTAGGAGAAAACTCATAGAACAAGATGTTGATCTCTTCTATAAATGAGATAGCATGCAACATCAAGTATATTTACGGTAAAAATTTGGCATCATTAAAAACAAATCATAAGAAATTAGAGAAAACAAGAGAATTGATGTTACTAGAGGTTTAGGACCTAGTTTCCACTCTCCTTACTTTGAAATCAAAATATGTTGTGAGTGTTGGCTTGTATATAAACGAGCTTGTATCCACTCAAACATTTATCCTTGGGTTCATTACTTGGAAGAAGCCTCAAACATCCATAGATTCTTACCATACTTATAAAAAAATGAGGTGACCCTAGAACAAAGAAAAATATTTTATAAAGCACCTATGTCAATCCTATTTTGAGAGTATTGTTACTAATTGCATGTCCAACCTTTTGACTCATAATCTAAGGAATTTACCTTTGTTTTCTTCATTCAACTCTTAGTAGATTATTTCTCTTTTGAGTAAAAACACTACACGAGTCTAGAATATTTAGAGCCCATCAATGAAATCCATAGGGTCTTTAAGGAAGATTGAAACCACTTAACATAATTTTTAAAAATATTGTAAATGTTCGAGTTAAAGTATAGTAAATTGTTTTCTTAAAACAAAAAACAAAAACAACAAAACAAACAATTTTTTTTTTTTACTTAGCATCTCTAGGAAAGATACCTAAACATCTAAGAAGTGGTAAACAAGAGGCAAATGGCTGTGAATATGAGCTAGTAATTAACCCTAATGAAAAATATGAAATAGAAGAAGTCTTAGAAGAATCAGAACACCAAATAGGATGAAGTAAATAAGATGAAACCATCAACGATATTGATCCAAAATTAGGTCCTCAAGGAGGCGTTCATTTTCAGTACATGAAATATTTCTATGAATTCTTAAATCAAAATTGAGCTGCCATCACTAATGTGTTGGAGATAGAATATCAGCTCGCAAAGGGTGATTTCTCAATGGAAGCAGCTTTTATTTTTTGTATTTACATGGTGGAATCGGTAGCCACCATGAATTCGGGTAGGTTGTCCTCAATGAAAGCAGCTTTAGAAGTGGCTTTTTGACTTTACGTACAACCTGAAACATACAAAAACACTTCATTGCAGCATGCCACTGAAAATGATATATCTTTATATAATAACAAAAATATACCTCCTCCAGAGGATAATTCCTAAAAAAAAGTACCTAAACCACCACAAAAAAAACTTTTTGGTGCAACTACTACAATTACTTCTAATAAAAAGAAACCATATTCATATAATAATCCTACCTTACTTTCTCAATATTTTCAACATGTATTTGCCCTAAATTTTGCTTCCCAAAAAAATAAAAATACACAAGTTCCAAGTTCTCCTCAACCAAATATCCAAAAAAATACAACTCCCTATAAAATTCAATATCCTCCTCCTACTTCGAACCCTATGCATAATAGTATTTCCATTTCAACCCCTTATATGACTATACAACAAACTTATTATCCTCCATATGGCAACATAGTAAACCAAAATAAAAACAGTGAACCATCACATCATCTTGAATTTGTAGTGAAGCAATTAGCTTCACACTGAGATAAAATATACCCATATCATCCTACATATATCTATAAATATATGTGCAACCAACCATTAGATCTTACAGTCACTAGTAGGCCATATCATAAATGGTTACCTATACCAATTATTTCAATCTATAAGGGAACAGAATATACCATAGAACATCTTCGTATGTTT
The DNA here is from genome assembly GCA_028583015.1 of Wollemia nobilis. Taxonomy (NCBI): domain Eukaryota; kingdom Viridiplantae; phylum Streptophyta; class Pinopsida; order Araucariales; family Araucariaceae; genus Wollemia; species Wollemia nobilis. The sequence continues at coordinate 1,384,378 of JAQPPZ010002738.1, read as the reverse complement.
AGGACATCATGTCATGACATCGCTTATGATGATATGCTATTACTAAAAATATTCCCAAAATTTTTAGGAGGAATGGCATTGGAGTGGTATTATCAATTGCCGACACACTCAAGAAATTTTGAAGAAACCGTAGAAATGTTTGTACATCAATTTGATGCCTACATAAAGAGGTGTGTTACAATAAAGGATTTTTACAACCTTAAACAAGGAAAAGAATATAATTTTGGAGAATTATTAGCTCGATGGAGGAACCTTTTAGAAAAATTATATTTTGCTTTACCTCCAATAGAAATGGTAGATATTTTTATTGGAAATTTGCAAGAACAATTATCTTACGAGTTAGCTACAGCAACCGTAACATCCTATCACAAAGTTATATATTTAGAAATTATAGTACATGAATCCCTAATCAGGAGGGGACAATTTAAAATGAAATATGAAGATAAGTCATCTAAAAATAAATAAAAAAATAAACATGTGGTAGGATATGGGGTCACGAATAGTAGAACCCCTTAGAATATCAATACCAAAGATACCACAAAAAATTTTGTGTTGAAAGCACCACAAAAACCTCCACTAAGAAATTTTACAAGATTAAATCAACCCTTGAAAATGGTCTTACCAAAACTAGTAGAAAGAGATATAATAAAATTTCTAGAGATACGACAACTTGACCCCTCTCAACCTTGGTATAGACCCGACAAACATTGAAATTACCACCAACTTGATGGAAATCCAACAAACACTTGTAGAAAATTAAAACATTTAGTACAAGACTTAATTAATGATGGAAAACTCGAAGTGGAAAGACCTCCACCTAATAAAAATACTCTAGTAAAAATTACACAACAAGAACAAGCACAAAATTTAAACAAAAACTTGGATATTTTTCAAAACCCATTGCCAAATCATGGCAAGGAAGTTATAAATCATCTAAACTATAAAATATGACTCATCCAACATGGTATGTGGGAGAAATTAACTATTATTTGCCATCTCAACTTCTATAAACCATTTGTGTACCTACTCAATCCAACATGACAATTAAGCAACTCCAAGGAAGAAAACTACAATTGTCATCCTTGGATGAAATGAAAAGTGAATCAGAATCTGAAATAGATATTAGCTTAGAACATGCTAATAGTTTAGAAGATGATTCAGGGCTAATATTACCCATTATCAATTCACTAACTCTAGAATAACCATTTACAATAATAACAACTGCTCATCCTTCGTCACAACAAATTCTTCCTATTGAACAAAATTCAACTAAAAGACCATAAGTTGTTCAACCAAACAACATTGTTGGTACTATTGGAGTTGTTACTCGATAGCAATATCAAACACAAATATCTCAACCTCAAACTCAATCAAATGATATTGATAAACCACATGTTGTTCTAAAACAACCTCATAAGGTAAATAACATAATTTGACCTCAACAAAAGACTCCATTTGATATCTCCGTGCACAATGGGGTTACCACATAAATGGGACAACATCTATAATATTGGAAATTCTACTTTCATTTTTGTTGGATGTACTCTTGATAAAATTACCATTAGGCAAATGAGCTTTACATATGATGAGAATAGTTTTTCTCAATGCTTATTTTCTAATAAGTATATAAAATCTAAATATAATATGTGTGATATGGGATACAAAGGTAAAGGTTTATGACCTCTTAAAAATGGAATATGTGAGCCTTTTGAAGTAGAGGAATGGCTTGCCAGATGTGGTATAGGCTATATCCCCATAAAAACTCAAAATTTTTCCTTTGATAAATATGGTCACCTTATCACATATAGAGAATATTTAGAAAAAAAACAACTAAAAAAACGTAAGAAAGCTCATGAGTTTTATTGCAACATGTTATCAGTAGTACACCTAGAAATAATGGCTACTCTAGATGAATGTATAGAAGGAGATATATTTTATGGCATTTGTCATGAAGAAATTATGAGGAATAGGTTATTCTTTGATGGGTCTATCCCATGTATAGCTCACATTCAGAAAACCGCACAAGAAGAGTTAGCCCACTTATCCTTAGAATAACTTCAAGAAATGGGTGTTTTTTCCACTCCTCCCAACTTCGAAAGAGATTTAAGTATCGAAATATAGGTTATTCTAAAAATTAATATTGGAATAGAAAATAATCCCTGCATGGTTAAAATTGAAACTGATTAAATTAAAGAAGAAAAAATTAAATATACAGAACTTCTCACAAAATACCTTGATATCTTCACTTGGAAATACATAGATATGCTAGGTCTAGAACCTTCCATGGTTATGCACGACTTAGTGGTTCATCCTAATGCTAAACTTTTCAAACAAAAAATTAGAAAAATGCATCCTAAACTAGCCTTATTGGTTAAAAATGAATTACAAAAAATCTTGGATGTAAATTTCATTCAAGATATAGATTATTTTGATTGGATATCCAATATTGTTCCAGTAACCAAACAAGAGGCTACTAAAATCAAAGTTTGTACTGATTTTATGGACATCAATGATGTTGTCCCAAATATGACTTTTCACTTCCTAATATGGATCAAATTATTGATTTTACGATGGTATGTGGAATGTTATCACTTATGGATGGATTTTCAAGATACAATCAAATTTGTATAGCACCAGAAGATCAACCTAAAAATACATTCATTACACCTTGGGGAAATTTTTGTTGTAAAGTAATGCGCTTTGGCCTAAAGAATGAAATGGCAACTTACCAATGATCTATGACATATGTATTTCATGATATGATGTATGACATATTGTATGATTATATGGATGACATCATAGCTTGATGTACAAAACAATATCATATCCTTGATTTACGATGAGTCTTTTATAGAATTCAAGAATATAAAGTTTTATTGAATCCAAACAAATGTGTGTTTGGAGTAAATTCAAGTAAGTTATTAGGATTTATAGTTTCTATGCATGGTATAGAAATATATCCTATAAAAATTAAGGGTATCATTTATATGCCACCACCCAAAAACATAATAGAACTCAGGCATTTACAGGGTAAGCTCCAATCCATCCGTTGTTTCATTGATAAATTGGCAGATAAATGTAAAGCCTTTCTTAGATTGATTAAAGAAGACACTCCTTTCTTATGGGATAAATAATTTCAAGGATATTTTGAAACTCTTAATACATATCTACTTACCCCACCAATGCTTGTTCTTCCTAGGCTAGAACACCCTTTGAATTTATAAATTTTTGCCTCATAACTTGCATTAGGAATAATTCTAGCACAACATGATGAGGATAAGAAATAACGAGACATTTAATACATAATAAAATCTTTAATAAGCTATGAAAATCATTTCACCCCCTTAGAAAAAATCTTTTTAGCTATTGTATTCTCTACACAAAAATTGATTCACTACAGTCTTAGCCAAAAAACATATGTCATCACAAAATTTCATCCATTGTGATATCTGATCAGTAGACCCTATTTATGAGGACAAGAAACAAAATGGGTTCTCGCTTTAAGTGTGTTTGACCTAACATTTATTGAGAAAAAATACATTAAAGGGCAAGTCATAGTAGACCAACTCATCGCTGCCCCTCTTGATTCTACTCACCCTTTGAAGATAGAATTCCCTAATGAATGTCTTAATCTAGATAGTGATTCCTTGGAATCATGGTCTCTATTTTTTATTGGACCTCGTTGTATGAGTTGTATAGGTGCAGGTATCATATTGATATCCCTACAAAAGCAACTTATCCCATAATACTTTAAACTTTAATTTACTTGCACAAATAATACAACAAAATATGAAGCTTTAATCCTTGGATTATGAGAAGATTTAGCTCTCAATATTAAAGTATTATCAATTTTTGGAGACTCACAACTCATGGTGAATCAAGTTAATGATATTTATAAAACCTGAGATGAGATTCATCCTTATAAATAATATATTTTAAAACTTATTTCTTTATTTGATAAGGTTACTGTATAATTTATCACATGCACCAGTAATAATTTTCCAGATGCTATGGAACCATTTGCTTCCCTTATCCCAATGGAGTTGGATGATGATCATGCTACTATTATCATTCACCAAATTTAGGAACCCGCATTATTAGAGTCATGTATAAAACCCTTGTATGTGTTCATAATTGAAGAAGTATTTTCAGAACCATGGTATGGAGATATTCTAAAATTTCTCCAAGATGGATCATTCCCAGATGGCTTCGACGTATCCTCGTGCACTTGAAAGCACGAGGATACGAAAACAAAAAGGAATATGCCACAAGAAAAGAACAAGAAAGAACATATGCAAATTGACACAAGATAAAAGCAATAGGAAATATGGTAATCTCTTTATTGATACGCTTTTCAAAATGTGTTACAATACGTCTCCTTCCTTTTTAGGGGAAAGGAGCGTCAAATGTGTTTCTTGTCACAAGATCCATGGATCACAATCCTTCTTCCGCGTGCCCACATGTAAGATGGGCGGACCAAAACGTCGCCACCACTTGCGTACATGATTCTTTGCTCTTTCCTGCTCCTCTACTATTGGAAACCTGCATTCAAAGAAACAGAAAATATTAGTAATACCTGCAGACAAAATGAAACATGTATTTCCCAAAGCCTATTGTCAGTGTATGCATGAAAATAATAAAACGACTATCATATGACCTCTGATTGACTTGAAACTTTGACAAAAGCATAAAAATATCATCAGAAGACCATTGCAAAAAGAATAGTCTAAAAATTCCTCACAGATCTGTACTCGCTCCAGGGTGGGATGAATAGGACTATGAGAATTGGCCAGAAAGCACCCTATTCAATGTCCTACTTAGGAAGCTCCAAAAGACCTGCAAACTTGGGGTTAGCTAATTGGGGGCATTTTGGGAAGACCCAGATGCTCATATTTCTCCAATTTTTCCTCTAGAACCTATATTTTGAAGATGGCATCTGCAAGTTAGTGAAAGCGGGAAATAGCAATAACCTGGTCAAAAATGATCAAATGTAATGAAATTTGAACTATAACCTATTTAACCTATCTAGAATCAAATGCAAAAGAAAAAACAAAGAAATATATCATAGATTTCTAATCATCCCGGGGTGGGGCGATTAGCACTGTGATAGTTTGGGGAGCGCCCGGGGGCAGGACGCCCACCGTTTGAGGCACTGTTTCGGCACCAATCCACTTGGGATGGGTCCAAAACTGGTTATGGGGGGTTTTCAACAAATTTTGGGAATTTTTGTGGCCAAAAATCGGGTTTTGGGTCCGGATTCGTGCTTCTAATAGTCACCCAATAACCTCCCTTTCGAATGAGAGATTAAGGATGTAAAAGCACAAATCGCAAGTAGGTATGTAAATTGGCAGCACTTCATTGCTCAAATGCTCCTTCTCTGTATATATTTTGGGTGGGAAAACTCCCCAATTTATAGACCTTAGGGTCTCCTTGTTTGAATTGCGCATGCGAGGGCGCCACTTGAGTTAACTGTCCTATTTTCAGAGAAAAGCTAACTCCCTGATTAAAAATCTTCTTGCATGAGGTTTCTAAAATAAAGACACTCATCATTGAAGTCTCTCTTCTTGAATAAAAGCTATTCCTCGCAATTGCATGGCCTGAAGCCTCAGTTAACTGGCGGAGTTACCGAGGTTTGACTTTTTTCTAGTCAAACTTTCTATTCGCCTCACCTTGGGGCGAATGCTGATATTCGTCCCTGGGTGGGACGAATGCCAGTTGTATTCGTCCCAGGGTGGGACGAGCTGAGAGCAAAGTCCCAAAAAGGTGCCAAATTGACCTCTGACCTCTAAAACTACTTTTGGAAGTGGTTAGGACCACTGTTTAACCTCTAGGGGCTGCCCTAGGGGCTGTGTGTCAATGCGATCAGTGCTTGTTGTCACATAATCGGATTGGTGCTATTTTGGTGTCTATAGATGCCCCTTTTTGGGAAGCGTTGTGCAAGGCACAACGTCGAGCAAAAATAGATAACCAAAGCACTAATGATTAGGGTTTCTCAGTAACCTAACCAACTCTTGATGCCCCAAGTATGGAAAGGGCACGCATTCTTGAATCCTTGCTTCTGACGAGCTAAGGAACTTAAATCAAGTATTAACCTGGTTCGGTGAGGTATTACTTGAACTTGGACATTGATCAGTCATGAATAGGCAAAGGGCGCAACCTTTTGTCTGTGGGAACCTTGAGTTCATGATTCATGAATGCCAAGTGTTTGATCATCTTGTGATAATTGCTTGTTTGCTGCCCCAAGCAGGGCGCGATTGTCTTTGTCAATGATCCTTTGAATGCGTGTCATTTCCATGATTGGGTATATTGTTGTTGATTGGCAACTAAGTGTGACTACCCCCTCAAGCGACGAATCGATGAGGGAATGACCGACATGAGAAAAGTGATGAGTCACTTGACCCAAGATGACTTAGGTAAGGGTGCCTTCAGTTGTTTACCATTGAATGCGAAAGTAGTTTTCGAACATTCTGACTTGTTTTTGGTGGGTTTTAACCCTTTTGGTGACGCAATTTGGAGCTAAAATTGACAAAAATCCGTCCTCCCGTGGAGCGGTCCGGCTATGGTAGCCTTCTTAGGGAGTAGGATAGTGACAATTTGTAACCCCAATGCCTATTTTGGATGCCAAGAATGTCAGGCGCAAAAGCGCCTTCGTTCGGCAATGTTATTGCTATTTTTGGATGGGTTTTGACCCGTTTTGGTGACGCCGTTTGGGGATGAAATTCTCGAAAATCCGGCTTCCCGTGGAGCGGTCCGGCTATAGTAGCCTTCTTAGGGAGTAGGATAGCGAGGATTTGTGACCCTGACATCGGTTTTGCATGCCCGAAATGTCTAGTGCAAAAGCATTCTGATCGGACACTTTTAGGGCTTGTTTTGGTGCATTTTGTGCATTTTTTTGCTATTTTTGAAATTTTTGCTCTGTATTCGTCCCAGGGTGGGACGAATTCCTATTTAGTATTCGTCCCAGGGTGGGACGAGCGCTATCCAGAGCGCTCGTCCTAGGGGGGAATGAGTACAGGCTCAAAAATCCTTTTTAAAGGCCAAAATTGGGTTTTGGGCTCATTTGCATTTGTTGTTCTTAGCGATTTGGAGCTCTGAGGCGGAGGAGGTCGATTCGGTGAAGCGAAGTGCTGCAAAATTTTTCTTGCGACCATGAGTTCTCATACCGGATCGAGCGGCGGAGCCGAAGCGATACCAGTGAGTACTTGTCCTCTTTATTACTTTTTGTTGCAATTGAAAAATCGCATTTTGCTTATGTCTTATGTTTTTTTGTTTTGTTTTGTTTTTGTGGTTGTTTATGGTTTAAAAATGAAAAACCCTAGTCTATGAACACTTAACTAAAAATGGAATTTAACCTTAGTTAAAACACAGATCAAAAGTTTAGTTGAAAACTGAACTTTAGAAAGTTAGGTTAAAACAGAACTTACAAACTGCGTTGAACCTGAATGAAACCAAAAGTTAAACTGTAAGTTAAAAAACGTAGGGTAAAACTAAGCGGAAAGCGTAGCATGAACCCTAGTTGACTGTTGTGTTTTGTTGTTTAATTAATCAGTTAAAGTTAAAAACCTTAGGTCTGACAAATTAATTTTTTAAATTTTGTAAGTGTTTTTGTTGTTTAATTAATCAGTTAAAGTTAAAAACCTTAGGTCTGACAAATTAATTTTTTTTGAATTTTTGTTGTATTTTTGAATTTATCAGTTAGGATTAGAAACCCTAGGACTGAAAAATTAATATTTTTGAATTTTTGTTTTGTTTTTGAATTTAGCAGTTAGGATTAGAAACCCTAAGACTGACAAATAATTTTAGTGAATTTTTTGTTTTGTTTTGTTGTTTTTTTTTTTTGGCTGTACAGTTTTAATGCATTATTGTATATACATGTTAGGGTTGTACAATTTTTCATTGTTTTTAATATTTTTGTGTTGTTTTCTTTTGTAGGTTGTGAAGAGCCGATACCGGGTGCCGACTATTTTTACTGAAGCGCGTGCGACGCTGACCTTGGCTGACTGGGACTGGCTTGACGCCCTTGGGCTCAAGCAGGTGACTCGACTGGAGCCGGTAGTCGGGGATCGGGCCTATCTGATGGCCTTGATCAATCTATGGGATCCTCGGACTAATACCTTTCATCTCCCAATAGGGGAGATAACGGTGACCTTGGAGGATGTCTATCGGATTCTTCAGATTCCAATAGACGGACTACCGATCCAGACGACGTCGTAGGATCGGAGGACAACAATACTGATACGCTATTTCGGACATGGGGAGGAGTTGGGTGTGGAGAGCCCCATGGAGAGGGTGGAGATGGACTGCCATATTGGTGGCATACTGGTGCGATGGTGGCTAGAGAGGGGTGTGTTGGGAACGAGGCATGCATTACTCATGAGCCTCATTTCCAACATGCTGCTCCTCGACTCTTCTGGTGCGAGGTTCTCGTGGAACCTGCTAGAGGTGGTATTCAGGTTGGTGGAGTGTCCGATAGATACTTCGATGATTATGAGATGGGGATAGATGCTACTAGAATAGCTCTATGATGAGTTGTATGAGGTCCGCTATCGAAAGTGAAGGGGATCGGTTGCAGCTACTTGTTGTAGTGCTGGGCTTGGCAGCACATAGTAGTGGAGAGGCTGACGGGGCTGCCCTGGATGACGTGGGTGGAGATGGCAGATCGGGAGATTGGATACGGGGTACTATGGTAGAGGTCAGAGGAGCAGGGACAGAGCCGACGATGGGTAGGTGTCGTAGGGCACTATGTCGATGCCTTTGCTCGGCTTACTCCTGGAGAGGTGTTCTGGCGCCCCTATCGGGACTGTCCAGCCTGGCCTGATGCTGGAGAGTGGCTTTGGTGGGTATGGAGGGGGCGGTGGATTATTGGGAGGCATGGGACAGAGCAGGAGTTCTTCCCATATGGTCGAGTGACTTGATAGTTTGGAGTGCGCCAGGGGATGCCTGGTGAGCCCATGGTCTATCGACGTCGGGGGGATGAGAGGACGCTAGACCGGCCAGTCGTTGCACCACTTGGCGAGGATTCAGATACGGTTATTGATGTCCCTGATGTGGATGATGTCGGGGTTACTGCTGAGTATGAGCAGTGGTGGAAACTACGACAATGGCAAGGCGAGGGACCTCTAGGGGGTGCAAAGCAACAGTAGCAGGGGATGAGGGTACAGAGGTACTAGATGAGGGTTGGGGTGCTCCACGTGATGATGCAGACATGGTCGAGGTTGAGGATGTTGGAGGGGATTTTGGGGTACCGGACCAGCTGGAGATGCAGGACGTCCCGGAGCAGTGGGAGCCAGAGCAGGCTATTGTCCCGGATTCGCCTATGCCTCAGGCAGGTGTGGAGGATGTGGAGGTGAGACATAGCGCTGAGATAGCATGATTGGAGGACCTGCTATGACGATGAGATGGGGAGCTGGGAGAGGCTTTGTAGGAGAGAGATCTTCTACGGACTCAATTGGCAGAGCGGGAGAATGCATGGGCTACGTCTCATCGGTAGGAGGGGGATACTGATGCTGCAGGGAGAGAGATCTCCTACGAACGCAACTGGCATAGCATGATGATGTAGTAGCTTACTACCATCGGCGAGAGGAGTGGGTGGAGGCCGAGTGGGGTGGAGAGGGGGATGGCATCGATGGGAGGTAGATTGGCATCGACATCGGATGGATATGGAGGGAGAGATTATCCGCCTTGGTGGGCGGATACCTGAGCCCCATGGAGGTGGCTCTTCATGGCGAATGAGAGACAACGATACTGAGCAGTCAGCATCGTCTCATCGCCGACGGCTAGATGAGGGGGGGACTAGTGGACGGGATGCAGGGGTGAGCAACAGTCACCCTGAGAGGTCTCAAAGGACCCACACCATGGGGGGTAGTTCCCGTCGCACCGATCCTACGTGATCTTGGTGGCCGACGCCCTAGGCTTGGGGGTTTTTGAGTTTTTGGCTTTTTTTGCGGGGTCAGAGGACCGGTTCATTGTAGCCTACGGGCAGTTTTGTTATGATATATATACAGATGACTCTTTTTGGTGTTTATGCACTTTTTCATGGTTTGTTTTTATGTACAGGTTTTTGTTACATTGATGTATGCATATGCTATTATGAATGTGATGTCCCTAATTTGTATGATGTATGCATATGGAATGAATGACATGAGTTGGTTGAGAACTTGTCGATGCACCATAGACTGTGCAAGATTTGACTGACTTACTGTACTAATGGGATGACGTTGTGGAATGACTTTGTAGATGAAAACTTTATTTTTGTATTTTGTATATTTTTTTGATGGTGATGTACGGAATGAAATGTGACAGTTGTTTTAAAATGTAGTTAAGCTTTTCTGAGATGCAGATATTTTAACTAACTAGCCAAGACTGTACATTTATCTCGCAAGACTTTTTTACAAGGTATAAATCCGACTTGAAGTTAACCAAGTTACTTCACATCCCTGTGTGTGCAATTGAATTCATTTTTGTGGTATTTGTCAGGATACCGCCAGTGCCAGATAGGCTATCAACCAAACCTATACTGAGGATCACCTAATTAGCTCCACTAACTCCATTGTTGTAGTTAGCAAGATTAATCTATGGGACAATCTAAGGTACCATAAGCTAGCTCATCCACATGCAAACATTGGTCTGCACACATGCAAAGCTAATGTGACAGACATATCGTCATGCGGGTAGGATACCACCATTGCCAGGTAGGCTATCAACCAAACCTGTAATGAGGATCACCTAGATGGTTTTCGAATGCTGAGAATTTTTAGGGACTCAAGTTCAGGTTGTGTGTTTGTGCGATGGTTTGGGATACTTGCTCGTCTATATAATGATGAAAATCACTGTTTAGTTTTTTTCTTTGTTTTTTTTTTTTGAGCAAGGATTTTGACTAGTGGTGAGAACCACTGTTAGTTGATTTTGTATTTTGAGCTTTGTAAGGTTGAGCTTGTGAATGGCATTGATTCTTTTAGGCCTTGGGGATGACTACCCATCCTGTTCAGGGACGTGTAGTACGAATCCTTACGACTTTGGGAACCAAGGGGGATGATGGAGATTATGAAGTAAGGGCATTGATCTTTTGGGCCTTGGGGATGACTACCCATCCTTGGCAGGGACGTGTAGTACGAATCCTTACAACTTTGAGATCAAAGGTGAGTGTAATGATGGCTTGTGGGAATTGTGTTGTTGAATGGCATCGATCCTTTCAGGTCTTGGGGATGACTACCCATCCTTGGCAGGGATGTGTAGTACGAATCCTTACAACCTTAGGGACCAATAGTGATGGGGATTTTGGTAGTGGTGAAAACCACTATTTATTAGGTGGAATTGATGGGGAAGAGCTTGTCCTGTTGTCAATTCTCAGCACTCTTGAACCATTCGCACAGGGGGATGAACAGGCTAATCATTCACCTATGGTACCCGAGACTGCTTTGTAGGTTTCTCTCGCGTTCACACAACTTAGGAATTATTTTATGTGTTTTAATTGTGTTGGGATGCTACGTAACAAGGTATGATCCAAGTAAAACTTTCCCATGTAAAATCTGTTTAACTTTGTACAGTTTTTGACTAGAAATTTAAAGACAGTTGAATGACGAAAACCCTATATACATTAGGAGACAACTGACTATGCTAAAGATGAAGATGGTGTGATTCTGGATGTATGCATTTGTAACATGGATTGAATGTGGAAAATGATGGCATTTGCCAAGTAATGACAGTCTATGGTGCTTGTGACTTGTATGACCTAGTAAATATGCAATGTATGGATGTGATGCCTAATGCACTTATATTTTTGTATTTTTTATTTTTACGAGTATGCATGAAATCAAAATGCAATTTTTTTGTAATTTTTGATGATTTTATGAGTATGCATGGAATTGAAATGCAATTTTTTTTGTAATTTTTGATGATTTTATTGTTTTTGTTTGTTTTTGATGATTTTATTGTGACCAAGTGGTTATGGTAACCCTTGGAGCTTTTGGTTTGACCAAAGGGTTTATGGATACCTTTGGGGCATTTTTGGGGTTAACCAAGCGATGGGGAATTTTTTTGGTTGAATTTGGGTTGACCAAAGGGTTTATAGATACCTTTGGGGCATTTTGGGGTTGACCAAGCGATTGTGGGAATCCTTGGAGCTTTTGGCTTGACCAAAGGGTTTATAGATACCTTTGGGGCATTTGGGGTTGACCAAGCGATTGTGAGAATCCTTGGAGCTTTTGGTTTGACCAAGAGATGATTGGGGGTTTTGGGTTGACCAAAGGGTTTATAGATACCTTTGGGGCATTTGGGGTGACCAAAGGGTTTATAGATACCTTTGGGGCATTTGGGGTTGACCAAGCGATTGTGAGAATCCTTGGAGCTTTTGGTTGGACTATGGCTCTCTAAATGTGGAATGGCCTCAAATGAATGATGTTCAAGGGTTCTGTTTCCTTGATTCCTTCAAGAGAGGCAAGCCGGTATGTTCCAGGTCCTATTCTACTATCAATGACATAAGGACCCAACCAGTTTGCCATGAACTTGTCCCGTAGATGGGACGACAAATTAGAATTCTGCTGGTTCTCTTTTAAGACCAAGTCACCAACCTGAAATTCTCTTAGGTGGACCTTCATGTTGTATGCTTTCTTAAGTCGCTCTTGATAGATACGCAAATGCTCGAGAGCATTAACGCGTCGTTCATCGAGCAACGTCAGTTGGTCTAACCGGGCCTGCCACGTAGTGTCATCATCGATGAACTCTTGCATTGAAATGCGCAAGGAAGGGATTTCCAACTCAAGAGGCATGACTGCCTCGGAGCCATACACCAATGAAAATGGAGTTGCCCTAGTGGGTGTCCGAATGCTAGTGCGATAAGCCCATAGGGCAAGCGGGATCTGAATGTGCCAATCCTTATGATTGTCTGTGACTGTATTTTTGAGGATGGCTACTAGCATTTTGTTTGACGCCTCTGCTTGCCCATTTGCCTGTGGATAATAGGGTGTTGAAAAAACTGTGCTGAATTTTGTACTTTGTGGTCAAAGCACGCACATATTTATTCTTGAAGGGCGTCCCATTATCCTGACAGGATCTTGGATGGAATACCAAAATGACATATGATGTTATGCAAAATAAACTCCGCAATGCGGGATCCAGTCGTAGAGGTTAGCGAAATTGCTTCCACCCACTTGGTGAAGTACTCTGTGGCCGTGATGATGAATGTGTGATGACCCGACGACGCAGGGGAGATCTTTTCGATCAGATCGAAGCCCCACTACAAAAAAGGCCAAGCCGATTGGATCGGTTGCAAGGCCTGAGAAGGTACATGTGTCAAATTAGCATGGTGTTGACACTTCACGCACTTCTTCACATATGCGCAACAATCTCGCTCTAAAGATGGCCAATAATAACCCATGCAAAGAATGCGCTTTGCGATGGCCATACCGCTGAAGTGGCCACCACATGTACCATCGTGTGCTTGGGTGATCGCCCAAGCGGACTCTTGCTGGTCCAAGCAATGGAGGAGGATTCCTTCATAGCTCCGACGATACAAAATGTCTCCTAGCAAGACATGTTTTGCCGCTTTCTATTTGAATGATCTTTTCGTGGCTTGTGTCAATCCAAGTGGGAGGTTACCTAGCTTGAGGTAATCCCTAATGGGTGTGTACCAATCCTGCTGATCAGAAACCTCGATGGTATGAACGGCCAATCCCTCTTGAAGTTCATCCATAGCAAAAGCTGAGCGGGAAAGAACTTGTAAAAATAGTGTTGTGTTGCTATTAAGAGGAGTCAGGGAGAACAAGGACCCCTAGTTGGCTCGAGTCAGACAATCGTGGATTCGAGAGAACTTATCCGAAGATGGTTCAATCTGGATCAGGTGGATTCCTGGCGTTAGATCAGAGCTTGCATGCTCCATCATGGATTGCGATAATGTTTTAACCTGAATGGTTGTCATTTCACCAAAAGGGTCTTGCGGGATTAGTGACCCCAAAGAGGCCATAGTATCCGCAAAATGATTCGATGATCGAGGGAGTGCCTCGATATCATACCATTCAAGTTGTGCCAGGAATTTGTCCACAAGGGCTTTGTAGGCCTGCAGAACTGGACATCTACATTGGAATATCCCCTTTACTTGATTGACAATTAACAACGAATCACCAAAGATGTTTAAACATTTAATGTTCATGGTGATTGTTGTCTGAAGACCTATGAGCAAGGCTTCATATTCTGCATTGTTGTTGGTGCACAGGAAGTCTAATTTAAATGATAGAGGCATTGGAGCCCCTTGTGGAGTGAAGAATACAATTCCCGTGCCACCTCCTTGCTCACACTTAGAACCATCGAAGAATAGGGTCATGTCAGCCTGTGACTTAGGCTCATCGGAATCTGGCGATTCTAAAACATGAAAAATCTCGTCGTCCGATAATTCTACGGTCAGAGGCTGATCGTCTTCAAGAGGAGCCTCTGCCAGTTGATCGGCGATGACTTGACCTTTTATGGATTTCTGTCCAATGAATTCTATGTCAAACTCCGTCAACAACATGATCCATTTTGCCGTGCGGCTACTATGATAAGTACGACTCATCATGTATCGCAATGGATTCTCCTTAGACACAACATACGTCGTATGACCGAGCATGTAGTGGCATAGCTTTTTGGTAGCAAACACCACTGCCAAGCAGAGCTTCTCAACGTATGCATAGTTAAGTTCATAACTGACCAGGGTGCGGCTAAGATAGTATGTAGCCTGTTCTTTGTGAAGTTCATTTTTTTGGGACAGCATGGCGCCTAGTGCCACCTCAGTAGCTGAGATGTATAAATAGAATGACACTCCTGGTCTAGGTGGTGCCAATACTGGTGGCAAAGCCAAGTACTATTTAATGTCATCAAAGGCTGACTGGCACTCGTCATCCCAATGAAATGTGACCCCCTTATGCAATAATTTATTCATGGGTCGGCACTTGTCAGATAGCTACGCTATGAAGCGCTTGATCGATGCGACCTTTCCCTACAGACTCTTGAGCTGCTTGATGGTAGTTGGGGGAAGCATTTCAAGGATTGCCTTGACTTTGTTGGGGTCTACCTCGATTCCTCATTTGGAGACTATGAAACCCAAGAGCTTTCCAGAGGTGATGCCAAAGATGCACTTCTTGGGGTTTAGTCTGACTTTATGTTCAATGAGGCGATCGAGGACCTTGCTCAAGTCACCAAGGTGATCGAGGCACAAAAGAGATTTGGCCAACAAATCATCCATGTAATCTTCCAAAATTTTGTGCATGTAATCATGGAAGATGTACGTCATGGCATGTTGGTAGGTGGCGCCTACATTTTTAAGGCCAAAAGGCATGACCTTATAACAAAATGTCCCCCAAGGCATTGTGAACACCGTTTTTAGTTGGTCCTCGGGATTGATACGAATTTGATTGTATCCTGAGAAACCATCCATGAGGGAAAGCATTTCGTGGCCCACTGTAGCATCTACCAATGCGTCGATGCTCGACAAGGGGAAATCATCCTTAGGACTCACTTTGTTGAGATCTCAAAAATTGGTGCATATGCGAATCCTCCCGTCGGGCTTTTTGACGGGAACCATGTTAGACAACCATGGCGGGTAATCCATGCAGATGACAAACTGT
This sequence comes from Wollemia nobilis, assembly GCA_028583015.1. Classification (NCBI taxonomy): domain Eukaryota; kingdom Viridiplantae; phylum Streptophyta; class Pinopsida; order Araucariales; family Araucariaceae; genus Wollemia; species Wollemia nobilis. Next base: position 1,368,782 of record JAQPPZ010002738.1, on the reverse strand, counting down.
GCATCCAACAACTTTTGCAATTCGTCTTTGACCATTAAGGCCACTGTTGGGTGCATCTTACGTAGTTTTTGCTTCATTGGCTTGACTGTCGGATCAAGCGTCAGATTATGCATGACTAGCTACGGGTCTAGTCCCGGCATGTCTTTGTATGACCATGCAAAAACCTCCTTCTTCTCTTTGAGAAGGGCAATGTAGTCGGCTTGCTCTTCGAGGGAGAGACTTACCCCCAGCTTGAGAATCCATGGATTCATTGGATCTATGCCGATGTCTACGTCAGTCATCTCCTCGACCGACATGTGGGACCCGTCCTCCAACTGGTGTGGAGTTGGGATCAGATGGATATCGTTTGCTGAATTTAGATCATCGTTTGGAACATCAGGTTCCTCTTCAACATGGAAGACATCCTGAGTCTATCCTGGGGTGAAATGGAACATCCCACCGTAGGGCCAGTACTCTGATGGGGATGGTGGTGTGTCAGCACGATCCCAGTCGATAGCATCTAGATCTAGATACAATGACCATGTCGGGTCGGCTGGATCATGGATGGGGGCGGTCAAGTCAATGGAGATCATGTTGATGAAATGATTGTAACCTCCATTACCACAGGTGTGATAACTTTGACATTCCAGATGTTCTTGATGCTTTGGATCTGGCTCTGTGGGCACTGGCACAAATGGGTCAGCCCTATGCACAGAGATGAAGATAGGGTCTACCCTAGGCACTGATGGTTTGATAGGGTCTCTAGGCGAAAGATGCTCTCTATGTGCCTGGAGTGGCGGGTGCAGTAATTGCTATAACTACGCCGGGTTGAGGTGCCACCTATGTCTTGGACCTATGTGTAAATGTTCAAACATGTCATCTATGTCCAAAGGGTATCGTTGTTGCATTTGTCGCATGTGGTTGAGATAGGCCATCTCAGTTTCATCTTCGTAGTCACTGTCAGAGATCCAAAGGCCCTCATTGGCTCCAACCACTACTCGCGACATCTGAGGCTCATCTTGTTCGAGCAAATTGATGTGGTCCCATCGAGGTTGGTCCGCTCTCTACGGGGGGACCTGATTGTCTTGAAGTGGCATGTGCTCAAATGGAGCAGCCAATGGGAACATTGTCAGGAAGCTTTCCTGATCATCATGTATGGGATATTCTTGTGAATGATTGTACTCCGATTCATTTGCGGAAGACCCTTCTTGGTCTTGTCCATATCCCCCTTGTGGGTGAGTCCTTGAGTTTTCTCCTTGTTCGGCCGAAGGGAAAGGGTTGTTATGGTCAACAAGGTTGTTTGTTAACAATGGGTGATAATCCCCCAATGTATATGTTGTGTGAGGATTGGCATATGGATCTAATGCCAACCCATCCTTGTTGCCTATCCCTAGGCCTTGCATGTTCTCCACCAAAATGTCTAGGGGCAAGGGGTGGTTGAACCCGACTCCTGACTTGTCATATGGCATTTGGTATCTTGGTTGGCACAAAACATGCACTCCTTGTTCATACCTACCCAACCCATATCCATGCCAATTGCATTGGCTAAGATATCTCAATGCAAAATCTGGGTTAGATAGATAATTGACATCCTCAACAAAGGGCTCTTCATCTTCCTCTTCTTGTAGGGAAGGTTCAACGCCATTATCCAGGCCCCCATAAATAAAGTTTGTCTGATTGGGTGGGTAGCCTAAAGGAACCATAGAGCCGATGGGGAGTCGAGGTCTCCCCATGTCTTGCATGGACTCAAGTGTGGGCGTTGCTATAATGTTCCTCACTAGATACTCCCCCAGGCCCGTGCTGGCCATTTCAACGGTGACCGTTGGCGGTTGAGGGGGAGCGAATGGGAGTCCTTCCTGAGTCCACTCCATGTGGGGTGAACTAGGCATCTCGACTTCCATTCTACTAGGAATCTCTTCTGTCGAGATGGTTGAGACTAGAGGTGGTTCTTCTTCTAAGGGTTTCTTTCCCTTGTCCTTGGAGGTGGCCACCACAGGTGGCATCGTTGTGGAAGGACTGGCGGAAGAAGATGGACCCGGCTGAGGACTCGATGGATTAATCACTGGAGATGCCTACGGAATCGGACCCTGTTGAGATGGATTCAACTGGAAATCCAAATGTGTTGAGGGAAGGGTCGATTGCGGCATGAATTGCACTGTATTGCAGTATTTAAAAGGCTCCAAGTCCGCTGGGACTACATGCACCTGTCCTTCAAATGTGTACTTTAGGCACTGATGCACGATTGAAGGGACACACTTCATGTCCCGAATCCAAGGCCGGCCTAGCAGGATATTATAAGCCATCTCGCCTTCCAAGATATGGCACAATGTATGAATGGTCTTTTGTCCCACTTGGATAGGTAGGACAATTGTGCCCACTGTCGAGCAGATTGCATCATTGAATGCTCGCAGTGTGTAAGTGGAAGCCACGATATGAGATGCTGGCAACTTCAAGTGCTTCAGAGCTGCTGTAGTGATGATATTACTAGACGAGCCAGTGTCCACCAACACTCTCTTATACGGAATCCCATTGACCCATGCGATAACGTGTAGGGGTGGATCCGCCACATCACCAGTCAGTGTTTTTAGTTCATCTTCTCTAAAGGTGATGACTGGTTCTGTACACTATTTTACATGCCCCACAAAATTGTTGAACGAGTTCGCTTCATGGGGTGGCAGCTCGATAGCTTTTAAAATCTCCATGAGAGCCTCCCGATGGGGCGCTGATTGTTGAATTAGCTCATATATGGAGAGCCTAGCCGACGTGGTCCTTAGACTTTGGGTAAGTCTAGTCCGAATCATGGCCACTGGTCTAGGCGGGGGAAGCTGCGTAGGGGGTTGTTGCGGTTGTGACGTCGATGGAACCTCTCTTGTGGCTACCGTAGGGGCAGCTCCTGGGTATCTCTTGTTCCTAGTCACTATGCTTATCATCCCTACATATCCCTGCATAGGACAATTATGTTGCACCTCATTAACTTGAAGAGGTTTTGCCGATGCCTCATGGGTAGGCAAGGGGTCTCTGAATACTCCCATATGTTGGTTGTTTGGTGCTACAGGGTTGTCCACCGCCAATGTCTTGTCATCAATGAGATCTTGTACCAAACCTTTGAACTTCCAACATGCATTAAGATCATGTCCCTTACGCCTGTGGAACCTACAATACAAATCCTCTCGGTATCCCTTAGGCTTTGGTGCATTGGGGTCTATAGTTTGAATCTCTGGAAGGTTGATCAAGTTCGCCACTGACAAGCGGTCAAATAGAGAATCCCTGGACTCTGTGTAAGGAGTAAATTGTCGCCTAGGGCGACGCTGCTGATTTTTCTCCTGCCTTTGGTTTTCTCTCTCATAGTTGTTAGGAGGCACCACCTGATAGTTAGCCTTTTGAGGCTGTGTTGCTTGTGCCGGCTTAGGGACGTTGATGGCAACCTGATTAACCACAGCAGGTTTCGGTTGCGTGGTCCCTGGTTTAGTGTTCTTTGTCCATTCTTTTTTCTTAGGTTTGGCGATCTCGCCATCCTGTATCTTAATCTCCTCGATAATTCTGGCTTGCACCAGTGCTTCTTCTAAACTGGCATATTGCTACAGCTGCAATAGCACGGAGATTGATCTCAAACAACTTTTGGAGAACATTTGGGTCAAGTCAGACATAGGAGGGAGGTAGGGTAGCTTTGAAAGCAACGTCCTCCACTGGTTCCCATATGCCGCCATAGATTCCTCCTCATACTTCTTGAGGCTAGCTAGATCGCTTAGGGACACCTTTTTCTTTGTGTTGAAAGTGAAACGTTCTAGGAACGCGTCCACTAGCTGATCTAAGTTATAGATGTTGTGCTTTGGTAATTGAGTAAACCAATCCGAGGCAGGGCCTACGAATGTGGTTATAAATGTTCTTAATAGCAAAGCATCATTGTCCTGAATGCCAAAGCATTGGCTCAGGAATCGAGTCACATGCTCTTGGGCATCTTCTTCCCCTCTAAAGAGTGCCAACTAGGGCAATTTAAAGTGTTCGGGGTATGGAGGTGTCCGACACTGATGGATGCACAGGATGACTACGGAGTTGGCATAAAGTAGGCTTTTGGGGCCCAGAAGTCTTGAGCTCCATAGTCTCTAAGCGTTCTAACAACACTTTGTACACATCGGAGGACTTGATCTCCTCCTCCTTGGTTTGCTCCCACTGTGGGTTGTGGGGAACTTGAGGCCTTTGGAGGGATAGCTGGGTAGCACCCCTTCTGCCTTGATAGGGCATTTCAGCCCACTCTTCTTCTTGTTCATACTCCTCATAGGCTTCCTGAGGAGTGGCTGGCCGAGTCCTATACACATGGGTGGGTGCCCACGGAGGGTGCCCATCATTATTTCTAGGAGTGGCCTCCCGCTCAAGTCTAGTAGGTCTCGGAGGCAGTACTTGATAAGGTCGCATGGACCTCTCTCATACTAAGGGGTCAAGCCTCTCATACACTTCTACTTTATGCATGCGAGGGATTGGAGCCTTCGCAGGCACATTGTTATGAAGCAATTCGGCTGTCTGACGCTGAATGCGCTCTTTGTTAAGCCGACAAAGATGCTCTAACTATTCTTGGTCTTGTCTAAGCTGTGCGATTTGCGCTTGGTGGGCGACATGTTTGGCAATCGCCAAGTCAATTTGTTCCATCGTCTCTTGTTTAGGAAGCCTAGATGCCTCCCCTACATGTCTGTCTCGATCATGGTGATCCGAGATCCCTATGGGCTGCTTCCCTCTATCGAGGTTAGCGGCATTCACTTGAGGTTCTGGCCTTAATGGGCGATCCTGATACAAGGCAGGCATGGAGGTACATCGCTCCCATGCTGTGTACTACTCTTGAGGAATGTAGTGATCTCCCTCGTACTCTCTTTCGTATGGGTAAAAGGTGCGGGCAGAATTGTCTTGCCCTGCTTGGAGAGCCTGATACTCTGGATATTGCCTAGTGTCTCTAACAGTAACACGGGGCAAAGGAGGGATGAAGAAATCATGTGGCCCCTCTTTCTGGACCCTCTGTTGCTCTAGAGTAGTACACAGTGCTTCATCACTAGGCCACCCATAACGAACTTCTACGGGAGGTCTAGTGTCTGTGTTGAGATCTACGTGTAGGTTATCCTCATGAAAGGGCCTATGCTAAGTGGGGGTACCCCTTAAGGAGGTGCCTCTATAGTCCTGTTCTATTATGGCATGATGGGGACTCTCTTGGGTGCCTTGCCACCAAGGCGGGATGGCTAAGTCCTGAGGACTATATCGGAGGCGACTTGTCCCATAGTGATCGCCACTGAAAGCACGAGGATACAAAAATAAAAAGGAATATGCCACAAGAAAAGAACAAGAAAGAACATATGCAAATTAACACAAGATAAAAACAATAGGAAATATGGTAATATATTTATTGATACACTTTTCAAAATGTGTTACAATATGTCTCCTTCCTTTTTAGGGGAAAGGAGCATCAAATGTGTTTCTTGTCACAACATCCATGGATCACAATCCTTCTTCTGCGTGCCCACATGTAAGATGGGCGGAATAAAACATCACCACCACTTGCATAGATGATTCTTTGCTCTTTCCTGCTCCTCTACTATCAAAAAACTGCGTTCAAAGAAATAGAAAACATTAGTAATACCTGCAGACAAAATGAAACATGTATTTCCCAAAGCCTATTGTTAGTGTATGCATGAAAATAATAAAACGACTATCATATGACCTATGATTGACCTGAAAATTTGATAGAAGCATAAAAATATCATCAAAATACCATTGCAAAAAGAACAGTCTAAAAATTCCTCACAGATCTGTACTCGCTCCAGGGTGGGACGAATAGGACTGTGAGAATTGGCCAGAAATCACCCTATTCAATGTCCTACTTAGGAAGCTCCAAAATACCTAAAAACTTGGGTTTAACTAATTTGTGGAATTTTGGGAAGACCCAGATGCTCATATTTCTCCAATTTTTCCTCTAGAACCCATATTTTGAATATGGCATCTGCAAGTTAGTGAAAGCGAGAAATAGCAATAACCTGGTAAAAAATGATCAGAATGTAATGAAATTTGAACTGTAACCTATTTAATATATATAGAATAAAATGCAAAATGAAAAACAAAGAAATCTATCACATATTTATAATCATCCCGGGGTGGGGCGATTAGCACTGTGATAGTTTGGGGAGCGCCCGGGGGCAGGACGCCCATCGTCTGAGGCATTGTTTCAGCACCAATCCACTTGGGATGGGTCCAAAACTGGTTATGGGGGGTTGTCAAAAAATTTTGGGAATTTTTGTGGCCAAAAATAAGGTTTTGGTTCCGAATTTGTGCTTCTAATAGTCGCCCAATAACCTCCATTTTGAATGAGAGATTAAGGATGTAAAAGCACAAATCGCAAGTAGGTATGTAAATTTGTAGAACTTTGTTGCTCAAATGCTCATTATCTATATATTTTGGGTGGGAAAACTCCCCAATTTATAGACCTTAGGGTCTCCTTGTTTGAATTGAGCATGTGAGGGCACCACTTGAGTTAATTGTCCTATTTTCAGAGAAAAGCTAACTCCCTGATTAAAAATCTTCTTGCATGAGGTTTCTAAAATAAATACACTCATCACTAAAGTCTCTCTTCTTGAATAAAAGCTATTCCTTGCAATTGCATGACCAAAAGCCTCAGTTAATTGGTGGAGTTATCGAGGTTTGACTTGTTGCCAGTCAAACTTTCTATTCGCCTCACCCTGGAGCGAATGCTGATATTCGTCCCTGGGTGGGATGAATGCCAGGCTGTATTCATCCCAGGGTGGGACGAGCAGAGAGCAAAGTCCCAAAAAGGTGCTAAATTGACCTCTATCCTCTAAAACTACTTTTGGAAGTGGTTAGGACCACTGTTTAACCTCTGGGGGCTGCCCTAGTGGCTGTGTGTGTCAATGCGATCAGCGCTTGTTGTCACTTAATCGGATTGGTGCTATTTTGGTGTCTACACTATGGAACCATTTGCTTCCATTATCCCAATGGAGTTGGATGATGATCATGCTACTATTATCATTCACCAAATTTAGGAACCCGCATTATTAGAGTCATGTATAAAACCCTTGTATGTGTTCATAATTGAAGAAGTATTTTTAGAACCATGGTATGGATATATTCTAAAATTTCTCCAAGATGGATCAATCCCATATGGCTTCGATAGAAACCAATGATGATCATCACGCAAGAAAGTTGTATGATTCATAATCATTAGAGGTACTTTGTATAAAATATCCTTTGAATGTATCCTCTTATGATACCTCAACCTCAATTAGTCCAAAAAATCTCTAAACGATGTCCATGACATATATTGTGGAGGTCATTATAGTGGGGATGCTATAGCCAAAAAGCTCCTACGAATGGGATACTTTTGGCCCTCCATGGAAAATGATACCCATGAATATGTATGTAAATGTGACAAATGTCAAAAGCATGCATACCTTGTTCATGCTCCTACCCAAGAGCTTCAAGCTAGTTCTTCCCCGTGGACTTTCTCAAAATGGTACTTAGACATCATTGGGAAAAGCAATCCAATTTCTTTAGATGGCTATAAATTTATTATTATAGCAATGGAGTATTTTACAAAATGGGTAGAAGCTATGCCATTGGCTTCTTTCATAGGAATCCAGGTCTCTAAATTTATTTTTAATCGAATTATCTATAGATTTGGGATTCGATATATACTTGTTTTAGATAATGGAACTTGTTTAAAAAATAAAGACATTTAAAAACTTTGTGTAAGATATAAAATTCAGCACAGATGGTCTACTCCTTATTACCCACAAGGAAATGGTAAATCTGAAGCATCAAATAAAACTTTAATTGAGATCTTAAAAATATTGGTTAATAAATCAATATGGGATTGGCATACCCAATTACATCCAGTAGTATGGGCTTATCGAACTAGTGTTCGAACTCCTACTGGCGCTTCACATTTTGTCATAGTATATGTCACTAAAGTTGTATTTCCTTTTGAGCTTGAAGTCCCTTCTGTAGGTATTTTACTTCAAATTTATGTAGTAGGAGATGAATATCATGCTAGACGATTAATCCAATTGGAATTATTATACAAAAAGCATATAAATGCTTTAGAGCACCTTCACTCATATCAAGATAAACTAAAATTATTATATTCTAAGAAATTTTGTACTCGATATTTTTATATTGGCGATCTAGTTCTTAAAGAAAATAAAAAAAACACAAATGCTCGAACTGATTTAAAAGGAAAATTTCAACCAAATTGTTTAGGACCATTTATCAGTATTGCAAAATTTGGATAGGGTGCATATCGATTGGCAACGTTAGATAAAAAATATCTTAAGTAACCCATGAACATAATGCACCTAAAATGATACTATGCATAAAATCAAGAAATATCACCATTGTACATAGTTATAAATACCTTGTACATATATTTCTTGCATCTACTTTAAATCATCATATTTAAATCATCTATCATTTAGTTGCATTTATATATGAATTTATCAAAATAAAATTATGATTCAATTACATATGCCATATGGTCACATCCAATTATTATTCTACTTATAAATTAGACCAATGTTGTCAAAATTCATAGTTAATTTTGGTTTACTTCAGGATAATTCAAAGATTATCTTGAACCACTCACCAAAATACACATTTTTATAAAATCTTGATTCTTAGTGTTGATTATAAATCTTTCTTGAACCAAAAACACTATTGCTTCACTAAATAAATTTTTAAGTTTTGGGAATTGATCCTACCACTTTTTGAACCAATAATCATTTACACATCCTAAAAATGATTTTGTACGAGGAAGATGATGATACATAGTAATCTTAGATCGTTAAGCGAAAGGTTTTTCTTTCTATCCTATTTTACACATGGTCTAGAATACTGAGAATTGGTAAAAGGACAAAATCATCCCTACTCGAATAAAATACCTTGTTATTTTTCTAATATGAGCAAGTATCACTTGACAAAAAAGAGAAAAAAAAAACAAAAAAGCAAAAATCAAAAATCAAATAAAAAAAAAGTAGCTTTATTACAAAGCAAATAAAATCCCCTTGTTCAAAAAGTGAAAAAGAATCCCTACTAAAACAAATCAAAAGAAAATAATAGGGTAATGACCTTGAATCCCTGGAATTCCTCAATTATTTGAACACCATGGGGTGATCGTCATTACAGGGTAGGTGGCATCAAGCCTGCTTGGAAATGGTGGTATCCTTACATGTGGTGACATGTCAGTCACATTAAAAATCTTCTTTTGTACAGACCAATATCAACTTGTATATTAGTTAGATTTTGGTCACTTTTATTACATAGGAGTTAAGTCTAACTGAATGAATACAATCATGGTAAATAAAATCCTTATTTGGCACACACATTGGTTCTTAAAAGTTGGATTGCATCATTACCTTACTCAAAATTGGTAACTGAAATTCATAAGCACACACATTTGATCCTTCAGAGATTTTGTATCATCATTAAGGTCAAGATGTAAAATGAATACATAAATAACACATTGGCTCTTGCTAAATTTGACTTCATCCTAGAAATGACCAAAATTCTCCTTGAAGATTGATTAGCAAAACGTCATTATTTCATCATAGATTTGTATGATAGTTAGCATATGAAATTGATCCTAAAAAATAGTCAATCTTGCATTTTCATACCTATCACTTAGCATAAATATGTCAATTTTATTATATTGCATGATTATTTATCACTTACAAACAACTTGCATTTGATCATACATAATCACTTTCTCATATAAACTACATATTGACTTCGTGATGATGGCATGAGATAAACCTAATAAAATCTCTTTAGGAATATTATGTCTAGTGTAATTCCTTTATTCAAATTTATCATGCTTAATTACTATCATTGCACAATAAATTTTTTAAGATTAAAACAAAATTATCTTAAAAACACACACATTAATTATCATCAACTACATTACTTTCAATCAAAAAATTCAAAATACTTTTGGATCACAACCCTTCACTATCAACATAACATCAAAACCTCACATAAGATCTGCTTCATGACTAAAGTGAGAAAATAGCCTCCATAAATAGTTATATACAAGCACACATATTCGAGGTATTATTGTTGATTGATCAAGATCGTAAGGGTATATTTCCCAAAATAATATTTTTTCTACAGACAACTCAATCACACTATACTACAAACATAAATTACATCAAATCACACTTTACTTTCCTACAATGATATCTTTATTAAAGCATGATAAAAAGGACATAAAAAACCATAAAATAAGACTAAAAAACATGATTATGTAGATCATCAAAACCGCTAGAACCGCTAGAACTTTGGGTTTCATAACGTGGAGGAAATTTAGGCTCATGAAATGGAGTATCCTTAGACACTGTCCTAGATCCTAATCTATCATGACTTGTAGGAATACACTCTCAGGGTAAAACAAACCTTTGAACCTCTAAAACAAGTTGATAGTATAACGTCTAATAGAAATATTCCCACTATGATAATGTGACTAACTTTACCACTATTATTTTGTTTCCTAAGGACTAGCCTGAAGTCATACTCCTTGACTGATGGGATTGTGACTGTGTTTGGGGTGACGATCCATGTCCCTACATATTTGATACTTGAGCCTCAGCCTGGATAACAAGATTATGTGCTTGTGTGAGTTATCCCTCCAAATTCTAGATGTGCTTCACATAAATTATGATCAAACACCTCAGACCATAATTCTCTACCTTTTGAGGATCCATCTCTCCTATGTTGCTTGAATCTCCCATCTCTGTAGTAACACCCTTTCTAGGTGAATCTAGTATCAGGATAGTTTGGGTCTCCCTTTATAGCGAGGGAACTATCTGCTCTAGTAGAGGAACATCTTATTGTGAGCCTCCCTCCTACTAGTGCCATCCTCTCTCTCTCATAATCTTGAGAGTCCACCAAGTAATCCACTACAACTGCAATCCTCATATTGTTTGAGGACCCTCTCTCTGTGATGGCCTCTATCTCTACCTCTCCCTCTCCAATCTTGAAAATCATCACCTAACTGCCTCTTGAAATACCTCCTACACCTGACCATCTATACCTCTCTCTTTAGTAATCCTCATAGGACATATACTAGCATACTGGGTAGTATAGCCATCCACCATACCTGCATCATCACCCTCTACAAGAGCAACTATTGCATCATCCTCACTTGCATAAACAAACCTATTGAGATTTTGTGCCCCACTAGTGGTTATAAAATCTTGCACAACCTAGGAATAAGTAAAATCTTGAACCTCTAGAATCCCCTATACCAAACCAATCTAACAAAGTACTTGATCCACCCGGTGTAGCTCTATATCCCCTTTCTCCATACGGAGTCATCATACTTGTCTCACATAAGCTAACTATACTGTATCATCCTCCCATCCATGATACTCTCTCCAAGGTCTCAAGTAAATCCTTATTATACTCAAATCATCAACAGTCCATATGGACTCCTCTAGGCAACTCCTCCTCACTTGACCAACAAATAGACCCCAAAAAAATAATGTAGGTTATCCATAATCTACATCCTAAAGAGGAAATCATGTCGGACTGCTCACTATGATGAGATCCTAGCACCATACTTGAAGAAATAATGTAAGCACCAAGCTAGTGTCTTTCTTGTACACAACCCTAAACAATGTGTGGTACAAGCAACACATAATATAGGGACCCCAATAAAACTATACATATGTATCCTACATTTCCACTATGACCTCTTCCAACCCCCATGACAAGTATCAACCACTCTGGTGACACACTAGAAGCCCTACCACTATCCCTAACAATATCACTGTCAAGGCAAACACTCCATCTGCTGCAATGAGTCCCTCGATACTGACTTTGCTCTTCTCAATGGGAAATGAGGGATCTCCCATAAATATCCACATGGCCTAACCCTAGGCCAAGGAATGGTATACAAAATATCCTCTAATAGGAACCTTGAGGATCCTCCACACATCCTCTAAAGTAGGTGCCATCTCCCCCATTTGTAGCCAAAAAATTGATGAACCTGGATACCATTGCTCAGCTAAAGAAGTAAGTAGACTGTAGTCCACCTCTATACATGGCATTTTAGTCATGTGATTAAGATCTAATGTTGTCAGAGTATTATTATCATCTACACTGAGAGCTCGAACATGATCCTAAAAACCAGTATGTCGCCACTCATAACCCTTAAGTGATCCTCCCTGTAAAATAAAAAATAAAAACAAATTACTTATAAAAAACTACAAAAAAATAATAAAATCACTTACCCTAATGTTCCCACCATTTCCATCATTCCTGGATTGATATTTTTCCTCCTGATGTACCATGTTAGCCATTTATCCATTTTCTCAAGAGCAAAATTCGCTAACACTAAAAATAAAAATGAATCAAGGTTTTTTGCCCTAATTTCTATATTATGCCCTTTTTACCCCTTTTTCTTTGAATTTCGATTTTTGCAGTAAATTGCAAATTTCTTTAAAAACTCGAAGTGGGTATCTGTGATAATAAGCATAAACAAAAAATTGAACAAATTTTGATTTTTCACAACATAACATCCCTTTTCGCTACATATTTCTTTAATGCATTTATTGCTCATAAACGTGCCAAATATGGGAGCAAAATGTAGCTATCAAATTTTCACACACTTCAAATTTTATATTAAAAAATATTAAGCATCTTAACAACTTGAAACTTACCCTCAAATACCCCTACCTTGATATTCATACCAAAAATTTGAAAAAATAGCTTAATTTTCCCCTTCTTAATAATTTTGGACAATCTCGATGAATTCAAACACATCCGATAAAATCATATGCTTCCAAATTTGTCCAAATTCCATGTGCACCTAATTGAGGAACCTAGTTGGATTTTGAGCCTAATCTGGACATCGCCAGATTCTCGATAATTTTAAACAATCCACCCAAATCAGATGGATCCAAATTTATCTAAATAGAGCCAAAACTTAATTTAGCATAACAACCTTACCTAATCTCACCAACCTACCTAATTCTTCAAACTGTAGCAACCATTTAAACCCCCAGCCTCACATAAAATAGTTTGGATGGTGATATTTGTAGAAGAGCTTGGATTGTGAAGGAGACTTTGGAGCCTTTTTGTAGGTTGTAGTGGAGAACTTTGTTGTTTTATCATCATCCAAGGAACACATAGACATGGAGATACTTTCAACACATGTGAATCTAGTTTAAATTTAGTCATTATTTGAGTTTTGCATCAATTGTACAAATTTAGATGCGTCCAAATTTATCACTTTGTGTTTGATTTAATTTTTTGTTTTGTAGAACTAACTGTTGGATTATTTTGGCTACATTTGAAATTAGATATAGTGTTTGAAATCAAACATTGCATCCGAATACATACCAATGGCCCATTGGGGGTAAAATTTTGACTGTCATATTATTAATTACTTTATATTTATTGTGCATTTTATTTATTATTTTAGTCTTTACTACATCTTATTGTTATCATTAGATAAATTGCATCTAGAATCACATGTTTCATATTCAAATAATCAATCCTTCATTTTCTTTATGGTTGGCTAAAAGAATCGAGGGGATTTGAATGTCATAGACCATGATCTACTATGGCCTATGTAGATCCCCCATCCCTAATTTCAAAATCTAGTGTTCTATTGTGCAATTATAGGTTTCTAATAGATTCATACGCATCTGAATTCATATGATGAATTCGTACGACTGAATTCATCCTATGTACACCTTAATTAATCATGCACATCTGATTTCATCACAAATTAGGAATCCAAGCCAGGTACAAACTTAAACCTATTTTATCATACTTAGATTTATATTTTTCTATCTTATATGCATGTATGTTTAATCAGAAAATAGAAAACTCCTAAAACATAGACTTTATTACACTTTTTATAAAATACAAAAATACAAAAGGAAAACATGATAGCATAAACAAAACCTTTGCATCCTAGTTAAACTTTACAACACTTTCTAGATAGACTTATATACCTTATCTTCATTTGAAATTGAATTGCATATAGCTAGGTAGAAATTGAATTTTGGCCAAACTCTAGGTGTATGCTTTCAAAACAAAGAATGCATCAAACTATTACCTCACCTAAGTATGGAAACTAACATAGCACGTATTTTTATTGAACCCACCCAATGTTTTGATAAACACCAAGGAGAATGCAACACAAGAACTTCTCGTATGAGGTGTAGATCCTTCATTTTTCCACCCCATTCTAGGCGTAGATCCATTATCTTGGGAGAAAGGGGTACAAAAATTTTGGGCCTACACATACAACAACACCTGTACCACAAAATGGATAAAACTCTTAATGGAATTTGATATTGAATTCATCGACCAAAAATCCATTAAGGGTCAGGTGATAGTAGATCAACTCATGGAAACTTTGCTTCCAAATGATCAACCCCTATTCATCAAGCTACCAAATGATTCAATATTTTTAGTCACTAAATAGGAATAACTTTTCCCTCTAGAGGATGATGTTGAAATAACCCTATTATTTTATGAATCAATGTGTAGAAAAGGATAAGGTTTTGGAGTCAAGTTTTACACACCAGAAGGAATACCAATTCCTTTATCATTCAAACTCGACTTTCCATGCAAAAACAACAACATAGAGTATGAATCTGTAATATTAGGACTTCAAGCCACCCTAGATATGGGTATAAAGCATATAAACATATTTTGTGATTCTAAAGTTTTCATTCATCAAGTAAAAGAAACTTACCGATGTAGAGAACTAGTCTTAAAATAATACAATGCAATAGCAATAAAATTGCTAGCAAATTTTGAATGGTATGAAATTGAAAACTTGCCTAATTTGACAAATAAATTTGCAAATGAGATGGCCTCTCTAGGATCATTGATTCAAAATAACACAAATGGATAGGTCCAACTGCTAATCATTACAACAATATCCAAATTTGTAATCTCACGAGCATAGTTTGAGGATGAGAAGAATACTTGTTTCATTCAAGCAGAGCCATACAAGCCTTGGCTTAGTCAGGTAAAGGACTTCCTTAGGATTGGAACCCTCCCAATAGACTTATTATGAACTACTAAACAAATTTTCAAACAAAAGGTAGCTTGTTATACTCTCTTGGGGGACGTGTTATATAGACGTGGCTATGATGGAATCCTAATTCAATTTCTAGATCTTGTAGAGGCACAAAGAGATTATGTAAATCCAATTATGGTACTTGTGGTGGCCACTTCAGTGGGATGTCCATTGTAAATCTCATTTTGTGTATGTATTATTATTGGTCCATGATGGAAGATGACTATTGCAAGCACGTAAATCAATGTCAAAAATGTCAACATCATGCCAACTTGACTCATGTACCATCATAGGCATTACATACCATTCAAAGGCTTTGGATCTTTTCACAATGGGGCCTATATTTGATTGGTGAAATTTCACCTACCTACTCGGGACAACATAATTTCATCATCACTACAATAGAGTACTTCACAAAGTGGGTCGAGGTGATACCTATGAACAGTATGACTAGACCTCAAATTATGACTTTCATACTCCAACATATTATCTATCATTTTGGTGTTCCCTTGTATATCATTTTTTATAATGGAAATTCCTTCAAGAACTAGGATGTTCGAGCACTATGCAATAAGTATAATATCCAATACAATTTCTCAACTCCTTATTAACCACAGGTAAATGGATAAATTAAGTTGACAAATAAGACATTGATAGTCATTCTCAAGAAACTTGTCAAATAAAAACATAGATATTGGCATATGTAAATCCCCTTGGCATTATGGGCTTATCGAATAAGCATTTGAATGCATACAGGGGTAATACGCTTTTCACTAGTTTATGGAGCCAAAGGAATCATACCTCTTGAGCTTGATATCCCCTCACTGTGAATCACATTACAAGAATTCATGGATGACAACACTTCTAGATAAGCACATCTTGACCAACTCCCAATCCTTGATGAAAGTTGAATCAATACCTTGGAACATCTATGAGTGTATCAATATTGCATCAAGCATGTTTATAATGCAAAGGTTCATCTCTATGAATTCCAAGTAGGAGATATTGTTCTCAAAGAGAATCAACTGAATAACAATGCATTGTCACACTTGCATGACAAATTCACAACTAATTGGTTAGGTACATACATTATTAAGCAAAAGTTGGGTCTTGGAACATATAGGCTTACAAATCTAAAAGTAAAAATGGATCTTGAACCAATAAATATCATTCAATTGAGAGAGTTATACTAATGTGAATTATATATACATATATATGGCATTAAAAAAACATAAAATTTGCATTACCACTATATCAAACACATTGCATTTTATGCATCCATTCATGCATTCCACATAAATTGCATACATGCACTTGTATCCTTTGTATACGTTAATTTTTCTCATAATATTAGTCATTATTTGGTCAATTTGGATAATTTCTAGTCCACTATGTCTTGTTGCCTTAATCAGGGGCACCTTCGGTTTAACATTAGTCGCCAATCCACCAATCACAATTATTCACAACTTTCCTTATGGTATTTTGATCATTAAGAGATACATGTAAGATATGATAGATACTGTACGATCATCAAAAATGATGGTTATATGGCCACTAATTATTTTACGCACACCACTTAATTTTAAAAATCTCATAAGGAAGGTACAACTACATCTCACATAATAAAATGTCTATCAAACAATCCCTAGGTATTTTCAGTCACTCAACCACTCCTAGTATATTAAGCAACCTCAAATCAATATCAAACAATCCTGAGGTGCTATAGGTTGTTCCTATTCAAATCAAGTTTTCTCTTGGACCATGCACATTTGTCACTAAGAAAATTTTAAGTTCTAGTACTTGACTCTACCATATTGGAACAAAACACAAATCACATATATTAATGAGGTCTTGCGTTAGAGAGAGATAAAGCCATGATGGATTAAACATGGAAGTGAAAATTTTTTTGGTTGTCCCATTATGCACATAGTCCAAAAATAGTGGTTTTCACCAATTAAATACAACATAGTCCAAAAATACCAATGAAAATAGTGATTTTTATCACTTAAATATAACAACAGAAAGAGTGGGTAGTAAGGATAGGATAGAATTCTCATCTTGACCTGGTTGAGAATATGATTCCCCAAAGATTTATCTATTTTTAAAAATAAATAACAATAATGATAGGTCTTCAAGTAGTAAGGATAGGGTTTAATTCTCATCACAACTTGGTTGAGAGTTTGATTCTCCAAAGCTTAAAAATTTATTCATTGAACTATGGAGCTAATCTTCATTGGGGTTATAGATGCTTGACTGGTAGTGGATTATTCTCATGTGTGGTGACACATATTTAATGAATATACCTTTGAATGCACATAATGACAAGCTAGATTCTTGGTTAACTACATTATTGGCTTAATCTCACCCTACTCAAGATGAGTAAATGAATCCACCACTTGCACACACATTAGTACTTAATTGCCTTCTGTCAATACCAAACTTAGAATTGATAAGAAATGAATACTCATTTCATGCACAGTAAATACTTAATAAATTTGACTCCACTAGGACACCCTTGACATATTAGGGATTTGCAAATTAGTAGGTGAGTTTGTTTGAGATCACTAGGAGGTTTGAGTCTTTGAAAACAACTCTACATAATTTATACCTAAGGAAAAAAAAATCATACAACAACCTTATATTCTATGTCACCATTGCATTACCACATATGTGTTAAATTTCACCTCATATATTAATATTAAATGTCAGTTTCCTTGATTAAGTGATAAATATAATATCGTTCAAGCTAGAGTCTAAAGCATCTACGCATGATCATTAAAATATAATACAATCATCTCATTTGCATACATCATAATAATGAATTAGAAAAATCATTCACTAAAAATTCATTCCAGTATATACATATGCATCCATTCATACAACCACGATAAAAGTAATACAAAAGGCACAATACAAAAATATCCATAAAACCAAATTCATATATATATATATATATGTTTATCTAAAGGCTTTAAACATCAAAGAACTAAGGCTTAGACACAAAAGTGAAAACTATAAAAAGAGGCAATAAGTGCTACTAGCTAGAACCACCCTAATCTCTAAGAGGACCATGAATAGATCCTTATGACCTTTGAGTGAGAACTACCAGTCCTAGACTAGCTCTATCTTCTAGAGCCAAATATAGAGAAATAAGTTTTCATAAGAAATGGGTTGTGATGCTTAATAAGTTGATCCTCAAGCACTTGAATGTACCTATCATGTAACCATGAATGAGATAGACCCTATCTCTGATGTGACTCCCACTATGCAATATTTTACCATAAGAGTAGCAATATAGGAACCATAACCTCCTAAACTTGGGGCCATCCACTAATAGATCCTATAGCCTCACAATATCTTCATCTTGAGCTATTGTAGCCTATAAGAGGTGATCTCATTCCTCATCCAAGATATACCACTTAGCCTACAAGATGCCCCATTCCTCCTCACTATGCATGTGAGTTCCCTCTAGAACCTCCTCCATAGTATCCATCCCCTCACCTCCACCATCACCACCACCATATCCATCATCCCCAACCCCAACCTTTAAATTTTGATCTACATCAACCCTCAACCTCCTCCTACCACCTCTATATTGATGACATATTTTTTATTGAGGAGTATCATATGTAGCATCCCATTAATCTCTACTAACTCCATCATCCACAACCTGACTAGGTGCCTAAGGAATCTATGGATCAAACCATGCATCATAATAAATAGTAGTCCTAGAATCATCCATGTGCTTCTAACACCTTATCATCATAATCATCAACACCCCAATCATAACAAGAATAAGGGAGGCTAAGCTCATAGCCTTAATGCCTATATATGACTAGGGCATAATGAACCCCCTACATCATCACAAACTATTTAAAAATATGAGATAATTGGATCAATTACCTCTCTCCCCCATGTCACCAAACCACCCATATAGACCACCTTATCCATCATAGCTATGCCATATCCTCGGCCCATGCAACCCCTATCCATGGCCACCAAATAATATCTATCATGGTCAACCCTACCCATATCTCCTGATACTCCTAGTTACTATGTCTATGATGACTCGGTGGAAGCCCCTCATAGGTCCATCAATGAAGAGAACAAGGATGCGAGTTATCCCACTCGCAAGGTAAACCAACTAGCCAAGCATCTTTGAAGTGCTCTCATCCCCAATGCTAGATAAGCAAGTCGTATCCTAACTCCTTTCACTCCTATCTATTCACCTCATATAGCTCCACATACATATAGTAGAGTAGATTCAATGCCCAAGTATACACATGAGGTTCATCAATTATATCCATTAGTAGTCTAAACTAGTTCCATGGGAACCTAGATCTAGTGTTGTTTACCAACATCAAGTTGGATAAAATGCACATCACAAAGATAGGTAGTGGTTGCATCTCTCCCTTATGGTACATTTCCAATTACTTAATATCACCCTCACATCCACACCAACCCATCTATCACCAAAAATAGGCCTCAACTCATACTCCTTGTTGTGGTCGACCCGAACTAGTAGTCCCTCTATAGGAATACAAAATATGTGATAAACATCCTCAAAAGTGATAGTAATCTCCCCATTCGGGAGTTGAAATGATCCCTTGTTAGGGTTCCATCTCTCTACCAAGGCCAAAATGTACTCATCATCCTGCATCCTCTCCATTCTACCACATACAACCAACCCTATGGTCTCCAACCACTTGTAGTGGTCAAAATTCAGTTTCTTCCTCAACCGAGAAAGGATAGGATAAAAAAATTTTCAAGCCTCAATAAATTTCACCTACAATAAAATATAAAATAAAACATCAACAACCATCATGCAAAAAAATAAATACATTATCCTCACATGCATTTATCATTGCAAAAAAAAATATGTTCATTTTATGCAATTTCAAAAACACAAAAATGCAAAAACTTGCTTTTACTTTATTTTCATTCATATATAAGATATTTAAGTGTATAATATCTTGTAGTAGCTTTGTATTTGTTTCCTCTCCTATAAGTACCCATATTCCATGTTAACCATTATTTCTTATTTATTTTGTGAATCCTTCTCTTTTTCTAGGTCTTTGATAATAGGAGCATATTCATTTTCTTCTATGGCCAAAAATAGGATTTCCTCCTTTTCACTATCGAATAAGCCTTCATCACTTTCATTGGAAGTATTGCTTTCTTCTTCAACATAAAAACTCTTCTTGTGCCTTTAAAAAATATTCTTCTCATGCTTGCCTTGACCATGCCCTTTTTTCTTTTCATAAGGAAAACTTTATTTCCTTATTTTTCTTGTAATCCTTTTCTTCTTCACTGCTACTACCTCTAATTTTTGGACAATTAGCTGCATAGTGACCAATGTTACCACAACTAAAACATTTCATAATTTACATACTTTTGTATTTTCATGGACCCGTTTTATTTCTTATCACAAAGTTAGGATCTTGTACACTACTTGATTCATCACTTGATTCTTGTTCTTTATTATTTTCCTTCTTTGAAGCTTTGAATGTTTCCACTCTTTTTTATGTTTGTTCTTTTTTTGTCCTCATCTCATAGGCTATGAGAATTCCATGTAACTCATCCATGCTTAAATTTTTGATATCCTTCATCTCTTCTATTGCTAAAACCTTTGCATCATACCTCATAGGGAGTGACCTCAATATTTTCTAAACAATAGTAGATTCCTCAATATTTTATCCAAGTCCATGAATAGTGTTGACAACCTCATCAATATGAAGTAGATACATAGCAATATCTTCATCATATTTCATCTTCATGTCTTCAAAATTCCTTCCATGTGTTTGAATTTTTGCCATTTTGACCTTGTCGTCTCCTTCATATGTTCTCTATAACTTATCCCACATTTATTATACTGAAGTACATTGCATGATCTTTACAAAATTTGATTCACATAACCCACTCAAAATTGCATTCGTTGCCTTGGCATTATCTTCATATGGTTTCTTACAATTTGCATCTATAGGAGGATTTGTAGATGGTGTGAATCCATTTTCAATGGATTGCCATGTATCATATCCATGTGTCATAAAATAAGTCTTCATACTCACACTCCAGAAAGCATAGTTAGTCTCATTAAACAATGGAGCCTTATTTTATGAAAACCCTTCCTTATGAGCCATGTGTGTTCCTATAAGATCTTCCTTCAAGTTGTTAGGCTTTCATGAAGTAACCCACTCTGATACCAACTAAAGAACACAATATTATACTAAGATGGGGGTGAATAGTATAAGATACAAAATTTTACTTTTATTTCCAAAGTAGTATTATCCAATATTATCAATTGCAATAATAAAACAATACACATATCATCACACACCTAAGAGACATAGATTTAATGTGGTTCACCCAATATGGGCTACATCCACTGAGAAAATATTTCTAATAAATTTTCTCAATAAATCTCTTGGGAACCAATTCACTATTACAATATTTATGGGCACAAACCCAAAGGATACACCAATCCCTTATACTCAAGTTTGTGGACACCACTCCATAGGAGATACTAATCCCCTTTGCTCTAGTTTTGTGGACACCACTCCATAGGAGACACAAATTGCCTTTGCTTCTATTTTTGTGGACACCACTCTACAGGAGACACCAATCCCATTTGCTTCTAGTTTTATGGACCTCTATCCATAGGAGACACCAATCCCCTCTACTTATGGTTTTGTGGAAACCACTCTACAAGAGATACCAATCCCCTCTACTTTTGGTTATGTGGACCTCTATCCATAGGAGACACCAATCCCCTTTGTTATGGTTTGTGTACCTCTATCTATAGGAGACACCAATCCCCTGTGATCTAGTTCATGGTCCTCTATACACAAGAGACACCAATCCCCTTTGCTCTGGTTCATGGACCTCTATCCATAGGATACACCAATCTCCTTTTCTCTAGTTTGATGACCTCTATTCATAGGAGACACCAATCCCATTTGATATAGTTCATGGATCTCTATCCATAGGAGACACCAATCCCCTTTGCTCTAGTTTGTGGACCTAATCCATAGAAGACACCAATCCCCTTTGCTTTGGTTTGTGGACCTCTATCCATAGGAGACACCAATCATCTTTATTCTTATTCATGTACCTCTATCCATAGGAGACACCAATATCCTTTGCTCAAATCTTCTTCAAGCCTACACAAAAGGATTGCTCAAATATACTCACCAAACTACTCAAATATGCTCAAATCCTTCTCATAAGGCTTGCTCAAATATTCTCACCAAACTATTCAAATATGATCCAAGCCTTATCACAAGGCTTGCTAAAATATGCTCATCAACCTATTCAAATATGATCCATGCCTTCTCACAAGGTTTACTCAAATATACTCACCAAACTTCTCAAATCTACTCCAAGCCTTCTCACAAGGCTTTCTCAAATATGCTTCAAGCATACACATAAGGCCTGCTCAAATCTGCTCACCAAACTACTCAAATTTACTCCAAGCCTTCTCACAAAGCTTGCTCAAATCTACTCTCCAAACTACTAAAATCTACTCCAAGCCTTTTCGCAAGGCTTGCTCAAATCTATTCCAAGCCTACACAAGGCGTGTTCAAATATTCTCACCAAAACCTACTATCAATTCTGCTCAAATATACTCCAAGCCTACACACAAGGCTTGCTCAATTCTTCTCATAAAAACTTGCTTTCAACTTTGCTCAAATCAAACTTGCTCACACATCCTACTCATATATACCTCAAACCTGCACACATAACCTTCTCAAATCTCCCTCAAAACTACTCATACAATTCCCACTTTGATATATATAAATAATTCCCTCATCCAAATTCAATTTTCACATACACCTAATACACCTAATCACTCTTGCTCAATTAATTCAATTCAAAATAAAATACTTTATGCACTCCCATGACCACATCTAATTAAACCAAAATAAAATTTAAATAACTCATATTTGGTTGCGATTTTAAACCTTAACCTGCCATGTTGTAGCACTTCCACAAGTACCTTTAACTAATTGTGCTACCACAACAGGTAGAACTAAAAATGGGATACATCAGATATAAACCTTATGTCTTGCAATAATATGAAACTCAACCTATAGAAAATTGGTGTTAGAAAGTTTTGATCCCACGACCCTTCTCTCAACAGTGCTCATGCAAGCCAACCAACCACTAGGCTACCCTAGATGGGTGAGAGCCAATCGTTGCACACACATATTTGACAATGCCAACACCTAAACATCTTAAAATTTTGCTATCTCCTTTTATCTCTATTGTTTGTAAAAAAATCATTAATGAAATGCTTGCCACACACTTTCAAAGGTGAAATGGCAATGCATTTATATGCTTTGTAAACATGTCTTCAAATTTTCCAAGGTCAGCTTATATTTCGAAACCTCCAAAATGTTGGTACATTGGGTTTAAATATTATAACATAAACTTTATATTATAATATTAAAAATATTATAATATTATTCTTTTAAATATTTGGCCTTAATATTTAAACCTTACCTCCTCTTTTAAGTCTTGACCTTTTTCTTTTAAACCTTGGACTCAAACCACTTTTAAAAAACTTTATCCCAATAAACCCCTTTGACCTTATTTATAATATTTAAATTAAATATTATAAACCTTTTCTTGCAATAATTTTCCTT
Source organism: Wollemia nobilis (assembly GCA_028583015.1). Classification (NCBI taxonomy): domain Eukaryota; kingdom Viridiplantae; phylum Streptophyta; class Pinopsida; order Araucariales; family Araucariaceae; genus Wollemia; species Wollemia nobilis. The sequence continues at coordinate 1,345,073 of JAQPPZ010002738.1, read as the reverse complement.
GCTTTTGAGATATACTTACCTTGAAAATTTCCTTAAAAATATTTGCCTTGCATTGCATTATGAAGAATATTTTTCCTTGAGTGCCATGCACCTTTGACATAAAAAAAATTCTACCTCATGTACCCTTTGACGTCAATGACAACTCAATATTTCCAACAAAATATCCTTTAATAAATCTACTATATCAATGTTGTTCATTATGGTTCTTAGCTAAGATAATTTGGAATGAAAATAAAGGTAATCATAGGGACATGGTGTCTACCCAAACATGTAAGATGTTGATCTTATGTTTATAGAAATACACTCTAAATATATACCACTATGATACCACTAGTCCAAAACATAGAATTTAAAAATAAAGAAGATCGTGAAAGAGTGAAATTCAAAAATGACAAAGTATAGCAAACCAAAACACAATAGTATACAAGTAAAATATCATAATGATTTTACTACCCATAAAAATAGTGTAAAATACAAGCAATATCTAATAAAATATCTAAGGTTATAATATTTCATCCATTATTCATGTCTTCTATAGTCAAAGGGTACATCTTTCTTTACACAAGAACTTGTGTATTGGAAATCCACCATATTGAATATGGAAGGTCATCCACATAAAAGTGTGGTGATTCTCCTTTTATGAGTTTCAAGGCCACCCTTATGGAAATATGGTGATCTAACTTCCATCAGTTACAAAGTAAATTTAAAAAAAAAAATCCATACATGACCTTTTGTTTTTTGTCTTCTACTAATGTATCAACATATTTAGAAATATGTATTGGTAATGAAAATCTAAAAATAGAAAATTACTATTTTTTGTAAGTACTTGGTTTTGCATTTTGAGGACCTTAGAGTGTGTATATCCATAAACATATTATAAAATATGTGTATGATAGAGTTGCATATGAAAATTGTTGTTCTATCTCTAATATTTCCTATGCTTCTTGAATGGATCAAAATGGACTCCCGAGCAAATATTTATCCCTAATAGTGATTTAAAATAAAAATATATATTTTCAATAAATTTTTAGCATAAATCCCTACTACAAAATGATCATATTCCTATATAACTCATATGTACTTGAAACTATATCATCCATATTGTATTAATTTTTTACAAGTGCAAACATTATTTTCTTATCCATTTTTTTGTGATCCATACTCCTTAATGACCATGTTGTCTTTGCATTAACCACTCTTACATATTAGTGGGATACCTTCTACTCTAGTCCATGTTTAAACAATATGATTCTCCTACATTGGTCCCAAGTTGTCTATATTGAGTTATTCAATGTCAAACTATTTTGCTACCATAGAAGTGTCCACCAGAGGTGTATGGTAGGGTTTAATAAGTTCAACATTGAAGATTGGATGCAAACCAAGATAAGATGGAAAATTCAATTCAAAGTTATTTCTTCCATATTCTAGGTGATGATATTTGATCCATAACAAAGAGGTATTATCTTCCTATAGGATCCTAAAACCCTATATTTTTGAATATGTAATCATACATTATCTCCAACCTTGAATTGATGCAGGACATGCTTGTATTTTTATTTGTTTATTCCAAGAGTTCATGGACTTGTTGCTAGATGTGTTGAATCTATTCCAAAAAATATGCTACCTTTTTTAAATTTTTTCTTAGATATCAATGCCTTGATGATTTCCATTATAAAATGATAGATATTTAGATACAATGGATACCTATTTTTGGCTTAACAAACATGTAATTGAAAGCACGAGATTCCGGGCAAAGGAAACACTAATTGCGATGCATTCAAAATCAAATACGCTTAAGTCCTAGAAATGTAAATTGCATGAAATGAAAGAAACGCATTGGAAGAGACACAAGCAAATGGAGAAAACACAGCCCTTTCATTAAACTTTCTTGATCTCTATTACAAATACGCCTCCTCCCTTTTCAGGGGCTAGGAGCGTTAAAAGAATTTGACTACAATCGAGACTTAAGGTTCCTCTTTCCGCGTGCCCACACTTGAAATGGACGGGCCAAGATGATGCCGCCGCTGATGTCGATGAGTCTTTGACCTCTGCTGCTCCTCCTGCGAACAAAGAAACAACGAAGATGTCAGTAGCACCTGCTGCACATAAGAAGTGTTTGTTCTCTAAAATCGCCAAAAGATGCATGCAAACATTTGTCTGAAACAAGTGAGTAAAATGACTCTAAATGACCTGAAAACCTGACAGAGGAAAGAAAACATCACCAGAAGGCCATCGCCATCGAGACAATCGGCCAATCTGCCTTCAACTGGAATTCGTCCCCGGGCAGGACGATCTCGATCGCAATTCGTCCCCGGGTGGGACGAATTCTTCCGTGTTGGAAAAGCCGACCCGATGTCTGCTCCAATGTCGAATCCCGAGACCTCGCAAAATGCCCGCAAACAGAGGGGTTATGTAATTGGGGCCATTTTGGGACGACCCAGATGGTCGGATTCTCCCAATTTGGCCTCTATCCTCGGGAATTCGATGTCGCCACCTGCAAGTTAGTAGGACAACAAAGCGACAAAAGGCATGATAAAATCTGATCAGAATGTTATGAAATTGAAGCTATGAGTTAACCAAACAGAATAACATGAGATGCAACCTGAAACAATAATCTAGAATGCTTTTGGAATAAAACTTAGAAAGTGCGGGGGTGCCCAAGTGGGCCTCCCACCGTTGGCACTTGATCTTGGCGCCAATCCACTAGGGATGGGCCCAAAACCTCTTAGGATTGGGATGTCTGCAAATTGGTTGATTCAGGTGTCCATATGTTGGATTTGGGTCAGATTCAAGCTTCCAAAAGCCACCCAACAACCTCCCTTGCAAAAGAGATTGGTGGATGTGAGAAGGTGAATCAAAGGGGATGCAAGTGGGTGTTCAATCGAGCAGCACTTCGTTGCTTGAAATCTCCTTCAATCTATCCTTTTGGGTGAGAAAAGTCCCACCTTTTATAGACCCATGGGGTCTCTTTTGAGAGGGAAGCATAAGCGCCATGTGTTGGTCATAGGTGCCATGTGGCGGTCATGTCTTCCCATGAGGGAGGGGAGTCCTCCATGACTTGGGCTTTCATAATCGCCCTTGTGACAGTCCTCTAACGGCCTATCTGTCCACCCACACACGCGTGCGAGGCAGGAGTCATCAACTGACTGTCCCTGGCTGCCACTTGGCGCCATTCTTCTTTTTGCCCGTTAAACTTGGAATTCGTCCTACCCAGGGACGAATTCAGAATTCGTCCCTGGGTGAGACGAATTCCAGTTTGTATTCGTCCCGGGGTGGGACGGATTTGGAGCAAAGTGTCTAAAGGTGCCAAATTGCCTTCTCGACCTTACAAAATTGTTATAAAAGTGGTTAGGACCACTGTTTGACCTCCGAGGGCTGCCCTGGGGGCTGTGTTTGTCAAAGCGATCAGTGTTTGCAGTCGCATAATCGGATTGGTGCTGTTTTGGTGTCTACAAATGCCCCTTTTTGGGATGCGCTCGTGCATAGCGCAGCGCCGAGCAAAAATAGATAACCAAAGCACTAATGATTAGGGTTTCTTGGTAACCTAACCAACTTTTGATGCCCCAAGCATGGAAAGGGCATGCATTCTTGAATCCTTGCTTCCGACGAGCTAAGGAGTTTGATTTCAAGTGTTAACCTATTTTGGTGAGGTGTGACTTGAGCTTGGACATTGATCAGTCATGATTAGGCAAAGGGCGCAACCTTTTATCCTCAGGGGAACCTTGTGTTCATGATTCACGAAATGCCAAGTGTTTGATTGATTTGATTGTTGCTTGTTTACTGCCCCAAGCAGGAGCGTGATTGTCTTTGTCAATGATTCTTTGAATGCATGTCGTTTTCCTTAATTGGGTGTGTGATTGTTGATTGGTGACTAAGTGTGACTACCCCCTCAAGCGACGAATCGATGAGGGAATGACCTTCATGAGAAAAGCGACGAGTCGCTTGACCCAAGATGACTTGTGCAAGGGGGCCTTTAGAGGGTTTACCGTTTAGCATGTGCAATTTTTCCAACATTTGGACCTATTTTTGGTGGGTGTTAACCCTTTTGGTGACGTCATAATGGGGTGAAATCATCGAAAACCCATCTTCCCGTGGAGCGGTCCGGCTATGGTAGCCTTCTTGGGGAAGTAGGAGAGTGATAATTTGAACCCCGACATCGATTTTCTTTGCCAAGAGGTTAAGTGCAAGAGCACTTGTGTCCGGCAATGCTTATTGCTTTGTTTTTGTGTTGCATTTTTTTTTTGTGCAATTTGGGGATTAAATTGTCGAAAATCCGTCTTCCGTGGAGCGGTCCGGCTATGGTAGCCTTCTTTGGAGAGTAGGATAGTGACAATGTAACCCCGACATCAATTTGTATTTGCTCAAGAGGTTAAGTGCAAGAGCACTTGTGTTCGGAAATGTTTATTGTTGTTTGTTGTGTTGATTTTCTTGTTGTTTTTTAGTGGGCTTTGACCCATTTGTGATGCCATTTAGGGGTGAAATTGTCAAAATCCGTCCTCCCGATGGAGCGGTCCGGCTATGGTAGCCTTCTTAGAGAGTAGGATAGTGACAATGTAAACCCCGACATCAATTTTTCTATGCCAAGAGGTTAAGTGCAAGAGCACTTGTGTCTGGCAATGTTTATTGCTTTTTGTTTTGTGTTGCATTTATTTGTTGTTTTTGTTGTTTTGATTTTCTTTGGTCTTATGCATGATGGTTGATGAATATGGATGTATGCATGTTGATTTATTTTGATGGATGCATATGCTATGATGAATACAAATGTTTTTGATTTATATGTGATATGCAGAGATGAAATGGATGAATGAGATTTGTGATGTTTGGCTATGGCACCATAGACTGTTTAGAACTCTGTTATTTTGTTTTTAGGCGATTGTTGTGATGCATGACTTTGTATGTATACATGTGGTTTTTCTCTTTTTGTATTTTCTGATGGTATTGTAAGGATGAAAAGTAGCGCAGTTGGTTTAGAAATGTAGCTAAGGTTTTCTGAGACTCAGACGGTTTTTAACTCACTAGCCATGACTGTACTTTATCTTACAAGACTTTTGAACAAGGTATGAATCGGACTTGTTTTTGACCAAGCTATTTCACATCCCTGTGTGTGCAATTGAGTTCATTTATGTGGTATTTGTCAGGATACCGCCAGTTCCAGATGGGCTTTCAACCGAACCTGTACTGAGGATCACCTAATTAGCTCCACTAACTCCTTTGTTGTATTTAGTTAGATTAATCTGCGGTGTTATCCAGGATGCCATAAGCTAGCTCATCCACATGCAAACATTGATCTGTACGCAAGTTAATGTGACAGATATATCATCATGCGAGAAGTTTACCGCCAGTTACCGATAGGCTATCAACCAAACCGGTACTGAGGCTTGCCTCATGACCTGTTAGAATGCTGAGAGTTCCAGGGATTCAAGTTCAACTCCCTTCTTTTCTTCAATTGTATTGGGATACTTGCTCGTTTGTAGTGATAAGATCACTGTTTATTTTGATTTGTTTTTCTTTTGAGCAAGGGATTGGGGATATGGAGTGATGAAAATCACTATCGTTTGTGCCGTTTGATGTGTGCACTGTATGATGTCAAATATTTGATTTTTGACATTTTGCAAATTTTTGATGTTTTGCAACTATTGAGAACTAGGGATTCTTAGGGAATTGGGTAGGGAGGATGCTTGTCCTTTTGCCAACTCTCAACATTCTTGGGGTCATTCGCACAGGGGGATGAGCAAGATAACCGTTTCGCTTATGGTGACTTGGATTACCCTACAGGTTTCATCTTTCGTTCACACAACTTAGGAATTGTTTTATGTGTTTTAATTTGTGTTGGGATGTTACGTAACAAGGTGTATTTCAAGTATAACTCTACCTTCGTAAAATCTGTCTGACTTGATACATTACATGGCTAAAGAGCAAAATGATGACTGAATCATGAAAACTCTTGATACATTAAAAGACCACTGACTCTAGTGTGGTAAAAGCAATGCATGGTGTTTTTGTTGTTTTTGTAAAATGGAACAAGTGTGGAACAAGATGGACTAGCAGAGCAATTACAGCCTATGGTGCCTTTGACCTATACGACCACAAATATGCAATGTATGGATGCAATGCTTAATGCAGCTACATATTTTTGTATTTTTGATGGATTGATTTTTGTGAATATGAAGATGAGGTGCGAGAAGAGCTCTCTATTGATGAATTTGAGTATGCCTAGAAATGAGATGCAAATTTTTGTTGTTTTTGATTATTTTTTATTTTTGACCAAGTGATTGTGGAATCCTTGGAGCATTTTGGTGACCAAGTGATTGCGATAATCCTTGGAGCTTTTGGGGTGACCAAGTGATTGCGATAATCCTTGGAGCTTTTGGGGTGACCAAGTGATTGCGATAATCCTTGGAGCTTTTTGGGGTGACCAAGTGATTGCGATAATCCTTGGAGCTTTTTGGGTGACCAAGTGATTGCGATAATCCTTGGAGCTTTTTGGGGTGACCAAGTGATTGCGATAATCCTTGGAGCTTTTTGGGTGACCAAGTGATTGCGATAATCCTTGGAGCTTTTTGGGGTGACCAAGTGATTGCGATAATCCTTGGAGCTTTTGGGGTGACCAAGTGATTGCGATAATCCTTGGAGCTTTTTGGGGTGACCAAGTGATTGCGATAATCCTTGGAGCTTTTGGGGTGACCAAGTGATTGCGATAATCCTTGGAGCTTTTGGGGTGACCAAGTGATTGCGATAATCCTTGGAGCTTTTGGGGTGACCAAGTGATTGCGATAATCCTTGGAGCTTTTGGGGTGACCAAGTGATTGCGATAATCCTTGGAGCTTTTGGGGTGACCAAGTGATTGCGATAATCCTTGGAGCTTTTTGGTTTGGATTATGGTTCTTCAAGGGATAGAGGTACCCCCAGCTTGATGGTCTTTGCACTCTGGATCTGGCTCTGGAGGGATGGGCATGAATGGATCGGCCCTATGTGTTGATAGGAAGACGGGGTCTTCCCTTGGTACTGATGTCATGATGGGATCTCGGGGTGGACGTGGTGCTCATCGTGGATTTGGAGCCATGGATCCAATACTTGGTCCCACCTTGCTGGGTCTACCCACCATTCATGCCCTAGTAGTATGCCCATCTGTCCCATTAGATCTTCATGAGTTAAAGGGCGGTGATGCCGTCGCGCATGTCTGAGATAGTCCATCTCAGTCTCATCTTCTGAATCACTTTCGGAGACCCAAAAATGTTCATTCTCTTCAAGCAATTGTTGCTTGCGACGTTGAGGGCTCTCCTTGTTCCGAGCAAGTTAATCTGGTCCCATTGTGGTTGTTCCACTCTTGGTGGAGGGACCTGATTCTCTTGACACTTGTGTTGGTTCATCTTGGAACCTCTAAGGGGAATAGCTTCAAAAAGATGTCTGGAAGTCGTTGATGTTCTCTTTGAGGATTAATCTCCGAACTCTCGCCTCTCTCTAGCAAAGGAGAGGGATTACTACTGTTGCCAAGGGTGTTTGTTGACCATGGGAGGTAATCTCCCAATGTATATTCTGTATTTGGGTTGGCATAAGGATCTTGTGCCAATCCCCCCTTGTTGCCTATTTCTAGGCCTTGCATATTTTCGACCAAGATGTCTAAGGGTAGGGGGTGGTTGAACCCTACTCCTGACTTATCATATGGCATCTCGATATCTTGGTTGGCAAAGGACCCGCATCCCTTGCTCATATCCGCCTAGCCCGTATCCATGCCAATTGCATTGGCCGAGATATTTTAGGGCAAATTCCGGGTTTGACGAGATAGTTGATGTTTTCAACAAAAGGCTCTTCGTCTGCTTCCTTTTGTTTGCATGGTTCAAGACCATGATCAAGGCCCCCATACACAAAATTCGTCTGGGTTTGGTGGGTAGCCTAGAGGAACAACTGTCCCTATGGGAAGGCGAGGTCTTCCCATGTCTTGTACTCGACTCCAATGCGGGGGTTGCCACAACATTTTGCACTAAATACTCCCCCAGGCCCGTATCGGCCATTTCAACAAGTGATTGTTGATGATTGGGTGGGAGGAAACGGGAGTCCTTCCCGAGTCCATTCCATGTTTGGTATTTTAGGAGTCTCCGCTTCGCTGTGTGAGGTGTTTCTTCTGTTGATACCGTTGAAATTGTGGGCAACCTCTCTTCTAGGGGCTTAACCTCTTCCATGATCTGTTTTCCCTTGTCCTTCTATTTGGCCATGATAGGTGGCGTTGATGATGAAGGAGCAGATGATGAAGTCTCACCCGGCTGGGATTTTGCCTTGATTTGGTCACCGGTGGTGCCTGCGGTATTGGACCCTCGTTTAGATGGATTTAACTCGGAAATCCAAATGCGTTGAAGGGAGGGTCGATTGAGGCATGAATTGTACCGCATTGCAATACTTGAAGGGCTCTAAGTCCATTGGGACTACATGTATTTCTCCTTCAAAAGCATACTTTAAGCACTGGTGGGCGATCGAAGGGACACACTTCATGTCCCTGATCCAAGGCCACCCTAGCAGTATATTATAAGCCATCTCACCTTCTAACACATGGCACAATGTAGGTATTGATTTTTGTCCTACCTGGATAGGTAGAACAACTGTGCCGACTGTCGAGCATATTGCATCGTTGAAAGCTCGCAGTGTGTACGTGGAGGCTGTGATGTGAGAGGTTGGCAGCTTCAAATGTTTTAAGGCTGCAGTGGTAATGATGTTACTGGACGAGCCAGTATCTACCAACACTCTCTTGTACGGAATCCCGTTGACCCGCGCGATAACGTGCAGGGGTGGATCTGCCATGTCATTCGATATCGTTTTGACCTCATCTTCTCTGAATGTGATGACCGGCTCCGTACATCGTTTCACATGTCCCACGAAGTTGTTGAAAGAATTTGCTTCGTGAGGTTGTAATTCGATGGCTTTTAAAATGTCCATAAGAGCTTCCCTATGGGGTGCCGACTCGTTGAATAAGCTCGTAAATGGACAGCCTAGCCGATGTGGTCCGCAAACTCTGCGTGAGTTTGGTCCGTATCGTGACCTCGGGTCTAGGCGGAGGCAATCGCGTTGGGCGTTGTTGAGGCTGCGATGTTGTCGGAACTTCCCTCGTAGCTACCTCGGGGGCAACTCATTGGGTACCTTCTGTTCCTTGTCACTATGCTAATCATTCCCACAAATCCTTGCATGGGAAGATTCTGTCGCACCTCGTTAATCTGGAGTGGTTTTGCCCGTGCCTCGTGGGCGGGCAAAGGGTCCTTGAATACCCCCATTTGTTGATTGTTTGGCACTATGGGGTTGTCCACGGCCAATGTTCTATTGTCGATCAAATCTTGGATTAATTCTTTGAACTTCCAGCATCCATTCAAGTCGTGTCCTCTGCGCCTATGGAATCTACAATACAATTCCTCTCTGTATCCCCTAGGCTTAGGAGCATTAGGGTCTATATTTTGGATTTCTGGCAGAGTGACTAAATTTGCCGCTGACAAGCGGTCAAATAGGGAGTCCCTGGACTCCGTGTAAGGGGTGAATTGTCGCCTAGGGCGACGCTGCTGATTCTGCTCCTGTCTTCTATTATCTCTTTCATAAGCAGGAGGCACTACCTGGTAATTAGCCTTTTGAGGCTGCATTTCTTGCACAGGCATGGGAACATTTATCGCAACTTGGTTGACTGCAGCGTGTTGTGATTGCGTTGTCCCGGTTTTAGTGGTTTTATTCCACTCTTTCTTTTTAGGCTTGGCGATTGCGCCTTCGCCTATCTTAATCTCTTCTATAACTCTGGCTTGCGCCAAAGCTTCTTCTAAGCCGTCGTATTGTCGCAACAACAATAGACCAGAGATTGATTTTAAGCAACTTTTTGCGAACATCTGCGTGAGATCAGACATAGGGGGACGGTAGGGTAACTTAGAAAGCAAAGCTCTCCATCGATTCCCATATGCTGCCATTGTTTCTTCCTCAAATTTCTCGAGGCTCGCCAGATCACTCAGTGATGCCTTCTTCCTTGTGTTGAAGGCAAAGCGTTCAAGAAACGCATCTACTAATTGATCTAAGTTGCTTATGCTTGTGTTTAGGTAGTTGTGTGAACCAATCCGAGGCAGGGCCTGCGAATGTGGTTATGAACGTTCTAAGCAACAATGCGTCATTATCTTGGATGCCGAAGCATTGGCTTAGAAATCTTGTAACGTGTTCTTGTGCGTCCTCTTCACCTTTAAAGATTGCCAATTGAGGCAACTTGAAGTGCTCGGGGTAAAGAGGTGTAGGCACTGAGGGATGCACCGGATTACTACGGAGTTGACGTAATGTGGGTTTTTGATGCCCAGCAGCTTTTGTCTCCACAGACTCCAAACGCTCTAATAGCGCTTGGTATGCATCGGAAGATTTTATTTCTTCCTCTCTTGTTCGCTCCCGTTGTAAGTTATGGTAAACTGGGGGCCTATGGAGGGGTGGCCGAATGGCAATCCTCCTGCCTTGATGGGGAGTTTCAGCATATTCTATTTCTGGTTCGTACTCCTCATAAAGTTCTTGAGGAGTCTCTGGGCGAGACCTATGACCTTGATCGAGTCCTCGCTGAAGGTACCCATCATTGTTTCGGGGAGTGGCCTCCCTCTCGGGTCCGTAAGATCTCGGAGGCAAAGCTTGACGAGGTCGTGGAGACCCGTCCTGCACCAACGAATTATGCCTCTCATATTGTTCGGCCCTTTGGATGCGAGGGGTTGGCTCCCTCTCGGGTAGTTCATAGCGTAACTCATCCGCTTCGCGTTGCATGCGCTCTCTATCCAAGCGGTGTCGGTACTCTATCTCCTGATGACTTTGTTTAAGCCGCGTGATTTGGGCTTGACGGGTGGTCTGTCTAGCAACTATCGGGTCAATTTGGTCTACCCTATTTTGCTCAGGAGGTTCGAATGTTTCTCCTATGTGTTTGCCTCGAGTTTGCTGATCTAAAGTTTCAATGGGTCGCTTCCTCTGTCGAGGTGGGCGACATGTACTCGAGGCTCTGGCCTTGATGTATGATCATGATACCTAGCAAGTGCGGAAACGCAAGGTTCCCATGCTATTTGTTGTCCTCGAGGAATGCGATGGCTTTCCTCGTACTCTCTTTCATGGGTTTGGACGGGGCGGGCGGAGTTAGCTCGCCCTGTGTAAGGAGCCCTGCGCTCCGGATTTTGTCTTTCCGTCCTGATGGGAGGTAAAGAAGGGACGCCATATCCACGTTGTCCCTCCAAATGGATAGTGTGCCTCTCTAGCGCTCCATCGCGCCGTGGCCACTCATGTCTAACCTCGAAGGTGATTCTCTATTTACATCAAGGTCTACATGTAGGGCGTCTTCCCGAAAGGGGCTGCTTTGAATGGGCATACCCCACCGAGGATTCTGAATCGGATTCTTTTGTAGGCCAGACCGATAAGGCGGTATGACCAAGTCCTCAGGACCGAAGCGAAGGCGACTTGTGCCTCCTTGTGTACCTTCCGAAGCTTCTGCCCTTGATTGGGCTTGGCTACGGGTGTACACCATTGCGTTGCTTCTATACTATCTAAGTAGATTTTTATCTCGTTTATGATGATTTTTCTTTTTGTCTACACTAAGTAGAAATAAACACACACATGCGCAAACCGTGATTATCTCTTTTAAGGATTATTGGTGTGCCCTAAACCGGTTTAGTGCATTTTGATGTTTTGTTTTGTTTTTGTAGGTTTTGAAGAACGTTTAAATGCATTATGACGGCTCATATAACTCCCAAAATGGTAGCCCCTTCAATATACCAACCAGGCCGATATACCAACCTCTCTATATACCCGCCCTTACGAGAGGGAGACTATAGGTACGTGAGAGCAGAAGGTACATGGTACGTAGGCGGTACGGAAGGGGGATTGTCCTGTTAATGGCACCTACCATAGAAGACTTATCCTCGCGCGCATGGGAATCACCCCAGCGACACTCGGTCGGCTTTCGTCGGGATTTACGCCTAACAACAGTTGACAATCGGGAAATGGATGCAAAGCTAAGCCAAGGTGGTGATGAACCCACCGTTGGTCTTGCTCAAGGGCTGGGGTCTTACGACCAGCTCCTTGGTTTAAAATTATTGCGTGAAGTGTGTGGGATTCATTTTATTTAACAAAAATGAAACAAGCATAAATGACTTTCCCTAATGCAATGCAGGATTAAATGAAAACAATTAAAGAAACAGAAATACAAAACAGAAAATTTAACAGAGATTATGAAAATCCCTACCTCTTCTCTGCCTGGACCGGTTGCTTCTGAATTTCTGCTCTAAAAATCTACAGGCAGGAATTCGTCCCTCTGTGAGACGAATTGCAGAACAGAATTCGTCCCTGCCAGAGACGAATTTGAATTCGTCTCAGGGTCAGACGAATTACAATAAAGAATTCGTCACAGCCAGAGACGAATAGCAGTCTGCAACAAAAAAATGTACCTGTCAAGCACAAAACACAAAAATTTAATCAGTTTCTGTGATCTTAAAAACCAGGGAACAGGGTCCCACCGTGATCGCCACTGAAAGCACGAGATTTCGGGCGAAGGAAACACTAATTGCGATGCATTCAAAATCAAATACGCTTAAGTCCTAGAAATGTAAATTGCATGAAATGAAAGAAACGCATTGGAAGAGACACAAGCAAATGGAGAAAACACAGCCCTTTCATTAAACTTTCTTGATCTCTATTACAAATACGCCTCCTCCCTTTTCAGGGGCTAGGAGCGTTAAAAGAATTTGACTACAATCGAGACTTAAGGTTCCTCTTTCCGCGTGCCCACACTTGAAATGGACGGGCCAAGATGATGCCGCCGCTGATGTCGATGAGTCTTTGACCTCTGCTCCTCCTACGAACAAAGAAACAACGAAGATGTCAGTAGCACCTGCTGCACATAAGAAGTGTTTGTTCTCTAAAATCGCCAAAAGATGCATGCAAACATTTGTCTGAAACAGTGAGTAAAATGACTCTAAATGACCTGAAAACCTGACAGAGGACAGAAAACATCACCAGAAGGCCACTGCCACTGAGACAATCGGCCAATCTGCCTTCAACTGGAATTCGTCCCCGGCAGGACGAATTCTGACTGCAATTCGTCCCTGGGTGGGACGAATTCTTCTGTGTTGGAAAAGCCGACCTGATGCTGCTCCAATGTCGAATCCCGAGACCTGCAAAATGCCTGCAAATAGAGGGGTTATGTAATTGGGGCCATTTTGGGATGACCCAGATGGTCGGATTCTCCCAATTTGGCCTCTATCCTCGGGAATTCGATATCGCCACCTGCAAGTTAGTAGGACAACAAAGCGACAAAAGGCATGATAAAATCTGATCAGAATGTTATGAAATTGAAGCTATGAGTTAACCAAACAGAATAACATGAGATGCAACCTGAAACAATAATCTAGAATGCTTTTGGAATAAAACTTAGAAAGTGCGGGGGTGCCCAAGTGGGCCTCCCACCGTTGGCACTTGATCTTGGCGCCAATCCACTAGGGATGGGCCCAAAACCTCTTAGGATTGGGATGTCTACAAATTGGTTGATTCAGGTGTCCATATGTTGGATTTGGGTCAGATTCAAGCTTCCAAAAGCCACCCAACAACCTCCCTTGCAAAAGAGATTGGTGGATGTGAGAAGGTGAATCAAAGGGGATGCAAGTGGGTGTTCAACTCGGAAGCACTTCGTTGCTTGAAATCTCCTTCAATCTATCCTTTTGGGTGAGAAAAGTCCCACCTTTTATAGACCCATGGGGTCTCTTTTGAGAGGGAAGCATAAGCGCCATGTGTTGGTCATAGGTGCCATGTGGCAGTCATGTCTTCCCATGAGGGAGGGGAGTCCTCAATGACTTGGGCTTTCATAATTGCCCTTGTGACAGTCTTCTAATGGCCTATCTGTCCACCCACACACGCGTGCGAGGCAGGAGTCATCAACTGATTGCCTCTAGCTGCCACTTGGCACCATTCTTCTTTTTGCCCGTTAAACTTGGAATTCGTCCCTACCTGGTGGACGAATTCAGAATTCGTCCCCGGGTGAGACGAATTCCAGTTTGAATTCGTCCCCGGGTGGGACGGATTTGGAGCAAGTTGTCTAAATGTGCCAAATTGCCTCCTGACCTTACAAAATTGCTATGAAAGTGGTTAGGACCACTGTTTGACCTCTGAGGGCTGCCCTGGGGGCTGTGTTTGTCAAAGCGATCAGTGTTTGTAGTCACATAATCGGATTGGTGTTGTTTTGGTGTCTACAGTAACTTATCTTAAAACTATCCTTTCCATATAGTGTAAATATATTCCTTGTAATGGGTGGATATATCACTTTCATGTGATACTTGCTATGATGTAATAACTTGTAATTTACACCCACTTATTATAGTATTATCTCTAGCTCATACTTTTTATCTAGCTCTTGTATTTTGAATTTGGTTTAATATTCTAGGGTGATGTTGGAATTTGAGAGAGAAATTCCACTTTAAATGTAGACTACATACTAGAATGCTTGGAAATTCTAGGTTCCACTGATATTGCACCCCATTTAATATAAATACTTATTCAATATCTAATACTTATAGAATTTAATGCAAGAAATATGTGCCTCCTCCAATGTATTTGTGTGAAGGATTTTTTTCATGTGCTATCATGCATCTTATGCCAAATAATGAATTGATCGATTACCAATAACTAGCATGAATTGACATATCTTTTGTGCTAACTTATCTCCACTTTTTGTTTTGATCATCACTTGATTTAGTGAAATAAATCATCTCATACTTCTTATTTGTCTTGGCATTGTTCTTTAGAAGAATATATTGTTTGTGAAAAGTGATATATTCATGTTTCTTTGGTGTGTTATAAAATGTTGAATCTTAATTCTTGAAGCATTGAATCCTCATTCTCTTTGGTAGTTTTTGCTTCAAGTTCTTCTACAAATGAAAAAATAATCATATTTGGAATGCACATGTTCCATATTGGGTGCTTGAATCTAATTAATTTTAAGCTACAAAGTTTGATTATTCATCTTGTTTTCCTATGGATTGGAGAAATCAAATGATGCATTATTTCCTTTGTAACAATTTGGATGATTTGGATGGATCCAATTTTCTTGATCTATGATATGTTTTTTTACTTTTAAGTCTCACCAAATATTATTGTGTTGTCTTAGATATTCTTGTGCAATAAACAAGTGTTCTTATTCTTCTTATTATTTAACCTGGTTCTCTTAAACTACATTATTTTGTTATACCTTTATCCAAATTTTATTTCTTTTATCTGTTGATGGCTAGTATTATTGCTATTTCATCTCTCACGAAGGATACTCATTCTTAAATATATTATGCTAACATTCTTTCACTATGTGTTCACTTCTACCACAAAGTTCACACATATTTTGTGTGTGAAAATTACTCCCTCGCTACTAATATCATAGAGAATCATTTCTATATTGTCGATATTCTTAAGAATTGTTTCTTTATTGGAAGAACTATGGAGGTATTATTCATATTCAATATGGCTACATATCCTTTTGATATATAATAAGTTATTCTTGTTGTTGTGTTAAATGTAAGGTCTCTAGTTTTTGAATTAGATTCATAATTTTTCAAATCTTGTTGTTTGTTCAATGATATTTAATATTTTCACAAAGATATTTTATTTTGAAGGGATATTTTTTTAAATAATTGGAACTAGTTTCTTTTAAGATATATTTTATGCCAATGCTTATAGTGATGCTCATAATTCAATAATTTGTCTCATGAAATATTTGATTTTTTCTTCCCTCACCATCTTCAAGCAATGGAGTTGGCTCTAGAGAAATATATTTTGATTCTAATTGTTTGCTTCAAAATATGTATGTAGTTTCTCGCATGATTCTTTGGTTGTGGTTGAATCTAGAATGTATGATTATACTTCATTTACTACCCTAAACATGACAAACAATATTGTCCTCCTATATGCCTTTTCCAATGTTTTCTAATCTTAATTTTCTACTCTAATATAGGTAATGGTCCCATATACAACTTTCTATACTTCTTCAAACATGAAATATGTTCTAAGTTTGATCTTCTAGGCAACATAATTATTCCCCCTTAATAGTTGGAAATTAGGCAATAGTAATTACCATTCCCAACTAACCATAGTTAACTTTCACAAAATTTGGATATTTTCCTTTCATTGAATCAACCTCAAAAAATACTTTTTGAAAAGAATAAATATGTCTATACTCATGATTTAATTGATACATCGAACTAGAAGAAAATTAGTGTCTTCTAAGGCAAAATAAAATGTGAAGTTTCTTTCTCTTATCAAAATATTTCTTGTAATATTCTTCAAAATATTTCTTGTATTCAAATATATTATGTACTTTTTTCCATTTCACCTACAATAAAATGAAGTATAATAATATATTTTATTTAGTAGTTTTTCCATTTTCAGTGTGTGATATTTAGAAATATATTTTGAATGATGGATGTTGAAAAACATCCACATGTGTCCAATTTCCTTTGTGCATGTGTTGATAATTGGTTGGTTCTATGGACAAAGTATTTTTGGCTCTGTAATTGGGCATGATGCTATTTTATACTTTTTCCACCATGCATTTATAATAGGATATTGTGTTAAAGAGGCATGATTTAATTTAGGTGCATGTCTTAATTTTACATAATGTCTTAATTTTTTGTTTCTTCTAGACAATGTGAGCCCTCCAACAATGATGTTTTGATAGCTTCCTTGTTGTCAATACACTTGATCTTATATATGTATTTTATTTATTTAATAGAGTCTTCTATGATGGGAATTTTGGTATTTTTAAATCCTAAATAGAGTGATGTAGTGTCTACTAGATAATTTATAGATTGATGAATTTTAATATGATATTTACAAGTGGAGTAGCAACACCTTTTTCATCAATCATGATGATGTTGATTATACAACACTTATGGATATTCCTTTTTATAGTTTTCTTCCATGTTGTGATAAAAATCACTTAATAGAGACTTAATAATCCTTATTTCTTTTTACAATATATATTGAGTGCTCCTTAATTTCCATCCATCTATCTATCTACCTATATATATTCTTCACTATAATTAATTACATTGGACCATAGAAACTTTATCGAAGTGAATTTTGAATTCTTTTCAACTTTCAATGAGACTCTTTTGTTACTTCATGTCTATGTTCACCTCATGAAATTTCATTTTGAACCCTAAGAAATACAATAAATATGTCTTCACCTCCATTGGTAGTTGCTTTGCCAAAGATAGGTCATGTTCTTTTCCTATGATCAAAATATATGTACTAAATAATTTATTATTGGACTAGAAAATGGGAGTAATATCCTATCATGTGTTAGCATTTTTAATGCAAATAGTAGAAGAAATATCAAGACTTCTCATGGTCTATTTTATGCTTGCCAATGTTATATTTGAATGCCTTTATAATGTGCAATCTAGATGACAATAAAAATATTCTTATCTATTGCCATTTTCTAATTAATGATGCTTGTATGGCATAAGATGGATAACAAATATTATTATATTTATCTAATAATTATTTTATATCACAAATTCCTTATTTTGGCTTATGTTGAGACAAATTTACATGTACCTCTTTTGGATTTTTAAGGATTTTTTCTACAATCTCCATAGAATGCTTTTACAATTAATTTATCTAAAATTTATGAGACCATATCTACTTGGTATTTTACATGATTTGTATCCTAATATATTTGCTTAAATTTTTTTATCTCACTAGTATTTGTTAGGGTAATTTTTACCCTAAGAAATTTTATTTAATAGAGAGCTCTTTTAGGGTTTATCAATGTCAAATTTTGAGAAAAATCATTAGGAGAGATGTCTCTTCCTTATAATTGTGGTAATACCACATGTTAAAACTCAATATTTTGATGATTTTCATTATAAAATGATAGGTATTTAAATACATTAGGTATCCATTTTTGGCATAACAAACTTCTAACCTATATTGAAACTACTCTTGTCTTATAGTGCCTAAATATTCCTTGTGATAAGTTATTATACCTCTCTCATATCATATGGGTTATGATGTAATAAATACTAACAATGTTTTCCATGAAGTGAGTACTCCATGGGATGCATACAAGTATTTAAATGAATGGACTTCAAGGGTTGGAACACAAAATAGACAATAAAAGTATTTTGTTTGGTAGAGCTATGTAGATCTTGATTGTACCCATGTTGAATGTAAGGGAGGCTTTCATCCTATTTGTATTGATACTTGGAATTATACATTGAAAGAATATGTACAATAAATTTAGTTATAAATTTTGTATAGCCATTAGTCTAAGGATGGAAGGATTTGTCCATTATCAACTTGGTGTCCATCATGCTCCATAGGATGGACCAAAAGATACTAAAAAATGTTCATACAATGGAATTTGGCAAGCCACATTTGATCCACATATGGCTATGATAAAGCTTAATTGTATCCTCAACTAAAATAGATTTCTTATAAATAAATCATTATACCTTCTTTTAAAAAATATCAATTACTATGAAAATACAATCATTACCATGCTTACATGTGGGAAATCCTAAGAGGAAATCTGTGGAGATAGATTCCCAAGGCTTGGATGGTATTGTAAATGTTTTACACAGTATGTACTTCTTATTGGTTTGTTTGAAAATAGTGTAAGGGTATATAACTTGATGTACCTATCAATATTGTTCATCATCTTGGGCCAATAGAAGTACTTTTGAAGCATTTCCAATATTTTTTCCACCCTAAAGTGACATGCTACTTTGCTAAGTTATTAATTCCAAATTATCTTTTAGCACTCATGATATGGTACACAAATATATCCCATGTTGCAGAGGAGGTTATCTTACAAATAAAAATCATAAAAATGCTTACTGATATGAAGATCTCTATATGCATTTATAAAAATAGAATCTACTTCATATAAGGAAGGATAATTAGAAGTATTATTTATATAATAATAAATAATAGTGGTGAGATATATTAATGGTGGTTGGATTAGATAACCTTTTGTTAAATTGGCAATAAATTGCTTATGCTTTATGATCAAGTAAAACTTCCATAGATGTGTCACCTACTTTTGATGTTTTTTTTTCCTTTACTTTACATATAAGTTAAATACAAATGCTTGTGATCTATATGGATGATGGTTTCATTTTCCAATATGTACAGCTTTCACTATTTACGTGATTAGACAATGGAAAAAATATATTTATCATATGTGGGGTAATTTTTAAATTACTTCATTGAATGTTTCACTATGATAGGCAATTGGATACCCATGTTGTGTTAGAAAAACTTCCAATGAAAGTGTAAGAGTTTAACATTATTGGTCATTCAAAATCTCAAATGCTCTCTATTGTGTATATCCCAAATGGAACTTGGATTTGGAACCTCCTTTGGTCACTTGGTGTAGTGACAAAGAAATGTGTGACAACACCAATACAAATATTTGACAAAAATTGGTAAGACCTAGAAAGATACAAAGCTTTATTAGATTATTTGGGATAGGCCAATATCTAATTAACTAAATCTTCCTATGATTAACATGGATTCCCTCTTTGAAAAAATATACCCAAGGTACTAAATATTCATCATGCCAAATGAATGCTTCTCAAAATTAACATATAGCCTATGTATTTGAAGAATCTAAAGCACCTATCAAATATTTTAAAGATGTTCCTCCCATGTCTTACTATAGATGGAAATTTCATCTGAGTAATAATATGATAAATGATATGGTGTGGAGATGCAAGATATCATCCATTAACCTCATGAATATAAAAGCTACATTGGCCAATCCAAAATTCGTAACCAACCACTCAAATAAACCATCCTTAGATTTGAATGCAATATTCCATAGGTTAGTGGGCTCTATGGGTATTTTACGATAGAAAAATTTGAGATCAATGTTAGTGAATAATATGATTTTCCCTTGATTTATAGTGGTTATTCACAATAAATTTATTGTCATCCATTTATTTTCCCTTGAATCAATGGATGACGATATAAAAATGAGAATTACATACATATGAATTTCCCTTATGTATTATTTTTCTACTAATGTGTCAACATATCTAGAGAAGCATTTTGGCTATGAAAATATAAAAATTAAAACTATTATTTATAATAATTATGTTGTTTTGAAAATTTTAGGGCCTTGAGAGCATTTTTTCGTAAACTTTTTAGCAAATTTTTGCATGATAGAGTTTCCTATGAAATTAGTATCCTCTCCCTAATATTTTTAATCTATCTTAAATGGGTTAAAACAAAGTCCCTTATAAAATTTTATGCCCTAATATTGTATATTAGATCAAAAAATATATTTTTTGGCATCATTAAGCATAAATCTATGGTGCAAACTCGTTACATGCCTAGATCATTTGTCCCACTTGAAAACCAGTGGTCCCTATTGTATTAACCTTTGACATCTAGTATAAAAATTACTTCTTTATCTAATTTTTTATGGTTCATTCCCCTTGGTGACCAAGTTGTCTTGCCTTGATTACTTTACACATCTAAGTGGATTTATTTCTATTGGCATTTGTCCATGTGTCAAAAATATAATACTCAATAATTGGTGCTAAGCTATCTATATTTAACTCTTCAATGTCTAACTATTATTCTTCTAAAAAATTATGCAACAAAAATGGATTGTAGGGTCAAAATAGTTCAACATTGAAGATTTGATGCAAACCAAAACAATATGGAATATTAAATTCAAAGGTATTTTCTTCCACCCTTTTCGTGATTATGTATGGTCCATAAATAGAAGGACCACTCTTCCTATAGGTTTTATAAGTATCCTTTTTGAAGACATAACCATAATTTATCTTCAATGTTGAACTAATGTAGGAGCGAATGTATTAATGTCATTAAATTTATTTCTAATTTTCTATTCCAATAGGCCATGGACCTGTTACTAGATGTACTAAATCTATTTCACAAATCATGTTTCCTTTTCTATTTATTTTTTCATCAGGTGGGTACTCGATGGGTTGCATAAGGAGAGCTACATAATTAGGTTCCAAGGTTTGGAACCCAAAAGATACATGAAATGGGCTATGTTTGATAGATATATAGAGAGCTTGATTATACCCATGCTAAATGTAAGGGTCTCTCATCCCATCTACATGGATACTTAAAATTATATGTTCAAATAATAAGTACAATCAACTGCTTCACAACTTCTATCTAGACATAAATATAATGATGGAAGGTTATGGACATGACCAACTTGATGTCCATCATTATCCATAGGGTGAATTAAAAAGTGATAAATTTTTTGATATCCTTGCTAGATATAATGGACTCTGATAAGCCAAATTTGAGCGAAATATGACTAAAATGGATTTCTTACATGAAAATCATAATAGCCATTTTTTAAAAATGTTCAAATACTACCAAAAAAATCATTACAATGCTCAGAAGTGGCCAAACCGAAGAGGAAATCCATGGAGATATATTCCCAAGGCTTGGATAACACTGAAAATAGTGTATGCAGTCCTCGTATCTTGTTGGTTGGTTTTTCAATAGTGTATAATTACATGACTTGATGTACCTCTTGACATCATTTATCTTATTGGGTAATATAAGTATATATGAAGTGTTGCTAATATTGTTTCCACCCCAAGGTGACTTACTATTTTTTGAAGTGTACTTACCAAATCATCATTGACCACTCTATATCTAGTACACAAATATGTCCCATGTGGTAGAGGAGGTTATATTTCAAATAAAAATAATAAATATGCTTACTCCTACTAAGAACTCTATATGTATTTGTAAAATTAGAATATACTTCATACAAGGTGGACCAATTGAAGTATCATGCCCACAAAAATCAATATTAGTAGTGAGTGTTATGATACTAAATAGGATTTCCATTTCTTATGCTTGATGATCAAATAAAAATATTGTAGATATGTGGACCACTTTTGATATCTTTTATTCCCTAGCTTATAATATATCTAAATTAACTCCAAAGGTCTATGATCTACTTGGATGGTGGTCTTCTTGCCCAAGACATGTTGCTTCTATTGTTTACATGCTTGGACAATGGCATAGAGCTCTTTATTATATGTGGAATATTTTTAATTGTTTCATTTAATATTTCAGTATGATAGACAATTGAATGCCCATGCTATGTAAGAATAGCTCTAAATGTATACTTTTATCCATTATTTATTACCTCAAAATGTTGACACAAATAAGGTAATGAAACTTTAGGAGTTGAACATAATTGGTATTTCAACCTCTCAAATACCATCTATAGGGTATATCCCTAATGGAAATTTGATTTGTCAACTTTTGTTTTCAATTGGTATACTAGATAAGCAATGTGTGAGAAAATTAATACAAATAGTTGATAGAAATTTGTAAGACCCAAAAATATATAAATCTTTGCTAGAGTCTTTCGCATAGGCTAGTCTCTAATTTTGTAAATATTATCAAGATCAAAATGAACTCCCTCTTTATCAACAATATATCCGAGGTACTAAATATTCATCATGCCAAATGAACACTTCTCCAAATTACCATTTACACTATGTCTTTAAATAATTTGAAGAATATATAAAACATGTTATAGATGCTTCTCACATATCTTATTATAGATGAAAATGTCATCTAAGTATACTCTCACAACTAATCTAGTATAGGGATGAAAGATGTCATCCATCATCCTCATAAATGTGGTAGTGTATTAGTCAAGTTAAAATGCATAACTAGCCACTCAAATATACCCTCCGTGTATTTTAATGTAGTATTTCATACATCATTGGGATCTATGGGTATTTGATAATACCTACATTTGAGATCAATTTTTGTGTTTAATTTTACACCATGGAATTGGTCTACCAAATCATCTATACAAAGGATTAGATAGAAATTCTTCATAGTGCTTTCATTCAAATATCTATATTCAATATACAGTCTTCATATTTCATCTTAATTTGGAGCTAAATTAGATTACCACATGGTGAAGCACATGGTATAATATACACCTATTGAATTAATTATAGGATCTACCTCCTAATTTTATCATTTTCAAGGACTAATCTATAATAGAATTGTGCATAAGGTAAAGGAGACTAGAAATAATCAATGGAATAATTTAATTTTAAATGGAGTATAACCCCAATTGGTAACTTGAAAAAGCAATAATATTCCACTATAATATATTCTATTTACTTATGTTATCTAGGGCCTGCAATTGATATAGCAATGGTCCTCCATCTATGTTGTGGCTCGATCATAAATTGAATGAATTTTATTGTTTTGGCTATTATATTTATGCATTATTTAATACTATTTAAGGAAATAAAGGTAGGAGGAAATACCTCTAGTGTCTTGTAACATTGACCTCTAACAATTATGATGATGCTTTGGGTCTAGAATCATATACACCATCTATTTTCCACATAAATAGTTGGCCAAAAATCACATCATAAAAATTCAAGAGCACAACATCACATCATATTTAAGGCCTTGATGCAATAAGAGAGGAAAATTATTGAATGACATGAATTTCTAAAATCCATAGATAATACTTACCACTTTTTTGTAGGTATATCATGTGGGTATAATTTCCATTCTAGATGTTGATGTTATGCATTAACCTTTTTGTAGTCTAAAAGTCTTGCAATAAAACTAGTGATATCCTATTTCATTCCTCCACAAAATAAGTTATTTTTCATTTTTAATCCTCTTGGATGAATAGAATATGGATAAATATGTACCTCTTGCATAATAAATCTCCTCAATTCACTAGATTTGGGTATAATAATGGTGGAGAACAGATCTTGCAATAAATAGAAAAACCAGAAAAACAAGAGCCCAAGATTTTGTATTCAATATCAAGGAAGAAATTTTACAATATACAAACAAACTGCTGTTTGCCAAGAACAGATCTTGCAATAAACAAAAAAACTAGAAAAAAAGAGCCCAAGATTTTGTATTCAATATCAAGGAAGAAATTTTACAATATACAGCCAAACTGCCATTTGCCAACCCCTTCTCATTACAATCCATGGGTTTTTATTGAGGTCCCGATCCTCTGAGCTTTCCCACTTCCCACGATCTACAATCGCCACTTGGAACAATTTTGGAAAGTTGCATTGATGAGACTCTTGGTGAGGTGCGCGACTGGCTGCCATATCCAGCGGAATCTACTTCTCGATCTGCTGCTTGCTGTTAGATGCTTTAAATGCGTCTTCCAGATACCCTACGTGAGTGGCCAACATGCCCGTTGGAATCCTTCTTTGGAACAGCTGCTTCACTGCCTCTAACTTGCTACGCATGAAGGGATGTCTTTATGAAAGCTGGAGTGCGTGTTTTTCTATTTGGTCATGATATCACGACATGTCATGATATCGTGACCATTTATCTCCTA
Organism: Wollemia nobilis; assembly: GCA_028583015.1. Taxonomy (NCBI): domain Eukaryota; kingdom Viridiplantae; phylum Streptophyta; class Pinopsida; order Araucariales; family Araucariaceae; genus Wollemia; species Wollemia nobilis. The sequence continues at coordinate 1,320,703 of JAQPPZ010002738.1, read as the reverse complement.
TGCTTTCTCTCTCTAGCTTCTGTCGCGATATCACGACATTTCCTCCACCAAGCCCTTTCCCTCTCTTTTGGCCGTGATATCACAACCTGTCATGATATCACGTCGTTTTTGTCTGTCGGCCTCCGTTCTCCTGCTCTGGTCATGAAATCGTGACATGTCACGATTTCATGACCTTTGCGCCTTCCACGCCTTGGCTTCCCTGTTGGGTCATGATTTCGTGACATGTCGTGAAATCGCGACATGTCACGATTTCACGACCCTTGTGCCCCTCGGCCTTGCCTTCTCCGTTTGGGTCGCAATTTCGTGACATGTCGCAAAATCATGACATGTCACGATTTTGTGACCCTTGTGCCCCTCGGCCTTGCCTTCTCCATTTGGGTCGCGATTTCGCGACATGTCACAAAATCATGACATGTCGCGATTTCGTGACCCTTGTGTCCCTCGGCCTTGCCTTCTCCGTTTGGGTCGCGATTTCGTGACATGTCGTGAAATCATGACATGTCACGATTTCGTGACCCTTTGGCTTTCAAATTCGCTTTCTCCAACTTGGGTCACGATTTTGCGACCCTTTGGCTTTCGACTTCGCTTTCTCCAACTTGGGTCATGATTTCGTGACATGTCACGAAATCGTGACATGTCACGATTTTGCGACCCTGTGTAGCACTTAGAAAAACAACAAAAAAAAAATAACTTTGTTACTTAGAAAGAAATACAACAAAATTTTGGTTGATGCTCGATTGCTTTGCTGCCCTCGGATGCTCCTACATCAGACACCCGGGGTGGATTGAGAAGTGATCCTCACTTCTAATCTTTGGGAGGAAGACTCAGGCGGTCAACCTCTGTTTTTGATAACCAAGTTGCATCTTCAATAGTTCTGCCCTTCCACTTGATCAAATACTCAAAATATTTTTTGTTCCTTGTGCTTCTGCCTTCATGAGTATCTAATATTTCCTCTATCTCTTCTTTGTTTGGGCTAGACACTGGAATGCTCCACAATTCTATGCTTGGTGCCTCTGTACTATCTCCTTCATGGTATTCCACTAAATTAGATATGTTAAAAATGGGTGAAATATCAAGTCCATTTGGCAATTCCACCTCATATGCATTGCCTAAATCCTATTTTTCCAGTATTCTACATGGCCCAAACTTCTTCATCTTCAACTTGTTGTAAGTTTTGGCTGGAAATATTTCTTTTCTGAGATGGACCATGACTTCATCACCCACTTCAAACTTTTTGAACCACCGCTTTTGGTCTGCTCTTTCTTTATACTGGGTATTCATTTTTGCAATATGTTTCTTTACTTCTTCATGCAGGCTTCTCATCTGTTTTGCGAATTCCTCAGCCTCTACACTGCATTTTTATCCTTTATCCAAATTTCTCAGCTCAAAAACGTTCCTCGGACTGTTTCCATATATGATTTGGAATGGAGATTTGTTTGTGCTCTTATTGACAGAATTGTTGTATGCAAATTCCGCCTACGGTAAAACCAAATCCCATCCCTTGGGTTTATCTGCTACCAAGCATCTTAGCAAATTAACCAGACTTCTATTTACCACCTCTGTCTATCCATCAGTTTGTGGGTGGTATGCAGAACTGAACTTCAGATCTGTCTTCAACTTTTTCCATAATGTTCTCCAAAAATACCCAACAAACTTTGTATCTCTGTCAGAAACTATGCTCCTTGGTAGCCCGTGAAGTCATACCACTTCCTTGAAAAATAATCCTGCAATGTGAACTGCATCACTTGTCTTCTGGTAGGGAATAAAATGTGCCATTTTAGAGAATCGGTCAACCACCACAAATATAGAGTCATTTCCTCTCTGTGTTCTTAGTAATCCAAGAATAAAATCCATGCTTATGTCCTCCCACGACCTCTTAGGTACATGTAACGGCTGGTATAATCCTATATTTTGCCTTACGCCTTTTGCCATCTGGCATATTCTGCAACTTTGCACAAACTTCCTCACATCTTGCTGAAGTTGCGGCCAGTAGTAATTTTCATTTACCAGGGCAATGGTCTTATCCCGACCAAAATGCCCAGCCAGTCCTCCGCTATGTTTTTCCTTGATTAAGTTCTCCCGCATGGAACTCCTTGGAATGCATAATTTACTTCCCTTGAACATCATTCCATCTTGGATTAGGAAATCTAACCATTTTGTCCTGTCTATAGTAACAGGTGCCAAGCAAGCCATCCAGGCTGCTACAAAATCAGGATCTTCGAGATAAAGACCCTTCAGTTCTTCGAATCCAACCACCTCCACTATCATTTTAGTCAGCAGATTCTACCTTCTACTTAAAGCATCTGCAACTCTATTTGATTTCCTGCTCCTATGCTTTAGCACAAAGGTATAGCTTTGGAGAAACTCAACCCATTTCATGTGCCGTTGATTCAGTTTTGTCTGGCTGTTGATGTACTGCAATGCCTGATGATCAGTAAATAGAACAAACTCTTTTGGAAACAAGTAATGCCTCCACTTCTTTAGAGCCTAAACTATAGCATAAAATTCCTGGTCATAAATTGAATACTTTTTTCGAGCATCATTGAGCTTTTCATTGAAATAAGCTACAGGTCTGCCTTCTTGGCTCAGTACAGCCCCTATTGCACTGCCACTGGCATCACAGTCGACCTAAAATACTTTGTTAAAGTCTGGAAGTGCCAAGACAGGTTGTTCTATGACCTTTTTATTTAATGCATCAAAGCTTCTTTTAGCCCCTAAGGTCCACTTGAACTCTTTCTTATCCCCTCTCATTGTTTCTGTGAGGGGTGCACAAATGTTGTTGAAGTTTCTTATAAACTTCCTATAAAAGCTGGCTAGACCATGAAATGATCTTACCTCTGTTGTGCTTCTTGGGGTAGGCCATTCTATGATAGCCCTCACCTTCTCTGGGTCCATTTTTAGACCTTCTACTGAGATTACAAATCCTAGGTATACTAACTCTTTCTTGACAAAATTACACTTTTTTAGATTTATTAATAACTGCTCCTCCCGTAGCTTTTCAAAAACCCTCTTGATGTGCATCAGGTGTTCCTCCAGGGTTCTGCTGAATATTAATATATCATCTAAATAAAAAATGACAAAATTTCCTAGAAACTCCTTCAGTACCTCATTCATCAGCCGCATGAAGGTACTTGGTGCATTGGACAGCCCAAATGGCATGACCAACCACTCATACAAGCCCTCTCTTATCTTGAAGGCTGTCTTCCACTCATCTCCTTCCCTAACACGGATCTGGTGGTAACCACTCTTGAGGTCAATTTTGGTGAAGTACTTGGCTCCACTCAAATAGTCCATTATGTCATCCATCCTTGGCAGTGGAAATCTATATTTTATTGTAATCTTGTTGATGGCTCAAGAGTTTGTGCACATTCTCCACCCTCCATCCTTCTTGGGTGCTAGTACTACAGGTACTGCACATGGGCTAAGACTCTCCCTAATAAATCCCTTCTCCAACAACTCCTAAACCTACCTGTTCAGTTCTTCAGTTTCTATAGGTGTCATTCTATGTGCAGCCTTATTTGGCAAGCTTGACCCTGGCACCAAATCAATATGGTGACTGATTTTTCTTACTGGGGGTAAACCCTCAGGCACATTATCAGATATGATATCTGGAAATTCCTTCAACAGCTCTTGGACTTCTGCTGGTGCATCTTTGCATTCTGTATCCTTGACTCTAGGAACTAATGCATAACACATATGCTCATGCTTCAAATCATCTAAAAATTTTCTTCCGTCAACCAAGCAAATTCTTGCACTGCCACATACCTTTTCTTCCACCTCCTTCAGGGGCTTCAACTTATGGCGCATTCCATTCTTGGTCACGGAATAAGTGTTGGCTCGGCCATCATGAACCGCACACCTGTCAAACTGCCATGGTCTTCCCAGCAGCAAATGGCACACATCCATGGGCATAATGTCGAATAGAACCTCATCACGATAATTTCCAATGCTAAATTTTACTAGGCATTGTTCATTGACCAAAACCTTATGGTATTTCTGCAACCACGTGATCCGATATGGATGCGGGTGTTTCTTTCTCTCCAGTTGTAGCTTTGTGACCATTCCCTCTGAAACCAGGTTATCTGTGCTACCGTTGTCAATGATGATGTTGCAAACCTTACCCGCGCATTTACACCTTGTGCAGAATAAGCTTTTCCTTTGATCTGTAGCTCCCTCTTCATTCAGCAAGACTCTTCTTGCAATCATTACTTCTCCTCTCTCAGCTTCTTCAGAATGCTCAGACCCAGCATCTTCATCCACGACTGCTACTCTGGCATTTCCTTTCGGCCTACGATTATTTCTTTCTCGCTGCTGTGGGCACTCATATTGGTGATGTCCTTCTTCACCACACTGGAAGCAAGTCCCTCAAAACCTTCCCCTTCCTTGTCCACGTCCAGCTCGGCCTCTTCCCCCTCGGTAACCATTATTCTGATTACGGGGGCGGTCTGCATTTTCCCTCCTTTGTTCTTGATTGCTGCTACTTTCTCCATTTTTTTGAGATTCTTCATTTCTTCTTCCACTGTTCCTTCCACCGGTCCTTTCGCCTTGACCTCTTCCTCTTTGCTTGTTTTCAAACCTCCTATTGAGCTTCTCTTCAACCTTTAAAGCAAATTGATAGGCATCCTCTATGGTGGTCATCCGGACTAGACTTAGTTCCTCCTGAATGTTGGCTCGTAACCCATTAATGTAATGGGCTACCTTCTCCTTGTTGGCCTTTGAGTGGCCTGTTCTAATCATTATTTTGTGAAACTCTTCTATGTATTCTTTCATAGACTTGCTTGATTGCCTCAATCCTTGCATTTTCTTTAGCAGGTCTAACTCATAATCACCAGGGATGAACTGCCTCTTTAGTTTTTCTGTCATCCGTTCCCACTTAGTTATTCTCTCTTTCCCTCTTTTATTTTTCTCCAGCTGCACTCCCTTCCACCAAGTTCTAGCATGACCTTTCAGTTTGGTCTTTGCAAATATGACCCTATTAGGGTCCTCGAACTCTTCATACTCAAAGTACTCTTCTAGATCATTGATCCAGTTGATCAATTCCTCTCGCTCAAGGTTCCTAGAATATGTGGAAACCTCCATCTTCGGCCTCTTCCCAATCTGGGATATGGCCTTGTATAGTCTAGCCTGAGTAGGATCCACTCTTTCTTCTTCTTCCTCAAGTTGGTCTTCTTCTTCATCATCTTCCTCTTCACTACCTTCATCTCTTCTTGGCTCCAATATTCTACGCATTTCTTCTTGCAGAGCTTGCATTTGTCATTGCAGAGCTCGAACATCTTCTGTTGCTGCCATGCCTCTCCCACCAACAGGATTTCTCCTTGGAGGCATTCTATTCACCCGATTTCAAGCCCTTCCATAGGTCCTGGTGCAACTGCCTCTCCTTCGGCGATCTGCTGCATGCTCAGGAACTACTGGCTCTGATACCACTTGGTGGAGAACAGATCTTGCAATAAACAGAAAAACCAGAAAAATAAGAGCCCAAGATTTTGTATTCAATATCAAGGAAGAAATTTTACAATATACAGCCAAACTACCATTTTCCAACCCCTTCTCATTACAATCCATGGGTTTTTATTGAGGTCCCGATCCTCTGTGCTTTCCCACTTCCCACGATCTACAATCACCACTTGGAATAATTCTGGAAAGTTGCATTGATGAGACTCTTGGTGAGGTGTGTGACTGGCTGCCATATCCAATGGAATCTACTTCTTGATCTATTGCTTTTTGTTAGATGCTTTAAATGCATCTTCCAGATACCCTGCGTGAGTGGCCAACATGCCCATTGGAATCCTTCTTTGGAACAGCTGCTTTATTGCCTCTAACTTGACGCGCACGAAGGGATGTCTTTATGAAAGCTGGAGTGCGTGTTTTTTTGTTTGGTCGCGATATCACGACATGTCATGATATCGCGACCATTTCTCTCTTGTGCTTTCTCTCTCCAGCTTCTATCGCGATATCGTGACATGTCATGATATCGTGACATTTCCTTCACCAAGCCCTTTACCTCCGTTTTGGCTGCGATATCACGAACTGTCACGATATCGTGTCATTTTGTCTTTCAACCTCCGTTCTTCTGCTCTGGTCGCGAAATCATGACATGTCACAATTTTGTGACCTTTGCACCTTCCGTGCCTTGGCTTCCCTGTTGGGTCATGATTTCGCGACATGTCAAAAAATCGTGACATGTCACGATTTTGCGACCCTTGTGCCCCTCGACCTTGCCTTCTCTGTTTGGGTTGCAAAATCGTGACATGTCATGATTTCACGAACCTTGTGCCTCTTGGCCTTCCCTTCTCCGTTTGGGTCATGATTTCATGACATGTCGTGAAATCATGACATGTCACGATTTCGCGACCCTTGTATCCCTCGGCTTGCTTTCTCTGTTTGGGTCACGATTTTGCGACATGTCATGAAATCGTGACATGTCACGATTTCGCAACCCTTTGGCTTTCAAATTCGCTTTCTCCGACTTGGGTCATGATTTCGTGACCCTTTGGCTTCCGACTTTGCTTTCTCCGACTTGGGTCGTAATTTTGCGACCATGTGAAGCACTTAGAAAAACAACAAAAAAAAATAACTTTGTTACTTAGAAAGAAATACAACAAAAGTTTGGTTGATGCTCGATTGCTTTGCTGCCCTCGGATGCTCCTGCATCAAATAACCCTATCCTTAAAGTATAAAGGTCCGTGTGTTGTGTTGAAATCCTTATTTTCCTAAAGATTTCTCTCAATTTTAGCCTAAATTTCCATGCAATACTAATTTTGTAGTTGTATTTATTTGAATTTATCCATCAAGTATACATAACTCTAGGTTAAGACTATTATGTATGTTCTCCTACTTAAGGCATCTACAACCTTTTTTTCTTTCTCTTTGATATACTCAATATCAAATTTATATTCTACTCAAAACTCTATCCATATTATCTATCTTAAAATTATCATAGGTTGGGTAAAATTATACCTTAGACTTTGACGGTTTGTCCTTAGCCAAAATGGTTTATCCAATAAATAATGAGTCCAAACCTCTAGTGCATGCACAAGTACTACCAATTATAGATCATGTCTAGCATAATTTATATCATGCTTCTTGAGTTTTCTAGAATCACATGGTACTGTAGCCTCATTATAGGAAAATATCCCATCCAAAACTTCTAAAGAATAATTTGTACACACTATAAAATTCCCAAGAGGATTCACTATCCTAAGAATTGGTGTTATAGTCAGCTTATTCTTCAAAGTTTTAAATGTGGTTTCACATTTCTTTGATCATTTGAAATCCCTCCATTTTCTCTAAGGGTTGGTAATAGATTAGGCAATATTTGAATAATCCTTCACAAAATGCTTATAATAACTAGTGAGTCGCATGAAAATTCCTAATTTAGATACATTTGTCTATGTACGCAAACTTAATATAGCCTCAAATATTTTTAGGATCTACAAAAATTCCTTATTTTGAGATGATATATCCCAGTTACTCCACTTGTGAGGTATATAACTCACATTTAGACAATATTTCATATAGCTAGTTTTTCCTTAGCAACTCTAACACTAAACTTAAATGATAGTCATGTTCCTCTTTGGTGTAAGAATATATCATGATATCATCTAAAAATACCAAAACAAACCATTCTAGATATTTCCTAAATATGTTGCTCATCAAATTCATAAAAGCTGCTAGTGCATTTGTTAACCCAAATGGAAACACTATGAACTCATAGTATCCATATCTAGTAATAAATGTTGTTTTATGAGTATCCCCCTCTTGAATCCTTAATTTATGATATCTAGATTTTAAATTAATATTTTAAAAATATGGTGGCATCCTTTAGTTGATTGAAGAGGTCATTAATCCTTGCTAAAGAATACTTATTTTTTATGGTCACCTTATTTAGCATCATATAATCAATGCATAATCTCAAAGAACCATCATTATTTTCCACAAATAATACTAGAGCATCCCAAGGTTACACACTAGGCTTGATCAAACCCTTTTCTAACAAATTTTGTAGTTGTACCTTTAACTCTTGTAACTCAATTAGGGTCATTCTATAAGGTGTCCTTGCAATGGGTTCTACCCTAGGCATTAGTTAAATTTTGAAGTCAAATTCACATCTATGTGGTAGTCCTAGGATATATTCAAGAAATACATCCCTAAATTAATGCAATATGGGATGTTTCTTAAATATTTCCTCATCCCCTCTATCGTCTGTGTTGTCATTTATCTTGACTACATACAACATACCACCTCTTTAAATGGATTTATTTAGTTGAATAGCTAATAATATATGTGGTAAAAAAGACCCTTGCTAATTTGAACTCTTACTCTCTTCTTATCCTTATTTATGTATTCCATCCATCTTTCTTGAAAGTTGATTAAGGATCCATGAGCCATCAACTAATCTATCCCTAGTATAATATCAAAAGTATGAAGCGATATTACATATAAGTGTTATATTATAGATGTATTGGGTAGGGTTATACCATCTATAGAAAAACATTTATCCACTAAGTAGTTATGTTTGGACCCATACTTGACTTTCCACCCTTGTGCTAACAATATAGGTCTTTTCAACATATCCCTAATAATACTAGTGGAAATAAAACTATTTATAACACCAATATCTATTAAAATTATAGCATCCTTGTTAAAAATCTTACCATTCATTAGCATAGGTTTCACTTGTCCATCAATATTTTGATTTCCTATAGTGTCATATATTATGTGTGGATACTCCTCTACTCTATTACTTGACTCTAATGATTGGGGATATTTATTAGCATAATGAGGAACTCCATAGATGAATTAGCCTATCCTGGGTGCCTGAGATATTTCTTGTCTTTTCTCTCCTATTCCCTCTTTATGAACCGAATCATTCTACTTTTGAGGTTAAGAGTTGGACCTGTCCTTTTTTGAATTTTCTTCTTATATTCCCCTTAGTTATCATTGTTATTATTATAGAACTTTGGATTTTCTTTAATCTTCTTGTTTCACTCCTTACCCTACTTCATGAAACTTTCACTCTTTATTTTCTTGATCTCATTCCTCTCTATCTATGTCAACCTTGAATAGTTGAAGGACTTCTTGATTTGAAGATTGGTCTCTTCTTGTATAGCTAAATCATAAGCCTTCTATAGAGTTTTGGGATTGATAAAATTGATTACTTTCCTAATCTTAGGATCTACCCCCAATATGAACTTATACACTTTTATTTTCTCATTGATCTCATAATTAGGAATACACTTCAAAGGTTTAACATATATTTTAAGTTATGATTCCACATACAAGGTACCTTATTGGAGCATAGACAACACCTCAAAATTTCTACATAAAATTGATATGATAGGAATATTTTCTTAGATATCCCAGAAAATCCTTCCCATATAAGTTCCACAATGTGGATTCCTTTGCCTATCCTAAAGGTTTTCCACCATTAAAAAGTTACATCTTCAATATGAAGAGTATCCCACATAATTCGAGTTTTGAAAGAGTAATTATTCATGGAAAAGAAGGTTTCCAACTCGTTTAGCCATGAATTGGTTGCATCACCTCCTTTATTTCTATTAAAATTAGTTACCTTAACATTGTTAAGTTATTTAGTTAGTTTAGCTTGTATTTGGGATTTTCTCCCATGGCTTATCCTAACAAGATTCTCTTTTTGTCCACCCTCTAAATCTCTATTACCAGTTTCCTTATTGATCAAGGTTTCTAACAATTTCCACTATTGTTCTATATCTTCCTAAAAAAACCTAACTATAGAAGAAATATATTCCACCCTCTCACTAGAACTATTGTTACTCTAGTTTTCATGTTGAAATCTATTATCCTCCAAAAATTTTTACTAGGGTCCATTTTTCTTCTATTTATGTTGCTAGAGTCCATTGTTCATCTAAACTTCTTTTGGGGACACACTACAATTTCCTCTTGTGCAACTGATCATACCTTCTTGGATGTTCCTCGTATTAAAATAGGTTTCATCTCCTAACCATAGACAGGAGTTGGGTAAGTAAAATTTTTCCTCAATTATACGTACAATTAGTTAGTTTCATTTACAACATGAATTAACTTAGACCATTATCACCTGCTCGATAATGGTCATGGTCACTCTTGTCTCATTGCAAGGTGCCATTGACCAATAAGAAACTACTCTATAATATTTCTATTCCTTGGTCTGACTGGTCTAGTCGGTGTGCAATACTATTAGAAATATATTACATTATAGGATTAATTAGTTATTTTAATTTATTCACCGATTATTATTAGTGTATTGTTATTGTATTGTTGCAACGACATCTTGTTGAGATGCACCGTCTTCGGGCTAATCCAGGAATGCTATGTACTATTTATTTATTGATTCAATAAGAAAATTTTGTTCGATTTCCTAACATGGTATCATAGCCTGTATGAGAGGAGGTTGGAGACCTATGTGATTTTTTTTTTTTAATTCCGTCGAAGAAGCATTGATGAAAGCATACTGGAGAGCTATATTTTTTTAAGGGCTGGTCTGAGAGGATTCTGGAGACCTAATGTGTAGAGAGCAGCCACCTCATGCTAGAGAGCAACCATCCTACATGGCCCCTCCACCCCCGTGCCTCCTTGACGCCACCTCGCGTGGCCCCTTCACCCTGCACGGTCCCTCCTCCTCGCGCCACCCTGATGCCACCCCCGCGCCACCTCCTGTGCACTACTTGTGGCTGCACCTTGTGGCTGCCCCGCCATGTGACCTCTACTGTAGCCACATGATGTAGAAGCCACATGATGTAGAGGTCATGCGACCTCCACCGTGGCCCCGCAGCAGCCACACGACACAGCCACTGTCGGACGACCTCTAATAGGAGGGTCTGGGTTTAGAACCCAGATTAGCCCACGAGCTCACTGGCAAGTGAGCCGCATGGTGGGTTTTGGGAATCCAAATGTCACTGGTTCGAGTCCCGTTGACCCCCCCCCCCCCAACATGAAAAAAAAATAGGTAATTTTTTTTTAATAAAGTTTTTTTTTAATTATTTTTTTTTAAGTTAAATTAAAATTTAATTTTAATTTATTTTAATAGTTTTTAACTATATAAATTAAAATTATTATTTTTTAACTTTAAAACTATACAATAGTTATAAAAATGCTTTATTAAGAGAATTTTTTTTTTAAGGGGGGGTATTTTTTTTTTTCAAAAATCAAAGGGGGAAAGTGAGTAATTTTTTTTCAAAAGCAAATTTGGCATTATTGTAAAGGTGCATTTTCGGCAGTGCTCGACACCTAGAGGATTATTTCTATGGGCAATTTTATGTTGTATGTTGCATTTTCTATTTTCTGCACTACTTCATTAAAAGTTAAAAATCAAATACACTCCCTAAGTCCCCGGAATAATTAAAACCCATCCGTGTAATTTATTACACTACAACGTTCAGTATTTGTGATACCTCTAGCCAACACTTACAGGTAAAGCTATCATGTTTGCAGTACTGTATCCACTACCTAATATAGCTACCACATTGACGTCTGAGCTAGTTCTTTATCAATCGTTGAGGAGAGATAAGTTTGCACTTTTGCTATTTTTTTACTCCATCCACTACCCTAATGTTCTGTTTAGGCTTAAATTCAGACGAACGTTCAAATATCCAAAGTGTTTAGGGGAAGTTACACCCCATGCATATGGATTGAAGACTTTCTAAGGTTGGTGCCATCAACAAGGTGATTTCATTTCAGTATCGCCTAAGTACCACGTATCGTATAATCATTAAAATTACCTATAGTCTCCCTCACGTAAGGGCGGATAATTTTTTTGGTTTTTTCAAAATACCTATAGCCTCCCTCACGTAAGGGCAGGTATTTGTATGGTATAATGGCCAAGAATTAAGGTATATCGAAGGGCTGACCATTTTTGTGTTATAAGGAACCTTCATAATTTCTACAAAACTAATGACTTATTCTCATCAGTTGTTAAAAGGTCCAAACTATACACCATGGAAAACCAAAATGAAGGTAATCCTAGAGATGGATGATCTTTGGGATGTTGTTTTTGGAGCAATATTAAGACCTTCATCTGCAACTGGAGCCACAACTCTCACTACCAATCAGAAAGCTTTTGATAAGATAGATAAAAAGGCAAAGGTGCTCATTTTGCTTGTTGTCTCTGATGAAGTTCAACCCCATATTGCTGATTTTCAAAATAGTAAAGAGGCATGGGATGCCCTTAACACTATTTATGAAGAAAAGAATGATTCCACCATTCTATTTCTTCAATCTCAATTACATAATCTAAGAATGAAACAGGGACAAACAGTTGAACTCTTTTTTTTTAGAGTATCTGAGTTGAAAGGAATTGAATTCCTTGGCAACGCTAGTTGATGATAAGCTCCTTCCCTCAGTGGTATTGAGAGCATTACCTAATTATTTTCAAGTATTTATCACCTCACTTTAGGTATCACAAAGGAAAGTTACCTTTGTTGAGTTGGTAAATTTACTACAAGAAGAGGAAGCATGCCAACTACAGCGAGATGATTCTTCTAAAACTGCCCTATATACCAACAGGAAGGGGCAAAAAAAGAAGAAGGATAATTTTTAGAAGGGAGGTAGTTCTCAAAAGGATTCAAAGGGGAAACAAACTCAACCTCAATAGAAAAATATATATTGCAAGATCTGTGACAAATAAAGTCATGATACAAATAGATGTTGGCATAAAAATAAACAATCAAAACAAAAAGGCTATAACAAACCACAAAAGAACAAACAATAGCAAGTGAATGTTGTTGTTGAAGAATTTGACATAGATTCTAAGAGAGCACACAAAGTGCTCATGACTACCATAGTATCCAAACAGATGGATCCTATTTGGTATGTCGATTATGGATCCAGTAAACACATGACTTGTGATAAATTGTGGTTTGAGTATTTTGAGGCCAAAGAGGGCAAAACGGTCACTATTGTCAATGATAAAACCTACAAGTTTTAGGGAGAAGGAACAGTTTTAATAATGGAAAACAAATTATTGTTAGTGACACAAATTCTGGACAAAAATATGGTTGTAAATTTTAGTGTTGAGGGGGGCAAGAAGTGTTGTTCTATCACCAGGATAGGTAAGAACATTGCAACCACTTCATCTAAGCATGAATTATTTTCCCTAGATACTATCTCTTCTCCAGATGTAGCCATGATTGTCTCTACAAAAGAGGTAACTTCCCTATGGAACAAGAGATATGGACATATGAGTTCTGGTTACTTACTTGAGTTAAGTAAGTATAAAATGGTAAAGGGTCTTACTTCCCTTTCTACCACATTACCATTTTGCTCTGACTGCTTAGCAGGAAATCAGCATAGAGTACCTTTTGAAAGGAGCTTTACAAGAGCAAAGAAACCTCTGGAATTGGTTCACACTGATCTGTGCGGTCCTTTAACACCCAACAGTTGTGGGGGTAAGAGGTATTTTTAGTTATTCATGGATGATTACTCACGAATGATGTGGGTATTCTTTCTTCAACTAAAATCTGAAGCATTCAGCTTCTTTTAGCAATTCAAGAAATCTGTTGAAAAGGAGTCAGGGACATCTATCAAGACCCTTCACTCAGATCGAGGGGGGGAGTTCACCTCTAAATAATTATCTAAGTTCTTGAAAGAAAATGGGATCACACGACAGTTGATTACTGCTTATACTCCTCAGCAAAATTCCATCATGGAAATGGTTCGTTTCATGCTCACAGGAGCTATAATTGGGCAAAAATATTGGGTAGAAGCAGTCACCACATCAGTATATCTATTGAATAGGTCACACACTAAGGCCCTACAAGGAATGACTCCACAAGAAGCATGGAGTGGCAGAAAACCCTCCATCTCTCATCTACGCATTTTTGGTTGTAAAGCATTCATGCATATACCGAAAGTAAATAGGAAAAAGCTAGATGATAAAACATTAAGGTGCATTATTCTTTGGTATGATGAACACACTAAGGGTTATCTATTGATTTATACCTTAACCAATAAGATACACATTAGTAGATATGTAGTTTTTGATGAGGCTTTCACATCAAAAAACACATCAGATGTATACCTAGACCTTTTGGAAACTAAGGTTGAGAAGTCTCATTCATCAAAGGTTGAAGGTCCTTCTTCATCTTATTCAACACCTCAGAAGAAGAATCCAAAGTGGTATACAAATAAAATCAAAGATTCTAAGCTATCCACTCCACCATATTTGACATTGGATAGGCCTCGTACTCGCAACATGGCTCAATAGGAGAAAGCTGCAACAAAGAATATTAGGGTTGATGATCTATGTCAATCTTTTTAGGAACTTTATGTAGATCTAGAGAGAGATACAGAAGATATGGATATTGATGATGATAGGGTGTTTATGTCCTCAATAGATGATCTTGAACCTGCATCAGTGTAAGATGCTCTTGGTGAGCCTCAGTGGAAGGCCACTATGGATGTAGAGTATAAGTCTTTGATGAAAAAAAAAGCTTTGAATCTTGTCAACCTGCCATACAGAAAGAATCCCATAGGCTAAAAATGGGTGTATAAATTTAAGTATAAGGCAGATGGGACAATATATAAGCATAAAGCCCGAATTTTTTCAAAAGGCTATGCTCAAAGAGAAGGCATTGACTACGAGAAAACTTTTGCACCTACTACTCGGATGACAACCATTCGAGTTCTTTGTGCTATGGTAGCACAGTATGGGTGTAAAGTACACAAAATGGATGTCAAGAGTGCTTTTCTAAATGGTGATCTCCAATAATAAGTCTACATGACTCAACTGTAAGGATTTGAAGTGGAAGGCCAATAGCAAAAAGTTTGCAAATTGGTCAAATCCTTATATGGTTTGAAATAGGCCCCTCATTCTTGGTACATAAAAATGGATAATAACCTACTACAACATGGATTTAAGAGATGTCCATCAGATGTAAACCTCTATTTCAAGAAGCAAGGCTTTGAAATAGTGTTTCTTGTACTCTATGTTGATGATCTACTCATAACAGGGAGTTTAGAAACAATGATCTCTACTATCAAACAGGATTTGAGAAAATATTTTGAAATGATAGATCTTAGACTTCTCCATTACTTTATTGGTCTGGAAGTGAACTAGAAGGAGCACTACATCAAAGTGTCTCAAAAAAATATGCCAAGACACTACTAGAAAAATATCGCATGACTGACTGCAAGCTGATGGCAACACCAATGGAAATAGGTCTTCAGTTATCACAATATGACAAATCACCTCAGGTAGATGCTACTCTCTATCGCCAGTTGATTTGGAGTCTCATATATTTGACCAACACTAGGCCAGATATTGTATTTGCTATCAACTATATTTTGAGGTTCATGTAGGAACCTAAGACTACACACTGGAAAGTAGAAAAGCAAGTTCTTCACTATGTCCGTGACACAATAGAATATGGCCTAGAATACAAGAGGAACAACAAATTCTTCTTATAGGGATACATGGACTTCGACTATGCTGGATCATATGATGATCGTAAATCAACTTTAGGATATTTTTTTCATCATGGATCTGGTCCTGTCTCTTGGCACAAAAAGAAAAAACATGTGGTTGCTATTTCATCAATAGAGGTAGAATATCGCACCACACGTGAAGCTATGTGCGAAGTGATATGGTTGCGTCGCATCCTGACAAGTATGGGTCTTCCATCAAAATCTCCAATACACTTGTTCTGCGACAACATGGGTGTTTTCAATCTTGTTAAGAATCTAGTACATTATGAGAAAACCAAGCACATTGATACACAATGCCACTTTATTTGAGACAAAGTACCAAAACACAAAATTCAGCTTAAGTACATCTCCACCAATGCTCAAGTTGCAGACATTTTCACTAAGGCACTTGCACGTGTCAAATTTGAATTGTTTTGCAACTCTCTATGTATTTCAAAATAATGTAATCTGGGGGGATGTTAGCATAGCTAGAAGTTATTCAATTATCAAAATAATATAATAAGAGGGGATGTTAAAAATATATTACATTATAGGATTAATTAGCTATTTTAATTTATTCGCTAATTATTATTAGTGTACTGTTATTGTATTGTTGCAGCGACATCCTGTTGAGATGCGCCTTCCTTGGGCTAATCTAGGAATGTTGTGTACTATTTATTTATTGATTAAATAAGACAATATTGTTCAATTTCCTAACAAATACATGGTTTATCCAATATCATGTTAAGGTCCCTAGTAGAGTAAGTCTCCCTAAATTAGAACATCAATTAAAGGCTCATCCTAGGCGCATTCCATGGAAGCTTCTAGTCCTATGACCTAGAGATATCATACCAACTATAACAACCCACAAAAACCAACTAAAGGGATTATTTTGTAGGACACGAGACTATGATTTGATAGATATTAATTTTAATAAAGTTTTATTTTTAACTATTAATTATTTAAATTATTTCAATTGTATAAATAAAAAATAATAAAAAAGTAAATTTTAGTATTAAAATGAAAAATAATTACCTAATAGATGTTGTTTTCTATATATCCTTGAGCAATTCTAGGAGTAAGTGGTCACTTCTGAGGTTGTATGTATATGATCCCTTTCCCCTTCCCTTCACATGGCACAAATTTATCTCTAAAAGTTTAAAAGAATAAGGTATCCACAAATCCCAAGATCAAAATGTTTTATGACCATGTCATAGGCCTGTTGTAGTGTAGCGGGTTCTCACATATCCACTTCCCACCCTATTCTTGGGTTTGCTCCTATTATAAACTTATGGATATTCATTTTCTCATTGTAAGCAAGAACATACTTAAGAAGGTTGATAAATCTTTGATGGTACACCTCCACCAACCTAATTCCCTATCAAAGTCTAGTGAATTCCTCAAATTTTTAGGAATAAAATTTCTTCATGAGGAATCTATCTTTAAAGGCCTTCACAAAAGCTTCCCAAATCAAATCAACTATAGTTTTAAGTCTTAGTTACATATATATATATATATATATATATATATATATATATATATTTACAAGTAAGTTTCATAAAGGAGTCCCAATATTACTTTTAGCATTCTCAAGGTTTCACCACATTTGAGTTCAATATAACTATAGGCGTCACTCAAGTGGATAGGATTGGCCATCATCTTATATTTCTAGGGTTCACCTTACTAAACCTCATCATTTAGAAGGATGACAAAGTTATCCCCCACCTTTCCCATACCCTCATTGATATAGGACAATTTGACCATAGCATAGGTATTATCCTTTAAGACCCATAACACTTAAAGGGAGACACCTATTTTCTAACCTAACCATAAGTCCATATGTGTAGATTAATCTAGTTTAAATCCTTGGTGATTGGTTACCACACCTCTATGGGATAACTAAGGTCATTTCCACTTCCCTGATAATGAGAATGGTCACATAAAATTCACTATTCAAGGTACCACCAATATGGATCCATGATTTCATTAATTATATAGTTAGGTAAAACCCAATTCTCATTGTTCAAGGTGTATCAATTGCAAGTATCTAGCTATTTTATCATCACAACTCTTAGATTTATGAGTAACTAGTTATTGCATCATCACAACTCCCTCTAGATTCATGAGTAACTAGTTATTGCATCACCACAACTCCCTCCAGGTATCACAACCACCTAGTTATTGCATCACCACAAATCCTCCTAGGATTAGGTTATCATTTGACATAATATTCTTTACAAGGTTCTAGATTTAAACCCAATAAACCCCACCAAATCCAATATTTACATAAAATATTATAAAATTTGTTCCACGAAAAGAATTAAAGTGCTATAATGGATATTACATGCTTCGTCATAACACAAAGCTAGATCTTGGATCTAAATAAAAATTTACAACCATTACTTAAATAAAACATGAACTCTAACATAATGGAAGCATATCTTTCTTAACATAAATCATGATTGAATTATTCATAATGCTAACATCAAACTAATAAGCTAGCATAAATCACCATTTGATTAAAAATCATAAAGAAGGCATATAATAGAACATAATATTGAATGTTAAAATCACCTTCAAAAGAGATCATCTCTAACAAAAAATTCCATTTGCTCAAATTCTAAAATATTTCATACATTTACATGAAGACTTCCAAGCCTCTTAATTTAGGAATAAAATAACCATGTTTACATAGCAACATTTCCATTCACATAACAAATTTTATTTGAAATACATGCTCTGGTAAGTCCACCCAATTGGACTCTACACCAAATTATTTTCATGATCTTATTCATAATCATGACAACTCTTAATGCAATGCAACCTAACATGCTCTATGTATAATTACAATAAACCATGCAAAATACATTCATGAAATAAATGAGAGAATCACATGCTTCTATCTATAATAGTTCCTTATCTACTAAAGTCTTAGGAAACCATTATATTTATTTATCAAATGAAAATTTTCTTTCTTTCTTTACAAGAGAAAATAAAACCCCATGACCCATTTATTGAATCAACATAATAAGGTCCTATTATTTTTCTTTTCTTTTTGAAAATATAAGGTTCTATATATTTCTTCTATAGACCCAGCAAAAAATATTATGGGGGTTCTCAAGAAACCTAATTCCCAATTACCTCCCAACAAACATTAAGAAATCAATATGTTAAATATTTACAAACAAATTTCCTTTTTACTTAATTAATAATCTTAAAAAGAACCAAAAAGGTTTTCTACTTCTCTAATATTTTCTCTAATATTTTGGTTTAAAAATTTAAATATTAGAAACATAAATAATATCAAAACCTAAGCCTATGCTTTAGTTAAAACTCACATTACAACACCCAACATAAGCTTTCAAGAGTTGGCATCACCATTGATTTTAAACCTAACCAAGATTCTCTAGACTAGTTATAGTCTTGAATATCTATACCTAGGTAGAATAAGATATAATTGGTACTCAATATAGATAAACATGGAGTATACAAAGCTAAGGGATAAAAAAACATGGACATAGGTGTATAAATATATATCTAATGCATTGAAAACCACCTAAAAATATGTAATCCAAATTTGGTTCCTAACAAAAGGTCCTAAGGAACTCTTAGAGCAACACACAAAAGAAAAGAACTAATCTGAAATTGCAAGGTTTCTAACACTCAACAAGAAACCAAACAAGACATCCATGGGTTTGGACAAATACCATAATTTGGAGTTTAAAACAACAAAATCTTTAAACCCAAATCCAAGCCCTAAGAACGTGAGTAGACAAGAAAAAAATCATCCAAAGAAGCTTAAAGAAAAATAATCTAACAGACAAAATAGTAAGCTAATACACCAAGCAATGAAGGTGGTGAAAGATACTCCTTATAATTTCTCAAAGCTCAAACATTTGAAGGTGTGGAAATTCTCCTTACTCTTCTCTTGACTTTTGGCTCCCTTTCACTGCTAACCCCTAGGGGAGAAATCATTTCTCTAGTTATAAATCGGTTTCCTTCCCAATGTGCAAGAGTTTTTTCAAGATTCCTTCCAACTTTTTCTACCCATTTTATTCTAGTGAGCACGTTCTTTACTAAACGTTACCAAGAATTGAATACCAATATCTCAAAAAATGCTCTAGTTAGCATATTTTCAATTAAAGGTTTAATTACTTAGCTACATTATCCTATTAAACCATATCAAAATATTAATATTTCAATATTAATGTAGCTTGTTAATATTAATTACATTAATCACCCTTCTAATTAATTAATTAGCATCAATTGTTAATATTGACTAATAACATCGATCACTTTACAATCTTGGGTATTAATGAAGCCAACCAAATTAGCAAGAATCTGTTGTCAACAAGCACAAATAGGGGTATTCTAAACAATCAATAAAATTTACTCCATTGCTTTATTTTTAAGTAGGCAATAATTTTTAATATAACTACAACATTATCACTTACCTATTGAAAATGACTTTTTTGCAAAAAACAACTTCATTTCCCAATGGTGCATTCACACATCAAATACAATTGCAATGCATCTATATAATGGGTACTTTATTACCCTTGAGCTATTGATGAACAAGTCATCCATAATTTTCCAAATTTGGTAGATTTTTTTATCATCAATATTAATCGGTATACTTTGTTTCACTTGAATAGAATCAAACCAATATATGTTTCGAGACATGATTTTTGGCTTCTAAGTCAATATACGAAGAATTCTTTTCATACCCAATTTTTGGTTTTATTTGATTTCTTTGTGGTGATACATTGTTTCTCAAAACATGTTTGTGGAAATATTTTCTCTTCTTTCGAATTATTTTCTTAATTAAGGTGGTTAGGTACTTTTGGAACAATCATCTAGAACTTTATA
This sequence comes from Wollemia nobilis, assembly GCA_028583015.1. Lineage (NCBI taxonomy): Eukaryota > Viridiplantae > Streptophyta > Pinopsida > Araucariales > Araucariaceae > Wollemia > Wollemia nobilis. The sequence continues at coordinate 1,300,417 of JAQPPZ010002738.1, read as the reverse complement.
GAGTTGTGAATGCATTTTTCATAGAATGGTAGGTCCTACACTCTTTTTGGATTACAAGTAGGATCTCTTTATATTATCAATTCAACCGTATGGATAATTTATTAAAAAACTCTTATCATGGATTAATCACTCAAATATTTGTCATACAATTACCTCCTTCAATTGAGGATAAACTCCTAGTAGATTCATAACTTATTTTGACCAAGCATGATGCAATATTTATAGAATCGATAGAATTACCATCCCATCGCTCCCATGATCATGTAATTCCATTGCTACCTGGTAGTGCACTACCTAAAATTAGACCTTATTGCTATCCCAAGGAACTTAAATTAAAAATTAAGAAAATCATTCATCCTAGTGATATTCCTTATTCATCTCTAGTCGTATTGTTTTGCAAGAAATATGGATCTTCGTTGTTTTGTATAGATTTTTATGAGCTCAATAAGCTCACTATTAAGGATAAATTTCCTATCCCTATGTATATGAATTATTGTATGAGCTGCATTGTGCTATGTTTTTCTCCAATTTAGATCTTAATTCGAGTTACCATTTGATACGACTCAAGGAGGAATATATTCCAAAAATAACATTCCACACTCATGAGAGAAACTATGAATTTTTGGTGATACCATTTGGTTTGACCAATGCACCTTCCACATTACAGAGCCTCATGGACAACATTTTCTAACCATTTCATCATAAATTCATTTTAGTTTTCTTTGATGATATTTTGGTTTATAGTCACTCTTGGGAAGATCACCTCATCCATATGGATCATAATTTGTAGCTTTTAGATTAGCATCAACTTTATGCTACGAGGCCTAAGTGTTCTTTTGGGTTGTCTAAAGTAGAATATTTGGGACACATTGTCACCAAGGATGGAATTAAAGTAGACCCTAAAAATATCCAAGTATTTCAATAATGGCTAAAGCCTCACACTCTTATGGGCCTTTGTGGATTTTTGGGGCTCATAAGCTATTACTGCAAATTGATCCACAATTATGGCAAAATTGTTTCTCCTTTAATGACCATGTTAAAAAAAAATTATTTTAGTTGTATAGACTCAACTGAGTAGACTTTCATTGATCTAAAGCATTATATGACAACCAATGTATGATTTCTCTAAAACATTTTCATTGAAAGCAATACCTTTTGGAAGGAATGATGACCATTGGCCTTTACTATTAAAATGCTTTCAAGTCAAAATCTGGGTAAATCAACTTATGCAAAGAATATTCTCACCATTGTGTATACAATTACGCATCGATGACCCTATATCATTGGGCATAATTTTTACATTAAAATATATTATCAATGTCTCAAATACTTGGAGTAGATCACCACCCCAGAACAACAAAAGTGGATCTCTAAAGTCACGGGCTATGATTATGATATTACGTATAAAAGCCAAGGAGAATATTATGGTCGATGCACTCTCTTGCTAATTTGAGGTTCAAAGTATTTTGGTGCCATATCTTCAACCATACCTCAATGGATACATTCTCTTTGAGAGGACATGCTTAATGACTCAGGATTACAAACTTTGATTGTCATATTTCAAACAATGCCTATCTAATATATGGGATACACTTGGGATGGACAAGATTTGTAATATTTCCAAAACCTTTTTATTACCCACACTTCTCAAATTTGGGAAATCATATTGAAGGAGATGCATGCTTCACCCACTATAGGCAATTATAGGTTCCTCAATACCTATGAAAATTATTTAATTTACCTTTTTATAGAAGGGCATGAATAAGGACATTCAAAATTTTGTGGTAGTGTGTGACATATGCCAATAGATGAAAGGAGAAATAATGTATTCTTTGGGAACTCTTCAACCATTGCCTATTCTCAAAAAATTTTAGACAAATATTTCCATGGAATTTATTAAAGGGTTACTAAATTTCAAAGGAAAATCAATTATTTTCATGGTAGTGGATCATCTCTCTAAGTAAAATTTTCCCAGCTGGAAAAGTGGTTTCCCTCAGTTCCCAAGGGACTTCGGGTGGCATTTCTTGTCTTTGGGACCCAAAAGAGGTAGTTATTCACCATATGGTTGGCAGTTGGGGTTTGTGGGCTATAGCTATTCAAAGTAGACATTCCAACCAGATTATCTGCATTACTGTTTATGCCCCAACTTCTTTGGAGGAAAAAGAAAACAATGGAAGGATATTACTCATATTATCTCTCATTTTCCTAAATCTTGGATCTTGATCAGAGGAGATTTCAATACCATCCTCTCTCTGGATGAGAAAATGGGGGGAAATATAAATTTGGACAAAAGCACTAACCTCATGAGCAAATATATTGCAAACCTCCATGTTGTGGATATCCAACCAGATAATGGACTTATGACTTGGTCTAATAGAAGGCAAGGCTTAGCTTGTATAACAGAGAGATTGGATAGGTTTTTGCTCTTTGAAAATTTCTTAATCCATGGTCACATTCCTAAAGTGAAGAATCTTAATAATGTTGGTTCGGATCATTGGCCAGTCATGGTGAAAATGTGGAAAACCAATGTAATTTTCTCTCCTTTTTTTTTTCAATTAATGTGGCTTAGAGATATTTTCTTTAGACCTCGTGTGCAACAATGGTGGAAGGAAGGTAAAACTAGGCATGGGACTAAGATGTTCTATTTTGTAAAAATACTGGAATACATTAAATCCAAAATCAAGACTTGGAACTGGAAAGAGTTTAGGGATTTTCATAAAAAAAAATATGAATTTATTGCTCATATTGAAAATTTTAATAAGAAAATCCATTTAGATGGCCTCACAGAGAAGAGAAGTGCAGATGAAATTAAACTCACAACTCAATTAGAGGAATGGGAAAAAAGAGAATAAATCTTATGGAAGCAAAAATCTAGAATTCAATGGCTCAAAGAAGGAGATCGAAACACAAATTTCTTCCACAAATATTTTCTAGCTCAAATATCTCACAACTTTATTTCTTCCTTAAAATAAGATTTTGGAGATGTTGTTTATACTTGGGATGCCATGAACTCTATTGTTGCTGATTAATTTTCTAATATTTTTTTTGCTACTCCTCTTGACTCAGCTTCACAACAAAATTTTCTTCAAGCAATCTCTTCTCTTATCACTTTTGAGGAGAAATCTATTTTGATTGCTCCTATTACTATCAATAAGCTTCAACAAGTATTTTTTAAAATGCAAAAAGGGAAAACCCCAGGTCTTGATGGTTTTCCTATTGATTTCTACCTAGAGTTCTAGGATATCCTTCATGTTGATTTATTAGAGGTGGTGGAAGAAGCCAGGAAATCCAAAGAAATTTTGAATGTTATCAATAAAACTTATATTACTCTTGTTCCAAAAGCTCAAGAGGTTGATCATATCTCAAATTTTAGACCTATTGCTTTATGTAATGTTCTTCTCAAAATCATTACTAAAATCATGGCAGAAATGTTGAAGTCTCTTTTGCATAAGATTATTTACCCAGAGCAAGGGGGTTATGTGGAAGGACGTCAAATAGTAGATGAGATAGTTCTTGCTCAGGAAGCCATCCATTCCATGGATATGCAAAATTCTCCTTCTATGTTCATTCGATTAGACTTATCCAAGGCTTATGACAGAGTGGATTGGCACTTCCTTATCAATGTTTTGAGGCAATTTGGTTTCTCTAAGGATTGGATGATTGGATTATGGGATGTATCTCTTCAGTTTCCTACTTAGTTTTTATCAATGGCAGGCCTTCTCAATATTTCCCGACTTCCAGAGGTATTAGGCAAGGTGACCCGCTATCCCCTTATTTATTCATCATTCTTGTTGAATGCTTGGGTAGGACTATAACCAAAAAGAGGGAAAAAAAAACCCTTGAGGGAGTTAGCATTTCTCATGGAGCTAGATCTATCTCTCATCTTCAATTTTTGGATGACTCTACTCTTTTAGGTAAAGCTACAGTTAAGGAAGCTTCTAATATTAAGCAAATCATTAGTTGTTTTTCTAAGGCTACTGGGTAGTTGATCAATGAAGACAAATCTAAAGTTATTTTCTTTCACTACTCTGCTAGACAGGAATCCATGGTCTTGGATAAATTAAGATATAAGAATACCTCTCTTCCAATCACTTATTTAGGTATTCCCATAAATATTCAAAGGCAGAAAAATAAAGCTTGGAATTGGTTGTTGGACAAAGTCAAGAAGAAAATTGGAAAGTGGACCAACAAGTGTCTTTCTTCTGGGGGTAGAATCACCTTGGTAAAATTAGTCTTTCAAGCTATTCCTATTTATGTTTCTTCCGTTTTGAATATCCCAAAGGCTATTCTTCGAGAATTGAATCAAATCAGTCATCGTTTCCTTTGGAGTGGTAATAAGGAGAAAATAAAATGGGCCTTGGTGAAATGGGATACTTTATGTCTTCCTAAGAGTGAAGGGGGGTTAGGATTCCGGTCTTCAATTAATAACAAAAAAGATTTAGATGGTAAATTATATTGGAGGATGTTGCATAACCCCAATGCTCTTTGGGCCAATAATATCCGTGCTAAATATGTTGAGAACAAAAGTCCTGAAGACCTTGTTCTCTATCAACTTCCTACCAAAGGTTCTCCCATTTTAGCAGTTCTTAAGAATGGTGAGGATTTGATAAAGAAAAAATTATTTTGGATCATTCATAATGGTCAACATGCAAATTTTTGGACGAATTCTTGGGATGGTCACAAGCCTTTGATAACTCAGTTTCTCGATTGGAGGCCTTGGATGGAGGAGCTTCACCGAGCTAATTGGATAAAAGTGGCTAATTACTGTCGATACCATACTGGTAATTCAAAGGTTGGTAGATATTGGATCCCTATTAAGGAATGGCCTATTCAAATCCTAGAAAGGCAAAGACAATATATCCAAGGCATCCTTCATATGAGATCCCTCTCTTGGTCCCGTGAAAAAGATTGTTTTGGATGGAATACCACTACTAAGGGTGATTATTCAGTTGCTCAAGGTTATTTGACCTTATGACATAATAATACCAACCATTCTTCTGACATATTTTCTCAATTGTGGGATCAAAAGCTCTGGCCTAAGGTGAGGTTCTTTAATTGGATTTTATTGCATCGTAGGGTGCTTACTAGTGAGCAACTTATGAAGCATTGTTTTCATGGCCCTTTTTGATGTGAAATGTGTGAAGAGAATGTAGAAAATATCAACCATATTTTTATTCAATGTACTTTAGTCTCTGAGCTATGGAGGAGAATGGCCACTTTACTTGGCTTACAGTGGTCCAATTTTTTTACTTTTGAACATCTTTGGAGGGATTGGCCTAATCAAGAGGGTGTTGATCATTTTATTAGGCAGTTAGTTTGGATGGGTTCTACCATTCTTCTTTGGAATATTTTGAATGAAAGGAACAACTAAATTTTTAATGAAGATAGGAAGTATATTCACTATATTTGGAAAAATACCATAGACAAATTAGTTGAATCAGTCCATCAACTCCTTAATTACCCCAAAAAATCCCACCAAATATGGGATCAAGTGATGCAAATATTGAAGATTAAACCTTCTAAGGGAAACCAAATTAAAGGGAATGTGAGTATTAGTAAGATGGATAGGACTAGAAATTGGCAGTCCCCTCCTAAGGATTTTGGAAAAGTCAATACTGATGGAGCCTCTAGAGGGAACCCTGGAAAATCCAGTGTGGGAGGAATTGGTAGACTTCCAGATGGCTCCCTGGTTTTTACTTTTGCTGAGAATTTAGGTATTATTTCTAATAACCTTGCTGAGGGATATGGTATCCTCAGAGGCCTTCAGGAGGCTACTAAGGTTGGATGGGAAAAGGTGTTAGTTGAGTCTAACTCTCAACTTATGATTAATCTCTTGAAGACTCCTTCAAAGAATCATAAGGTGGATTGGAGAATAAAAAGAATTATTGAGAAGATTCAGTTAATCCAGATGGGATTTTTGAAAGTTGATTACAATCATGTGGTCATAGATCAAAACAGGAGTGTTGATGCTTTAGCTAATTGGGCTTTGGACAAAGGTGATCTTACTTGTTATGGCCACCCTCCTATATGGTGGGCTTCTCAAATTAGGGAAGATCTTCTTTCTATCATTTCTTTGGATGGCTTCAGTTCTGAAGGTACCTAGTTTCTTCTTGTTTTTTTTTTTTTGCCTCTCTTTGGTTCATTCAATTTTTTTTAGTTACCTAGCTCATTCTATTCTTTAATTTGTTTCCTCTGTTGATTCTTGCCTTAATAGTCTTCTTGTCTAGATAGGTCATTGTTTTGTTTATTCTTTTTTTTTTCTTTTTTCTTCTTTGTTTTTTTTGTTTAGTTTTTTAAGGTGGGTGGGTTCTTTAGTTTAGTTTTGTTTTTGTGTTCTTTGTGTTGTTTTTTTTTGTTCTTGTGTTTTTGTTGTTTTTTTTTTATGTTTTTTCTTTATTGTTCTTGTGTTTTTTTCATCCTTGTTCTTGGGTTTCTCTTTGTTTGTGTTATTTCATTTTTTTTATGTGTGAGTGTTTTCTATGTTTTTTGTTTTTGTTTATTGTCTGTTTTTGGTTGTTTTTTATTTTTATTTTTATTTTATTTATTTTATTTTTTAGGTTTTGGTTGTGTTTATTTTTCATGTTTTTTTTTGGTTATGTCTTTGTAGTGTTATGTTGTTTTTGTCTTGTTTGTGTTTTGTTATGTGGTTCTTGTGTTTTTCTATGTGGTTTGTGTTGTGGTTTCTTTTATATTATTGTGCGTGTTTTGTTGTGATTTTGGTTTTGACACACTCAAGGAGCATGTTTTTTATTTTATTTTATTATTTTTGTTGTTATTTACTTATTTTTAAATTGGTTTTGTGTGTTTGCTTGATCCTTGAGTATGTCAAAGGTGGTAGGCCAGGTCCGAGTCCTGGGCATTTTTGGCGGAATGGATACCCCTGCCTTGTTGGGTATTACCCGAAAGTGGCATTCCTTTTGGGATGTTTTCCACAAAAAAAAGAAAAAAAAGATCATAAAAAGTTACTTGATCAAAGATGAAGATAGATATTGAAGACTAGTGTCTTCAATAACCAAATAATATAATATAGGGGGTTCCGGATAATATTATGTTATTTGGTATATGTTAATGCACCCCCATGGTACTTTTATGGTGCACATGTAAATATGTAATAGATTAGAGTTTTTCTATAGTTTAGGTGAATGATTTATATTTCCCCTTTATATAAGTGTCTATGTGTAGGATATGCACAAGTGTCATGTAATTAAGAGTGTAAGTGTGTAATGTGCAAGATATGCACAACTGTGTAAAGAGAGAAAGTATGCATGTGTCATATATGTAAGTATGTAAATATGTAATACGAAGATGTGCAAAATTGCCATGTATTAGGTGTGCATGTAGGAGAGTAAGTGTCATGTAGAAGTGTGCAAGTGTCATAGAGTTAAGCATGCAAGTAATTAGAGAGTCAAGAGTCTTGTATACAAGTGGCAATATGAGAAGCCAAAGGAGTTGAGAGTCTTGTCTTATATAAAAAATAAGAAATGTTGCAACTCCATATATGCGAGGAGTGCAATAGTCAAGTATTGAAGAGTCATATTTCTATGTCTATATTATGGAGATAAATATCCATACATTGTATTGGAAAATGATATAAAATAAGATTACAAACAAGCATTGATAATATTAAATATTGGATATATAATTAGAGCAATTCTATTATAATTATTCTTCATACTATTGCATGAATGATTTTGGTCATTTGCATTCATATTTGATATTATTTTGAATGTAATTTTAAATTACATTGGCCAACATATATTTTGATTTCTCTTATATTTAATTCTACTCTTGATCAATTATATGTGGCCTAAGAAAGTGTGAATCAAATATACTAGAACCTAATATAATTTCACTTAAAATCCAACACTATCTATATTTAGTTCTTAAATGTACAATAATTCTACTACTACAAAAGTATCCAACAAAGGTGGATAGCAGGATCAAATAAATTATATATTAAATATTGGATGCAAACCAAGATAAGATGGAAGATTCAATTGAAATGCATCTTTTTGCACCTTATAGTGATAGTGTATGGTCCATAGCAAATAGGTTTGATCTTCCTAAGTAGTTTTTCTAACCTCTCTTTCTAAAGAGATAACCATACCTTATCATCAACATTTAATTTATGTGGGACCCAATGTTGGTCATGGTGTCACTTGTATTTGTAATTTATTCTAAGAGGTCATGGATCTATTCTTTGATTTGATGAATCTATTCCATACCTTTTTTGCTTCTTTTATTCCATGATATGAGTACTCCATTGGTTGCATAGGGATTTCTATATCAATGTGTTCCAATGGTTGGAACACAAAATAGACATGAAATAGGTTTTTTTCAGTAGAGCTATGTAGAACCCAATTGTACCCAAGTCAAATGTAAGGGGGTTTATCATCCTATATGCATGTTTTCTTATTGTACATCTAAGGAAGATGCGTAATCAATAAATTCACAACTTCTATATAGCCATTAGTCTAAGGATGGAAGGTTGTGGATATGGTCAACCTGGTGCCCATCATGCTCCATATCATGGACCCAAAAATCCTAAAAACTCTACTATCCTTGCTAGATACAATGGAATTTAGAAAGTAGAAGTTGAGCCACACATAACTAAATTAAATATTAGTAGTATCCTTAGCTAAAATGAATTTCTTATAAGAAATCATGGTAGCCATTTTTTAAAATCAATCAACTATTACAAAATACAATCATTGCCATGCTTAGATATGAGTAAACCTAAGAGGAAATCCATGGAGATAGATTCCTAAGTATTGGATGGCACTGGTAATGGTGTATACATTATTTGCATATTTTTGGTAGGTTTGACAATAGCATAGGGGGTGCATGACTTGATATACCTCTCAATATTGTTTCTCTTCTTTGAATAATGGAAGTACTTTTAAAGTATTTTCAATATTTTTTCCACCTAAAATTGGCCTTGTAATTTGTTGAAGTGTGCTTCCAAAATCATGTTTGAGTGCTCATTAGCTAGTACAAAAATAATTACCTAATGCAATAGGAGGTTATCTTGCAGATAAAAATCAGAAATATGCTTACCCACATGAATATATCTATATGCATTTGCAAAATTATTGTCTACTTCATACAAGGTGGACCAATTAGAAGTATTATGTCCATAGAAATCAATAATAGTGGTGAGTGCTCTTATTGGAGGTTGGCTCTAATAATATTCTAATGAATTGGTGCTCCCTTTCTTATGCATGATGATCAAATAAAATTACTATAGATATGTGACCCAATTTTGATGTCTTTTATTCCATAGATAACTCTATGTCTTAATGAACTTTAGAGGTTTATGATCTATATGGATGGTGGTTTCCTTATCCAATATGTAGTGCTTTCAATACTTACATGCATGGACAATGACACAAAACTCTTTGTTGTATGTGATGTGTTTTTGAAATGCTTCACTAAATATTTTACTATGATAAGAAATTATATGCCCATGTTGTGTGATAAAAAATCCCAATGCATACTCTCTCTAATGCACCAAACATTTTTTTTATTAGGTATAAGAAGGGGTTTTGAAAGGGTCACTAAACCTTTAAAAAAAATTAAGTTAATTATAAATTTTTACGAAGGAATACTACCTCATTAAAAGAAAAAATATGAATTGGGTTTTGATGGATTTTTCTATTGTGTATATCCCTAATTGAACTTGGATTTGGTACATCCTTCTATCACTTGTTGTAGCGGGAAAGCAATGTGTGATAAAACCAATGTAAATATTTGATAGAAATTGACATGAACAAAAAATATCTAAAGCTTTGTTAGAGTCTTTCGGGTAGGCCAATCTCTAACTACTTGGATCTTCTTAGGATCAAAATGGACTTCTTTATCAATGATAGATCCAAGGTATTGAATCCTTGTCATGCCAAATGAGCACTTTTCCAAATTAGTATATCTTTGAAGAATATAAAGAACCTATTTAATATATTGCATATGTTCCTCCAATATCTAATTATATATGAGAATATCATCTAAGTAGACTGCCAAAAATGAGCATATATATAGAGGGTGGGTGTTATCCATCATCTGCATGAATTTGGTAGGTGAATTCCTCAAGAAAAAATGCATAACCAACTACTCAAATAAACCCTCCTTTGATTTGAAAGTAGTCTTCCATAGGTCAATGGGATCTATAATTATTTGATGATAGCTAGATTTGATATCAATTTTGGTGAAGAACTTTACACCATAGATCTAGTCCAACAATTCATCTATCAAAGGAAGTGGATAGTGGTTCTTAACTATGATTTGTGTTCCATATTTCTTTGCAGTCAAGAAAATTGGAAATATACATGGTGAAGCACTTGGGATGATTTTTCCCTTTTGAATCAATGATTGGATATACCTCTTGATTTTATAATTTTCAAGGGCTGGTCTATGATAAACATGCACACTAGGCAAAGGAGGATTAGGAAATAAATCAATGAAATATTTTACTTTGTAATTATGTGAAACCCCAATTGGTTACTCAAACAAGTCATCATATTCCACTACAATTTGATCCATTTTATTATTTTTTGAAAGGCCTATGATTGATGTAGCATTGGTCCTCCTAATTTATGGTATGATCAACAATAAAATAAATATTATTATTTTATCTATCATATTTATGTATTATTTCATACTCATTAAGAAAATAGAAGTAGGAGGAGATACTATTGGGGTCCTATAACACTGATATCTAATAGTGATGATGTAATTTCAATGCCTAGACTTATATAACCACACCTGTTCCAAAAAAATGGTTGGCCCAAAGTCACATCACAAACATCCAAGGGTGAAACATAAAAAAATCTTCTTATTTGAAGGGCTTGATCACATAAGAAGTGGAATGAATGTTTCTCCCTTAATATAACCATCCAAAATTATATGATTATTGGTGTGGTGTGATAGGAACATTCTAATACTTAACCATCTAAGTCTAAATTTTTTTCTCCCACTATCAATAATTAAATGTAATGGCATGCCATTTATCCATATTTTAAAGTGAAATATGCATTCCTTCTCTTGTGAGTCCTTAAATGTAGGATGAGTGGTCTCAATGGATACATTTGATTAAATTTCTATTATTAGCTTCCCTCTATCCTTATCCTATGGATGTGGATGTAGTGGTGTAGTGTATGTAGAGGGTTGCAACTTAGCAGACAATTATTGAATTACTTGACACTTTTTCCTTGAATGTCAACCACTCTTATGATAATTGCACCATTTTCCCCTTGGCCTTTAGAGGATTCTATTTTGGGGTTTTTTTTTGCTTCCAGTTCTAATTTTAGGGCTAAACCCATTTATCTTGAGTCTTTGGAAAGTCACTCTTACCATACTTTGGCTAGTACTTAGAATTTTAGTTTTTGTTATTTGTACCTCCTTTTCTAATATTGTTTTTATGCTTCTGCTCCAATTTGATAGAAAGTTTATATGCCTCTCCTAACATATTTAATTTGAATAGTTTCATGTCATCTCGAATGTACCATTGCCCACCACTATAATACTTGGGGATTCAATACATTTTGGTATCTTGAGTACCTAGATTTTGTACCATAGAGTGGAAAGCATTAGTATCATAGTCTCAAATCTCATTAATAAACCATAGTAATTTTTTGAACTCATTAGAATTTGCAATTAGTGATTTTTTTTTTATTTTCTCATATTCAAGCAACTTGCCAAATTGTAGTTATTTTCTTGCTATTTTCTCGTAAATTTATCAATAATTTATCAATTGAAAGCATCAAAATAAAAGAGGAATGCAAAATTTGCTTTTCAAAGACCACTTTTGGGCATTTGCTCATTTTTTCCTTCTCTCCAACACAATGAAAAATTATAAAAGGTTAAAACGCTCAAAAAAAAAATCTTAAACCACTTTTTTGGATCACATTAAATATTAAACACCAATTCAAGGAGCTTTCAACCATTTTTGTATATTTTTCTAAGGAACATTGTAATCCCCCTAAAAGAAAACTAGGGTTTTGTTAGGATTTCTTTCAATTTTTTTTTTAGTTCTTTTTAAACATGTAGGCTAGGTAATTTTTTATTTTTTTGGTTTGCTCTATCCCCCATCCCAAAAATATTAGGGATTTGTTAGGTTTTCTATTTTAAATTTTTTGACCTTTTCAAGCATATAGGCTATGTATTATTTTTTTAGGCCAGGGCATATAATTAATGAATTAGTTTCCCATATATTAATTACTTTTTCCTCCTATAAGGAAATATAGATGGATTCTTTAGGTGATGTCCCTTGCACCACCATGAGTAGTAATGATCTCCCTATAAGTGGAATCTAATACACTCTATATGTAACCCCAAGTTAAAACCTAGAAGGAGACCCAATGTAGAAGCATGGAGTTAAGAGAATCTTGTCAAATAAAGTTATTTAGTAAAAACTATGATAAGGACATTCAAGGAGGATTCCATCACCTCAAATTCCATCTAATTGAGAAATAAAGGCATGATGTTGAGCCTTTGCCTAAAATAAATGATACAATTAAAAATAAGGTGAAGGCTTGGTTCTATAGCAAACAGGCCAAGAAAATGAAGCACAAAAGGGAAAGAGGTATAATGGGACATGAATTGGGGCCATGGGGCTCATTTTATGGGGATGAAGCTAAACTATAGGATGTGAATATTATAGTTGAACAATCTATTATTAGCTCTCACATTTGGTGAGGTAGTGCTTGTGGGAGTGGGAGAAATATAGGATGATGCTCCAACATAAGATAAACTACAATTTATAACACCACATGGTGGAGGGATAAGACAAAGGCTATCTGGGTAGTTATAGTTATTTTTTGCATTATTGTAATATTCCTTTCCAGTATGTGAACAACCCTTTTCAGGAAGCTATAGTGAGGTCATTTAGTGGTTTTAGAAAATAAATTAATACACCTTCAACCTATGATTTAAATGGACCAATATTATAGAAGTATGTCGTCAATACACATGATCTTATAGAAGAGCAAAGGATTACATGGAGGAAAAAGTGTTGCAACACTCTTTTTAATGGATGGATAGAATTAAGAAACCATGCACTTTTGAAAATAATGGTGGTATTGGATGGATCCATATTCTTTATAAACTCATTTTATTCCTCACAAGAGGTAAATAATACATAATTATTATTCTATTTGTTGGAGGAGGTTGTGGTAGAAGTAGGAGTAGAGTGGAGTGGAGTATGTTTTCCAAGTAGTGATGGATAATGTAGCAGCATATGTATCTATATGTATAATTCTTGAGGATATCCCTATATTTTCCACAACCCATGTGCTACCCATTGTATTGACCTCATGTTTAAGGGTATTGGTAAAATATCATGGATGAAGACAATGGTAGAAGAGGCAAAGAATATTACATAGTTTATCTATAACCACACATGGGTGTTCATCTTGATGAGGGAGAACAATGATAGGAGGAGCATTAATTGCCCAAGGATAACTTGATTTAACTCTAATTTAATTTTCTTGTAGAGCCATCTATCAACATCACATGAATTTAAGTGGATGTTTGCATGCAATAAATGGTATACCTCACTATTTCATGGTAAAGTGGAGAGACAATAGACATATAACCAAGTATATGATAATTTATTTTTGGAAATAATTTAGGATATTCTCAAGGTGATTACAATTTACTTGTTTAGTTCAAATATAAATTACAAAATCTTACTTTATATGTAAGTATTACTTTTTCTAAAATGTTAATATTTATTGTTTAATTGTAGGTGACATAACCCTTTGTAAGGGTTTATTTCCTTGTAAATGGTAAATAATTAGTCATGGGATATTTGTATGAGGTAATCCATAGAACCAAAGAGGCTATTTAGTATTATTACAATGATAACCAGTGCAAGTGTGAAGTAATTTATACCATTATTGATAAGAAATGGATAAAGCAAATTCATCAACCTATCTATACAGTGAGGTGCTTCTTGAAACCAAAATTATTTTACACTAGGAACCTTAATGGTAATGTAGAAGTCTAGGAAGGGTTTTATACTTGTATAAAGAGGATGATATATAACCTTAAAAAACATCACCTTATCCTTTTTGAATTGCAACTATATAAAGGTTGTAAGAGGGAGCTTATTTATGTCCCCATCACTAAAGAAGTAAGGTCAAGCTTATGACCACTTAAAATTTTCAATTTTAACATTTATTTATATTTTTTATATAGTTAATATTCTTGTAGTTTAAAAATATAAATTAATACTTTGAAATTTATCTTTTATTTATAGATTTATGGTGGGATGGCTATGCCTCTACCCCTCCAAAGCACCTACTTTGTAGAAGATGGTTATCTATATATTTAGTTAACCTTGTAGCAGTTCTCAATATGAGTGCAATTGGTTTCTATCTAAGGTTGTACACACCAAGAAGCACAATAGGTTGATCCAAGAGTAAGTTAGTGACATTGTGTTTGTGCAATACAATCTCAGGCTTCACAAAAGATAAGTGGAGTCTAGTAAATTCTATGACACAATTTAATTTTATGTGCTAGATTTATAATGTGATTGGATTGTTGAGAGTTTTGTGGATCTTGAGTTTAATACAAAGGACATCGAGGCACTTTAGGAGTAAGAAAAATATTTAAGAGTATTAAAGGAGATATAATTATACTTTTTATAATGATTATTTAATATAAAATCAACCATTTAACTCTTTGGTTGTTTAAATTTTTTTAATTAATTTTTTTCTAAGATATTAATTATAAAATTAATATCTTAAACTACCAAAATTACAAAAATTAAACCACAAAGTTTATCACAAGTTATATGAAGTACAGAAGATTATACTGAGGGAAAGTGAATAGTATAAGATAAAACTTTTACTTTTCTTTCCAAAGAAATAATTTCAAATATCATCAATTGCAATAATGAAATAATGCATAAATCACCACACACATAAGAGGAACATATTTAACATGGTTCTCAATTATTGTTAATGGAACAATTGCTGGTTACTTTCAAAGTCATAGAGGAATTCGGTAGGGGGACCCTATTAGCCCATTGTTATTCATCATTGTGGTAGAAGCTTTAGGAAGAACCATAAAAAATGCTTACAGTTCAAGGCTAATATCGGGAATCAAGGCAACATCGCTCACTAGGGCTATTTCTAACCAAAAATTCATCGATGATACCCTTATATTGACTAAGGCATCGGTGGTTGAGGCTAAAAGAATTAAATACATCCTACAACTCTACGAGGACGTTGCTGGTTAGAAGGTTAATTTCAGTAAAAGAAAGTTATATTTCTTGAACACCCCCATTCATAGGCAAGGAAGGATTGCAAAAATTTTAGGGTGTCATATAGCAAATCTCCCCATTTTGTATCTTGGTCTCCCTCTTTTCATTGGTTCTCCGAGAGAGTCAATGTGGGACAGGGTTATTGAAAAAATTAAAAAAAAAACTTGCTAGATGGAAAGGTCATCTTCTATCTCAAGCAGGAAAGTTGACCCTCCGTAAGGCCTCTCTTAAGAGCATTCCAGTCTATTTCCTCTCCATTTTCAAATCCCTTGTGAAGGTTTTCTAGAAAATTGAGAAACTCCAAAAAGAATTTTTATGGACTGGATCAGAGGAGAAAAAAAGGATACACCTTGTAGGATGGACCAAAGTGTGTAGACCTAGGGAAAATTGGGGCTTAGGTTTGAGGAGAATTGCTCATATGAATTTAGCTTTACTAGCTAAGTAGGCATAGTGCCTCATTTCTGGTGAAGAAAATGAATGGAAAACTATCATCAAACGAAAGTATCTTCAAAATATAGAATTTCTAAGTGACTCAGTTCCAATTAGAGGTTCTGCTTTTTGGAAAGCAATTCTCAATTGTAAGGAAATCATCAAAAAAGGTTTAAGATGGGTTTTAGGCAATGGTGAGAGGATAAATTGCTTGAATGACAAGTGGGCTAAGGACGAACCACTAACGCAATATACTAACTTAGCCCAAATCAAATATATCATGAAAGAACTCATTAGCAGAAAAGTCTCTGATTATATGGTTGAGGATAGAGGCAAAATGAAGTGGAAACAAATAAGGATTCAGGGATTTCAAGCAGAATTACATGATCTCTGTAACATTCTCGGGCAACAGTTTATCTCCATGAGACCCAAGGAATATCAAGTGACCTAGGATCCTATGAAAAATGGGTAGTTCACTATCAAATAAGATTACAAGGTTCTTCTTAATGACAAGGATTTTGTCCTCCAAAGGGACTTAGTTTGGATTAAAAAACTAATTCCAAAAATTACACTCCTTTCATGGCTAGTTATCCAAGGAATAATTCTAACCATTGATAATATGATGCGTAAAGGTATTTGTATCACTAATCGCTGTTATTTGTGCAGGGCTAATTGGGATACCATTTATCACATTTTCCTTGAGTGCCCTTTTTCCTTGACTATCCTAAGTGGGGTTTTTCATGCCTTCAATATTTCTTGGGTTAAACTAGCCATCGTACTTGATTTATTCATCCAGTGGCCTTACCCCTTTTCAAGACAAAGACTTAGATACATGTGGAAAATTTGTCTCAATCACTATATTTGGTAGGTGTGGTTAGAAAGGAACCATAGAGTATTTAATGATTCTATCCATGATCATCAAACTATCATTTCTAGGATCCTATCCTTTACCAACGAGAATGTGAACCTTATCCCTTTTGATAGTCATAAAACTCATCTGTAGGAGACCATGATTTCTCAATATTTAAGCTTAACCTTGTTATATGATTCTGTGCCTAGGGTAGTCAACCCTAGAGCCAATATTAAGTGGGCCCCACCTCCTATGGGTTGGTTTAAGCTTAATTTTGATGGTGCAACTAAGGAAAATCATGGCATTGTGCAAGATCATAATGGAAATATGATGCTTGTATTTTTCAAATATTTGGGAACAAGGACAAACAATGAAGCTGAAGCTAGAGCTATGTGGAGAGGCCTTAAAATGACTCAAGACTTAGAAGGCAATTTAATAGTAGAAGGAGACTCTATGCATGCTATAAATATCCTCAATAATTGGAAACACCTTCTTGGAGGATTAAAACAATTATTAAAGAGGATAGGATCCTTTTCCAGGGGAGACAGGACAAAAAAGCCCAACATGTCTTTCAAGAAGACAACAAAATTGTTGATAAGTTGGCCAATTTGGGTATCGATGGTGATAGACTTTTCAAATGGGAACATAGTGTCTCGAGCGAAGTACAGGAGAGTATTCAACAAGAATGCCAAGAATGATAGTCGAATTTACCAACAGGGAAGGCACTATAAGTTCGAAGTCTAGGAGTATTCTTGCCTCTTTTTTGAAATGGACTCACAATAAAAATTATTTGAGTTGTTAGTCTTCATGGATGCTTCTTGGAAATACCACAAATATGAATGGGGATAGTCACATTTCAAATAACATGGCTCCTGGTCATCTTAGTAATTTGAGGTTGGTTGATAATCATAGGGTAGGAAAGAAACGACAATATAAGACTTCGAACCAGAACCATGTGGACCACCAGATAGCCATCACCATAAATCTAGCCAATAGGTTCACTTCTCCAAGGCTGATTGGCCAAGATGATATGTGGTCCCAAAGCATGTCATATATGGAAGAAAGAAATTACCAAAGAATTATTAAGAGTAACTGTTAATACAAAGCTTGTGGGAGTTTTTTCAGTACTCTACTATGTGTGTCTATAGCTTTTTGTTTCTCCACTATTTCAAGGAAGGGATCTGTGTCTATTTATTTTTTTGTAATTATGATGTAGGTGTGTTTTATCGAGGTATACCCAAAATTTTGTATGGGAAGTTTCTTTTTGATAACAGGCTATGTGCCTTACCGGATGTAATGGCTTTGGTGACATGCAAATTTTACATATATAGGATCCTTAGTAAGGACATGTTCATCAAAAACCCTGGGTTGATTTTTTAAAAGGTTTTGGGTCAACCTGTAAAACCTGGTATTAATGTTATAGTATATTATATACCAAAAAAAAAAAAGAGGAATATATTTAATGTGGTTCACCTAATGTGGGTTACATCCACGAAAAAATTTTGCTTATATATTTCTCAATAAATTTCATGGGCTCCAACCCACAAGAGATACCAATTCCCTATTACAATATTCATGGAAACCAATCCATAGGAGACACCAATCCCCTCTTAATTTTGTGGACACAAATCCATAGGATACACCAATATCCTCTAAAGTTCATGGAAACCAATCGACATGAGATACTAATTCCCTTTGTTGGTTTGTGGACACTAATCCATAGGAGACACCAATACCCTCTAGTAGTTTGTGGACACCAATCCACAGGATACACCAAACCCTTCTATTGGTTTGTGGACACCAATCCCCTCTGCTAGTTTGTGGACACTAATACATAGGATACATCAATCCTCTCTAATGTTCATGGACACCAATCCATTGAAGAAAATAATATCCTCTGCTCTAAATACTACTTAGATCTACTACCAAACCTGATCACAATAATTTTAACAAATATTCCTCAAATAAACTCCAAAATCTACTCATAATACTACTCATAAATCTGCTCAAATCAACTCCATAACCTGCTCATAAATCCTACTCACAACTTTGGTCAAATTAGCTCCATAACCTACTCATTAATCCTGCTCACATATGCTCCAAAACCTGCTCAAATAAACTCACATAACCTACTCAAATATTTTCTCAAATATGCTCATAACATCTAGTCAAATATGCTCACAAAACTTGCTCAACTTTGCTCACAAAATTCTCAAAACTGCTCCAAAATATATTCACATACTGCTCACAACTCTAATTCAAAACCTACTTACAAACACTTCTCATCTACTCCCAAATCTTGGATGCACACAATACTCATCTATTCCCAAATATTGCATATAAAACAATGCTCATCTATTCCCAAATATTGCATATAAAAAAATGCTCATCTATTCCAAAATCTTGCATACAAAATAATGCTCATCTATTCCCAAATATTGCATACAAAACAATGCTCATCTATTTCCAAATCTTGCATAATGATGTCATCAAGTTCTTCACCTATTCTTCAATGTACTTTCCTCAACTAAAGCAAATCAGATATATTCTACCCAGAATTATTTTATCTTCATGAACATATAGATAATGTTATGCACTAAAAAATGCCTAATATGTTCTTCACATTCATTAAGTTTATTACTTTGACACATCTCACATTTATTAAATCAAAATGTAGCTTTATTCTAGCACTTGATAACTAACCTGGTAATTGTTGATTTGCACCTTTCCTTAAAAACAAATCATAGTGAATAAATTTATCCTTTTCATCTACTCCCAAAATCAATCATGAACAATGCACAAATTTGTCTCTCAAATCTGATTTATAACCCTTGCACATTTTCTTCCAATTTTAATCAAAATAATGCACATCCAATAATTCCTTATACCTCCCACTATATGACAACAAAAATATTTTCCTCAAGAAAAACCACTTTAATAAATGAATTAAATCACCATACCTCTAAATATGCCTTAATGATGATGATGAGCTTTTTGCATGAGCTTTCCAAACCAATCTTAACAAAATAATTTTCCTTTTTTTTGTGCCTTCAAAAAAAAAATTCTCTTTTTCTTTTCTTGATTAAATATCAAATCAACCACTTTTAAAAACCCTTATCAAAAACATACACAATAAATCCTACAAATAACTCCTTATATCTTCCCTTTTGAAACACACAGTATAAATCTTTATTAATAAAAAAAAAACCTTTATATATCCTTTTATAACATGGAAAATACCGCTTTTAAAAATAACAACCTCATACCTTATAACTCCCTTTTATAGCATCAAAAAATTCATTTTAAAATAATCATTACACCCCTTATATCTTCCACTCAAAGTGTGCAAAATATAATCACGATAGACCTTATATCTCCTACTCAATTAAATCAAATAATTTTTTTTTCCTTACCTTGCATAGCAAAAACCACCAAACGCACGCGAAGAAGATTCGATATCCTGACTTCTACCAACACAGTGCCCTAGCATGGTCTAGGCAACCAAATGAGCTACCTCGATGGGTGGAATAAAAATTCACTACCTAAATTATTTAAACCCTTCATCATTCTATTAACCAAAACAAAAATGGTGCCACATAGATTCAAGCCTGCAACCTCCTGCAATACAGTGCCGTAGCATAATCTCGGTAACTGGATAGGCTAGCCACCCTGAGGAGACTAAAGTCACAGCATAAATATTATAAATTATCTTTTTCCCTCACTGCCATGAGACGTGCTCTTCTCCTCCTCATCTACATGTCGCTCAATTTTCACATGAAGGAGATTTGAATTTCCACCACATCAAAAAAAAAATTCATAGACTTTAAATATGCATTTTATTTAGTTCCCAAAGAGGTCATATATGCATTTTATTTAGTGCCCAAGGAGGTTGGCCTTAGTATATTAAATATTTGAATTGTAAAAATTTGCATTGGTGTTCTCAAGGAGGTCATCCAACCTTTTAACCTGTAAATATTAAACTTCTGAATTATATTTAAGTCCTTTGATTTAAATATGTCCTTCCATTTTTTCAAACTTTTATATATTTAAATCCTCTTGATTTAAATATAACCCTCCACCTTAATATTTAAATATTTCATTTAAATATTAAAGTACATCTTTGCCTTTATGCCAATTTTAGCATTTCATCCTTTGAATATATTTCTGCCTTTGACATATCTAAAGATATTTTTGCCTTTAATATTAATGACAACTCAACATTTCATCCTTGAAGATGTTTCTACCTTTGACATTAATGATAAATCAATATTTCTAACAACCTCCCCCTTTTTCATTGATGGAAATCGTATTATGAAACTGACCTTTACTGAACAAGATCACAAGTTGCTCCCCTTACTAAAACTCTCCCCCTTTGACATCAATGGCAAAGGGATCCTTGGGGCTGAAATATAAGACATTAAACGCAACCCCCTCACCACCTCCTTTTCTTGAGGCTTTAATTATGGGATGGGAGTGAAACTCCCAAATTACTATGCTCCTCTTCTTGCTTTATTTTATTTCTCCAAACTTTGGAGGTCATACCCTTTTGAACATTTTGACCATTCTCTCTTTTGCTTGACTTTGGAGATTCAGGGAACATTGTTCTACACCATTTTTCTCTATGCCAAAAATTGTTGTAATTGTAACAAATGATATTGTAGTCTATGAAAGGTGTAAATGAATTGACATTTCTTCTACAATTTACAACTTTATGACCAAAATGATTACATGAAAAACAATAACCATGAAAGAAATGTTGAAACCTGTTTGATTACCTTGGAGGATATTGTTGTATGCTTATTTATTTGCTTTTTTTTGTGATGGTCCTTATTCCTTTATGGTGCATTGTTTTATTCCCCTTTGATACTTTTAATTTTCAGCATATTAGCATAAGTCTTGGGATCTTCTTCAATTACTTTCTTTTATGCTTCTATTCATTTTGAGATTGACTCCCCCTTTTATTTATCTTGACCTTATTCAAAACCAAGTCCAGTCTTCAAAAATGGAGATCTTTGTGCTTTGATAATATCATCCAAGTTTTTTGAGCTTTTCCTAAACTGATATATCTTATCATTAAACTTTTCAATTCTCTTCCTTAGTGTGATAGCTTCATGTTCTATTCTTTCACATTCTAGTGTTTTTGCCTTTAACTGCTCAGCCATACCTTCTTAAATTTCCTTACCTTTTCAATATTAAATTTTAATTCGGTGAGATGTTGTAGAAGCTTTGCCTTTGTTATCTCATCCTCTTGTACTTGAGCCTTCAATATTGAGTTCTTATTTCTAACTCATTCCAAATCTTCAAGAGCAATAATAAGTTCATCTTCTATGTCAACTGCGGCTTCCTCTTCATCTTCTCAATCTTCCTCTTCTTCTTGGTCTTCAACAACAGGAGCATCTTCATTCTCTTCTATGGCCAAAAATAGGATTTCTTCTCTTTCACTATTTGAGAGACTTTCATCATTGCTAGAAGAATTTCTTGATTCCTCAACATATAAAATCTTCTTGTGTCCTTGAAAGATATTTTTCTTATGCTTGTTTTGACCATACTTGTTTTTATTTTCATGATAAAATTTTCTTTATTTATTTTTCTTATATTGATTTTCTTCTTCACTACTACTACTTTCAGTTTGTGGATATAATTAGATGCATAATGACCAAGGTTACCACAATTAAAATATTTCAATACTATATACCTTTGTTTTTTCTTGGACCCTTTTTATTTCTTTGCATAAAGTTAGCTTCTTCTCCACTACTTGATTCTTAACTTGATTTTGATTCTTTATTAATTACCTTATTTTAAGCTTTGAATGCTACCTCTCATTTGTATGTTTGATAGTTTTTTGTTCTCATCTCATAGGTTGTGAGAATCCCATGCAGCTTATCCATGCTCAAAGTTTTGAGATCCTTCATTTCTTTAAATGCTGAAACCTTTGCATCAAACCTCATGGAAAGTGACCTTAATATTTTTTGAACAATATTAGAGTCTTCAACACTTTCCCCAAGTCCATGAATGATGTTGAAAATCTCATCAACATGAAGCAGATACCTAGCTATATTTTTCTCATCTTTCATATTCAATTATTTAAACTTCCTCCTGTGTGTTTGAAGTTTTTCCATTTTAACCTTGTCATCTCCATTCCATTTGAAGTTTAGATGAAATGCATTGCATAACTTTGACAAAATTTGATTCACTTAACCCACTTAATATTACATTCATTGCCTTGGTATTATTTTCATATGGTTTATTACCATTTGCATCTATGGGAGGAGTTGTAGGTGCTATGAACCCATTCTCAATTGATTACCATATGTCATATCCATGTGTCATAAAATAGGTCTTCATCCTCATACTCTAGAATGTATAGTTAGTCTCATCAAACAATGGAGTTCTTTTTATGTAAACCCTTCCTGGTATGCCATTTGTATTCCTGTAAGATCTTTCTTCAAGCTATTAGGCTTTCACAAAGGAACCTACTTTGATACCAATTGAAGAACACAAGCTTATACTGAGAGGGCAGTGAGCAGTATAATATAAAACTTTCACTTTTCTTTCCAAAGCAAAAACTTCAAAAATCATCAATTGTAATAATGAAAAAAATGCACAAATCACCACACACATAAGAGGCATAGATATAACATGGTTAACGCAATGTGGGCTACATCCATAGAGAAATATTACTTATAAAATTTTCAATAAATTTCATGGGCACCAACCCATAGGAGATACCAATCCTCTATTAAAATGTTCATGGACACCATTCCATAGGAGACACCAATTACCTCTCAATTTTGTGGACACCAATCCACAAGAGACACAAATCCCCTCTCATGTTTATGGACACAAATCCATAGGAGACACCAATCCCCTCTACTGGTTCATGGACACTAATCCATAAGAGAAACTAATCCCCTCTGTTGATTCATGGACACCAATCCATAGGATATACCAATCCCCTCTGTTTGTTCATGGACACTAATCCCCTCTCCTCTAAATATTGCTCAAAAACATGTTAGCAATTCTCTTTTTCTTTTTTTTATTAAATATCAAATCAACTACTTTAAAAAACCCTTATCAAAAACATACATAATAAATCTTAAAAATCACTCCTTATATCTTTCCTTTTGAAAATCATAATATAAAGATTTATTAATAACAAAAAACCTTTATATTTCCTTTTATAACATGCATAATACAACTTTTAAAAATAACAACCTCATACCTTATAAATCCCTTTTATAGCATGCAAAAATTCATTTTAAAATAATAATTACACACCTTATATCTCCCACTAAAAGTATGTAAAATATAATCATGATAGACCTTATATCTCCTACTCAATTAAATCAAAACAAAGTTTTGCCCATACCTCACATAGCAAAAACCACCAAATACATGGAGAGGAGATTTGATCTCCCAAATTCTACCAACATAGCATCCTAGCATAGGCTAGGCGACCAAACGAGCTACCTCAACGGGTGGAATAAAAAGTCGCTACCCAAATTATTTAAACCCTTCTTCATTCTATCAACCAAAAAAAAATGATGCCACACAAATTTGACCTTGCAACCTCCTGCTACATAGTGCCTTAGCGTAAGCTCGATAATCCACTAGGCTAGACATCCGGATGAGACTAAAGTCACAACATAAATATTATAAATTCTCTTTTCCTCTCGTTGTCGTCATACATGCTCTTCTCCTCCTCTTCTACCTATTTCTCGATTTTCGCATGAAGGAGATTCAAATTTCCACCACACCAAAATGTATTTTATAGCCTTTTAAATATGCATTTTATTTAGTGCCTAAAGATATCAGCTATGCATTTTATTTTTCACCCAAGGAGATCGGCCTTAGTATTTTAAATATTTGAATTTTTTAGACCTTGCATTGGTGTTTTCAAGGAGTTCATCCAACCTTTTAACCTTTAAATATTAAACTTCTGAATTATATTTAAATCCTTTTATTTAAATATGACCTTCCACTTTTTTAAACTTGTATATTTAAATCATATTGATTTAAATATAACCCTCCACCTTAATATTTAAATATTTCATTTAAATACTAAAGTATATCTCTACCTTTATGATAATTTTATCATTTCATCCTTTGAAGATATTTTTGCCTTTGACACCTCTGAAGATATCTCTACCTTTATTATTAATGATAGCTCAACATTTAATCCTTGAAGATATTTATGCCTTTGACATTAACGACAACTCAATATTTCTAACAATATCCCATTTATCATTGAAGGCGACCCTATTATGAAATTGACCTTTACTGAATAGGATCACAAGATGCTCCTCCTTACTAAAAAATATTCCCCTTTGACATCAATGGCAAAGGGATATTTGGGGATGAAAGATAAGACATTAAACACAACCCCCTCACCACCTCCTTTTCTTGAGGCTTTAATTATGGGATGGGAGTGAAACTCAAAAATTACTATGCTCCTCTTATTCCTTTATTTTATTTCTCTAAACTTTTGAAGTGATACCCTTTTGAACATTTTGACCATTCTCTTTTTTGCCCGACTTCATAGATTAAAGGAATACTATTCTACATCATTTTGCTCTATGCCCAAAATTGTTGTAATTATAAAAAATGATATTGTAGTCCATGAAAAGTGTAAATGAATTGATATTTATTATGTAATTTACAACTTCATAACCAAAATGATTACATGAAAAAAAATAACCATGAAAGAAATGTTGAAACCTGTTTGATTGCATTGGAGGATATTGTTATATATTTCTTTCTTTGCTTTTTCTGTGATGGTCTCCGTTTCTTGATGGTGCATTGCTTTATTCCTATTTGATGCTTCCACTTTTTAGCATATTAGCATAGGTATTGGTCTCTTCTTCAACTACTTTCCTTGATTCTTATATTTCTTTTGAGCTTGACTCCCCCTTTTCTTTCTCTTGACCCTCTTCAAAACCATGTTCAATTATCATAAATGGAGATATTTGTGCTTTGGTAATATCATCCAAGTTTTTTGATCTTTTCCTAGACTGATATATTTTATCATTAAAATTTTCAAGTCCCTTCATTATAGTGATAGCTTCATGTTATAGTCTTTAAATTTCTAGGTATTTTACCTTTAACTGCTCAGCCATACCTTCTTCAATTTTCCTTTCCTCTTCAACCTTAAATTTTAAGTTGATGAGGTCTTGTAGAATATTTACCTTTGTTCTCTCATCCTCATATACTTGGGCCTTCAATCTTGATTTCTTCTTTCTAACCTTTTTCAACTCTTAAAGATCAATAATGAGTTCCTCTTCTATGTCAACTATGTATTCCTCTTCATATTTTGAATCTTCCTCTTCTTCTTGGACTTTAATAACAAGAGCATCTTCATTCTCTTCTATGGCCAAAAATAGGATTTCTTCTCTTTCACTATTTGAGATACTTTCATCACTACTAGAAGAATTGCTTGATTCGTCATCATAGAAACTTTTCTTGTGTCTTCGAAATATCTTTTTCTCATGTTTTTTTTGACCATACATGTTTTTATTTTCATGATAAAATTTCCTTTTTTTATTTTTCTTATATTCCTTTTCTTCTTCATTGCTACTACTTTCAGCTTATGGATAATTATATGCATAATGACCAAGGTTACCACAAATAAAAAATTTCATAGAATGCATACCTTTGTATTTTCTTGGACCCTTTTTATTTCTTCGCACAAAGTTAGCTTCTTATCCACTACTTAATTCTTCACTTGATTCTGGTTCTCTATTCTTTGTCTTCTTTAAAGCTTTTAATATTACCTGTCATTTGGATATTTGATATTTTTTTGTCCTCATCTCATAGACTGTGAGAATCCCATGTAGCTCATCCATGTTCAAAGTTTTCATATCCTTCATTTCTTCAATTTTTGAAACCTTTACTTCAAACCTCATGGGAAGTGACCTTAGGATTTTCTAAACAATATTAGAGTCTTCAATACTTTCCCCAAGTCCACGAATGGCATTGATAACATCATCAACACAAAGCAAATACCTAGCAATATCTTCATCATATTTCATCTTCATATCTTCAAATTTCCTCCTATGTGTTTGAAGTTTTTCATTTTAACCTTATCATATCCTTCATATGTTCTCTGTAAATTATTCCATATTTATTTTGCTGAAATGCACTACATAACTTTGACAAAATCTGATTCACATAACCCACTTAAGATTGCATTCATTGCATTGGTATTATTTTCATATAGTTTCATGTCATTTTCATTTGTGCGAGGAGTTTTAGGTGCTATGAACCCATCCTCAATGGATTATCATATATCATATACATGTGACATCAAATAAATCTTCATCCTCACTCCAAAATGTATAGTTAATTTCATCAAACAATGGAGATCTATTTGATATAAATTCCTTCTGGTGTGCCATTTGTGTTCCTGTAAGATCTTCCTTCAAGCTGTTAGGCTTTCAAGAAAGAACCTACTCTGATAACAATTGAATAACACAAGATTATACTAAGGGGGGGTGAAAAGTGTAAGATAAAAATTTTACCTTTATTTCCAAATAAATAACTTCAAATATCATCATTTGTATTAATGAAACATTGCACAAATCACCACACACATATGAGGCATAGATTTAACGTGGTTCACCCAATGTGGGCTACATCCACAGGGAAATATTGCTTATAAATTTCTTAATAAATTTTATGGGATCCAATCCACAAAAGATACCAATACCCTATTACAATATTTGTGGAAACCAGTCTATAGGAGATACCAATCCCCTATCAAGTTCATGGACCTCAATCCACAGGAGACACCAATATCCTCTCAAGTTTATGCATACCAATCCATAAGAGACACCAATACCCTTTGTTGGTTCATGGATACTAATCCAAAGGAGACACCAATTATGGATACCAATCCATAGGAGACACCAATATTGTTTGTTGATTTGTGGATACAAATCCATAGAATATACCAATCTCCTCTGCTGGTTCTTGGACACCAATCCATAGGAGACACCAATCCCCTCTACTGGTTCATGGAAACCAATCCATAGGAGACACCAATTCTGCCAACAAACGCATGCGAAGAAGATTTAATATTCTGACTTCTGCCAACACAGCACCCTAGCATAGGCTAGGGAACCAAATGAGCTATCTTGACAGGTGGAATAAAAATTTGTTGCCTGAATTATTTAAACAATTCTTTGTTCTATCAATCAAAACAAAAATGACACTGCATGGATTTGACCCTACAACATTCTGCTACACAGTACCTTAGTGTAATATTGTCAACCGACTCGGATAGCCACCCGGATGAGCTAAATTCACAACATAAATATTATAAATTCTATTTTTCGCTCATTGCCATCAAGCGTGCTCTTCTCCTCGTCTTCTACCTACCTCTTGATTTTCACACAAAGAAGATTCAAATTTCCACCACACCAAAATGAATTTGATTGTTTTTTAAATATGCATTTTATTTAGCACCCAAAGAGGTCGGTTATGCATTTTATTTAGCACCTAAGGAGGTCAGCCTTAGTATTTTAAATATTTGAATTTTCAAACTTTGCATTGGTGTTCTCAAGGAGGTTGTCCAACCTTTTAACCTTTAAATATTAAACTTATGAATTATATTTAAATCCTTTGATTTAAATATGACCTTGCACTTTTTCAAAATTTAATATATTTAAATCCTCTTGATTTAAATATAATCCTCCACCTTAATATTTAAATATTTCATTTAAATATTAAAGTATATCTTTGCCTTTATGACAATTTTACCATTTCATCCTTTGAAGATATTTTTGTCTTTGGCACCTTGAAGATATATCTACCTTCATTATTAATGACAACTCAACATTTTATCTGTAAAGATATTTCTACCTTTGACATCAATGACAACTCAATATTTCTAACATTATAAAATTTATAACTATAATATTAAAAAATTGAAAAACAAAAAACTTAAATATTTAATAATGCAATAAAAATTATAAAATAACATTTAAATCTTTAAGCTTTAACCTTAAATTAATCTAATTAGACATGAAAACCACTAACACCAACATAATCTACGAAAAGCCAATTCCATGAAGCTTCTAACATAGCTATGGAAGCCTTAACGAGAAAAACCAAAAACAACAATTACAATGTTGTGTTGAAACAATTAACTTTTCACTAAATTATTCACTCATTTAAAAAAAATAATTTTAATTGAGAATAATTTGTAAGTTGTATGAAAAAGTATCCCAACTTTATATATTGTGGGTAAATGCTTGATCAATCAAACATCAAGCATTATGCTTAATCAACTTGGCTTTTACATTGAGGTACAAAATTTGTTCGATCACATACACATCACCATAATGCAATAGTTAGCGTATATAGTCTTTAACAGTTAATGTTATGCAAAGATACACACAATTGTATCTTTGAGTTATGTATAAATATTTTATTGTAGTTTAAATTTGAATTTTTTTTTAAGTATAAAATTTTAATCATTAAACTGTTTTATATAAAAAATATTTATTTAAAATGATTTTATTTTTATTATTAACTGAAATATTATTTATTGTTAATATTTTCTAAATTTTGTTTTTAGAAGATAACATAAAATATGATAAAAAAATTTGAGTTCAAAAAATATAAAGGATTTAAGAATCTCCATTTTCCTCAAATTGCTGAGTTTTCAAGCTGGTTGGATTCATTAGACGTTTTTCGCAGGACTGCCCAAACTGTCAAACTCATTTCGGCCATATCTCACTTATTCGGACTCGGATTGAGCTTAAATTTTGAGGGTAGATGCTTGAAAAAACCTAGAATGTCTCCACCAATTTTCATATCATTTGGAGCAACACATATCCTAGTGAATATCTATATGTGAACGAGATATTTGGCAAGAGGCTATGAGAGGGTTTTATTTGGGTTGAGTGCAAGCAGCTCCAGAGGTTGTTTTTTAGGGCCTTCGGGCCCTACATACCAATATTTTTATGGTTTATGCTCAATATTTTAGCAAGAAATGTTGCAGGGGATCCAAGATGGGTTAGAAATTTATCTTTCAACAGATCATAATGTGAACTTGAGTGACAACGACTTCCAATTTGTTGCACAAAAGAAAAGCGAAAATCATACCTTTCCACGATGTCTAGGGCAAGGATTAAAGAGATCACGAAACAAGTTTCAAGCAGTTGATCAAAAAATGGCTCATATCTCAAGTGAATCTAGTGCTAAGGTGCACCCACAAAATAATTCTACTTAGAAAACCCCTATCAAGGGTAAGAATTTTAAAGACTCAGTCCCAAAAATAAAATTTAGGGATGCCCTTCATGGTGGATAGCCTTAGCCCAATGCTAATATCAATCTTAGGGCTTCCCATAAACCTCTAAGAATGCCTAAGATTGATCCCAGGAAAACAGAGTCAATATTTCTTAAAGAAGCTGATGGAACTCCTATTGTTAAGCTTGATATGGGTAACATTCATACTGGCATTGAATATTTGGAAAAAATAGGACTAATTTGTTGATTTGTGGGTTTTCGTCCGAGTCTATCTGCTTTCAAAGTCTGGTCTGCAAAAAGCTGAAAAACTAAAGGTGAGTTACAAATCTTTATTTATCTAAATGGTTATTTTCTTGTTTTATTTGCTAATAATGAAGATAGAGAGAAAAATTTTCAAGGGGGTCCTTGGTTTTTTAGAAGGGTAGGGCTTTTCATGAAGCCTTGGCATACTAAATTTAAAGCTTAAGAATATATGCCTTCTATAGCTCCCGTGTGGGTTAGACTCTTTCGCCTCCCTATTGAATTTTGGAATCCTACTATTTTTTCTTCAATTGGAAACTCTTTAGGAACTTTTATGATGATTGCTAATTGTACTCAAAATTTTTAACATACTATTTATGCTCGAATTTGTGTTTTAATGCATTTTGACAAACCCCTACCCAAAAAGATCACATTACAATTTGGGGAAAACACTTGGAAGCAAGTAGTGGACTATGAGAACATTCCTTTTCATTATAGAATTTGCCATGAATATGGTCATTTGGCCAGTGCTTGCCCAAATAAAATTCCTGATCAAAATAAAGAAGATATAAAATCAGTAGGTTTCCAAATAACTAAGAAGAAGAACACTAAAAAAAAACCAGTTATGAAGGATAAATCAAAGTCATCTGCTAATATGTTGTAAATCCTTTCCATAAATTATGTCCCAAGTGAGGAAGAGGAAATAATGGAAATTGAAATATTAGAAACACAATTTAAATATGAAGGGAAGAACTTAGAGACAAACCAAAAAATCAAAGGTTTTCAATAGAAATAAAAAAGGAGAAAATTTACACAAGAAAAATAATCTTTCAAATGTAAAAACTTCAAATAATGTAGGTCCCAATATAGACTCTGTTGAACCATCTAGTAAAATTTTGGTTGTGTACAAGCATTATTCAAGGTTAGAAGCCATCTCAGATTCAATTGGAATAAGTCAAGAAATAGGGAAAAAAAATTGAAGATGGATTCTAATAAAAAAGCAGGTCGCAAGACCAATCAATATCATATGGTAAAAGAAGGTGAAAAGCTTGTAGAGGAAGGTAAGATTAATTCCCTTCCCAAAATTTTTAGCCCTGGTATTAATGAAGATCATCACTTGGATTATTAGAGGACTCAAAGGGAGTCTTTCAAAACAAAATGAAATTAGAAGAATGATTCAGATAAATCATCCACATCTTGTTTTCCTTCAAGAAACAAAGATGTCAATGGAGGATATGGACTTAATTTTCAGTAAAATTTGGCCAGCTAGAAAAGTGGTTTCTCTCAGTTCCCAAGGGACTTCGGGTGGCATTACTTGTCTTTGGGACCCAAAAGAGGTAGTTATTCACCATATGGTTGGTAGTTGGGGTTTGTTGGCTATATCTATTGAAAGTAGACATTCCAACCAAATTATGCTCTGCATTACTGTTTATGCTTCGACTTCTTTGGAGGAAAAAATAAGGCAATGTAAGGATATTACTCATATTATCTCTCATTTTCTTAAATCTTGGATCTTGATTGGAGGATATTTCAATACCATCCTCTTTCTAGATGAGAAAATGGGAGGAAATAGAAATTTAGACAAAAGCACTGACCTCATGAGCGAATATACTGCAAACCTTCATCTTGTGGATATCCAACCAGATAATGGCCTTAAGAATTGGTCTAACAGAAGGTAAGGCTTAGCTTGTATAATGGAGAGATTGGATAGGTTTTTACTCTCTAAAAATCTCTTAATCCATGGTCACATTCCTAAAATGAAGAATCTTAATAATGCTGGTTCGGATCATTGGCCAGTCATGGTGAAAATGTGGAAAACCAATGTGAGTTTCTCTCCTTTTCATTTTCAATTAATGTGGCTTAGAGACATTTTCTTCAGACCTCGTGTGCAACAATGGTGGAAGGAAGGTAAACATAGGCATGGGACTAAGATGTTCTATTTTGCCAAAATACTGCAATACATTAAATCCAAAATCAAGACTTGGAACTAGAAAGAGTTTGGGAATGTTCATAAAACAAATATGAAGTTATTGCTCATCTTGAAAATTTGAATAAGAAAATCCATTTAGATGACCTCACAAATAATAGAAGTGCAGATGAAATTAAACTGACAACTCAGTTAGAGGAATGGGAAAAAAGAGAAGAAATCTTATGGAAGCAAAAATCTAGAATTCAATGGCTCAAAGAAGGAGATCAAAACACAAATTTCTTCCATAAATATCTTCTAGCTTGAAGATCTCACAACTTTATTTCTCCCTTAAAATTAGATTCTGGAGATGTTGTTTATACTTGGGATGGCATGAAATCTATTATTGTTGATTACTTTTCCAATATTTTTGTTGCTACTCCTCTTGACTCAGCTTCACAACAAAATGTTCTTCAAGCAATCCCTTCTCTTATCACTTCTGAGGAGAACTCTATTTTGATTGCTCCTGTTGTAGCAAGTGTGAACATGGTTTATCTTTAAACAGCTTAGAAAAATCTAGTTTTTCTAAGCAAGTGTGAACTCACTTACCTTTTTTCGGCTAAACTTGTCTGATGGTTGGCATGATTTTATTTATCCCTCACCTCTATTTTCTCCTTATCCCTCCATTGTCATTCCTCTATTCCTGTCGTCAATTTTCCCTTATCACTCCACTTCCTTCCTCTCCCCACACCTATTGCCACCTCCCACTCCACTTCCTACTCCTTAGTTCTCTCTAATCTCCTCGATCTTCCTCCAACCTCCCTTCCCTACTATTTCGCTTGTATTAAGCCTATATAAGGTTTAAATCATTGTAATGTTTTTAGCTGGTTAATTTAATGAATATTTTTTCCTATGATTACTTCTGTGTTAATTTTACCTTGGCCTAATTTAATCTAAGCTTACCTTAGTCTTAGATTTACACTGGTATCAGAGCTCAGGGGGCACGAATCCCGAGGGTTGAGGTAAAGCACGAAAGCCAAGCGTAGTAGACCGAGGAGCGACTGGCATACAAATCCCAAGAAGTGATTGGTGAGCAACTGGCACATGGATCTTGAGGAGCAGCTATTGCATGGATCCCAAGGAGTGCATGAATCCCGAGGAGCATACGGATCTTGAGGATCTTATTGGACGCAGATAGTAGGCTGACATGGTGGTGTCGAACTGGCGGCAGAGCTAGGTGGCAACTAACATGGCAAGCGTTGACGTGGAATGGAGCTGGCAGAATGCTGACTAGGCAACATGTGGATCGAGGCTAACATGAGTGCTGATGTGGCATAGGTGAGCAAGGTGCTAACGTGGACAAGTAGAGAGCTGACATGGCATAGCAAGCAACGTGCTGACATGGACGAGTCGGTAGTTGACATGGTAGAGGCGCACCGAGTGTGCCATGTGGCAAAGCTTAACTGGACGAGGAAAGGGTAAAAGTTTTGACAGATCGATTTCTCGAAGGTAATCGACCTAATGTGTGTTCGCAGGATTTGATAAAGCCTGGAAACACCCACCTCCCACTGCATGTGAGACAAAACTATTTAAAAAAAAAATTGTTTTAGCTGCCTAGTTCAAATATACTAAGTTACATTCTTCCTCCCATCCGACTAGGTTGGTCTAGCGGTCAAATACTCCCGCTTACAGAGAAGAGACCTAGGGTCGAATCCTGTCGGGGTCAAAAATACAAAAGGTTTTTTATTTGTTTTGTTACTTCGTCGATAAGGAAGAGTTTAAGTTTGTTTTTTGAAATTTTCTACCATAGCAGTCGCGTGGTGCAGCGGCTAAGACTGTCGGGTAGATGGCGAAGGTCAGCATTTCGAATCTCATCAAGGATTTCAAAAAAAAAAAAAAGTTTATTTTTTATTTAATTTTTTTTTATTATTTGTTTTTTCTAAAAGGTTTTAAAAATATATATAATTTAGTAATTTCTATATATATTTTTTATTATGTTTTTTTTAAATATCCATTTATTTAAAAAATAATTAAAAATATATATATAGGAAATTGTTAAAAAAAAATTTAAAAGGTCTTTATTAAAACAAATTTTAGAAATTTTTTTATAAAAATAAAAGGGTGAAAAGATATTTTGAGGTAAAAATTTTTTTTTTGGCATCATATTAAGTTGTAACCCAGTTCATACGGTGTGATTCTGGGTAGATGATTCGGTCAGCCAGATGCTATAATGCATTACTATCTCTGTTGAGAAGAGAGACACCTAATTTATTTGACGAGAAAGTCCAGTGGTATGGACTTCATACAATATTTTGACAATTAGAAAACCAAGTGATTGCTCATATGAGGAAACCAGACTCTAGATACGAGGCAAATTCTAAAGATAATATCTTCGAGAAAAGGATAGTTGAATCTAAGATGGTTGAAATAGTACCTGAAGGACAATCAAGTAATAGTTATACACCTGTAGTGCCTGATGCAGAAATAAGTGAGAGCTATACACCACACTCTCCTGATTCATAACCAAAAGAAAAAGAAGAAGAAGAAGAAGAAGAAGAACTAGTGGAGGTGAAACCTGCAACTGAAGAATGAAATGTTCTCAAAAGAAGTTATGAGCCAGCAGTAGCACAAGAAGTCATTATAATTAGTGATGACAACAGACAATTTCACCTTTCCAATTTTGGGTGATCCTCGAGAAGAAGAACGCCACATCAGTGAGCATATTAAGAAAGCTAGATTTGATTTAAATCAGTGATCTATTTTGTACTTCTTTGTACTACTTGTTTGAAGTTGAAATAAAGTTTTCTTTCAAAAAAATGGCATCTAATACTAGTATACCAATCCTTGAGTTCAATGGTGGTGATTACGAGTATTGGTCAATTAAAATGAAAACTCTTTTGATAGGCAAAGGTCTTTGGGATGTGATTGAAGAGGGATATACTGAACCTACTACTGCTGATTGGGAAGCTTTGAATGTTGCTAATAAAAGGGCTAAAAAGGAAGCTCAGAAGAATAATTCTTCCACCATTTATCATATCCAAGCTGCCCTTGACAGAAGTATTTTCCCACGAATAGCTTCTTTTATAACTACTGAATCTACTTGGAATGTTTTAAAATAAAGTTATAGGGGTAGTGACCAAGTCAAACAAGTTAACTACAAACCTTGAAATGAGTGTTTGAGACTCTTAAAATGCAAGAGAGTGAAAAGGTTGGTGATTACTACGTGCGTGTGAAAGCCATAGTAGATAAGATGGTCACTTTAGGAGAAGATGTAAAGCATGAAGTTATAGTGAATAAAGTGTTAAGGACACTTCTTCCTAAGTGGAATTCAGTTGCCATAATTATAGAAGAATCCAAAGACCTAACTTCTCTGTATTTTAAATCCCTAATTGGCTCACTTCTCTCACATGAAGAGAGGTTATAGCAAACTCCTTCCACAAGTTATGGAGGAGATGATAAAGCCTTTGCTTATCATGAAGGCAGAGGTAGAGGCCATGGCAGAGGACAGTCTAGAGGTAGAGGCAAAAATAATCAGATAGGTGGAACTCCTAACAGAGGAGGAAATTAGAACATAGGAGGATTCTCAAACTGAGGTGAACAACAGACTAGAGGAGGACAACAAAATAGAGGAAAAAAATTAGGCAGAGGCAAGGGAGGAGATAATTCAAAACAATCTTGCTACAATTGTGAAAAACTTGGCCATTATGCTCATGACTATTGGACAAAGACTTCACAAGGAACTAGTAGCAGCCAGAGCAGTCAGTTTGGAAATTTTGGAGAAGAGGAAGAGGCCACAAATCTCTTTCTCTCTTATGGTGAGGCAAATCAAAACATGAATAATATATGGATCTTGGAAACTAGGTGTTCAAACCATATGAGTGGCAAAGAAGAGCTCTTTGCTACTCTAAACTCCTCATACAAATCCAGCATCAAATTGGGAGATGATAAATCATTGGCAGTTGAAGGCATTGGAGCCATGGCAGTTCCAACTAAAGAAGGCGTCAAACAAGTAAGTGATATCTATTACACACCCCATCTGCAACATAATATTTTAAGTGTTGGTCAAATGTTAGAAAAGAACTACAAGTTACTTTTTGATGAGTGTAAATGCACTATTTTTGATAAAAATAACAGTAATAGAATCATTACACAAGTGCCAATGTCAAAGAATAGATTGTTTCCTTTAAAGTTTGGCCATCCATGGGGATATAAGTTAGCAAATGTTGCTATTTCCAATCCAAGTGTCCTATGGCACTTGAGATATGGTCATTTGAATTCAGCTAGTTTGAAAATGCTAACTTCACAAGTGATGGTAACCAGACTTCCTAATGTTCAGGATAGTAAGGAAGTCTATGAAGGGTGTGCTCTTGGGAAGCATGCCAGATCAAAATTTCCTCATAGACAAGCATTGCGGGACAACTATCCACTCCAGCTAGTGCATACAGACATCTGTGGTTCGATGCAGACCAAGAGTCTTGGTAACAACTCTTACTTCCTACTCTTCATTGATGATTTTACTAGAATGTGCTAGATATATTTTTTGAAATATAAGGATGAAACATTTGAATGCTTTGTTGATTTCAAAACAAGAGTTAAAAGTGAGAGTAGATATTTTGTAAAATGTCTTAGATCAGATAAATGAGGAGAATACTCCTCTAATGAGTTCTTAAATTTTTGTAAGCAACATGGCATTAAGAGGCAGTTCACAGCTGCCTACACTCCACAACAGAATGGTGTCGTAGAGAGGAATAATTGCACCATTGTGGAGATGGCAAGGTCTATGCTTCAGAAAAAGCATTTGACTAATTCATATTGTGCAGATGCATCCAGGACCAACGTACATATCTTGAACAAAAGTCCTACTACAAGTTTGGAAGGACAAACACCTTACCAAGCTTGGTATGGTAAAAATCCAAATGTTAAGTATTTTAAAGTGTTTGGCTTGCTGGCATATTCTCACATTCTTGATGAGCTAAGAAAGAAGCTCGATCCAAAGAGTCAGGCATGCATCTTTGTAGGATATTGTGAGAATACAAAATCTTACAGACTCTACAATCCCAGGACTAGAAAGTTTGTGCTTTCCAGGGATGTGATTTTTGATGAAGGGGGAGAATGGGGTAAGCCCCAGATTTTCAGTGATGATGAATCCAATGATGTAGTTTCTAAGAAGGTGCAACAACAGACACCACATAAAGGTAAGCAATCTCCTCCCATAAACTCAAGTTCATCTTCTGATTCAACTTCTTCACCAAGTCCTTCTCTGCAAAGATCAGTAAGTTCCTCACCAATGGACATCGATTCTCCATCCAGAGGTAAGAGAACTCTACAGAATCATCCATCATATCAGATGTTGGATAAATTTTTTTCAAAAAGATACACTAGGAGTCAAGCTAGTGAAATGAATTTTGTTCTACAAATATTAGAAAATATGCACTTGTATGGTGATGATGTCTCCCAACAAGAACCTAGGGGAGATCTAGTTAACTATGCTTTGTTAACTAATTCATAGCTTGAACCTTCTAGTTATGAGAAGGCTTGTACTCAAAATATTTGGCAAGATGCTATGAAAGAGGAGATCACCTCTATAAAAAAAAACGACACTTGGGATCTGGTGAAGCTTCCTAAAGAAAAGAAACGTGTTGGATGTAAGTGGGTCTACAAGACCAAGTTTAATGCTGATGGTAGAATCAAGAGGCACAAGGCAAGATTATTTAAAAAGGGATTTTCTTAGAAATATGGAATTGATTATGAAGAGACTTTTGCTCCTATAGCCAGACAGGAGACTATCAGAACAATTATTGCCTTAGCTGCACACAAGGGGTGGACAATCCAACACATGGATGTAAAGAGTGCATTTCTAAATGGTTACTTGACAGAAGAAGTGTATGTTGAGCAACCACAAGGATTTGAAGAGAAAGACAAGGAATATCTTGTTTACAAACTGAAGAAGGCTCTTTATGGCCTCAAGAAGGCATCAAGAGCTTGGTAGTCATGCATTTATGGGTAATTTAAATGTTGTGGGTTCATCAGAAGAAAAAATGAACCCACGCTCTACTACCTGAATCAAGGAAATGACATCCTCATAGTTTTTTTGTATGTGGATGATCTCATTTTTATGGGTAGTAATGAAAAAGTTAACATGGAGTTCAAGCACTCCATGATGCAAGAATTTGAGATGAAGGATCTTGGCTTAATGAAATACTTTCTTGGAATGGAAGTCCATCAACATGCATTCAGGGATCTTCATCTGTCAACTTAAGTATGCTCGAGATATGATTAAGAAGTTTGCTATGGAGCAATGCAAATCAGTTGCAACTCCAATTGGACATGGGATCAAATTAAGCAAGGATGATGGAGCACCGAAAGTTGATGTGACCACTTTTAGAAGCATTGTTGGGAGTTTGATGTTTCTCGCCAACACCAGACCATACATTCAGTATGTTGTATCTCTTGTTTCTAGATTTATGTCTAATCCATCTAAGCTGCATTTGTAGGCAACTAAAAGGATTTTGAGATATGTCAAGGGTACATTGGATTTTGGAATCCAGTACTACAAAAGTGATACTATAAATCTTGAAGGCTTTAGTGATAGTGATTGGGGCAACAATGTTGATGATAGAAAATCCACTTTAGGTAACTATTTTAGTCTTGGTTCGGGCCTAATAACTTGGAGTTCCAAGAAGCAAATAGTAGTAGCACTATCTTCAATAGAAGCTGAGTATATAGTAGTTACTCATGCTAGTACTCAAGCTCTATGGCTACGAAAGGTATTAGAAGATATTGGAGAGCAACAAAGTGGTCCAACTAGAATATTCTATGACAACATCAGTGCCATTTAGTTGGAATACAATCCTGTCGACCATAGTAGATCAAAGCATTTTGATATGAAGTACCACTTCATCAGAGATATGGTGGAAACTGATACTGTTGAGCTTCACTATTGCCACACTTTAGAGAACATCACAGACATCTTCACCAAGGTGTTGGCCAAATCTCAATTTGTAAATCTGAGAGACTGTATAGTCAGTCCTCTCAAATTTTAGGGCGAGAATGTAGCAAGTGTGAACAGGGTTTATCTTTAAATAGCTTAGAAAAATCTAGTTTTTCTAAGCAAATGTGAACTCACTTACCTTTTGTCGGCTAAACTTGTCTGATGGTCGGCATGATTTTATTTATCCCTCACCTCTATTTTCTCCTTATCCCTCCATTGTCCTTCCTCTATTCCTGCCATCCATTTTCCCTTATCACTCCACTTCCTTCCTCTCCCCACACCCGCTGCCACCTCCCACTCCACTTCCTACTCCTTAGTTCTCTCTAATATCCCCGATATTCCTCCAACCTCCCTTCCCTACTATTTCGCTTGTATTAAGCGTATATAAGGTTTAAATCATTGTAATGTTTTTAACTGGTTAATTTAATGAATATTTTTGCCTATGATTACTTCTTGTTGGTTTTACCTCGGCCTACTTTAATCTAAGCTTACCTTAGTATTAGATTTACACCTGTTACTATCAATGAGCTTCAACAAGTAGTTTTTAAAATACAAAAATGGAAAACCCCAAGTCTTGATGGTTTTCCCATTGAGTTCTACCAAGAGTTTTGGGATATATTTCATGTTGATTTATTAGAGGTGGTGGAAGAAGCCAAGAAATCCAAAGAAATTTTGAAGGTTATCAATAAAAATTATATTACTCTTATTCCAAAAGCTCAAGAGGTTGATCATATCTCAACTTTTAGACCTATTGCTTTATGTAATGTTCTTCTCAAAATAATTACTAAAATCATGGCAAAATGGTTGAAGTATCTTTTGCATAAGATTATTTCCCCAGAGCAAGGGGGTTATGTGGAAGGACGTCAAATAGTAGATGAGATAGTTCTTGCTCAAGAAGCCATCCATTCCATGGATATGCAAAATTGTCTTTCCATGTTCATTCTGTTAGACTTATCCAAAGCTTATGATAGAGTAGATTGACACTTCCTTATCAAAGTTTTGAGGCAATTTGTTTTCTCTAAGGATTGGATGGATTGGATTATGCGATGTATCTCTTTAGTTTCCTACTTAGATGTTATGAATGGTAGGCCTTCTCAGTCATTCCCAACATCCAGAGGTATTAGGCAAGGTGACCCGCTATCCCCTTATTTATTCATCATTATTTTTGAATGCTTGGGTAGGACTATAACCAAAAATAGGGAAAACAAAACCCTTGAGGGAGTTACCATTGCTCATGGAGCTAGACCTATCTCTCATATTCAATTTGTGGATGACTCTACTCTTTTAGGTAAAGCTACAGTTAAGGAAGCTTATAATATTAAACAAATCATTAGATGTTTTTCTAAGGCTATTGGGCAGTTGATCAATGAAGACAAATCTAAAGTTATTTTCTTTCACTACTCTGATAGAAAGGAATCCATGGTCTTGGATAAATTAATATATAAGAAGACCTCTCTTCCAATCACTTATTTGGGTATTTCCATAGATATTCAAAGGCAAAAAAATAAAGATTGGAATTGGTTGTTGGACAAAGTCAAGAAGAAAATTGGAAAGTGGACCAACAAGTGGCTTTCTTCTGGGGGTAGAATCACCTTGGTAAATTCAATCCTTCAAACTATTCCTATTTATTTTTCTTCCATTTTGAATATCCCAAAGACTGTTCTTCGAGAATTGGATCAAATCAGTCATTGTTTCCTTTGGAGTGGTACTAAGGAGAAAATAAAAAGGGCCTTGGTGAAATGAGATACTTTATGTCTTCCTAAAAGTGAAGGGGGGATAGGATTCCGTTATTCTATTAATAACAACAAAGCTTTAGCTACTAAATTATTTTGGAGGATGTTACATAACCCCAATGCTCTTTGGGCCAATAATCTTCGTGCTAAATATGCTGAGAACAAAAGTCCTGAAGACCTTGTTCACTATCAACTTCCTACCAAAGGTTCTCCCATTTTAGCTGTTCTTAAGACTAGTGAGATTTTGATAAAGAAAAAATTATTTTGGATCATTCATAATGGTCAACAGACAAATTTTTGGGCAGATTATTGGGATGGTCACAAGCCTTTGATAACTCAGTTTCCCAATTGAAGGCCTTGGATGGAGGAGCTTCACCGAGCTAATTGGATAAAGGTGGCTAATTACTGTCGATACCATACTGGTAATTCAAAGGTCGGTAGATATTGGATCCCTATTGAGGATTGGCCTATTCAAATCTAGAAAGGCAAAGACAAGATATCCAAGGCATCCTTCATATGAGATCCCTCTATTGGTCCCATAAAAAAGATTTTTTTGGATGGAAAAACACTACTAAGGGTGAGTATTCAGTTGCCCAAGGTTATTTGACCTTATGCCATAATAATCCCAACCATTATTTTGACATATTTTCTTGATTGTGGTCTCAAAAGCTCTGGCCTAAGGTGAGGTTCTTTAATTGGCTTGTATTGCATCATAGGGTGCTTACTGGTGAGCAACTTATGAAGCGTGGTTTTCATGGACCTTTTAGATGTGAAATGTGTGAAGAGAATGTAGAAAAACTCAACCATATTTTTATTGAGTGTACTTTAGCCTCTGAGCTATAGAGGAGAATGGCCACTTTACTTGGTTTACAATGGTTCAATTTTTTTACTTTTGAACAACTTTTGAGGGATTGGCCTAATCAAGAGGGTGTTGATCATTTTATTAGGTAGTTAGTTTGGATGGGTTCTACCATTCTTCTTTGGAATATTTGGAATGAAAGGAACAACCAAATTTTTAATCAAGATAGGAAGGATATTCACTATATTTGGCAAAAGACCATAGCCAACTTAGTTGAATCAGTCCATCAACTCCTTAATCACCCCAAAACTCCCACCAAATATGGGATCAAGTGATGCAAAGATTGAAGATTAAATCTTCTAAGGGCAACCAACTTAAAGGGAATGTAAGTATTAGTAAGATGGATAGGATTAGAAATTGGCAACCTCCTCCTAAGGATTTTGGAAAAGTCAATACTGATGGAGCCTCTAGAGGGAACCTTGGAAAAACCAGTGTGGGAGGAATTGGTAGACTTTCAGATGCCTCCTTGGTTTTTACTTTGGCTGAGAATTTGGGTATTCTTTCCAATAACCTTGCTGAGGGGTATGGTATCCTCAGAGGCCTTTAAGAGGCTACTAAGGTTGGATGGGAAAAGGTGTTAGTTGAGTATGACTCTCAACTTATGATTAATCTCTTGAAGAC
This sequence comes from Wollemia nobilis, assembly GCA_028583015.1. Classification (NCBI taxonomy): domain Eukaryota; kingdom Viridiplantae; phylum Streptophyta; class Pinopsida; order Araucariales; family Araucariaceae; genus Wollemia; species Wollemia nobilis. The sequence goes on along the minus strand of JAQPPZ010002738.1, from coordinate 1,258,275 downwards.
TCCTAATAATCATAAGGTGGATTGGAGAATAAAAAAAATTATTGAGAAGATTCAATTAATCCATATGTGATTTTTGAAAGTTCATTACAATCATGTGGTTAGAGATCAAAACAAGAGTTTTGATGCTTTAGCTAATTGGGCTTTGGCCAAAGGTGATCTTACTTGTTATGGCCACCCTCCTATATGGTGGGCTTCTCAAATTAGGGAAGCTCTTCTTTCTATCATTTCTTTGGATGGCTCTTGTTCTGAAGGTACCTAGTTTCTTCTTGCTTTTTTTTTTTTTCTTCTCTTTGGTTTATTCATTTTTTTTAAGTTCCCTAGCTCATTCTATTCTTTATTTTGTTTCCTCTGTTGATTCTTGCCTTAATAGTCTTCTGGTCTAGATAGGTCATTGTTATGTTCAATTTTTTTTTTTTTTTTTTTTTTGTTTTTTTTGTTTAGTTTTTTAATGTGGGTGGGTTCTTTTGTTTTGTTTTGTTTTTGTGTTCTTTGTGTTGTTTTTTGTTTTTCATGTGTTTTTGTTGTTTTGTGTGTTTTTTTTTTTTATGTTTTTTGTTATTGTTCTTGTGTTTTTTTCGTTCTTGTTCTTGGGTTTCTCTTTGTTTGTGTTATTTCGTGTTTTTATGTGTGAGTGTTTTCTATGTTTTTTTGTTTTTGTTTATTGCCTGTTGTTGGTTGTTTTTTATTTTTATTTTTATTTTATTTTTTTTTTTTTTTTAGGTTTTGGTTGTGTTTATTTTTCATGTTTTTTTGTGTTATGTCTTTGTAGTGTTATGTTGTTTTTGTCTTGTTTGTGTTTTGTTATGTGATTCTTGTGTTTTTCTATGTGGTTTGTGTTGAGGTTTATTTTATCTTATTGTGCGTGTTTGGTTGTGCTTTTGTTTTTGACACTCAAGGAGCATGCTTTTTATTTTATTATTTTATTTTTGTTGTTATTTACTTATTTTTAAATTGGTTTTGTGTGTTTGTTTGCTCTTGAGTATGTCAAAGGTGGTAGGCCAGGTCCGAGTCTTGGACGTTTTGACGGAATTGATACCCCTACCTCCTTGGTCTTACCCGAAAGTGACATGCCTTTTAAAATGTTTTCCACAAATATTATTAAAAAAAATAATAATAATAAAATTATATATATATATATATATATATATATATATATATATATATATATATATAAACTTAAACTTTAATTGGCACACTCGCTGGAATTAATGGGTTAGCATGAGTGACTAACAATAATATCATCAGAAATATACTATTTGCAATTTTTCGAAAAGCCCAAAATCCATGCAGATAGTTTTAGACGCAAAGAAAACCTTGATTTATTTCCGAAGCTTGTACTTCGAATAAATCTATAGATTGAATGCTACGCCTCTCTGTTGCAGACAGTTGTCCGCCGCTTTCTGCACAATGCGAAAATACTATCCTTCGGAAAAAACACAGGCAACGTGCAGTAAGATTCTTGTCAAAAATATTTATTGCATATGTTATGGAAAGTTTATGGTTTTTCGACGAAAGGCGAAAAGAAAAATGAAAGGAACAGGTAAAAGTGATTAAATTGCTGTCAAACAGATCATTATGTACTTTATAATACCTATTGGGCAAAATAAAGTAAAAAATTAAATCTTTTAAAAATCAAATCAAAATAACTTACTTATAAATATTTGGTCTAATCAAATCAAAATAACATACCTACAAATATATCAAATCAAAATAACCTACCTACAAATATTTCACTTATTTTTTTCTCTGAGAGAACAGTATTCAACATTAAACCTAAAAAACAAAGACAACCCACCTACAAATATTTTATTAAATTAAAAAAACTAAAACAACCAACCTACAAATATTCCACTTTTGAAACCCTGTCTAGCATTAAACCCAAAGAACAAGGACAGTTGAATATAAACGTTCTTTTTACAGTGAGCTTACGCTGTGTCGTGCCAGTAAGTTTACTATGATTTTTTAAGATGTTTTTTTTCTTACAACATGATCTAGTATGGAATTTGGTTTCATTTTAATAGTGGTTTCGAATTGACGTGCAACCTGCAAGCAATCTGGTTGGCTGAGGTGACGTGTAATGTTCGATTTTCAACATTGGCCTTCGGTCTAGTCTTTTCCTTTTGATGTTCCTCGTAATTGCGTGGAAGTTTGTACTACTGCAGGCATCCCAAGCATGACCAAATATCAGTTCAACCCATGTCCATAATTCCATAATCTCTGAGACTTTTCTTGCCCATAATTTTCAAACTTCACGCATTCAATTTCCTCGTGCCAAATTCCGCGGTCCCAATTCGTATCAGTCAATCCACCAATAAGCATTGTCCTCACGCTATGTCCGTCCCTTTCATCGTCATAGCGTGGCACTCTGCTATCAGTCTCTGGAATTCATACTTTTGGGTTACATACGAGAATTGGTCACAACAATCACACTACTTCACGTGCTTTAGGATTCAAACCAAGTTGCTCCTACCAAACTTTTTTTTTTTAGGCTTTGTTATTATTAAACGGGTGTAAAAGGAACGTTACTTTTGGTGCATAATGGAATAAACATGCAAGGAATAAATTGCTTCCTTCTTGGATATTCCTTTTGGTTCCTTTGGAAATAAAAACATGGTGGAGATTGCCAAGTTGAGAAGCTAGCTGGAGAGGAGAACAAAGAACAAAAGCTTAAAGAAAAGAGCATTGCCTCAGTTCCTTTTTTTATATTTAAAGGATTTAAAATAGAATACTAGTTTTACAAATAGATTGTCTTCGAGGTTTAAACTTAGATGTTTTTTTTTGTTAAATGTTTAACCAAAAAAGCAAGTTTAAACTTGAATACTTCACTTCGGTGTTATATGAACATTCAAGGAAAGTGATATGAACATTCAAGGAAAGTGATCAGCTTATTACGCGATTCTGTCATTGTTGACTGTCAATATTCAAAGAAAAGTTCGACCTGTAATTGCGGTGACGAATTGCCATGAAAAAAGAAAGAACAAGGCGACCTATTTGGCTTACATCGATTTCTTACCTACAACTTTAATTAATTCTCTTATAAATCCCCCCTTGATCCTTCAAAGCTTTCAACTCTCCATCTCCCCCTCCTTCAGACCAAATTACTCTTCTCTCAGCCTCGATTTTGCATTCTTTTATTCTTCAGGGAAGCATTGCTCTTCGAAGTCCATTTTTCAAGAGCCAGAGAAATATTAAAGATGAAAAGCGATATGAGCATGCTGGTAATCCTGTCATGTCTGGCTATCGTTGGATTCAGGCCGGGTAGCGGAACAAGATTGATGGTGAATGACGTGTCTATCGGCCGGAAAATTGCGCCTGCTTTCGATGCTAAGCTGAATGCTTTCTCCGAAAGCGCAGGCTTGGCCTCTCTGCAAGTTCCGGCAAAGAAAACCGTTGTGTCATTTGAGGAATCCGAGATGAAGCCCCGGCCGGACTCTTCAAAGAATGCGGCAAATGAGAAGAAAAGGCTAACGTTCAAGAAGAATGGAGCAGATGGCGGTGCAAAGGAATTGTCTAAAGCCGAGGGACTGATCTACAGTGTTCTCCCCATAGGAAGGGTAAGGCCATCTGCTTGGATTTACAGAGAAAATGAAGTCGTGAACGTGGGGAGGCTCTCCAGATCGAAGCACATCGCGAGGGGCAGTGGGAAGAAGATTTATAGGACTGGTAATTCGAGTTGGAGCAGAGTAGTGGCTCAAATGCAAAAACGGATTCTGGGGTCTTCTCCAAGCCCAGGAGGCGGTAATTAGAGCACGACCTGCGCAAAGGATCATCATTGAGCGAAAGCTGAAAGAGCTCGTAAAGAATCCAACGCTTGCCAACGCTGGTATTTGTTGGGTGGTTTCCTGGCGACCGTCAACTCGCCAAATTATTTATATTCCTGGTTATTTTGTAGTATGGCGAACATATATTTCTGGCAGCAAAATTAGACAATTTTTTAGGGGATATATCTCTGGAGCTCCTAAGTCACGCCGAAGACCGGGCCGTTTTACTCTATATTCCATTTCCAGCACCCTTCAAAGGAGTAGAAGGTAGTTCTTCGATCAGAAAGATTCATTTAGCTTTCTTCCCTGATAGCAATAAGTGAGGGATTCCATGTATTTAATGTATATTCGTTTGAATCAGATGTATTTTGTGGTTCATGTATTTTATTTTTAAGTGAGATAATTTATTTATTATGTTTTTTATATTATAAAAATAATGAATCCTATCTTTTTAATTATATGCATATTTTTAAATATTTTTAGTATCTTTATATTTCATTTTTGTTGGATACATAATATTTAAGAAAATAAATAAAAATTTATTTTTTTAATGATATTATGAGAATGTAATTTTATAAGGTTTTTAGGGGTTTGCTTTGACTATACTTTACGCTGGAAATTTTGTTTTGCGTTATTCTTTCGTGCAATTTACTTATATAGATTAAAAATAATTGATTAAAGTTTAACATGAAAATACATCTAACTATTAATTAATAATTTTTATTTATATATTAGGTAATTTTTTTACTATGATTTTTAAATTTAAATATTTTTTTAATAAATTAAAAATGTTTAATGATATTTTGTTTAAAATAATTTCACCCTATGTTGAATTGGTTGATTGAGATGAGTTGTATTTTATTGAGATGAGTTGTATTTTATAGAGAAGGTTGCATAAAGTCCAATGAGTTTTAATATTAGTTGCTTGTCCCATGAATAAGTTTTTTTAACTTCACTATAATTTAAAATCAATGTAATTTAAAATCAATGACAGCGCATTAAAAAAATATAAATTTAAGTAGTGTAATAATTATATTATAATAAAAAAATTGTGTTAATTGGATTTATATATGTTATTAAGATAAGAAAATTAAATATAATAAGAGTATAAATTAAGAATAATATCCATATGTTTGAAGCAAATGGTATGAAAGAGTTCCACCATGGCCAAGGTTTTATTATCATAGACACACTTTATAAGGCCATAAATATGGGGTGGGGATTAAATGTATGATAACACATGAACTTAGAGATGAGTGACCACATAACATGGATTAAATAGCTTATTCTCATATTACATATGAGCTTTCTCATATAATTGATAAACTTAGGGTTTAAACCTTCGTTAATAAATAAGTTTCAATACATTAAACCACACTAGGTTTTTTTAAAAGTAATAGAAAGGAATAAAAATTAATTATAAAAATAAAAATATGATTTACCTTCATTTATCATAAAAATGAACTAATATTTTTGAACTCTTCCTTACTAAAGGGTGTCAAAAAGACTATCTCTTAAATTAAAACAAGATAAACCCTTCAATTTTAGTCTAACAGCATCACACATTTTATTTATTAATTATGATTTCAAATATGATCATATTAGGACTAAAAATTGTCTGGGTTTTTCTATATTATAATAGATGTGGAATAGTCATAGGTAATGGAGTCTTATTTTTTTTCTTGAGAAATGCTTGTAAGTTACTTGTTACATTAGTGTAGAATTTGCTTATAGTAGGATCATGAGATTAGGATAACCCATGTGTTTTGATAACTCATCATTAATACAATATTTCAAATACTTCATTGAACATGAGACTTTTAAGTGGAAGACACCCCTTACTAAATACCCAAGTTTAACTCATCTTACAAAATGCTTAATCTTACCTATTAGATTAGAATATTGGCTTACACTCACCTCAAGAAACAAAATATTCAAGATCATCCATTGGATTGAAACATTGACTTACTGTGTAAAATTGCTATAAGTAACATGTTCAATTTAAATTACCTCATTAATAACATTATTAATATAAAAATTTAATATTTATTTTTCTTTATGGAAAATAAGGTTTTTAATAATTATTATAATCTTTGAATTTATATTTTTTTCTTAACTAAAAATGTATATTTTATTTATAATATTGGAATACATATAAGTGATAAATCTAATAACCATTAGTAGAAGTATATAATGTACGATATATTAAATTTGTTATTTTTCATGATTTAATGTAAATTTATCATTTTATGTTTGTAAGATTGATTTCTAAATATTTTACTTTTATGATGATTTTTGTTGATGTTTCAAGACCAAATTGTAAGCATAAATAGGAAAACTAGCAACTTCATCTAATAAGCATTTACTAACTCTCAAATTGATTCCTTTAATGATCACATGACCATTATTCTAAGTAGTAGTGAATTCTTAAAATATTTCAAATTCATTGTCATTGAACTTACAAAAGGCAGTAGATGGTGAATTCTCAAGAATTCCTCCACTAGGGCATAAAATTGCATAGAGGAATGCTCAACTAATGAAATCACTTGATAACAACCTCTAATTTCCCTAGACTGGATACTCACTCTCCATGACCAGGAAATAATCTCCTTTGTATCGATGTGAATTTTGCTCAGTGTCACATTCCACTTAAAATTATTTCTACAAATGGTGGATTCTCATGATATTGATATGACATTATAATACAAGATATGCATGGCAACTAAGGTGGGAATCCATTTATTATCATACTTAAGAGGGAGGGATTTAGGTGCCCAATATGACTTGGGATAAAATTAGCCAGGATTGATCTCTCTCTTGACAATGGTTTGGGCATTGACAAGATTCCCCTTGAAAAAGACATAGGAAGAAAATTATCTCTCTTCAAAATAATTGAGGATATAAGTATTACACAAGGGGTAAAAGGCATGACTAAAACCATTCACAAGGGACACAAGAAACAACTTAAAAGTCCACCTCAAAACTCTAGAATCAGAAAAACCACAATTAGGAGGGGAATACTGATGCAAATGTACAAAGGATCTTGGCTAGAGTGATAGGAAAAATATGAACTTTCAAGATGGGTGAGAGAAGGAACTTCTAACATATGCATGAAAAGTCATACTCGAGTAGCTATGGAGATAATTTGACTAAGTGAGGGGATTAGAGTTGCAGCGAATGGAAAGCCACTTGTGCAAGTGAGGTCCTGCCACAAGATAATGAGAGACATAGGGTAAAACAGTTGTGGCTACATAGAAATATATGAGAGTAGGGGAAAAGCCTCAAATAGAAAAACATGTTGAGTTTGTTGATAATAAACAAAGAAGAAAGGAAAAATTTACAAAAAGTTGCAATCATCTTAGTTATCAGTGAAGATATCACATGGAAAATAATTTGTCTAGACCTGAATATTGGTTTCTAATAAAGCTAGGTTGGTCAACACGTCTGCAGCCTTGTTACCTTCCCTGGACGTCTGTTGTATGATTACATTATCATATATCTATAGCAACCTTTTTTATTCTTTATTGTAGACATTACCTTTTGAGGCATTTCTCCCTTTCACACTATTAATGATATTCAATGAATCACCTTCGATGATGATATTGTTATACATGAACTTTTTGAGTATGGAAAGGCCCTATTATAAGCCTCTAGATTCTACCACATGCTTGGATTGGATGTCTAAGTTTTTAGAAAAAAACTACGATGAATTTAGCAGTATCATTCCCTACAAGACCATTGCAACCAACATTCCCTAGATTTCCTTTAGCAATATCATCAAAGTTAAATTTAATCCAACCATTCGGTAGGGTTAACCATCATAATCTGGCTCGATTGGAAGAATTGGTGGATGGGTGACTAGAATTTCTATGCAAACTAAAGTGGGTGATGAGGTTGGATTTTATACCACTAGCAATAGTTTTAGGCTTAGGAACAAGGTGATTGTTTTTAGTGGCAACGCTCAGGATTCAGGTAAGGATAAACTAGGAATTGTGCTAAACACCATTTAAATCCTATTGTTTCCTTTGAGCTAGATCTACTAGAGGAAATGGGGCCTACATAAGTCCCACAATGACTCTAGGTATTTTTGATGAAAGGGCCTAGGCCATTGGTTGAAATAAGAAAAGAGTGGGTACAGAACAACTAAAAAAAGTGATAGCAAAGAAAGATATTATTGATAGACTCCAAATAAAACAAGCAAAGAACACAATGATTTGGGAGGATCAATCCTCTAGCAATGACATTATCCATTGTCATCACCTTATTTTGAAATACCAACCATGAAAAGAAAGTGATATTGGAAACTAAATATTTCATCCAGATGAGACCCATAAGGAATCATATCAAGATAGAATCACTTGGATGTGGTAACCTAACTTGACTGGAAAAGGTCATCATCATTTGCATCTCATAAGGAAGTGTTAGCCATGTGTTAGTTGGGGATGATGAAGATTATCAAGATATTGGATAGAGACTCAACGACTAAGACTTGGATGGCATCAAGGCCATTATGAGGGATGGGTTTCCATAAGAAGTTTTGGGATGGCCCTAAGGAGAGGAATTTGTAGACCATAGAACCAAAAATGCATTTAATGATGGTTTTAATGGTATCAATGTTGGGTAAGTTGGTTAAAGGTTGATCTTTTAGCCATGGGTCATACCAAAATTGAATCAATCTTCCATTACCCAACCTCCATTTAATATCATGCTAGAGAATGTACATGGATGTAGTAACAAAGTTCTAGAAGGAGGATCCTTCAGGGAGGGGAACTTCATCTAGAAAGGATCTCCTTTTGAGGTATTTAATTTTGATGATCTCCACCCATAGGGATTTGGCATTGGATATGATTCTCCAGCCTTGCTAAAACCAATGTCATCCTACTTTTTTTACTAGATATTTTGTTCCATGCAACTAGATGGATTCTATGCCAATTTTGGCTCCAAATCAAAGAAATCTCTTTTGAATTTTCTCAATTCTCTACCAAATAGAAATTGGGGCTTTAAAAATAGAAATGAAATAAACCATAATGCTTTGTAGGTATGCTTGGACCAGGGTAGCTTTAGTAGCTTGGATAAGAAGACATCCTTTATATCCCACCAATTTTTTTATGATCCTCTCAATTACATTATTCTACATATTATTAGTAAGGCAACCCTAAAATATGGGAAGGTCCAGATATATGGATGGCAGTTTGGATATTGTGCATCCCAAAATCCTTGTAATTTTGACCTGGCTACCATTGGGGGTATTAACAAAAAAATATTTGCTCTTTGTAAAATTTACCTTTTATCCTATAGCTTCTTTGTAATAATTCAGGATATTTTTTGTTATTTTTGTTTCAAGAATATAAAATATGGTTGCAAGGATGGTGTAATCAAATAACTATTTATGAGTGATTGGGTCGAGATTTCTACCTAGTATTTCAACCAAAATGATAAATAGTAATGGGGAAAGAGGGCATCCTTGTCTTAGGCTCCTGAAGCTATTGAAGTACCCTAAAATAAAGCCATTGAGGAGGATTAAAAACCAATTTGAATATAGACATTCTTTAACAAGGGTTATCCATTATTTGTGGAATCCAAAAAGGGCAAGCAACTTGAAGAGAAAGTTCCAAGAGACCCTATCAAAGGCTTTATCCATATGGAGCTTGATAAAGAGGTATGCTTTTTAGATTTTGAAGATAGTATATATAAGTTCATGAATTGTTATAACCCCATCAATGATGAGTCTTCCTTTGACTGAGCTTCCTTGGCATGGGTCTATGATTGAAGGAAGAATATTTTTAAGTCTATTGGTGATCACTTTTGTTATGATATTATAGATAATATTGCACAGATGAATGGGTCTAAAGTCCAACAAGGAACGATAAAGGTGAGATTTGAGAACCAAAGTGATGAAAGTGGAATTGATGTCTCTTGGTAGGGATTTGAGTTTTTGGACTTCTTGAATAGATTTAGAGAGATTGTGGTTGAAAATATCCTAGAAATTATAGAAGAATATTGGGGGAAGCCCATTCGACCTTGGAGATTTATCAATATTCATGGAGAAAAGTGCTTCTTTGATATCACTAAGGGAAAAGGGTTCAATACTTTTAGTGTTGATATCAGGAGAGATAAGCCTAAAATTATTTTGGAGAGATTTATATGTAAGGGAAGAGGAGGGGGGTTAAGGGACCAAGATCTCTTCGAAGTAACAAACTACCTTAGATCTAATTTCTGATGCCTCAGTGATGGTTGATCCAACGTTCATAAACAGTTACATTATCTTGTTGGAGTTTCTATACCTTAGATTTGAGGTATGAAATAATTTCATGGTATAATAACCCTCTTTAAGCCATAGATCCTCAGAATTATACCTCCATAAAACTTATTCTTTGACTAAAATATTGTGAAATTCAGATAATAGATCTTTTTCTTTGTTTATTATATTTTGAGGTCAAAATTTTACATTGGTTTTGTTCTTTGATGTCTTTAAGATTGGTAATGATTCTTTATTTTCTGGTGAATATGTTGCTAAAAACCTCCTCATTCCATACTCAGATATTGACTTTAATGTAGTGTAGTTTCCTAGATATTTGGGATATGTGTGGACCTGAGAAGCTTTTATTCCACCATTCTATGATATACCCCTAAGATCAGGATGTTTTAGCCACATAAAATTGAGACTAAAATAATTCTTGAAATATGGAGTTGGTCTAAGCCCTTCGAATAGTAGAGGATTATGTTTAGAGCCACTACTAGGAAAGGAGTGCAGGGTAACATCTTTGAACACATGGATAGCTTCTTTATAAATAAGAAATGTATCGAGTCTTAGTTGGATAAGCTGGCTACCAAGTCTCTGATTTATCCATGTGAATTTGAACCCTTTCAGGTGGACATCCATCAATTAATTATTAACAATACAATCTATGAAATCATGATAGCATCTGGGAGTTATGGGGTTTCCTCCAATGTAATTGGATGGATAAAGAGGGTTACTAAATTCCTCAAAAATTATCCAAGCTTCACTTTGGAAGGAATTTCTCATTTATATTAGTGTGTTCCATAGAGTAAGCCAAGTCTAGGGATTATCAAATGTGTAAATATTTGAAAGGACCTAGGTGACTTCGGACTCCTTGAAATGAAAGAGTATATTTTCTATCAAGGGAAGAAATGAATCTACCTTCAATTTTTGTGGGATACCACATGCACAAAAGACCTCCAGATGAACCATAAGCAGGGTTGGAGATGAATTCATAGTTTCTCCATATGGACTTGGAAATCCTGACAAAATTATTTGCTCTGAGTTTATTTTCCTAAAGAAGGATGATGCTTGATATTTGATCACTTCTCATGGATAACACTAACTGGTGTTTAGTTGGTCCATTAAGGTCTCTTATGTTCCATAAGAGGATCTTCATTTGGCTTTTTTGGAAGAATATTTTCTCCCCCCTTCTATTGTTGATGGGGAGGTTTGGTTCCTCTCAAAGATCCTAATTGAGCTAGTTAGACCAAGAAGATTGAATAGTTGATTGATTGCCATTGGTGATGTCATATTTTATTTATCTCTTAATATCTTAAATATAAGGTTGATCCTTTTTCCCGTCACTGCCTAAGTCAGCAAATATTTTCTTTTGGTATCTAGTGGTCAACTTAAGAGGATTGGAAAAACCCTAGCTTCTAATGATAGGTGTAGAGAGTGAACTATTATGGATAAAGTTAGAGGTGAAAGCTTGGAGTGTTCAAAAGGACTAGATCTAGAAGAATATTAGGAAAATGGCATGAATGAAGGGTCCTCTAAAGGGTCATGCAGAACAATAATTTCAAGGGAATAAACAAGGGCTTCAGTGGGTAATGAAGCCTTTGGGTACATGGGGAATCAAGGATGGTAGATTCTGGATTACTATCAGGACAAGGGCCATCCATCGGAGGTAGGGTTATGCATAAGGGGTTGGATTCAAAATATACTTGTAAAAATATGGTGAATCCTAATCAAAATCAAGGTGAATCCTAAGAAAATAAAATTAATCATCTTCACACCAAAATTTGGGGTATTTGAAGTCCTAAAAAGTGTCATATTTGGGGCCAATTTTAACCCATTAAATCATATTATAATTTTATACAAACACCACCATTATATCAGGATCAAAAAGATCTTTCCAACGAGTATAAATATGCCTATATTTGGTCCTAAAAATTTTAGGCGAATGGGCCAACGTCGAGGGTCCTTATATTCGCCAATTTCCAATTTTAAAAATTCTAATATTTTCTCAATTTGTGAATATTTGCCACTATGCATAACCCTAGTAGGAGGACCACAAAGGGAAACAAGGTTGCTCTCCAAGGAAGAGGAATTAAGTAAAAAATTAAATGTCTCATTAAGAGAATGGAAAGGATTGGGTGAGAAAAAAGGGAACTAATCTGGTTTAGGATATCAATAGAAGAGGAAGCCATCATTTTCTTACATTTGAACTAAGGAGTGTAGTCAATACCTGAAGAATTAGGAGCCTACTTTTAGATAAATTTGGATGATGTGGGGTTTCCTTAGGGTCTCCTAGCCTGAGTTTTTATTTCCTCCCTTCATTGCTAGGAGAGGGGTAATGCAACTTTAGGTGACCTTGAATATGGCATTCAGTGTAAAATTTTGGTTTGCTTTCATATTCAATGGCTTACCACCTTCACCAAAAGCCTAATACTAGATCAATGTATATTGGAAGATCCATTTCTACGTTAGCATTAATGCATAAATGAACATAGACTAACCTAGATCTAGATTTCGTCATAGGATTAAGGGCTACAAGCTCACCCACATACTAATACATTTGTCTTAAGACTAGCTCATGCTAGAATTGAGCAAGAATATTAGGGAGTCTTACCCAAATGGATTTTGAGTTGATGTTTAGGGTTTCCAGGCTGAAATTGATTTTCTACATTCGAATGAAAAGACTTCAGTTCCCAAAAAACCATGGAATTCTAGTGATGATGTGATGATGTTGCTTGCATTATTGATATGGATGATAAAGAATCCCCTAGGCATGGTGACTAGGTCCATATTGCTATAGGGGAACCATTTGGAGTAGGCCCACTTGTGAATAAACTACATATCTTGGTGGGTGTTTATGAACTTCGTGATAAAAAAAAGGTATTCATGGTAGGCAAGAGAAGTCATGACCTTATGAGAGAATGAAAGTTCTCTATGGTCTTGATAGAGAGTTCTCATGCATTGGGACAGTGTTGGAATTGGGAGGACCTCCTTGCCATCTGATTCATCCACTGTTTCATCCACTGTGATCTAGGGAACTACCTCAAGGGCTTCTAGGGGATATTTTCCTCACTTGGAATCTCACCATTGGGATATTTGAAATGTTGAGAAAGGGTGATTACCTTAGGATGTTCTTGGAAGGTGGGTCCAGAGGGGGTTCACCTCCAACACTCATATCTTCAAAATATTCTTATGTTGCATCCTAGGAAACCAAACTATGATTCTCTTTATTGCCATTACCTTTACAAGGATTTTTTGCAATCACACATTTGTATTTTTGGATCAAATTTCTCACTGAAGACCTATTCGATGTAGATATTTTCACCATTGCAGGTTTTTCTATTTATAATTAACAAGTTATTCATGTACTTCATCCTAGTTAATAGTTTGGAGGATATTAAAAATAAGTAAATTTGTGTTCTATTTATATATTTTTGTAATCTCAAGTCATATTTGCTTGAGTAGTGACTAACTAATGATGCCATAGTGAATACTAAATAAACTAAGAACTTGATGATGTAAGGATGAGTTTGTTAGTTCTAAATAATTTTGAAAATAAATATTTTATGAATTTATCCTTTGCTTTTATTACTATGCCTATAGTAGGCATAATGCTATCTAGGATTCATGCTACAAGGAAATGTTTAGAAAAATAATAGTGATATTATAGTTAAAAATCTAAGTGCTTTTAACCATAATACAACAAGGGGTTATATTAGCCAAGTATTATAGCTAAGGTCTATAGAATTTATAGTAGGAATAGACACAAAAATATGTTCAATGAAGGACTTTGGATGATCCTATAGTCATTCTAATGGTTCCTAAATGCCTTTATATAATTTCTAAATATATTCAATGGGGATATCTAAGGCATGGCTAGTAATAGAAAATAACATAAAGGTAATATGTGAATAATTATAGGAATAGAGATAGGACATAAAGGCATCACTTGGCTATCTTACCTCAAGGTTGGTGCTCCCCTATGTCAAGGGTCACTTCCCAAAAAATAAAAATTAATTGAATAACATAAATTGGATTATTTTCTAGTATACATATTTCACATGTAAGGTTCTTATTTCACTACAATGTGAAGCAAAATATGAGTGCATTTTATAAAATAGTATCCTATAAAAATAAAGTAATAAACATTATTAATTTCAAGTGGTTCCTTTATGGGAATTAATTTTACGTCATAAAGCAAGTTGATTATAGATGTTTGCTTGTACTTGAGATTATATTAACATGTTTGTCAGTCAAATAATGAATATACCCAATTAATATCTTATTTAAATCAAATGGATAAACTAATAAATTGAGAAATAAATTTAGCTAAAGGTGAATGGGTGGGTGTGAAGAAAGCAATAAAAAATTATAATTAACTATAGGAGAGCAAAATATATGATAGAAATAATAACTATTTTCTTTTGAAATGATAGATAAACCAAAATAAATGGATTAATATATCAACAATGCCCCTATTCAAAGCAATGGATACTCCTACATTTTTCTTTTGCTTTCTAAATGAAATACATATATGATTGTAATATTTTTCTCTTTTTTCCTCCTTTACCACATGATATATTGGGAAATTTGAAGATGATACTACATTAGCTTGGGTCCATGATGATATAATGAATCTAAAAAATGATATAATAGATGTAGCCGAGGTCTCAAAGGTTTAGTATGACTAGTTGCTAGGAATTGCAAGAAACTCACAATAACAGGAAAACTAGCCATTAAAAGATAAAACATAATAAAATTAGATATAATAAAGATATAAAAGGGTAGTATAATTTGACTTATGAATGCACCATTTTATCTATTTATTTTTCTTACATTACTTTATAATACATAAATAAAATAATTGTTATCTATCTACATCTATACATATATACATGCATTCATACATATCTGTAGACACCAAAACAGCACCAATCCGATTATGTGACTGCAAACACTGATCGCTTTGACAAACACAGCCCCCAGGGCAGCCCTCAGAGGTCAAACAGTGGTCTTAACCACTTTCATAGCAATTTTGTGAGGTCAAGAAGCAATTTGGCACACTTAGACACTTTGCCTAGTAATCGTCTCACCCAGGGACGATTGCTGAATTGAAATCGTCTCACCCAGGGACGATTTCTGAAATCGTCCCTGGGTGGGACGATTTCCAAGTTTAACGGGCAAAAAGGCAAATGGTGCCAAGTGGCAGCCCAGAACAGTCAGTTAATGACTCCTGCCTTGCACGCGTGTGTAGGTGGACAGAGGGGCCGTTAGAAGACTGTCACAAAAGGCATTTATCAAAGCCCAAGTCAATGGAGGACTCCCCTCCCTCATGGGAAGACAAGACGCCACATGGCGCCTATGACCAACACATGGCATTTGTGCTTCCCTCCCAAAAGAGACCCCATGGGTCTATAAAAGGTGGGACTTTTCTCACCCAAAACATACAGGTTGAAGGAGTTTTCAAGCAACGAAGTGCTTCCGAGTTGAAGACCCACTTGCATCCCTTTTGGTTCACCTTCCCACATCCACCAATCTCTTTTGCAAGGGAGGTTGTTGGGTGGCCTTTGGAAGCTCGAACCTGACCCAAATCCAACACATGGACAACTGAACCAACCAATTCGCCGACCCCCCAATCCTAAGAGGTTTTGGGCCCATCCCTAGTGGATTGGCTCCAAAATCAAGTGTCGACGGTGGGAGGCCCACTTGGGCACCCCGCACTCCCCAAGTCCTATTTTAAGTTTTAGAGCATTTTAGATTACTTTTTCAGGTTGCATTTTGTGTTATTAGGTTTGATTAACCCATAGCTGCAATTTTGTAACTTTTGGTCAGATTCTAGTATGTTTTGTGTCGCTTTGTTGTTTCATTGACTTGCAGGTGGCGACATCAAATTCCCGAAGATAGAGGCCAAATTGGGAGAATCCGACCATCTGGGTCGTCCCAAAATGGCCCCAATTACATAACCCCCTTGTCTGCAGGTGTTTTGGAGACCTCGGGAGTCGACATTGGAGCGTGTCAGTTCGGCTTCCCCAACACAGAAGAAATCGTCCCACCCAGGGACGATTTACAGTCAGAAATCGTCCCACCCAGGGACGATTTCCGGTTGAAAGCAGATTGGCCGACTGTCTCAGTGGCAATGGTCTATTGGTAACATTTTATGTCTTTTGGCAAGTTTTCGGGCTGTTTAGAATCATTTTGTTCACTGTTTTAGATAAATGTTTGCATGCATAGTTCGTTAAATTTTAAAGAACAAACACCTTTCATTTGCAGCAGGTGCTACTGACATCTTGGTTGTTTCTTTGTTCGCAGGAGAAGCAGCGGAGGTGAAGAACTCATCGACATGAACGGCGGCATCATCTTGGCCCGCCCATTGCAATCGTGGGCACGCGGAAAGAGGAATCATTCGGTGATTGTAATCAAACTCTATTTGCGCTCCTAGCCCCTGAAAAGGGAGGAGACGTCATTGTAAGAGAGATCAAGGGATATTAATGAAAGGGCTGTGTTTTCTCTATTTGCTTGTGTCTCTTCCAATGTGTTTCTTTTCCATTTCATGCAATTTACATTTCTAGGACTTAAGCGTACTTGATTTTGAATGCAATCGCACTTAGTGTTTCCTTTGCCGGAATCTCGTGCTTTCAGTGGCGATCACGGTGGGACCTGTTCCCTATTTTTAAGATCACAGAAAAACTAATTGGGTTTTTGTGTTTTGTGTTTTACAGGTACATTTTTCTTGCAGACTGTTAATCGTCTCTGCAAGGGACGATTTCTGTTCTGGAAATCGTCTCACCCTGAGACGATTTTAAAATCGTCTCTGCCAGGGACGATTTCTGTTCTGTAAATCGTCTCACCAGGGGACGATTTTCTGTCTGCAGATTTTCAGAGCAAAAATTCAGAGGCAACTGGAGCAGGCCAGAGAAGAGGTAGGGATTTTATCATCTCTGTTGAAATTTTCTATTTATGTTTCTGTTTCTTTGACTGTTTTCATTTTAGCTTGCATTGATTAGGAAAAGTCATTCATGCATGTTTCATTTTCGCCGGATAAAATGAACCTCACACACTCCACGAAACAATTTTAAACCAAGGAGCTGGTCGTAAGACCCCAGCCCTTGATCAAGACCATTGGTGGATTTAATCACCACCTTGGCTTGATTTGCATCCATTTCCGATTGTCAACTGTTGTTAGGCGTAAATCCTGACGAAGACAGACCGAGCGTAGCAGGGGTGATTCCCATGCGCGCGAGGATAAGTTTTCTATGGTAGGTGCCATTAACAGGACAATCCCCCTTCCGTACCGCCTACGTACCACGTACCTTCTGCTCTCACGTACCTATAGTCTCCCTCTCGTAAGGGCGGGTATATAGAGAGGTTGGTATATCGGCTTGGTTGGTATATTGAAGGGGCGACCTTTTGGGAGTTATAAGAGCCTACATGATGCATTTAAACGTTCTACAAAACCTACAAAAACAAAACAAAACACCAAAATGCACTAAACCAGTTTAGGGCACACCAATAATCCTTAAAAGAGATAATCACGGTTTTGTGAATGTGTGTGCTTAATTCTGCTCAGTGTAGACAAAAAAAAGAGAAAATCATAAAAACGAGATAAAAACTTATTTAGATAGCATAGAAGCACCGCAATGGTGTACACCCGCAGTCAAGCCCAATCAAGGGCAGAAGCTCCGGAAGGTACACAAAAAGCAGGCGCAAGTCGCCTTCACTTCAGTCCTGAGGATTTGGTTATACCGCCTTATAGGTCTAACCTACAAAAGAATCCAATTCAGAATCCTCGGTGGGGTATGCCTATTCAAAGCAGCCCCTTTCGGGAAGATGCCTTACATGTAGACCTTGACATAAATAGAGAATCACCTCTTGAAGTTAGGCATGAGTGGCCACCGCGCGATGAAGCGTTAAACGGGCACACCGTCCATTTGGAGGGGCAACGTGGATATGGCGTCCCTTCTTTACCTATCATCAGAACAGAGAGACCAAATCCGGAGCGCAGGGCTCCTTACATAGGGCGACCTAACT
Source organism: Wollemia nobilis (assembly GCA_028583015.1). NCBI lineage: Eukaryota > Viridiplantae > Streptophyta > Pinopsida > Araucariales > Araucariaceae > Wollemia > Wollemia nobilis. The sequence continues at coordinate 1,240,245 of JAQPPZ010002738.1, read as the reverse complement.
CCGCCCAACCCATTTACACCCGTGAAAGGGAGTATGAGGAAAGCCATCGCATTCCTCGAGGGCAACAAACAACGTGGGAACCGTGCATTTCCGCACCAATAGGATATCATGATCACCCCTTGAGGCCAGAACCTCGAGCACATACCGCCTACCTCGACAGAGGGAAGCGACCCCTTGAGATTTTAGAGCATCAAAACCGAGGTAAACCCATAGGAGGAACATTTGAACCTTCTGAACAAAATAGGGTAGATCAAATTGACCCGTTTGTCGCTAGATATACCACCCGTCAAGCCCAAATCATGCGGCTTAAACAAAGTCAGCAAGAGATAGAGTATCAATACCGCTTGGATAAAGAACGCATGCAACGTGAAGCGGATGAGTTACGCTATGAAATACCTGAGAGGGGGCCAACCCCTCGCATCCAAAGAGCTGAACAGTATGAGAGGCATAATCCGTTGGCGCAAGACAGGTCTCCACGACCTCGTCAAGCTCTGCCCCCAAGACCTCATAGATTCGAGAGGGAGGCAACTCCCCGAAACAATGATGGGTACCTTCAGCAAGAGCTTGATCAGGGTCATAGGTTTCGCCCAGAGACTCCTCAAGAATTCTACGAGGAGTATGAACCAGAAGAGGAATATGTTGAAACTCCCCATCAAGGCGGGAAGGATGCCATTCGGCCACCCCTCCATAGGCCTCCAGTTTACCGTAACTTGCAACAAGAGCGAACAAGAGAGGAAGAAATAAAATCTTCCGATGCATACCAAGCGCTATTGGAGCGTTTGGAGTCTATGGAGACAAAAGCTGTTGGGCATCAAAAACCCACATTACGTCTACTCCACAATAATCCGGTGCATCCCTCAGTGCCTACACCTCTTTACCCCGAACACTTTAAGTTGCCTCAATTGGCAGTTTTTAAAGGTGAAGAGGACGCACAGGAACACGTTACACGATTTCTAAGCCAATGCTTCGGCATCCAAGATAATGACGCATTATTGCTTAGAACATTCATAACCACATTCGTAGGCCCTACCTCGGATTGGTTCACACAACTGCCCAAACACAGCATAAGCAGCTTAGATCAGCTAGTAGATGCGTTTCTTGAACGTTTCGCCTTCAACACAAGGAAGAAGGCATCACTTAGTGATCTTGCTAGCCTTAAACAATTTGAGGAGGAAACAATGGCAGCGTACGGGAACCGATGGAGAGCTTTGCTTTCTAAGTTACCCTACCGTCCTCCCATGTCGGACCTCACGCAAATGTTCGCAAAAAGTTGCTTAAAATCAATCTCCGGTCTATTGTTCTGCGACAATACGACGACTTAGAAGAAGCTTTGGCGCAAGCCGAGTCATAGAAGAGATTAAGATAGGCGAAGGCGCAATTGCCAAGCCTAAGAAGAAAGAGTGGAATAAAACCACTAAAGCCGGGACAACGCAACCACAACACGCTGCAGTCAACCAAGTTGCGATAAATGTTCCCGCGCATGTGCAAGAAACGTAGCCTCAAAAGGCTAACTACCGAGCGGTGCCTCCCGCTTACAAAAGAGATAACAGAAGACAGGAGCAGTATCAGCAGGCGTCGCCCTAGGCGACAATTCACTCCGTATGCGGAGTCTAGGGACTCCTTATTTGACCGCTTGTCAGCGGAAAATTTAGTTACTCTGCCAGAAATCCAAATTTTTGACCCTAACATTCCCAAGCCTAGGGGGTATAGGGAGGAATTGTATTGCGAGATTCCATAGGCGCCAGAGGACATGACCTAAATGGGTGTTGGAAATTCAAAGAACTAGTCCAGGATTTGATCGATAACAGAACATTGGTCGTGGACAACCCCATCGCACCAAACAACCAACAAATGGGGGTATTCAAGGACCCCTTGCCTGCCCACGAGGCACAGACAAAACCGCTCCAGATTAACGAGGTGCGACAAGATCTTCCCACGCAAGGATTTGTGGGAATGATTAGCATTGTAACAAGGAACGAGAAAATACCCAACAGTTGCCCCCGAGGTACCTGCGAGGGAAGTTCCGTCGACATCGTAGCCTCAACAACGCCCAACACAGTTACCTCCGCCTAGACCTGAGGTCACGATACGAACCAAACTCACGCAGAGTTTGCGGACCACGTCGGCTAGGCTGTCCATCTACGAGCTTATTCAACAATCAGCTCCCCATAGAGAAGCTCTTATGGACATTTTAAAAGCCATTGAAGTACAACCCCACGAAGCAAATTCTTTCAACGCCTTCGTGGGACATGTGAAACAATGTACGGAGCCTGTCATCACATTCGGGAGAAGACGAGGTCAAAACGATATCAAATGACATGCCGGATCCACCCCTGCACGTTATCGCGCGGGTCAACGGGATCCCGTACAAGAGAGTTCTGATAGATACTGGCTCGTCCAGTAACATCATAACCACTGCAGCCTTGAAACATTTAAAGCTGCCAGCCTCTCACATCACCGCCTCCACGTACACACTGCGAGCTTTTAACGATGCAATTTGCTCGACAGTCGGCACAATCGTTCTGCCAGTCCAGGTAGGACAAAAGTCAATACCCACATTGTGCCATGTCTTTGGAAGGCGAAATGGCTTATAATATCTTGCTAGGGCGGCCTTGGATCGGGGACATGAAGTGTGTCCCCTCGATCGCACACCGGTGCTTGAAGTATGCCTATGAAGGGCAAATACATGTAGTCCCAATGGACTTAGAGCCCTTCAAGTATTGCAATGCGGTACAATTCATACCTCAATCGACCCTCCCATCAACGCATTTGGATTTTCAATTAAATCCATCTAAACAAGGTCCGATACCGCAGGCACCACTGGTGGCCAACAAGGCAAAATCCCAGCCAGGTGAGACTTCATCACCTACTCCTTCATCATCAACGCCACCTATCATGGCCCAACAGAAGGACAAGGGAAAGCAAATCATGGAAGAGGTTAAGCCTCTAGAAGAGGGGTTGCCCATAATTTCAACGATATCAACAGAGGAAACACCCAACATAACACAAACCAAGACTCCTGAACAACCAAACATGGAATGGACTCAGGAAGGACTACCGTTTCCTCCTACCCAATCATCAACAATCACTGTTGAAATGGCCAGTACAGGCACGGGAGAATACTTAGTGCAAAATGTTGTGGCAACCCCCACATTGGAGTCAGTGCAGGACATGGGAAGACCTCGCCTTCCCATAGGGACAATTGTTCCACTAGGCTACCCTCCCAACCGGACGAATTTTGTGTATGGGGGCCTTGATCATGGTTTCGAACCATGCGAACAAAAGGAAGCAGATGAAGAGCCTTTTGTCGAAAACATCAATTATCTGTCGAACCCAGAATTTGCCCTAAAATATCTCGAACAATGCAATTGGCATGGGTATGGGCTAGGCGAGATATGAGCAAGGGATGCGGATCCTTTGCCAACCAAGATATCAGATGCCATATGACAAGTCAGGGGTAGGGTTCAACCATCCCCTGCCATTAGACATCTTGGTTGAAAATATGCAAGGCCTAGAAATAGGCAACAAGGGGGATTGGCACAAGACCCGTACGCCAATCCAAACACAGAATACACATTAGGGGATTATCTCCCATGGTCTACAAACACCCCTGGAAATAGCAATAATCCCTCTCCTTTGCTAGAGAGAGGTGAAAGTTCGAGAGCAATCCTCAAAGAAAACAACAACGGCTTCCGGACATTTTTCTGAAAGCTGTTCCCCTTAGAGGTTCCGGACGAAATAACACGGTCTCAAAAGAATCGGGTCCCTCCACTAAGAGTGGAACAACCGCAATGGGACCAGATTAATTCATTTGGAGCAGGGAAGAGTCCTCAACATCGCAAGCAACGAGATCTTGAAGAGGATGAACAATTTTGGATCTATGAAAGCGATTCGGAAGACGAAGCCGAAATGGACTATCTCAGACATGCGCGACGACATCACCGCGCTCTAACTCATGAAGATCTAATGGGACAAATGGGTATACGGTTAGGACATGAATGGCACGTAGACCCAGCGAGGTGGGACCAAGTGTTAGGCCTATGGCTCCAAATTCAAGATGAGCATCGTCCACCTCGAGATCCCATCATGACAGCAGTGCCAAGGGAAGACCCCGCCTTCCTTTTCACACATAGAGATGAATTTGCACCTAGAGAGGATCCATTCGTGCCTGTTCCCGTAGAGCCAGATCCAGAGTATAGGGAACATCTAAAAGAATCAAGTCATCACACCCGTGGTTATGGAGACCAAATTCATTCCATCCACATGATCTCCATTGATTTGACCACACCCATCCGCAATCCGACCGATCCATCACGGTCATTGCATCTAGACATGGATGCCATCGACCGGGATCGCGTCAATTCACCATTGTCACCATCGAGTCTCGGCCTTTCGGTGAAATGCTTCATTTTACCCCAAGGACAACTGAGGATATTTTTCAAGCTGAAGAGGGACCCGAGGTTCCAAACGCAGATCTTAACTCGGTGATGATATCCATTTAATCCCAACTCCACATCGGTTGGAGGACGGATCTCACATGTCGGTCGAGGAGACGGCCGACGTGGACATCGGCACGAGATCCAATGAATCCACGGATTCTCAAGGCTAGGGGTAAGCCTTTCCCCCGAGGAGCAAGCCGAATATATTGCCCTTCTCAAAGAAAAGAAGGAGGTTTTTGCATGGTCGTACAAAGATATGCCGGGACTAGACCCGCGGCTAGTCATGCACAACTTAACGCTTGATCCGAAAATCAAGACTGTAAAGCAAAAACTAAGAAAGATGCACCCAACGGTGGCCTTGATGGTCAAAGACGAATTGCAAAAGCTGTTGGATGCACAATTTGTCATCTGCGTGGATTATCCGCCATGGTTGTCCAACATGGTTCCCGTCAAGAAGCCCGACGGGAGGATTCGCATATGCACCGACTTTCGAGACCTAAACAAAGCGAGTCCTAAGGATGATTTCCCCTTGCCAAGCATCGACGCATTGGTAGACGCTACAGAAGGTCACGAAATGCTCTCCCTAATGGACGGTTTCTCAGGATACAATCAAATTCGTATCAATCCTGAAGACCAACTCAAAACGGCATTCACAACGCCTTGGGGGACATTTTGCTATAAGGTCATGCCTTTTGGCCTTAAAAAACGTTGGCGCTACATACCAACGTGCTATGACGTATATCTTCCATGATTACATGCACAAAACTTTGGAAGATTACATGGATGATTTGTTAGCCAAGTCTCTCTTGCGCTCGGGATCATCTCGGTGACTTAAGCAAGATTCTCGATCGCCTCATAGAGCATAAGGTCGATCGAATCCCAAGAAGTGCGTGTTCGGCGTCACATCTGGAAAACTCTTGGGTTTTATAGTCTCAAAATGAGGCATTGAAGTGGACCCAAACAAAGTCAAGGCAATCCTTGAAATGGCTCCCCCAACCACTATCAAGCGGCTCGAAGTCCGCAAGGAAAGGTCGCGTCGATTAAACGCTTCATAGCGCAATTATCTGACAAATGCCGACCAATGAACAAACTATTGCACAAGGGGGTCACATTTCATTGGGATGACGAGTGCCAATCGGCCTTTGACAAAATCAAACAATACTTGGCTTCGCCGCCAGTACTGGCACCACCTAGACTAGGAGTGTCGTTCTACTTATACATCTCGGCTACTGAGGTGGCACTGGGTGCAATGCTAGCCCAGAAGAATGAACTTCACAAAGAACAGGCTACTTACTATCTTAGCCGCACCCTGGTCAGTTACGAACTTAACTATGCATACGTTGAAAAACTTTGCTTGGCAGTGGTGTTTGCTACCAAAAGGCTACGCCACTACATGCTGAGCAATACTACGTATGTTGTGTCTAAGGAGAATCCATTGCGATACATGATGAGTCGTACTTATCATAGTAGTCGCACGACGAAATGGATCATGTTGTTGACGGAATTTGACATTGAGTTTATTGGGCAAAAATCTATAAAAGGACAAGTCATAGCCGATCAACTAGGAGAGGCTCCTCTTGAAGACGATCAGCCTTTGGTCATAGAACTACCCGATGATGAGGTCTTCCATGTCTCGAGAATCGCCGGATTCCGAAGAGCCTGAGTCTCGGGCCGACATAACCTTATTTTTTGATGGTTCTAAATGCGAGCAAGGTGGTGGCGCGAGGAATTGTATTCTTCACACCGCGAGGGCGCTCCAATGCCCCTGTCATTTAAATTAAATTTCCAGTGCACCAACAACAATGCGAGAATATGAAGCCTTGCTCCTAGGTCTTCAAACAACAATCGCCATGAATATCAAAAGACTGAACATCTTTGGCGATTCGCTGTTAATCATCAATCAAGTCAAAGGGGTATATCAATGCAAATGCCCGGTTCTGAAGGCCTATAAAGCCCTCGTGGATAAATTCTTGGCAAAACTTGAGTGGTATGACATCGAGGCACTCCCTCGATCATCGAATCATTTTGCGGACACAATGGCCTCCTTAGGGTCACTAATCCCGCAAGACCTTTCCGGTGATATAACAACCATTCAGGTCAAAACCTTATCGCAACCCGCGATGGAGCGTGCAAGCTCAGATTTGATGCCGAGGAGTCCACATGATCCGGGATCGAACCATCTTCGGATAAGTTCTTTCGAATCCGAGACTATTTGAAACATGCCAAGTGGGGGTCTTTGTTCTCCCCCACTCCCATTAATAGCAACACAACGCTATTCTTACAAGTTCTATCCCAATCAGCATTTGTTAGGGAAGAACTCCAAAAGGGATTGACTGTTCAAACTGTCGAGGTATCCGATCAACGGGACTGGTATTTACCCATAAGAGACTACCTCAAGTTAGGTAATCTACCCTTTGGATTGACGCACGCCGCAAAACGAACATTCAAACAGAAAGCGGCAAAATATGTCTTGATAGGAGACATTTTGTATCGTCGCAGCTACGACGGAATTCTTCTTCGTTGCTTGGACCAGCAAGAGTCCACTTGGGCAGTCACCCAAGCGCATGACGGTACATGTGGTGGCCACTTTAGCGGTATGGCCATTGCAAAGCGCATTCTTCGCATGGGCTATTATTGGCCATCTTTAGAGCGAGATTGTTGCGCGTATGTCAAGAAGTGCGTAAAGTGTCAACATCATGCCAATTTGATGCACGTACCTTCCCAGGCCCTACGAGACGGTCCGGTCTGCTTGGCCATTTTCGTAGTGGGGCCTCGATCTAATCGGAAAGATCTCCCCTGCATCGTCGAAGCCGTCACACGTTTATCATAACGGCCACAGAATACTTTACCAAATGGGTGGAAGCAATTCCGTTAACCTCTACGACAGGACCCCGCATTGCGGAGTTCATTTTGCATTACATCATATGTCGTTTTGGTATTCCATCCAAAATAATCTCGGATAATGGGCCATCATTCAAGAACAAAGACGTGCGTGCTTTAACCACAAAGTACAAAATTCAGCACAGCTTTTCAACACCCTATTATCCGCAAGCAAATGGGCAAGCAGAGGCGTCAAACAAAATGCTAGTCGCCATCCTTAAAAAGACCGTCGTAGACAGTCATAAGGATTGGCACATACAAATCCCACTTGCCCTTTGGGCTTATCGCACTAGCATTCGGACGCCCACTGGGGCAACTCCGTTTTCACTAGTGTATGGCTCAGAGGCAGTAATGCCTCTCGAGTTGGAAATTCCTTCCCTGCGCATATCAATGCAGGAGTTCATCGATGATAACACTACGCGGCAGGCCCGATTAGACCAACTTACGTTGCTTGACGAACGACGCGTTAATGCTCTCGAGCACTTACGTATCTATCAAGAGCGGCTTAAGAGAGCTTACAACATGAAAGTTCACCTAAGAGACTTTCGGGTTGGTGATTTAGTTACGAAGGAAAACCAACAAAACTCTAATTTGCCGTCCCATATGAGAGACAAATTCACGGCAAATTAGTTAGGTCCTTATGTCATTGATAGCAAAATAGGACCAGGAACGTACAGGCTAGCTTCTCTTGACGGTATCAAGGAAACAGAACCCTTGAATATCAATCATTTGCGACCATTTCATATCTAAGAAAGCCATATACCAAAAAAAAAAAAAAAACAAAAAGCTCCAAGGATTATCGCAATCTCTTGGTCAACCCAAAAAGCTCCAAGGATTATCGCAATCTCTTGGTCAATCCAAAAAGCTCCAAGGATTATCGCAATCTCTTGGTCAACCCAAAAAGCTCCAAGGATTATCGCAATCTCTTGGTCAACCAAAAAGCTCCAAGGATTATCGCAATCTCTTGGTCAACTCAAAAAGCTCCAAGGATTATCGCAATCTCTTGGTCAACCCAAAAAGCTCCAAGGATTATCGCAATCTCTTGGTCAATACAAAAAGCTCCAAGGATTATCGCAGTCTCTTGGTAAAAAAAAATCAAGAAATTCAAAAAAAAAAAAACAAAACAACAAAAATCATCAAAAACAACAAAGATTTGCATCTCAATTCTAGGCATACTCGAATTCATCAAAAACAACAAAAACACCAAGCATAACTTTTACCACACTACAGTCAGTGGTCCGGGAATGTACCAAGAGTTTCAGTGATTCGGTCATCATTTTCCTCTTTAGCCATGTAGTGTATCAAGTCGAACAGATTTTACGAAGGTAGAGTCATACTTGAAATACACCTTGTTACGTAACATCCCAACACAAATCAAAACACTAAAATTCCCAAATTGTGTGAACGAAAGACGAAACATGCAAAATAATCTAGGTCACCAAAAGTGAAACGGTTATCTTGCTCATCCCCCGTGCGAATGACCCCTAGAATGCTTGAGAGTTGGCAAAAGGACAAGCATCCTCCCTAACCAATTCCCTAAGAATCCCTAAAGTTCTCAAAAGTTGCAAAACACAAAAAGTTGCAAAATGTCAAAACTCTAAATTTGACAAACTACAGTGCACACATCAAAAGGCACAAACAACAATGATTTTCGTCACTCCATATCCCCAATCCCTTGCTCGAAAGAAAAACAAATCAAAATAAACGGTGATCTCATCACTACAATGAGCAAGTATCCCAATACAATTGAAGAAAAGAAGGGAGTTGACCTTGAATCCCTGGAACTCTCGGCATTCTATAGGTCATAAGGCAAGCTTCGGTACCAATTTGGTTGATAGCCTATCGGTAACTGAAGTAAACCTCCTGCATGACGATATATATGTCACATTAACTTGCGTACAGATCAATGTTTGCATGTGGATGAGCTAGCTTATGGCATCCTGGATTACACCGCAGATTAATCTTAGTACATACAACAAAGGAACCCGTGGAGCTAATTAGGTGATCCTCAGTAGAGGTTCGGTTGAAAGCCCATCTGGCACTGGCGGTATCCTAACAAATACCACTAAATGAACTCAATTGCACACACGGGGATGTTAAATAACTTGGTCAAAAATAGGTCCGATTCATACCTTGTTCAAAAGTCTTGTAAGATAAAGTACAGTCATGGATAGTGAGTTAAAACTAACTGAATCTCAAAAAACCTTACATTCATTCCAAAACCATCTGCGCTACTTATCATCCTTATGATACCATCAGAAAATACAAAAATAGAAAAAACCATGTAAATAAAGAGCTTCTTAAACAACCTACAGTACAATCACCACAAATATCATTCATCCATTTCAATTCGCATATCACATAGACATCTAAAACATTTGCACTCATCATAACATCTGCATTCATCAAAATGAATAAACATGCATAACAAAAAATCACATCATCACATGTACAAAACCAAAAATAAAACCGGTATATATATATATATATCGTCAAAAAGATGCCCGTAGGCTACAAAACCGGTCCTCAGACCTCGCAATCATATCCAAAAACCCAACCTAAGGCGTCGGCCACCATGATCACGCAGGATCGGTGCGACGGGAACTACCCCCCATAGTGTGGGTCCTACGGGACCCTGCAAGGCGGCTACTACTAGCCCCCGCATCATGCCTGCTACCACCCCCCTCATCTAACCGCTTGCGACGAGAGGATGCTGACTGCTCAGTCAAACTATCCCTCGTCCATCGAGAAGATATACTGATCAAAGGCTCAGGTAGCCGCCCACCAAGGTGGATGACCTCCCTCTCCAAGTCTATCTGGTACGAGACACCACTACTGCCTCCCGTCGATGATAGATAGACAATGCATCATCGCGCTGCGCCAAAACTCTATCCCGCTCTACCAACTGAGCCCGCAGAAGATCCCTCTCCTGTCGAGCATCCCCCAACTCCAGATCCCGCATCCGCAGCAGTTCTGTAAGTCGAGCAATCTCAACACCTACCTCTGACCCCACCTCCTCTGTATCTGTCGGACGCATAGGACTCGCGGGGACAGTAGCCTGCTCAGGCTCCAACTGCTCCTCCACATCCTGCATGTCCGGCTGCTCCGGAACACCCAAGTCCACATCCTCATCTCCCACATCCACCATGTCCGCATCATCCAACGGACCTCCCCAATCACCCCCTGCTGCCTCAGCATCCTCCACTGCCGCCTCCGCGCCTCCCAGTGGCCCCTCTCCTCTCCAACGCCGTAGTACCCACCACGAATCATACTCAGTGGTAGTCCCGATGTCATCCACATTCGGAACCTCAATCACTGCATCGGAATCCTCGCCCAATGGCGCGGTGACCGGTGGCTCCAGATCCCTCTCATCCCCCCACCGTCGATAGACCACGGGCTCACCAGGCAACCCCTGGCGCACCCCAAACTGTCGTGTAACCCGGCGGTACGGAAAGAACTCATGCTCCGTCCCGTGCCGCCCAGTCAACCACCGCTCCCTCCGTACCCGTCGGAGCCACTCTCCAGCCTCAGCCCAGCCTGGACAGTCCCGATAAGGATGCCAAAACACCTCCCCTAGAGTGAGCCGAGAAAAGGCATCAGTGTAGTGCTCAACGGCACTTGCCCATCGCCGACTCTGCCCCTGCTCCGCAGACCGCCGCCACAAAGCTGCATAGCCAATCTCATCGTCATCCATCACCGCCCGCGTCGTCCACGGTAACCCGGTCGGCCTCTCCACTGCTATGTGCTGCCAACCCCAGCACTGAAGAAGATAATTGCAACTCACCCCCTTCCGCTGTCGACAGCGAACGCCGTACAGCTCCCCGTAGAGCTGTGCCAACAATGTCTGTCCCCATCCATAAATCAGCGGTGCCTCTATCGGGCACTCTACCAACTGCCATACCAACTCCAGCAGGTTCCACGGGAACCTCCCACTTGACGAATCAGGTAGAAGCATGTTAGAAATGAGGCCCATCAAGAATGCGTGCCTCACTCCTAACACCCCCCTCTCCTGCCACCAGCTAACAAAAATCCTGCTAGCCTGACAATCCACCTCGGTTGTCTCCACTGGGTTCGTTACACCCAGCCCGCTCCGCATGCCCAAAACATCTCGTCAGTATAGTAGTCCGCTGATCACGCGGTGATGTCCTAATGGGCAGTCCATCTATCGAAATCCGAAGCAACCGATAAACGTCCTCCAGTGTCACAGTCATCTCCCCTGTCGGAAGATGGAAAGTGTTGGTCCGCGGATCCCAAACTTTGATCAGGGCCGTCAGATAGGCCTGATCCGGGACCACAGGCTCCAGTCGAGCCACCTGCTTGAGCCCAAGGGCATCAAGCCACTTCCAGTCAACATCAGTCAGCGCCGATCGCGCCTCAGCAAATGCGGCAGGTACACGGTACCGGCTCCTAACCTGCAAAACAATAACACACACAAAAATTCAAAACTAATTTTTCAGATTTAGGGTTCCTAACCTAAACTGAGTAATTACAAAAAACAACACAAAAATTCAAAAATAAATCTTTCAGATCTAGGGTTTCTAACCTTAAGTGATTGAATACAAAGAAATAACTAAGTGTCAAGATCTAAATTTTATTTCAAACAAAGAAATAAACAAAAAAAAAAATTCAAATCAAATCATCAATTGCAAGAATAAACTCTAGGGAGCACTTACGGATTTCGCCTCCGCTCCGCCGCTCGAACCAGTTTGTGCACTCATGATGACAAAGAGAATTCTGGCAGCGCTTCGCTTCGCAGAATTACCTCCTCCTCCCAGAGCTACCAAATCGCAAGAAAAAAAATGACACAAATGAGCCCAAATCCAAGTTTTGGGCCTTAAATAGGCCTACCAACTGGAAATCGTCCTTGGGTGGGACGAGCGCTCTGGTCAGCGCTCGTCCCACCCAGGGACGATTTCGCAATTGGAAATCGTCCCACCCAGGGACGATTTCCAGCCGAAAAAAGTCAAAACAACAAAAAATCAACAAAAATGAACTAAAAACAAAAAAATAAATTTGCCTAATAAGAGTGTTGTTGCACTTGACATCCCGGCATACAAAATACGCATTGGCGTTACAAAATGTCAATATCCTACCCCCCAAGAAGGCTAACATAGCCGGACCGCTCCACGGGCAGACGGATTGCAGACAATTTAATCCCCAAATGGTGTCACAAAAAACAACAAAAACAGTACAAAATTCAACAAAAACACAGAGACACATTGCCAGACATAAGTGCTCATGCACTTAACCTCTAGGCAAAGAAAATCGATGTCGAGGTCCAAATTATCGCTCTCCTACTTCCCCAAGAAGGCTACAATAGCCGGACCGCTCCACGGGAAGTTAGATTTTTGATGATTTCACCTCATTACGGCATCACCAAAAGGGTTAACACCCACCAAAAACAGGTCCAAATGTTGGAAAAATTGCACACGCTTAACGGTAAACCCTTTAAAGGCACCCTTGCACAAGTCATCTTGGGTCAAGCGACTCGTCGCTTCTCTCACGAAGGTCATTCCCTCATCGATTCGTCGCTTGAGGGGGTAGTCACACTTAGTCACCAATCAACAATCACACACCCAATTAAGGAAAACGACATGCATTCAAAGAATCATTGACAAAGACAATCACGCTCCTGCTTGGGGCGATAAACAAGCAACAATCAAATCAATCGAACACTTGGCATTTCGTGAATCATGAACACAAGGTTCCCCCTGAGGATAAAAATGCCCTTCACTTGTTCATGGTGATCAATGTCTAAGTTCAAGTCACACCTCACCAAAACAGGTTAATACTTGAAATCAAATTCCTTAGCTCGTCAAAAGCAAGGATTCAAGAATGCATGCCCTTTCCATACTTGGGGCATCAAAAGTTGGTTAGGTAACCAAGAAACCCTAATCAGTAGTGCTTTGGTTATCTATTTTTGCTCGACCATCTGCGTCACCCATAGCGCTTCCCAAAAAGGGGCATCTTGTAGACACCAAAACAGCACCAATCCGATTATGTGATTGCAAACACTGATCGCTTTGACAAACACAGCCCCCAGGGCAGCCCTCAGAGGTCAAACAGTGGTCTTAACCACTTTCATAGCAATTTTGTGAGGTCAAGAAGCAATTTGGCACACTTAGACACTTTGCCTAGTAATCGTCTCACCCAGGGACGATTGCTGAATTGAAATCGTCCCTGGGTGGGACGATTTCCAAGTTTAACGGGCAAAAAGGCAAATGGTGCCAAGTGGCAGCCCAGAACAGTCAGTTAATGACTCCTGCCTTGCACGCGTGTGTAGGTGGACAGAGGGGCCGTTAGAAGACTGTCACAAAAGGCATTTATCAAAGCCCAAGTCAATGGAGGACTCCCCTCCCTCATGGGAAGACAAGACTGCCACATGGCGCCTATGACCAACACATGGCATTTGTGCTTCCCTCCCAAAAGAGACCCCATGGGTCTATAAAAGGTGGGACTTTTCTCACCCAAAACATACAGGTTGAAGGAGTTTTCAAGCAACGAAGTGCTCTCGAGTTGAAGACCCACTTGCATCCCTTTTGGTTCACCTTCCCACATCCACCAATCTCTTTTGCAAGGGAGGTTGTTGGGTGGCCTTTGGAAGCTCGAACCTGACCCAAATCCAACACATGGACACCCGAACCAACCAATTCGCCGACCCCCAATCCTAAGAGGTTTTGGGCCCATCCCTAGTGGATTGGCTCAAAAATCAAGTGTCCACGGTGGGAGGCCCACTTGGGCACCCCGCACTCCCCAAGTCCTATTTTAAGTTTTAGAGCATTTTGAGATTACTTTTTCGGGTTGCATTTTGTGTTATTAGGTTTGATTAACCCATAGCTGCAATTTTGTAACTTTTGGTCGATTCTAGTATGTTTTGTGTCGCTTTGTTGTTTCATTGACTTGCAGGTGGCGATATCAAATTCCCGAAGATAGAGGCCAAATTGGGAGAATCCGACCATCTGGGTCGTCCCAAAATGGCCCCAATTACATAACCCCCTTGTCTGCAGGTGTTTTGGAGACCTCGGGAGTCGACATTGGAGCGTGTCAGTTCGGCTTCCCCAACACAGAAGAAATCGTCCCACCCAGGGACGATTTACAGTCAGAAATCGTCCCACCCAGGGACGATTTCCAGTTGAAAGCAGATTGGCCGACTGTCTCAGTGGCAATGGTCTATTGGTAACATTTTATGTCTTACGGCAAGTTTTCGGGCTGTTTAGAATCATTTTGTTCACTTGTTTTAGATAAATGTTTGCATGCATAGTTCGTTAAATTTTAAAAGAACAAACACCTTTCATTTGCGGCGGGTGCTACCGACATCTTGGTTGTTTCTTTGTTCGCGAGGAGAAGCAGCGAGAGGTGAAGAACTCATCGACATCGGCGGCGGCATCATCTTGGCCCGCCCATTGCAATCGTGGGCACGCGGAAAGAGGAATCATTCGGTGATTGTAATCAAACTCTATTTGCGCTCCTAGCCCCCGAAAAGGGAGGAGACGTCATTGTAAGAGAGATCAAGGGATATTAATGAAAGGGCTGTGTTTTCTCTATTTGCTTGTGTCTCTTCCAATGTGTTTCTTTTCCATTTCATGCAATTTACATTTCTAGGACTTAAGCGTACTTGATTTTGAATGCAATCGCACTTAGTGTTTCCTTTGCCCAGAATCTCGTGCTTTCAATATCTATCTATCTATATATCTATCTATCTATCTATCTAAATATAAGCAATCATATGATTTTCAATGATGCTTCCTCAATTATTCTATTACTATGTTTTGAAATAACTGAAACACACAATCTCTTCACTTTCTAAAAATAGATGTAATATTTCAGGATGATATTTCTTACAACTACATGATAACTATTATTTTAGGATGATATTTCTTACAACTATAGGATGACATTGAATTTTTCCTCATATAATAGTTAATAGGAATATGTTGACAAACCATATGGATTTTCTTTCTTTTTAATAGTTTTCAATGTTTTGTAAGTTTTTTAAGAAAATTTAACATTTGTTGAAATCTAAGATCACCATAGAGCCCATTATCAAATCCATGTACTAGTTCTATTGTCACCATGGTTGCATGGAATCCTTTGAAAAATGTTACTAACTCTTAATTTTTTGTAATCGAAAGAAACAACACATAAAAAAATAAACATATGTTAAAAGTGAACTTATATTATGTTAATAACATTTTTTGACTTTTTATGGCAATGACTTCTAGTAGTAATATGACTTTTTCATATTTTTAAATTTGATTCATTTCTTAATAAATACTGTCATAAATATCATATCTTTTGTAAGTTATAAAAGGATTCAAAAGTTATCTTTGATCTACTAATATTAGCTAATAGTGAACCAAATGTGAATCCACCATTTTAGGTTTATATTTTTCATTTTCATCCCTTAGGGTTTAGTAGGTTTGTTGTCATAATTTTTCTTTTAGCAATTTCTCATGGCTAAAAGCTAAATACTCCTATCATAGTTTTTTTATTTCTCTTATGGGTGGATTGAAAATCTAATTTTATCTTTTGTGAGGGTTTTTGGTAATTGTCTTACGTAATGATAGAATATTTAGTAAAACCCTAGTTGCTTTTGAGTAGGATTTTTTATTGCCCTTATGGATCCTCTTGTTTCATACAAGGGTATTGGAATGGTTACTAGATATAAGAAGAAGTAAATTCTAGAATATTTAAAAATAGAAGATGATCTCGTGTAATCCATTTATCAAGAAAATTACATCATTCATATTCTAGTGCTTAACCATGATTATGAACTCTTCTAGTGCATAAGGGGTTGGACTCAAAATGTACTTGTAAAAAAATGGTAAATCCAAATCAAAATCAAGGTGAATCATGGAGAATCCTAAGAAATTCAAATCAAGCATCTTCATACCAAAATTTGAGGTATTTGAAGCTCTAAAATGTAAGGTCATATTTGGGGCAACTTTTGACCTATTAAATCATCTTAAAACTTCATAAAAATACCACCATTAGATTAGGCTTAAACATTTCTTTACAATGGGTACAAATATGCCTATGTTTGGATATATATTGTGGTAAATTAACCCTAAAAATAATTGGTTTTAAAAAAATTAGTTGAATAGGCCAACATTGAGGGTCCTCATATTTGTCAATTTACAATTTTGAAAATCCTAATATTTGCCCAATTAGTGAATATTTGCCACTATGCATAAACCTGGATAAAGCTAAAGAGGTTATTTATCATTATTACAATGACAACTACTGCAAGTTTGAAGTAATTTACCACATCATTGATAAGAGATGAACAAATTTGTCAACCAATTCATGTCACATGATGCTTCTTGAACCTCAAATTATTTTACACAAGGAACCTTAGTGGTAATGAAGAGGTTTAATAAGGATTTTATACTTACATAGAGAGGATGTCAGGTAACCCTAACAAACATTGTATTATCCCTATTGAGTTGAAACTAAATAAGGATGCAAAAGAGAAATTATTTGTATCCCCCTTCACTAAAGAAGTAAGGTCAAGCCTACAATTAGGTAATGCATTTAAACTTTTAAAGTTTAACACTTTTTAAATTTTTTTATGTAATTAATGTTCTTGTAGTTTACAAATGTAAATAAATACCTTGACTTTTTTGTGCATTTATAGTAGGACAAATATGGATACAAAAAACCTACTCTATAGAGGATGGTTTTTAATATCTTGAGTTAGCTTTGTATCACTTCTAGGTGTGAGTGCAATCGGTCTCTATTTGAGGCTATACACACCAAGAAACATAATAGGTTGAACCAAAAATACCTCAATGAATTTGTGTATGTAATCAAATATCAAAATTTGCACAAGATAAGTGAAGGGTAGAAAATCCTATGAGGTAATTCAATTAGATGAGCTAAATCCACTATGTGATTAGATTTTCAAGCGTTCTTTGGATCTTGAGTTTTATTGTAGAGGATATTGAGGCACTTAGGAGGAATAAAGATATTTAAGAGGATCAAAGGAGATAAATCCTAATGATATTGTTCTTAAGCAACCTTTTATTTGCCCACCAATTCAAATCCAAAGCCAACCATAAAGTGCAAGGGAAAGATAGAGATAGGAAAACAAAAAATAAGTTTAAAAATTGATTTACATTTTTAATTGTTGCATTTTTATATGGTATATGGGTTAAATAGTTAATTCTTAAATTATAATTACATTCTTTGTAACAAATATCTAATATAAAATCAAAATTTTCATTCTCTAATTACTAGTTAAAATATATATTTTTTGTTTACTAAAAAAATTCATGCTATTTCCTTATTAAATTGCTAATAAAATCTTAAAAAAAAAAAAAATCAAATTTATTATGGATTATGAATTTTAAAACTATAATATTAAAAATTAAAAAATAATAATAAAAATAACAACTTAGTAATTTAAATTTAGAAGCTTCAACCTTGAATTAATCCCATTGACCATGAAAACTAAAAACACCAAAATTTCGAAGAAATATATACACATAACCTTAAAAAAAAAAGTCAATTCCATGAACCTTCTAACATAGCAATGGAAGCCCAAACAGGGAAAACCAAAACTAATAGTTATATGATGGTTGGGTACTTATTAAGAAGAGATCAGGTTCAAATTTGAAGGAAGTTAACCTTTTACAAAGTAGTAGTTATCTTCAGAGTACATGCCACCAAAGATGATACAAATTTCAAATGATCGGTGGTTCCCATTTCACATTTGGTCAATAAGAACGATACCAATGACGATCCGAGTTATAGGTGGTCCCCATCTCATGTCGGGTCAATAAGAACGAGACAAACAGGTTTATTAGGAGCAGTCTCTTTGGTTTGAACCCTGCACTTGCCTGTTACTAAAATTGATGGTTGTAACCAACTATCCTATGTAACAAAAAAAAATAGTTACATAGTTGTGTTGAAACAATTAACTTTTCCATCAAATTATTACGCATTTTAAAATTACTAATTTGAATTAGGAATACTTTGTAATTTGTATGAAAAAAAATTGTATGGGTTTCTTTCACTTGAAATAAAATTTTTTGGAGTTGGGGTGGAGGTATAGTATTAGCTTTAAGGATTCACTTGAAGTAAGATTATGAGATAAAATGGTGGAGATGTTACCAATTTCCATGTATAAAAAACAAAACTTTGGAATAAAAAAGTATAAATCTTGAGCTTTAACTAACACAGGCTGGAATTAATGAATTAAGACGAGGGATTAACAATAATAACATCAAAAGACCTTCAACTCTAGGTGGATTGGTAATTATCTTTGACCAAGTACTTACCAAGAAGATACTTAAGTTTAAATCTCTAGGCATGCTTGTTGCAAAGGTAGTAGTTTAATTTGAATCCTCTAAGTACATGTTAGACCAAGAGCTACCTCATGCCAAGTCAACAAGGCAGTATAGGCTTGTTGGGAGCAGCTCACTAAGTACATGTTAGACCAAGAGCTACCTCATGCCAAGTCAACAAGGTAGTATAGGCTTGTTGGGAGCAGCTCATGTAGTTTAGTTTGAACCCATGTATTTGCTAGTTAATAAAATTTGCTAGTTAATAAAAATAATGTAGATATAACCAAATAAAAAAACAAACATTTTGTAATTTTGCAAAAAAAAAAATAAATAAATAAATAAATAATCCCTATAATAGTTTTAGACGCAAAGACAACCTTGATTTATTCCGGAAGCTTGTCCTTGAAATAGATCTATAGATTGAATGTTACGCCTCTCTCTTGCATACAGTTGTCCGGCACTTTCTACACAATGCGAAGATACTATCCTTCGGAAAAAACACGGCGCTTGCAGTAAGATTCTTGTCAAAAATAATTATTGCATATGTATGGAAATTTTATGGTTTTTTGACGACAGGCGAAAAGAAAAATGAAAGAGACCTGTAAAAGCGATTCAATTGCTGTCAAACAGATCATTATGTGGACCTTCAATCTTTATGGGTGGACGACTGGTTAAATTTAGTCTCTTAGATAAAAATCAGTTACACCTAACTTTTCAAGATTCGAGGCAACGCCATATGCACCATTGAATGTGAACGTCCTTTTTACAGCAAGCTCGCTCAATCCTTCTTACAACATATTCTTGTAGTATGGAGTTTGGTTTCATTTCAATATTTGGTTCTGAGTTGACGTGTAACACGCAAGCAATCTAGTCGGCTGAGGTGACGTCTAACGTTCAATTTTCAACATTGGCCTTCGGTCTAGTCTTTAACTTTTGAGATTCCTTGTAATTGCGTGGAAGTCTGTACTACTACAGGCATTCCAAACATGACCATATATAAGTTTAACTCAACCCATGGTCCTCCTATGGTATTCATGTGGGCTATAATTTTGGTTGGATACATACACCGACGATGGAATGGCCAATCTCTGAGACTTTCCTTTACCATAATTTTCAAATTGCACGCATTCAATCTCCTTGTGCCAAATCCCGCGGTCCCAAATCACTGTCAGTCAGCCCACCGATAAGCATTATCCTCAGACTCTGTCCGTCCCTTTCGCCGTCATGGCGTGGTATTCTACTATCACTGTCTCTAGAATTCAAGTACTTTTGCTTCGGTGTTATATGGTCATTCAAGGAAAGTGATCAGCTTATTAGGCGATTCTGACCTTGTTAATTGTCAATATTCAAAGCAAAGTTCGACCTGTAATTGCGGTGATGAATGTCATGAACAAAAAAAGAAGAAGCCGATGGATTTTGACTGACTTCGATTTCTTACCTAGCCCTTTAATTCTCTTATAAATCCCTCCTTCATCCTTCAAAGATTTCAACCCTCCATCTCCATGTCCATCTCCCCCACTATCACACCAAATTACTCTTCTCTCAGCCTCGATTTTGCAATTTTTTTATTCTTCACGAAAGCATTGTGCTTTGAAGCCCATTTTTCAAGAGTCACAGAAATATTAAAGATGAAAAGCGATATGGGAATCCTGGTAATTCTGTCATGTCTGGCTATCGTTGGATTCAGGCCGGGCAGCGGAACGAGATTGAGGGTGAATGACGTGTCTATCGGCCGGAAAATTGCGCCTGCTTTCGATGCTAAGCTGAATTCTTTCTCCGAAAGCGCAGGCTTGGCCCCTCTGCAAGTTCCGGCAAAGAAAACCGTTGTGTCGTTTGAGGAATCCGAGAAGCAGGCCCGGCCGGATTCTTCAAAGAATGCGGCAAATGAGAAGAAAAGGCTAAAGAATGGATCCAATGGCGGTGCAAAGGAATTGCCTAAAGCTCTGAGGGGGTGATCTATAGTGTTCTCCCAGAGATAGGGTAAGGCCTTCTGCATGGATTTACAGAGGAAATGAATTGGTGAACGGGGGGAGGCTCTCCACATCGAAGCACATCCCGAGGGGTGGTCACAATAAGATTTATAGGACTGGTAAGTTTACTTGGAGAAGTGCACTGGCTCAAATGCAGAAACGGGTTCTGGGGTCTTCTCCAAGCCCAGGAGGCGGTAACTAGAGCACGATCTGCGCAGAGGATCATCGTTGAGCCAAATATGTGGAGTTGAAAGAGCTAGTAAAGGAGCCAACGGTTGTATATACAGGGTGGTTTGCTGCCGACCGTCAACTCGCCAAATTATTCAGATTTAGGGTTATTTTCTAGCATGGCGAAGACATATTTCTGGCAGCAAAATTAGACTATTTTGAAGGGGAGATATCTTGGAAGGATCTGAGTCACGCCGAAGACCTAGCCGTCATACTCTATATGCCATTTCCTGCACCCTTTCGAGGAGTAGAAGCTATTTGCTTCCATCGGAAAGATTCAGTAGTTAATGTGTTTATTCGCTTTAGTCGGATAATCATAACAATAGACATCAAAATTATAAAGCTTTGTGTAATATTAATATGAATATTTGAAGTGATAAGCCTTGGGTTTAATTCCTTGTTATATGAAGATGGAATATTTTAAGTGATAAGCCTTGGGCTAGTTCCTTGTTAATGCATATTTTTCAATAAATTCAACCACATGGTCTAATAGCAATGTGAAGGAATAAAAAGTACATTTTTCATCCGAGGTTTCAATCAATATATCTTATACATAGATACAGGAGGAAACTTTTAGGTAGGAGTGTATGGAGATACATGGATTAAGGGTTTAGTGTAACCATATTATAGAACATCGAACGTTGATTTACTGCATGGAATTCTTATAAGTAACATGTTTAATTTAATATACCTCACTAAAAACATAAAATAATATTAGTATTTTAATATTTATTTTTATTAATTAAAACTAAGATAGTAGTTATATCCGAATTCAGGTTTAAATTTTGGAAGCTTATTGCAAAGGTAGTAGTTTAATTTGAATCTTTGAGTGTGCATCAAACTGACCATGGTACAAATCCCGAGTACCCGGTGGTTCAATTCACCACGAACTATAAAACAAGGAGGTGACGAAGTGGAATAGGTTTTGTGGATACAACCCCTATAGTTTGAACCCCACGTTTGCCAAATACTATAATATGATTTGGCCGTGTAGTTAATACATTTCTGAACAACTTTTCTCTTTTTGTAGTTTGGTCTTATGGCCTCTCCACTAGTCAACTTTCTACTATAGTTAGTCCCTCTAATTATCTTCAATAAAATGGACCAAATGGGCCTCTATGATATTTCCTTTAGAGCTACCCAAATGGATTTACTTTTACCTTAGACTCTCTTGTATTTAGAACTCTCTCTTGGGCCTATCTTCTATATGCACCTCTATATCTATGATGGTCCTATTTTTCTAATATTTATCTCTTCCTTCTATATTGTCTTCTTGGGTTTATCTTTTATATGATCATATTTCTCTTATATTGATATCTTTCTTATGTATTGACTTCTTGAGCCTATGTCAAGGTCAATATGGCCTGAATCTTCGTTTATTGCTTATGTCAAGGCCAATATGACCTTAATCTTCTTGATCTTTTTATGTCAAATTCAACATATTTATGACATTATTCTGCTTATGTCAAGGTCAAATTTCTCTATGAACTGATTCTTCCACTACTTATGTCAAGGTCAAATATCTCTATTACCTAATTCTTTTATTGCTTATTTCAAGATCAATGACATGATTCCTCTTCTGCTACTAGCTAAATTATTAAAGCTATATAAAGTAATATTTGTTTGCTTCTTTATACTTATTTAATATTGATATATTATTGAAATATATCTATCTTCTTTATATATCTACCATAACTCTATATTCTTGTTTTTGCCTATGTTCTAAATATATATTTTCTATCGTAGGAAAATTTGAATGCTTATCAATCCACTACAATATTTTTTTGCTTTGTTATATCTTTAAATATTTGTACTTAGAAGATAAAATTCTTCTCTATATTCCATAGGAAGCTTTTCACACTTCTAGAATATTATATTCCAAGAACTCAATATGAAATTCCTTCTTACTAGAGAATCTAAAATATTGTTAGGGTGACTTTGTATGTCTTTGAATCTTCCAACTATCTTCTACGAATCTTAAAATCAATATCAGGGTTGGCTATATCCCTAAATGACCAACTATTCTTGAGTTGGTTTACCTATTACCAATATAGTTGATTCTTAGTCTTCATTGGTTATTCTTCAACCATAAAAATAATCTAGCCTATCTACCTAATATGACCTTTAAAATAGAGTTTGAGTCTCATTGCCTTGAAAGTGGATAGACTCTTAATCAACTTTATCAAATGTGGATAAAGTTAATTTATAATGGTGGCTTCAATAAAATTGTAGAAACCAAATTGCAGCCATTAATGCTCCATCCTAACCATCCCACTTGTCCACCATACACCTTTCCCATCAATTATTTGGCTCATTTCCAGCTTTATCGCCATTATTTGACCCACATCCACCTTTCCCTCTATTTCCTAACCCAATTGGGCTTATTTTAATATTATTTTATATTATTTTATATTTAATATAATATTTATATTATATTATAATATATTTATTATAAAATATGTATTTATAAACCCAATTAACCACAACCATTTGATCCAATATAATCTCCACTATCCATCTGCATTAATCCATGCCACACTTAAAGTACAATATTAGCCCTAGGATGTGATTTAATATTAGCCACATGATCTACGGTATTGAGCTAGAACCCTAATAAACCCTAAGGTTAGATTATAAGTAAAGGCATGTGCAAATGTTCAAACCCTAGAACCCTGGAATGTTCTAGTCCTGGAGAGATTATTGAAGAAACCCGCATGAAGAAGAAATATTGTAGAGTCCTCAAGATCCAAAACCCTATCTTGCCATAGGACTTACATCATTCTAACCACTTCCACATCCATCCCATTTTGTTTTTGCAATCCACAATCTATTCTCCATTGTCGTCGCAGTCCCCTTCCATATGTTGCATTCCTCGCATCCCCATGATCTACTTCTATAGATTTACCCTACTCTGTAGGTGCTCACCAAAGCTTTCCAAACTCACTGCAAAGCATACCAAGCACACACCAGAGCTTGCCATATCCCACAAGTGCACACCAAAGCCTACAATATCCCATAGGTGCACACCAAAGCCTACCATATCCCACAGGTGCATGCCAGAGCTTGCCAAGCTTGCACTATAAACTTACAAAGCACCCACTAGATATTGTCGTCATTATAAAACCCTAATTAGAATCTGTTGCATCAATAGATTTACAATGAAGCAACATCAAGATAGCAAGGTAAATCACTATTTGTGTCACTTAAATATTTACATTATTATCTTGTTCTGTTCACATTTCATTGTCATAACTAGGGTTTTTAAGTGGTGATTTATGAGGGCTCACACTATGGAGCCCTTATTTGTTATTACTGATTCTCCTGGTTTATTTGTGTGCAAGATTTGATAATACATCAAAAGCATTGAGCAGTTGTTGAAGCTAGAGTGGCCCAAAATCGGATACCTGAAGCCCACTCAACCTGTTGGGAGAAAAGCACATTGAAGACACTTTTTCATTGTAGCTAGGGTTTCAGAGAACCCTAGCAATTTGTATTAATTATATCACAATATTTTTGTCAAGGAATAATTAATTGTACAAAGGAGTTTTTTAGCTCCCCCTGTTATTTAATAATAATATTTCTTATGCAATTACATTTTTCTTATCATATTTGTTTACTTTTTGCTGTTATTTAGTGTCGTACTTTTAACTCTACAAAAATCTATCAATCTGGACAAAGTATGGTTGTAGATATAATACCACTATTGGTATTTTGTTAAAAATATATTATATTACATTAGTAGGGTCATGTAAATGTACCTTCCTAGGTACATACTTAGGACATTAGATTACTTTAGGGGGAAGTTATCTAGTTACTTCATGCAATGTAATAAATGCATAAGTGTCAATGTGTTATCTGTATATGTGCAAGGTGTCCCTTGCATAGCTAGGTAGAGTGTTGGCAAAGGAACCTCTCTTTCTATATAAAAATGGTCTCTGGATAACAAGTATATAGAAGCTCTGAGTATATTTGTAGGTAGTAGCATAGATTTGTGTAGATCACCATATATTGGTGATGGATGTAATGTTTTCCAGTAGCTTTGTTCATGGAGTGTCCTTTTCCTCCATAGCTATATTGTATTTATTTTCATAATTTATATTTATAGCATATTTTAGTCATCTCACAAATTTACTTTCTTTCAAATTATTCTGCATCTTGTGATAGTTATCTCCCATTGCATACTACATTAAAATCTAACAATGGTATAAAAAACCACCATTATCATTGAGCCTGAGTTTTTTGTCAACTTGATGTGCTACTAGACCAACCACTGTCAAAAATTCTCAAAATATTCTAGGCAGTAGAATTAGGGAGAGCCACAAGTGAGAAGTGAAAGAAATGTTAGTTCTAAAAATACTGAGATTACATTTGACAAGAGTATTTCCACAAAGTTGGAAGAAAAAATCATGAAGACTAGGACTCAACATTCAATCCACTAGATTGACAAATCAACTAGTGAAGATCATTCAAGATATCTAGAATTTGATTAAATTACATCATTTGGGTCATTTAAATGTACCTTCCTAGTTACATAATTAGGACATTAGATTATTTTAGGAAGAATTTATCTAGTTACTTTATGCAATGTAATAAATGCATAAGTGTCATTATGCAAGTTGTATATGTGCAAGATGTCCCTTGCACAACTACATAGAGTGTTGGCCAAGGAACCTCTATTTCTATATAAAAATGATCTCCTTGTAACAAGTATATAGAAGCTCATAACATGTTTGTAGGTAGTAGCATAGAGTTGCGTAGATCAGCATATATTGGTTATGGGTGCAATGTAGTCCAGTAACTTTGTTCATGGAGTATTCATTTCCTCCATAGCTCTATTGTATTCATTTTTATAATTTATATTTATAGCATATTTTATTCATCTCACAAATTTACATTCTTTCATATTATTATAAATATTATGATTTCTATATTCCATTCCATACTGCATCAAAAGCTAACATTGGTATCAAATACATGGTAGATCTATCCACAATAGATCAATAAAAAACCACCAATATCATTGAGCCTAAGTTTTTTGTCAACCTGACATGCTACTAGACCAACCACTATGAAAAACTCTTAGAAGAGTCTAGGTGGTAGAATTAGGGAGAGCCACAAGTGAGGACTAAAAGAAATCTTAGTTTAAAAAATATTGATATTGCATTTGGCTATATTATTTCCATAGAGTTGCTAGAGAAAACTTGTGAATACTAGGACTCA
This sequence comes from Wollemia nobilis, assembly GCA_028583015.1. Taxonomy (NCBI): domain Eukaryota; kingdom Viridiplantae; phylum Streptophyta; class Pinopsida; order Araucariales; family Araucariaceae; genus Wollemia; species Wollemia nobilis. The sequence continues at coordinate 1,214,220 of JAQPPZ010002738.1, read as the reverse complement.
ACATTCAATCTACTAGATTGATAAATCAACTAGTGAAGATCATTCAGGATATTTAGAATTTGTTAACTATTGCCCAAAGTTTCTTTTATTGTAGAAAATTAATTCTTTGATGATTGGGAAACCTCCTACAATAGAAATCTAGGAGACTTCAACTTCGTTACCCAAAGGTTGGTGTGCCTTCATAGTGCAGATATTAGTTCCTTGTGCAAGAAAAGAATACTACAAAAGAATATTTTTGGAGAAGAGTCATGGGGAAGTTAGGATACTGAATATTTCGATTGATAGATTTAGAAATTCATAGAAGAACAGAAATTCATAGTAGCCTTGATCAAGAAGAAAAAACCACAAAAGCCTTGATCTATAAGAAAAGGCCATATAAACCTTGATCTAGAAGAAAATGCCATAGCAGCCTTGTTCTAGAAGAAAAGGCCATAGAAGCCTTGATCTATAAAAAAGGCCACAAAATCCTTGATACTAAATAAAATGCCGTAGAAGCCTTCATACTAAATAAAATACCATAGAAGCCTTGATACTAAAAAAGGCCACAAATGCCTTAATCCTAAAGAAGGCTCTAGAAGAGAGTATCTGATTCAAAAGTAGATTAATATTTTAGTACTAATACTTTATTGTAGGGAAAGGAGATTCAGTGAGTTGAGAAACTTCTTACAAGAAATTTAGGAAGAGTATCATCTTTAGAATCAATCCAAAACATGAATCAAAATTAAAGGTAAATAGATCAAGGGAAGATCTCATTGAAGAAATTCTAGTATTGAAATAAGAAATACTAGGAGAGTCTTGCTTGAATCCAAAAATAGAATAATCTAAGATCTAGAAGATCTCACCACCAACACTTCTAAGAGTAGAAGGTTGAATAAAATGTCTCAGGGAAGACTATAAGAAGATGCAAGATCAAATACCTTTGGGAGGTCTTAATGAGCATTCAATAAAAGTCTATGAGAGCCTTACTGAAGAAACCATCAAAGGAGAACTCATTGGATAAATTCACTATAGAATATAGTGAAATATTTGGGACAATTATCGCCATCCGACAATAAGCCCAAAATAAGAATAAAAATTTGGAAAGGAGTGCCAAATATAAAAAGACCTCAAGACATTGAGAATATTGAGAAAAATATTAGGGACAATTATCGTCATCTGATAACAAGCCCAAAATAATAAGAAGAATTTGGAAAGGAGTTCCAAATCTCAAAATACCTCAAGATATTCATAATATTGAGAATAATATCATGTTTGAAGTCATAATTTGACAAGAAGACTTGAATATAGGAGAAGTGTACCAAATCCAAGATATTTTAATATTACCTCTCACAACAATAAGGCACCATTTCAGAGACAACAACTTCTTCAAATCTACAACAAAAGGAGAAGATTTCTTAGAGGATCAATTCATCAAAACCTAGGCTTGTAAAAGAAAGTTCAAGATCATTTTTTGATGAAGAAGAAACTAAGAAGCAACTTGGTGATCTTATACACTAAGATGTACATCCTCTACAAAAGTAATAAAAAAGCTACAAAATATTTTAAAAGGGTAAGTAACTATTGGTGCAAGTAGATTAATTAATTGGATTACTTACCAGATTTATGAAAGCACCTTAATTTGAATTAGAGTTGCAAAAGAGGAAAATTGAATTACAGTCTTCAAAAGTGCAAAAGGGAAAAGTTTATTTTAAGGTTCATTTGCACATTAGCTTTGGAGTTTATTAGAATACAAAATTAAAACTATCTATCAACTACCAGATATCTACTTTGGAAGAAAAAAAACTAGTTCCTACAACTTTTTTTGTAGTGAAATTGCAGAATAAATCTTGAAGATTCATTTCATATTATTCTTGATTAGTTGCTTTAAATTGATTAAGTGCACTTATAAATTATTTTGATAGTTTATTGAAGTGATAAGGTGTTAATGTTAGTGCATTAAAAGTGAAATATTAGTAGGTTAATTTGCACTACTATATTACTGTAAAAAATCTTAGTTTTTATTTTCTTGAGAAAGGAAAAAATTTAGATTAGAATCAAGTGTCTAAAGACACCATTAGTGCAGCCAAGAGAAGCCACCAAATCAGACATGAATCCTCCAGACATTAGAGAAGAAAGTAGTCATTGAAGATCAGTAAAGGAAGCCTAAAATTAGGGTTACGCATAAGAATTTGGACTCAAAATGTACTTATAAAAAATGGTGAGTCTCAATAGAAATCAAGGTGAATCCTAACCAAATCAAATCAATCATTTTCACACCAAAATTTGGGGCATTTGAAGCCCTAAAAAGAAAGGTCATATTTGGAGTACATTTTTACCGATTAAATCATATTATAACTTCATAAAAACACCAGCATTAGATCAGGGTCAAAAAGATATTTCCAATGAGTACAAATATGCCTATGTTTGGATATAAATTGTGGCAAATTGACCTTAAGAATAAATTAGTCCTAAAAAATTTTAGGCAAATGGGCCGACGTCAAGAGTCCTCATATTTGCTAATTTTCAATTTTGAAAATCCTAGTATTCACCAAATTTGTGAATATTCACCACTATGCATAACCCTGCCTCAAATCAAGACTTGGTGAGTCTCAAATTTAAAGCACAATAAGGTTTTTGTTACAAAGAAATAGTTCAAACAAATACAACAAAAGAAGATCTTCTATCAAGTGGTTACAATATTGGGTTCATTTATAAAATAACCAAGTAAAAATGTGAAGGTTTCTAATAAAAGAGACATCCTCAAAACCCTTACATTACATTCAAAAATCTGCCACAAAACCAGAAAATAAAACCTGCAAAAAGAGTGCAAGAAAGGGTGCAATAAAAAGGTGTTTATATACAAATATTATTACATGGTATTGCACTTATCTAATATATTCTAAGGAGTAAGAGGACATATTTGAAGGTGAATCAAAGGTACATTATTATCAATAAGAGAACAATCAAATACTAGCACACTCCAAGCATAAATAAGACTCTCGAAAGGGCTCACATCGTGCATGGGTTGGACAGCCATAACAGGTAACCTATAAAGCACAAGAAAGGTGTCACATTGCTCACTCAAGGAGACAAATCCAGTAGCATATAAGCAAGGTAAATCAAAGCAAGTAAATAAAAATCATACGTCCAATAAAGGAGCATTCAATACCATCATTGGAGCATCAAGAAGTCTCCACCAAAGTGCTATCATTCGAACTCCATTCAAGAGCCACCAAAGCTCCTCTAAATCTCCACCAAAGACCTACCATAAGCATTGCTTAGATGGAAACATCTCAATACAAATGAAGTATAACAACAAATGAGGTGGAAAAATACATTGAAGGGCTTACAAGAAGGCATTGATAAGATAGGGGCATGCAAAGGAAAGAAGGTGTCACTTGTCATTATCCAAAAGAACCCTAAATGCCTACAAAGGAATGTTGAATTTCACACATGTGAAAGGAGATGTTACAAAATTATTTTTGAACCTATATTCCATGTGGAAGAGGACTTACTTTAAGCTAGAAGAATTACAATAAGAGGCCTCACATATGTTGAAGCAGAGAAGCCACTTGGATAGCACACAGAGAGGGAATAAAAATGTTCCAAGCAAAGGTGATACTTGTGACAGACATTAGAATAAGGTTGATGAATCTACCAAGTGTCCAAAGCATCCTTGGAGCATTGAATGAAACTACTATGATACTTGTCACACATAAAAATATTGACCACCTATTAAAGGTGCCTTGGATCAGGGAGAATGTAGCATTCAGGAGTATTCAGAAGCACCAAAGTGAAGTGTAAGAAATATCGGTCAAACTAGTCAAGGGAAGCATTAAACAATGGCATTGAAGCTAAGGAGCATGTTGAATAATTTTTCATTACTCACAGTGCCCAAGAAGGATAGATTACAACCATACACATCCAATTTCATAAAGGTGCAAAGCTTTATTAAGGTAAAATTTCCCCTATCTAATTTACTTTCATTAAAAAGGGAGTTATAAGGTTATATTATAAGGTTGAAGTATTAAAGGAAATTAATGTTTATTTTAAAACAAAAATTAGGTAAATTTAATATCAAAGTAGTCTAATATTTGTAAAACATAACTTAGGAGAAATAAGGGATTCTACTTGGAATTAATTCATTAAAATTTGCAAATATTATTGTGTTCTAATTTTCTAAATGTGTGAGGTATAAGGGTTACAACATTAAACTAGGTTATTAAAAATTAGAAACACTAAAATCAAATTCTAAGGGATATTAAAAAGGGGTTTATTAAAGCTTTTCTAAAGTTGGAATATTAGCAAAATATTTGTCTCAAAATTTCGCAAAAAGGAACATGGGGAAATCCAACATTAAACCTCTTCAATCTAGAAGAGTGCATAGTTCAATAGGAATAATAAGGAGAACTAAGGTTGATTTTGGGATTTTCAAAACTTTATAAAATCAATCCAAAAATTGAACTACATTTACAAAAACACTATATAATATTCCAAAATCACTACGGAGTCATAAGGTATTCTACAAAACTTGGTAATAATAGCATCTACCAAAGATTATCAAGTTCTATATAATTTGGAAGATATAAGCTTTCTACAAAACCTAAAATTCCATTAGGTGTATATACTCTCATTACTAAGGAGACATAAGGAAGCCTACAAACCTAAGGATTAATACAATTTTTATCAAATAAATCTTATATATTAAGGAGTTATATCCTACAATATCTAAAACTAGGGAGCTATAAGGATGTCTACTTCTCAGAACACAACAAACACTAATAATTCCTTCATAAAAGATAAGGTGAGTGCCATGAAACTTGGGATAATGAATCTACTCACGAAATATGAAGGAATGTTAGACCTAAATTCAAAGGTAATTCATAGTGAAGCCTTAGAAGATAACTTTGATACTATGGAATTTTATCTTCAAGCCCATCTCAATGAAGATATTGACAATGGAAAAAGTGAAATTTCACTTTCCTTAGACTTTGTGAGCATATTATACATGGCATTGCTCACATACAAATATTACAAGGATGAAAATGTAGAACAAAAAGGATTGATAGATCTACTCAAAAAGAAGACAAATTAAATGAATCGTATCTAGGAAAACTTTTTCAATCCTCATGCAACATTGATACTTTAAGTTCTACTAATTCAAGATCTTATTATGATAGATTAAGTGTTTGTTCAGAAGCTTCTATACATATTGAAGATAGGAAAGCATAATATTTCTTATAAGAACCAAGTAGCAACACAACCACCTATGAAAGCACAAAGACTAGATTGAAAGACAAAGGTAGAGAGGAAGAAGAAGAAGAATATGAATCAGATAAAGGAGGAATACAATGCAAATTGAATTGAAAGAAGTACCTTCAACTACAACTTAATTTACATCATATGAAGACACATATTACTTGTTGAACCTAATCACAGTAAGCAATGAAGGAGAATAAAAATTCCACTATCCAATGGAAGAAGATTCACATTGAAGACTAAATTCTTCAATACCTAAATAATGTAATACAAGGGGGTGTTAGAAATATATTGTAGACACCAAAACAGCACCAATCCGATTATGTGACTGCAAACACTGATCGCTTTGACACACATAGCCCCAAGGGCAGCCCCCAGAGGTCAAACAGTGGTCCTAACCACTCTCACAGTAGTTTTGGAAGGTCAGAGGTCAATTTGGCACCTTCAGGCACTTTGCTAAGTATCCGTCCCACCCTGGGATGAATTCAATCTAGGATTCGCCCCACCCAGGGACGAATTCTGAATTCGCTCCAGGGTGGGGCGAATTGCAGGTTTGATGGGCAAAAAGTCAAATCTTGACAAATGGCAGCTCAGATCCGCCACCCAATGCTTCCTTCATCGCATGGGAGTATGGGTGAGCATTTTTGAGCGTTAGAGGCATCTGCAAGGTCAGTCATGAAGTCCCAATTCAGGGAGGAATCTCCTTCCCCTTGGGAGGGCATGGCTGCCATGTGGCGCCCCTGCATGCCCATTTCAAGAGGCCTCCAGGTCTATAAATTGGTGAGTTTCCTCACCCCAAAATATACAGAGTAGGAGCATTTTAGAGCAATGAAGTGCTGCCATTTTATTTACACGCCTCACACCTTTTGGATTTGCGCCTTTCACATCCTTGATCTCCTTTAGAGGGGAGGTCATTGGGTGACTATTGGAAGGTCGAATCTTGAGCCCAAAACCCGAAATTTGGCCATAGAATACCACCCAATCTGTCGACAACACCTTGTAAGGGATTTTGGACCCATCCCAAGTGGATTGGTGCCGAAATCAGGTCCCAAACGGTGGGCGGCCCGCCTGGGCGCCCCCGCACTGCCGTAGGCCTAATCGCCCTTTTTAGGAACGATTGGGAACATGTAGCATATTTTCCTTTCTATCATTTTCATTTCTTGCATTTTATTTCTATGTTGTTTAGATAGTTTACAATTTTGATTTCATTTCATTTTGATTAATTGCCATTATGCTATCACGTTTTTGCTCTCACTAACTTGCAGATAAGCATCATCAAATTCCCATTGATGGAGGTCAAATTGGGAAAATACGACCATCTGGGTCTTCCCAAAATGCCCCCAATTAGCTAACCCCAAGTTTGCAGGTTTTTTGGAGCTTCCGAGGTAGGACATTGGAGACAGTACCTTTTCGGCGTTTTGTTGTAGGTGAATTCGTCCCACCCCGAAACGAATTCAAATCGGTGAGGAATTTCTTGACTGTTATTTTTGCAATGCCTCCTGGTGATATCTTGATACCCCTATCAAATTTTTAGAGCATTTGGATTTGTTTTGGTCATAGTTTAATTCATTTTTCTCATTCATTTATCGTAGGCTTGGGGATTGCATGCTTTGTTTCATCCGCAGGTGCTATTGATCATCTTCTGTTTCTTTGAACGTAGGATCAGAACATCGGAGGAGTAGCAAGGAATCAAAATTCATAGACACAAGTGGTGGCGACATTTTGGTCCGCCCATCTTACATGTGGGCACGCGGAAGAAGGAAGGCTATCCATGGATGTAACCAAGAGATGAATCTAACGCTCCTCGCCCCTGAAAAGGGAGGATGCGAATTGTAACCGAGTTGTGAAATACATCAATAAAAATAGAAGGGCTATTATTTCATTTTGAGTTTCAATTCATGCTTTCTCCATTTCATGCATTTTTAATTCGTAGGATTTAGCGTTAAGCTTAGTTTCAATTTTGCATCGTGCTTGGGGAGTTTTTCCTTTTTTGTTTCCGTATCCTCGTGCTTTCAGTGGCGATCACGGTGGGACCTTGTCCTCTACCTTTTTGGATCAGAAATTTGATCAAAATTTACCTTGCTTGCAGGTATCTTTTTTTATGGACGCGGATTGTTGTTCGTTCCAGTCTATGGCGAACACAGAACTGTAATTCGTCTCACCCAGGGATGAATTGGAATGCGCCCCACCCTGGGATGAATATAGTCCTGTAATTCATTCCACCCCAGGACGAATTCCAGTCTATGAAGATTCCGGCAGAAACTCAGGACCGACAGATTCGGGCAGAGAAGAGGTAAGGATCCTGCATTTTTTTTGTCATTTTCTGCTCAGTGTTTCTATTTTTGGATTACTTGTTTGCTTAGGGAAAGTTTTCCTTTTTGTTGTTTGCTTGTTTCCATTTTGCAAAGATAAAAAGAACCCCACACACCACGTGGCAACTTAAAAACCAAGGCGCTGGTCGTAAAACCCCAGCCCTTGATCAAGACCAACGGTGGATTTCATCACCACCTTGGCTTGAATTTTGCATCCATTACCCCGATCGCAACTGTTGCTAGACGTAAATCCTGACGAAAGCTGACCGAGTGTAGTCGGGGTGATTCCCAAGCACACGAGGATAAGTCTTCTATGGTAGGTGTCATAAACAGGGTGATTCCCCTTCCGTACCACCTACGTTCCACGTACCATCTACTCTCACGTACCTATAGTTTCCCTCACGTAAGGGCGGGTATATAGAGAGGTTGGTATATCGGCCTGGCAATGGTATATCGAAGGGGCGACCAATTCTGGGAGTCATAAGAGCCCTCATTTTGCATTTAAACGTTCTTCAAAAACCTTCAAAAACAAAAACAAAAACAAAAAATAAAAACACACTAAACCAGGTTTAGGACACACTCTCAATATTTAAACGAGATAATCACTGTTTGTGTATGTGTGTGCTCTTTTCTATTTAGTGTAGCATAAAAAATCATAAAAGAGATAAAAATCTACATAGCTTGTAGGAAAGCACCACCATGGTGTACACACGTAGCCAAGCCCAATCAAGGGCGAAAGCTACGAAAAGTGTACAAGGGGGCACAAGTCGCCTCCGCTACAACACCAAGGACTTGGTCATACCGCCTTGGCGGCCCGACCCGCAAGAGAGTCCGCATCAGTCCATGTCAAGATGGAACTATAGGGACACCACTTTGAGGGACACGTCCGTTCATCATAGCCCCTTTCAGGAGGAGTCCTTACACGTGGCACTCAACATAGACAAGAAAGCTCCCTTAGAAGCTCGATATGAGTGGCCACCGTGCGATGAAGCGCTAGAGCGGCATAGTTTCCATGAGGAGAGGCCACATGATGATGGCTTCCCCCCTTTGCCCCCCATCACTGTTAGAACCAATAGACAAAATCCAGAGCGTAAGGCTCTTCAAACCGGGTGAGCTAACTCTGCCCACCCCTTTCACACATATGAAGGGGAGCATGAGGAAGATGATTACATTCCTCAAGAGCAATATACAATGCGGGGGCCATGCGCTTCCGCACCAGCTAGATACCATGATCACCCACTGAGGCCAGAGCCTCGGGTGAATGCCGCCAACCTCGACAGAGGGAAGCAGCCTATTGAGATCTCGGATCATCGAGACCGAGGTAAGTACATAGGAGAGGCATCCAGGCCTCCTAGGCTCAAGATGGCGGAGCAAATTGACCTGGCAGCCACCAGACATGCCGCCCGCCAAGCGCAAATCACGCGGCTTGAGCAAGATCAATAGCAGCTAGAGCATTTATATCGCCTTAGCAAAGAGCGCATTAGGCACCAAACAGATGAGCTGCTACATAACCCAATGCCTGAGAGGGTTCCAACCCCGCGCACCCAAAGGGCGGAACCATATGAGAGGCATAATCCCTTGGTGCGAGATAGGTCTCCGTGACCTTACCAAGTGCTGCCTCCGAGACCTCCTAGACCTGAGCGGGAGGCCACTCCCTAGAACAACGATGGGTACCCTCCGTGGGGACCCACCCAGGGTCATAGGTCTCATCCAGAGACTCCTCAAGAAGCTTACGAGGAGTACGAGCAAGAAGAAGAGCGGGCTAAAATGCCCTACCTAGGCGGAGGAGTTGCCATCCGGCCACCCCTTCATAGGCCTCAAGTCTCCCACAACCCACAACGGGAGCAAACTAAAGAGGAAGAGATTAAATCTTTCGATGCATACAAAGCGCTACTAGAGCGTTTGGAGTCTGTGGAGACCAAAACTTTTGGGCCTCAAAAGCCCACTTTACGCCAGCTCCGTAGTCACCCTGTGCATCCGTCAGTGCCAGCACCTCCTTACCCCGAGCACTTTAAGCTGCCTCACTTGGCAACCTTTAGAGGGGAGGAAGATGCTCAAGAGCATGTGACAAGGTTCCTGAGCCAATGCTTCGGCATTCAGGACAATGATGCTTTGTTATTGAGAACATTTATAACCACATTCGTAGGCCCTACCTCGGATTGGTTTACTCAGTTACCAAAGCACAACATTAACAATTTAGATCAGTTAGTGGATGCGTTCCTCGAATGCTTCGCCTTCAATACCAAGAAGAAGGCATCACTAAGTGACTTAGCCAGCCTCAGGCAGTATGAGGAGGAGACCATGGCGGCCTACGGGAATCGATGGAGGACATTGCTCTCAAAGCTGCCCTACCTCCCTCCTATGTCCGACCTCACTCAGATGTTCTCCAAAAGTTGTTTGAGATCGATCTCTGTGCTATTGCAACTCGCAACAATATGCCACCCTAGAAGAAGCTCTGCACAAGCCGAATTATTGAAGAGATCAAAATACAGGATGGCGAGATAGCCAAGCCTAAGAAAAAAGAGTGGACTAAAAACACTAAAGCTGGGACTACGCAACAAAAACCCACTGCGGTTAACCAAGTTGCTATCAATGTCCCTAAGCCTGTGCAAGCAACTCAGCCTCAAAAGGCTAATTATCAGGCAGTGCCTCCCAAAAACTATGACAAAGAAAATCAGAGGCAAGAACAGGGTCAACAGCGTCACCCTAGGCGACAATTCACACCCTACACAGAGTCCAGGGACTCCTTGTTTGACCGCTTGTTAGCGGCAAACCTGATCAACCTGCCAGAGATTCAGACTATAGATCCCAATGCACCCAAGCCTAAGGGGTATAGAGAGGACTTGTACTACAGGTTCCATAGGCGGCAGGGACATGACCTAAATGCCTGTTGGAAATTTAAGGGCTTGGTGCAAGACCTGATTGATAACAAGACCCTAGCGATGGATAATCCCGTCGCACCAAGCAATCAACAAATGGAGGTCTTCAAAGACCCCTTGCCTGCTCATGCTCCGTAGGTGAAGACCCTACAAGTTAACGAGGTCACACATAACTGCCCCATGCAGGGGTATGTAGGGATGATAAGTATAGTGACTCGAAATAGGAGGTATCCGAGCACGAATGCTCCTACGGCAGCAGGCAGGAGAGGTGCCAACAACATCGCAACCACAACAACACCTTGCACAACCTCCTCTGCCTAAGCCGGTGGTCACACTTCGGACCAAACTAACTTAGAGTTTGAGGACCACCTCGGCTAGGCTCTCCATATATGAGCTTATACAACAATCTACGCCCCATCGAGAAGCTCTAATGGAGATTTTGAAAGCCATCGAGTTGCAGCCCCACGAGACAAATTCTTTCAACAACTTTGTGGGGCATGTAAAATGATGCACTGAGCCGGTCATCACATTTTGAGAAGACGAACTGAGATCAGTGACTGATGACATGGCGGATCCACCCCTGCACGTTATCGCGCGGGTCAACGGGATCCCATACAAGAGGGTGTTGATAGACACTGGCTCGTCCAGAAACATCATCACAACTGTGGCTCTCAAGCATCTGAAGTTGCCCGCATCTCACATCACAGCTTCCACCTACACTCTGTGAGCATTCAATGATGCAATCTGCTCGACAAGCGGCACAATAGTCCTACCAATCCAAGTAGGACAAAAGACCATACCCACATTGTGCCACGTATTGGAGGGTGAGATGGCCTACAACATCTTGCCGGGTCGGCCATGGATTAGGGACATGAAGTGTGTCCCTTCGATAGCTCACCAATGTTTAAAGTATACATTTGAAGGGGAGGTGCATGTAGTCCCGATGGACTTAGAACCCTTCAAGTATTGTAATGCGGTGCAACTGATGCCGCAATCGACCCTGCCATCAACGCATTTGGATTTTTAGTTAAATCCATCTAAACAGGGTCCGATTTCGTAGGCATCCCCATTAGCAAGTTCTTCAAAATCCCATCCGGGCTCATCTTCATCGTCTGGTCCTCCACCAACGACATCATCTATGGAGGCCAAACAGAAGGACAAAGGGAAGGAACCCCTGGAAGAGGCAAAACCTTTGGAAGAGACACTGCCATCAGTATCAACTATCTCTACTGAGGAGATGCCTAGCCGGATGGAAGTCGAGGCTTCTAGCCCACCCGACATGGAGTGGACTCAAGGAGAACTTCCATTCCCTCCCCCTCAACCACCAATGATCACCGTTGAAATGGCCAATACGGGCCTGGGGGAGTATCTGGTGTGGAATATTGTAGCAACACCCGCACTAGAGTCCATGCAGGACATGGGGAGACCTCGCCTTCCCATCGGCACCATTGTTCCCCTAGGCTACCCGTCGAACCAGAAAAATTTTGTGTATGGGGGCCTTGATCATGGCGTTGCACCATGCACGCAAGAGGACGAAGACGAAGAGCCTTTTGCTGAAAATGTCAACTATTTGTCTAACCCAGACTTTGCTCTGAGATACCTTGGCCAATGCAATTGGCACGGGTATGGGTTAGGCCGATATGAGCAAGGGATACGTGTTCTTTGCCAACCAAGATACCAAATGCCATACGACAAGTCAGGAGTAGGGTTTAACCACCCCCTCCCCTTGGACATCTTGGTGGAGAACATGCAAGGCCTAGGGATAGGCAACAAGGGGGGATTGGCATCAAATCCATATGCCAACCCTAACACCACATATACATTGAGGGATTATCTCCCATTAATGGCAATCAACCTTGTTGGCTCTAGTAATCCCTTCCCTTCGCTCGAGAGAGGAGAAAGCTCGAGAGCTCATTTTCAAGGAAGGTCTAGACAATGTCAAGAAGGGTCCTCGAAGGACGAGTCGAAGTATGAACCAGCATCGTATGACCCCTTCGAATCAGATAGCGATCACTCACAGGTGATCCCCATGGATGAATATCAAGAAAGCCTCTTGACAATGTTCCCCCTGGATGCTCCCATCGAGCAAGCACCGCTCCAAGAACATCAAGTCCCCCCACAGAGAGCGGAACAACCTAGGTGGGACCACATCAATTTTCTTGAGCAAGGCGAGCCTTTAATGCCGCAAGCAGTCGGAGCCAACGAAGGCCTTTGGATCTCCGATAGTGATTATGAAGATGAAACAGAGATGGCATATCTTAATCACATGCGGCAGATGCAGCATCGGCACCCCTTGGAGATTAACGACATATTTGAACAATTAAACATAGTGCCAGGGCATGAGTGGTACGTAGACCCAACGCGGTGGGACCAAGTGTTGGATCCGCTACTCTGGGCATACGAAGAACACCTTCCACCCAGAGACCCTATAGTGACATCCGTGCCGAGGGTAGACCCTATCTTCCTATCCGCACATAGGGCCGATCCATTCATGCCCGTCCCTCTAGAGCCAGATCCAGAGCATAAAGAGCATCCAAGATGTCCGAGTAACCACACCTACGGTAATGGAGACCAAAATCATTTCATCAACATGATCTCCATTGACTTAACCGCCCCCATCCACAATCCGGCCGATCCGACATAGTCATTGTATCTAGACATAGATGCCATAGACTGGGATCGCGTCGATTCCCCTCCATCCCCATCCGAGTACTGGCCTTTCGATGAAATGCTTCATTTTACCCCTGGGCCAACTCAGGATATCTTCCATGCTGAAGAGGGACCCGAGGTTCCTAACGATGATCTAAACTCAGCAAATGATATCCACTTGATCCCAACTCCACATCAGTTGGAAGACGGATCCCACATGTCGGTCGAGGAGATGACTGACGTAGACATCGGCTCAGATCCAATGAATCCATAGATCATCAAGTTGGGGGTAAGTTTATCCCCCGAAGAGCAAGCCGACTACATTGCCCTTCTCAAAGAGAAGAAGGAGGTTTTTGCATGGTCATACAGAGATATGTCGAGGCTAGATCCGTAGCTAGTCACGCATAACCTAACGCTTGATCCGACAGTCAAGCCAGTTAAGCAGAAACTATGCAAGATGCACCCAACAATGGCCTTAATGGTCAAAGATGAATTGCAAAAGTTGTTGGATGCATAGTTTGTCATCTACATGGATTATCCACCATGGTTGTCCAACATGGTGCCCGTCAAGAAGCCTGACGGGAGGATTCGCATATGCACTGATTTTTGAGATCTAAACAAAGCGAGTCCTAAAGATGATTTCCCCTTGTCGAGCATCGACGCATTGGTAGACGCTACAACGGGTCACGAAATGCTTTCCCTCATGGATGGTTTCTCGGGATACAATCAAATTTGTATCAATCCCGAGGACCAGCTCAAAACGGCGTTCACAATGCCTTGGGGAACATTTTGCTATAAGGTCATGCCTTTTGGCCTTAAAAATGCTGGCGCCACCTACCAACGTGCCATGACATACATCTTCCATGATTACATGCACAAGACTTTGGAAGATTACATGGATGATTTGTTGGCCAAATCTCTTTTGCGCCCGGATCATCTCGGTGACTTAAGCAAGATCCTCGATCACCTCATGGAGCATAAAGTCAGACTGAATCCCAAGAAGTGCATTTTTGGCATCACATCTAGAAAGCTCTTGGGTTTTATAGTCTCAAAATGAGGCATCGAGGTGGACCCAAACAAAGTCAAGGCAATCCTTGAAATGGTTCCCCCAACTACCATCAAGCAGCTCAAAAGCCTGCAAGGAAAGGTCGCATCGATCAAGCGCTTCATAGCGTAGCTATCTGACAAGTGCCAACCAATGAACAAGTTGTTGCACAAGGGGGTAGCATTTCACTGGGATGACGAGTGCCAGTCAGCCTTTGATGACATCAAACAATACTTGGCTTCATCGCCAGTATTGGCACCACCTAGACCAGGAGTGTCGTTCTACTTATACATCTCAACTAAGGTGGCACTCGGGAGCCATGTTAGCCCAGAAGAACGAACTTCACAGAGAACAGAGCTACTTACTATCTTAGCCGCACCCTGGTCACCTATGAACTTAACTATGCATACGTTGAGAAACTCTGCTTGGCAGTGGTGTTTGCTACCAAAAAGCTATGCCATTACATGTTGAGCAACAAGACGTATGTTGTGTCTAAGGAGAATCCATTGTGATACATGATGAGTCGTACTTATCATAGTAGTCACATGGAAAAATGGATCATGTTGTTGACAGAATTTGACATAGAGTTTATTGGATAGAAATCCATCAAAGGACAGGTCATAGCCGATCAACTAGCAGAGGCTCCTCTCGAAGACGACTAGCCTCTGACTATAGAACTACCCGATGATGGGGTCTTCCATGTCTCGGAATCACCAGATTCTGACGAGCCTGAGTCACAGCCGACATAACCCTATTTTTTGATGGTTCTAAATGTGAGCAAGGTGGTGGCACGGGAATAGTATTCTTCACACCGTAGGGCGCTCCTATGCCCCTGTCATTTAAATTAAATTTCCCATGCACCAACAATAATGCAGAGTATGAAGCCTTGCTCATAGGTCTTCAGACAACAATCACCATGAACATTAAACGATTGAACATCTTTGGTGATTCGTTGTTAATCGTCAATCAAGTCAAAGGGGTATTCCAATGCAAATGCCCAGTTCTGCAGGCCTACAAAGCCCTTATGGACAAATTCTTGGCAAAGCTTGAATGGTACGACATCGAGGCACTCCCTCGGTCATCGAATCATTTTGCGGACACTATGGCCTCTTTGGGGTCGTTAATCCTACAAGACCTTTCTGGTGATATGACAACCATTCAAGTCAAAACACTATCGCAATCAGCGATGGAGCGAGCAAGCTCCGATTTAATGCCAGGAATCCACTTGATCCAGATTGAGCCGTCCATGGACCGGTTCTCTCGAATCCATGATCGTCTAAAACATGCCAACTAGGGGTCCTTGTTCTCCCCTACTCCCATTAATAGCAATACAATGTTATTCTTGCAAGTTCTCTCCCGCTCAGCTTTTGCTAGGGATGAACTTCAAGAGGGACTGGTTGTTCATACCATCGAGGCTTCTGATCAGCAGGATTGGTATTCCCCCGTCAGGGACTACCTCAAGTTAGGTAATCTCCCGCTTGGATTGACGCATGCCGCAAAACGAGCACTCAAGCAGAGAGCGACAAAGTATGTCTTGTTAGGAGACATCTTGTACCGTCGTAGCTATGAAGGGATCCTCCTTCGGTGCTTGGACCAGCAAGAGTCCACTTGGGCGATCGCCCAAGCGCACGATGGTACATGCGGTGGCCACTTCAGTGGTATGGCCATCGCCAAGTGCATTCTTCGCATGGGCTATTATTGGCCATCTTTAGAGCGAGATTGTTGCGCATATGTGCGAAAGTGCGTGAAGTGTCAACATCATGCCAATTTGACACACGTACCTTCCCAGGCCTTGCAGCCGATCCAGTCGGCTTGGCCATTTTTGTAGTGGGGCTTAGATCATGGATCTCTATCCATATGAGAACTCCTTCTGCTCTTCTCTAGCTCATGATCTCTTTGAAGACTACTACCTCCACTACATTGTGTAGACACCAAAATAGCACCAATCCGATTATGTGACTGCAAACACTGATCGCTTTGACCCACACAACCCCAAGGGCAGCCCCCAGAGGTCAAACAGTGGTCCTAACCACTCTCACAACAATTTTGGAAGGTCAGAGGTCAATTTGGCACCTTCAGGCACTTTGCTAAGTATTCGTCCCACCGTGGGATGAATTTAATCTGGGATTTGCCCCACCCAGGGAGGAATTCTGAATTCACTCCAGGGTGGGGTGAATTGCATTTTTGATGGGCAAAAAGCCAAATCTTGACAAATGACAGCTCAGATCCGCCACCCAACGCTTCCTTCATCGCATGGGAGTATGGGTGAGTGTTTTTGAGCATTAGAGGCATCTACAAGGTCAGTCATGCAGTCATAATTTAGGGAGGAATATCCTTCCCCCTGGGAGGGCATGGCTACCATGTGGCGCCCCTGCATGCCCATTTCAAGAGGCCTCCAGGTCTATAAATTGTTGAGTTTCCTCACCCCAAAATATACAGAGTAGGAGAATTTTTAGAGCAACAAAGTGCTGCCATTTTATTTACATGCCTCACACCTTTTGGATTTGCGCCTTTCACATCCTTGATCTCCTTTAGAGGGGAGGTCATCGGGTGACTATTGGAAGGTCAAATATTGAGCCCAAAACCTAACATTTGGCCATAGAATACCACCCAATCTATCGACAACACCTTGTAAGGGATTTTGGACCCATCCCAAGTGGATTGGTGCCAAAATCAGGTCCCAAACGGTGGGCAGCCCGCCTGGGCACCCCCGCACTACCGTAGGCCTAATCGCCCTTTTTAGGAACGATTGGGAACATGTAGCATATTTTACTTCCTATAATTTTCATTTCTTGCATTTTATTTCTATGTTGTTTAGATAGTTTACAATTTTGATTTCATTTCATTTTGATTAATTGCCATTATGCTATCACGTTTTCGCTCTCACTAACTTGCAGATAAGCATCATCAAATTCCTACTGATGGAGGTCAAATTGGGAAAATCCGACCATCTGGGTCTTCCCAAAATTCCCCCAATTAGCTAACCCAAATTTTGTAGGTTTTTTGGAGCTTCTGAGGTAGGACACTAGAGACAGTACCTTTTCGGCATTTTGTTGCAGGTGAATTCTTCCCACCCCAGAACGAATTCAAATTGGCGAGGAATTTCTTGAATGTTCTTTTTGCAGTGCCCTCCTGGTGATATCTTGATACCACTGTCAAATTTTTAGAGCATTTGGATTTGTTTTGATCATAGTTTAATTCATTTTTCTCATTCATTTATCGCAGGCTTGGGGATTGCATGCTTTGTTTCATCCGTAGGTGCTATTGATCATCTTCTATTTCTTTGAATGCAGGATCGGAACATCGGAGGAGTAGCAAGGAATCAAAATTCATAGACACAAGCGACAGTGACGTTTTGGTCCACCCATCTTACATGTGGGCACGCAGAAGAAGGAAGGCTATCCATGGATGTAACCAAGAGATGAATCTAACGCTCCTCGCCCCTAAAAATGGAGGATGCGAATTGTAACCGAGTTGTGAAATACATCAATAAAAATAGAAGGGCTGTTATTTCATTTCGAGTTTCAATTCATGCTTTCTCCATTTCATGCATTTTTAATTCGTAGGATTTAGCGTTAAGCTTAGTTTCAATTTTGCATCTTGCTTGGGAGTTTTTCCTTTTTTTTTTCCGTATCTTCGTGCTTTCATAGATTATATTACATCATTTGGGTCATGTAAATGTACCTTCCTAGGTACATGCTTAGGACATTATATTACTTTAGGGGGAAGTTATCTAGTTACTTCATGTAATGTAATAAATGCACAAGTTTCAATGTGTAAATTGTATATGTGCAAGGTGTCCCTTGCACAACTAGGTAGAGTGTTGGCCAAGAAACCTATCTTCCTATATAAAAAGGGCCTCATTGTAACAAGCAATATATAGAATCTCATAGCATAATCGTAGATAGTAGCATAGTGCTATGGAGATCATCATATATTGGTTATGGGTGCAATGTAGTCCAGTAGCTTTGTTCATGGAGTGCCCATTTCCTCCATAGCTATATTATATTCATTACCATCATTTCTATTTATAGCATATTTTAGTCATATCACAAATTTACTTTCTTTCATATTAGTCACCATCTTGTGATTTCTATCTCCCATTGTATACTGCATAAAAATATAACATATTTTAAGCCTTAATACTACCACAATATATCACAAGTTATATCAAAATATAATAGAATCAAATATAAAAAAAGCCACAATATAATAAGGTCGAGATAATGATAATATGAGTAGAATGATATGATCAACTTAATGTTATATCAAATATTATAATAAATCAAATAAGACTCATTAAAATTTTGATATATGAATATAAATAGATTGAATAATTCATGTACTATGCTTGAAGAACAACTTATAATATTAATTTCTCAAAATATATGTAAGCTTTATTGCTTCTCTTTCTTTTACAAGAAAATAATGAGATAATGAATTGTATTCAATCTATCTTCTTATAGAGAATTATCTCCATAATATAGCCATAGTAATGTGACTCTTTAGATACTTGACTATTGCTCTCCATATGCCAAGTATCATGACTCTTGGCTTATCTACTTACCACTTGCATACTTGATGAATACTTGACTCTATAACATATGCACACCTATATATGACTCTTACACTTCTACTTGCACTCTCTAATATATGACACTTTTACACATCATTACATTACATATTTGTACTCTTGCATACAATACACTTGTGCACATTAACTCCACCTACACTTCAATATAACTTACTTAACACTTGTGCATTTCCTGCACATTGCAACTTTACATGACACTTGTGCATTTCCTACACATTCACACTTACATAAAGAGGGAAATATAACTCACACTCTAAAATATGACTCAAACCTAATATATTATTTATAAATATACCATGAAGGTACCATGGAGGTACATTAGCATGTACTAAATAGTGTAATATAATCCAACATAAAAGGATTCCCTTATTGCAAGAAGAACGAATGGGGAAATAGAATAGATATGAAGAATATGAGGAAGCAAAGTTAGCATGAATAACAACAAGGGTTGGCATATGGTAGAGAAATATTTTGGTAGGCTTAAAAAGCAATTAAAGGATGACAAAGTAAACATGAGAATATAATAACACAATTCTAAGACAAGTGCATGGAAATATGGTTCAATAGGAATAGTGTGTGAAATGAAATCAATATAATATTTTTGGATTTTATTGTTGCCAATATATTATATATTGATAGGCTTAATAAAATACTAATGACATTGCATTTTTAATCCTTTCTAAGGGTCTATGTGACGAATGCACTATTACATGAGTTTTATATTTATATTGCACATACTACTATATGCAGGTTGCAAGTGAATAGTATTATTTTAACTCAATTAAAGACATCATTATAGCATGTAGTAGTGACATTCAAGACAATTAGCCATCCATATAACTCTAGGAATCAAATGAAAAATGAAAACTATTAACATTTGAGAGGGTGTTATTTGGTAGTGATCAAAGGACTATATGAGTCAACATTATTGAAGATCAAGAAGAAGCATAATTCCAGTGTATAGAGAACCATTTAAAAGAAGCCATTGTTCAAAATAATATTGTAGTGTTATTTGGAGAAGATATCCTACAAGAACTATAACTTGATCAAGTGAAGATGTAGATGTCATTCGAGTGGGAAAACTAACCCAATAAGATAAGAATTCCAAAAACGAATGTGTGATCATTTTTATAAAATAAATTATTGTTTAGACAAAGTTTAAGGCATCATTCAAGAAAAAGTCTTGAATTCCATTTAGATAAATACTTTAGTACCATTTGAAATAAGAAGAAAATTTTCATCCAAATACACTTCCCATTCAATTGAAATCATAGATGCCATTATATTTTGAAAAAATATTATTTAAATAATAAACACATATCATTCAATTAGTGAGTGCGGTTAGTTCAAGAAGTCACCATCATCCAAATGAAGTCTACTCAACGTACCATTGATATTATTTGTCATTTAAATGGAATAACTTTATCATTCAAGTGTGAGCGCTAAACTCTTATTCAAGCACCATCACACCATTCCAATGAAAGATATTATTCACTAAAGTAGTGACTTTTATATTTTAAAGTGAGTCAATAATTCTACTGCTAAAGGAGGTATTTCTTCATTGAAATACCTCATTTTTTTTGGTTATATTATAATAAAAAGGGTTTTAAAAATATTACCACAGCCTTTTATATCTACTTCACTAGAAGCAAACCATAGAAAACTAAAACAACCAACATACATAGACCAAAATAGAATAACAAACCCAAAACTAGGGATCCATCATATCAACATCCACACACAGGATCCAAAATCAACTACTATCACCAATAGGGGCAGAAATATGGTTTCTCATACCAACCCAATGGACAGACAACGAAGGGCTCATTAAGCACTCAGCGTAGATGATTACTAAACTTACATGGGCATGGGCTTAGCAGCCAATGCTTCCTCCAAAATTATCCCCACTAACTAATTCACTTCCTCTATAAAATCCACAACATTTTTAATCGCACCCAAAATTGAGTGTTGTTTGTTCACCAATTTGATCTTATAGATTAGAAATCCCTCCTTTTTTACTACATCACATTGTCAGCTTTTTAAGTGTAGATATAAAATCTTTTACATGCTATTAGTGGTTTTGTAAAGTGTAGTTACTAAGTTTTATAAAATATATACTCTCTCCAATGAAAATATTGTTATGTTAAAAAAATATATTAGGACTAAAATTTTGATGTCGTCCATATTTGAAATAAAGTTTGTAGCATTCATTTTGGAAAAATAATAATTTGCAGTAAATATGTTATCACAATTATATAAATGGAAAATATCTATAGCATAATTACTTCTTAAAAAATACACAACTTATACTTCTACAAAAGTTTCTTCAATGTGTCTTTAGATTCTTCCTAGTATCATAGATCTCAAATGGAGCTCTCTTCATAATAAATAAAATGGCCTTAAATTCCAATATGACCTCCATACATAAATTTTTGACATCGAAATATATCTTGTAAAGGGAACTATAGTCCTTATTTATTTCCTCTAGATTTCTCACCTATATGGGATTTTATTTGTTAACTAGGCTCTATTTTAATATCATTAATGGGAAACATAATGAACCCATATAATTTAAAATAATCATATTAAAATATTATTATGTATTGGAGTGTGTGGAATGTATGCATTAAATACATGGTCCTTATTTACTACTTGAAGTTTGTGGAGTATGTATATCTAAATACTTGAACCTTATTTGTCATCTCTTTGCATTCAAAATATAGATACACATAGTTTGACCAAGCTTGTTAGTTTTGTCTATACTTGGATATGAAATACCAATTAATCTTTATGATCTACTAATAAGTAAGGAATGTCTTAAAATATTTTGTAATGTTATATATCAATATTTAAACTACATGATTTGAATAAAAATATATATTTTAACTACAAGCCTCTAGGAAATCCTTTCCATAATCCCAAAAGGTATTAAAATGTTAAATTTGATTTAGAATTTTTTGGAGGTAGTATTTATCAACTAATTTTTAATTTGTGTAACCATGACATGCATTTATAAGGAAAATGAACGTAGTTCTATTTTTAATACCTTACAAATCCATATCGTATTACCAATTTAGGGTCTTTGATTTTTTTTCTTAAATTCACTTAAAAATTTTACTAATGTAAACCATGTCACAATCTTCATAATGAGTTAGACTATTCTATATACATGGGTTACATTTTTCCCCTTTTATTATTTTAGTTCTCTCATGTAAATATTTTATGGTGTAACACTTATATGAAAATATTATGCCTTTAAAGAATCCTTAATTTTTTTTATAAATATCATCCTATGAAGGTTTAAAATATTTTTTAATTATCATGATTTCACCTAATATTATGTATCCTTGCCTTCTTTAATTTCTTGGTTACTAGAATTTATTTTACAATATTTTTTCTTTTAATAAAATTTATTCTTTTCTATCTTCCTCTATATTAAACTAATAACATTTTTAATACATCCATTAAAATAATAATAAATTATATTTTTGTTGCAGATAAGTTGGCTAATTGGGTAATAGAGAGAGGTCATCATTGGTAGGAATATGGCAAGGGGTAAAACATAGAGAAATATTATATGGACTTACAGGTTTTGTTTTGATATTTTTACCCTAGTGATGGGGAAGGAAGTAGTACCAACATGAAAACTTTCAAAATATAGTAATAGCAGTAAAAATTCAATGATGTGCAAAAGTAAACATCTATTAGAATAATAAATCAAATTCAATACTAGAAAATAAATAATGCATGTAACAAATTTCTATATATCAAAGCAATGCAACTCCTAGATAGCTAGAGAGGGAAAGCCTCATATGCACAAGAATGATGACTAACACTCAAAGATGAAATATAATTTTATTTTTTGTTGGAAAACAAGGGGCTATACTCGGGTCCTCCACCCTTGACAAATCACAACTCTCTTCTTTAGAGCTTTGATATTTTAAAAATAGATTCACTTCTCATCTCAATTGAGATGATATAGCTATAAATCTATATAATTTTAGATAAAATGTCTAAATCCTTGATTTTCATTTTCTATAATTTTTCAAATTTTTGTGTGAATACAAATATTCCAAAATTCAACATCCTTCTTGACATTTTTCTAGAAACCTTCACAATACCAAAACTTCACCTCTACTATCTATGCAGTGCATCTTATTAAAGGTGAAATATGATATAACTACAATATTACTCTTCTTATTTATAGACTAACCTATAATAACCCTAACCCTAATGGTTAAGGGTTGACTACCTTAACCTAGGATTTGAGCTAACAATAATAATGATAGCCAATATGGCTATATGGAAATCATTACACATCATTACCTATAACAAATAGTGAAAAATAATACAAGTAGTGAAATTTATCTATGTTAAAACAATAAAGCATTTAGAACAAAGACTATTCTAATGTATATTGAATTGAAATAGTAATGAAAGTAAAACCTTTTATACTAGATTACTCAATAAGGATATAAATTCATGGGACTAATACAAAAATTAAATCTAAAAAGTCACATAAATGTAAATATGATAAAAACCAACTCCCAATAAGCATGTCCTAGCTAAAAAGACACCATAGAAAAGGGAAGATAACACTTAGCATCATGTAGAGAATTTGAGAAGCTTGAAAAATTGGTTGACACATGATATTTGGTTGTGAAGTATTTGTGGAGCACTACATCCTCCTTCACGGAAGGTATTAAACCAATGGTCAAGATGCTTGAGATACTTAAAGGTATATAGAAGTTGTTTGAGAAAAGCGAAAGCATTCTGTAATAGAAGAAGAGAAAGAAGACTATTGAAACATAAATATTACCAATTAGTAGATGAAAAAATAAGGAATGAAATGGTATATTTTTGTTCAAGAGAGGGAACTTTTATTTTTTGATGGATGGAGGCTATACTATTGGTCAATACAATGCATTTTCTTAATACCAAACATGATAATATGCTAGGGTTTGAATGACATGCTAATAACCTTATATTCTAATCAATAGCTAATATTGTCACTTAAAATTATAAATATGACACCATTGATTTTTTGGACCTACACTCTAAGGAAATGTGTCAACATGTTCTCTCATCACATATATATACTAAGTCAGCAATTTAAGAACCATTCACACACAAAATAACCTGAATAAGATTAAAAAAATTAACAAACATAAACCTTGCAAGGGTTTAAAGCTTTT
This sequence comes from Wollemia nobilis, assembly GCA_028583015.1. Taxonomy (NCBI): domain Eukaryota; kingdom Viridiplantae; phylum Streptophyta; class Pinopsida; order Araucariales; family Araucariaceae; genus Wollemia; species Wollemia nobilis. Next base: position 1,190,308 of record JAQPPZ010002738.1, on the reverse strand, counting down.
TGGTTGATTAATTTATCATTGTTCTATCAAAAACCAACAATGATAATCCACCCTACTTCATATTCCCTTTCCATATTAAAAGAACAAAACTCATATATCACCTAGTATTAGTATTGCTTTTTTGTGTTTAAAGTAAGGTGAAGTACAACCAGTGGTACAATTAGGGCCATGCTTTCTGGAGTGCAATGGGTGCCTCCCTTCCGAAGGGCAAAACGAGTTCCTATAATTTAAACTTAGATAATATAGATAACAGTCCAACAACATACCACTAAAATATAAGTACAAGATAACTAGTAATGTGTTTTTTCATAAACTTGACTAAAAATATCATATCCACGGTTTTAGAATCCCCTTCGAGGAAAGTGTATATACATAGTCTCTCTAATGTTAGAAAACAAAATCAGAAAGTGAACACTTGTTGCCTCATTTTGCAAAGCCTCCCAAGTGGCGGAAATAAACTCCAAAGATTGGAATGGCTGATAGCAATACTTATTTTATTTCTAAGCTGTTGTGGAAATTATGGAGCACTCCTCCCATGCGTAGACGCTAACCCGTCCAACATAAATGCTAGCGTTGAAAACAAACAAGAGAAAAGAATGGAATCCTTGTGGAATTTGTGGAATTGGGTATCAATAATGACACCCTAATCCATTAGTAGGACCGTCATACAAAAACATTATATATGTCCGAATGCATGAAATGTGGTCCTGTCTTATGGTACATCCCTGTCCTAATGCATGAAAGGTGGTCCTGTCTTATGGGTATCCCTGTCCGAATGCATGAAAGGTGGTCCAATCTTATGGGTATCCCTGTCCGAATCCATGACATGTGGTCCTATCTTATGGGTATCCCTCCCTTTCTCAACGCTTAAATGACTTTTTAAATAGCGCACGCTTCACGTGTAACGTTGGCCGGCTCGTGAGTTGACGCAGAACGTTAAGATTTGGACATGCATGTTCCCATTTCAAAATTCGATGGATAATCCAGTTTGTTTATAGGTTTCTCATCTTATCATAACCGGTGTTATTTGGAATTACTCGGAATAACTTCCATGGCTGGTGCTCATAATTATAAATGTCCAATTATCCACTGCAATGTTTCACTTCTCCAAGCCGGCATATGCTAGCACTAATGGAATACCTAATTTCAGGGGTCAGCGTGCTCAACAGTGAGTACCTAATTTTAAAAGTTGTTGAATACGCCTCTTGTTGACTAGTGTCACAAATTCTGAGTATCTCGCTCTCCCTGAATGAGATGGCATCGCCGAGTTTTTTCCAGATGTTTCTACTTCTCAACAGAAGATAGATCAATGAAGATAGATCACTGTCTCGTAAACACATTACGGAGAGCCCCAATGTGGTTCAAGGTCAAGGTTTGTATCATGAAGGTTTCAAGGTGACTCACGGTAAGGGTTTATATCATCGTCGTCAAGGTGGAGGTCCAAGGTGACTCACGGTAAGGGTTTGTACCATCGTTGTCAAGGTGGAGGCCCAATGTGGCTCACAGTAAGGGTTTGTACCATCGTTGTCAAGGTGGAGGCTCAAGGTGGCTCACTGTGGGGATCAGGGTTTTTACCATCGGTCGTCAAGGTGGCTTTCACTCAGTAGATTCAAATCAGACTACTACCTTTATTCAAATTGAATATACTCTAAAGTTTGAAACCTAAATTATATCTTAATAAATACTCAAAATCATAAGCTTTTCATTATCAAGAATATTCAATCCAAGCGATATTGGGCAGTTCGGTTCCTGTTGATTGTCGAATTTCAACCCAAATTTCGACCTATAAAGTGCGGTAGCGACAGTCAAGAAAAAGGAAAGAAAAGGGCGGCAAATCTGATTCTCCAGACCTCCTCTGTCTACTTAAATCGCCACTCATAAATTCTTCCTTCAGTGCTTTTATCCAACAAAGCTTTGAACTGTCGATCTCTCCCTAACCAAATTGTCTTTGCTTACGCCCTTTCCCTTTTATGGAGAACCGTAAGAAAATGTTGGTGGCTCTATTATGTTTCGTTCTTATTGGATTCAAGACAACCAGAGGAGCAAGATTGTTTATCGAACTGGTAAATCCCTCTCGCTTTGATGCCAAGGCGGATTCCGTCGTCGCGGACTCTATCAACATTCCAGCAAAGAGAACTGAACTACCTTGCGACGAAACTGAGGTTAAGGAGAGTCGAAGCTGGGGCGCTACAGTAAAAGAATCGGCTGGAGCTGATGCGGCGGTGTACAATGTTCTCCCCGACGTCAGAGTAACTCAGAGACGAAATGCCATCGAGATGGCGAAGCAACGGATTTTCCGGTCTAATCCGAGCCCGGGAGACGGCAATTAGAAAAGTACATCTAACTATGTAGTGGAAGTGAACGCGTTCGCCTCTCTAAAGTTTATATTTTATATAGAATTGGGTGGTTTTATTATATATTAATATTATAATAGTATATAATAATGTATTGTTCAATAAGATTTCAACTTTAGAAAGTTGAAAAACCTGAATAATTAAAGTTATACTGTTTAATATTCTATTTAATTATCATCGTCAATTAAGGACTATCTAGATTGAAGCATATTTCAAAGTTGTTTTTAAACAATTCACACTTTTTATGTAAAAGTTTATCTAAATAAAATTACTAGTTAAAACAAGTTTTTTTTAACTTGCTTTAATGTTACTTAACTTAATCATTTTAGTGTACCAATTAACATTCACCAGATGTTTGATTTTTTTTAAATGTAAATTTAATATATATATATATATATATATATATATATATTTTTTTTTTTTTTTTTTTTTTTTTTTTGTACATTAAAGAAAAGGAATGGATAAATTTTTGTTTTCATCGTTGTTTTTTTTTTTTTTTTCGGTTTTCGTTTCAAAGACAACCTGACGACACATCCTCCCCGTTCTACACTTACTAAACAAATATTTTATGTAAAAGTTTATCTATATAATTATTAGTTAAACCAAAGTTTTTTAACAGCCAACTTTAAAATTTATTTTTTAAATTTGACGAAGATCACCAATAATTCAATATTTATAACTTTGACTCGAACAATATTTTCATAAGTTGAAAATGCTTATTCTTGGATGTGATATTATTTGATGTGAGATTGTTTGGTGTTTCAAGGTGTTTTTAGATTTGAATTAAGCCAAATCTAAGAAGGAAATTTAAGAATGTGGTCACATTGAGGTGCAAATAGAAGAAAATTTAAGAAAGTGGTATAGTGAGATACATAAGAGTAATAATAAGGATAGGAATCTTAAAATCAAGCTAAATAAATTTCTTAGAAGGACAATATAAGCAAAAGTTATGAAAAATAAAGGAAAGAAGAAAGGTTTGACATACACATACAAGGTAGTGACATAAGTAAAACAAGTGCAAATAGAAGAAAAATTAAAAAGTGGTATAGTGAGATACATAAGAGTAATAATAAGGATAAGAATCTTAAAATCAAGTGGATAAGAATCTTAAAATCAAGTTAAATAAATTTCTTAAAAGAACAATATTAACAAAAGTTATGAAAAATAAAGGAAAGAAGAAAGTAGAAAGGTTTGTCCCACACATACAAGGTAGTGGCATAAGTAAAACAATAATCCAAAAGAGTGAAAAGTATAAAACAATAATCCAAAAGAGTGAAAAGTATCGTAATTAGCCACATAAGAAAATACAAAAGAGAAACAACTAATTGACTCAATGTGATTATAAAGCAAGTATGTAAGAAATGAAGAGAGAAGAAAATATGTATTAACCTTGTGTTAGCATACCCGAATACGAAGAGGGAAGAAAATATGTATTAACCTTGTGTTAGCATACCTGGTTTGGATGAAGAAGAGTGATGAAGGCTTTGTTAAAAACCTTGGATTTGGATTTTTTTTAGCTTTGTTATTTTTTCTTTTATTATTGTTATTGTAATAATTTTAAACCTTAAGGGTTCTTGTCTAAAGAATTTAATATAACGTATCCTCGAAGAGGAATAGTAAGCTTTTCGATGATATTAAGCTAAGAATAAAAGGTGTTTCTTTTTCTACTTTGATGATTTGAAGATAAATAATTCCTATTTGCCTCCTTTAGAACTTATAAGACATTTGAATATGACTACAATGGATAGCAAATAAGATTTGGATAGGAATAAATAAACATAAGCAAAACATAAAGCGGAATTTGGTTATTAAAAATCCTATGTTGAAATTGATGCATTGAGTTCATGCAAAATAAATTATTTAATGTTTTATATAATGTTATATTTATAGTGTATTGGTGTTTGAGTTTTCATCCATATGAATATGAATGCTATTCAATATGTATCAATTTATTCAACAATAAATCTAAAGTCAAAAGGTGACAACTGGTGAGAAAATTGAAGCTTTCGCAAAAGATAGAGCCAATGATAGAAGTAGTTTTAGGATTGGATATATTTTGAATACCTACTATAGGGGTGAGCATGCTCAACAGTGAGTACCTAATTTTAAAAGTTGTTGAATACGCCTCTTGTTGACAAGTGCAGTAAATTGTAAGTATCTCGCTCTCCCTGAATGAGATGGGCATGGCCGTCCCGTGTTATTCGCTCTTTTCGTTATCAAGAATATTCAATCCAAGCGATATTGGGCAGTTTGGTTCCTGTTAATTGTCCAAATTCAAACCAAATTTCGACTTCTAAAGTGCGCTAGCGACAGTCAAGAACAAGGAAAGAAAAGTGTGGCAAATCTGCTTCTCCAGCCGTCCTCTGTCTACTTAAATTCCCACTCATAAATTCTTCCTTCAGTGCTTTTATCCAAGAAAGCTTTGAGCTGTCGTTCTCTCCATAACCAAATTGTATTTGTTTACGCCCTTTCCCATTTATGGAGAACCGTCAGAAAATGTTGGAGGCTCTATTATGTTCCGTTCTTATTGGATTTAAGATAACCAGAGCAACAAATTTGTTTACCGAACTGGTAAATCCCTCTCCCTTTGATGCCAAGTCGGATTCCGTCGTCGCGGCCTCTCTCAAGATTCCAGCAAATAGAACTGAATTACCTTGCGACGAAACTGAGGCTAAGTAGAATCGAAGCTGGGGCCCTACAGTGAAAGAATCGGCTGGAGCTGATGCGGCGGTGGAGAATGTTCTCCCATATGTCAAAGTAACTCAGAGACAAAATGCCATCAAGATGGCGAAGCAACGGATTTTCCGGTCTACTCCAAGCCCGGGAGACGATAATTAGAAAACTACATGTAATAGAAATTACATGTAGTGGAAGTGAAAGCGTTCACCTCTCTAAAGTTTGTATTTTATATAGAATTGGATGGTTTTATTGTATGTATGTTAAAAAGAATATATTAAGAGAAACTTATAAATATATTATAAATTTAATAGGATCCTGTTTTTAGGTTGGTAGTTAAATTGTAATTCATTTATATTTATAATTTTGAATTGTTTTTTTTTTTTTTTTTTGGGTTGTATAGATGAGTTTGTTAAAATCACAATTTTTAGTAATTGTCAGCACACATGGTAGGGTTCAAACTATCAGAAAAGGCTTCTAACACACCCACTATCTTGTTAATGGTAATCCAACGTGAGATGGGGACCGTCGGACGCACAAAATTCGCACCGTCTTTGTTAGTCAGGTTCAACACGTGGCATGAAGGGGGACCATCGAACAAGTAGGAAACAAATCACCATCATCAGTCAGGTACAACACGCAGAGGAGTCAGATAGGGCTACTGGCTATGCATGGGCATGCCTGTGGGATAGGAACCTAGGTATCCTCTTGGTAAGTGCCCCAACTTACCAATCCACCTAGACCCACAGACATAATTTTGAATTGTTTTGTTTATCTAGTAAATTATTCATCCTGCCACTTCAATAGATTTATTGTGTGCACTTTAAATCTCATAGAGTACTTAATAAATAACAATAGGAGAGGAGGTTGAACATGGGATTACTAAATGTTGAGACCCATCATCACCAATGCGCATAACTTGAAAATATGCTGCAATAATCAAGAGATAAAATAGGGAGGGACCTTTCTTGCAAAGATATTTTTCTTCCATAGACCAATCTTGATGCATGAGGAATATTGATGAGAGAAGGCCCTGTAACATGCTCTATTATGGTTAGTATTGAAGAACTATAACAAAATAGAGTAGATGAGATTGCACTAGGACCTCCATTAACTGTCATATATTATGCCAAGCACTTTGCTGATCCAATCTCCTAAAACCAAAGGTATTTATGGTGAAAAATACAATGTTGGAACCGAACATCATCCCAAAATAGATCCAACCCATTTTGATTATGATCACCTTAGTTATAGATAACTAAATCCACCTTGGCTTTAGCCAAAGAGACCTAAGAGTGTTAGTTGCTTTCTTTTCTAGGACTCATTCTACAAAACAAGACACACCTACAGTAACACTAACCTTGAGATAAGGAGAGAAAATAAATATTGACTCAAAATCACACTTTCAATAGGTTTTGCTGAAACTGCACAACCATAGCGAGGATCTTCAATGTCACAAAAGGATAATTTAGATGCATCAGGTCTTCTAATAGTGAGAGCTACTCTTTTTGGAATATTGGGATCATGTGATGACTAAAATCTTACATTACTTATCAATTTAAACATAACTTCCTGCATTGACATCAATAGATTGAACAAGGAGAAGATTGATCCTAGTTTGGTCTAACCACCACCTAGGAGGGTAATCATAGCAGCTAATATCTCCTTTATCAAGAGCTCAGTTTTCCATAGCATCTACCACTCTGTTATGTTATCTAAGCACATGATTGAAAACAACCTCCTAAAAATGGTTTGCTATTATCCTAATCTTATCTATGATCCTATAAGTTCTCCAATCCACCTTCTTAGACCTTGATGTTGATTTTAGGTAATTTATCATAAGTTGAGATTTTTATTCTGCTATCACCCTTATCCAACCTACCTTTAGTTCCTCCTAAAAACCTCTCAAAATGATATTCCCTTCCAGTAAGTGATTGGAGAGAATCCCTAAATTTTTTCCAAAAGTGAAATTCAGAGTACCATCCTTCAATCTCCTTATCCCTCCTATACTAGCTCTTCTAGGATTTCCCTAGAGGCTCCATTTGTATTGATTTTTCCAAATTTCTTTGGGGGAGGCTATCATTGCTTTGTTCTATCAACCCTTTGGCCAATCACTTTATTCCTTCTATGTTTGGCTAATCAATGGCTAATCTTTAATCGTTCCATCACTTTTTCCAATAGTTGGTTTGAATTGTGAGGATGAGTTAATAAATGCTAGACAGTCTCTATCACATTTTGTATGGTCTTTAGCCAGACATAGTGGATGTCTCTAATTTCTTCTTTAAATATTCACTTGTTTCACTCATTCCAAATATTCCAAGGAAGAATAGTCATTCCTATCCAAACTATTTGGTTCACAAACCAATATTTTCCTTCTTGTTTGCTTCAATCTCTCCATATTTGGTCTATGTATTTTTTATTGGACAATCTTAAATTTAGAATAAAAGTCATCATCTTCCACAAATTAGAATCTATGGGTAATTCTATGAATAAACGGTTTAGAGTTTCATTGTTATCACAATACATTACACATTGGAAAGGTCCATTAAATCATTTCTTCATAAGTTTCTCCCCTGTGAGCATCCTTTTATGAAGTATCAACTAGTTGAAGAACCTGATATTTAGTCATAATTTTTGATCCCACAATTGATTGAATAGATCCTGAGCTTGATGGGGGTTAATATGGCTTAAATGCTAAGTAACCCTAAGCTATAGTATACACACCTTACCTTGATCTATTCCAACTAATGCAGTCCTCACATTGTGACCATGAAGGTGATGGCATTTGATGGATTCTGTGAACATCCTTTTTTTGAACTTTAGATATTTGCACTAGTTAGTATTCTACTAGGATCCAACATCTTCCCACCTCTATGTTTGTTTTATGATATTTATAATATTTATCTACTTTTATTCAATTCATCCTATGTATTTCTTCCATAATGGGCCACAATTTTGAATGTTGTATTGACAAGGGAAGGTGTCCATCCTAGGATTTTATCCAAAATTTTACCTTTTGCTCATTGTGTATTGTCCAAAAGAGCTTATTATTTCTCAACTCTTCTCTAGTTCTTAGGATCATTAAAATTGGATATCCTCTAGAAGGCACTTGATGCCAAATTAAATTATAGGGGTCTTTATTATTTGCATACTTGTCTCTCATATTTTTTGGCCAAAAGGAATTAGAGTGGCTAATCAATATCCAATATAACTTTGTTGTAAAAGCCTTGTTATTCTTGATTTTTGACCAGATACCTAAACCCCCTTCATGAGTAGGAAGGAATAAGGTCTCCCACCTTACCAAGGCCCATTTATTTTCCATATTTTATCCTCTCAGAAAGAATCTATGACTAATTGTATCCAGCTATTTAGGCAATGTTAAATATATAAATACTATAATACTATATAAAAATGTATTGTTCAATAAGATTTCAACTTTAAAAAGTTGGAAAACCTAAATAATTAAAGTTATACTATTAATATATCTATCTAATAACCACCGTAAATTCAAAGACTATCTATATTGAACCATATTTGAAAGTTATTTTTAGACAATTGACACTTGCTGAAGAAATATTATATGTATTTTTTTTATTAGGTGGAAGAGGAGGTTTTGAAAGGATTTTTACAATGGGATTTTAAAGGAGAACCTAAACCTGTATTTGGCCATAAGGATATTCAATTAAAATCAAAGAATAACATAAAAGAGGTTGTCTCCCCTAAGGAGAACTAATTTTGCATCTGAAAAAAATGATATAGCATCCAACATCTAAAACATAGATCTAGGATCTGATAGAGATCTTGCTAAAATAAAATTTAAAAACTAGCTGCTCAGATTTGACATTTGAAATTCTCCTACCCATTTGGATATTTCTCGCCAAGAGGGAGAACTTTCCAATTTGAAATATAATAAAATTGGGTGCTCACATTTGATAATATTTCTCGCTCATTTAAAAATTCTTGCCTAGTAGGAGAACCAGACACATCAGACACCAACAAAAATATTAGATTAAGGTTTTGAAAGGAACCTAGAACCTTGAAGTGAAACAAGCCTCTAAAAAAGGACCATAGGGTTTTGAAAGGAACCCAAAACCTTGGAAATGATAATTGAATCTGAGCTCTCAAAATGAAATAACAATAAAATTTTGGAATGCTTGAACAAAGATGAAAAAATCTACCCAATGGGAGAAGCATTTCAATATCCCAACCACTAGCTAAGAGAAATATGCCCAGGTTAATGCATTTTCTAGAAATAATGAAATTTATAACATCCCACCTAACTGGGAGATCAAATCCACTAGTCACAAAAAATTTGCTTAGGCCTACGCTTTAGCTAGAAATTTAAATTTTGAACTTCCCACCAAAATATCACCAACAAGAACCAAGGATCTAGGATGGAGACTAGAAAAAACTTCACTAGTCCTTAGAAAAATAAATTCCAACACCAAATTTTGCCCAAGATCCACAAAGGACCCAAAACCCATAAGATTTGGAAGAGCCCTGGAACAATAACAAGAGCCCTGAAGCATGGCAAAGCCACAAACTACCAAATTAGCACCTTGACCACACACAATATCACCCACAAGCAGAAAACTAAAATTGCAGCCCTAGAAACCATGGGAACTGCCAAGGAAATCTCAAGGGTAATCCTCACTTGGCAAAGAGATAGAGAGAAAAACCCTGAGATCCCCAAATAGGGGATGAAAACACCCCAATCCCAGTGGGTTCTAACCCTACTAGCACACAAAAGAAAGAAACAGAGCCAAAAAGACTCTATAGCTGACACACCAACCGACTACAACAACTTGGAAAAATACCCTAAATATACCATCCGCATTAGTCTAACCAGCTACTCAGCCTACCAACCATGGAGCTTCGAAGAGAGAATCCACCATCAAGTAGGTATAAAAACTAGGAATAAATAGTTCCAAGAGTAAAAAACATCCCAAAGAGCAAAATACTTTAGGCCTAGAAGCAGGAAAACAACACCCATAGTCTTAGACCACTTTTCTGGTTGCAACTTTTTACAATCTATCCACCAGAATCAAAGACAACTAACAACCCACTCTTCATCAAAACAAACAGAATTTTAGTTTAGGAGAAAAAAAGTGAACATCCAAAGAGAAATCCACTCAAACCCTTGAAGGAGGTTCCCCTGAAGCGAAAAGAGCTTCCTACTCTGCACCTAGTGACAATAAGAGTCATATTTTACCAATCTAAAATTTAATTTAGATCTTATGATCTTCATTATAACTCCCTCTCCTAATTAAATCAAGAAAAAAAAATTAAGAATAACCTTTTAAATTTTTTAAATTTTTAAATAAATAATAATAAATATATGTAAAAGTTTATCTAAATATAATTATTAGATATAAAAGTTTAAATATAATAATAAGTTTAAACTTATTGACTTTAGTATACCAATTAACATTGTATAGCTGTTAAATATTTTGTTTAAATGAAACTTCACAATATATAATTTTCTTTAACGGGTTATAACATGTCAGAGGAACTAGCTTAGTCATTAGTCATTGGACAAGTTTGTTAAAATTTCTAATAATTTTTATTTTAATATAATATTTAATTATGTTTTAATAATTTAAATATAATTTTATTTTATTATAAATAATAGACATGAATTTGGTATTATTGGTAACCAGAATAAATATAATATCCTTAGTTTAAATTGAATAGTTTATTTTTATTTTCTAATATATTTATTTTTATGATTTACCTTTAATATCAATTAATATTGAGGTGTAAATAAAGAAGATTATAAAACTTCAAAAGGTCCGGTTGAATGTCTGGGATGATGTTATGCACCATATTCCAATGTGCTCCAATCAAAATATAAACATAAAACTAAACTAGGAGTGGTGGGTTTCATACGGAGAAACATCATTTTATATGGTATATGGATTTGTGGATGATAAAAACAATATTTCTTTTCCTTTTTATAGGTTTCATACGGAGAACCGTCATTTTGTATGGTATATGGATTTGTGGATGAAAAAAACGATATTTATTTTCATTTTATACCTATAAAAATTGTGAAATGTTACAAGGCTATAAAATAAGTTATTAAATTTGATTTTAGTTTCAAAGTGTAATATTTTAATATTTGTGTTATTCAATGTAAAAAAAGTTTCAATCATGTAAGTTTGTAATCATGTAAGTTTGTGAGTAAAGTAAAATATTTGATTTGACTTGTTTTGTGCAATGATAATAAAATAAATTTATAATGTTATTTTTAGGATTTAATTTGTAATTTTGTTTTATTGATATTTATTTTTATAAAATAATTATTGCTTAAATATAACAGGACACACCATTTTTTATATATTTTTTTGAATAGGTTGAAACCTTGTTTTCTAGCAATAATTTTTTTTATTAAAAATTTGTATAATATTTGGTTCAAATTCATATTTTCATTGAATATACTACATCTCATACTAAAACTAGATCAATAGATCAAATATATTTTTAATAAAATAATTTGAGTAGTTATCACAAATTTATTCGTTAGACCGTGATGTTCATAATAAAACTATGCATCAATGAAAGAGATGTGATAATTATGTGATCACTTTGAAAAATTATTCATTGGTAATTGGTTTCTTCATTTCCAAGAGTTTATTATAGTAAACAACTCAAATATTTGTAACCCACCCATATACACAGGGATACAAAGAAAAAGGAGAAAATTTACTAATAACATTAATAGGTTATCATGAAGTCATTATAAAAGGTATATTACAAGAGCTAATTTGAGTGTTTTTATTTTTTCATATCATATCATTGAAACAAAACTATTTACAAAGTTATTGAATAATGGTCTTACCTCATATAAAAATTCAAACAATAATAAGAATATATATTAAACCAAAGTAACTACAAACTACATATTTTTTTTAGATGATTACAATCCAAAAGGCATATCCAATCATAGATGGAAGTAAAAATCTAACTCAATCAACTCTTGTAAACTATAAGGACCATAATCGACAACCTAGGATTCCCTAATTTTTTCTTTAATGAACCATGCAATAAACTAAAATATTATTTTGAATCAGTTATATAGGACTGAAATGGTCTCATCTATAGTACAGTAGGACCACATGATGGTATTACGACAAGCTTGGTAATCATAATGGAAATACTATCTACATAAAGAATATATAGAAGAAAATATTTATCAAAGCATAAAATTATTTAGAAAATTTTACACAATATAGAAAACATATATTTTTCACATTGAATATTTAAAGCATTATCACATGGTTAAAGCCTTAAATTTTCATTATTTATATTTACAAAGTATAAGAATTTAGTTGTAGAAAGTTGAGGATTATTAATAAAATAATCATCACATTGGTTTGTATGTTGATTTCATTCTATGCACATTTTGATGTTTGTTTCCTCTAGTTAGTTGATTTTTCATAAACTAAATATTTTTAACTACATTTTTTTTATATATAATAACATAATATTACTATTAATTTTTTTGAAAATATTATACCATTTTTATTTTAGATAAGTGTTTTCAAATAAATGGCATTAATCTTCACTTAAGGACATAAGAGACTTTGTATTGTATTCACTTATAAATTACCTTATGGTAATTATTCACATTGTATAGGATTATTTTATTGTTATTTTTAATAACAAACTTAAATTTTATTTTTTAAGCTTGAGCTAAGATCACTCATAATTTGGATATTTATAACCCTTGACTCCAACAATTTCTTCATTAGTTGAAAATGCTTATTCCTGCAAGTGAGACTATTTGGTGTTTTGGGGTGTTCCTCCTAGATTTGGACCAATCCAAACATAAGAAGAAAATTTAATTAAGTTTAGTCATAATGAGGTATAAATAAGAGCAATAATGAGGATGGAAAAGCTATAAGCAAATTAAATAGTGTTATTACAAGGACAATGTAGGCAAAAAAAAATAGGAAAGATGAAAGGTTTTCCATACATATACAAACTAGTGATATAAGTAAGGTAGTAGTCCATAATAGTGCAAAGTACAGTAACTGAACATATAATAAAGTAAATTAGAAAAATAGCTAATAATAGTTAATCCAATGTGCTTGTAAAGTAAAGTTGCAAGATATGATGACAGAGATAGAGAAGAAAATATGTACTAACCTTGTGTTAGTATACCTAGTTTGGATGAAGAAGGGTGATGAAGGATTTGTTAAGAATATTTAATTTGGACTTCTCCTTGGCCTTGTTAATAATACTTCTATTATTGTTACAATAACATTTCTAAACCCTTATTGATTAAGAGTTCTCATCTAAAGAATTTAATGCAAGGTGTCCTCTGAGAGGAATATTAACCTAGGAATAAAAGGAATTTATTCTCTACTTTGGTGATCTAAGCATAAATTGTGAGTGGGCTTCCTATTGCCTCTTATAGAACTCATTATATATTTTGAATATGAATAGAATTGATAGCAAATAATATTTGAATAGGAATAAGAATAAATAAGCAAAGGAATAATTATGTGACAATGAAGAGGAATTTTACTATTAAAAATTCTCTACGTACTTCATGCCAAAAATGATGAAATGATATATTTGATGTCACATTTATAGTAATTTTATTTTGGAATTTTCCATGATATGAATGTTATTCATTGTGTATCAATCTAGTCAATAATAAATTAAATGATGACAACTAGTGTGAAACTTGAAGCTTTCATAATAGATAGAGCCAATGTTAAAAGTAGTTTTAATATTGGATATATTGTGAGCAATGGTGTCAGATTCATATGATAAAATATCAATATTATTTCATATTATTAAATTAATACTCTTGTATACATGGAAAAATCTAATGGAATCAAGACTAGGCATAAAATACTAAAGGTCTAATAAGTCTTCATTGGAATTCTACATTTTTCTAGATGCATGGATTTAGTGATTATATCCCGAGAGCTTAGTCTCAGGTAAGAAAACATAAAGGGATGATATGGAAAGGCATCATCATTTAAAAGGAAAGGAAGCACAACTATCTTTATTTATCTTTTGCATTTGAAATTGATCTTGGTAATACAAATGGTATACATATTACCCACCCCCATGATGTTCATTTTTTACCACAAAGTGAGGTAAGAGCAATGTTCCTTAGGGTGTAAAAGTATACACACAAGCCAAAAACATAGAAATAATAGAAAAATGTTATTTATGGATCTTAGGATTGTCTTAATAAATCCCTTTATGCAACTAATATTAATCAATATATTGAATTATAAAAGTACATAAATAGATAATAAATCATATAAAATAAAATTAATGTAATGTGTGAGTGTTCAATACATATCATAGCTAAAGAAAGTTAATATAATATTGAAAATTTGTAAGAGAAAGGACGAGCATGAATCGAAGGGTGATGTTATAAAGACTCAAATTATTTGAAATAGATATACATATATCAAGTGTGGAGGGTGGATACAGATGAACTTATTTTCATCAATAAGAAATCATATCTTGGATAAAATACTCACATGTTGCAATATGATAATATTAAGAGACCTATGAGAGAAAACTATGTCTAGATGATACACTTCGATGTGATGAGGAACTTGACCAAGATAGAAAAATATTACCATGTGGAGTACCAAAGGCACATATATGGTGGAAAATTTATGAAAAAGGAAGAGTGAGATAGATGGAATAAATAAGTATGTTGGAACATGGCCTAAGTCCTAGTTCTCGGTTTGTGATCTACTTAGTGGATATAAGTGTGCCCTAGACCATAGGGTTTAAGATTGGATGGTTGGGAATGTTTTCCTAGCCAACCTATAGAGAAGGTCAGTTCCTTGTTGTAAAAAAAAAAAAAAAAGGAGAAATCCTAAATAAAAAATGAAGGGTTATAGAGATAAGGGAGAGAAGTGTAGATTTGAAGGCAGACAATATTTGGCTAACATTATTGTTGCATACTATGCAAAGCATATTGCAACTATACTACATGCAGGACCTAATAGATCAATTACTAAGAAAAGCATTACAAATGCAAATATTGCTCATGTCATTACCTCTACGACTCTAATATTCCTTGGAAACCTTAGCAAGATTTTATATAAGAAAGCAAAATCACATGATGAATTCTAAGCATCCAAAATTTCCCATAGTCTAAAGTGATAATCCAAACAACAACTAAGTCCTAATAGAATAGACCAACCAAAAAAACTTGTATATAAATATATAGGACCTATAGAGCATCCATAAAAGAAATATTTTCATAACATAATGATAGCAAAGGTCAAACAACAAGTTGATTCATTAAACCTATAAAGCAGAATTACATATTATAAATTAGGCAAACACTCAAATGTTTGACCCTCATACTAAGGTACTTTGCATTATTTATAGATTACTACACTAGCCTAGCTAATGGTTATAAGGATGGCCTACTATATTCAAAAAAAGAATAGCACAACCTAGCCCTATGTAGTGCTCATACTTGATCAACATTCTTGGAAGAAGTGGGCATCACTTTCTAGCTCTATCCCAACTAGATATTTTGATTCAGCACCATTCATCCTCTTCAACAAACATGTATCCTTAGTAGGTTTTACCTCTTGAGAATTATTGGCTTATTCCATCATGATTTATTATTGTGTGAGCTATTAGATTTATAGATACCTTTACTTATGATTAGTGATAAGCAATGTCGTTGTAAGTTTTAAGATATTGGCTATCACTTTCTTGTAATTTCTTGGCTTTCGGTGGCTAAGAAGTGTCTAGGTAGATCATGCCTCTAATGTACATGATCTCTATAAAAAGATACCTATTTGGACACCATCCTTCTTTGTTTCTAACTATTATAGGCCTCTATTGGTAGTTAAGGCTACTATAAACCATCTCTAATCTTATTTAGAACCTACAACTACTTCAAAATCTTGGGCACTCAAGTGTTTTTTCACCTTGTACCTGGCCACTCTATACCTGGTCACTTTGCATCCAGTCGCTTTGAAGTGGTTAAATTTACCTACCTCAATTTAATTTTGGACCTATTAAGCTAATTTGGCACCTTTAAGCAACTTTTATATAAAATATAATAGGCTTGGCAAATATTCCTTATATCTTGATCAAAATTTTATAAAAATTGATAGTCCAACCATAGTTTCTATGAGCTATAAATGTGGTAATTTCTAAGGACCCAAATTATTGGAACATCTCAAGGATTTTCTTGCAAAAAGGAGAACCCATGTAGTCTTATCCATTGGAAAGGAGTCAAAAAAAGTAAGGGGAATATTAAAGGGGGAGAAGCCTTTGGGCAATATCTATGATAAACAAGAGGATAAATGAATAGGGTTGGATGGAGAAAAATTATAGCTTATTCTAGATATGGGCATGAGTGAAAGGAATAAGAGAAAGTGGAAATAAAATATGACCAAGAAAGGAAAGAAGATAGAAAATAAGGTAAAGGTAATTATACCCGAATGGTTGTGTCTTCTAAAGAGCTAAATTATCTTGATCATACATGATATTGTATGTTATATTTTGGCTTTAAATATATACCTTGTTGTTGTTTGCCATTTAGAAACCATAAAATTATAATAATAAAAGAAAAGCTTAAGACTCTCCCTTTTGATTGTAGAGTGTGCTTGAAATACTTGGTGCTTCTGTTATCCTTTATTCTAGGTGAAATAATTAGGAGATTATGCACAATCTAAAACTTCATGCCATGATTGATAAGATCCTTCAATATTAGGGATTAATTAAATTGGATTTCATGTTTTCCCATTGATTTTCAAATCCTCTAGATTATTTTTACAGGTTCCACAAATTTGAGAGAAGTTTCTATTTCGCTGAGCTTGCTTGACAAACATACCGACTACTTAGAATTTTTCTTTTTTTCCTCAAGGTTAACTCTTGTTGATACCATCATTTTAAAATAGTGAATTCAAATTACCAAAAGAGTGTGGATGTATTTTATGACACCCATAAAATGTTATGGGGCATGCTAGTAACCATAATTTATATACAAACATTATCAAAGGAGTATTCTCTTTACTTAACGTTGAGATGGTTACTAGGATCCTACCTTATATACCATAAAGAAGGTTAAATATCATCATTATTCAATTTCAACTAGTCAACAAATCTTCATGGAACATGGATTTTTAGGATTGTTTGTAACCTTGATTTAGTGTTGTTCTTCATATGCATCCTTGCTATCTTAATAATAAAAAAACATGGAAGCATTATTAAGGCTCCAACCTTCTCATTTCTTATTAGCTTCAAGAAGAAATAAGACACCTATGAATGATTATACTCAAGAACTATGTAATGCCAAGAGGAGAGGTATCCATATATAGACTTCTTTATCTTGGAAGGTCATAAATTAGTTGTTTGATTCATCCTAGTTTTCTTCATCTCTTCCTCTGCTAACACACATGAAGGAGAATTTCCAACATGGTTGGGTCAACACTTAGCATGATTATCCATATTAATCCTTCCAATATGTACATGTGATCTATCTGGTGAATTTTTCAAGACTCTTGCTCCATTAGGTCATTATATTACTTCTTTCTCAACCAATGACTTTATTATATTTAGCTATAATCAAGTTTATTTATATATCACCTATCCACACAAAAGTTTAGCATGCGTTCCTATAGGTCAAAAATGACCTCATGTCCAATTTCCACAAATTGAGCCCAAAAAATTTGAATACCTTAGAAGGATGGCTAGGTGTTTTAAGCTCTTTGATAGATACAATAAAACAAGCAATGAAAAATTAAACTAAAATTTCAAAAAAAAATTGTATCACGCAAGCCCAATATTGTGCAAAGTCATACTTAATGCCGGTTAAAATCCCCACATGAAAAAATATGGAATTAATCAATTTTATAATTTCAAAGTACGTGACTTCATTAGAAGGGCAAAAACGTTTAAAATTGATTAACCAACTATGCAAAAATCCGAAAACATATATAGAGCTTTGATATGGTCCAAAAATGTGCAAATGCATGCAAATTGAAGAAATCTAGACTCCCCAAAGATAGGACAGTGCATCCTTAACATTGATCAAATAATATGTTTCCTCCTCAAAGACAAAGGATAATTATTTCAAACTATTTTGGATGATGACATCAGAAACCCTATGCCAAAATTTTATATCATGCAAAATATAATACAATTGAACAAATTCAAGGTTATCAATATCAAAATACCAACAAATCCAAAGAGTTCACAATACCAGACGACAAATATGAACAAAGTCAAAATTTATCCCAAAGAAACATCATTAGAGTACTCTTAATATCTAAACTATTTTGAAGAAGTCTTCAAGTGAATCAAAAGCCCAACTTTGATACACAACACTCTAAAATATCCTTTTTAGAGCCATAACTACTTCAACACCTTCCAATTGTTCAAGGTGATGTCATTAAAACATGAAAATGATATCTTTGATAGGTCAATTACAATAGCCTAGCCATTTATAAAATACAATTGAAAACCAATAGAGCGGATTACAAACATATTTAGATTCAAACACAAAGGAGAAATCTAAACCAAGCACCTTTGCATCGTGAGTTGCTAAAGAAGCCCTCTTCCAGGTCATTTTATAACAAAATTGTAACTACCATTATAAATATTCTAATGTAAGATTTAAAAATTAGAAAAGAGACCATGGCTCCTCTAAGTGAGGGGGTTAGCTCGATAGCATTTTCCAAGGTGTATGTTGTATAATTTTTTCTACTAACTAATGATAAATTATAGCTGTTTGACCTCCATTGTTGGTGTTATTGCAAGTTTTTATAGATGAATTTTTGTTTTCAGTTTTTCTATTACACTTTATGATAAGTCTATTGTATTAAAACAAAATTTTCTCTTTGGATAATTGTTGGATTACATTTAATTGAAGTCTTTCGAATGATTAAAAAATTTATATGTAATTGAATAAACTATATTATGCATTTGAAAATGGTTGGTCTACTAAATATCATTGCAAGTTAATTATAGTAGGCTATTTCAGTATATACCCAATTCTATTATGCTATTCCCTATCCACCATTTATTCATTTTTCTAAACCCTTATTCTATTCTAACCCTTTCTTTTATTACCCTTAACTGAAACCCCTATTTTAATTTTACAAGCATTTCAAGCAGCCAACCTTCTCTATAGATTGAACTAAGATAAATATCATTCATCTAAAATATTTACTAAAGTCTAGACTACTCTTCATAGACTAGGCATATTTTACACCAATAGTTTTTTTTGGCACACCTAGTGGGATGTTCCATTCATTCACTTGATTTATCTAGAGAAATCAATATTTGGTGAATAGTCTTGACCTCATAAGCAAAGAATGAATGTTCACTTAGCAAATCCATTGATGGAACAATTAGAAAATTTAATGACTCTACTAGCAGCCAAATCTAGAATCATCTAAAAAGGAACATCAGACCCTAACTTCTCATAGAAATATCCTTCTTCAGTCAATCATGGGAGAAAAAACTTACACTACTTGGGATGGTGTTGGCCCTCTTGATATCCAAATCCTACATGAAATTCCTAAAGCTACCCTAAAATATTGGATCATGTACCATGATAGTTAAAAAATAGCTTATGAACACTATCAATATGTAGCAACCCTAGCCACTACATTTAATATTTCTTTTGAAGATGTAGTGATTAGGTTATCGGTTCAATATCTTCAAGGTAAATTATTGACATGTTATCATTATTTAGAATACAAGATCATTCAAAACTAGGTAAAATTTTCCAAATATTTCATAACATAGTTCAATAACCCTAGAGATCCATTTTTATTACTCACCCAATTTTCCTCTATTCAAAGAACCCCCCATGAAAATATTATGGATTTTAATATTTGGTCCAAAATGACTTGGACAAGTATTCCACAAAAAATCCAACCATCCCACACCTAGGTATGTATCCACTATATCCATACCTTCAACAATGAATTTAGTCTTTTGATTTAGCAAGCTAAAGAAAAAATATTCCCACAAATTTTCCAAGAGGCTACATGGTTATCACTGCCAAAATTCTTCCTTCTAGAACTGCCATATGGTAAGTCCTTAAAAATTATTTAGATGGATCTCAAATTCAAATTCCTAATACATCCTGTCCATAATGCCATAATACATTGGAATCATACTCATCCTCTCCATCCATAATGGAGCCCATTTCTACCATTTTGACACCATAATCCTAGGTAATTCAAGAGTTAGAATCTATAATTCACCAATTCACAAAGGATATTGAATAAATGGAAGAGCAACAAGACAAATTTGGAACCAAAGTGAAGCACCTTAGAAGATCTATCCTAGAAGGTCAACTAATATTAAGAATAAACTCAAAAACACGAACAATATGATAATCTAGTTATATGTAATTCTTCACTACTTGACACAAGTTATAGGGATAAGAACTATTGGCCATATTTTAATTTAAAAATGACCCCATGAATGGAATGTTTGATAGCTATTACAATATATATATAATAGTTCTTCTCAAAATAAAATTTTCCACAATGATGTTGGATATTGCACAATTGAGTTGTAGATCCTAAATCAGATATTGTAATCATGCCTCGAGAGATATGCGATAGTTTGGGCTTATATTACATCTAATGGAAATATAATCCAATGTATTTTAATGATACATATATTAGAGTAGTCAAACTCATGAAAAGAATCTTGATATTATCATATGAATGCCCAAACCTTACAGTATCCCAAGATATAGTAATTGTAGATATACCATCCTTATTCAAGATGTCTTTGTCTAAAGATTTCATGAGGCAATTAGGGAAACACCTATTATTAGATCACAATTTTATAGTTATCCCTTGTATATAAAAATTTATTTGAATACCCAATGAAGGGCTCAAACCTTATCACATAGAAAGATTCGAGGAATAGAATGCAAGCAAGAAATATTTTGTAAATGTGTACATAGATATGGTTGATTGAAAAAAAGAAAGATAAAATATTACATGGGATGAATTTATGAAGGATGATCAAATCACCAAAGGAATATTATCAAACTAGAAAATGGTGTTAATATTAGAATCGTATAATGAGCTTTTTCTAGAAATGGAAGATCACAAGTAATAGCAGACTCGTCCCAAAGATTAAAGAAAATAGACAGAGTTAGAACTCATAAAAAACATACTTTTTGAAATGTTGCAAACAACTATTGTTAGTCTAGTGTATGGAAAATAGATATTTGGTGATTTTCTTCCTCTAGAACAATCTTCCATGTAATTTTTAAACAACCTATGCAAATAAATTTCTAAAAACATAATATATTCCAAGCTACATTAAAATTCAAACCCAAATAATATAGATTGCAAGTTCCAAGATATATACTAGAGGGAAAAGCACAAGTTTGGCATGATTTGTTTGGGTCAATATATATTTTTATGAAATATCTAAACAATAGGAAGCAATAGCATGTGAATACATGTCATAGTTTTGTGTAAATAAGCTAGTAGATAAATAAAAAGTTGTATTTAGCAATAAAATAAGGCAATTAGCCAGGGAGGATAGCAGAAAGTCCTATAAGGTGTGTAGATAGTAATAAATTATGAGGATAAATTATTCAATGACCTAATGGCAAGGAAAATATTTTTTTACATAAAAAAGTTTGAGGAAAAAGAGGATTGATAGGGTAAATCACATGATGCCTTCTCTAGGGATACAACCCTATATAAAGGGATTTACTCTCTCGACAACAAATCACTCCTAAGGAAGAGTCCTATCTCAAGGGTGTATGGTGGATAGGTCTTAGTAAATGGTAAATATAGAAATAAGTAATATCCCCAGGTAGAAACTACAATTAAGTCTAAAGATTCTTGCACCTACAGGCGATGAAAAACATTGAAAGATAAAGATAACCAATCTTAGCCTTCCTGATGTTAGATAACACATACATAAAAAGTGATGGTAATCCAATAGTGACCTCAATTTTAGCTAAAACCATCCCAATGTTAGCTAAACTATATTGGTGACTACAAAATCTATTTCTCCATTGATAATGTCTATAATCCTTTAGACTTGCCAAGAAGTATGGCAAGGATAGCTACAATGTTTTGGTAATTAGTTTTCACACTTTCTCGATAACACCAAGATTATGCCAAAATAGTCAATTCCATGGACAAAATAATAATAAAATAATGGGGATAAACTAAAACATTCATAAGCTTTGCAAGCTTGCAAGTGCCAAATTTTTGATAAGTTTGACCAATTGAAATGACCATTGGCAAGCCCCTCTTCAATTTTTGGAACTTGCTAATACATAATGATGACAAGGAAGAGCAAAAATCTAAAATAATTCCCTAAATAAAAATAGGTATATGCTTTGTCCTCTCTATTTTCTTTATCATTTGAGGATAATGTAGTTTATAACAAGAAATAAAATAAGCCAAGTGATAAGTTAAACTAGGCTAAATAAGGTAAAAAACCAAACGACAATAAGAAATATTTGTTAGATTATATCTAAAGACTATTCAAATTATACATTTCTCCCATCAAGGCATTAAACTATTGATATTTAGCTTCATTATTCTTCTCTTACTTTTATTTTATCCCATGTCTCTATAAAAACATAAACACTAAAACATGGGTGAAACAATAGTAAGGCAAGAAAACAAAATACTGTACGTAAAAATAGAAACAAGAATGCAATAAAAAAGAAGGGCATCCCATCAAATGGTATTAGCTCAACCAGTTAGATTCCTCAAAATTTTGAGGATGATATCCATATTTGAATATTTCCCAACAATACATGGATAATATCTAAGCTTTGTGATAATACCACAATTGATGATGATGTAATATGAATGGGAGCCCATTTCAATCCCATATAACCCATTTAGAAAATAATGACATCCCTTTTAGGTATGAATATTCCAATGTTTCACAAATTTTAACTCGTATTACTATATTCCACTCCCATATCCCCACATTCTATATGCTTCACTTTATCCCTTCAAACATACTTCGCATTCCTGCCTATCATTCCAATATCTCAACTTCTTATATCTTCTTCCCATATCCCTTCTACCACACATTGTACTCCATTAATATTCCTCCATATTATTCATTTTGTTACACCAGATAACATGTGTCTCATTCCCCATTACTATTCCATAACTACATAGCCCAATGGATTAGATAAATAAACTTACCAAGCAGTAAAAGAGTATTTTGAAGCCATGGAGACACACATACTAGCTCAGAAGATAACACATAAAGTGTGTTATGTGATATGTAATCTTCTCAATGATTGATTCAAAAGTAACTTGTTAACAAACCATTAAATATGCTCAAGAAGAAGCATGCAAGCAAAATTTCCACATGAGACATAATATTTTTGAAAAAATGCCAAATCAAAATGATCACATCATGCAATAATTGTTGTTCTTAGTTGGCACAATATTCAAATCTATATAAGTCAGCACAAGATCTAATTGAAATAAAAAGTATAGTTCTTAGTGGAAGCCATGCACATATTTGAGGCTCTAATATGTCGCATGAAAATCCACGATGGGGAATCGAAATTCCTACATGATTTCAAGAAGAAAAAATATATGCAAGACAACAAAGGGCTCTCGCCTTTGACTTCCTAGAATATTTATCTAAGGTTATTTGCTTAGTTCTAAAATAGTTGTTAGATATAGTAAACTATGTTCATGCAAGTAGCTTTTTTGCAAGATATATCTTTCCTCATGTGTCTTTAATATATATCCATTCTTCTTTCCTTCATATATTTCCCTTTATTCCACTTGTCCATACCCTACCTACCTAAATGTCCTTCCACCACCTCAAGTCATTCCATCTTCTAACACCCTTACATTTTTTATTTCTTCTATTTTTCTTTTATTTACCCAAGTTTTAATCCACTCATCCAATAAATCCTATAATTTTTTGAGCTTAACTTCTAACTACTTCCTTCTCTCACAACTTCATATACAATAAATAAGTCTATCTAGGTTCATCATTTTTTACAAATGAAAACCCTGAGAAGCACCAAGAATGTAGGTAAAAAATATCCTCATGTCCAAGTTCCATAAATTGAACCCAAAAATTTTGAATATCTCAAAAGGTTGGCTAGGTGTTTGAAGCTCTTTGATACATATGATAATACAAGCAATGCAAACATTAAAGTAACTAGAATTCCAAAAAAATTGGCATCATGTAAGCTTGGTATTGCACAAAGCCAGACTTAATGCCTGCTAAAAGCCCCAAGTGCACAAATTTTAAATTGATGAATTTTAGACATTAAAAGAAAGATGTTAGCAAAAGGACAAAAAACTCCAAAATCAATCAATCAAATATGCACAATGCTAGAAGCATCTTGTGATCCTAAATGTATCACCCAAATTTTTTGCACCCTTACCTTCAAGCTAAAGGATCCATACCCGGAAGGGGGATGCAAGAAGGATGGTACAATACCTCGGACAAAGAGGCCCTTTGAAGGTCGCACCTCTCGAGGGAGGGGTATAAGGGTGAATTTTTTACAGATGGTGGGATTCACCAGGAAACTTTGAGTGGTATTTTCCACACCTAGGTCAAGAATGGGTTTGATGTGTTCATTTTATGTTCAATCATTTAGATTCCTAGGTTGGCCAAAATGAATCTAAGGTATTCTATATGAAATTTCTGGTTTATATGAAGACAATAAACATAAATGAATCCTAAATACAGAGAATATCTGAAGTGGAGAATAGTGCACCTGATTTTTGATGTCTGATGAATATTTTGAATCTTGTAGGAGTCCAGATCGTCCCGGATATGACAGGATCATCTATAATTGTACAAAATCATCTAGATCACATGAGATCATCTGAGATCAGTCAAGATCATCAATGACCTGACGAATTCATCAGACGAATTCGTTAGAAACCTACAATCATGAAAATAGACACCAAAAACCAAAAATACAATTGCAATAATGATACAAAATGATAGAAATAAGAGTATAAATGCTTAAATGATAAATCTAGATATCTAATCAAATGGGATGCAATGTTTTAATAATTAATTTTGAATTTTATCATGCAAATATGCTAAATGGGGTGAACTCCAAGATGCATAACAGAAGTAAATTAATATAATGCATAATTTAAATAAGAAAAGGGATAGAAAATGCAAACTCAAGGCTCTGATTGCCCCCAATATGAACTGCAGTCAAAATCGTCTACAATCGTACGAGATCATCGTCGATCTCGTCAAAATCATCCAAAATTGTGGTTGAATCGCCTACGACATTCCGATCTTCCTCTAACTAAAATACAATGAGATCCTATAATAAAACTTGAAAACACAAATGCAAATGATGGGGAATAAGATGTTCTAACATAGTAAACGCTAAGATTGCAAGGAAATGATCAGCCAGGGAGCCAGGAAGGGGGATAAACCGAGAAAATCCCAGTTTATATAATATTATGGGAAGGTTATGATGTTGGGGATCATCCCAATCTGGGAGATCTCCAACGTAGGAATCTCCAACCGCGTAGACATGCTTCTGCTCAAGTTGGAGAGGTTGTTGAAACAGAAGCTAATTATAAAAATTTGGTTTTGGGATGAAATTTTTTGGACATTCTGTTCCAGACGAATTCGTTCGATTTGGGACGATATCATCAGATCGGCGACGATATCGTCCAACGGTCAAAACAAATTCTAAAAATGGCATGAAAAATGAGGTGAGTGGTTAACAAGCGGTTTCGGGGTTAAAATTCAAATTTTTATCTTTTACTGAGGGTTTAACTGCGCCAATTTTAGGGTGCTACATTTTGCCCCCTCTTTAGCGAATTTTTTGAATAAAATGCGTTAAAGATGAGTTCTTCACGCTTTATGAGAAAGAAAAAATTTATTCCATTTTTTAGACGACGATTCTAGGTCAAATCGTACAACTATTTTCTATGGTGCCCCCTTCGAGTTTTTACCCAAATCAAACATTTGAGGTAAAAGCGTGGAAAAACAAAAATTAAAAAAATGTTTGTTTTTAAATAAAAATAGGAAAAATAGGGTAAAACCCTAATTCATTTTTATTGTTCACTTTCGCTGTTTCAGAGCTCTACAGGCGGAATGGTGGAAACAACACACAGATCGATAGAGGTCCGGTACGGGTTGCGGGTAAGGATCTAAACCTAGTGTATTATGTTTTTAGCTTGATTTTTTTAATTATTTAATTGAATTTTAATTGTTTTTGGGTGTCACGGCCGTTTTTAGGCCGTCGACGACGTCAGGACGAAATCGTCCTTATATCGCCGATCTCATATGAGGACAAAATCGAATAAATAGGGGCTATCCCATCCAATAAGGGGTGATTACCAAATTGAAGAATCAAAGGCGATTTCATCCTATTAAGGACGATTTTGCTAAATTTGGTATGATATCATCCAATAATGGGTGATATCATTTTTTTTTTATGAGATGAAATTGATTTTAATGATTAGGTATTAATGAGTTTTGTTGTTTTATTGTTTATTTTGCAGATGGGATTTCTAAAGAGTCGAGAGTGGAAATACGAGGGTCTAAGGGATGACTTAGCCACTCTCGATCAGGCTGAGCAAGACAGTCTAGCAGAGGTCGGACTGCAGCATGTGGCATAAATGCCACAGATTCCTACGAACATGGGGCTACTGACAGCCCTAGCAGAGAGATGGTATTCGAGGTCATCCTACTTCTAGCTATCGATAAGGTAGATGACTCCCACTCTAGAGGATGTATGGAGGATCTTGAGGATCCTCATACATGGGCGGTTCATGACTCTTGTGGCCAATCAGGGCCATGCTATGATGAGACTATGCGGGGACCCGACCTTCATCCTAGAGAAGGGCGGAGTGAACATCGAGTCTTTGAGGCAGATGTCTAGGGTGTCTCGGTTGACCCAAGTTTTGGTAGGGGTGGTGGGTGACCTTCTTCTATGCCACTAGAGCAGATGCAGGTTACCGTGGTTCCTCTCAGATGTGGTCTATGACATGAGAGACCATAGATATAGGTTTGTTTGGGATAACTTTGTACTATGCCACTTGTATAGGATCCTCTACAGGATCGTATACAAGGGAGGTCGATATCTAGTGCTGACATAGCTGCTACAGGTTTGGTGCTGGGAGCACATTGCCGTACGAAGGTTGATAGGGCTTCCACTGATAGGAGTTGACAGAGAGAGACCCTAAGTTTTCTATTGGTGGCTCCAAAGAGGGTCACAGTGGTGGATAGATCTGTCGATGTCCTGAATGTTGCTAGACAACCTCACCCCAGATCAGATCACTTGGATACCATGGAGAGAGAATCCAAGGTGGGCATAGGATAGACAGAAGTTGGATCACATTAGGCAAGTCGTCTGGTTGAGGACAGAGTGGGGAGAGGTAGAGCTCCACCGCTATGATCGAGTTTTGAAGCAGTTGGGTCTACAACAAGGGATCCCTTCTATCAGGGATTATGAGTACTCTCAGACTATTCGGGATAGTACCACATTGAGTGGGGCTCTAGACATGTGGAGGTTATGGAGTCAGGATGCTGATGATGCCCCCATTCAGCCAGTGGATAGGGACGATGCAGGGGTAGCAGACGGGTATGATGCCTGGTATGCAAGCATCCACCCTCCTTGGATGATGAGGGCACATGGTTTGATGCACATTGTAGTGCAACAGATGGAGAGGTGGTGCCAGGCTACCATCGATGTAGCGAGGGGTCACGAAGGGAGGGATTAGTGACAACCTCCTCAAGAGAGATACCAGAGAGTACCACAGGCTTTGGAGAGACAGTAGTAGTCAAAAAGGAGGGATAAACTCCCTTATCAGCATAGGGATAGGCCACCATCGCTCGATAAGGGCAAGGGTTTCAAGGTGGGGGAGAGCAACGAGATGGTAGCTCTCCAGGAAAAGAATTCCCACCTATGAGCTAAGGTGCAGACTCTCCAGGATGAGGCTTCACGACTCAAGGCTTGAATCAGAGGAGTGAGAATTCTAGAGCTGGCACAGGCTGTTGCACAGATCACGTTCTACCAAGGTTTGTACTATCATGTGGTTCCAGAGGGGTAGAGGATACCACTGCCAGCCAGCATTGCAAAGCTGATCAGGATGGGGTCATCGAGGACATCATCATGATCGATGTCTAGGACTCGTGATACAGCATGGACCTCGATGGGACCACCTACTCCATCTCAGGGCAGGAGAGGAGATGAGGCTGAGAGCTCAAGGGCTTCTTGAGACTAGCTGCTCATTGTACATAGACCATATATGTTTGAGAGGATTGAGTATGCCAGGGTATAGATTGTGGCATACCAATCCGTTTTGATATGATGTATATACTTTTTTGATATATATATATTCTTTTTGTGATATGACTTGTGCATATGTTTTATGCTGCTTTAATATTTGAATTGTTGATTGATTATTCATGTAATTATGTTGTTGAAAATATTATAATTTTATGTCATGCTATAAAATTAAATGAAATAATCTGATGTAAACAAATTGGTTGTGGTGGTGTGATTTGATGAAAAATAAAGGGACTTCTAACAATAATTTCAAAGGACATTGTCGTTGTTACATGACCATTTCATGGAGTCGCCGCTCGCTAGGTCATTAAGCTAATCCCGTTATGAGAGAAATATTGCTAAAAGTAAAAGGGTGCTTAAGAGACTTTCTTAAGACTTTGTGTTGTGATGATGAAAATTGATGATGATGATGATTTGTTTTTAGATTTCCATGAAAATATTATGCATGAAATATTAAAAATATGATTTTTGCTAGGCATAAAATTCTTAAGTGTGATAGAAATTTGAACAATTGCCTAGGAATTATACCATCGTCGCAAAACTGAATGTTGACATAATGAAATGAAAAATAAAAAAGTTTTCGTTCTTTTTAAAGCACAATTGTGTAACATAATGATTTAAGCCATATGCTTTTATGGATTAAATAAATGGAAAATAAAATTAGAACGATGGCTTGCGCTAGGCATAGAATTTTAGGTATAGACTTATACCATCATTGCGAAATCCAAAGAAGAAAATGATGTAATAGTTTTATTGCATAGTTGATTTTTGATTTTGAGATAAACAAAAAATAGAAAAATGAGGACTTGGACTAGGCATAACATTCCAATTTTAGGTTTAGGAACTATACCATCGTTGCAAAGTTGAAGATATATAAATGTGACTTTATTGATAGATTTTTTAACATGTTTTGAAAGATTTTTTTTTTTAAATGTATTTAATTGTTTTTACGCTAAGCAGTTATTCTCAAGTAAGAAAATCAAATTATTCCAGAAGATTTGCATAAATATTTTAAATTATCTCAAAGAAAAATTTGACATTTATAAGGAACCCCATGTGCATATGTGAGTTCGTTGCCGATCTTGATCTATCATAATGATACAAAATCTCTCAAACACAAATGTGTGTGCAATTGTATTGTTAATTTACCAATTTTTAGCAAAATAATTTGATACAAGTAATTTGATTTAACCAAATGAGTGTTCGTTGACCATGATTTATATGCATGTAACCATACTAGACTACTATGTAAGTCGAGTCATCAAGAGCTAGTTGATCCATGAGCGGACATAGGTATGTACAAAAGAAGGTTGCTAATGTGACAGACATATCACCATGCTAGGAGTTACCCAAGGCCAAGTGGGTTGGACACAAACCACCTGTTATGGGGCTTACCTCACAGTTTTCGAATAATTGAGAATTCCAGGGATTCAAGCTCATTCACCCTTTTTTTATTTCAAAGGGTGGGGGAAAGGATTTATTGCTTTTTGCTTCTTCTTCTTTTTTTCTCTTTTTTTTTTGTATTTTTGCTTGACACTGAGATAATGTTGAAATATTGCTGAGATGGTACAAGATGATAATGCTTCTGAATAATTTTCTCTTTTTCTCATGATTTTTCTTGATTTTATTTTTCTTTTTCTTGCTATACTAGGGATACTTGCTCGGATTGGCTATAGAGCAAGGGATTTTTATTTTGGGCAGGGGTGAGCTTGTCCTTTTGTCAATTCTCAAAGATTCTAGACCATGTGCATGATAGGATAGCAAGGGAAACTTTTCGCTCAAAAGACCACTTCTACTATGTAGCATCGTTTTGAATTTGCAATGAAATCATTTTAATGTGAAAAAGTGTACTTGGTTCAAGTAAATAACAATATCTATTCTCAATGCTCAAAACTTTATTTAATTCAATTGTGGACTTCGATATAAGAGATATTAATAATAATACCAAAAATATCAAGATATTTATTCATGTGAGTGTGAAAGTGAGGGATTCCAAATAAATGCTAATTTATCCAAAATAACTGAAAATATAACTGCAATACTTCAAGAATTGATAGGTGCAGAAATAGAAGATGTTTTTGAGGATTTTGATGATTTTGATTTTGTTTAGATTTTGATTTGAATTTATGAATTGAGATAATACATAATATTACTGTTTTTGAAATTTTTATATGAATTACTAAAAGAAGACAATATGTATAATATATACAGTGATGAAATTACCAGATTTATGCATAATAGTGCTTAAGATGCATAATGTTCATTGGTTCTTTAAGACCTTTACCATATAAGGTAGCTAATTTGTATGCTCTCGATCCAAATTTAGAAGTGATAATATATGGCCCAAGCCAGTTAGGCTCAAATTTTCCTTTAAGGTCTTTAGTTGCATTAGTATTTTTTTTATTTTCTTTTAAGACGAGGTCGTCGATCTCAAAGGATCGGTGATGAACTTTCTTGAGATATGCTCGTTTGAGCTTGTTTTGGTAGGCACAAAGATGCTCCAAAGCATTAATGCACTTCTCATCTAGGAGTTCCAGATGACTAAATCTGCCAATATGATATTCATCTCCTACTTCAGTATCTTGAAGTAGCAGAGCCAAAGAAGGAACTTCTAATTCAAAGGGAAAAATAGCTTCAGTTCCATAAACCAAAACAAAATGTGAAGTACCCATGGGAGTACAAATGCTAGTTCGATAAGTTCATAAAGCAGGATATAATTGAATGTGCCAATCACGACCAGATTTATTGACCAGTATTTTGAGAATTTTAATTAATGTTTTATTAGATGCTTCTGCTTGGCCATTACCCTGAGGATAATAGGGAGTGGACCAACGATGTTGAATTTTATATTTATGACATAGTTTCTTTACATATTTATTTTTGAAACAAGTTCCATTATCTGAGATGAGATTTACAGGAATTTTGAACCTAAAAATAATTTGATTAAAAATAAATTTGGAAACTTGAGTTCTAGTGCAAGAAACTAAGGGTATAACTTCAACCCACTTCGTAAAATACTCAGTGGCGGTTATGATGAATTTGTGTCCATCATATGACATAGGATTTATTTTTCTAATGATGTCTAAGCCTCATTTTGAAAAGGGCCAAGGAGATGAAATAGCCTGCAGTGCTTGTACAGGCGCATGGACAAGGTCAGTGTGTTTCTGGCACTTGTTGCAATGGCACACGTAATCATGTGCATCATTCTCCATGGTAGGCCAAAAATATCCTATCCTAATGAGCTTCTTAGTAATGGCGCTACCACTAAAGTGTCCCCCATAAGATCCATCATGGGATTCACTCAAAGCTGATCTAGACTCTTCTAGATTCAAACATCTCAGTAGGATACCTTCAAAATATCTCCTATATAAGGTATTGCCAATTATGACAAAGCGACTTGCTCGTCTACATAATAATCGATGTTGGTTTCTATTAAAACCTTCAGGGAAGGTCCCATTTTGAAGAAAATTGAGGATATTAGTGTACCAAATTTTGGGAGTAGTTTCATTGATTAGAAACACGTCCAAAGGTTCCAAGCATGATTTAATTGAAGCGGGTTCCTGGAGTCGATGAATAATTATGGTAGCATATTTGTCATCTAACTCCAAGGGTAAAATAGATGCAGCTACGGCCATAGCATCAGTCGCACGATTGCTAGTTCTAGGAATAGCTTCCAAGGTAACTTGATCAAATAAAGATATTAATTGTAATACATATGCTTTATATGGGTGCAATTTATCATCTTTGGTTTGATAAAAATCATTAATTTTATTTATAACAAGTTGAGAATCACCAAAAACTAATATATTTTTAATTTTCAGTGCCATGTCTGCTCGTAATCCAAGTATGAGAGACTCATATTCAACATTGTTATTAGTACAGGCAAACATTAATTTAAAGGATAGAGGTATGAGATGTTTCTATGGAGATATCAAAATAATACCTGCACCAGCCCCACTCATGCATCGGGCTCCATAAAAGTATAAGGACCATTGCTCTGAATGATCTGCCTCTAATCTAAGGCATTCGTCAGGAAACTCAATGACGAGGGGATGGGTGGACTCTAAGGGTGCAGCATCTAATTGATCTACTATGATTTGACCCTTAACAAACTTTTGTCCTATAAATGTGAGTTAAAACTTGCTTAGTGCAAGAAACCACTTTGTTGTGCGACCATATGATGCAGGAGCATCCGGTGGCAGCAGCACAATCTTGCTTCAACAAAAAGTTTTCTAAGTGTTTTGCAAAGACCAACAATAGGGTAGAAGTTGCAGTAGGCGAAGGGTCACAAAATCATGACATGTCATGATATCATGACCAAAAGAGGGGCAA
This sequence comes from Wollemia nobilis, assembly GCA_028583015.1. Classification (NCBI taxonomy): domain Eukaryota; kingdom Viridiplantae; phylum Streptophyta; class Pinopsida; order Araucariales; family Araucariaceae; genus Wollemia; species Wollemia nobilis. The sequence goes on along the minus strand of JAQPPZ010002738.1, from coordinate 1,157,665 downwards.
GCGATGCAAAAGGCGAAAGGGTCACGAAATCATGACATGTCGTGATTTCGCAACATGTCGCGATATCATGACCAAAAGTAGGGCAAGCAATGCAATAGGCATAAGGGTCACGATATCGTGACCAAAAGCGGGGCAGACGATGCAACAGGCGGAGGGTCATGAAATCATGACGTCGCGATATTGTGACCAAAAATGTAGGGCCGACGATGCAGTAGACGAAGGGTCACGAAATCACGACCTCATAATATCATGACCAAAATGTAGGGCCGACGACGCAGCAGACAAAGGGTCGTGAAATCACGACATGTCACGATTTTGCGACATGTCATGAAATCGCAACGTCATGATATCATGACCAAAATGTAGGGCCGACAATGCAGCAGGTGGAGGGTTGCGAAATCACGACTAGAAGGGACAAGGAGGCAGTAGAGGGAAGATGCCATTGGGGATTTCACGATTTCATGACGTCGCAAAATCATGACCAGAGTAGGAAATTAGGGGGCATCCGAAGGCAGATGTCACGATATCGCGACATGTCGCGATATCGCAACTTGAATTTAAGAATGATAGCGATGAAGGAAAATGTCGCGATATGACGACATGTCACGATATCGCGACCCGAAGGTAAGAAAGGCAGTGGTGGAAGAGAAAATGTCACGATATCGTGACATGTCACGATATCGCGACCCGAAGGCGAGGAAGACAAATATGAAGAGAAAATGTCTTGATATCGTGACATGTCGTGATATCACGACCGAAAGGGAGAAGGAGCACAGTGAAGCCAAAATGTTGTCATATCATGACATGTCGTATTTTTGCACCGAAATACGAGCTGAAGATGAAGAGTCAAAAAGGGAGATGTGTCAAATATCTGGACGATGAAGCAACATGGGGAGGCAAAACAAAAGGTTCTAGGAGAGGAATCGAAGAGCCACCAGATGGAAAGTAGATCATTGCACCAAACATTATAAAAGGGGAAAGCAGAGTCATGCACGAGGGTCGAATTCTGGACCCAAGCATTCTGATCCTTCTTGGCTATGTGAGGGTTTCTTCCCATAAGAGCTCTGGATTCCAGAGGGTGTAGACAGATGCGCCGAACGTGAGGCATTTTACATAGGATCCTTGGAGAGGGAATATTGATCTACAGATTTGAAGATAGAAATGTTGAATAGTAAGGTTGTGGGGACTATCTAGAATTATGGTGAATTAAATTTCTTCTAGGCACGGGAGGTTGATGGCTGCTGCTGTTATTTGGTTGTTATAGAAAAACTATGCCTGCGGGCTAGTTCATTGTAAAATATTCTAAAAATTAATGAATGAAATTTTTAGATTGCAATAGGTGATTTATGGTCCTCGTATCAAGTGGTATCAAATCTAGAAGTTCCTGAGCATGCAAACAGATGCGTCGAACGTGAGGCAGTTTACACCAGGATCTGTGGAAGAGTGGTGAGAAGACAGAAAGGTTGACTAGAGAGAGTTCGAGTCCTTGTGCAGAAGAAGGCGATAGAACAACATAGAAGTGAAGGTCACTTCTCCAGCAACCCCAAGTGTCTGATGCAGGAGCATCCAGTGGCAGCAATGCAATCTTGCTTCAACAAAAAGTTATCTAAGTGTTTTGCAAAGACCAACAATAGGGCAAAATTTGTAGTAGGCGAAGGGTCGCGAAATCGTGACTTGTCACGATATCGTGACCAAAAGAGGGGCAAGCAATGCAAAATGTGGAAGGGTCACGAAATTGTGATGTCATGATATCACGACGTTGTGATATCATGACCAAAAGTAGGGCAAGTGATGCAATAGGCAGAAAGGTCACGATATCACGACCAAAAGTGGGGCAGGCAATGCAATAGGCAAAGGGTCATAAAATCGCGATATCATGACCAAAAATGTAGGGCCGACGACATAGTAGACAAAGGGTCATGAAATCATGACATGTCATGAAATCACGACGTCGCGATATCACGACCAAAATGCAGGGTCGACGATGTAGCAAACGGAGGGTCACGAAATCTTGACATGTCATGATTTTGTGACATGTTGCAAAATCGCGACATCGCGATATCGTGACCAAAATGTAGGGCCAACGATGTAGCAAGAAGAGGGTCACGAAATCGTGATGTCACGATATCACGACCAGAAGGGACAAGGAGGCAGCAGAGGGAATACGCCATTGGGGATGTCACAATTTTGTGACATCACAAAATCGTGACCAGAGTAGGAAAGCAGGCGGCATCTGAAGGAAGATGTTGCGATATCGTGACATGTCACGATATTGTGACTTGAAGATAAGAATGACAGCGATGAAGGAAAATTTTGTGATATCGCAACATGTCATGATATCACGACCTAAAGGTAAGAAAGGCAGTGGTGGAAGAGAAAATGTCATGATATCACGACATGTCACGATATCGCGACCCGAAGGTGAGGAAGACAGAGATGAAGAGAAAACGTTGCGATATCGTGACATGTCATGATATCGTGACATGTCGTGATATCACGATCGAAAGGGAGAAGGAGCGTAGTGAAGCCAAAATGTCACGATATTGTGACATGTCGTATTTTTGCACCAAAATACGAGCCAAAGACAAAGAGTCAAAAAGGGAGACGTGTCGAATATCTGGACGATGAAGCGACATGGGGAGGCAAAATGAAAGGTTCTGGGAGAGGAATCGATGAGCCACTAGATGGAAAGTAGATCGTCACACCAGACATTATAAAAGGGGAAAGCAGAGTCATGCACAAGGGTCGAAGTCCGACCCCAGGTAGGGTAGATCAGATTCGAGGGCCGAGGTCCATTCTGATCTTTCTTGGCTGTGTGAGGGTTTCTTCCTAGAAGATCTTAAGATTCCAAAGGGTGTAGACAGATGCACCGAACGTGAGGCAGTTTACATAGGATCCTTGGAGAGGGAAGATTGATCTACAGATTTGAAGACAGAAATGCTGAATAGTAAGGTTGCGGCGACTATCCAGAATGGTGGTGAATGAAATTTCTTCCAGGCACGGGAGGTTGATGGCTGCGGCTGTTATAGAAAAACTATGCCTGCGGGCTAGTTCATTGTAAAATATTTTGAAAATTAATGAATGAAATTTTTAGATTGCAATAGGCAATTTATGGTCCCCGTATCACCATATAAATAAGGTCGACTCATGAGATACCTCAAGGGATCAGATTTAGCAATAATGTATGTTTTTTACTGAGCATATAATGGCATAGTTTCTGTATAGAAAATACGACTGCTAGACATAACTTCTCTAATTCTATGTAGCGGGTTTCATAACTAATTAATATTCTGCTAATGTAATAATTAGCACTCTCTCTTTTCTCATCATCAATTTGAGCTAACATAGCTCCTAAAGCAAAATCTAAAGCAAAAATATACAAGATAAATGGGCAATCAGGTTTAGGTGGAAAAAGTACAGGTGGGTTAATAAGATATTTTTTGAGGAGTTCAAATTCTTCCTAGCATTCGTCATCCCAATGGAAAGAGACATCCTTCTTAAGAAGCTTAAGAAAGGGTCCAATTTTATCTGCCAGCTTATCAATGAAGCGATGGATAGCTTGAAGCTTACCTTGTAGACTCCGTAATTCAGATATATTTGTAGGTGTGAGAATATCAGTGATAGCCATAATCTTGAGAGGGTCAATTTTTATGCCACGTAAAGAAACTATAACCCCTAATAATTTACTTGACTTAACCTTGAATATACATTTGGCTGGATTCAATCGGATAAGATATTCCCTTAACCAATTAAATACTTTCCTCAAGTCATCTAAATGGTCATCTTAGTCAGTATAACGGGCTATAATGTCATCTACATAATCATGTAGTATATCATGCATCATATCATGAAAGATATAAGTCATGGCTCGTTGATAGGTTGCACCTGCATTCTTCAACCCGAATGGCATCACTTTCCAACAGAAAGTCCTCCAAGGGGTAATAAAGGTTGTTTTAGCCTGATCTTTAGGAGCTATCTTGTTTTGATTATAACCAAAAAATCCATCCCTTAAGGATATCATTCCACTCCCAGTAGTAAAATAAATGATCTGATCCATATTGGGAAGGGGAAAATCATCTTTAGGGCATGCAACATTAATATCTCTAAAGTATGTACAAACCCTAACCTTAGTAGCTTCTTTCTTAGTTACTGGAACTACATTCAAGATCCATTCAACATAATCAATAACTTGTATAAAAATAACATTCAGGAGTTTTTCTAACTCCTCTTTGACTAGTAAGGCCACTTTAGGATACATTTTTCTAAGTTTCTGTTTAACAGGTTTAGCATCCGGGTGTACTACTAGGTGATGCATAACTATAGAATGGTCTAATCCTGGCATATCTTCATATGTTCAAGCAAAGACATCTTCATATTCTTTAAGGAATGCAATGTATTTATCCAATTTTTCTTGACTCAATTCTGATCCAATGTTGATTATGAGGGGATTATCCTCGGTTTCGATGTTAATTTTTATGACATTTTCTACTTCCATATGTAGATTTCTCTCAAAATTAGGTGCGGCGGGCGAAATGCCCAATTATTGTAATTCTTCCAAGGTTAACTTGGATAATTTTTCTTGAGGAGTTATGGCCTCAAGCTGGGCTATACTAGGTATAGATCCATCAAAATAAAATCCATTATGTAATAATTCCTCAACGGAGACATCGTGAAAGATATCTACCTCCAACTCATTGTCAAATTCAGTGATCATCTTAGGATAAGCTATAAATAGCATATTAGATGTGAATGTCATATTCATTAAACACAATGCATCGCGTTCATCCAAATAATCTTGGTAACATATAAGATGGTCAGAATCCTCAAATGGGAATGGCTGACCCTTACTAGAAAATAGGCCCACACCACATCGGGTGGGCCACGCTTCTACCTCAAAAGGTTATTTCATACCATTCTGGAAATGTCCCAAACCTTTCTCTTTATATCCTAATTTAAGCATTATAGGTTTGGCTTTAATATACTCATTAGTAAAGTAACATCGAGCATATCCATCATAATGAGTTCTGATGATTCTGGGTATTCTACCCCAGTCATATCCCTTATAAATAAAGGCACAAATCTCAACTTGGTAAATACTTCCCATAGGCTGTGGGAGGCCCAAGGTATGAGGAGATGGTGGAAAATTATTTAAATTAAGGGAATCTTGCATAGAAGCATTCATTTCTTCTGATATAAGGATTTTAGATAGATCAGGTAAGATTTCATCAGTAAGAGCATAATAGGTAGAAGAAACATTCCCTACGTCTTATGATATGGAAAATATGACTTTTTTGGACGTAGACAGTGTAGAGGTGTCGATGGATGGGTCTATTATAGGTATGGAAGTTATAGGAGTAGAACAAGAGACATTGGTTGTGGGATTAGGATCTTTCTTAGGTCCTAATGCAGTTTGTTTAGAATATGGTTGAGCTATATGTAAAGGTGCAACTGATGGAGAAGAAGTAGATGACTTTATGGGTGCAAGTTTCACACGTTTAGATGGGTAATGAGAATTAGGATGTGTGGATGACAAAGTAGGGCAAAATTGAACTCCAATAGGTTCTACCAATGCACACATATCAAAGGGTCTTGGATCACCATGAATGGTAACCAATTGATTCTTAAATTTGAACTTAACACATTTATGTAAGCTTGAGGTAAAAACTTGCATTGCATTGATCCAAGGACAACCCAAGAGTATATTGTATGATGCAGGGCAATGTACAATAAACACAATCGTATCCAAGTTTCTTAGACCAACCTGCAATGGAATGGTAATAACTCCACATGTTTCTTGTGTTTCATCATTGAAAGCTTTTATGATCATATCAGTTCTTTTCACTTCCTCACTTCTAAACTGATGGGGGACGGGAAAATCACACGCTCTCACACTCACGCGATTCCCAAATTTTCATGCATTAATCTGGAAATACATACAGAATAGCCCACAGGCTTTACAATAGCTAGCGCTCGGCTTAGCTTTACACTCACACTTCTGCATGCGTTCTCTCATCCACCACCCGATATATTACATTAAACTGGGTTTTTATAGAGGCCCCGACCCTCTGAAACAACTTACGCATTAATCGGGGCACCAACCCGATTTATTACAATGACTGGGTTTTTATAGAGGCCTCGACCCTCTAAAACATCAACCCAAAAATTGGGACACCAACCCGATTTAATACCCCACTCCGCACGGCCTCTGTCACCGCTGATTCCGTCAGAAAACTCTATGCACCCATCCTTTTCATTTCCTATGCTTCTTGGTACTTGTCCGCTTTAACTGCACCTTGGTGCCACATGTCATTCTAGAACGATCCCTAAAAATACTGCCTACCATGATTTTCATGCCATCTCTTTCTTCTCCTTCGTCTTCTTCTCTTCTCGTCGCGATATCATGACATGTCGCGATATCGTGACATTTTGGCTTCTCTATGCCCTTTCACCCTTTTGGTCATGATATCGTGACATGTCGTGATATCGTGACGTAATTTCATTGTGCCCTCCATCTTGGTTTCTTTCTGTTTGTCATGATATCGCGACGTCGTGATATCGTGACATTGTGATATCATGACCATTTCGACCATTGTTTGCCCTCTTTGCTTTTCGTCATGATATCACGACATCGTAATATCATGATCTCGCGATATCACGACCCTTCCTACTGCTGTTTGCCCGCTTTGCTTTATGTCGTGATATCACAACCCTTCTGACCGTTGCTTGCCCTCTTTGCTTTTCATCGCGTTATCGTGACGTCGTGATATCGTGACATCATGATATCGTGACCCTTCCTACCATTTCTTTGCTTGTCCTCCCTATGTCGCGATATCATGACGTCATGAAATCACGATGTCACGATTTCATGACCCCTCCGCCTACTGCAACTTCTGTCCTGCTTTCCCGATTTGCAAAACACTTAGAAAAGTTTTTGTTGATGCAAAATTGCGCTACTGCCACTGGATGCTCCTACATCATAAACCCAAATATTTGGTACAAGTCAAAAGTGCAGATATTTAAAGATGAACCATTATCAATCAAAACTCGTTTGACTACTACATCTCCAATTAAAGCAGTAATATATAAGGGGTTATCTTTATGTAAACTATGTTGAGGTATGTCTCTATCTCGGAAGTCAATACAATCAACTTCACGAGTTATTATAGTATTGGCCATGGCTTCAAGTTGAATGTCTTGTGGTACCATCATCTGGCTTAATGTAAGCATTAATTCAACTCTATGTGTAGGAGATCTTAAAAGGTCCAAGAGGGAAATTCTAGCTGCAATATTTGATAATTGTTCATTAATATTATAAGGAGGTTTAGGTTGAACATTAGGTGCATGGTTTCCTTTATTAGGATCATTCAAAACAAATGGAGTTGATCCACCATTTTGAATTTGATCTTGTTAAGAATTTTGAGCCTGTTGTCTAGTAACAACTCCGATGGTACCCACAATATTATTTTACAGATGATGAATGGGTCTTGGTCTAGCGTTTATAGCTAGCTCATTAGAAAGTAATCGGTGAGACGATGGTCTAGTAGTGAATTTTCTTGGAAATCGTTCTTCTGGAACCATATGACTTGTGATAGGTTGAATAGTATCAGATTCATCTTCAAAACTATTCGATTTATTTGATGTTATTTCCATATCACTCTCAGTATCGTATTTTGTATCACTAGTATCAGGTATCTGAATATTATATAGAGGCCTGGTTGTAACCATAAATAAAGTTGTGTCAAAGGTTTCCAGATCATGAACAGGTAAATGCCCACTAATAGTTCCTACATATCGGGCAGGAGGAGGGACATTATGATGTTCAATTTGATTAGCCACCTCCTTACCATGTTTTGGTAAGGGATGTTGAAATATGTCTAATGACTGATTGACGTTCTGATTCTGGTTTTGTGCGGTGTTTTGTTGAGCATTATTAGGAGGATTTTTCTTAGGTTGAAAGGCTTGCACCTCCATCTCATTGTTATCAATCAAGTCCTATATTTTATGTTTTAATATTTTACAAGAGTTGGTAGTGTGTCCAGGTCCTCTATGGAAGTCACAATGTAAATTTGCTCTGTATCCGGGTATAGTTGGATCAGGTTCCTAGATATTTGGTAATTGAATCAAGACTTGTTCTAATAATTGCGATAGAATAGTTGATAAAGGTTTATTTAACCTAGTAAATTCTTGAGGAGGTCTATCAGGAGGTTTCAGTACAAACTTCTTTGTTGTCTTTGCAGCATCAACATTAGCAATATTTTTGCTGCCAGTGACTCCATCACCTACAAATTTTTTATTCTTTTATTGATTTTTGTATGTTTTCTCATCGTCTTTCTTTTTAAGCTGGCCTCTCCTAATGAGAGCATCTTCCACTCTTTGGGCTAAGTCTATATCCTGATCGAAGGTGGTCAAGGTAGTAGTTGATAATTCGTAAGATAGTTGCTCTTGCAAATTATTAATAAATATGTCCAACATCTCCCTATAAGGTAACACAAAGTGCAATTTTCCTATCAACTATCTCCACCTAGCTAGGAAATCAGCAAAGCATTCATCTTTGTCTTGTTTTAAGTTATACAAATCTCTAATGATCACATGTCTTTCGATGTAGGCACTAAATTTATGGACAAAAGACTCGACAGTTTCTTCAAAATTCCTCAAATAATTAGTGGGTAATTGATAATACCACTCTAATGCCATTTCTCCCAAGATTTTTGAGAATATTTTTAGTAATAACAAGTCATCATGTGATATATCATGACAAGCTATCCTAAACATACGAAGATGCTCTATGGGATCTTCAATTTCTTTATATATGGGAATAACAGGCATAGGAAAATATTTAGGATACGGCTATTCTATGACTATAGGATCTAAATTTTGACTACACATCTCTTGATAGTTGTACGAGGGACGATAGGGATCTATCTGGTCAATGCGGGAAACTAGCTGTTTCACCATGGTTTCAATATTACTAGTTTGTCCACCATATTGGTTCGGTGGGACATAGGTATGGTATCTATAAGTGTATTATGGTGTAACATAAGGATTAGATGCTATATTGCTATTATGCAAAGTGTTGGTAGGAAGAGTATTATGAAGAGGATTTGTAATAGTATTATGTTGTACCCCAGATTGTTGGTAATTGGTGTTTAGTTTTGTTTTGGGTTTTTGTTGATTTGAGGTATGTTGATCAAGAGCTTGGCAAAATAGAGCAATAAATGAGGGTTTCTTTTGTGCGGGAATGACCCTAGGCTTGTTAACAGGCACTTTAGGTGCTTGGGTAACCTGATTTTGTTGCATGTTTCAGATCACAGCTACTATATCCAAATTGGATGGTCTAGCTTGACCACTATCTTGTTCAATAAAGGACAAGGGATTAGTGCATGGGTGAAATACGTATTCTAGAGTTTCTTGAGTGTCATTAATTCGATCCTTGTCCATATGGACTGCTCTATTAAAAACACCAATATTTGTGTTAATGAACTTCCAAAATTGTTCCATGTTTTCAAAAGTGATAGCTCCTCCCAAATACATTTTAGGGGATGAGGATCCTTCCTCTCTATTAGTTTCTTATTGTCCATTTGCTAAAACAAGCTCTTATTCTTTCTGGTCTAGGATTTCTTCTTCCTGAACTTGGTCCTCAAGAGGGACATTTTGGTCAATTAATGGTCTTCCTAACCAATCTTCATCTTCTTCGGTTTGTTTTCCATTCCTAAGTCTAGGCATTGTGCTAAACTTTAGGTTTTAGCGAATATATATACTTATATATATATGCGGTAGGGTTGAGAGGTATATATTTTAACTATATACCTACTATAATACTTTTAAAAGGAAAATGTTTTGTTTTTATTTGTTTTTACTTTGTTTTTTGTTTGATTATTTTGTGTGATTATTTTATTATTGTGCGAGAATAAAAATAACAAACAACATGCTAGTTGCAAGAAATAACAATAGTAAAAAGAATGACTTAGTTTTCTATGAATAGTTTATGGATATCATTGATAGGGTCAAGTTCATTAGGAGTCATAAAATGCTCCTCTTCAAATTGGAAGTTGTTTTTCAAGAATTTAACAAAGTGTGCTATGGTAATATGATCTACTTTAGACTCTGACTTGTAAAAATAAAGTTCATGGCAATACTCTCGATACAACACAGCTCTAGGAACTCTATTCCATATTTTTCTATCCATAAGAACGACTTCTTGATCCTCTATACGAGATAGAAACTTATGTACTACAACTGCATTCTCAAGGTATTCCTCAAAGGTGTACAATTCTGAAGACACAAGTGCTCTTTTATCTGCTAACCACCTATGGCAAGCTCTCTGAAGTTCATCATACAAGGTTACTTGATTAGGATCTAGGATTCTATCTAGGACAAACCTCTCAATTTGCCTAAGTTCTACAGATTTGGATTCCATAATACCTAATCTCCTATCAAGTTCATCCCACAAAGGTTGGGCTCTATTATTTTGAGGTACTCTAAGTACAAAAGTAATCGCTATGGCCGTTAATTGATTTTCAACATTTATGGCGACAACTCGTCTTCTATTATAATATACCATCTAAATATGATATGTAAATTTAACTATTTGTCTAATGATTCTATATGTTCTTAATAATGTGTTTTTTTTGTTTTTGTTTATTTTCAAAAGGTGTTTTAGTTCACGTCGGGTTCACCAAAAATGTATCACCCAAATTTTTTGGACCCTTACCTTTAGGCTAAAGGATTCGTGCCCGAAAGGGGTACGTGAGAAGGATGGTACAATACCTCGGATTGAGAGGCCCTTTGAAGGTTGCGCATCTCGGGGGAGGGGTATAAGGGTGAATTTTCGATGGATGGTGGGGTTCACCAGGAAAATTTGAGTGGCAGTTTCCATGCCTAGGTCAAGAATGAGTTTGATGTGTTCATTTTATGTTCAATCATTTAGATTCCTAGGTTGGCCAAAATGAATCTAAGCTATTCTATATGAAATTTTTGGTTTATATGAAGACAATAAACATAAATTAATCCTAAATACAGAGAATATCTAAATTGGAGAAGAGTGCAACTGATTTCTGATGTCTGATGAATATTCTGAAGCTTATAGGAGTCCAGATCATCCCAGATATGATAGGATAATCTATAATTGTACATAATCATCCAGATAATATGAGATCGTCTGATATTAGTCAATATCATCAGCGACCTAACGAATTCATCACATGAATTCATAAAAAACCTACAATCATGAAAATAGACACCAAAACCCAAAAATACAATTGCAAGAATGATACAAAACAATAGAAATAAGAGTATAAATGCTTAAATGATAAATCCAGATATCTAATAAAATGGGATGCAATGTTTTAATAATTAATTTTGAATTTTATCATGCAAATATGCTAAATGGGGTGAACTCCAAGATGCAGAACATAAGTAAATTAATATAATGCATAATTTAAATAAGAAAAGGGATAGAAAATGCAAACTCAGGGCTTTGATTGCCCCCAATCTGAACTGCAATCAAAATCATCTGCAATCGTATGAGATCATCGTCGATCTCGTCAGGATCATCCGAAATTGTGGTTGAATCGCCTACGATGATCCGAGCTTCCTCCGGCTGAAATACAATGAGATCCTACAATAAAACTTGAAAACACAAATGCAAATGATGGGGAATAGGATGTTCTAACACAACAAAAGCTAATATTGTAGGGAAATGATCAGCCAGGGAGCCAGGCAGGGGGATAAACTAAGAAAATCCTAGTTTATATAGGATTAGGGGAAGGTTAGGAGGTTGGGGATCATCCCAATCTAGGATATCTCCAATGTAGGAATCTCCAACCACGCAGACACGCTTCTGCTCGAGTTGGAGAGGTTGTTAAAATAGAAGCTAATAATGAAAATTGGGTTTTGGGATGAAATCGGCTGGACGTTCTGTTCCAGACGAATTAGTCTGATTTGGGACGATATTGTCAGATCGGTGATGATATCATCTAACGGTCAAAAAATATTCTAAAAATTATGTGAAAAACGAGGTGAGTGGTTAACGGGAAGTTTTAGGGTTAAAATTCAAATTTTTATCTTTTACTGAGGGTTTAACTATGCCAATTTTAGGGTGCTACACTAAATATGGTTCAAAATGTGCAAATGTACAAAAATTGAACAAATATAGACTCCTCAACAATAGAGTAGTGTATCCTTGACATTAATCAAAGAATACACTTATTGCTAAAATATGGAGAAGAACAATTCTAGACTATTTTGAATGATGATGTCAATAACCCCATGCCAATGTTTTATATGATGTAAAATATATTACAGTTGAACAAATTTGGGGTTATCAATATCAAAACACCAAAAAATCTAAAGAGTGCATAAGGTTAGAAGACCAAGATGATCAAGTTGGGATTTCTCCTAAAGTGAAATCATCAAAGCATTCCTAAGATCCGAATTTGCCCTAAAGAACTCTTCAAGTGAATCAAAACCCTATATTCAATACACAACACTCTAAAATATCCATTTTAGAGCTATAACTACTTCAATTCCTTGTAGTTGTTCAAGGTGATATCGTTAAAGCTTGAAAATTGCATCGTTGATAGATCAATTGCAATGGTCTATCCATTTATAGAAGATAGCTGAAAATCAGTGAAGCATATTGTAGATATATTTAAGTTCAAATGTAAAGGAAAAATTTTAATTATCCACCTCACATCCTGAGCTATAAAATAAGCCCTCTACAAGGATGTTTTCATAACAAACCTATAACTACCATTGTAAATCTTCCACTGCAAGATTCAAAAAGTAGCTTATAAATAGACCATGGCACCTCTAAGTGAGGGGATCAACTTAGTAGCATTTATCTAGGTGTATGCTATCTAATTTTTCTACCATTTAATGAAAAATAATAGATGTTTGGCCTCCATTTCTAGTGTTATTATAGGTTTTTATGGATGAAGTTTTGTTTAAAATAATTTTTGTTACACTTTGTGATTAGTCTATTGTATTAAAACAAATTCTGCTCTTTGGAACTTTGTTGGATTACTTTTCATTAAAGTATTTGGAATGATTAAAAAATATGTTTGTAATTAAATTAACTTTTTTTATGCATTTGACAATGGCTTGTATATTAATTATCATTGCAAGTTAATTATAGTAGGCACTTTCAGTATCTACCCAATGTTGTTATGCTATACCTCATCCACTATTTATTCAGCATTTTAAATCCTTATTCTCTTATAAAAATTTTATTCTAAATTGTATAAGCATTTCAATTTGGTGGTCTTCTTAGAAGGTTGTACTAAGAGAAATATAGTATTATGCATAAGGGGTAGGTTAAAAAATATATATAATAATGGGGTGAATTAGTTTTCAAATCAAGGTGAATAGGGTTCAAATTCATGTAGACGATATGGTGAATTTACCTTTTTTAGCATCCACAACAAATCCAGCCATCCCGTGCATAGGCATGTATCCACTATATCCATACCTTCGACACTGAATTTAGTATTTTAATTTAGCAAGCTAAATAACAAATATTCCCACAAATTTTCCAAGAAGGTATAATGACAAAAAGTATGCTTATCGCTACCAGAAATCTTCCTCCTAGAACCACCATATGGGATGTCCTTAAAAATCATTTATATGGATTCAAATTAAAATTTCATATACATCATGTCCATAATTCCATAATACATTGTAATCATACCCATTTCCACCATTTTGACACCATAATCCTATATAATTGAAGAGTTAGAATCTATAATTCACTAACTCACAAAGGAGATTTAAAAAGTGGAATAGAAACAAGATAAGTTTGGAACAAAAGTGAAGCACCTTAGCATATCTATCCCATTAGTTCAGCTAATATTCAATAATAAATTCAACAAACAATAGCAATTTGATGACCTAGTTATATATAATTCTTCATTACTTGACACAAGTTATAGGGATAAAACCTATCAGTCATATTTTCATTCAAATATGACTCCATCAATGGAAGGTGTGATAGCTCTTACAATATATCTATAATAATTCTTCACAAAAAGAAAATTTCCCACAACTATGTTGGATATTGCACAATTTAGTTGTATATCCTAAATCAAACATTGCAATTATACTTCGAGAGATATGAGATAATCTAGGCTTATATTACATCTAATGGGAATCAAATCCAACGCATTTTAATTATAGATAGATTAGAGGAGTCAACGTCATGAAAAGAGTATCAATATTATTATATGAATACCCAAACCTTGCAGTATCCCAAGATATAGTAATTATAGATATACCACCCTTATTCAAGATGTCTTTGTCTAAATAATTCTTGATGTAATTAGGGGAACACTTGTCTTTTGCATTTGAAATTGATATTGGTAATTTTTTGGTATACATATTACCCACCACCATGATGTCCTTGTTTTACCACAAAGTGAGGTAAAAGCAGTATTCCTCAAGGTGTAACAATATAAACACAAGCCTAGAACATAGAAATAATAGAAAAATGTTATTTATGGATCTTAGTATTGCCTTAATAAATCCCTTTATGCAACTATTATTAATCAATATAATGAATTATGAAAGTACATAAATAGAGAATAAATCATATGATAGTAAAGTAATGTAATGTGAGAGTGTTCGATACATATCATAGCTAAAGAAAGTTAAGATATTGTTGAAAGTTTACAAGTGATAGGATGAACATGAACCAAGAGTGATGTTATAAAGACTCAAGTTATTTGAAAGAGATATACATAAATCAAGTGTTGAGGGTGGACAAATATGGACTTATTTCATGAATAAGAAATGTATATATTGGATAAAAGACTCACATGTTGCAATATGATAATATGAAATATGTCTAGATGATACACTTCCATGTGATGGGGAACTTGACCAAGATGGAAAAATATTACCATGTGGAGTACCAAAAGCACATGTATGGTGGAAATTTTTTTAAAAATGAAGAGTTAGATAGATGGAATAAATAAGTATGTTGGGGCATGGTCCAAGTCCCAGTTCTTGGTATATGATCTACCTAGTGGATATAAGTGTGCCCTAGACCATAGGGTCTAAGATTGGATGGTTGGGAATTTTTTTCTAGCCAACCTCTATAGAAGATCGGTTCCTAAAGATAAATGAAGGGTTATAAAGAGAATGTAGAGAAGTGTGTATTTTTAAAGAGAAGGGAGAGAAGTGTGGATTTAAAGGCAGGAAAATTTTGGTTAACATCATTGTTGCATACTATGCAAAGCATACTGGAACTAAACTACATGCATGACCTAATATATCAATTACTAAAAAAATAATTACAAATGTAAAATATGCTTATGTCATACCCTCTACTACTCTAATATCCCTTGGAAACCTTAGCAAGATTTTATAGAAGAAAGCAATACCACATGATGAATGCTAAGCATCTTAAATTTCCCATAGTCTATAGTGATAATCCAAACAACAAATAAGGCCTAATAGAATATACCAACCACAAAAATTTTATAGAAATATATAGGACCTACAAAGCATCCATAGATGAAATATTTCCATAACATAATGCTAGAAAAGTTCAAACAACAAGTTGATTCATTAAACCTATCAGAATTACATATTATAAAGTAGGCAAACACTCAAATTGTTGACCCTCATACAATGGTAATTTGTGCTATTTATAGATTACTACACTATCATAGCTAATGGTAATAAGTATGGCCTACCATAGGTAGAACAATAATAGCATGGCATAGCCCTATCTAGAGCTCGTAGTTGATCAACATGCTTGGAAGAAGTGGGCATCACTTTCTAGCTCTATCCCAGCTAGTTATTTTGATTTAGCACCATTCATCCTCTTCAACAAACATGTGTCCTTAGTAGGTTTTCCCTCTTGATAATTATTGGATTTTTCCATCATGGTTTATTGTTGGGCCAGCTATTAGATTTATAGGTACCTCTACTTATGATTAGTGATAACCAATGTTGTTGCAAGTTTTAAGACACTAGCTATCACTTTCTTGTAATTGCTTTGCTTTGGGTGGCTGAGAAGTGTCTAGGTGGATCATACCTCTAATGTACATGATATATATTAAAAGAGACCTATTTGGACATCCTCCTTATTTTTTGCTATCTATTGTTGGTCTGTATTGGTAGTTAAGGCTACTATAAGCCATCATTAATATTTTTTAGAACCTCCAACTACTTCAAACTCCTGGGCACTCAAGTGTTTTTTCACCTTGTACCAAACCACTCTTTACTTGGTCACTTTGCATCTAGTCACTTTGAAGTGGCCAAATTTACCTACCTCAATTAAATTTTGGACCTATTAAGATACTTTGGCACCTTCAAGTAGGTTTTAAACAAAATATATTAGGCTTGGCAAAGTTTCCTTATATCTTAATCAAAATTTTATAAAAATTGATAGTCCAACCATAGTTTCTAAGAGCTATCAATGTGGGAATTTATAAGGACCCACATTATTGAAACATATCAAGGATTTTTTCTTGCAAAAAGGATAACCCATGTAGTCTTATCCAAGGACCCTCAAGCACCTTAGTCGTGGCCTTGGTTGTTGCATGAGCTAAGCACTCATGTGGGAGCTAAAATCCCCACATGCTCCTTATTCCTTCTATTGGCTTTGAAAACAAAAATGAACAAGGGCTTTCAAAAACTGCTGCCACTGGGTTTTGAACCTGTAACCTCCCCTTTGCCAAAATAAGCATTTACCACCTGCGCTAGCCACCAGATGGTGCTAGAACCCAAATGCCTTGTCCTATTCAATTATTCGGACTTCAGGATAAATGCAACGCGGGAATTACTCTAACTTCTCCTCCATGAAATACAACATGTTTTCAAAATTTGAATACATTTCTTTTGGCCTTAGCAAGGCAATATTATATTTCTAGGTGCCTTTCTTTGTTATTTCTTCCAACACATCGAAAAAGTGTTTTTTACTTGCACATCGACGGGGTAACCTTAGGGTTATACCATGTCAACTAAATAAATATTTATTTATAAAATTTAAATTCAATTTGAATTTAAATATTTATAAATTAAATATTTAAACCTTCCTTAGACTTTTTAATTTGGAATAAAAAACCTCCTTGGGTTTTTATGAAAACCTTTTATTTCATCTAACCATGGTTTTAATGAAAACCTTTTATTTTGCCAATCCATGGTTTTTAATAAAACCTTTTATTTGCCAATCCACGGTTCTAATAAAAACCTTTTACTTATGCTTCCTTTTGACCTTTGGCATCAATGGTGGTTCACTCCTTGGAATCAATGAAAACCTCATGCCTTGACATCAATGACAACATTATGGACTCAAAATGTCCAACAATCTCCCCCTTTGTCATTGATGGCAGCCCAATAGCTTTTTACCATTTCCTTGACCTTTTAGTCTTCTCCCCTGGGAAATTGCTCCCCATGACTCAATGTTCTCTTCTTAAATCAAATCTCTCCCTCTTACTCAAATATCAGATCTCTCCCCCTTTGAAATCAATGGAAAAGGGTCACCTTTGGGGCTTGGGAGTAAGAATGAGTCTCTTATATTAGCCCCTCCCCATATCCTATTGAGGTGGTTAATTCTGGGGTGGGAGTATTTCTACTCCCATTAAGAACTGGTCTTTACCTTTATTCTCTTTTCTTCTCATCTGATCCTTATGATTTCTTTGACTATTCCTATTTCTATCCCTGTCCATATCCATATTCCTATTCTTGTTCTTGTTCTTGTTCATGTTCCTATTCATGCTTGATTCTGGAATGTCTGCTCTACACCACTTTGTTGTGTGTCCATCATTATTGCACTTATAACACTTAATTTTATTATTCCTTGGAGGTCCAAATATTTTAGGATTTCTCCTGGTGAAGCCATATCCCTTATGGTCATAAAACCTACAATCCATTGCCTTGTGACCAAAATGATTACATGAGTAGCAATACCCATGGAAAAGTTATATGTTCCTGAAATTCCCATATTCTTGTCTTTCATGTGTATTGCACTGTGAGGCCATGTGCCCAAATTTATGACATGAGAAACATCATCCATTGAAACTTCCTTTTCTTGAACTCATTGGTATCTTAGTCTCTCTTAACCTATTCTGATTGTTGTTCCATCTATTTCTTCTTTGTGCATTGTTCCTTTCCTTGTTGAATTTTCTATTGTCCAACTCATCCTCAAAAGCCTCACTTTCTCTTACACTATCTTCTTCTGAAGTTTCTTCTTCTTCAAAACTTGAGGTCGACTCTTTTTCCTATTTCTTTTGAGCTTGTTCAAAACCAAAACCTATTTTGTTTTTTGACCTTCTTTGTACCTTGATAATTTTATCCACAATCTTTGAAATCTTTCCAAATTTGTGTAACTTATTCTTGGATATTTCTAAATCTTCCCTTAGTAAAGCTACTTCTTATTATAAATTTTCACATTCTAAGACCTTTGCTTCTAGCTTATCCTTGAACTTCTTTGTATTAGCCATTGATTTGTCTAGATCCTCTATAAGCATTCTTCTTTCTTCATCATATTCTTGAAACTAAAATTCTAGTTTAGATTTTTTCTTTCTTACCCTTTTTAATGTGTCAAGAGCATAAATCAATTATGCCTTAAGATCATATTCTTCTTTTTATGATTCTTCCTCTATTTTTTTACCTTTGATAACATCTTTATTCTTTTCTGATTTTTCTTCTATAGGATCATCATCTTCTTCTTCTAGTGCTATAATAAGATTCTCTTCTAGTCCTTCTAGTGCATCCTCATATTCATCATAACTAAAACTAAAACCATTCATTGTACAACTATCTTCAAGATGTCCAAAAGTACCACATCTAGAGCACTTGAGAATTATTGGTGTCCTTTTCTTAACTTCTTTTTCTTCAATCATAAATAGGACTTCATATTTTTAATTATCTGAAAAAACATTATCACTATCACTTGAGTACTTACTTACCTTGTCTACATAGTAGCTCCTCTTTTGTATTTTAAATAAATTATTTCCTTTTCTACCTTGTCAATCCTTGCCTTTATTTTGATGCTTGTATCTTTCTGATTCTCTATTCAAGTGATCCTGTTTTTCTTCATTATTGTTGTTTTTAGCTTCTTCACAATCAATTGCATAGTGACCATAATTTCCACAATTGAAACATCTAACAAATTTTGTATCTTTAAATCTTCTTGAATCTTTATTCCTTCTGCTATAATTAGCTTCTTCATCACTGGATGACTCATTACTTGAATCTGACTTTTTGCCCTTTGTCTTCTTGGTAGTTTTGAATGTTGCTTCCTTATTGGTATTAGGTTATTTTTTTATTAACTCAAAGGCTGTAAGAATACCAAGAAATATATCTCTTTTCAAATAATCACCATATTTTGCTTCTTCTATAGCTAAAATATTTCACTAAACCTCTTTGGAAAAGACCTTAATATCTTATCACAAACATATAATTCATCCACATTAATTCCAAGTCCTTGCATAACATTAACAACCTCATCTATCTGAAGTAAATAACAACTAATGTATTCCTCATTCTTCATTATTAATTCTTCAAATTATCCTTTGGGATTTCGTATCTTTGCCTTTTTGACACTTTTATCTCCTTCATATATGCTTTGCAACTTATCCCAAATTCCTTTTGCATCTTTATAGTGCA
Organism: Wollemia nobilis; assembly: GCA_028583015.1. Taxonomy (NCBI): domain Eukaryota; kingdom Viridiplantae; phylum Streptophyta; class Pinopsida; order Araucariales; family Araucariaceae; genus Wollemia; species Wollemia nobilis. Next base: position 1,138,051 of record JAQPPZ010002738.1, on the reverse strand, counting down.
TAACTTTTATTTATTATGTTATATGCAAACCTCTCAAAAGTGCATTCATTGCTTTTGAATTATAATGTCATAGAAGCTTACCTTCCTTATCTGTAGGTGGATCAGTTGGTGGTGTGAATCCATTTTTAACTGCTTCCCAAATTTCATTACCAAGTGCTATTATGTGAACCTTCATTCTCATACTCAAATATATAATCACTTTCATAAAATATTGGTGTTAAATTATCTAAGGACACATTATTAGAATCCATTGTGTTCTTGAAAGCTTTTTCTTCAAGCTGTTAAAATATTTCGAAGGAACCCGCTCTGATACCAATTGAAGAACATAAGCTTATACTGAGAGGGAGTTGAATAGTATAAGACCACTTTTTACTTTTCTTCCCAAATCAATATTATACAATGTAAATATAGTAGTATCAATAATAATAATGAAAGCAATGTACATAACACCACACACAATAGAGACACCAATTTAACGTGGTTCACCCAATGTGGGCTACTCCACGGAGAAAATATTTCACTAAAATTTTCTCAATAAATCTCTTGGGAATCCTTTCCCTATTACAATTTTTATGGACCTCTATCCAAAGGAGACACCAATCCCCTAATCAAGTTCATGGACCTCTATCCATAGGAGAACTTCTTTATCCTTAGCTCTGACTAGTAATATTCTAGAACTATTTCCCCCACTACTCTGGCTAATGGATCTCTATCCACTAAATACACTTGTCCTCATTGACCTAGATTATGGATCTCTATCCACTAGATACTGTCATCATCTATCCTTTGTCACATCTAAAGCTCTGTATCAAATCTATACTAAACATAGTCCTTCGATCTAGCACAAATCTACTCAATCTCTATCTCTGGTCTGGAACAAACCTATCCTCAAATCCACACCAAAATCTATCCTCAAATTTGCACTAAACACAATACTTTGGTCTAGCATAAATTTGTCCTATGATCTACACTAAACTCAGTCCTTCAGTCTAGCACAGGTCTATCCTCAATATTTGTCTTCAAGCCTTAGCATAAAGCTTGATCAAATAAAAAATCAACACTGCTAGATTTACCCCAAATATTAACACAAGGTTTGAACAAATTATTCAATCAACTCTACTCACAATTATAATAAAATACTTATCTCAAATCTATCTTGTAAGCTTCCACAAAAACTCACACTAATCTATCCACAAGTCCTCTCTAGAACTTGTCCAAATCTGCTCAATAAGTCCTCACTAAAACTTGTCCAAATATGCTCAATAAGTCCTCACTAGAACTTATCCAAACTCATAGAAATTTAAAGAGAATTGATAGAGACTAAATATGCTTCACACTAATCACAATGTTCAATTAATTTTAATCATTATTTTAGAAACATATAGATAATTGTTAGAGACTCAATATGATTCACATTCATCACAATGCTCCATCACTTTTAATCACTCTTTTGAAACATACAGAGAATTGTTAGAGTCTCAATATGCTTCACATTCATCACAATTCTTATCAACCAATCTCACATAACAATGATACTCATGTTCTTTCCAAACCCTAGTTCAAGTTCTTCACTCAATTACTCACTTCAACAACAATGCTTATAAAACAATCTTCACATAACAATGATACTCATGTTCTTTTCAAACCCTAGTTCAAATTCTTTTCTCAATCAATGGCTTAAACAATAATGCTTATCAAAGAAGGTTTTATCAATAACTTTTTATTCCAGAAAACCTTGAAGCATTAACTCAAAACACACTCAATAAGGAAACCTAATTAAGTCCTTTTCACTCCAAAGTTGTTTTCCAGAAAACCAACCAATCAACTCAACCATGGAAGAATATGCCCATACCTTTTTCTTTGATGTAGAATGATCTTCAAAAGCCTATATCAATTATCATAGCTTTCTTTGCCAAGTACAAAGGGTTATATGAAAAGAATTATCACCCTAACACTTTTCACAATTCACCTTAAACACAACTATAAATTAAATTCCAAATACACCTTATTGCTCCATCTCAATAATAAATTTCAACATCATAAATTTCATCAACAGTATTTTATAAAATATAACACAATTTCTACTTATAGATTCTTTCTTAAATTGCACTCATCAAATAAAATAATTTATAAAACAATGCAATTTATTTTTCTAAGGTAAAAATTAATTACCCTAGATTTTACTTTATAAAAACAACTTTTTACCATATGCAAAAATCACTTTAACATATAGGTAAATAACCCAATTTAATTCCACCTTATACATCCCAATTTAATCACAACAACCTTAGGGCAAACAAAAAATTAAATAAAAAATTTTAACTTTTCCCTTAGTGGGTTTTAAACCCATGATGTTGCCTCCTCAAGTGCCTTAGTCGCGGCCTTGGCTATCACGTGAGCTAAGCGCTCACATGGGAGCTAAACTCCCCATGTGCTCCTTATTCCTTCCTTTGGTGCCAAAACCAAAAATGTAAAGGGGCTTCCCAAAACTATTGCCACTGGGTTTCGAACCCATAACCTCCCCTCTGCAAACAATAATCACTTGCCACCTGTGCTAGCCACTATATGTTGCTAGAACCCAAACACTCTAAACTTCAATTATCCAAACTTCAGGATAAACATAACACACGAATTCCTCTGTCTTCTCCTCCATGAAATGCAGCACATTTTAAAAATTTGAATACATTTCTTTTGGCCTTAGCAAGGCAATATTTATATTGCTAAGTGTCTTGCTTTGTTATTTCTTCCAACACGTCGACGAGTGGTTTTTGACTTGCACATCGGTGGGGTAACCTTAGGGTTATACCATTTCAAATAAATAAATATTTATTTATAAAATTTAAATTCAATTTGAATTTAAATATTTATAAATTAAATATTTAAACCTTTCTTGGACTTTTTAATTTGGAATAAAAAGCCTCCTTGGGTTTTTATGAAAACATTTTATTTTGTCTACCCATGGTTTTAATAAAACCTTTTATTTTCCCAATCCATGGTTTTTAATAAAACCTTTTATTTTCCAATCCACAGTTCTAATAAAAACCTTTTACTTATGCTTCCTTTTGACCTTTGGCATCAATGGTGGTTCACTCCTTGGCATCAATGAAAACCTCATGCCTTGACATCAATGACAACTTTATGGACTCAAAATATCCAATAGGAATTCATGTTTTCCCATTGATTTTCAAATCCTCTAGATTGTTTTCATAGGTTCTACAAATTTGAGAGAAGTTTCTATTTCGATGAGCTTGTTTGACAAGCTTACCGACTACTTAGAATTTTTATCTTTTTCCTCAAGGTTCACTCTTGTTGATGCCACCATTTTAAAAGAGTGAATTGTAATTGCCAAAAGAGTGTGGGTGTATTGCTTACCCCCATCAAAATTTAAGGGGTATGCTAGTAACCACAATTTAGATGCAAATATTATCAATGGAGGATTCTATTTAGCCAACATTGATATGGTTACTAGGCTACTACCTTAGATACCATCAAGAATATTAAATCTCATCATTCTTCAATTTCAACTGGTCAACAAATCCTCATGGAACATGGAATTTTAGTACTATTTGTAATATTCATTTAGTGTTTTTCTTCATATGCATCATTGCTATATTAACAACAATAAAAAAACATGGAAGCATGATTAATCCTCCAAACTTCTCATTTCTTATTAGCTTCAAGTAGCAATAAGGCACCTATGAATGATTATACTCAAGAACTATGTAATGCCAAGAGGAGGGGTATCCATGTATAGACTTATTTATCTTGTAAGGTCATCAATTAGTTGTTTGCTCCATCCTATTTTTCTTCATCTCTTCCTCTGCTATCTCACATGAAGGAGCATTTCCAACATGGTTGGGTCAACACTTAGCATGATTATCCATCTTAATCCTCTTATTATGTGCATGTGATCTATCTGGTGCATTTTTCAAGACTCTTACTCCATGAGCTCATTAAATTGCTTATTTATCAACCAATGACTTAATTATATTTATATATAATCAGGTTTATTTATATATCATATATCTACACAAAATTTTGGCATGCCTCCCTATAGGTTAAAAATGACCTCATGTCCAATATCCACATATTGAGCCCCAAAAAATTGAATACTTTAGAAGTATGGCTAGGTGTTTTAAGCTCTTTGATAGATACAAGAATACAAGCAATGAAAAATGTAAACTAAAATTTCAAAAAGTTTTCGTATCATGCAAGCCCAATATTATGCAAAGACATACTTAATGCATGCCAAAAGCCCCACATGAAAAATATGAAATTAATCAATTTAAGACTTTAAACGTATGTGACATTAGTAGAAGGGCAAGAAGGTCTAGAATTAGTTAATCAACTATTCACAAAGCCAAAAATATATTCAGATCTTTGATATGGTCCAAAAATGTACAAACACATGGAAATTGAACAAAGCTAGACTCCCCACAGATAGGAAAGTACATCCTCATCATTGATCAAAGAATACACTTCCTCCTCAAAGACAAAGGAGAATTATTTCAAACTATTTTGGATGATGACATCAGCAGCCCTATGACAAATTTTTATATCATGCAAAAGATAATACAATTGAAAAAATCTAGTGTTATCAACATCAAAACACCAACAAAGCCAAAGAGTGCACAAGGCTAGAAGACAAATATGAAAAAAGTTATACTTTCTCCCAAAGAAACATCATTAGAGCACTCTTAATATCCAAAAATATTCTAAAGAATTCTTCAAGTGAATCAAAAGCCCAACTTTGATACACAACACTCTAAAATATCCCTTTTAGAGCTATAACTACTTAAATACCTTTCAACTGTTCAATGTGATTTCATTAAAACATGAAAATGATGTCTTTTATAGATCAATTACAATAGCCTAGCCATATGTAAAAGAAAATTTAAAACAAATAGATCATATTACAAATATATTTAGATTCAAACACAAAGGAGAAATCTAAACCAAGCACCTCTACATCGTGAGTTGTCAAAGAAGCCCTCTTCCAGGTCATTTTTATAACAAACTTGTAACTACCATTATAAATATTCTAATGTAAGACACAAAATTTAGATTTTAAATATGCCATGGAACCTCTAAGTGAGAGGGTTATCTTCTTAGAATTTCCCTACGTGTATGTTGTATAATTTTTCTACTAATTAATGAGAAATTATAGTTGTTTGACCTCCATTGTTGGTGTTATTTCAAGTTTTTATAGATGAATTTTTATTTTCAGTCATTTTTATTACACTTTATGATTAGTCTATTCTTTTAAAGTAAATTTTTCTCTTTGGATTATTGTTGTATTACTTTTAATTTAAGTCTTTGGAATGATTAAAACATGTATTTGTAATTGAATAAAATCTACTATGCATTTAATAATTGTTGGTATACTAAATATCATTACAAGTTAATTATAGTAGGCTCTTTTAGTATCTACCCAATGTTATTATGCTATACCCTGTCCACCATTTATTCATTTTTCTAAACCCTTATTCTATTCTAACCCTTTATTTTATTACTCTTACCTGAAACCCCTATTTTAATTTTACAATAATTTCAAGGAGTCAACCTTATCTAGAGTTTGAACTAAGATAAATCTCATTCATATAAAATATTTACTAAATTATAGGCCACACTTCATAGAGTAGGCATATTTTACACCAATATCTTTTTTTGGCACACCCAATGGGATGTTCCATTCATTCACTTGATTTACTTGGAGGACTCAATATTTGGTGAATAGTCTTAACCTCATACACAAAGAATGAATGTTCACCTACTGAATCCATTAATGGAAGAATTAGAAAATTTAGTGACTCTATTGCAAGCCAAATCTAGAATCATCTAAAGAGGAACATCAGACCCTAAATTCTCATAAAAATATCATTGTTCAGTCAATCATGGGAGAAAAAAATTACTCTACTTGGGATGGTGTTGACCCTCTTCATATCTGAATCCTACATGAAATTCCTAAAGCTAACCTAAAATCTTGGATCATGTACCATGATAGTAAAATAAATAGCTTATGAACACTATCAAGATGTAGCAACCTTAGCCACTACATATAATATTGCCTTTGAATATGTAGTGATCAAGTTTTTGGTTCAATATCTTCAAGGTAAATTATTGATATGTTATCATTCTTTAGAAGACAAGATCATTAAAAACTAGGTAAAACTGACCAAATATTTCATAAAGAGTTCAATAACCGTAGAGATCCATTTTTATTATTCACCCAGTTTTCCTCCATTCAAAGAACCCCCCATGAATATACTATGGATTTTAATATTTGATCCAAAAGGACTTGGAAAATCATTCTACAATAAATCCAACCATACGACACATAGGCATGTCTCCACTATATCCACACCTTTTACAATGACTTGTATTTTAATTTAGCAAGCTAAAGAAAAAATATTCCCATAAATTTTCCAAGAGGTTATAATGACAAAAAATATGCTTATCACTACTAAAAATCATCCTCCTAGAACCACCATATGGTAAGTCCTTCAAAATAATTTAGATGCATCTCAAATTAAATTCCAATTACATCATGTCCATAATGCCATAATACATTGAAATCATACTCATCCTCTCCATCCACAATTGAGACCATTTCCACCATTTTGACACCATAATCCTAGATAATTCAAGAGTTAGAATCTATAATTCACCAACTCACAAAGGATATTGAAAATTAGAAGAGCAAAAAGATAAATTTGGAACCAAAGTGAAGCACCTTAGAAGATATATCCTAGAAGGTCAGCTAATATTAACAATAAATTCAACAAACAAGAATAATGTGATGACCCAGTTATATGTAACACTTCACTACTTAACACAAGTTATAGGGATAAGAACTATCAGCCATATTTTCATTTAAATATGACTCCATCAATGGAAGGTGTGATATCTCCTACAATATATCTATAATAGTTCTTCTCAAAAGAAAATTTCCCACAACTATATTGGATATTGCACAATTGAGTTGTAGATCCTAAATCAGATATTGTAATAAAGCCTCGAGAGATATGTGATATTTTAGGCTTATATTACATCTAATTGGAATCCAATCCAATGTATTTTAATAAGACATAGATCATAGTATTCAAACTCATGAAAAGAGTATCGATATTATTATATGAATACCCAAACCGTGTAGTATCCCAAGATATAGTAATTGTAGATATACCACCCTTATTCTAGATGTCTTTGTCTAAAGAGTTCTTGAGGTAATTAGGGGAACACATGTTATTATATCACAACTATATAGTTATCCCTTGTATCTAAAAACTTATTTGAATAACCAATGAAGAGCTCAAACCTTATAACATAGGAAAATTCAAGGAATAAAAGGCAAGTAAAAAATATTTTGTAAATACACATATAGATATGGTTTATTGACCAAAATAAAGATAAAATATTACATAGGAGGAATTTATGAAGGATGATCAAAGCACCAAAGGAATATTATCAGACTAGGAAATCGTGTTAAGCTTGGAATCCTATCATGAGCCTTTTATAAAAATGGAAGATCACAAGTTATAGCAGACTTGTTCTAAAGATTAAAGAAAATAGATAGAGTTAGAACTGGTAACAAATATATTTTTTAAAATGTTGCAAACAACTATTGTTATTCTGGTGTATGGAAAATAGATATTTTGTTATTTTCTTCCTTTAGAACAATCTTCCATGTTATTTTTAAATAGCCTATGACAATAAGTTTCTAAAAACACAATATCTTCCAAGCTAGATTAAAATTTGAACCCAAACAATATGGATTGCAAGTTCCAAGACATTTACCAGAGGGAAAAGTACAAGTTTGGTATGATTTGGTTGGATAAATATAGATTTTGATGCAAGAGATAAACAATAGGAAGCACTAGCATGTGAAGACATGTCACAGTTTTGTGTAAATAAGCTAGTAAGATAAATAAAAATTTGGATTTAGCTATAAAATAAGGCAATTATCCAGGGAGGATATAAGAAAGTCCTATAAGATGTGTATATAGTAACAAATTATGAGTATCAATTATTCAATGACCTAATGGTATGGAGAATATTTTTTTGACATAAAAGAGTTTTAGAAAAAAAATGATTGATAGGGTAAATCACATGATGACTTCTCTAGGGAGACAAGCCTATATAAAGGGATTTACTCTCTCTCGACAAAAAATCACTCCTAAGGAATAATCCTATATCAAGGGTGTATGGTGGATAGGTCTTAGTAAAAGGTGAATATGGACACAAGGAATATCCCCAGGTAGAAGCTACAATTAATTCTTAAATATTCTTGCACCTAGAGGAGATGAAAATTATTGAAATAGAAAGATAACCAATCTTAGCCTTCCTAATGTTAGCTAACACAGAAATAAAAATTTATGGCAATCCAATAGCAATATCAGTGTTAGCTAAAACCATCCCAATGTTAGTTAATATTATCTTGGTGATTACAAAAGCTACTTATCCATTGACAATGTCTATAATCCTTTAGACTTGCCAATAATTCTAGCAAGGATAGCTACAATATTTTGGTAATTAGATTTCACACTTTCTCAAGAATACCAAGATTATTCCAAAATATTCAAGTCCAAGGAAAAAAGAATAATAAAATAATATGGATAAACTAAAACATCCATAAGCTTTGCAAACTTGCAAGTGCCAAATTTTTAATGAGCTTGACCAATTGAAAATGACCATTGGCAAGCCCCTCTTCAATTTGTGGAACTTGCTAAGACATAATTATGATAAGGGAGCGCAAAAAAATAAAATAATTCCCTAAATAAAAAGATGTATATGGTTTATCCTCTTTATTTTCTTGATCATTTGAGGATAATATAGTTTATAACAAGAAAGCAAAGAAGAGAAGTGAGATGTTAAACTAGCCTAACTAAGGTAAACAACCAAATGACAAGGAGAAATATTTCTTAGATTATATCTAAATACTATTCAAATTATATATTCCTCCCATGAAGGCATGCAACTATTGATTGCTAGCTTCATTGTTTTTCCCTTACTCTTATTTGATCCCTTGTCTCAATAAAAAAGCAAACACTAAAACATGGGCCAAATAATAGTAAGGCAAGAAAAAACAATCATGTACCTAAAAAGAGAAACAAGAATGCAAGAAAAAATAAGGGCATCCCATCAAATGGCATTAGCTCAACCAGTTACATTCCTCAACATTTTAATGAGAAGATCCATACTCGAATATTTCCCAACAATACATGGATAATATCTACGATTTGCCATAATACCACAATTAGTGATGATGTAATATGAATGGGGGCCCATTTCAATCCCATATAACCTATTTTAAAAAAATAATGGCATCCCTCTTAGGTATGAATATTCCAATGTTTCACAAATGTTAGCTCATCTTACTATATACCTCTCCCATATCCCCACATTCCATATGCTTTAATTTAGCCCTTCAAACATACTTAACAATCTTGCCTATCATTCCAAAATCTTAATTTCTTCTCTCTTCTTCCCATAACCCTTCTACCACACATTGTACTCCATTAATATTCCCCCATATCATTCATTTCGTTGTACCTGATAAAAAGTATATCATTCCCCATTACCATTCCATGACTCCATATACCAATGGATTAGATAAATAAACTTACCAAGCAGTAAAAAAGTAGTTTGAAGGCATGGAGACACACATACTGGCTCAAAAGATAACACATAAAGTGTTTTATGTGACATGTAATCCTATCAATGGTTTATTCAAAAGAACCTTGTTGTTAAAAAACCATTAAATTTGCTCAAGAAGAAGCATGCAAGCAAACTTTCCACATGAGCAATAATATTTTTGAAAAAATGCCAAATCAAAAGGATTACATCATGCAATAATTTTTGTGCTTAGTTGGCACAAAATTCAACTCTATATAAGTTAGCTCAAGGTATAATTGAAATAAAAAGTATAGTTCTTAGCGGAAGCCATGCACATATTTGAGGCTCTGAGATGTCACATGAACACCCATGAAAGAGAATAGGAATTACTACACAATTTCAAGAAGAAAAGAGATATGCAAGGCAACAAAATGCTCTCGCATTTTAGTGCCTAGAATATTTATCTAAGGCTATTTTATTGGGTCTAAAATAGCTCTTATATATGGTAAACTATGTTCATATGAGTACCATTTTTGTAAGAGATATCATTCTTTAGGTGTCTCTAATCTATATTCATTCTTATTTTTTTCCCATATTTCCCTTTCTTCCACTTTTCCATCGCATACCTACTTAAATATCCTTCCACCACCTCTAGCCATTCCATATTCCAACACCATTACTTTCTCACTTATTGTAGTATTCTTCCCCTAGTTCCTAAATTTGTAATTCTTTTATTTACACATGTTATAATACACTCCATCCAATAAATCCTATAATTTTGTGAGCTTAACTTCTAACTCCTTCCTTATCTCACAACTTCATACCCAATAAATAAGTCTATCAAGGTTCACATTTTTTTACAAATAGAAAACCTTGAGAGGCACCAAGAATTTAGGTCAAAAATATCCTCATGTCCAATTTCCACAAATTGAACCCAAAAAAATTGAATATCTCAAAAGGTTGGCTAGGTGTTTGAATCTGTTTGATAGATATGAGAATACAAGCAATGCAAAAAATAAAGTAACTAAAATTTCCAAATTTTTTGGCATCATGCAAGCTTGGTATTGCACAAATCTAAACTTAATGCCCAGTAAAAGCCCCAAGTGCACAAATTTAAAATTGATGAATTTTAGATATTCAAAGTAAGTGATGTTAGCAAAAGGACAAAAAAATCCAAAATAAATCAATCAACTATGCACAATACTAGAAGCATCTTGTGAGCCTAAATATGGTCCAAAATGTGCAAATGCAAAAAAAAAGAACAAATCCAGACTCCTAAAAAATAGGATAGTGCATCCTTGACATTAATCAAAGAATACACTCATTTCTTAAAGATAGAGAAAGATAACTCTAGAATATTTTGAATGATGATGTCAACAACCCCATGTCAATGTTTGATATCATGCAAAAGATATTATAATTGAATAAAGCAATATCGAAACACCAACAAAGCCAAAGAGTGCATAAGGTTAGAAGACCAAGATGATCAAAGTTAGGATTTATCCTAAAGTGACATAATCAAAGTATTTCTAGGATTTGGATTTGTCCTAAATAACTCTTCAGGTGAATCAAAATCCTAGATTCAATACACAACACTCTAATATATCTTTTTTAGAGCTATAGCTACTTCAACTCCTATTTTTTCAAGGTGATGTCATTAAAGCATGAAAATTACATCATTGATAGATAAATTGCAATGGTCTATCCATTTATAGAAGATAGTTGAAAATTAGTGAAGCATATTGTAGACATATTTAAGTTCAAATGTAAAGGAGAAATTTTAATTAGCCACCTTCACATCATGAGCTATAAAATAAGTCATCTACTAGGTTGTTTTTATTACAAACCTATAACTACCATTGTAAATATTCCTCTACAAGATTCAAAAAGCAACTTATAAAAATACCATGGCAACTCTAAGTGAGGGTATCAACTCAATAGAATTTTACTGTGTATGTTATCTAATTTTTCTTCCAATTAATGAAAAGTAATAGATATTTGGCCTCCATTGCTAGTGTTTTTACAAGTTTTTATGGATGAATTTTTGTTTTAAGTCATTTTTGTTACACTTTGTGATTAGTCTATTATGTTAAAACAAATTCTACTTTTTGGATCTTTGTTGGATTACTTTTTATTAAATTATTTGGAATGATTAAAAATATGTTTGTAATTGAATTAACTCCATTATGCATTTGACAATGGCTAGTCTATTAAGTATAATTACAAGTTAATTATAGTAGGCACTTTCAGTATCTACACAATGTTGTTATGCTATACCTCGTCGACCATTTATTGATTATTGTATCATTATTATCTTCTAAACCTTTCATTTTCTATGCTAAATTTTATAAGCATTTCAAGGAGGTGGCCTTCTTCAAAGGTTGTACTGATAGAAATCTAGTGTTATGCATAAGGGGTAGGTTCAAAAATGTATATATAATAATGGGGTGAATTAGTTCTAAAATTAAGGTGAATAGGGTTCAAATTCATGTAGATGATATGGCGAATTACCTTTTTTCATGAAAACTATAAAATGATGGAAAATTTATCAAAAACTTTAAATGTATAGTAAAATACTACCAGTTGCATAGCACACAATACTTTTCGAGAGCCTAATGGTAGTATGCTTTGTGAAAACTTATGAGAGCCTACCAAAAACATGTTTTATAATGTTTTTTGAGAGCCTACTGGTAGCATTATCCATGACGTCTATCAAGATACTATCGATAGTATGCTTCATGATACCTACTGAGAGCCTATAAATATAATGTTTCATGATGTTTGTCAGGAGCCTACTGACAACATGCTTCACAATTATTTTTGAGATCCTATCGACAATATGCTTCACAATTCTTTTTTATAGCCTACTGATAGAATACTTCATGATTCCTATCAAGATCCTATCGCTAACATTCTTCATGATGCCTATCAAGAGCCTATAAACAATATGCTTCATGATGCCTATTTAAATCCTACTGATAGTATGCTTCATGATGCCTACTGAGAGCCTACTGGCAACATACTTCATGACACCTTGCCAAAGCCTAATAGCAAGATGCTTCATGATACCTATAGAGAGCATAGCATGCTTTAGGAAACCTATCAAGATATTTCTAGTAGCATGCTTCACAATGCCTATCGAGAGCCTATCAATAACACGATTCATGATACCAATCAAGATACTATTGGTAACATGTTGTCATGATGCCTTACCAAAGCCTACCAACACCATGCTTCATGATCCCTTACCAAATTCTATCTATATAATGGATATGATACCTATTGAATGGTAGCATGCTTCATGATGCCTAGCCAAATCCTACTAGTACCATATTATGCAATGCCTGATGAGCATTTTCCAGTACCATGTTGCACGATGCTTGATGATAGTCCATTGGTTATGTATCAAGTGATGACTAAAGTCATATTGTTGATGGAATATTGCATACCAACTACCATGTATTAGTTCCTTAGTTAATTTTACCATGTTTCAATACCTCATTTAATGTTATGCATGAAAATACCTATAGAAGAGCATGAATAGTTTCATTTTTCTCTTCTTGGCACACCAAAAAACCTCGTTAAACCTTTTGAAACCATTTGAATCTTATCCAAAGCCTTATGAAACCCTTCCAATATATTGTAAAAATGGCTGCACCATCATCTATCCTTCCAAAAAAAATCAAAAACCTTATTTGCCTACTCATATTTGAAGTTTTCAATACTCCTGATTATGATTCAACATGGATGAAAAAATTTGGGCTTTTGGGGCTAGCACTAATACCCTATTACAACATGGATAATTATTTGTTGAATAGGATTTTTGAGTGCTACAACCATGACAATTTGGTCATCACATTGACCATAAATAACAATATCCTATACTTATTTGTTAAACTATCTGACATCCATAGATTTACAACCCTTCCATATAAAAATTGTGAATCCATCACATCAAAATTCACTCTATCTAAATATGAAAAAATATATCTTGAGACTCACTACAATATCTCATCATATTTGTTATTAGGTAAGTCTTTGAAATTGAAAGTTTCCTCTTCCTTATATAATTTCCAAATGTAATTATTAATTTTGTGTTAGAATTCTTTTGCAGGGTATTAAAATCCATCCAAAAGGGATATGTAATTTTTTATTTGTTACCCATAACTTCCTCTATGTGGTCATTAATTTCTCCCTCGAATGTATTGTCTTGCAAGGGAGAACAAAAGACATTGTATTCTAGGCTTTGGCGTATATTATGTGTTGTGTTGGAAACAATAGATTCAACTGGTCCTCATATATTTCTAGTAGAATCACAAATGATCTTAACAACACGTGCATGAATATTGTTGCCACTACTGTCGTTGTTTCTACTACCAATTATTTTATTTATTTTTTATGAAGAATTTTACAATGTAAAGAATACCTCGATCCCACCTCACTCCACCAAAAAATGAAGATAGTTGGCTTAACCACTGAAGAGGTGTAGGTAAATTCATTTTTAAAATTAAAATTCACCAAAAAATAATTTTTATTATATTATAATATAGTGTTTATGTATTTAATTTTTTAAATTTATACTTGAGTGCAGAAAAGAGCGATCTCATATTCTAACAAAAGAGAGGCTGCAATTAGAGAACTTCTCCAAGAGGATATTTTAATATACAATCATCACAACCTCTAATAACAAGATCTATGAAATGCATTAGGTCTTCTACATCTCTTTTTGTTTGTGCAACTACCTATTTAGTTGCACATCAAGAGCCCATCAATGTTGTGAACTTATCCATTCTACTGAGCCCATTAGAGGTAATGTTACTCTTTTCATAGTTTGTTGTATAATTTTTTTTAAACATAATTTTAGTTACCTTTATCTAATATTTTTAAATGTATTTATGAAAAAATCACAAAGATACTTTAGAACAATCGGTCCAATCAAAAAATGTGACCACATTGGCATCTGGTATGGTTAATTATAGTTAATTAACTGCTATATAGTACACTTATCTTTTATTTTTTATCATTTTAGTTCAATAATTTTTGATAAATTTTATTCTAATTTTTTATAGGATCCTTAACTCAACAACATCATCAAAGATAGTGAATGATTCCACCACCACCTCCAACACGATAACATCACACACAAAATTTTGAACAACCGACCGAATCAAAACAAGAGACCGCATCAACATCCAATATGCATATTTAAAGTTACTTAATCACTATATAGTACATTTATATTTTTCATCATTTTATTTCAATATTTTATAATAATTTATATTATATTTCTTTTTAGGGGCCTTAGATCAATTACAATGGCTAAGACGGTGAATGATGCTACCACCACCTCCACCATGACAACAACTAATTAGGGGTCAACAATGTATGCATGGAAAGCAATTATTTTCTTCAAGGAGTGTAGGAAAAGGTCATACTCAAACCCTTTCAAACTTTCCAAAATTTTCATTCAGAATTGGAAATATTTTAACTCTTGTGCATGACATTCTTGACTTGGATAATCCTCCCCTAGATGAGGATTATGTTTTACAAGGCAATATTCCTGAGGGTTTTAAATATTCTAATGTGCTATGTACTAAATCATGTGAAACTAAAGGAAGAGTGGTCATTGCTCACAACTCCTCTCCCCTACGAAACCATTAATGCTGCTCTTACGAAAGATGAGAAATTAAACTTTTTAGAATCTATTTTATTAACATATAATTGTGAAGCCACAATAAAAGTTAGTGTACTTTAGGATATAACAAAATTGAAAGACCGGGAGTATGAGGTAAAAGTTTTAATTAAATAAAATAATGCTCAATACAAAAAAATTACAAGAAGAGACAATATATTTTCATTGGTTCAACAACAAATTGAAAAGGTTGATGCTTTATTTATTTATTTTATTTTATTTTATTTATTTATTTATTTATTTTTTTTACATGGTGGAATCGGTAGTCGCCACGAATCTGGGTATATTGTCTAGCTTTTTATGGCCACCATAGTATTATGCGATGTCTACCCCGAGAACTGCCACACAGATCTTCGTGCAGTCCGCCCCTATAACCACCATGCCACAATCATTTTAAACTTTTTAAGCCACTGAAAGCACCAGGAATTGGACAAGCGTTCAGTTCGGTGAGGCCCGAGATTTAAGTTTGATGCTTTATTACATCAAGCAAAATCAAGAAATGTAAATACCGATCATGTTTACAATGATGAAATTTTAGATATCATTTTGAATAGGCTAGAGAATATGAATGTCGAATCCCATGAGTATTTCAATAAATGGGTAATTCATAAGAAAAAAGTTAAAGTGGCAAAGACTACTATAATGTCCTACCCCTTTCGAAGGCAAATAAATTTGCCACCCAAAGAGCCAGGTTCCGATCTTGGGTTCCAAACTGAAAACTTGAATGTCTTGTTTGTTGATTGCTTTGATATCACGTGATTTATGCAAATATGAATTTTTTATACTTTTTGCAATAATACAAATTCTGGAAATAAAAATAGCAACAAACTAGAAATGCTTGTATCTTAAAAACTACTCCTCCAATGACTACGAAATTTAAGCACAAACTTCTTCTAATGATATTGAGCAAACCCAATGAAGGAAATTGTACAAGGATAAGTGTACCCGGAGATCTAAAGGCCTGATATAATTCTGGAAGTTAACACCAGCAACAACAAACTTATATATTCATTAAATATGCTTGTAATACAATTTCTCCAACATACTAATTGTTGTTTGGCTGTCCAACAAAGAGAATACCTCATACAACACAATGAATACTCCAAATGGGAGGCGTTTGGCCTCAATAAGTGCACGCCCTTCACTGCAACTGGTACGACTTGTTAAAACCCTTCACAAATGACATAGATCCCTTCCAAACTGCTGAAGTGTACGGCTGATAAGCTGATCAAAAACTATGAATAATCAGCAATACAAGCTTCTTCAAAACCCAAGCAATCTAATTCAAAATAGCCTCTAATGGTTTGGCCTCACTGGAAACATCTGCAATCTGAAGTAACTCTAAAAATGGCACCAAGTGCACCCCAAAACTCATCAACAAACTGCCACTTTGAAGCTCAAATCATTCCCCGTCACGAAAATGCCACAATCACTCCAAGGATATCTTGCAATCCCAAAAGTGATGTTCCTGCTGGAGGGTTTCGTCTCCAAACAAGCCAAATCTGCCCTTGCCTGTGGTTTTTCGTCACAAACAATCTGGATATCTTCCTGCAAACTCTGCTGCAAGCAAGCTCCTTTCTCCAAACATGAAATGTAATAACCAAAAGATGTCTCTCAAATGCTCTCACAACCTCTATTTATCCTTTTCTCGAGTTGAGTCGACCCAATGTGGGTAGAATGTGGGATTAAACTTCTTTCCAATTTTACTTGCTTTATGTCAATAATTCATTTACTAATGAACACATATAATGACTTAACTCCACAATATCACTTATTACTTTCCAAGGAGACCATACCACTTTTATGACATTAGAAATATGAAATTTATAAAATCCCCTTTAATTCAAGTGGTTACATGACCCCTTCTAAGATTAAATTAATGCCCAACATTAATATATTTAACTTTTATATTTAAATATAACATTATAAATCTTCGGGCATTAAAATTATTGCTCTCCCAACATCCAACCACCAAACAACTTACGGAAACGGATACCCATTAAGCCGAAGATGCCAGTCGTACTTTCCGTTTCTCGAGAATCCAACCCTAACTGACTTACTAAAAATAGTAAGTCTTTGAAAATACTTGCCAGAAATGGTCCTGAAAGCTGACAACTGTGAATGTAGATCGTCCAACAATAACTCCATAACACCTAGTGGTTCCTAAACACTCGACATTGCCTACGGAACCTTATGAATAGGCAAGTCCATATTACGCTCTGTTAGCTGACTAGGATGGGGACATTACAGTCCTCCCTCCTCAAGATTGCTTGTCCTCAAGCAATCCAATCTCAGAACATGACAATCTCAAAAATAATTGCCATGCAATCCCTGGATCCCAGATGAACCGATGAGCTTCATATCTCCAACTGAGATAAATCCTGCACTGTTGACCCTCTGCAAGTGTCATCTCGTGTAGTCCTCTATCCAGAAGTGCAATCAGTCTCTGAAATAGTTCAACCAACTCACAAGTAAACTGCTCCCCACAATCCCGATCAAGCTTTGTCACCACACTGAAACCGAGCATATCCTCTAAGTCCCAAATCAACATCTTGTCAGAACTAACACGCTGACGTTGCGCCACTCTGATCAAAACCAGAAGCTCATAGTAACACAACCGCACACACCTCATCTGTATTCCCAGAATGACAACACCCCAAACTAGACTAAAAACCCGGTGTGAGAGGACAAGTAAATCAAGGACGGTAAGTTGAGGAGATGTTGGAATCAACCCCCCAACAACTCCCAACAACCAAAGTAACCGATCCCTGACCAAAAAATCTCTCCAATATTTCTGTTGACATAATATTGGAGTTAATCGGTTGCTAATCCACAACCGAATAATAATGACCCATCTGGGAGTCTGAACTAACTCCCGCCACCAAATAGCCAATGGAAGTGACATCAAGGCACGATCTCCACAGATCACTGACCTCCATGGGCACACATCTCCCGGATCCCATGGGCCAAAGAATATCCTAGCAGTCATGTCAACTACCAACTCGGTGAAACAACAACTAAACCACTGACAACTACCTGGATCCCAAATCCATATGTGGTCCTCTGCCATATCGCTCGAACCAAGGAAAAATCCAAGATCCAGCACCGAAATATCATAACTGCATACAAGCGAAGAGTTGTTCAGCCATAACTCTGTCTCTGCACTACATCCATCATGTTGAACCAAACAATCATCCCAACAATGAATCACCTTACCCTCTAATGAAGAAGGCATCTCATACCCCAGTGAAGTATACAACCCGCTATAACCATCTTTCAACCCACCACTATGTGTCATCCGAAAAAAGGTCCACTCATCTACATGTGGGCTGAAATCAAAATGACTAGCATACCTCACTATACAATCCATATGAACCTCACCAACTGAACCCCTGTGAAGCTCCAAAGAATCCCCTGAAGTATGGCTCGCATCATCATCCTCAGGATCGGAATCAGGTAATGTACCATCATCTACTGCACCAAATGAGGAAGTAGCATCCATTAAAGAAAGCATATCATCACTTCGCTTATGCTCATACTGATCGACTTGAGTGAATGCGAAATCATTATTACTAATCAATCCTTCCTCACGTCCAATCTCATGTATCCCCTCAATCAACTGCTTAACCACCATAGTATCCGAATTAGTCTCTGAATCATGTGAAGTGGATGCAACAGATGACTGACTTTTCGTTGTGAGAAGGGAGTGATGAGCTAAACTCAACTCAAGACAAAGCTCATCAATCTCCTCATCTTTCCGAGTGAGCTCTCGGGAAAACTGCTCTACAAACCGCATAACCCGATCCCTATCAGATAATAGCCTCAAGTAATCTGATTTGATTACCTCTAATGCTCGCTTGATGGCCTGCAAATTTGTAGCAGTAGCTCCAACTGTCAACTGGTGTCGTCTCTCTCCAAGCTGGGCTGTCTGATAAAGGCATTCAACAAACTCATGTGTGCTATTCAAATGTGTCAATGTGTGGACAACCTGCTCATCTGTAACCTGTATGTGATCCTGCAATGAATTGGAATCATCAACACAAAATAAACTCTCAGGTGTATCCTCCAATGCACAATGATCAATCTTAGGCCCTTTCACTGCACTGCACTCACCAACCTCATACTCTGAAGTGATGACAGAACTATGCTCATCCTCTGAATCACCAACTACATCAACAATTGAATCCTCAACCACAAGATCAACGTGCTCATCAATACACACCTCTCCAATATCCAACACACAAGATGAAGTGACCTCATCCTCATCAATTACTATCTGCTGCTTTGTTTTCCCCATCAATACAAGAATCAACTCTGAACCTCGGTTATGCATGAAACATTCTCTAAATTTTCAACCTCCTTGTTGTCCTCTTCGCTGTCCACAACCGTGCTTGGCTGCAATGAGTCGTTTCCCTTTGTCCCTATTTTTATTCCAACTGCTAATGGAGGCTTCAACCACTTAGGATGATGTTCTATTATTGTTGTAAAAAACTCATTTTGTTCTTGAAATTTTTGCATCAGCTCTATCATGAGTTCCTGGATAGTAGCCATTACCAACACACTACTGCAACTTTGTAACCCTCAGGCTGGCAGGATAAGCTGTGCTCTGATACCATTGTAATGTCCTACCCCTTTCGAAGGCAAATAAATTTGCCACCCAAAGAGCCAGGTTCCGATCTTGGGTTCCAAACTGAAAACTTGAATGTCTTGTTTGTTGATTGCTTTGATATCACGTGATTTATGCAAATATGAATTTTTTATACTTTTTGCAATAATACAAATTCTGGAAATAAAAATAGCAACAAACTAGAAATGCTTGTATCTTAAAAACTACTCCTCCAATGACTACGAAATTTAAGCACAAACTTCTTCTAATGATATTGAGCAAACCCAATGAAGGAAATTGTACAAGGATAAGTGTACCCGGAGATCTAAAGGCCTGATATAATTCTGGAAGTTAACACCAACAACAACAAACTTATATATTCATTAAATATGCTTGTAATACAATTTCTCCAACATACTAATTGTTGTTTGGCTGTCCAACAAAGAGAAGACCTCATACAACACAATGAATACTCCAAATGGGAGGCATTTGGCCTCAATAAGTGCACGCCCTTCACTGCAACTGGTACGACCTGTTAAAACCCTTCACAAATGACATAGATCCCTTCCAAACTGCTGAAGTGTACAAGTCGATAAGCTGATCAAAAACTATGAATAATCAGCAATACAAGCTTCTTCAAAACCCAAGCAATCTAATTCAAAATAGCCTCTAATGGTTTGGCCTCACTGGAAACATCTGCAATCTGAAGTAACTCTAAAAATGGCACCAAGTGCACCCCAAAACTCATCAACAACCTGCCACTTTGAAGCTCAAATCATTCCCCGTCACGAAAATGCCACAATCACTCCAAGGATATCTTGCAATCCCAAAAGTGATGTTCTTGTTGGAGGGTTTCGTCTCCAAACAAGCCAAATCTGCCCTTGCCTGTGGTTTTTCGTCACAAACAAGTTGGATATCTTCCTGCAAACTCTGCTGCAAGCAAGCTCCTTTCTCCAAACATGAAATGTAATAACCAAAATATGTCTTCAAATGCTCTCACAACCTCTATTTATTCTTTTCTCAAGTTGGTCGACCCAATGTGGGTAGAATGTGGGATTAAACTTCTTTCTTTTTTACTTGCTTTATGTCAATAATTCATTTACTAATGAACACATATAATGACTTAACTCCACAATATCACTTATTACTTTCCAAGGAGACCATACCACTTTTATGACATTAGAAATATGAAATTTATAAAATCCCCTTTAATTCAAGTGGTTACATGACCCCTTCTAAGATTAAATTAATGCCCAACATTAATATATTTAACTTTTATATTTAAATATAACATTATAAATCTTCGGGCATTAAAATTATTGCTCTCCCAACATCCAACCACCAAACAACTTACGGAAACGGATACCCATTAAGCCAAAGATGCCAGTCGTACTTTCCGTTTCCCGAGAATCCAACCCTAACTGACTTACTAAAAATAGTAAGTCTTTGAAAATACTGCCAAAAACGGTCCTGAAAGCTGACAACTGTGAATGCAGATCGTCCAACAATAACTCCATAACACCTAGTGGTTCCTAAACACTCGACATTGCCTACGGAACCTTATGAATAGGCAAGTCCATATTACGCTCTATTAGCTGACTAGGATGGGGACATTACAACTACCAAAGTAGTTGCAAAGGTAAGTCATCAATATTTTTTTAATCAATTTATTTTTCCCATATATTTAGACTTTCATTAACTAACATATTTCAAAAAAATTTCTATGTAGTCCTATTTTGAAAATGTGAAGAATAAGGTTGAAATCCTTAATGTTTTTTTGCCATGGAAAAGCAGAGTCTACAAAATACCATCAAATTTAAAGAATGATTATATAACACTATCAGAGAGAATAATGCCCTCAAGAGAATAATAAAGAAACATAATATAGATCCAAAAATTTGTCTTAAGGAATATGATAAATAAATGTCTTTGAGTTCAAAATAAGAGCTATATACAGATGAAAGGGCATTGATTGTGAGTGTGATGAATGCAAAGGAGAACCTGAGATCTACTTCCCTATAAGGACAAATTTCTAGAACTAGACATGAAGAAAGTCTACATGTTCCTACATTAGTGGCATCATATAGGCAAGGACATAAACAAAATTATTTGAATCCTACATTTTATCAAGCACTTGAATTGGTCTCCATAACCAAAAAGTATCAAACATGATGTAAACTTGACTAGTATTGTAAAATCATAAAAGAATAGTATCAAAGTGGACAAATAGTTCATTAGTTTTGTAATGAAAATTGATTCCAAATAAATAAAAATATTTTCTAAATATGTGTCTAATTTTGTTAGACTAATTTGTTTTATTGATGCAGGAGCATCCGATGGCAGCAGAGCAATCTTGCATCAACAAAAAAAAAATTCCAAGTGTTAGCTTTGATGTCGCGATATCGCGACAAAGAAAAGTGTCGCGATATCGCGACATGTCACGTTTTCACGACTCAGGAAGGAGAGAGAAGGTGCAGCGCAAAAATGTCATGATTTCATGACATGTCATGAAATCGCGACCAAAGCAGAAGAGGGAAGGTGCCCCGAAGAAAATGTCATGATTTCGTGACATGTCACGAAATCACGACCGAAATAGTAGAGCGAAGGTATAAGAAGAAAATGTCACGAAATCACGATCGAAGCAGGGGAAGGGGAGGTGCCCGAAGGAAATGTCATGATTTCGTGACATGTCACGAAATCATGACCGAAACAAGAGAGAGAGGGCACCCAAAGAGAAAATGTCATGATTTCACGACATGTCACGAAATCATGACCGAAAGAACACAGGAAAGGCCAGAGGAGAAAATGTCACGATTTCGCGACATGTCATGAAATCACGATCGAAAGAAAATAGGAAGGGCTAGCAGAGAAAATGTCATGATTTCACGACATGTCATGAAATCGCGACCGAAAGAGCAGAAAGAAGGCAAGGAAGGAAACTATCGCGATATCACGACCGAAGGAGCAGAAAGAAGGCAAGGAAGGAAATGTCGCGATATCGTGACATGTCATGATTTCATGACTCGAAGAGGCGAGGAGGAAGCAAGAAGGAATAATGTCACGATTTCATGACCCAAGAGACGAGGAGGAGGGAGAAAGGAAAGATGTCATGATATCGTGACATGTCACGATTTTGTGATCAAAAAGGAGAGAGAAGATAGCGAGAAGGAAAGATGTCATGATATCATGACATGTCATGATATCGCGACCAAAGGAGAGAAAGACAATGAGAAAGAAAGATATCATGATATCGTGACATGTCGCGACATCGTGACCCAAAGGAGAAGAAGACAACGAGAAAGAAAATTGTCACGATATCGCGACATGTCACGATATCATGACCCGAAGGAGAAGAAGGCAGCAAGGAAGAAAAATGTCATGATATCATGACATGTCATGATATCATGACATACTGTGGTTCTCGATTCAAAAAGGCATGCGTTCCTAGATGGTGTTTCCCGAGGTGGTCCAGGCCGCATTTATGCATGATTTCTTGCTCGGTAAGCTTGCTGAGCATGGCGGCCACTCGAAGGCTACGCCCAGAAGTCAGAGACATTTAGATGGCTCATCAATGCGCATTTCCATGGCTAATCCGGTGGCAGTTGCCAGTTGAGGAAAAGGATGTGAAGATTCAGTCACGAAGGCAGAGGAAGGATGTATTCTTCCAGGTGGGTCATTAATGGCCTAGAGGGTCGGGACCTCGAAAGAAACGTAGACATTGCTATAGAAGCAGGTGGTGAATCTGGATAGAAGGGGGGATGAAGGACTGGAAGAAACTACGCCTACGGGCTAGTATTGTAATTTCTTTGAAGTTTAATGAATGAGATTTGATTGATTTCCTGTGTCCCCATCAAGTGGTATCAGAGCAGGAGTTCCTGAGTGTGTGAGCAGATCATCGAAAGTGAGGCAGCTTGCACCAGGATCTGTGGAAGGGTTGTGAGAAGAGAGTGAAGTAGAATGCCTCCACGAAGAAACCATGGTGGTGGAAGAAATATGGTGCCAACAAAAGATTTTAGAGCTTTGCAGAGGCAAGTTCAGGCCCTACAAGAGGAGCTGCGCAGAGGGCTTGAACCCAGAGGAGAAGAAGGAAGTGAAGATGAAGTTGAAGAAGAAGAGGACCAGTTTGAGGAAGAAGAAGAGGTTGTAGATCCTACACAAGCCAGGTTATACAGAGCCATCTCTCAGATTGGAAAGAGATCGAAGATGGAGGTTTCTACGTATTCTAGAAATCTTGATCTAGAGGAGTTGATTGATTGGATCAATGATTTGGAAGAATACTTTGAGTATGAGGAGGTTGAAGATCCTGATAGGGTCAAGTTTGCTAAGACCAAGCTGAAGGGTCATGCCAGCATATGGTGGAAGGGAGTGCAACTAGAAAGAAATAGAAGAGGAAAGGAGAGAATAACCAGATGGGATAGAATGGTAGAGAAGTTGAAGAGGCAGTTCATCCCAGGTGACTATGAGATGGATCTGCTAAAGAAAATGCAAGGTTTGAAGCAATCAAGCAAGTCTGTTAAAGAATACACAGAGGAGTTTTATAAAATTGTAATCAGAATAGGCCATTCAGAGGCCAACAAGGAGAAGGTAGCCCATTATATTAATGGGTTACGAGCAAGTATTCAAGAGGAGTTAAGTCTGGTCAGAATGACCACCATAGAGGATGCTTACCAGTTTGCCCTGAGGGTTGAAGAGAAACTGAATAGAAGGTTTGAGAGCAAGCAAAGAGGAAGAGGTCATGGTGGAAGAACTGGTGGAAGGACCAGTGGAGAAAATTATAAGGATCAGAAGAAGGCTGGTGAGACCAGTAATACCCAAGAGCAGAAGGAAGGAAGCACCTACCAACCCCGTAATCAGAACAATGGTTATCCGAGAGGGAGAGGCAGATCTGGACATGGATTTGGAAGAGGAGGATTTCGTGGAACCTGTTTCCACTATGGCGAAGAAGGACATCGAGCATTTGAGTGTCCACAACACCGAGAAAGGATGAATAAGAGACCTGAGGGTCCTGCTAGAGCTGTTGTAGCAGATGAAGGTGCTGAATCAGAACATTCTGAGGAGGTAGAGAGAGGAGAAGTTATGGTCACAAGGAGGACCCTGTTGAATGAGGAGAAAGGATCAGACTAGAGGAGGAGCCTATTTCGCACAAGGTGTAGAAGTTTGGGTAAGGTCTGTAACATTATTATAGATAATGGTAGTACTGATAACTTGGTCTCAGAAGAAATGGTTGCTAAGTTACAGTTAAAAAGGAGGAGACACCCGCATCCATATCGGATTGCGTGGTTACAGAAGGACCATAGGGCTTTGGTCAGTGAGCAATGCTCAGTGAAATTCAATATTGGGAATTACTGTGATGAGGTCCTGTGTGACATCCTGCCTATGGATGCTTGCCATTTGTTGTTGGGAAGGCCATGGCAGTTTGATCGGTGTGCAGTGCATGATGGTCGTGCAAACACCTACTCAGTGACGAAGAATGGAGTGCGCCATAAGTTGAAGCCCTTGAAGGAGGTGGAAGAAAAGGTATGCAACAGCGCTAGAATCTGTTTAGTTGAAGGAGGAAGATTTTTGGATAGTTTAAAGCATGAGCATATGTGCTATGCATTAGTTCCTAGAGCTAGGAAGGAAGAATGCAAGGATACCCCTGTAGAAGTCTTAGGACTATTAGAAGAATTTCTAGATATTATATCTGATAATGTGCCTGAGGGTTTACCACCAGTGAGGAAGATCAGTCACCATATTGATTTGGTACCAGGATCTAGTTTACCCAACAAGGCAGCACATAGAATGACTCCTACCAAAACTGAAGAGCTGAACAGGCAAGTCCAAGAGTTGCTGGAGAAGGGACTGATTCGGGAGAGCTTGAGTCCATGTGCAGTACCTGCAGTACTAGCACCAAAGAAATATGGAGAGTGGAGAATGTGTACCGACTCTCGAGCCATTAACAAGATCACCATAAAGTATAGATTTCCATTGCCAAGGATGGATGACATTATGGACTATTTGAGTGGAGCCAAGTACTTCACCAAGATTGATCTGAAGAGTGGTTATCATCAGATTCGTGTCAGAGAAGGAGATGAGTGGAAGACAACCTTCAAGACCAGAGAAGGTTTGTATGAATGGTTGGTCATGCCATTTGGGCTAACCAATGCACCAAGCACATTCATGCGACTGATGAATGAGGTATTGAAAGAATTTTTAGGCAAATTTGTCATTGTCTATTTGGATGATATTTTAATATTTAGCAGAACCTTGGAAGAGCATCTGATGCATATCAAAAGGGTTTTTGAGAAGCTGCGGGAGGAGCAGTTGTTAATTAATCTGAAGAAATGTAATTTCGTGAAGAAGGAGTTAGTGTACCTGGGATTTGTCATCTCAGTCGAAGGTCTAAAAATGGACCCAAAAAAAGTGAGAGCCATCATTGAATGGCCTACCCCGAGAAGCACGACTGAGGTAAGATCATTTCATGGTCTAGCAAGTTTTTACAGGAAATTCATTAGGAATTTCAGCAATATTTGTGCACCCCTTACAGAAACAATGAGAGGGGATAAGAAAGAATTTAAGTGGACCTTGGGAGCAGATAAGAGCTTTGATATGTTGAAGAAGAAGGTTACAGAGCAACCTATTTTGGCACTTCCAGATTTTAATAAGGTATTTCAGGTAGATTGTGATGCTAGTGGTAGTGCCATAGGAGCTATTTTGAGTCAAGAAGGTAAACCTGTTGCTTACTTTAGTGAGAAACTCAATGATGCTAGAAAGAAGTATTCAGTTTATGATCAAGAGTTTTATGCTATAGTTCAGGCTCTAAAGAAGTGGCGACATTACTTGTTGCCAAAAGAGTTTGTTCTATATACTGATCATCAGGCCTTACAGTATATTAATAGCCAAGGGAAGCTAAATCAGAGGCACCTAAAGTGGGTTGAGTTTCTACAGAGTTATACCTTTGTGTTGAAGCACATGAGCGGAAGGTCAAACAGAGTTGCAGATGCCTTAAGTAGAAGGCAGTGTTTGTTGACAGAAATGAAGGTGGAAGTGGTAGGATTTGATGAACTGAAGGGTTTGTACCCTGAAGATCCTGATTTTGTAGAAGCCTGGAAGGCTTGCTTGGCACCTGTTACTTTGGACAGGACCAAGTGGTTGGATTTTCTGATCCAAGATGGAATGTTGTTTAGAGGAGGTCAATTATGCATTCCACGGAGTTCAATGAGGGAGAATCTGATAAAGGAGAAGCATAGTGGGGGACTAGCTGGACATTTTGGTCGAGATAAGACCATTGCCCTTGTTAGTGAAAACTACCATTGGCCACAGTTGCAGCAAGATGTGACTAAATTTGTGCAGGGTTGTAGAGTATGTCAGATGGCTAAGGGAGTGAGATAGAATACAGGATTGTATCAGCCATTACCTGTACCAGAGAGACCATGGGAGGACATCAGTATGGATTTTGTTCTTGGCCTACCAAGGACACAACGAGGGAGTGACTCCATTTTTGTTGTGGTTGAAAGGTTTTTGAAGATGGCTCATTTTATTCCATGTCAAAAAATGAGTGATGCAGTTCATGTTGCAGGCTTGTTTTTCAAGGAGGTGGTACGCCTTCATGGTCTACCCAAGAGTATAGTATCTGACAGAGATACCAAATTTGTGGGTTATTTCTGGAGGACTTTGTGGAAGCAGCTGAAAATGGATTTGAAGTTCAGTTCTGCATACCATCCATAGACTGATGGACAAATAGAGGTGGTGAATAGAAGTTTGGGTAATCTTCTAAGATGCCTGGTAGGAGATAAGCCCAAAGGATGGGATTTGATTTTGCCACAGGCAGAATTTGCTTACAACAATTCCATCAACAGAAGTACTGGTAAATCCCCATTCCAGATTGTGTATGGGAACAACCCAAGGAATGCTTCTGAGTTGAGAACGATGGGTAAAGGAGAAAAGAGTAGTGTTGAGGCTGAAGATTTTGCAGAGCACATAAAGAGTTTACATGAAGAGGTAAAACAACATATCAGTAAGATGAATACTTAGTACAAAGCCAAGGTCGATCAGAAGCGGCGTTTCAAGGAGTTCCAAGTGGGCGATGAGGTCATGGTTCACTTGAGAAAGGAAAGGTTTCCTAGAAAAACCTACAACAAGCTGAAGATGAAGAGGTTTGGACCATGCAGGATCATAGGTAAAAGAGATTCGAGAAATGCCTATGAAGTGGAACTGCCAAGCGAGCTGAATATATCACCTATTTTTAATATTTTAGACTTGGTAGAATACCATGAAGGAGGTAGTAGTGAGACACCAAGAATAGATTTGTGGGGTATTCCAACATCTACTCCAGCAACAGATGAGATCGAGGAAATACTAGACACTCAAGCAGGTAGAAGTACCAGGAATAGGCAGTATTCTGAATATCTGGTCAAGTGGAAGGGTAGGCCTATCGAAGATGCAACTTGGTTGTCAAAAGTAGAGGTCGACCGCCTGGGTCTTCCTCCAATAGTACAGAAGTGAAGGACACTTCTCAATCCACCCTGGGTGTCTGATGCAGGAGCATCCGGTGGCAACAGAGCAATCTTGCATCAACAAAAAAAATTCCAAGTGTTAGCTTTGATGTCGCGATATCGCGACAAAGAAAAGTGTCATGATATCGTGACATGTCACATTTTCGTGACTCAGGAAGGAGAGAGAAGGCATGGCATAAAAATGTCACGATTTCATGACATGTCATGAAATCATGACAAAGAAAGAGGGAAGGTGCCCGAAGAAAATGTCACGATTTCGTGACATGTCATGAAATCGTGACCGAAATAGTAGAGCGAAGGTATAAGAAGAAAATGTCATGAAATCGTGACCGAAGTAGGGGAAGGGGAGGTACCGAAGGAAATGTCACGATTTCGTGACATGTCACGAAATCATGACGAAAAAGAGAGAGAGGGACCAAGAAAATATGAGAAAGAAAGGAGAGGAGAAAATGTCACGATTTTGTGACATGTCACGAAATCATGACCGAAAGAAAATAGGAAGGGCCAGAGGAGAAAATGTCACGATTTCATGACATGTCACGAAATCATGAAAGGAAAGAAGAAGGAGAGATTGCAAGAGGAAAGAAGGCAAGGAAGGAAATGTCGCGATATCATGACATGTCATGATTTCATGACCCAAAGAGGTGAGAAGGAAGCAGGAAGGAAGAATGTCATGATATCGTGACATGTCACGATTTCATGACCCGAAGAGATGAGGAGGAGGCAGAAAGGAAAGATGTCATGATTTCGTGATTGAAAAGGAGAGAGAAGAGGAAGGAAATGTGATATCGTGACATGTCATGATATCATGACCGAAGGAGAGAAAGGCAGTGAGAAAGAAAAATGTCACGATATCGCGACCCGAAGAAGAGGAAGACGATGAGAAAGAAAAATGTCATGATATCATGACATGTCACGACATCGCGACCCGAAGGAGAAGAAGACAATGAGAAAGAAAACTGTCATGATATCGTGACATGTCGCGATATCGCGACCCGAAGGAGAAGAAGGCAACGAGGAAGAAAAATGTCATGATATCGTGACATGTCACGATATCATGACATACTGCTGGTTCTCGATTCGAAAAGGCACGCGTTCCTAGATGGTGTTTCTCGAGGTGGTCCAGGCCGCATTTATGCATGATTTCTTGCTTGGTAAGCTTGCTGAGCATGGCGGCCACTCGAAGGCTACGCCCAGAAGTCAGAGACGTTTAGACGGCTCATCAATGCACGTTTCCATGGCTAATCCGGTGGCAGTTGCCAGTTGAGGAAAAGGATGTGAAGATTCAGTCACGAAGGCAGAGGAAGGATGTATTCTTCCAGGTGGGTCATTAATGGCCTAGAGGGTCGGGACCTCGAAAGAAATGCAGACATTGCTATAGAAGCAGGTGGTGAATCTGGATAGAAGGGGGGATGAAGGACTGGAAGAAACTACGCCTGTGGGCTAGTATTGTAATTTCTTTGAAGTTTAATGAATGAGATTTGATTGATTTCCTATGTCCCCATAAAAACTATGGAAATTTTGAAAAGAAAAGTTTGAAAAATGATGAAAATGATGTAATTATCTTACTTAGGTGTTGATTGAATATATTGTAATGATTATATTTTTAATGTAGTCACCACAAATGAATATGTCATTAAGAAGTTTAATTTTTATTTTAATATCAATAAGCCATCCAATGTTTACAATATTCAATAAAGCAAAGCAAGGCTATATCATATAAAACATAAAATTTTATGAAAAAAAAAATCATTAACATGTTTATGATAAAAAATATAAATATTAAATAACATATTATTAGAAACACTCATCTATAGCAGAAAAATATTTACAAAAATCATGCAATATGTTGAAAACTCATCTATCCAAAAAAATTCATAATCAAGGAGGTCCTCTTTGCTTTGGGGTTGGTCTGGGGGGTTCAGTTTCGTCTTCTGCTAGTGACTCCTCTATCGGATGCCCGTGGTTGCTACTGGTCCTATCTTATTGGGTAGGGCCCTTTTTAGTTTCCTATTCGAAGGATTATTCTTGATGGATCTACTATTTTGTGGATACCTAGGGCATTATTTGGCCTTCGGGGTGGGCCTCTTCCTCTGCCTAGGTTGTTCCCAACCCTAGTCCCAGTTCCCTGAAGCTTCCATGAGCAAGGATGGGGGGATCTTGGTCCCTTCTTCTAGGGTTCCTAGGGTTTCTATTGCATGTCTAGATCTTGGGGGGGACCCATGATCAGTGCATGCAGACCTCGGTTCCCCTAGGTTAGGCTTCCAAGGATCCCATATTTGTGCATGTTCCCGCTTCCCACCTAAGATCCTCAGGTTGTTCATTTCAATTCTTATTCAGGGGCTTCTGGTCCTAGTTCCCTAGATCTATTCATAAGAAAGGATGGTGGTTCCTGGGCCTTTCTGCTGGAGTGGTGGGGGATTCCTTCTATATTCACTAGTTTGGGGGGGATATCAGTGTTTTTGTAGTTATGACCCCTCCTTCCTCCTTCATTTTTAGCTTTCAAGGTCCTATATTTGGACCTATTGCTATTTTTCCTGGATCCTTCTAGCTTCCTCATATTTCTCCTTATTGTGCATAGGGATATATTGGCCTGTAGATATCACTAGTAGTGTTGTTCCTCTTTTCAAACTCAAGCAAAGACTTCCTATTTTTTTTCTTTGAGGACCTTGATGCCAATTCCCAGGTTGTCTCATTGCTGATCCCTAGCTTGTATCCTAGTGCTGCTTGTTTCTTTGCTCGCACGGCTTCTTGCTGCCCTGCTACACCCTGTATTGCAACTCGAGGTATCCCTGAACGGGGATCCCCTCTAGTTTTCTAAATTTCCCTGCTTCAAGTTTTTGGGTAATATTTCTAGTTGTAGGGTATTCTTTTCCTTCATGATCTCCCTTCACAGGTCTGGGTAGATGCACTGTATCCACCTTTGGGAGGATCCCAAACTACTGTATCCACCCTCGGGTGGATCCCAAACTATTGTATCCACCCCTAGGAGGATCCCAGTCTGCCAGCAATGGGAGGATGATACTTTGGCAAAGTGGGTCTCACTAATTAGTTCTAGAATCTAGTCTTTCTACTGGATCAAGGGTTGTTTCTAACCCTTTCCCTTTCAGTTTGTGTTTATTTTCATGTACTAAGGAGTTTCTTTAAATCTTGGTGCTACAACCCTTTTTTTTATAAGGTTTTGGGATCCTCTTAAAAAACCCAATTTGTATATAAAATTCTAGTTACTTATCAAAAAATAAAAAATTCATAATCCTAAAGATAAATGTTTGTAAAAATATGCAAATGTTACAATAAAGGAAGTTGAAACAAACACTTCTCATCTTGTCCTAAATCACTTTTACGTATAGCTTATCTTTGTGTCTCAACAATTTGATCACTGCTATTATCATTTTTCTCATTATCATTAATATTAGTGATACCTCTTATGTTTGCTATAGATTTTTAATATGAAAGAAATCTCTCATAAGGATATTTGTCCACATCATAAGATGCGATATGTATTCTCAAGAAGTTTTGTAAATGTTTATCCAATTTTTTATGAACTATATATTTCACAAAATATAATGCACTAAAAACCCTTTAATCTTCCACTAATCCCAAAATCATTGTTTGATACAATTCATATAAGCAAAAATATTTGCTCATTGTATATAGTAAAACATTGCTAGGGTACAACTTTTTCCACAAATGTATAATAGAACCTGATTCATTAGGATTAGTCAAATGTGAAATTTTATCAACCATTTTTATTCCAAAATATTGGGATTGATTTTTCAAAAGTTCTTATTTTAGAATACCATTGATCTTAGTAACATTGACTTCCACACATTTAATAAAAAAATTAACAAGTGTACCCATATATTTTATAAACAACTCACTTTTACTATTCTCATCTATTCTAGGATTCCAAAACATGGGTTTAACCACATCCATGACTTCAAGAAACTCATCTCTTTGAAAATGGTCTCTGATTTCTCTTGTCAATGTTTATTCTATTTTTCTCAATTTAATCTTTGTATTGAGTACAACTACATCAAATATTTTGTATGTGATTGACATTTGTTCAACATCATCAGTAATTATATCCAATCACTTTTTAAAATAATATAAAGGTATCTCTTTTCCATGAAAATTAATACAAACATGATCGTTAATGTTGAACATGAACAAACTATTTTTATCATTGATGTTTTTTATAGTTATCTAATCATAAAATAAAGGATTGATAAAGTTTCCTCTTGACAAGTATAACATATCAATACATATACAAATTTGTTCTAATCCTAATGAAATCAATAATATAAATGGATATTTCGTGTGCAAGTTTTATCTAAGTATTCATTTCATGCAACATTGAGCTAATACCACATAAAGTGAGTAGTATTTCCAAGTCTATCAGACGATATAACAAATATTCTACTTTATCAACTACCCTCTGATTATCATACATTAACCCTCCTAAGGATTTATATTATTTGAAAACTCTTGCTACATGTTGAAACAATGAAATCCACCAAGTATATACATATTTTAACAATTTTTACCTTCTATAACTCCTAGTGCAAACAATTGAAACTCTGTAAACCTTTTTGCACTACATAAAAAATAAAGATGACTTTCACATATGATTTCTTTGAATCTAGCAATATTTTCAAATGTTCTCACAATTTTGTATGCAAGATTCATTCTATGATCCATGTAGTGAATTCGGATCAAATATAGGGCAACTAACATAGACCATTTCTTTGACCTTACATTATAGTAGCACCATCAACTCCAACACATATTAATTTACTAGCTATTGCTATATCATCCATTCCAAAAATATCTTTTAAGCTAGTAACAACAACATCGTAAAGATTTTTTACATTATAGTTTTAAAGCGTCTTATGTATTTCTATAAAATGAGGTTGCCTTACGTAATCTTGAAAGGTGTAAACATGAATGCAAATCCAAGATGCATTATCAACAACAATTACTTGATCAATATAATTTTTAGAATTTTTAACTTTCTCTTTTAGGTTATTATTCTCAACCAAAGCGAGATATTTTTCCATTTCCCAACCACTTCGATATGACCAATGGATACTAGGGAGGTTATGTACATCAACTAGTTGAAAGAGATGCTTAAAATCAATAAAATATGACATTTATCTACACTGTTTAATAATAGTATATACGACAACAAACTACAAGATTTCTGAAACTAAAGAGGTTTTATAAATATTTTGAAATTGTGTCGAAATCGTTCCACCATTTTGAGCTAGTGTTTTTTGTTGTCTCATCTCTTTGTCATAGTCTTATGCATGTTTGACATGTATATATTCTGATGGATCCTTCCACCTAATTGTTTTCTTACTTGTTCCATCACTTTATTTTAGTGTCATATAAACTTGGCCACAATGTTTTTCTATTGTATCCAACTTAAGTTGCATCTTATGATATTTTCCTAGTTTCCAACTACAAATAATGCATCTACATTATGTTGGTATATCATTACTATTTTTTGGCTACACTGGTTCAATAAAAATATATTTTGATGACCATTCAAGCTAAAATATACTTCTAATAGTCCATCTTATTAACTTTCTATGTATAGGTTTTAGGGTAGAATATTTCTCAAATGTGTGCATTTGGTTAGAATGATCATTTATATTTTTGATCGGTGTGCTAGTTTTAGGATTTTGTTCAAGTTGTTGTATGTCATTGTTAATCAAATTTTCATGTTTAGGTATTTCATCCTTGGGAATATCTTCAAGTGGAGCCATATTGGGATCAATTGTGTATTTTGCATTGAAATATGTTTTATATCATTTTTAAATTACTTATGAAAATTACTATTAAGTAGGTAAAATGGGTATATACCTTGCATTTGTGTAAATTTCGATGCCTCATTGGATTTTTATGCCTCGTTTGATTTTGATATATGGATAAAATATTTTAGGACACTCTTATTTCCAAGAGATTTTTCTCCCTTGTTTCCATTAGGAGTTGGATCCACTGTACCTATAAAGGAAAAAGTATTTCATGTTATAAAAATAAAGTCGATATTGAAGAAAATTGTAACTATAAGGAACATCATGGTCTTAAACCTAACATTGGTCATCGTATTTGCTTATTATATAAGGTGTCTTTGTTAATGCTATCGGGTATCCTTGTTTATGCTATTGGATATTTTTTCTTATGCTACCATTCATATTTGTATATGATACCATCTGTATTTATTTATGGCATATGCATATTTATTTATGGCATATTTATATTTGTTTATGCTACTATCCATATTTGTTTATGCTATTGTCTATATTTTCTTATGTTAGTTTCTTTGATGGTACCAGTTGTTCCTAGTTTCTTTGATGGTACCAAGCATCATGGTGCCTATAATATTTCTCTACGATCGAGCATCTTTTGTTTATTTTTCTACCATCATCCATCGTTTATGTTATCCACCATATATATTTTATGATATGCTACCCATCATCTTATTTATTGAATAATATCAATATTTTGTCGTGTATTATTTTTTATCAGTCATCCATCTTTTGTTTTGCTTTTGTTCTCTATTGCCATTCACTTTTTGGCTTCTCTTGTGTGGTCAAGGAGAACCAATGTTTAATGTATATGATTATCACTATCACGTTAGGTATATATACTAGAGGTATAATAGGTGATTTTTCAATGTTAATAAAATTATATATAATTTTAAGGTGAAAAGGTCCAAAATCTAGGTGGGAAGGTTGGCAATTTAAAATTTAAACTGTAAAATTATTATAATTTTGGGGTGATCTAATCATAAAAAGGTTTTGCCCTTAAAATTCTTGGATGAATGGGCCAACATCCAGGGTCTCCATATTTTCCAATTTTAAATTTCAAATATCCCAATATTCATTAATTAACGATAATTTGTCATTATGCATAACCCTGGAGAAATATAATTCATCCAATATTTTAGTTAAATTCTAAGATACACTTCATATAATAGGTATATTTTGTGCCAACACTTCCCATGCTAGTTTTATCAGACATTTCCACCTCATTAAAATATGTAATGACTTGACCATATAGTGCCAAACTTATACTTTTCTCACTTTTTAGTCATTCAAAATATATGGCTTGTTTTGATGAAAAGTTATTGTTGGGTTTGCATGGAGAAAGAAAAAGTTCATAAGTCTAAATGATATATAGCATTAGAAATTAGCGGTGGCAACTTTTCTTTGGCCTGTGACTCCTTTACTATTTTTATTTTTGTATTTTGATACCTTTATAAATTTGGCATCTTGATTTTCATGACTTCCCAAGATCATGTGCACTATTTCCTTATAATTGAGCATGGAAAATTCATCGTCTACCACTAAATTTCCTATTAGTTTCCCTAGACCTTGTAGGTGTACTTGCCAAAACATGTGATGCATTGAACCTTGAAATTGACTTCAAACTAACTTTGGATACTACTGAGTCTCCATATTTGAATGAATCATTGCATTGGAATTAATCATGGAAGACTCATTCTTAGTCAGCTTCACTAGTCCTTCAACCCAATCCTCTATCTACACCTTGGTATGCTTCAATGCATTCTTAGCCATATTGAAGTTATGCTCTTCATAGGTTTATATGTGATAAGGAATGAGCTTCTCACTATAGAACCAAAACTATTTTCCTATTTAGGGGATAAACATGTGCTTGTAATCTATTGATAAATACCTCCTAAGCTTGGACACAAGCTCCCTTGAGAAGTATAATACAAATAGAAATGGGAAATCTACCACTATTACTTCTTTGATTGTAATTTATTTTGACAATTTATGAAGTAACATTGGAATGTTTTTTACAATCCATATTGCATAGACTAAAATTCCATTGATGTGAGTTATTTTAGAGCTAGCCCATGTATATTCTAATCACATATTATTACAAAATGCTTGATTCATAATTCTTATTGTAGATTCATATCCTATCATGTAATTTTAAACTACCTATCTCTCCACACACACAGATAAATAGAATGAAAGAGGCATAATATTACCCATACCTATATATGATTTATTATGTGCTATCTTGGAGTTTTAGAGGGTTTTTTTTCTAGTTATTACTCTTTTGGAAGATTTTTATACCAAATCAACTTGTCAACAGATTCCTCTTTAACTTATTTACTTCTTTCACAATGTTGTTTTTGACCTTTTTTAGTAGTTGCTCAAAATTATTTTAATAGTGATCAACAACTTCTTGTATTTGATTATTTTAATTAAAGGGTACCACATTGTTCTAAAAAAATTATCATTTTGTTGTTCCACATGTGGTCTTTTAGCTTTTGGTAAGTTGTTGGGCTTTGGTTGCCTTTTATGCCACTAACATGGTGTATCTTTGAGATTACTCTGGCTATTGCTCTTCTTTTTGTCTTACTTGAGGATGTAATTTTTTTTTACCTCTTTTGATTACCTTGTTCTTAAAATAACTCCATTCTCTTCCCTTCATTCCCTAGGGTTTTTAGATTTTTAGGATGATACAATAAAGGACTTTTCCTAGATCCAATAAGCATACTTTCCAGACTAGCCATGAAAAGCTCTTCATAGATAATATTTTATTCAAAATCTCCTATTACTTATTCTACTCCTTAGATTACAATCAACTGTTATTAAAGTTGGTAATATTGGTAGGTGTCCATATAGTAATGATTTTCAAATGTAGAACACTAATGTTCATCCAAATCCATACGTGCTTCTAGTTTCTAATTTTTGGAAACATTGATATATTCTTCATCAACTTCACTACCTAACATTACTTGATCCTTTGATCCATAAGAATCTTCCTCTTGTTAATATTATTCAAAACTTCTTTTCTCCATCCAATATTTCTCCCTCTCATAGATCTCCTTACTTTTATAAAATAATTTTGTTTAATAATATTTTAACATATTTGAAATGAATCTCAGCCAAGGCGACAGAGGTAGAGCAGGTATGGAAGGGGCAGGTGGGAACCTCGAGCATGGATCAAGCAAGGATCTAGAGGAATACAATAAGGCTACGATAGATTTAGAGGTGGGCATCACGTGGGGGCCCGACCCTCCTCATAAATACCTCGTCGAAAAATATACGAAGGACAATGCAGGGCCCAAGAAGTGGTTATATTTTGCTAAGACTCTTAGAGGAAAAATAAAGGAGGTTCTCTCTCTTCCGCCCCTAGTTTTAGTAAATAAAAAAAAATCAGCCCTGGCAAGTTCCATGAGCCCTTTTCTTTCAATGGAATAATTCTCCCTAGTAGGCAAGTTTTTGGAAGGTAGGCCGGACATGGATACTATCAGGGCTTGGACGATGGGTAAATGGTGATCTGTAGGCAGCTTGGAGTTGGTAGCTCTAACTCAAGGGTTCTTATTTATCTATTTTAATAATACGGAGGACGCTAACCAAATTTTAATAAGATGTCATTGGTTTTTGGGCAAAATGAGCCTTTTTATCAGAATATGGGGTGAATATTTTGACCCTAAAAAGTAAAATATTAGCATTGTCCCTATTTGGGTTTGTCTCACGAGTCTACCTGCCCAGTTATTCAATGAATTTTGGCTACAGGGCATAGCCAGAACTATAGGGAACCTGATATCCATTGACCATGCGACCTTGGCCAGGATAAGGATGACTCATGCACGAATCTATGTAAATGCTATTTTAGATAATGATTTGTCAAGGTTTTTGGAGCTATAGTATGGAGGATACTATCAAAAAAAGTTGATAGAATACAAGAACAGATCAACATTCTATGTAGAATACAAAAATTAAGGACATATATGCAATCAGTTCCCTAACCTGGTAATGAATAGAGAAAAGCAGAAGTAGGGAATGCTAGATAGAGGAAATTTTAAGATTTTCCCTAGCAGAGGCAATTTTAATCAAGCAAATTATATCTACCAAAAAAATAAAAGAGAGGGTGCAGGGTCCCAACAAGACAAAGAAAAACAACAATTTATTGGCAACCAAAATACTCAGGTAAGTTCCAATCCTCTAGTTTCAAATAAATTTTTAATTCTATCCAATATGGAAGTAGGAGGATTATCGAAAGACATGGAAGCCCAAAATATTCAGGCTAAACTTTATGACTCTCTAGAATCCCCATCCAAGTCAAGATCCTCAAACCCTAATACTAAAATTATTGTAAGCCCTGTGAGCATCATAAAACCAAACCCTAATGCTCGATCTCTAGAATCCCCATACAAGTTAGGATCCTTAAACCCCAATGCTGAAAAACCTTCAAGCCCAGTGGGCATCCCAAAGCCAAACCCTAATGTTGAAGAACTTAGGAAGAAAGTTGAGGCATTGGAAAATAAAAATCTCATCTCCCTAACATCATCACTAGGATCCAGGTGAATCCTACTGAGGGGTCATCCCGAATACCAGGGTAATACAAGATAAAAGGAGAATATTTGGATGTAGGGGTGGAGATATGTGAAACTCTTCAGACTAAGGAATATGGTAGTCTAGTTTTACAACAAATTGCCTCCCCAAAGTTTAGTCCTAAACAAACCAGGAGCACTGTTAAGTCTTCTATATATTCTGGTAGTGAAAAAATAAGAGGAAGAATATCAAATGTTGAGCATAAAAAAATTAAAACTGATAATGACATTGCCAATGGAAAACAAAGAACCTTGTTTCAACAGGTTATTTCGGGTTCTAAAGACAACAAATTAGGAAAACCCCCTCAAGGGAGGGGGAGAGGAAGAAATACCAAACAATCTAAATGAAGTTCCTCTCATGGAATGTGAGAGGTCTCAATGGCCTACCCAAACATAGGTAAGTCAGTGCAATAATAAATAAAGTGAATCCAACTATTATCATGTTGCAAGAAACAAAAATTGATGAGATTCAATAAAAAAAGTAGCAAAAAAATCTGGAATCAAGGGGATATGGTTTGCAAATCAGCCAGAGGAGTGTTTGGAGGCCTTATGACTTTGTGGGATCCTTGGATAGTAGAAGGCACCATTATTAAAAAATATGAT
The DNA here is from genome assembly GCA_028583015.1 of Wollemia nobilis. Classification (NCBI taxonomy): domain Eukaryota; kingdom Viridiplantae; phylum Streptophyta; class Pinopsida; order Araucariales; family Araucariaceae; genus Wollemia; species Wollemia nobilis. The sequence continues at coordinate 1,098,656 of JAQPPZ010002738.1, read as the reverse complement.
AGGGTTCTTAGTGTTTTATTTAAGAAAATAAATAGCAAAAAGTCATGGATCTTTTCAAATATTTATGCCCCGAATTTAATTCAAGGGAGAGCTCTACTGTGGGAGTACTTTGAGAATCTAAGTGAAATCTTCCATAATGTCCCCTATATTCTGGGTAGGGATTTTAACACTCCTCTTTACCCTTCAGAAAAAATGGGTGGAAATGGATCACCTATTAGGAGTATGGATGAGTTCAATGACTTTGTGAACTCCAACATGTTAATGGATGTAAAACTTATAGGAGTGAATTATACCTAGAGCAATCGACGAATAGGGTGTCATCTCATTCAAGAAAGGCTTGACAGGTTTTTTCTATCAAAGGAGGCTACAACTTTGTTCAATGATTCTACCCTACAAGCCCTTCCTAAAATTGCCTCTGATCATAATACCATTTTATTGGATATCCCTAACTCTCTGTCCTTAAAGAAACCTTTCAAATTTCAATCTATGTGGATCAAACATTCCAGTTTCATAGATAACTTAATTCAATGGTGGCAGCAGCCTGTCAGGGGTAGTGCAGCTTTTAAACTTGCTAGAAAATTAAAGTTTGTTAAGGAAAAGCTTCAAAATTAGAACAAAGAGGTATTTGGGAACCTCTTTGAAAATAAAAAAAAAGGTTGTTGAAAGTTTGAAGATAATTGATTAGAGGATTCAACATGCTGATGCTGATGAAACTACTAGGCATGAGGAATGGATAAAACTAGCAGAGTTTCATAACATTTTGGCCTGTGAGGAAATCTATTGGAGGTAAAACTCAAGGGCTCTTTGGTTGAAATATGGAGATTCAAATTCCAATTTTTTTCATGTCACCAAGGTTAGAAAAAGAAGCAATAACAAGATAAAATTTTTTAAAAAAGTAGATGGTTCTATTACTCATGACTTAATAGAAATCATAAAGGAGGCAGTAACTTATTTAAATTCTATCCTTGGTCAAGAATCGCAGTGCAATTAGGAGGCCAAAGATATTCTCTTGCAATCCATTCCTAGCATAATAAATGATGATATAAACCTTAAGCTTCTAGCTCCCTTTTCTAATGAGGAAATTAAGGAAGCCTTGTTTAGCATGGAGCCAAAAAAAGCCCTGGGACCCGATGGCTTTCCCCCTTGTTTCTATCAAGATTTTTCTATAAGTGAGGATGTAATTTCTACTATCAGAGAATTCCAAGAAAGCAATGATATCCTAAAATGTCTCAAATCTACTTTTATTTCTTTAATTCCTAAGAAGCAAACCCATGAATCTATGGCTGACTTCAGGCCAATTAGTCTGTGCAATATTTATTACAATATCCTAACTAAATCCATTGCAAATAGAATGAGATATGTTCTACTCTACATCATCAATCTGTGCCAGGGAAGCTCTATCCAGGGTAGGTCAATCTTGGATGGAGTTATCACAGTTCATGAAGCTCTACAGTCTACTCATAAGACTAACACATTTGTTTTTGCCCTCAAGTTTGATATGAACAAAACATTTAACAAGCTAAATTGGGACTTTTTGATTGTTGTCCTCCTTAAGTTTTGTTTTCACCACCAATGGGTTAATTTGATAAAATAATGCATTTCTAAAGCATGGTTCTTGATTCTATTTAATGGAACAACTGCTGGTTAATTTCAAAGTTGCAGAGGAATTCGATAGGGGGACCCTATCAGCCCCATTTTATTCATCATTGTGGCAGAAGCTTCAGGTAGAACCATCAAAAATGCTTGTAGTTCAAGGCCAATATCAGGAATGAAGGCAACATCTCTCACTAGATTTGTTTCTCACCAAAAATTCATTGATTATACCCTTCTATTGACTAAGGCATCGGTGGTTGAGGCCAAAATAATTAAATACATCCTACAACTCTACGAGGATGCTGCTGGTCAGAAAGTTAATTTTAGTAAAAACAAGTTATATTTCTTGAACACCCCCATTCAAAGGCAAGGAAGGATTTAAAAAATTTTAGGGTGTGATATAGCAAACCTCCCCACTTCGTATCTTGGTCTCCCTATTTTCATTGGATCTCTGAGAGAGTCAATGTGTGATAGGGTTATTGAAAGAATTAAAAAAAAAAACTTTCTAGATGAAAAGGTCATCTTCTATCTCAACTAGGAAAGTTGAACCTCACTAAGGCCTCTCTTCAGAGCATTCCAGTATATTTCCTATCCATTTTAAAAGCCCCTATGAAGGCTTTCCAGAAAATTGAGAAACTCCAAAAAGAATTTTTATGGACTGGCTCAGGAGAAAAAAATGACACACCTTGTAGGATGGACCAAAGTGTGTAGACCCAGGTTAAATGGGGGCTTAGGTTTGAGGAGAATTGCTCATATGAATTTAGCTTTACAAGATACGCAGAAGTGGCACCTCATTTCTGGTGAAGAAAATGAATGGACAACTATCATCAAACAAAAGTATCTTAAAAATATGGAATTTCTAAGTGACTTAGTTCCAATTATAGGTTTTGCTTTTCAAAAAGCAATTCTCAATTGTAAGGAAATCATCAAAAAAGGTTTAATATGGGTTTTAGGCAATGGTGAGAGGATAAATTGTTGGAATGATAGGTGGGATAAGGACGAAACACTGATGTAATATCCTAACTTAGCTCGAATTAGAGATATCACAAAAAAACTCATTGGTAGAAAAGTCTCCGATTATATGGTTGAGGACATAGGCTAAATGAAGTGGAAACAAATAAGGATTAAGGGATTTCAATTGAAATCAAATGATATTTGTAACATTATTAGGCAACAGTTTATCCCCATGAGATCCAAGGAATATCAAGTGACCTAGGCTCCTACGAAAAATGGGAAGTTTACTGTTAAATCAGCTTACGAGCTTCTGCTTAATGACGAGGATTTTGTCCTCCAAAAGGACATAGTTTGGATAAAAAATTTAATTCCAAAAATTGTAGTATTTTCATGGCTGGTTGTCCAAGGAATAATTCTAACCATTGATAATATGATGCATAAATGTATTTGTATCACTAATCGATGTTATCTATGTAGGGCTAATTGGGAGACCATTTATCACATTTTCCTTGAGTGCCCTTTTTCCTTGACTGTCCTAAGTGGGATTTTTTAGGCCTTCAATATTTCTTGGGTTAAACCAGCGATCATACTTGATTTTTTCATCTAGTGGCCTTACCCCTTTTCAATCCAAATACTTAAATACTTGTGGAAAATTTGTCTCAATCACTATATTTGGCAGGTGTAGTTAGAAAGGAGCCATAGAGTCTTTAATGAGTCTATCCATTATCATCAAACTATCATTGCCAGGATCCTATCCTTTTCCAATGAGAATGTGAACCTTATCCCTTTTTATAGTCGTAAACCTCATCTGTAGGAGACCATGATTGCTCAAACTTTAAGCTTAATCTTGTTAGATGAGTCTGTGCCTAGGGTAGTCAACCCCAGAGCCAATGTTAAGTGGTCCCCACCTCCTACGGGTTGGTTTAAGCTTAATTTTTATGGAGCGGCTAAGGAAAATTATGGCATAGTAGGCATTGGTGGCATTGTGCAAGATCATAATGGGAATATGATGCTTGCATTTTTTGAATATTTGGGAATAAGGACGAACAACAAAGATAAAGCTAGAGCTATGTGGTGAGGCTTTCAAATGACTCAAGACTTAGAAGGCACTTTTATCATAGAAGGAGACTCTATGCATGTTATAAATATCCTCGATAATTGGAAAAAACCTCCTTGGAGGATTAAAACAATTTTTGAAGAGGCTAGTATCCTTTTCCAGGGAAGATAGGATAGAAAAACCCAACATGTCTTTCGGGAAGCTAACAAAGTTGCTGATAAGCTGGCCAATTTGGGTGTCGATGGTGATGGAATTTTCAAATGGGAACATGATGTACTAAGTGAAGTAGAGGATCTTATTCAAAAATAATACCAAGAATGATAGTCAAATTTACCAATAGGGAAGGCATTGTAAGTTCAAATGCTATGAGTATTCCTGCCTTTTTTTTGAAATGGGCTCACAATAAAAATTATCCGAGTTGTCAGTCTTGGTGGATGCTACTTGGAAATACCACAAAGACTAATGGGGATAGTCACATGTCAAATAACATGGCTCCTAGTCGTATTAGTAATTTGAGTTTGGTTTATAATCACAGGGCAGGAAAGAAACAATAATATAAGACTTCGAACCAGAGCCACATGGACCACCAGATAGCCACTGCCATAAATATAGCCACCAGGTTCACTTCTCCAAGGCTGATTGGCCAAGATGGGATGTGGTCCTAAATCATGTCATATATGGAAGAAAGAAAATACCAAAGAATTATTAAGAGTAACTGTCAATATAGAGTTTGTGGGAGTTTTTTTCAGTACTCTTCTATGTGTGTCTACATATTTTTGTTTCTTCACTATTTCAAGGAAGGTATCTATGTCTGTTTCTTTTTTTGTAATTATTATGCAGGTGTGTTTTCTTGGGGTATACACAAAATGTTTTATGGGAAGTTTATTTTTGATAACAAACTATGTGCCTTACCATATGTAATGGCTTTGGAAAAATGTAGATTTTACATATATAGGATCCTTAGTAAGGACATGTTCATCAACAGACATGGGTTGATTTTTGTAAAATATTTTGGGTCAACCTGTAAAACCCTGTATTAATTCTATAGTATCTTATCTACCAAAAAAAAACTTCTTTTCTCAAATTTTTGCTCCAATGTTGTAATATTATTTGTTATGTTTTGAATTGAAATTATCAGCTCTTACAATTTCTTTAATTCTAGAATAGGTATAGCAGGCATAGAACTTGTCATAATGGAATGTTAAAGATATATCTTAGGTAATGTGAATTATGAAGGGGAATCTAGAGCTATAAAAGAATATTGTGAGGTAATCTAATATATTTGAGGTGTGTTTGGCATGATAAGTCTAGCCAAAAGTATTCCAACTATGATGTGTGTATTTTTTGCTACAACTTGAAAAATTGTGGGAATCTCATTTTGTTGGATTGACATATTTGAAAGCTCAATTCTAGGGTAAAAGCATGAATATAGTAAATATAGGCTTGGGCATGTGATGAATTTATATTTTGAGGGATTCTCCCCTATATTCTACTAAATTAGATATTAAAATGAGTATTGTCCTCTCAGATATACTTTTGAATGGATGAGAACTAAGTGAGTAGTATGAAGGGATTCCCTATGTAATTAAGTTCTAATATGAAAGGTTCAACAAGAGTAGTCTAACTTGCTATGCTACCATCCTATAATATATGGTACCATGTCAGTTCTTTTCCTTTAAAAGAGAGCACAAGTACCCTTACAATTACATCTTCATGAGAAATATCATACATAGTAGCCAAAGCAACAACATATTGGCAATTTCCATAATTTATCCTTTATATTCTATTGTAGGAGGTAAAACCTTCAATACAACTTGAGGAAGGTCATGGATATTATAGAGGTTTAGAGGTCCAACACTATCCTAGGTTAGATATATGCATCCAACCATACTTTTTGATGGGAGGTGCTATGATGAGTAGGAAATAATTTATTTGCATGAGATTATTTAATATTTTTTGACCTATGATATTGTCATCACATGATTTTGGAGCTCATTCCTAGAACTTATTCCTTCAACAAAATTGCCAATATTAATATATTTCAATAGTGGAGTTGCTAGGTGAATGTGTATTCTCTATTTGTAAGGTCAATATATTCACCAAAATCTTGAGTCCTTGGGGTAAATGATATGAATATTGGATAATTCATCCCATCAAGCATGCCAAAATATCTTGGTTTACCATATCCCTAATGGATATAAATGTGTCCTAGACTATAGGGTCCAAGACTGGATGATTTGGAATTTCTTCTTAGACAAACTTTGGATAAGGCTAGTTCCTTGTAGAACAAAAAATAAAATAAATGGAGGAAATACTAAATATAGAAATGGAGGATTAGAAATAGAAGGGAGAGAAATATGGATTTAAAGGTGAGTGACATCTAGTTAACAAAATTGTCACATCCTTTGCAAAGCACACTACAACTAAACTACATATAGGACCTAATAGACCAATTACTAAAAAAAACATTATAGAATGTAAATAAATCTCATGGCATGACTTATATTACTCCAATAGCCCTTAGAACCCTAAGAAAGTAGAACCACATGACAAATGATAAGCATCCCTTATATTCCAATATCCTAGAGTGATAATCTAAACAACAACTAAGGCCTGATAGAATAGACCACCCATAAATATTTTATAGAAATATATAGGGCCTATAGAGTATCCAAAAATGAAAAATTTCATAACTTAATGCTAGAAAAGGTCAAAAAACAAGCTAATTCATTAAAATTGCAAAGCAAAATTACATATTATACATCAATTAAACACTCAAATTGTTGATCCTAATATTGAGGTAATGTGTGCTATTTATAAATTACCATACTATACTAGATAATTATTACAAGGATTTATTTCCATAGGTCTAACAAGAATAGCATAACCTAGCTCTATCCAAGGCTTATGATTTATCAACATGCTTGGAAGAAGTGAGCACTATTTTTTTGCTTTATTCCAACCAGTTGTTTTGATTCATAATTATTCATCATATTTAATAGGCATGTGTCCTTAGTAGGTTTTAACTCTTTATAATTCTTGGATTATCCTATCATAGATTTTGTTTCACCAAATATTATATTATAGGGATATGTACATATGATTAGTGGTAGTCAATGTTGTTTCAAGTTTCAGGAGACTAGCTATCACTTTCTTGTAATTTCTTCACTTTGGATGGTTGAGAAGTGTTCAGGTTGATCATACCTCTAACATACATGACCTCTATTGAAGAAGACCTATCTGGGAGCCCTCATCCTCTATAATTATTTGTCGTAGACCTCTACTAGTGGTTGGGGTTGCTATAAGATCTTGTTGATATTGTTTAGAACCTCTAGCTGCTTTAAACTCCTAGGAACTTAAGCCTCGATCAACTTAAGCATTTATCCACCTCATACCCAACCGCTCTACACTTGGACACTCTAAAATGGTTGGAATTCCCTACCTTAGTTTAATTTTATGCCCATTAAGCTACTTTTGGACATCTAACTAGGTTTTATATAAAATATATCAAGCCTAGATAAAATTCGTTATACCTTGATCAAAATTTTATAAATATTGATAGTCCAGCTAGAATTTCTAGAAGCTATCGATGTGGGAACTTCTAAGGACCCACACTAGTTAGGAAAATACTTTGATTTTGTATTTCTCTTTTTTATCTTTTTTTATTTATATTTATATTTTTTTTGTATTTTGCAAATTTTGTGATAGGTTTCTTAAATGGAACACATGATTGACACATTGAAATTTTATTTTATTACATAAAATGTTAAAATAAACCACATGAAAAACATAGGCTTGTAAGTAAAAACTATGACATGCTCTTCAGGTGATAATATAGCATTGAACCCATAAATATGATAAATATAATAAGAATAGAGAAAAAAAAAAAACAAAGGCTTAGTAAATTAATAATAATAGTTCTTATAAATTAAATAAAACATAGGTATTATTACATGGATACATGCCCATAATGGATATACAATTATATGTATGAATATAAGAACTTAAATGAAAGACCACTTCAAATTAAAAATCCCTCATGTAGATTTTCTATATTTCTTTATAGTTTTATTTTATGAGCCATATAATATTATTATTTATAATTTTATATGTAAGCAATGGACCAAAGTGAATATTTAAATTATCCATGAGGGATACTCACATGGAGAAGAAAACTCCATAAGATACAAGAAATGCCTGATATCTATATGAAATAATTGTGAATCTTGATATTGATAGCAACATATATAAATATGATGATGATGGATCCTTATATGGGTATCCATATATACAAGTTGATTTGAAGGGATGTTTTATTCTTAGTATGTCTCATAAAACATATACAAGTATTCAAATACTACCTTCCCACTATTGAGGTATATTATATTTGGTACATGCTAATGTACCCCATGGTACCTTCATGGTATGTTTGTAAATATGTAAGATTGGGGTTGAATCTATAGTTTAGAGTGATATTTAAATTTTCCTTTTATGTAAGTGTTAATGTGCATGGAATGTACAAGTGTCATGTAAGAGAGAATGTGCACAAGTATATTGTATGAAAGAGTGCAAATATGTAACGTGAGAATGTGCACAAGTATCCTATATTAGGACTACATGTATAAGTGTAAGAGTCATGGATATGTGTGTAAGTGTTGTAGAGTCAAGTCTCTATCTAGTAAAGTGACAATATTATTAGCCAAGAGTCATGACACTTGTCATACGGAGAGCAACAGTAAAGTATGTGAAGAGTCACATTATTATGGCTATATTATGGAGATAATGCTCCATGAGGAAACAATGCGATATTTATATATTTCATTATCTGATTGTAAGAGGAAGAGAAGTAATAAATATTGTATATGGATTTTTGAGCAATTAATATTGTAAGTTTTCTTCATACATAGTTCATGAATGATTTAGGCTATTTACATTCATATTTTATTATATAAGTGAATAATTATTTTAGTATTATATAAGCCTTGATATACATATTATTTTTCTCATATATTATTCTACTCATTATAAAATTATTTTGAACTTTAATATTGTGTCTATTTTATATTTCACACTTATGATAGTTTATCATAGTAAGGCTTAAAAAGCTAATAGGGGTATCATAGCTACCATTAAACTCTATCCAATTGATAGAGTTTATTGAGCCACCATTATTGATTAACTTTGTCTACTTTTGTTAATGTTAATTTAGAGTCTATCCACTTTGAAGGTATTTAAGGATTAGAATCTAACTTTAAATGTATTATTGAGTAGAATATGATAGGATATTTCCACTTGGTTGAAAAAAACTAGTGAAGACTAGGACTCAAATATATTGAAGAAAAGGGTCAACTTGGAAGAGAAGTTGGACATATTGATAGGAAAAACCAATTCAAGAATAAATTGCTCATTCAGGTATAGAGCCAACCTAACATAGATTTGAAGATTTGAAGTTTTGAATATTTTAATTTTTGAATCTTTGAAGATCTATAGATTGAATATTTGACGCAAAAACAACTTAGAAGATAGTTGGTCATTCAGGGACATTCAGTGCCACCTTGACATTGATATTGGATTATATAATAAGTAGGAGAACCATATTGGGTTCTTATATGTGACCCATGACATTGAATATTTTATATTGATAGAGGAGAAGCAACATAGATTAAGCTACATAAGTTTGATAAAATTCCTACAAAGATAGAGAATAATTTCAGCTTCTAAGTACAAAGAAAAACAAAGTAGAGAAAATAGAAGAAGAAAAATATCTAAAGTTATAGTGGATTGATAAGAATTCAAAGCTTCCTAAGAATAAATCAAATATAGAAAGGAAAGAGAATAAGAAAGCATAGAAATAAAGTAAAGAGAAGAATAAATCATAGAGAAGAAAATAAGGAAGCATCTTCCTAGGAAATATTGAAGAACTAGGGTGACTAAATATATCTTTATATCATTTCAATATTGGTTGTGGATAGGGTTATGCATGACGGGTTGGACTCAAAATGTACTTGTAAAAAAATGATGAATCTTAATCAAAATCAAGGTGAATCATGGATAATCCTAATAAAATCAAATCGAACATCTTCATACCAAAATTTGGGGTATTTGAAGCCCTAATATATAAATTCATCTTTGGGGATACTTTTGACCTATTAAATCATATCATCACTTCATACAAACACCATAATTAGATTAGTATTAAAAAGTGCTTTCCAACAAGTACAAATATACCTATGTTTGGATATATATTGTGGCAAATTTATCGTAAGAAAAAATTGGTCCTAAAAATTTTAGGCGAATGGGCCAATGTCGAGGGTCCTCATATTTGCCAATTTCTAATTTTAGAAATTCTAATATTCACCCAATTTGTGAATATTTGCCACTATGCATAACCCTAGTTGTGGATCATCCTTTGAAATAGGTTCTTCAAGGTATACATATACTTTAACATTGAAAGGAAAAGGTCTATATTAGTTAAGAAAATTTAAGATGCCTATCTATAGAATAAGAGGCTCAATAAGCCTATATTAAAGAGAGGATGCACACTACTTGTCATAAATAGAAACTAGAGCAACATTCTACATTTTTTCAAATATAAAGTAAAATATCCATAGTAAATCTAAAGATATCTAGCCCATCAACATTATGAAGTAAATAAGCAAAGTGCAAACAACAAAAGAAAAATATTAGATTTTCTATTTATCAAGGAAATTTTTTAATAAAAAAGCACCATATAAATAAGTGCATTATTCAAAGCTTACAACCATACATATAAGCATAGCATTGAATGCATCCAATATTACATAAAAGTACAACATTCAACATCTAGAGAATTTAGGAATACAAAGAAGCTATCAAAAGTAAATCTAAACCACTCGACCAACTAAATATTAATCAAAGAAAATCTATCAGGTGCTTAACCAAGTCAAGTTTAGCAGAGGAAAAGCTACCAAGAGATTGATCAATTTACAAAGATGTTTGGTTAGGATGAAAATAAATATTGGTCAAGGAGAAGCTAAATTTTAGAAGAGAGGAGCTATCCAAAGTTTAGCAAAAAGGAATTATCTAGAGTTTATCAGAGAGAAGCTATCCAAAATTTATCAGGGAGGAACTATCTAAATTTTAGTAGAGAGGAGCTATATAGAGTCTAGCAGAGAGAAGATATCCTTTTTCCAAGGAGAAACTTGCTAACTTTTTACCAAGAGGAGCTCACGATGTAGTTTTAAGCAGTGCAAAGCTCAAACTAGGTGGAATATATCTTACAATAGCGAGGAGAGAGAGCTTAAAATTCATCAAAAGATACTACTTGGTATATGTACCAAGCCACGGTCCATAGTAGGTCAATAGATGAGCATTATGTGAAAGGATGAGTAGGAAGTTCACCTGTAAGATCTAATGTCTACCAGCAAGTGAGACACATGCCATTACAACAATAAGAATCCAATGGAATAATTTGGTTGCATGTGAAAATCCATGTGTAATTAGGGTTTATCCTAGCATAGGCTACTAAATTCAAATTTTTAGATCAACTAGCGAGCGAAATTTTGCCAAGGTGGAAAAATATCCAAGTGCAAGGTTAGCTAGGAAAAAAGTGAGGATATTTGAAAATTTAAAGCTTTGCAAGTGCTTTAATTAAATTTCTAAGTTAGGGTAAAAGTGTTTTTAATTGGATTTATAAGGTTTAGATGTAAGTATTTTATTTTTTGAGTTTTCTATGAAGTGATAGGGATTTCAACATTTTTTATTAGTTAAGTTTTTCAAGTTTTTAAGATATTTGGAGTTAGGAGATTTATTTTCTTAAATTTTGAGAAAATTAAAAATATTAGAAAGTTTTTAAAATTTTACAAATTTAAATATTTGGGAGTTAAAAGGTTTTCTACATCAAAATTTTTGAAAATTTAAAATTGCAAATTTCATATTTGATTTTTATTTTTTTTTAGTTTGGGAGTTATAAGGTTTACTACTTAAAAGGAAATAAATCATTGAATTGATCCATATCATAGAAGAAATTATTAGAAAGGATAGTGAAGAAATGGTTAACAAACTTAAGTTTTATTTCTCAAAACTTAATAGATGATTTTTATGGAAAGAAAAATGATAAATGGTTTAAAATAAAAAATATATTTATTTCTCAAAGATGCAAAAGATGAAAATTTTACAACAATTATAAGCTATATTTATGAAAAATATTTTAGAAAATGGTGGAATTCACAAAATACCATTACTCTATGGGTGTGATTTTGTTTCTCTGCACCCACATGTTTTTTGTACGATTATTTCTCTAAAAGGAGTGCATAAAATTTTTAAGGACATCGATGGATGAGTGGAAGATATCAACTGGTGGTGGGTGATAGAATGGGCGGGCAATAGAACGAGCGGATGATCCACCCTTGGGCTTCGACAAAATTTTCTAAAAAACCTACCCAACTTGTTGGGAAGACCTTTCAAGTGGTTGACGAGGGTGGAAGTATTGTGTGACCCCCCCATAGGTACAAGAAAGACCCCACCCATATTGGGAAGGAAATACAAGCACAATTTTGGGTAGAACATCAGGGAAATGCCTGCTCTCTCTCCCCAGTAACTCCACAGGTGGAAATAAGAACAAAGAAAGTGTCCACCCAACACCAAGAAGATCAAGGCATCATATAAATTTTGAATGGGTGATCTACCCACTGGTGTAGCAATCCAAGTACCTGATATCATAAGTAGAAGTGATGAATTTTAGACACGATGCTACCAAGGTCCTCTAGTGTCTATCATTCACCACCTAAACCAAAGGATCATCAATCAAGGAGAAGGATGAGGTAGTTGAGAATTAACAAAATGAGTAGAAACATCAAGGATCCAAGTGTCTAGATTCAACTAGATGCATATGCTTCCTTCTAGATTATCAGTGTCATCTAAAGGAATAGTGTACCATTTTAGCACTTGTCTACTACAAGGATCATCTTCCTGCCTACCACCATTAATGTTTAATTTTGAAATCAATGTAAATATACCTATAAATAGAGGAATGTTGGTCATTCCTAAGGGAGACTCTTTAGCCATTACAATTCATATGTAAGGTTTATCTCTATTTAAATATATATTCTGTATTGTTTGGTCTCTGACTTTGTCACCATGTTCTTTACTGATTGCATGAATACCTATTTTTATTTAGCTATTTAAGTTATGCCATGATATTATTCTATCTGGATTCTATGGGGTTTACTTGAGTGACTCAGGAGTGTGCATTCGTGAATACGGGTTGAGGATTTATTTTTGCTAAAGCCATTTGTATAGGAGCACTCTAATTTTGAATTCTGGATCTCATGCACATGTACATTAGTTTTTAAATTTACCCCCCACCCACCATTGATAGGATCCAAAACATAGGCTGTATTGGATGATCTATTAGGTGTGGGGTCTATTTTTCATATGTGGTATATCACCTACATAGGTCTTCATGCAACTATACATATCTTTGTGATTTCTAGATATGGACATTTTATTTCTTTCCCCCTTTCCCTTTCACCTATTTTACGGCGTACATAGCTAGAACCACCCTTGAAGGAAACAACCTTATTTGAATATTGTCTCCTCCATCATAATGTGGTGGCCATTCTATGTTGTGTCGTTGGTTCATCCCTGCCCTAGAGTGCGGTGCCAGATTGGAAACCAATAATTTTTGGTAACTTTGTTTGGGAACTTGATAAGTTTTTGTGTTTTAGGAAATAAAATTTTGGTGGCTCTCTAATTTTGTCATATCTACTCAAAGTCACCTACTGAATTTGACTGCATGACACATCTAGATCATGATATCATTCACTCACTCATTCTAAAAAATCCAAACATCCCGAAGAACTCAAGGTATTATAAGAAGCCTTGACCTCAATAGTGAATATAGCATGCTCATATAGTGACTTCGACTTCGACTTTGATATAACATCCAGGACCTCTGAAGACTAGTGCCTCTATGGCTCAGTCATTGTTCTCCCAGTGGAATTATTTTGGTCTACTAAAAATCCACTATTGGAATACTATCCCCAAGGGTGCTCTAAAGTCCCTTACGAAGTATAAAGGCACCTTGGGAATTGCTTGAGAACATCTGTAATATGTCAAAACACTAGCACCCCTCCATGGTATCTCCCATGAATACATCATGGTCAGATTCTTGATCCTATATATATAAGAGAGGATGCTACTGTGGTATCGAACCCTTGGGTGAAATACCATATACTCATGGGTGGACTTGGTAGGAGATCTGATCAACAAATTTGATGGTTGTATTCATCCCTTCCAATTCTTGATGCACCTATCTTTCATCAAGAGGGTACCTTTCAAATCCTTAATTGAATTCAACATTTGATTTGAAAGGAGCTGGAAGAAGATTCCCCATTAGTACCAACCATCATCCACCCAAGATCACATGTACCATATTCGATCTCTTAACTCGAGTATAGGCTTCCTAACACTACAATCGATAGAAAGGATATTCCTTCAAATATTTTAGGAGGCCCTACAAGTAGAGCGACTCCTACTTCAGGTAGGAAAGATATCTTCCACTGACTCTGCCCTCCCATATTGTTTTTCAACTGTTGTTTTTCCCCTGCTAACTACACAATACCCACCATGGATGTCATATCAAACTATGGAGGATCCAGGGTTACACTTTGGTGGTATACAAGGGGTAGATCACATCTCAATATCATGTGGGAGAAGTGCATGCACCAGACTTGAAAAGAGGGGGATTTGTACTAGGGTATAATTTCCACCTACAAAGAGGAGGTATTTTACACCCTTTTTGTATCTATGGACATGGCGAGTAGGAGCACAGATATATCCATGATGGCTTAGCTGATTAGCACCCAGTTACTAAGGGGTTCCATCAGTAGCAGGTTCAATCAATGAATTCTATAAAATGAAGTACGTGAGGATGATGGAGGTGTGCAAAGCTAGGATCCCACAACATTTGGATCCTTAGGTCAGGCAAAATTGAAGCCTATTACAAGATGAACCATTGTGAAAGGAAGGCTCCCACATAACAAAATTCATTTCCACTAGGATCATCAACTGCATGAGTACTAGTATGAATGACGATACGTCAAGTTGTAAATACCTCATGGTTTGGAAAGGATGGTAGTGTCAACTAGATTAGAAGGTACCTCAAGTACAATGTAATAGGATCCAGTTATTGCATATTCATTGCATGAGCTCTCAAGTGAATAAATGGTCATGGTGTGCCACTCATACCATCATTTTGTGTTCATAAGCAGGATGATAAATAAAATTTCTTAAGGCACTTGATTGCGTAGCATCATCTTGTCCTTGTTGACTAGGAGAAGATCATAAAAATGCTTCATTTTGAAATTCACTCATGTTTTTATTGATTTTCGTCATGACCCCATGCCCAAATGGATCTAAGACTCGAGAATTAGGCATCACTACACACAATCCGACAAGATATATTCACTACTTTTTTGGAAGCAATGTCCACTCCTTGTATAATGGGATAAATGGATTATAAAAGGTACCTTGAGGGATAGAAGAAGCGTGACTTAAAGCATGAAGTTAAAAATAGCATTGCAACTAAATATTCTTGGGAATATTGGAAATGAGCAAGCAAGGTTCTTATCAGATTGCATCAAAAAGAGGTGTTGTGCTAGAATCAATGAATGCCCAGGGTATTCTATCCATTCTTAAATCTATTGTGATCCTTGATGGGGTATGTTAACGGGAATGTGATCTATGGGGGTGTCCCATGGATCATTTTTCCTTTTTTTTTTGTTTTATCCATGCATCCTTTGCTTCCTTCTCTTTTATCAATTCTTCATTGATGCCAACCAATGAGGTTGGTAGCAGCTGCCCCCTTACATCTATTGCGTCCTATGTTTCCCTCCCTATCCTATTTCCTCTTGTTCTATTTTATTGGTTTTTATTGTTTTTTCACTTGTTGTCCCCCTTCTTTTATTCTCTTCCACCATCCTCACCTTCATTTTCCATTCACATTTGGCCTTCTTCCTCTATTGTCTTACAAATTTCCCTCGTTGCTTTTATTTTTTTCCTCACTATCCCCTTTCCTATTATTGTTGTGTGTATTTTATAATGTATCCTTCTGGGTCCTCCTTTCTCACAAGGAAAAATTACCTGTGAGTCACCAAGAGTGTGGGAATGAATTTGTTTCTCTTCATCCACATGCTTTTTCTAGGATTATGCCTCTAAAAGGAGTACACCATGTTTTGAAGGACATCGATGGATGGGTGAAAGATATCAAGTGGTGATGGGAAATAGAATGGGCATATGATTCGCCCTTGGCCTTGGGAAAAAATTTCTAAAAAAATTATCCAACTTGGTGGGTGGACATTTCAAGTGGCTAGAGAGGGAAAATTATTGTGCAACCCCATCCTTAGGTACAAGAAGGACCCCACCCATACTGGGTAGGAAATACAAGCATAAATTTGATTGGAACATTAGAGAAATACCTGCCCTCTCTCCCCAGTAAGTCTGCAGGTGGAAATAAGAACAAAGGAAGTGCCCACCTGACACCAAGAATTTATTGCCATCACCCAAATTTTGAATGGGTTATCTACCCACTAGTGTAGCAATCCAAGTACATGATGCCACACACTTAAGTGATGGATTTTTGACATGATATTTCTAAGTTCCTCTAATATTTGTCATTCACCACCTCAGCCATAGGATCACTAGTCAATGAGAAGGATGAGGCAGTTGAGAATTACTTAATTGGTTAGAAATATCAGAGGATCCAAGGTTCCAGATTCAACTAGATGCATATGTTTTCTTCTAGAAGATCGGTACCATCCAGAGGAACATTGAACCTATGTGGCGCTTATTTGCTGCAAGGATCATATTTCCACCTACCACCATTAATGTTTAATTTTTGAAATCAATATAAATATAACTATAAATAGTGGAATTATGGTCATTCCTTAGGGTAGTTGTTTAGTCATTACAATTCACATGTAAGGTTTACCTCTATGTAAATATAAATTCTACACTATTTTGTCTCTGAATTTATCTTCCTATTCTTTATTGATTGTATGAATGCATATTTTTATTTGGTTGTTTAAGTTATCCCATGATATTATTCTATCTAGATTCCATGGGGTTTACTTGAGAGACTCAGGAGTGCACATTCATGAATATGGATTGAAGTTTTATTTCTTCTAAATCCATTTATATATAAGCACTTTGATTCTAAATTCTAGATCTCATGCACCTGTACATTGATTATGGAATTCACCCTCATCCACCACTGATAGAAACTAAAAAATAGGTAGTGTTGGGTGATCTGTTAGGTGTGGGGCATGTGTTTCATACGTGGTATATTGCCTGCATAGGTCTTCATGTGGCTATACACATACTTGTGAGTTCTATTTACAACCATTTTATTTCTTTCCCCCTTTCCTTTTCTCTTATTTTACATTGTAGATAGCTGGAACCACCCCCGAAGGAATCAAACTTCTTTGGAGATATTTCACCCCATCCTGACGTGGTGGCCATTCTATGTTGTATCATTGTTCTACCTCTGCTTTGGCACACAGTGTCATATTGGTGATCAAAAAATCTCATCAAAATAATGCTTAATGATATATTTGTCATTACTTATCTTTGAGATCTTTCAAAAAAATTAATAATAAAGATGGTACATACAACATGAATGAAGCTTATTTTAGCTTTAATGAGGAATAATTGAGATCAAGAGTGCATTATTGCTATGATTTTCTAACTCAATTTTTAGAAGCCATATCATTACGTGCATCACAATTAAATATAAAGAAGAAAATATGAAAGAAGAAAAATAGAAGAAATCATACAAGGAAGGCTAATAGAAAATTTTAATCCATAGACAAAGAAGAATCATATGTTGTAGATTCATATATTGATCTAAAATAGATAGACTAAAGATAAATATTGACTAGACGTTCATGAACAATGCAAGGTTGCTTGAAGAAGATTGAATATTGAAGATAAATACAAAGACCAAGATTGAAGACTAAAGTCTTCAAAGAACCAAAAAATGTAATGCAGGGGGTATTGAGGTATATTACATTATTTAGTACACATGTACCCCATGGTACCTTCATGGTAAATTTATAAATATGTAATAGATTAGGGTTGATTATATAGTTTAGAGTTTCATTTATATTCCTCTTTATGTAAGTGTTAATGTGCAAGAAATGCACAAGTGTCATGTAAGTGTTAATGTGCAGGAGATGCACAGGTGTCATGTAAGAGAGAATGTGCACAAGTGTCTTGTAAGAAAGAGTAAAAATATTTAATTTAAGGGTATGCATAAGTTTCCTAGATTAAAAGTGCATGTATAAGTGTAAGGGTCATGTAGATGTGTTTAAGTGTTGTACAATAAAGTATCTATCTAGTATGCAAATGGCAAGATGATAAACCTAGAGTCATGGGACTTGTCATAATGAGAGCAATAGTCAAGCATGTGAAGAGTCACATTACTATGGCTATATTATGGAGACAATGCTCCATCAGATAGTAATATGATATTCATATATCTTATTATATAATTGTAAGAGGAAGATAAGTATAAAGCGTGTGTACATATTTTCAGAAATTAATATTGTAAGTTTTATTCATGCATAGTTCATAAATGATTAAAGCTATTTATATTTATATTTTATTATATTATTAAATGTTTATTTTATTATTATGTAAGCCTTCATATACATATTACTTTTCTCATATATTATTTTAGCAATAAATATTAACACCAAACCTTGAAATGACAAAGCAAATGGTTGCAATAAACAAGAATTCTTTATATTGAACTTTGTGGAGCCTTAGTCTCCTATTTTACAATGATGAATTTATCCTAAATTATAGGAGTTTGATTACAAGTATGCTTTGTTTGCCTATTTTATTACAATGGATAAAATGGAGAATAGCCCCTTCTACAAATTAAGTGAAAGTTGGTGCTTTGAGTCTTTCTGCTACAATCATTACAATGAGTAGGATTGTGTATCCTATGTAGGCTACTCTTTGCCTCAATAGCTACTCAAAGATATGTATCCTACACCTTATAGAATGCAAACACCAAAGGGGATTAGTAGCATATGAATGACCTCCACTATGTGAGGCCCCTTTTTATAGAAATAAAAATATACACAAACCCTAATTTTTATGTTTGCAAAAAATATAAGATATGTAGAAGAGATAAAGAAACAAAATATAATACCTTGCTATTACCTGACCACTCTCTATCTATTGTTGGTTGAAACTATCCCTAAGAAAACAAGGAGACACATTTGGGAATGGCTAAATATAGGCCTATATTTTTACAGATAAAGAGCTATGTTTGGGCTTGTGTAAATGCACTCCAAAATTTATGGTTGAATCGTAGAAGTGTTGGGATTTTATCCAAGGATCTAGTGGCTTAATCTCCAAGATTGTTTATGACATCCTATATAATTTTTGGTAGCATGAAAATGCATTTTTTAGCCTCTTTTGGGTGATGATGTTATGATGCATTTATAGTATTTTTAGGGTTTTATAGGGAAGTACAAGTGGCAAGCTAGGGGTACCAAGTGGTAGGGACTAGGCAACCACCTATCATGGATAGTTATAGTGAGTCACTAGGAGTGTCTCACTTAACTTGAGGGATGTGGCATGTGGGTATGTGAGAGTGGAGTGAGGTGTGTGAGATGTGGAAATGGGAGGGGTAGTGGTGGATAGGACATGTGTCATGTGGAGACACAAGGTATCCTAGGGGGATTTTCTAGATTTTCATAAAATCTGGAAAATAGGATTATGTGCAGGATGTATATGCCTAAGTCAAACCTTAGACATACATTATTATGTAGATTTAGAATGTGCTAAGTGAATGTGATTTTTCAAGTGGCTATATTCTAGTGCTACAAATGCCCTTTTTTGTATCACATTGCACCAAGCACAATGAGGTGAAAAACAAGAGACACTTGGTTTATTGGATTTTTTTGTTGCCCTAATAGAAGGATTGAATAATTTTTGAAAATTTTGATTTTGGATTACCCTATAAAGTGTTGTATGGGTGAATAATGGGACCCATGAGCTGATTGATACTATTGTGGATTATTAAACAGATGTGATTTGATGTATGCAATTGTCCAAAATGAAAATTTAGTTGGTTTCCCCAATTTTGGATTGGATATGCATTATTGAAAATTTTCTCTTGGCATAATTATGTACACTTTTGTTGTGGTAGATGGACCAGCCAATGTGGGTGTGCATGTGATTCTAGAATATTTGGAGGTGGAATTTGTCTCTACATATCCATTGCAGTCACCACATTCATACTCCTACATTGGCATGGTGCATACCGATTTAGGAGATTTTTGATTTGTGCCCCTGTAGAGAGAGTTTTATGGTATATTTGTGCAAAGTTTCTTGAATGCAGTTGCATTACAAATTATGAACTACCAAATTGATCTAATTTGGGATATTATGAGATGTGATGATTTGATAATGCATTTGATTATATAATTTTATGGTTTTGTGAAGCTTTGGAGTGTTTTGATGATGCTTGAAGGGGTGATTTGATGTTTTATTTTTTTGAACAAGTGTCCTTATGGTGATCTACCTAGTCTATTGAATTGCATGGATAAATAATCACTACAACTACCACGTGAGTAGAGTAAATCACCAGATATAATATTCACTTGAGAATTTAGGCTATGGTCGAAAAGAAAATTCTAAGCTATTACAAGAAAGAAAATGTTATTCTAGATGTTGACCAGAGGGGTTTAATGCCTTTGGAGCCCTTTTGAACTAAAAGTGACCAAAGAAGTTTTGTTCCATTGGAGCATTTTGAATTGAATTAACTAAAGGTGTGTCTCCTTTGGAGCTTTTTGAATTGAATTGATCAAATGGGTGTCTCCTTTGTAGCTTTTTGAATTGAATTGACCAAAGGGGTGTGTCTTATTTGGAGCATTTTGAATTGATTTGACCAAAGGGGTTAGGTTCCTTTGGAGCATTCTGAATTTAATTGACCAAAGGGGTTTCTTATTTGGATCCTTTCAATTGAAATTGACCAAAGGAGTGTCTCCTTTGGAGCTTTGAACTAAAATTTGGCCAAAGAGGTTAGGTTCCTTTGGAGCCTTTGACCTAAAATTTGACCAAAGGGATTAGGTTTTTTTAGATATTTTTGAATTAATGTAACGATGAGTTTCATTATGGTAATATACTCATCCTACCAAATTACATGGATAACCAGTCACTACAAACACTAGGTGACTAGAGTAGATTACTAGATACAAGGTTCAGTCAAGGAGCTATGCTAGTGAATCAAATTGAAAAATGCAAGAAAGTAAATAAAATTAGATGTGTTGTGTCTATGTTGATGTTTATGAATGTGAGGAAAAAGGTGTAACCTTTGATAAAAAGGATACAACATTTGAGTGAGGCAGTTAATTTATTGGTTGATTGAATCAAGGAAAAGGGTGTAAACTTTTACAAAAGGATGCAACCTTTTGAACTTGGTAGTTGATTTGTTGATTTATGATTAAGCGATTGATTGGGGGAAGGTGTGACACCTTGAACACCGCCAAGTGGATTTATTATTTTCATGGTTTATTTTGGGGGAAGGTGTGATACCTTGATTGACCCAAGTTGTTTGATATTTTGATTAATTGTTGGGGAAGTTGTGATACCTTTGAACACCCGCAAGTAATTTTATGATTTCATTGATTTTTGAGGAAGGTGTGATACCTTGAGTGCCCCAAATTTTTTGGTGTTTATGTGATTTATTTATGATTGAATTAAAATATATTTTTTGTGGGGAAGGTGTGCTACCTTGTTGCCCCAAGTTGTTTGATTTATTGTTGGGGAAGGTGTGATACCTTTGAACACCCCCAAGTAATTTGGTGATTTTATTGATTGTTAGGGAAGGTATGATACCTTGAGTATCCCAAGTTTTTTGGTGATTATGTGATTGATTTATCATTGAATTAAATTAGATTTTTTGTGGGGAAGGTGTGCTACCTTGTTGTCCCAAGTTGTTTGATTGTTTGATTGATTTTTGGTGAATGTGTGATACCTTTGAACACCTCCAAGTAATTTGGTGATTTGATTTATTGTTGGAAAAGGTTTGAAACCTTGAGTTCCCTAAGTTTGTGTTGAATATGTGATATGATGATGAATGTATGTTAGATGATAGTTTTTGATATGATAGATCTATTATGTATGCCTAGATGTATGCATGTGTGTTATGCACTAATAACATGATAATGCAAAATATGGTTTGTAACTTTAAATTTTTAAAACATAATGAATGAATCTAAGATGCAAAAAAATATAAGTGTGAGCACCACATAATGTATAAAAATAATGAATAAAAATAAACTTTTTTCATGAAAGTCATACATTTTAAGATGAACTTAATGAGATAAAATATAATATGGTAAAATGTGAAGTATGGATGTGGAATAGTGAGATGTTATAAATGAAAAACAAGTTTTTCATGAGACTCAAACACCCTAGTTGACCAGTCAAAGGTATACTAACTATACATGACTCTGAAAGATAAAAATATTCTAGGAAGACCTAGATATTCAATATCCCTTTGTGTGCATAGTGATGTTCATTAATGTAATGCGTAAGACTACCCTATTGTCAGGTTATAATTTATAGCCCATTTCTATAATGGGGATCACACTATGGCTGTCATTACCTTCATTTTACATGCAGTTAGACTAAACTACTAGGCATCAAAATCTAGATCATCCATAAGCTAACATTGGTCTATACAAAAGAAGATCACCAATGTGATAAACATGTCACCATGTGTAAGGCTACTCCACTACCAGGCCAAAATATATAGCCCAATTTTGGAGATGGAGATTGCTCCATGGCTTTCAAAAACTAAGAATTATAGGGATTCAAGCTCTTTACCCCTTTCTTTTCTTTTGATTTTATTCTCTTTTTCTTTTTGGGATACTTGCTCGTTTTGTAAAAGAGAAAAGGGATGTTTTTTTTGGATACTTGCTCATGTTTGTGGAATATCAATGGATTTTTATTGATTCTTATCATTCTAGACCATGCGCATAATAGGATGAGCAAGGAAAACATTTTTCTTAAGCAAGCAAGGACTACTTTGTAGTGTCATATTTCCTTGTTCAAAATAAATTTTAATAGTGTGAAAATGTGTTGGGATTTTGAGATATACAAGATACAATCAAAGCAAGACCCTACCTTCAAAAATCAAGATATCTTTCTATAAAATCTAAAAATAAATGTAGGGATGGTTTAATGACCAAAATATCCTATTGAACACTCTATAACAACTTACTAGGTGATGGAAAATAACACAAACACGTAGGATGGAAAATGTGGATGGAGATGATCTATGAATGTGTATGTTTTCCTTATGAATTTTTCAAAACTAAGAGGTATGCATAAAATAGTTAGTGGTTGTATGCTCATCATTATTTATGGTCATAAAATATCTTTCCTATCTTATGAGTACCCCTTAATAATAAAAATATCACAAGAAAAGTGTGAATGATGAATAGAAGAGGTTTGGTTAAGACTCATGACAGTCATACAACCATGGTGCTCTACGTAATGCAAATAGTAAAAATGGATGTGAGGTATGAGTAAGTATTGTATGAACCTTCAAAAATTAAGAGGTACATGTATAATAGTCGACGGTTGTATGAACATCATTATTGATGGTCATTTGGTATCTATCCTATCTTACAAAGACCCCCTAATGGTCAAAAGACCATAAATATAGGTGTAAGTAATAACAATATGTAGAACAAAGAGATGTTAATGCAATGAATGATATGTATAATGCAATAATGGATATTCCTAATGCAATTAATCAGTTAAATACAATAATATTTAATGCATGATGATGTATGCAATGCAATGTTTTTGTGGTTTTTGATTTTGTATTATTTTTTTTGTTTTTTTTTATTTTGTTATTTTTTGTGTGTGTGTGGGGGGGGGAGGTGTGTTACCTTAAGCATCCCCAAGTGTTTCATGATTAGTGGGTATGGGGAAGGTACAACACCTTTATAATTCCCAAATTGTTTTATTAGTTGTGATGCAGTTGATGGGGGAGGTGTGATACCTTGAGCATCCCCATTGTGGTCTGGTGGATAGCATGGTTTTGATGAGATGGAATGATCTAACCATCTACGGGAAATGCCCCTTATTGATACAATATTATACCACACATTTAAATGCATAGTAATAATTTATGTCATGATCCAATTGCTAATGATATAGGCAGTAGTGATTCCACATACGACCTGGATTTAGGTTTTTTAGGGTCTACACAGTGTATGTTAGGTAAAGAAATTATTTTTGCATCTTGCAAATTTTGAAATATTGTTGAAAAGGGCTAGAATAGCGGGTTCTAGGTACAGGATTGATTATTTTCATGAGGTTGGCAAGGTGGATGAGGTTGATGATGTGGATGATTTTTATGAGGTTGATGATGACTCAATTGTAGTTCAATGTTTATGAGGTGATTCAAAATTTGTTGTAGAATTAGATGAGTGTGTTGGTGACTCCATCATAGCTCATATTCATCTTTGAACTTGTTAGGCTTGGGCATCTCAAAATATGATGGATATGGGGGTGAGGGAATAAATGGATAAATGGATGGTGGGTTTTTTTATGAATGGTGATTAAAAACCCTATTTTTCATTATGTATGTAAGTTTGACGTGTGGTGTTAGTTGGAATTTGATGATGATGCATGTTGTTTTGATGATGGTTGTGAAATATGTGTTGTTGATGATGTTGTTGATGTGGAGATGGAGGGATGGTGGTATGTTGTGTTGATGAAGTGGTATACATGTTTTGAAGTGGATGGGTGGGAATGGTGATAGTTGGTTGTCTAGATATCCATGATACATATTGCATGAAGAAGCATTTTTTTTTTATATGGGTGGTTGATTAAAATCTATCATCTGTGATTGTTGATGCAAAATATTATGGGTTCTTTTATTAGCATTTACCCATAAGCAATTTTTTTAGGTTTTGAAAATCTTAATGGATGAAAATCACAAATTTATATTACTTGGTTCCATGGGGAATAAAATATTGAGCTTGATGATTTGTAGCAATATGAGTGGATGTTGGTGGTGGGTAGGTTGTGAAGGGTATCACAATCGAATGAGGAATATTTTATTGAGTGGGATCAACATATAATGTAGATGGGATGGATGTTGATGCCTACGAAGAAATATTAACTTATGATTTATAAAGTGGATTAGAAAATATAATTTTTTGTGTGGATTGAATAGAGATGTATTGGTTAGATGATGATGGATGACATTGGCTCATGGTTGCAGTTTTGGATTCAAAAACTGGATTGGTGATGATATGGTTAGTTTACTACTAATGAGAATAAATAGTCTCCTACTATAATGCATGGATGATTTGGACTGGAATAGTGAGAAGAGGTAAATATATGAAGAGCGTGCTTAGGTAACTCTTAATGTTATCAATATCTAGGTATGTGATACTATGATCAAAAGGTATGGATGGCTTAGTGCAAGGTGTATCTAATATGGTAGGATGGGTAGCTCTTTGCATCATGTCCAAAATGGAAGGGGGTACCTAACAATATGTCCTAGTAGATATATCTAGATACATGGTCTATGAAATACCCCCTTGCTCAGATACAAAAGTAGCTAGAGCATGGGAAGATTGAGCAGAATGGTCCATGGATGCAGGTGGTTGGGTGTGGGTGTTTGCTAGAACCTTCACATGATTTTAGGTCAATACCATCATCGAGGTGGTTATATGAGGTGATTAATGATGGGTATGTGTGTGAAAATGTGATGTGAATAAAAAATCAAACAAACACACATTCAAACAAATATATTGTTTGTTTTTGCAGTTTTGATTTATTTTATTTTATTTTTTATTTTTTGAATATATATTATTTTGGTGTGTTTTATGTAAATACTAGACCTATAAAAACTATAGATGGTAAAATGAAATCTAAAAAGGTATTTTCAAACCCATCCCTCTATCGAAGAATGAATCATGAATGGTTGAAAAGGCTTCCTAGATGAAGGCTTGGTGATGGGTGTAACCTAAGGAATCAAAGTTACCTCTCAAAAGAGGCCACACTATCTAATTCCTACTACTTACCTAGCCAAGCATTTTCTACACACTTGAGTGTTCTTGAACACGAATGATAGCTACGATCTACTAATTATTTAGCCCTATAGTTAAAGGGCATCTAACCTAGTGATCACCCCGAGCTATCCTCAAGAGCGACCAATCCCTTGGTGATGAAATCCAAGTGACTATCATACTAACTATGGTTTATTCTAGGGCTCTACTAATGGTTGGTGATGAATTCCAACACATTTAGGAGGTTTTTCTTACACTTTTCATGCATAGGTGTAGAATTATGAAAGTGTAAGTGTGTGGAATGTTTTTGTTTTATTTTTATTTTCATAAAATTTTGTGAAACAAACCCAAAATCTAACCCTAAATATTAAATTTTCAATACCTAAACACTCAATTAGAAATATATAAAACATAGATAGCATTGAAAACAACAAAAATGAGACACAATTCTATAAAAAAAATTGTAGACCATTTTAAGGTACTAGATGAAGGTTTTAGGCATTAAAAATGGTCTAAAAATGTCTAAGTCACATAATTCTCACTCCAATGCAATCTACACATTGATATATTTCCAATGGTATCTTAAAGAGATCAAACATATGTCTAGAGCTCTAGTTATAGCCCTAACAATCTCATGTGTTTTTTTATGACCACAAAATATAAAATTAGGATGCAAGTTTGATTTCAATGCCTACAATTGCAGTCAAAGACATTAAAAAATAAGTAGAACAACAAAAATAGATATAATTATGAGGTAATATGCAAATAGGATGCTTCAAACAGGTCCTAAAGTGAGTCTGAGACATAAAAGCAAGCATAGGGCTACATTTGGTACTAATCAAATGCAGGTCTACATTTGGTCAAACACAGGGCTATGTTTACATTTTACTGTACATCAAAAGTAAAATTAGGATCAATTTGAAGCCATAATATTACTAAAATACACTTTAAATATGCAAAATTAACCCTAAATGCAGACACTAAGCCTTTTGTAATTTAAAACATAAGAAGTGCATCCTAAAATGCAATTTGGATTTTATGCTTTTATACAAAATATTTTCAAAATGTCTATAAAATTCCTAATTTAATGCCTACAATAAAATATAGGCATAGAAATATAAAATCCCTTTCTTATTATTTTTTTTAAAAGTAAAATTTTAAACTAAATATTTTAGGTCACTTGCCTGGAGTCCTTTCACTTTTCTCCAGCTTCACAAATGTAGGTTTGTATTTTTGTAGGTTCCCAAACATAAGTCTACATTTACACAATCTTCTAAACATACTTCTACATTTTAGTATGCTCCCCAAATGTAGTTCTATATTTTTATAGGTTCAAAAACATAGTTCTATATCTGCATAGGTACAAAATCATCCTGACTAGGCTCTAAAACTCTTGAGAACAATTTTTGACTTTCCATGAATTGGAGCTCCAAAAACTTGCAAAATGCAAACTAATATGGATTAGTAAGCAATAAATAGTAAGGCAAACAAAATAGAAAATTTTGGGCATCCCAACATGATCACCATTTTTTAAGAAAAAGGGAATGACACCAAGCAATGGAATAAAAAAATAATATTGTAATAGAAAGACTCAATTTTGTATTGAACTTTGTGGAGCCTTAGTTTCTTTTTTACAATGCTTTTACCCCAAATTTTATTGGTGTATGATTACAAGTGTTTGATCTTTCAAATTAAAATGGATGCAAAGGGATGAAGCCCCTTTGGAAAATTCAAGGTGAAGGTGGTCTCAAAAATATCCTTTTTTATCTAATCAACTTGGTGAGTGGGCTTGTGTATCCTTGGTGGACCATTCTTTGCCTCAATAGTTGCTCAAAGACCTATCCCCTGCACTTGCAAGAATGCAAACACAAAATGAGATTAATAGAAGATGAAGGGCCTCCACTGTGTCATGCCCTTATAATGGAGATGAAAAACCACAAAATCCCAATCTAAATGCTTGAATATTATATAAGAGATGCAAAAAATAGAAAACATAAAAATTCAATACCTTGTTGATTACTTGATCTAATCTATGTTTGTCATTGGTTGAAACTATCCCTAATAAAATGTGGAGATACAATTAGGGATGTCCAAACAAATTCTTATGTTTAAGCAAATGCAAAGTTGTGTTTGGGTTCATGTAAACACACTTCTATGTTTGTGGCTGAGTTGCAAAAGTGTTGAGGTTCAATCAGAGGTGTTGGTGGCTCAATTTCAATATTGTGGATGACCTTATATAGAAATTTTGATAGCTTGAAGATGTAATTTCCAACCTCTTTTGGATTATTAAGTGATAATACCTTTATACTATTTTAAGGGTTTTGGATGGAAGGATAGGTGGTAAGCCATGGTTACCAAGTGGTAGGGGTTGGGCAACCACCTATTCTAGGTAATTACAGTGAGTCACCAAGATTATCTCACTGAAATGGGGAGATGCGACAAGTGGGTAAGTGAGATTGGAGTAATATGTGTGGGATGTGGCAAGGGAAAGGGTAGTGGATAGGACATGTGTCATGTGGCTAGGATACTTTTTCTTAATTCATCTCATTATTTGTTTCATGGTGGTTTTGTTTATTTTTCTCTTTTTTTAAATGGAATTTATTTCTTTTCTCATTATGTAGGTCTAAGTCAAAACAAAGCTACATTATCAACCCTTAGGATAAGTTCTATGGACATTATTAGAATGAAATAATTTCTTTGGAGCTTATCCTAGTCATATTAGTAATCCTTGATGGAGCTACACTACCAAACACCAACTTGTTCCATAAGTATTATGAGAGAAATAAAATCATTTCATATGATATATGATAAGAGAAAAATATGTTATGAAAATATTTTAATAATTCAAAGAATGATATGAGTAGGGTATGTTTGTATGATTAACCTTTGATTTTGATAATTTTTTAGTTTTCTTTTGTAATTAGAGATCATGAATAGATTATAGAAAAAGAGACAACTCATAAGTTAATATTACACATTATAAACATTTTATAATAGTGATTAACACATTGAATTATGGAGACCATATATGGAGCGATAGCTTTTGGATGGTAAAATAATGGAAATAACCACTTGGTGACTTGGTTGTAGTCATAGAATCTTTTACACTAGTTATTAGAAAGTTAAAATGTAGAGAGAGATAGAGAGAGAGATAAAGATATTCAATAGAACATGCAAATTTGACTATGTTAACCCTTCATAGGAGGAAGGCATGGGGATGGACCCATAAGTGAAACTAGGCATAAGAGAACTTAAGAAACATAAAGTTAATGGTATCCTATAGTTAATCTCTATCGAGTGTTTAAATATTAAAATATCCACATCCACAATGTTCTAAACTAATATAAGGGCTATGCCATTTATAGATAAAATTATCTTTCTTATCTTGGGCATTGTCTAATATATGTACTTGCTCATAAACATGGAAATTATTTATTTTGAAATTTTTAATTTAAAATATTGTATTTTTTTGTTTATAATATCTAAATTGATAATTTGGAATGATAAGAGATGAATCTTGAGATGTTATTACCCATTGTAGAAACTAGGTACATGGCCTCAACCCATTTAAATTTTTTTCTAATAGAGATGATGAGGAGTGTAATAATTCCATAAAAAAAAACCTTTGTATGAAAAAGGTCTAGATGCATTTGTAGGATTAAGTTATTGCATGTAAGCATGTACAAAATTTATATTTTCCTATAAAGAATAACATTTTGAATCAATGTTGTGATAATCAATTTCCATTGTTTACCAATAATGCTTAAAAAAAATGGGAAGTAAAATGAGTGTTTTATAAGATAATATGGTTAGTAGCCATTTTGCAAATGTGATTTATTTCATTGAAAATAATTTTAGTAAGTCTCAAAATAACATGGCTAATGTATTTTCTATTATGATAGGTTTTCACTTTAATATTCACATTCTTGGTGGATCCAACATGACATACTACCCATAGCATAGTCACTATCTTGGAAAATAAAATGACTTCGTAATGTTGGACTGAAGGTTTGTATTAACATAGTCATCAATGCATGGAGAATTTTGGTCAACTTGGGCTAAAGATTCATCTTTGACTTAAAATATTTTAATGATTCAAATATATTCCAAAGAAGATTTTTATTTTCTTGATTGGAAAGAAATGGATGCATTTTTACCATGTTGGATTATAATGAAAAATTATCACTAAGGTTTTATTTATGACATTTCAAAATTTAGTGATTTTTTATTTGAAACTATAATATAGCTATTCATCATCAACTTCTGGTTCATTCTCCAATTCTTTCTCATTGAATATAAGAGAAAGAGATTCAATCATGTTAATGACATTCATCAATTGACTAGGTGACATCTTGGAAAGAAGTATTTTATTTTAGTATGAATGAAATCAAGATAAGGATGTTTTGGGGACTTAAAGAGTGCTCCATATATTTTATAAGTTATTGAAACAAATATTATTGGTATTATTTTTAAAATATTGACCAAGATAGAATTCTATCATAACAATTCATCTATTTGTTTTCTCTTAAAAAGTGTTAAAATTGATGGAAAAAAATACAAAAATATTGAAGCAATTCATAGTATAGGGAGAGTCATGCAAGACCATTGAGGGTATAGATAGATGAGGGAGGAGGTGTGTTTGTGGATAATAAAATATTGATGGAGGAGATGGTACTAATGGATGAGGTAGTGGAGGCATAGAATCCAGTGTTTAATTTCACTATTGGACTTTGAGAGATGCTAGTGATGCAAGATGAGGCCATAACACTATAAGATACACTATGATAGGTGGAGGTTCAAATGAATAATAGAGATATCGCATGGGTTGGAAAGCAAGAAACCATAGTAGTAGAGAGGTATACAAAACTGATAGAGAGGGATATAACATTGATAGAGGCAATGATTATAGAGATAACTAGAGTGAGCCATAGTAGATAGATATAGTATCTATATTATGAGGGATGTGATAGTAGGGAGTATGATGAGGTTGGTGGGTAAGAGGGATGCTCTTTTCCTAGAGCGATATGGAACGAGAGCGATGAGATATGATGTGATAGAGGATGCTACTATATTATGAGGGGTTCTATATGAGGTGATATCTATAAAATAGAGGAACAAGGTTGAGGTAGTAGGACTACAGTTGTAGTTGTAGTGTCTACACAATGATTTAGAGGCCACATTCACCTTTAATAAGGGAAAGAACATGTGATAGAGTTATATTTGATTGGGTGAGACATACCCCTTCCATCATATTCAAAATTATAATCTTACTTGTGATCGCATACACATTCATGGCAAAGCTAATGAGGCACATCATTTGTGGTTGTAATGGTTCCATGAGTAGTAAAGCCTACAATATCACAGGCTGAGGTATCTCCTAGAGTATAGCAAATATGTAGCAATGAAAAAAGC
The DNA here is from genome assembly GCA_028583015.1 of Wollemia nobilis. Classification (NCBI taxonomy): domain Eukaryota; kingdom Viridiplantae; phylum Streptophyta; class Pinopsida; order Araucariales; family Araucariaceae; genus Wollemia; species Wollemia nobilis. Next base: position 1,067,543 of record JAQPPZ010002738.1, on the reverse strand, counting down.
AAATAATGGACCTAGAACACATGAGGGGAGTGAAGAGACTCCTAGTGAGCAACAAGGTTGATAGATGGTGGGGGTAGAAGTGGTACACTAATATTTTTTTTGTATTTTTTATATATTATTTGTACATATATGTGAGGCGATACCTAGTATGATACAACATGTATTATAGCCTGTGGGTAGTTTTGAGATATGATATATATATATATATATATATATATATATATATATATATATATATATATATATATAATGTGGGGTTAATGACATGTGTGATCATTGAGGGAATGTGTTAATAACAAATGAGTGCAAGATCCAATAGATATTCAAGGTATCTATCCACATAATTATTAATATCTTATTTTATTCCAAGACAATAAAATATATTCCTTAAGTTCTCTCACATTTTAGCACCTCCTGGGTGAGCGGAGTAAGGAGTACAATGGGCCTCATACAAATTAGAATTTATTAAGCCACCCACTTTTAAAATAACCAACATGTGCCTAAAATATAATAGGCCATCCCTAATTAAAAAATCCTTACCCTTTTCAGGTTCAAACCCAACCCTTGCTTGATATTTAATAGAATAGTCATCCCTTTGTTTAAGCTCTTTAACCTAATCAATTAAGTTAGTATGGCATTGATACATAGTAGTTATTTAACTTCTTCTACTCATGGAATATGCTATATTATTTTCCTTACCTTTAATTTATTCAATACCAAAATCATATTCATCCAAGAATTCCATCCATCAACATTGTCTTGCATTTAGCAAAGGTTGTGTAAAAATATATCTTAGACTTTGATGGTTTATTTTTACCTCAAAGGGCTTTCCTAACAATAAATCATGAGTGGCATAATAAATCTCATGATTTTTAATTTCAAGATTTATAAGCAATAAATGCCTCATATTGAGTTAATACTCCCCCTAAGACTTCAATAGAAGTATCAGTACAGACTATAAATCTTCTTGAAGGGTTAGGTATTTTGAATATCGAGGTAGTAGTCAAATTTTCCTTTAAAATATTGAATGCCTACTCATAATAATTTATCCATTTGAATACCTTCCCCTTCCTTTGTAGGTTTTTATTGTCATGGGTAATTTCTTAGAAGTTTCTTACAAAGAACCTATAATATCCTACCATTCCCATTAAACTGTGTACTAAAATTATGTTGGAGGGTGTGGGCCAGTTGATGATAGCTTCAATTTTTTTAAGATCTACAACAATCCCAGATACAAAAATAACATACCCTAAATATTGCACTTGTGAAGTATAAAATTCACACTATGATAATTTTCCATAAAGTTGATTCCTTTTGAGGACTTCAAGCACAATTATCAAGTTTTGATCATGCTCCTCTTTGGTGTATGTAAATCAATATATCATCTAAAAAAATAAGAAAAAATGGTCTAGCTATTCTTGGAAGGCATTGTTCATTATATTCATGAAGGTCATTGGGATATTTTTCAATCCAAAAAGTAGGACCATAAATTTGTAGTGCCCATATCTTGTTCTAAAAGTAGTTATGAGTGTCCTCTTCATGAATTCTTAAATGATGATATCTTGATCTGTGGTCAATTTTTGAGAAGATGGTGGCTCTCCTTAGATGATCAAACATATCATCAATTTGTTGTAAGGAATATCTATTCTTAATAGTGACTTTGTTGAGCATTCGATAATTGATGCATAACCTTAAGGAGTCATATTTCTTTTTCACAAATAGAACAAGGACACCCCATAGTGATACATTAGGTTTAATTAGTATTTTCTCCAATAAAAATTGAAGCTATATTTTCAACTCATGTAACTCAATTGGAATCATATGATATGCATACCTGGTGCCAGGATCAGCCTCAGGTAAAAGTTCTATGGAGAAATAAAATTCCCGTTGAGGCAAAAGTCATGACAAGTATTCAGGATATACATCCCTAAATTCATTTAGTATAAGATATTTCTAAAGAAGATCCAAATTTTCTTTAGTTTCTTATATTTTATTAATTTTGGCCATATACACTGTACCACCCCTTTTTATTGTCTTCACCTCTTTTTACTGTCTTTTTTAGTTGTAAGAAAAAGAGAAAATATGGTTGGAAATAATTATGGTCACAATGGATTTTGATCTACTGATTAGATTCATCAGTGAATTCCAACCATATTTATTCAAAGTTAAGGAATGCTTTATGGGTTCTTAGCCAATCCATTCCTAGTATAACATCAAAGGTATATAAAGGAACCACATATAAGTTCCAATTGGTCTTACCCTTAGGTATATTTATGTGGGGTCAAATAGACATTGGTTAACCAAAAAGGTTTGTCTTGGTCCATTTTCTACTTTCCACCCATTTTCCAAAAATCTAGGCCAATTCAGCATATCCTTGATTACACAAGTGGAAATAAAACTATTTGTTGCACCACTATCAATAAAAATATGCACATACATGCCATGTTTGTTTTTTGATATCGGCTCCCTAAGGAGAATTATTATGTGGTCTATCAAAAACACCAACTTAGCTTCCATAAATGGAATCTATGGTGCTAAAAATTTCTATATTTATATCACTGGTCTGTGTCAGTCCATCGTCCTCTAGTTTTGTTCACTATTGTGTTTCCTATGCATTAATAAGCTTCTATTGTATTGCTTTCTCCTCAGTCTTACCATCATGGTCGTGCTTGAGCCATCTACCCTTCAAATTGATCCCCTGTCTCATATATTTATGGAATCTCATGGTCTCATTTTATTTCTACACAAGTTCAAAGGAGCTGAGCAAAATATCACTGAAACCTTCATCCACCTCAATTAATGAGGTTATCCTGGATTAATAAATTAAGGGTTGATACTAGTCAAAGCTCATCCTACCACATTTTGGACAAAGACAATGACAATCCTTGCACTACTATCTCACAACACAATCCATGTTACCATCATCAACAACATTATCAATGCTATCGATCCAATCAATGAGACTCTTAAGGTGCTACTCTTGAACCATCCTATAGATGCTTTTGTAAATGAATATTTTATAGAGGTCTAAGTCTAGGTCTATTGAGTACTCTGTTTTTTCTCATGCTGGATCTCTCTGTTTTGGTATTTTGATCCCCTATGTGGGATTTTAATTATAGTCTATAGTGCCCCTATGTGGGTCTTTTTGAGGATTGTATTTATTTCTATACAGGTGTCTATTATAGTTTTAATGGAGATTTTGTTATATTCCCCTATGCAGGTTTTTTTTTTTTTTTTTGGTAAGTAGTGTTTGTATTTACAGCGGGTTTTAACAAGGATCCCAAAACCTGATTACATAAGCAATGGGCCTAGGGCATCAATACCTTGAAACTGAACACCAAAACAGAAATCCCGCTCAGCGGTAACAATAAGCATGAAACAATCCCTCTCAACGGGAAACAAAAAAATAAGAAAGAAAGTAGTTTTGGAGATCTCGTCTAACGGGGAGTAGCCAAAAACCATCATCGAGAAGATCCTGCCCAGCAGGAAGCAAAGAAAAATCGTTACAATAAAGTCTCGCCTAGCGGGAAGCAGTCAAAACCACCACAAACAGTCCCACCTAACGGGAAGCAACAGGGAAATCCCGCCATCCGGGAAACCAGCAGAAAAGAAAGGATCCCGCCTCGCGGGAAAACCGATGGATTTGGCGGATCCCGCCCTGTGGAGAAACCAGCCGCCCATCGGGAAAACATTCCGTTCAGTGAGAGCCATCCTGTAGGAAGCCGACAGCCAGCACAGAGAGGATCCAGCCCATCAGGAAGTGACCAAAGAGTTGTACCACAAGGAACCCACCCCGGGAAAACAGAAGAGGATCCCAGCAGCAGGGACCAAGAATCCCGTCCAAGCACAGAGCCCGCCGAGGATTCACAAGAAAAATGGGGAAGCTGTCCAAACCCTAAACCGTCACCTCCACCGCACCGAGAAATGCAGGGGACCAGATCCATGCGAATAACCTGCAAAAAACCCCAGGGGGAAGCCTGAGGGAAAAAGGGAAGGGATACCCAACCAAACAAGGATCCCTGGGAAGCACCAGTCCGAAAAAATAACCAAGGAAACCCTAGCCGGCCGGGAGGGGCGCAGATAGTGGAGAAGGATCTCCCCCAGGAGATCATCTGCAAACAACCACTCCCCGGGAGGGATGACCTGGGTTGAGCCAGGGACTGGGCAGGAACCAGGATCCATGGGAGGGGGAGCAGGGGAGGGACCAGAGCCCTTCCCTCTCTACTTTATTCCCTCTGTATGAAATCATATTTTGAAGTAGGGCTTCCCACCGGTTTTTTTTTTTTTTTTTTTTTTCCCCTATGCGGGTTTTTGTCATAGCTTATTTACAGGTTTTTTAGGTAGTTCCTTCTCTTAAGCAACGCTTGCGTGGGTATTGCTCGAATTGTATTTTTATATTTAACATCAACATTCCATCCAACCTTCTCTGCTATTTTTTGGATATTTTTATTTAGGTTATTGCTAGCCAATATGTAGGCCTGTGTTATCTTATGCTATTGGTTTAGCTGCTAGTTTATGTACTTGGGTTTGAGGCCCATTTAAACCCCATACTTAATCATTTTTACCTACGAAAAAAAATACGCACATCCCTATAAAACAAATTACCCTTTAAAATAAAAGGTTTAGCCTATCCATCTAGAGAAGAATTACATGTTTCTACATAAATTCAATGGGGTTGTGCTTGTGCTTCAAGTGCATTCTTACGATCTACTCTTTGATGGTATTTATTTGCATAATGAGGTCCTTCGTATGCATAAAAACCTGATTTTGGTGCCTTGTTGTCTCCTTTGTTTCCTTTAGTTTTGTTAATTGGTTCTATCCTAACATGTTTTCTCTAAAAAATAGGGTCTTTGGTTATTTCTTCTTGAATAGTTTTTCCTACCTTTGTCATTTTAGAACTTACTACTATTTTTTATTTCTAGCTTAGATATTTCATTTACCCCTCCTTTAGGATTTTTATTATGTTTCCTATCCCATTTCATAAAGCTGACACTTTTTATTTTACTTAGTTCATCATTTTCCTTATCTATCATCTTCTGGTAATTGAAATAAACTCCTTTTTTAATTGATTGGTCTCTTCCTGTAGAGCCAAATCATATGCTTTTTGTAAATTATCAGGACTAAGTTAATTATTGTTTTGATTTTATGATGGACTCCTAGGATAAATTTGTACACCTTTAATTGCTCATTATTATTGTATTCAAGGACATACTTTAGCAGTTTGAGAAAATTTTGGTAATAATCTTCAATGGACAAGGATTCCTACTATAAGGTAGAAAATTCTTTAAATTTTTCTACATAAAATTGCTTTGTCAAAAATATTTTCTTAAACTCTTCTACAAACTTCTCCCATTTCATGGTAGAGACTTGAATTTTCTTTCCTTATTTATATATACATTCCACCATTCTAAGGCTATGTCTTTGAGGTGGAGAGTAGCTCAAGTAGTTTAGTACCTATATGACAAGATCATTCCAAGGCTATGTCTATGAGGTGGAGGGTAGCCCAAGTAGTTTAGGACCCATATGAAAAGGTCTTCATAGATAATTATGTCTTTATTCACTTAACCATATCTCTATGGCATTCCTGCCTTCTTTTCCATTATATTTAGAAAATTTCACATTCTTCATGTACTTTTTCCATTAAATTTAGAAACTTTCACATTCTTCATGTCTTTTTCCAACTCTATCCCTACCCGAGTTCTAACAGTTTCTACTTGTCTATTAGGATTTTCTTCTTGTCTCAATTCAATATATTTTCCCCTGACTTGTAATCTATCATCTGTTCTTGAAGTAGTTGAACTAACATAGTTAGATTCTCAACTTATTTATTATGATTCCCAAATTAATTGTTAGGTTCATTTATCTCTTTAAGTTGTCTTTCCCTTTGAGGTTGAATAGTAGCTTCCTCCTAACTAATAGGTGTAGATCTCTTAGAAGATCCCTCTCAAAGTATTAATGCCATTTTTCATGAGTATAAAAAGAGCTATGCAAGTTTTATTTTTTTGGGATTTATTTATTTTATTATACTAGAGGAATCAGTAACTTGTTACAATTTTCTACGCCTATTCGTGGTTTCAAATATCAATCCTTGTCACCATTATAACCTCTAGTTGCATCAGGTAAAAATTTTACATAGTCAGCTATACTGACGTGACACACCCACTAATACTATGAGATTCGAGGGATTGGAACCCTGTTTTGGGATTTCTTAAAGGTATCTAAGGTTAAATTTTATTTACGAAAGTCCTTGGGCCTTATAACCTAGGAATATTGCAACCTAGACTTTGATACCAACTATAAAAATCCAGGTCTAACTCACTAGTTGTAAGAACCCAAACCAACTTATTTTTTGACCAAAGGTAAAAATTTTGAGTTATTAAACTTTAATGATCACCCAATATTTAATCGGTAAAAATTTTAAGTTATTAAACATTAATGATCAACCAATATTTAATTGGAGAAAATTATGAGTTATTAAACTTGAATGATCACCCAACATTTAATCAGTATAAGGCATACATAACTATTTTTGGGTTATGGTCATTGCAGTCAATCCCTAAGTGGATAGGATTGGCCAAATCTCTTAAAAGGTACCTTTAGTGGTTCCTCCTTGCTCACCCTTTTATATGGTATGAGATAATAGAACCATGGCTTGGGGTTATCCTCTAAGACATATAATACTTAGAGGGAGGTGTTTTCTTCCTCAGTCTTAACTTGATATCCCAATATTATATATAAGTAAGATCTAATTAGCGTGTATACCTTGTGCTTAGTTTATATTCATAACTCTAGAGATAACTAAGACCATGTCATTCTCCTAGATTTGGTCCTACTTTCACTTCACAATCTATGAATAAAATTATGAGTTGTCCCATTCCAACCATCGTGGATTTATCTAGATTCATTTTTCATGCTATATTTATTCCTATTCATAATTTGATCAAGGAACCATCATTGTACCGCTCGTTTGATGGCTTAGAGGGACATCCCATACCGTCCACCCTTACCTACTTAAGGAACCATCATTGTACTGCTCGCTCAATGGCCTCACTCAATGGCCTCAGGGTGTGCCTCACAATCAACCTTCCTGGCTAGAACCAACCCACGTTACCATCCACAAGACAAACATGTTGATTCTATCATCAGGGATATGAGAATTATCAATTCTGCACAAAGCACTGATCACATTACCATTAAAAATAACACTATGATCGTTCGGTATGAGGAACATGTGACTGGTATTAACATGACCACCCATGTACTAGTTTCTCGTACAATGCAAAATCCCAACTGCTTAAAAAATACCTCCTTTGTAATGATGATTACTATGGTTGACACAACCATTGGGTTGATAACCACAACCAGTGTGCATATGATGCCTACTGACATTGATATGGAAATTTATGTTTTGCTGGACCTTGGGCTTATACCAGTCACTGCATCGTAGAAGATTAAGAGCATTATAAACCCGAAAAAAATTGATTGGGTTTATTGGGATATGTAACTCAATACTCTAGTTCATGCATCCTTGGAAAGAAGAGACAAGCCTACTCAGCAGGGGAGGAAAACGAGCTCTAACCCAGTATGAGTGGTGAAGTTCAAACATCAAGGTATGTTGGCAATGCCCAGTCATCTAAGAGTATGAACTACACATAAGTGGATACATAATTCTCATGACAAAGGTCTAACAAACACTCAGGAAATGATTATGCCAGATCATGAAGGAGTCCAACGTTAACCTGAAGTTTACCATTATATCAGTAGATTTGTTGCCTTACCGGTACATGTGGTGGATCAACAGGTTGCTGAACAGTCGAAGATAGAGGGTGGTCTCCAAAAACATTCCAAGGAGGTTTTACCTTACCTTTAATGTAATTGATCATGTTCAGAGAGTCACCTCGATGATTAAACTGTGGACATTAAGTTCCAATGCAGCCTGAATGCCTCAAAAGATGGCTCTAGATTTCGCAAAGTTGTTAGACTGAACCCCCAAATTATCAGCGTAGGCCAGGATAACTTTCGCATTTTCATCATGAATAACTCCTCCACAACTTGCATTACCGGGATTACCTTTGGTGATCCCATAAAAATGAGTTTTAGCCACCGAAGAGGGGGAGGAATCCAAAACACTAAGGATCTGTCCACGACTAGGTGGAATTGACTACTCAGCTCAAAGGATAAGTTGACAACTTTAGCCCAACTGGATCTCATAGAATGGGATGTGAGACAAACATCAAAAGATACCAAGTTAGCATTCTCATATGCATAGAAAACAATTCTAAGGAGGAAAAAATCAACGTTGCTAAAATTACTGAAAGCTCTATTGTTATTTTATTCCTTGTCATCTTCTAACTGTAATAACCATTTTTATTCTCAAAAAATAAAACACTTATTTTAAATTCAATTAAATTATATATATATATATGGTTCTAATTACAATAACCATTTTCATATTCAACGAATAAAACACTTATTTTAAGCTCAATTCTATATACATCGCTTTAAACAAAGCATTTAAAATAAATATGGCATTTACAAGATTCTATCTACATCCATTAATTTCACGTTATTTTCTTTTTTGTTTTTCCAATAATTTTCTAAATGGAGAGTCAATTCTACATTATACATGGTTAAGAACACAACAAAATATAATCAGAAAATTAAATAGGTTTCTTTTCAAGGAAAAAAAAAACAACACTTTGTCCAGATGACAGGTAAACCAACACAATATAATCAGTAAATTAAATAGACTAAAAAAAAAAAACAACACTTTATCCAAATGACTTTCTTCATTTTTAAAGACACAAGCAGACAAGTATTAAACAATGGATCGATACAACTGACCTTCATTCCGGCAAGATTCTTCAACTTGGATGGGGGGTTTGAGGGATCACGACGGCTCTCAAATAAAAATATTATGCATGTTTAAATATACTTTTTACTGAGAACACACACCTAAGTATAAAATAATTTCCAATAGTGGCCATAAAATTGAATTCAAGCCCTTAAAATAATTGGCAACTTTATCATTTATCCCTAACCCACAATATGTTCAAATAATTTTCATTCCCAAGGCTGAATATAATGGTAAAAATTATTTTTAGGGATAACAATATTTTTAATTATGCATCTTCTAGTTTAGACAATCGTTTGCTTTAAAAAAAAAAAAAAACTACTTAATAAGACCCATACATAAACCACTCTTTAATATTTTTAAAGGTCTTATTTTTGAATAAAGATTACTTAGATTCAGAAATTCCTTAATAACTAATCTCTATGCTTACAACGTATTACCCATTTGAAAAGTACTCAATAGTTTCAATAAACGAACGACATTAAAAATTCCATTCTGTCTAATTTTAGTATCAATGGAATTTATAAACATTTATATGTATAAAATTAGTGAACAGATTAAATATTGAATAACTAAGTATATTTGACCAAAGCTTAAAACAAACGAATCCATGCATAACTGGGCCGAAACTTAACAGGTAATAATTTCTGATTTAACCCTAGTTTCAAGTTAAACATTTTAGATAACTAAAAAGGACATACCACAAGGAGTGTTATAAAAGTTTATTGGGACACCTTTTAACTTTACGCAATGGCCCTTAGAGTTCTCATCCCTAATAATAAAAATTAAGCCCATCTTTTGGCTTAATTAACATAAAAAAATTTAAGATTTTTATACAGAAACATTAACACAAGCTCATTCATTAACACCATAACATCAGGGCATGAAATGAGAAATGACTCTTATCCGCCCATGTAGAGGAGTTGGAGAGCAAGTGGGTAGTTAAACCTCTCTAGTTGCTGAGAGGCCCAGGTTCAAATCTCTCGCCTCACATGTTGCGGATATGTTATGTAATGGTTCCCTCATGGTCAGTCTGTTTACCCCTTGTAGCCACCACCAAAAAAAAAAAAAAATGGGAAATGACTCTTAATTATGAGTGGCCATAGCACTTCTTGAAGATAGCAAGCAGTTTTTACTTCAGAACAGAAGGTGCCGAATTGATAGTAAATTCTAATAATAAAACTGAACCCAATTTCCTTTATGAAAATACACATTAGAATACTATGATTCTTTTAAGGGAACACTATAGTTTGTTGTGGATAATAAAGAATTTTAGCAGACATATAAGTGTTATGTTCGCTAGATCTCATTGGTATAATTAACACAATGTCACGTAACGTTGCAGATTAGTATATGATAGCAAATTTATTAATTTGAAGAAGATCACAAGTAGTGGGTTCTATAGACTTAATCATTTCACACCAGGGGTTTAAAACTGAACCCATTTTCCTTTATGAAAATACACATTAGAATACTATGATTCTTTTAAGGGAACACTATAGTTTGTTGTGGATAATAAAGAATTTTAGCAGACATATAAGTGTTATGTTCGCTAGATCTCATTGGTATAATTAACACAATGTCACGTAACGTTGCAGATTAGTATATGATAGCAAATTTATTAATTTGAAGAAGATCACAAGTAGTGGGTTCTATAGACTTAATCATTTCACACCAGGGGTTTAAAACTGAACCCAATTTCCTTTATGAAAATACACATTAGAATACTATGATTCTTTTAAGGGAACACTATAGTTTGTTGTGGATAATAAAGAATTTTAGCAGACATATAAGTGTTATGTTCGCTAGATCTCATTGGTATAATTAACACAATGTCACGTAACGTTGCAGATTAGTATATGATAGCAAATTTATTAATTTGAAGAAGATCACAAGTAGTGGGTTCTATAGACTTAATCATTTCACACCAGGGGTTTAAAACTGAACCCATTTTCCTTTATGAAAATACACATTAGAATACTATGATTCTTTTAAGGGAACACTATAGTTTGTTGTGGATAATAAAGAATTTTAGCAGACATATAAGTGTTATGTTCGCTAGATCTCATTGGTATAATTAACACAATGTCACGTAACGTTGCAGATTAGTATATGATAGCAAATTTATTAATTTGAAGAAGATCACAAGTAGTGGGTTCTATAGACTTAATCATTTCACACCAGGGGTTTAAAACTGAACCCAATTTCCTTTATGAAAATACACATTAGAATACTATGATTCTTTTAAGGGAACACTATAGTTTGTTGTGGATAATAAAGAATTTTAGCAGACATATAAGTGTTATGTTCGCTAGATCTTATTGGTATAATTAACACAATGTCACGTAACGTTGCAGATTAGTATATGATAGCAAATTTATTAATTTGAAGATCACAAGTAGTGGGCTCTATAGACTTAATCATTTCACACCAGGGGTTTGCTTGACAAACTTCGGAGCTGATATACAACAAATCTGGATATAAAGCTAGATCGAAAGTAATTTAAAATATATATATATATATACTTCCAACCACTGGTACAAAAGTTGGTTGAATACAAATCTACTTCGAATTTGGAAAAAATAAAATAAATAAAAGTCATGTTGCTTAAAACAAATAATTTGGTAACACAAACATAGTATTTACCTCCACCTAAGTTTTTCTTCTTTTTAATATATATTGTTGCTGTGCAATTTCCCCCCTGTACTACTTCCTAGACACTTCCTCTTTTTCCTGTCTCTTACTTGTCCTTCCTCCCCTGCTGGGCAATCTATCTTCATGTAATAAACAGTTTTGAAGGAGGGTAACTAGCAACTGTAGTGCCATGCAATTTGCCAGCTAGTATACTTGCTCCTTGCCATTTAACGGTTTCATATATTAAAATTTTATTAAGTTCTTTCCATTAGGTGGGATATTTTCTGTATCAAAGCAAAAATGCTTCCCTATTATATTATATATATTATTTTGTTCGATTTTTTATTTTATTTATTTATATAATTATTTTATTTAATGTTAGTTAGATATAAGTGCGAGAATTCAAATTTTAATTGAAATATAATTTTAATCAATATTTTCAAAATTTCTTCTTATACAAGGTAATTTAGGTAATTTGATGATAACAAAATGTTATCATCTACTTGTTAAGAATAGCTCCCATGTAATGTGGCACTTTCCTTGTAGTTGGAGAATTTTTAAATTCGAACATACGTAAATAAATCACATGCAAACATACGTTCACAATGCACCTACATCAATACATCTATAAAAAGGGCTTACATGTACCTTTGAACCATTTGTTATAGATTTCGTCGTAAGTGAAAATATTTTTGGCCATCATTTTCCTTTTTGTATCTTTAATTACTCTTTTCCGATGGTCTCCACCTACAATCACCAAATACATCAACAGTACCATGTCCAAACCAACAAAACTATTTTATCAAGGCATTATTATAGATAATAAAAGGATCCTATTAAGGAGGGTCCTTACATAAACAAAAGAAAGAAAAGAGAAAAAACCTATCTAAGGATAGATACATGGCACAAAAATAATATTCTTTCTCTCTTTACTAAGTTACAAAATTAGCTATTTATACATCTTGCATCATATTTCAAAATTTACATGTGTAGTCAAAGATATCATGTTGTTAGATCTTGGGTAGATCTCAGGTCTAATTGCCATAAATGATTCTTGTAAATGGGATGGTCTTCTTTTAATGTGGAATTAATGGGTATTATTTTAGAAAATGAGCTTAGGTGGCACTTGCAAGAATGACCCTTATGTGTTGGGAGTATTCTTCATCAATTCTAATGTTGATTCTACTTTTGCAAGCTCCTTCCCTGTATTTGCCTCAAATCTAGGTCACTATAGCAGTTGGACTCCTAATAAAATTTGGACAATACTTTCTAGGTTCATCTTTGCTTGGATTCCTAGTGACTAAGACTTGGTGTATGGTGCAGCCCTCATGTTGCCTTCCTCCCTTTGATTTTTCTCCTTTTTCTCTTCCTTGGATCACCAAACCCTAGCACTAGTATTTGGCTTACAACTCTTTTTGGGGGTTTGCTTGCTCTAGAGGATCTTGTCTACATGTATTCCTTTGTGTAATTCTAGTTGCCTACCTCTAAATTTTGGGTGTAGTAAAAATTCACTATATTTACCATCTCTAAAATAATATCATGATAGTTTTTATGATAATAGATACTTTTTCATATCAACAATTTACCAAAATGGAAAAATAACTAATCCTAGCTTATATCATCATGTGTATATCTTTAAGGGTTCCAATTTCATATAAATAATAATGAACAATAAATATATAAAAATAAAATAAAAGTCATATAGGATAGTTAATAAAGATAAAATATATAAGTAATCTAGTTGATGAATAAAATATAAAAATAAATAAAAGTTGAAAGAAAATATTCGCATGGAATATTAACTAACAAACCATGTAAAAGAAAAACTCATTATTGTTGATATGATCAATAAAGCCAACATCATTTAAGAAATGACAAGAATATTTACAAGATCTATAAGAAATAATTATTAATTCAACAAGAATTGAATGAAAAGATTCAAAGACACACAAATTTTATTTAAGCATAATATCATCTAATATGCATGATTTTTATGGGTTCATTAATTTATTTTTCATCATGTGTAGTAAGGCACTATGTACCTCAACCATACTTGATGACAATGATAAATGAACCAAGCCAATTGTGTTCAAACCTTATCTTAAATTTATTTTTTGTAATGGTATTCTTTTTAATCTAAATCACTAACTTCAAAGGATCAACTTCTAAATTTATTGATATAGGTAAACACATAAGTGTTCAAAAACATGGATTCATTTTCTATGACATAGATCTAGTTGATTGAATCATGTTAAATGATACTTATCACTAACAAAATCATCTTGTAGAAGAATTTATAATAGTAGAACATCAATATGAAAGAGAAACTTGATCAAAACTAAATAAAAAGGTATAAATGGTTGCATTAGTTGAGGTTCTAACATTGATATGTTAGGCCAAGGAGTAGAATAAAGTTGTAAATACAAATATTAACCTATATTATTGACAAAAAATTTTAGTTTTTTGATAAGAGCTTTGTTAGAAGCTTCAACTTATTTATAACCATTAGGGTAATTTGTAGCCGATGAATTGTGTTGCTTGTGATACTTAGTATAAATTTTCTTGATATGTTTACTTCTAAATGTGTCTCCATCATCTAAAATTACTATAATTGGAGAAAAATATATGTACAAATAAGTTGATTTTCGATACATAGTTCTAGTGGCTAAGGGGATTGCTTCAATATTTTTAGTGAATACTCCATATTTGTGATGATGAAATTATTGTTGAAATTTTGATCTAACTTATGGCAAAGGATGACATCATATGATGTAATATTTTATAGACCTACAAGCACTTAAAGTGCAATTGTATTTAATTTATTATGCATAAGGCTTGTAGATATCATTCCATTCCTAAAGCCAAGAATTCCCTCTATAATTTGAGTGACAATTTTTTTGATGTCTCTAGATATAGGACCATAAATTTTGAAATTTTTAGGTCTTTTGAATGATCAAATATGGCTAAATTATATCTCTATTACTACTTTGAGGTGCCTACACCATTACTTATTTATTGCATTTCTTCTAAGGTATGTCACTTTGCTAATGTGGTAGATATGACCTTCTTGACTAGTGTAGGTGGATAGGGTAGGCTCACATGCATGGTGGACAATGGACACAACTATTGTGTGATTGGATCTAATATGACTGGCTATGAAAGTCAAGATTTATGACCACTGGCACATGCTTTCTTTAATGCACCTTTTCATGCTCTTATTATTGCAAGTGCAATTGTCATGTATCCTTGGACAAGGTGGAACCTCCTTTGGATAATGGTACGCCTTCTTCCTAAATCACTAGTTTTTTTCTCTCTTAGACTCCCAAATGGTCACCATGTGCCCTACTTTGAATTTGGTTAGAGATTGCCTTCTTGTTGGTACTCCCCTTTGTCAGAAGGTGTCATGACCCTCCCTTGGTAGATCCTTTTTATTGAGACGATTAGTTCTCAAACTATGTTATCATGGGATGGATGGATTAATTAATCATTAGTTTTTGCAGGTCATTTATTTTATGGAAAATATAATGTTTTTTTCTTATTTATGGAATAATGATCCAATTCATCTTTATATAAAATACAATTACAAATTTGTCAAGTAAATTGATGTAACTTGATTGAATGATAAGCTAAATCATGTGAAGGCTTTGCTAAATAATTATTGTGATGTTTTAGTGGACTGAATATTTGACAACTTTGCTTTGTTGCAAGATACCAACAATTGAATGGTTTTTTGCTATTTGTCCATGCATGGTTTAATTTAAATATAGATGGACTAATACCTTGTATTGTTTTGTCTCTTGCGATGAAGGAAAGATTTAATGAGGATAATACCACTTGGAGTACATTGGCAAGCTATGGAGGTACATTTATGAGGAAATCATATTTTATTGTGCTTCGGTTAATGCATTTTCTTAGGTTGAGGAATTAACTAAAATGCTAGTGTTATTGGGGCAAATATGAATCCATAGTTGGACTAATAAGTTTTTGTTTTTTTTTGCCATGTTGGAATGTTTTGGGTGACCGTAGTTGGGAAGGATGGAGTGGTAGTAATAGAGAGGATCAGGAATGATGGGAAGAAGAAAAAGAATGTTTTGGTGAGATGGGAAGAGGTAGCAGTTGGAAGAATTTTTTGTTTGGAGAGGAGAGCAAGGGTGAACGATATTTTTGGGGAGAGAAAGAGAGGATTTGTTGAAGGATTTTGGTATGGATTTTTGAGTTGGAATCACTGTTATCGTTTGGTGGGAAGAAACTGAATGAAATCATTGTTCATTATAACTGAATCGGTAAGTGCATTTTGGAAGTTGATGTATAGATTTATGTGATATTATATTAACCTAGAAATATTTATTTTACTTGAGTTAGATACAACTATTTTAGGAAACTTTAGTTATGGATGCTTACTATGTAAGGAAGAGTATATCATAGTTTATCCTCCATTGAGAAGTAATGTGTAAATCTATGTTTAAATTGGTATCATACCTTCACAGGAATAAGGTACTACGAAATTTAATATGTCACAACTATAAGAGTTGTGTTTAGATTATAATTTTATCATTAGAATGATATAGTGTATAGGTGGGAATATTTTTTATATAATGGTATGTTAACATAAGAGAATGTTATCTAAATTCCATGATGGTAGGCATCTCCTGGGTGTAATTCAATAGGGATGTCATATCTTATTGATTTTCACCAAGATGAGTTGACATCTTATGTAATTAGTGTAGATACCTAAACATGTCATGTTGAGGAGAGTACCTATATGGACTCCTTTTATACTATATGACCCACCTTGGGCAACCCTAGAGCTCAAACAATGGATTTCATCACTCAAATAGGGAATATTTCCCTTTTTAGCCATGGTCATCCCTCCATGGGATGGCCTCTAGACGCCGTCTCATCCTAAGATGGCCCCTAGTCAAGGTCGTCTCACCTCAATATGGTCATACCATAAGTAAGATAAAATAAGAGTGGGATATAAATGGCAGTCAAATATACCAGTTAACCCCATGCATGAACCTCCATCATAATTTAGTGTATGCATGAGCCCATATTAGAACAATCACATGCCATAATTAGTTGCATAGAGATTTCAAATATAGGCATTCACTTTTCTTAATGTAAACTACCTCTTCTTTTTTTCATGTGCAGTGTTGTGTTATTATTAGATTCCTTTCAGGGAATCTATATAATATCACTCACCCATCAATAAATATATATATAGAATTATCAATTTTTTAAGCAACGAAGTGCTACTGGAATTTCACTATGAAATTTCACATTCGAAGGGTCCACATTATCAAATCTTCAAATCCTCTTGCTACTAGAAGTTATGGCACTAGATCACTTCAGAGATTGAAACTACATTTACATCCTCCTTGTGATCCAAGATTATTATTTTGAATATTTATCAAGATAAGCTATTCCTATGAATGTACCAATTCGCTAATCAAACCATGGATCAAACCCAGGAGTCACCCCATAATCGGTCTAAAGAAATCATTTACAGGTTAATGGATGTCTCACTTAGAGATGACCGATAGATATGACCATCCCACCCTGCGATGACCTCTAGGGTATAGATATATTTATTAGTTTTCTTTTAGTAGAATGTGAGCATATATTATTTCTTGCTTTTTACAATAGTTTCATTTATATTCATACATTTAATATCATGTTATTTACAATATTTATTATCATTAATATGAGCCATATTTCAAAGGGCTCTACATATGCTACTAATCATTTTTCTTTCCTTGTGTGCAGGTGATAGATATTTATGAGGTAATAAGAGCGTCAGACCTTTGCACACCAATCATAGCGGTAGTCATCAAAAAATTACCCCAAATCATTTTGTGGGTGTGAGGAAGATCTTGTGCAATACATTTGAAATATTTTTATTGTAACTCATTATATTAGATCAATAGCAAACCCCTTAGAGGGATATTATCGTAACCTCCTTAAAATTATTGGATATTAATAATAAAAAGAGCACCATAATTCATTTATACATATCTTGTTCATATATTTGTGGTTTTAGTATTATTGCTATCTTTTAGTATTTCATTTGCATGGATGTATGGTCTTTTTATGCGCTTTATTGGCGATCACGGTGGGACCTAGTCTCTATTTTTAATTTATACTACTAATTACTATCTATTTTTCTGATTGCAAGTTGCAAGTTTAATCATATAGAACAGAGATGACACTTATTCAATAATAATCTCCCCTAAGGCAACTCCTATCTTACAATTATCCCTGATTAGGATGGCCTCGGATCACAAAGTAGAAATAGCAAAATAATGGGATCTTCATTAAACGTAGAACATCAAGGTGAGTACCTCTATCCTCTATCTCTATTTTATAAATATATTGCAAAATACTTTTAGATTATAGAGATTAAAGTAAAAAAAATAAAGTGTTGGGTCTTTATCTGAGACAGTCTCTGGTCTAGATGACCCTTGTCTAAGGTCATCCCTATTCTAGATGATTCCTATATACAACTGTCTTTGGAACATATGACCTCTATAAACAATCATCTCTATTAGGGATGGATTAGTATCTGTTTTTGTTTGGTCTACTTGTTATTGTCTACCCAAATTCTGATCTCATGTAGGGTTATATATTTTAGAGTTCTATTATTTTATAGGATTTTTGAAAGTAAAACATCAATTTATGCATTAGTAAAAAGATCATCGAGTGCTTCTTGGTTTTAATTTTTGCATAATAAAAAGAACCCCATGCACTATGATTTACTTAAACATCAATGAGTTGTATTTTATAACCAACCGTTGATTGAGACCAGTGACGGTGGGATTCATCTCCATCTTCTTGCTTGCACCAGAGAAATATTAGTGGTAAAAAGTGAGTGGATTTTCGAACTTCATCACCAAAAAAATTGCTAATCTTGGGTGCACCCATAGTGGGAAGGATTAGTGAGCCCCTTTACCATAGGGCTCTTGAAAATAGTTAGTGGATGTATTTTTTGTTACTATCCACACCTTAAACACATGGGTTAAGAAAAAAATAGGCTTGGTTGGTAGCAGGACATTAGAAAACACAATACCTTTAGGGGTTATTTTGTTCCCATAAGGTTACCTTGAGCCACATCCATAGGAAGCCACTTTTTATCATATGAGTTACACTTCTTGACAAGGAGGCGTTCTCGAACTACCTTTAGTAGTTTTCTATTTTGTTTACCCTTAGTTTCATAAGAATAGGGGTTTTCAACATCAAAATACACTCAAAAAATTATAGGGACTCATAATAAAAACTTAAATGAGATAATCATATTGTCTTCTTGTGTGTTTTTTTACCACTTTCTTAATCTCAATCATGGTAATAACACACAACTAAGCTCAATCACAATCCAGTGCTACTAAAAATATGCAATGAGACATGGAGCATCTTCGATTCAGTCCAAAGTATATGGCCATTCTTGAATGGTGTTCTAGTGTTCATCATGATACTAGTACCATCTATAGGGAATTAAACCTTCAAGACATGGCTATTAAGGAAGCACCCATAGGTCCTCTATGAGATATCTCTAATTTGGGCATCTTGATAGATTTTTATAAAAAGAATAATCTACCCACTAAGGGGCCTAGTAGGTTGGTATTGTGAGTTTGCATTCTAGATTTCCCTATCCATCAACCAAAATTTGGCCAAGAGTATACCCATGTATAAGGCTTGATGATCAAGCCACCCCACTTGACCATCCATGGATGAGTTTTAGATAGGTACGACACTAACTGTCCCACTTATATAGCCATGTCAACCCATGAATTTCTAGTTAATAAGGAAGAGGAAGATTTAGATCATCCTCCAACCCCTCAATAAGAGTATTCTACACAAGCATGTTGTGTTTATGAACTACATGATTATGTAGATCTTACATTTAAGCTCGAATACCAGGTCAATGTGGCTTCCATCAATTATTGGAAACCAAATATCACACCCTTCTAAGGTTTTATAGCAATCTAAGACCTTTTTATTAATACAAAGTCCAATAGACCCTGCACTACTGATCAAACTAATTAGTCACTTAGGCAAAATGCTGATGTACAAGCATAGTTAGACGAGTAACAATTCGATAAACATATGATATACAAGCATTGTTACTTAGGAACTTCCTAATAATGCTCTTTAGCCTAGCCCTAAAGTGGTTTAACCATCTACTAAGGCATAACATCTATAAATTTGAACAAATTACGAATGCATTCCTAGAATGCTTTTCATTTAGCATGAAAAAGAAAGCAACCTTGATTTATTTGTACAATATTTTCTAGTTTGATGATCAACCATTTTGGATTATGGTAATAGGTGGTGAGGAATTATCTCAAATTTATCATTTACCTTACCTATAATAGAGCTAACTCATCTATTTACAAGGAGTTGTTCAAAATAGATTTCATTATTGTTACAACTCCAAAAATATCAAACATTTGAGGAAGCCCTAAATCAGGTAAATGTCATAGAAGAGATCAAAGTTCAATAAGGGGAGATCAATCTTCATAATAAGGAATGGAACAAGAACCCCAAATGCAACCATACACAAAAAAACCATCATTCGTTAATCAAGTTGTCTTGAATGTTCTAGGCTTACAAAGCAAAGTCCATCACAACAAGCCAATTATCAGGCCTAGCCCCCCTCTATGTAGTATCAAGCCCAATATTAGCAAAATTGGGCATAGAACCAACAATTTTGCCTACCTCACAACTATACGCCATTGCCTAAATATTTGGCATCACTTTTTAATTGACTATGTTAGGCAAATGCCATTAATCTACCACAGATTCAACCCTTCGATCCTAATAAGACAAAGCCTAAATGTTATAGAGAGGACATGTACTGTCCTTATCATCGATAAAGAAATGTCATGACATTCATTCATGTTACTCTTTTAAAAATAAAGTAGAAGATATGCTTGATAAGAATGAACTTCAAATTAACAATCCTCTTGCTACCAATAATCAATAAATGGACATATTCAAGGATCCACTACCCACACATGAGGTTTAAGTAGATCAAACTAGATAGGTCAATGAAATCCACATAGCCCCACCCAATTAGGAGTTTGTTGGAATTATTAATATCATGATAAGGAACCAAAAGTATTATAATAAATCTACACCACCTAGAGTTTCAACCAATGTTCATTTCACGTCACAACATTTTCCACAATAAAATACTATCCAAGGTCCTCCACCTCACATGGTGGTGACAATCAGAAGTAGACTTACCCAAATTATATGAATGACATCAGAAAGACTCTCCATTTATGAGATAATACAACAATCACCACCACACAAAGAAGCTTTAATAGATATTCTAAAATCAATTAAATTACAACCCCAAGATCCCAACTATTTTGCCAATTTTGTGGGGCATGTTCAGCAGTACAATAAGCTTGTTATCACATTTCATGATCATGATATCAATACAAATCCCACTGAGGGGTCCAATACTCCAATGCACATCATTTCTATTGTGAATCAAATTTCCTATAAATGAGTCCTGATCGATACAAGGTCCTCCATAAATATCATTACAACTACTACACTACAACATCTTAGTCTTCCATCATCGCACATTTTAGAATCTACAATCAATATTAAAGCATTTAACAATGCTTTGTGCTTCACCATAGACACAATAGTCCTCCCTCTTTAGGTTGAGCTAAAGACGATTCCTACATTGTGCCATGTCTTGGAGGTTGTAATGCAGTATAATATAATGCTTGAAATACCTTGGATTAGATAAATGAAGTGTGTCCCATCTATATTGCATCAATGCCTTAAGTGCATCTATGAAGGGTAAGTTCATGTAGTTCATATAGACATCGAGCTCGTCAAGTACTACAAGTGGCACACCACTCACAAGAGTCTACCTTTCCATCTACCCATCTGGAAATCCAACCAAATAACCCTATCAAAAGTCTAGCTCCATTACCGTAATCATCCACCAAACCATCACCTCCTCCTTCATCTCCACCATCACCATTAGTTTCTTTCAATACCCCTTCTTCATCATCGGGTCCTCCGAGTGAGAAGATGTCAAAGGCACCAATAGGCTAAATCCCATCATACATTTCTACCATTTCTATAGTAGATATTCCTATTCCTATGGATGAGTAAGAATCTCCCATGGACATGGATGAGCTATCTCAAGCCACAAACACTTTATCCTCATCTGCTCCATTGCAATTCATGGTTCATTTGGCTAATCCTGGACTCAGTGAGTATCTTGTACAAAATGTTACATTCACACCACTCATTGAGTTCGTGCAGGATATGGGAAGGCCTCACTTGCCATCGATACCCATTATTACCATCATGCTCTTGGGGGTCCCCCTAAACCAAACAAACTTTATCTATGGTGTTTTTGATAATACTACAAGTTTATCTCCTATGAAAGATGATGTTGATGATCCATTTTTACGGAACATCAATTATTTGTCAAACTAATATTTTTCCCTACATTACTTTTACCACTACCACTGGCATGATAATGGTCTTGGATAGTATGAACAAGGTCTTCAAATCCCTTATTATCCCCAATATAAGACCCCATATGATAGGTACAACTTAGGATTTATTGGGTGCATACCAAATTATGCCCTAGTATATTTCTTCTAGTGCCTTACCATTAGTTTTTGAGAAGAACTTGAGAGGAATGAATACGCTGACCTTGGTTATATTTATTAATTGGGTGATTATTTTCCCATTGCAATGACAAACATCATGCCTTCTCCCTCCATTAATCCAGATCCTCTTAGTTGTAGGATATTTTATAAAGAGTATGACATTGATTAGGCTAAAGAAAATCTAAAACCTGAAGGATACTATATTTTTGATACATATTCTGACAGAGAAGAGGAGGTGATATCTATAGCCTTAGTTAGCTTTTAATGAGGAAGACTCCACCCCAATTGAGCCTATAATGGGCATAAATGAGTTTTATTTGAGGGTTTTTACTATGCATCAATGCATTTAGAGGTAGCTACTACCAGTATAAGATCTAGTTATCCATGTTCCACCTAGGCCTCATCTAGTCATTCCACCTCCACCTCAGCCATCTCTAGTGTTCTTGAGGCCAACCATATTTGATAGGCTCTTCCTACCTACAAATGGAAACTATCATCCATCCATCAATATGTTTTTTTATTTGATCACACCACTCCATAATATCAATGACCCTTCAAAATATTTCACCTCAACCATGAGGTCATTGATTTTGACCGTGCCACATTTCCATCATCACTCGAAGAGTTCTTTCCTTGTGAAGAAATGTTACAACCATTTCATTTATCCTAGAGGTCATCTAGAGATGTTTGTCAAGCTAATATGAAACCTAATGACATGAATAATTCTCTAAATCTAGCTAATGACATCCATATGATCCCTACACCTCATCAACTCGAGGAGAGACCCCACATGTTAGTTGAGGATACAATTGACATGGATATCAATACTAATCCAAAGGTTCCTCATAATTTCAAGTTGGGACAGTCTATCCCCATAGGAAAATGCATCCAATAATAGCCTTAATGGTTAAATATGAATTACAAAAATTGTTGAATGTTGGGTTCATCCAACCTATCGATTATCTTGATTGGGTTTCCAACATGATACCCATAGGAAAACCTGATGGGAGGATTCGTATATGCATAGATTTTCAAGATCTTAATAAAGTGACTCCTAAGGATGAATTTTCCCTCTCGAACATCTATGATATATTCGATACGACTATAGGTCATGAAATGCTATTCCTTATGGATGGTTTCTCAAGCTACAATTAAATCTGGATCAATCCTGAATATCAACCCAAGATAATATTTACCACGCCTTGAGAGACTTTTTATTACAAAGTCATGTCATTTGGCCTCAAAAATACTGGTGTAACATATCAGTAGGCCATGACATACATATTTCATGACTACATGCATAAAATCCTATAGGATTACATGGATGACTTAATAGATAAGTCTCTATTGCATCACGAACACATTGATGTTCTATGAAAAGTATTTGATTGCCTCATCGAACATAATGTTAGACTTAACCCCAAGAAGTGTTTCTTCAGAGTTACATCTGGAAAACTATTGGGTTTTATAGTCTTAAATTGAGGTATTTAAGTTTATCCCACCAAATTCAGGGTAATACTCAAAATACTTCCCCCTACAAACCTTAAGCAACTTCACAACTTACAAGGGAAGTGTTGTGACTATCACACAACATGCCCCAAATTTTGGGGATCCACTGTAAATTTTGATTTTTTTGGGTTCTGTGGGTTTCTATGAGTGGTAGTGTTGATAGTTACCTACCCATGTGTTTGCAAGGTGGATTCCAAGGTTCATGGTGGGGTAGTGTCTTCTTGTTTTCTTTTATGTGTTTTTTTTGTTTTGGGTTAGGATTATGGTTTGAGTTTTGAAGGTAAGTTTTAATGTTTTCTCCTTGTGTGTGTTCTTAATTAATTCAAGCATTTTGAATTTAATTAAACCAAATTGGAATAAAAAAATTAAAAATAAATACATAAAATAAAACAAAAAAAAAGTAAATAATAATAAAAGGAAATAATATAAAAAAATAATAATAAACAAATAAAAACATAAATAATAAAGAAAAATATAATGAGTAAGATAAAGTCTCATCTGGGTTGGTTTAAAATTATATTTTTTGAGTTAATGTCTTGTTTGTATTATTTGATATTTTAGGTTTATTAATGTTTTGTTCATTAAATCTTAATGCTTAGGATTATGTTAAAATTTATGATTTAATTTAATGTTGGGAGTGATAGATGTGCGATGTTTATAATATGTAGGTATGGTGAGCTGACTCAAATTTCAACACATATTTAGATGTAGACTTTGATTAAGACATGCCTCCACCCATGGATCGACGATTGACGAAAAAAAAATGACCCAAATAGTAGTGATGACATGGACTCAGACCGATGGACATGGAACTAAGTGTAAATGATTGACACAAGTTTAAATAAATTTATCACAATGAACAGAGTAAAATTCTAAATAGGATGTATTATGTTTAATAAATTAATGGAGTTGTGTGGGATACATGCTGACAAAGCATAGGTGGAAGTGGCGTTTTCCAATTCGAAGAAAAATATAAATATATCAGTGGTAGGTGCATCAAAGTTGGAAATAGAAATGGAAATGTGAATGTCAAAAGAGAACATGGACATGGTCATTGTCTCATCCTCATTGTGTTCTTCCCCATCTGGATTTCAAAGAAAAAATGTTCGTCATTGTTGCCTCATATAAAAACAAAGGAGAATGTCCCTGTCCCTTGGTGGTCATTCCAATATGCGTGTAGGAAAAGGTCAAGGTGGTCACGTAAAGAAAAAGGAATGCTGGTGAAATCAAAAGACAATATTCTAGGGGCCTTGAGACTTTATGTTTCCTTTGATATCCAATATGAAGAGGAAATATTCAATATCATCATGGACGACACTCTACCAAATGAGCAAATTCCAATGCTTCACTTCTAGAGATACCTATAAAAGTCCGGGAGAAAAGGCTTTAGAGGCCATTTTTAAATGGTGCCTTGGAAGTGATGTTTTAGAAGAACAAAATATGCAATGTTGCTTAATACTATGCTTTGTAAAGTTTTTCCAACATAATGAGGGGAGCACGATGAAATTGTAGTGGTGGTGTTGTGTAGGATAGTCCCCAATACCATCGTATTCTAATTAGAGGAGTGTACTAGTGGCCTAGAAATTAAATATCTAGGGATGAAAATTTGGTAAATGGTTTTTCATGTACCTTACATGATAGGGAAAATGTTGGAACAATCACCATGGATGGAATTTCAAGAGGGCAGTCAAAACCTTGAATCATCACAAATGGTGATAAATTTGAAGAGTATGCTTTTTAGGCATAGAAACTAGTGCGAAACCACCACATATTATCTTGTGTTTGTTGAAAAAATGGTCATGTAGAGATATCGAGGAAACACGTGTGCTCAATGGAATATGATAATTGTTTCCTTTCAAACCAAAAAGAACATCATATGTAATCAAAATAGGAGCAAGAAAATGCAAATTATTATGTAGTGGCCCAAAATGGAGGAATCGAGGTTCTAAAGGAAGCATGAAATAGAGCCTTGAAACCTTCAATTACATCAAGCAGAGTGCAAGTTATGTTTTCCAGAATGGCAATGTCGTAGCTAGAATTGAATAGAGAGAAAAAATATACATGGTAGTAAACTAGATGCAGGCATGACAACTTCATAGCAGTGTCCAAATTTTGGAAGTATCGTAGAATTTGGACATGTGGAGGCCACATTGAAGGAGCAATAGTGAAATGAAAACTGTAGATTCATTATTAATGAATGATACCTTTCATTAGGGTCAGGTGCAGGCACCATGTAAAATAGACATTGGCATCACATAGGCATCAAGATATTTTGACTCGAAAGCATCCAAGTGGAAATATACTGGTGGATAAGACAAGGAAAATGTTTTATTTTGGCTTCTTTCTTAAAATGGGCCTATCAAGATAATCGATAATTTATTCATATCGTCATTATAAAACATAATGAATGCTAGTGAAATAATGAAACATGGTCATTAAGAGTCATGTAAATAAAATAGAAATGTTAGGTAAAGCATGTCATGAGAGATACATGGTAGTTCCATTGTGTGGGAGAAGATGAAATAGAAAACATGAAGCATCACAAAAACTAAGAGTTGGTGAAAGAAACATAAACAAAGAGTTTTCTTCAAAAAAAAATTAAATACATTAGTGAAATAGAGTATAGGGGCTAGAAAATTTGGAGCAGAAGCACAGGAAGAAGATAGGAAGGTTTTACAAATTACTACCAATATTTGGTCTCACCTTGTATGCAAAAAAAAGAGGTTTTGAACATAATAGAAGTTCAATGCACATATTTTTTTTCACATGTATTGGGTATTTAATGGTGTTTTATGCGTAGATACGGTAGCATAATTTTAAGTATTTTTAATGCATGTTTTACCCCTTATAATCTCACACTTAACCATATATATATATATATATATATATATATATATATATATATATATATATATATATATATATATATATATATATATATATATATATATATATATATTGTGTGGATGCGGGTCTAACCTGGTTTTGTTTAATGTTCATGATCTAATGTTTTCTGCAAGAATAGGCAGGATTAGTTTTCAATAGTTTTTCTTTGATCATTTTCAGCATTTTGTTTCATATTCTATATTTTTTTATTTTCTTTCTCTAACCCTAGATTTTATTATTTTTTACCTTTCATTTTATTTTCTTTAAAATTTCATCAAGCACTCAAAATCCTAACAAGTTCATGATTTTCTGCATTAATATTAGGGGTTTTGAAGTAATTAGACATCCAAGTAATTGTGTTGTTTAAGGCTAACATATTCAATTATTTGGAAATTTTTTTAATTAAGGCATTCATTTTAATATTCTAAAGCATTTTTATTCACACTCCATAGGGTTTCATTTATTTGTAGATCATTTAAATCCCATAATAAAAGGAATCAACACTTCATAAATTTTTAGCACTTCTTTTATCAACTAAGGGCCAAGATAAAATCAATTTGCATTCATGGGAGGGATCTAATGACTCCAATTCCACATTAAAGAAAATATAAAAGGAATTGGTTTTCCATAGCACTTGCCAACAACAACATTTTAATTTGAAATAAAAGGAATATGCTAACAAGTACTAACTACAATTTCACATTAAAATTAAGATAAAAGGAAATAGTCTTAGCACAGGGATTCATGGGTAAATCACTTTGAAAAATCAGAGATAAAATGAATTAGGATCAATTTCAAGCACTCATTGATCATTTATTTCTATGCATAAGGGAAATCAAACCCTTTAATTGATATAAAGCATGACGAATTACTTTAACCATAGGACCCTTGTTAACAGATACTTGCAAATCACTAAGGTATAATAAGCACTTATTTTGACACATTTTCACAAACATACAAACACACATTAAGTAAAAGGAACCTTCGAGAAATTTCAATTTCTTTTCAAGAGAGGGTTTTCTAATAAAATCATGACTATGAGTATGATTTTACAATTGGGAAAAATTATCACTCAATAGAAAGGTAACATCTATCTGATGCTTTATAGTTCAAATTTTGGATAAATGTTGACCAATGAATCATCTATTACAAAATGAGGTCACATTTAATTGGGATGATGAGTGTCAAAAGGTATTTGATGAGATCAAACAATACCTGGAATCACTACCATTACTAGCTCTACCTCGACCAGGTGTGCCATTTTTATTATACATATCAACTACCAACTCTGCCTTAGGGACCATGTTGGACCAAAATAATGAGGTAAATAAAGAACAAGTTATATATTATATCAATAGTTACCTGGTCATTTACGAGCTTAAGTATGCATACATTGAGAATATTTTCTTAGAAATGGTATTCACTGCCAAGAAGTTATGCCATTACATATTGAATCACACAATGTATATTGTGTCCAAAGAAAACCCTTTGTGGTATTTGATGAGTTGAACGTACCATAATGGCCATACTGCAAAGTGGATCATGCTATTGATAAAGTTTGACCTCGAGTTCATAAGTTAGAAAACTATTAAAGGATAATTAATTATTGATAAACTAGCATATGCTCCTTTCCAGGATGATAAGCCTCTTATAATCAAGTTACTTTATGATGGAGTTTTTGCATTATAAAACTTGACAAAACTAGAAGAACTTCAAAATAAAGTTGATATGACTTTTTTCTTTGATAGTTCCAAGTGTAAACAAGGGGGTGGTGCAGGAATCGTGTTTTTCACACTCCAAGGGGATATTATACCCCTTTAATTTAAACTTAAATTTCTCATGCACCAATAATAATATTGAATACAAGGCCCTCATTTTGGATCTTATAGCAATTGTCACCATGTAAATAAAAAATCTCAATATCTTTAGCAATTCCTTGCTCATTGTTAACCAAGTCAAGTAAATATACCAATTCAAGTGTCCAATATTGAAATCATACAAAGCCCTTGTGGACAATCTACTAGATAAATTGAAATGGTATAACATTGAAGCAATCCCTCATTCATCTAATAATTTTACAGATACAGTGGCTTTTTTGGGATTTTTAATTTCATAGAACCCTTTAGATGATATCAAAATCATTCATGTTAAAATTATTTTCCAACCAATTATTTTGTGTGAGGCTTCGAAAGATGAATAAGTTATCCACATGGTTTAAATTGAACCATATAAAGAGTGGTTCTCTCACATATACGACCTTTTGAAACATGCTTTCTAGGGGTCTTTGATCCCGAATAGTCCTTTTGATAACACAATAATATATCTTAAGGTTCTCTCCCAATATACATTTGTGCAGGATGAATCTTGAAAGGGATAAGCAAATCATTTAGTTGAGACTCAACAGTATCAAGATTGGTTCACTAAATTAAAATATTTCATCAAAATTGGTAATATCCCCTTGGGATTTTTGCATTCCAAAAAATAACATTTAAATAAAAAGTGATAAAATATATCTTGTTAGGTTACATACTATATCGTTAGACCTATTATTGTCTTCTCCTTTATTATCTAGAGCCCCACAAATATGTGTGGGTAATTTTGAAATCTCACAATGGTACTTGCAATGGCCATTACAGTTGCATGGCTATCATTAAGCACATCCTCAAAATGGGATAATATTTGCCTACTATGGAAAAATATTCTTGAACTTATGTTAATAAGTACATGAAATGTCAGCATCATGTTAATATTTCACACATACCTTCTCAGGCCTTACAACTGATTCATTCGATATGGCCTTTTCACAGTGGGGATTTGATTTAATTAGGAAAATTTTGCCCTCATTGTCAGGCCATCACATGTTTATCTTAACAGCCACAAAGTACTTTATCAAGTTGGTGGAAGCTATCCCTCTTACCACTATGAGTGGACCTCACATTGTGGAGTTCATACTTCATAATATCATGTCATTTTGGTATTCCATCCAAGATCATATCCGATAATGGTCCCCCATTTAAGAATAAGGATGTGAAAGCTTTAACCAATAAGTATAACATTTAGTACAAATTTTATATGCCCTATTATCCATTAGATAATGGGCAAGTAGATCCATCAGACAAGACTATAATTATCATTCTTAAGAATACCATTAAGAATAATCACAAATATTGGCAATCTTCAATTACCTCTTGCATTATGGGCTTACAGAACTAATATTCAAATGCCTACTGGGTAAAACCTATTCTTTCTAGTATATGGCACTAAGGCCATTATACCCTTGGAATTAGAAATTACTTCATTGAACATATCACTATAAGAGTTCATCGATGATGATACTATGTGATAAGATCTTGACCCATTGATATTTCTTGATGAATGACACGTTAATGCTCTCGAGCACCTTCATGTTTATCAAGATCACCTCAAGCAAGCTTAATATATGAAATCCCACCTTAGAGACTTCAAATTTGTGGATCTTGTACTAAAAGAAAATGAGAAAAAATCCAACTTGCTACTCCACTTGCGAGACAAGTTTACTATAAATTGGTTAGGCCTATTTATCATAACATAGAAGATAGGGCCTAGGACTTATAGGTAAGCTTCTCTCAAGGGTTTTGAGGAACATGAACCTCTCAATATTCTCCACCTATAGGTATTTTATGCATGACACATAATGCATGTGAAAAAAATATTAAAAAAACACAAAAAACAAAAACATTGCATTCCCATTTGAATTGCATTCCATCATGCATTTCATGTCGTTATATTTTCTCACTTGCATTAGGAATAGCATTTTTCTTGTATGCTAAGGTCTAGTACCACTTGTATGATCATCAAAAGTCTTAATAAAACCTTTCTATCGTAATCATTTACACTTTTCCTTATGAGATTTTTCTTATTAAGGGGTCCTCGTAAGATAGGGTAGATATCAGATGACCATCAAAAATGATATTTAGATGGCCATTGACTATTTTATGCACACCTATTAGTTTAAAAAATATCATAGGAAAAAATAATCACATTCCACATATCATTACCATCCACATTCCCCTTTTTTATAACTATGTTTTTCAACACAATTCATAAGTTGCTATAGGGTGTTCACTAGGGTTTTTGGTCATTCAATCATTCTTAGTTATTGTGGGTGTTTTATGTGTTCCTCTCACACACTTAGTTTCCTTTGTAAACTATGACCAAAAAGCAAAAAATACAAGTATAACAACATCCAAGTCAAGTTTTTTCTACAGAATGGAAGAAGGGTCAAGTGCAAGTAAGGGTCGTAGAATTGCGACAAGATAGGATTCCACTAGAGACAAATACCAAGAAGGCTCAAGTGCAAGTAAAGGTTGTGGAATCATGAAAATATATGATTCCACTATATATGAAGATCGAGAAGGCTCAAGTGCAAGTAAAGGTCACTAAATCATGACAATACAGAATTCCACTAGAGATGAAGACCGAGAAGGTTCAAGTGCAAGTAAAGGTCCCAAAATCATGACAAGATAGGATTCTGTTGGAGATGAATACAAAGAAGGATCAAGTGTAAGTAAAGGTCATGGAATCATAAAAATATAGAATTCTACTAGAGACAAAGACCAAGAAGTTTCAAGTGGAGGTTAACGTCATAGAGTCATGATAATATAGGATTCCACTAGAGACGAAGACCCAGAAGGCTAAAGTGTAAGTAAAGGTCACAAAATCCTAACAAGATAGGATTCTACTAGAGTCAAGATCAAGAAGGCTCAAGTGCAAGTAAAGGTCACTGAATCATGATAAAACATTGTGTTGTGGCCACCATGTCCTAAACCAAATCAAATATTTTGTCAAAATGCAGCCTGTTATAACCATTATAGATCAATGGATATCAAGTAGGCTCAAGACTAAGGAGTGACCTTCATTACAATTTTTTTTCCATAAGTTTGCAACACACATGAAGCACTCAAGTCAGTGGCAAAATATCAAATATTCTATTCTTTTTTTATATTGATGCTACTGCATAATATTTTTCTTACCAGCTTAGCCACCTGGCATTTTGTTATAACGGTTTTGATATAATATATTTTAGATATTTTTAACCATATAGGTTATAAATAAGAGCATAGACTTCTTTTTAAAGGGTAATATCTTAGGTATTTACAAGTTGTATGGATTAAGACTTTTGGAAGAAGCAACACAATAAAGATATTTGTTTAACATTTGGTTTAAATATCTTGTAGAACATATATGTATGAATGGATGAATGTTTCTAATTTAGCTAAGTAAATGTGCATGACATTAATTATATTTTCTGGATTCTTGTTCATGTTTATTTATTAGTCTTGGAACTACTAATCTGTAAATCTAAACGCTAATTAAATATTATTTTGTATATGATAAATGACTGGATGGTCTATTAGGATATTGTAATGATTGCTTCCTTCTATAGTCTTATTTCATTTTTTGTTATTGCTTAATCTTCACCATATAAAGTTCTAGCCTTGACTACATTTAAATCTCTTTCAAGCACTCTTCTCTCTCCCATATTATATTTTAGCTAGTTAGAGCTTCTCAAAGAAATTATCCTTCTCTGGATATTGAACTTGTTAAGCCTTGAATTTTAACCGTTCATTCAATGTTTGCCATGTCTTGGGTGCAATAATCAACCATAAGTAGATTTTGGACCAATAGTTTTTGGCACATTTGGTGGGACAATCTACATATTGCTATTAGGATATCATAGGATCTGGTGATACCCTATTCCAGTGCAATATGATTTCTTAAATTACCTGGTGATTCTTATTAGAAATTTAGATTCATTACTATGATTGATCATCATTTTTATTTAGAAACCCTGAGATTTTGAAATATCAATATAACATCAGGTACCAATGGCTCAATGATATTATACCTAATGGAATGATGCATGACCTCTTAATGTTCAATATATGCACAATATTCCCATGTCTACTTTAAATACTCTACTAAGATTTTTTTTTTGGTAAGTAGTAATAGATATATTAAGCAGGTTTTGACTAAGACCCAAAACCAGAATACATAATATTATAGCTAAACAATCATAGGGTAGAGATCACAAGAAGACGAAAAAGACCCATGGTAGATAAACCACAAAATAGAACAAAAGATAAAACACTTAAACAACCCATGCAAGGGGATCAGGGACTAATACAAAAACATACTAAAGTTTTTAGGATAGAATTCCCATGCAGGGGATCTAAAACTTTGCAGAGCAAAGGGAAATTCATAAAACAACAATGTAATATTATTATTGCTGGTAAAAATATAGTAAGTAGCATAAACCAAAGAGTGAAACAGAAGAAGGAAAACCCACGCAGGGGCACATATGGGCCAAAGCAACAAAAACCAAGAACCATCAGGTATTGGTAACATCACCTTTTATTGTGTTGTATTTTGCTTTGCCTTTGAGAAGATGCTTGAGGGAGTCACTTAGGTTGTCCAGGAAAATGATATCACTGGAAAGCATGATTGATGAAACCTTGATGTGAAGCATTGTGGTGGGTCCGAAACTCCCACTTAGACTTCCACCTAGTTTGCCAAATCCGTAGTAGCAGCATCAAGAATATCTTTGGGAAATTTTTTTTGCCATGTTTGAAAAGCATTTTGGACCGCACCAATGTTAGCAAGAAGTTCAATGGGTTTATTAGCCTCCCTTTATATGTGACTAGGTATGACCTCGGTTCATTGGCTAATAAGAATTCTAACTTCTCGAATAATGTTTCTAATATTCCATGAGGCCAAGCTTGAATTTTTGATACAATTGATGATATTTAAGGAATTACATTCAATTTCATATTTTTCATGTAGTCTCTTGCAACTTCAAGACCCCTCCAAAGTGCCCAATCCTCTACAAACTTATTGGTTTGAATTTTAAATTTTTTAGCATAAGCAACAAGGACTTTTCCATTGTGATCTTTGATAAGCCCTCCTGCACGTGCAATTCCCAGGTTTCCCTTAGAAGACCCATAAAAATTAAGTTTAAGCCAACCTTTTGTGGGAGTTTTTCATTGGGTAAAATTTTTGGAATTGAAAGGGAAAGGGTGAGAATTAGAGTCAATATGAAGATTAAGAGAGGCAAACAGGTCGAACTCTAATCATGGATTGTGAGATTTGGAATAGGGGAACAATAGGGAATTTTTAGAAGCAAGACTCAAGGTCTTGTTGGCAATAGATAAAGGGTCCATGTGAGTATCTAAGAAGGTTCTATTGATTCTCTCAAGACAAATCTACCATAAGTAATTATGAAAGCAAACTTTCCATAGGTAATGGAGTTTAGAATTGCATAAAGGGTTAGGCCATTGAATGAAAAACTATAAAAGGGTATGAGGTAGGACCCAAGAAATATGAAAAGTGAACATAAGAATTTCCAAGATAGATGTAGAAAAGCTACAATTAACAAAAATGTGATGAACAGATTCCCAAGCATCAAGACATAAATAACACCTATTGGGAATGGTCATTCCTCTATTAATCAGATTATCAGTGGTAAGGATTTTATTCTAGATTGCAAGCCAAGAGAAAATGCTTACTTTAGGAATAAGGTGCTTAATCCAAATCAGGTTGGGAGGGAAGGGGACATGTTGGGGTTCAAGCAATAGAAGATAAGTTGTTTTAACAAAATAAAAGTCCACTATCTCCTTCCTTCCAAATAGGGAAGTCAGAAGGTGTCCCTAAAGGAATAATTGTTCCTCTAAGAAGCTTTGTGATATCTCAATATTGGTTTCCAAAATTTGGAGCTATTTGAAATAGCTATAAAGTTAGCAACCTTGCTACCTATAGATTTGTCAAGAATAGGCTTAAGGGTTGCAAGGTTGAGATCTTCAATTAGAGGTTGGTCCATGATCCACCTATCTTCCCAAAACCTGATGTTGTTGCCATTTCCTAGGATCCACCTAGTTCCTTTTATGATAATATCTCTAGCCTGAATTATAGACTTCCAAAAGGTTGACCCATCTCTAAATATATTTGAGATCATGAAGTCTTGATGTTGTAGATATTTTCTTTGAATTATGGAAACCCATTCAGACTTTGAATCTGTAAAAAAATTCCAAGCATGTTTGGCTAATAGTGCTAGATTAATATGATGAATTCTTCAAATTCCAAGATCTCATTGAAGTTTAGGAGCACAATTGTTTTCCTAGATGACCAGATGGATTTTTTTCGTATCAATAGTTCCTTTCCAAGTAAATATTTTTTCAATTTTTTCGATTTTACTGTAAACTAATGAGGGTGCTTTGAAAGTTGACAAGAAATAGACTAGAATGCTTTGCAAACAAGCTATTGCCAATGTTGCTTTAGCTGCTTGGGATAACATAGTTCATTTCCACCCTGCCAATTTCTTATTGATTTTTTCACTAACCTTAGTCTACAAAGTTCCAATAGGTTTTCCAAAAAATAGAGGAAGACCAAGGTAATAGGTGGGAAAATCATGAATGGTGCACTTAATAATGTAAGCAATTCTAGTCAATCTCGTAATAGGAGTGTTGATGAAATAATTTTTTCTTTTTACATAATTTATTTTCTAACCAGCATCTTCTTCATAGAGATTTAGGATTATTTTGATAGCTTTGGCCTCCAAGACAGAAGACAGAGTGGACATAATTATATCATCTACAAATTGCTGATGTGATAAAGGAGTTAAATTAGTTGTAACTTTGATACCTAAAATGATACCCAAATTGTTGGATTCCTTGATAGTTGTGACTAATGAATAAACAAGAATAATGAATAGAATGGGAGAAAGGGGGTCACCTTGTCTTAATCCTCTACTGCTTGGAAAATAACCTGTAGGAGACCCATTGATAAGCATTGAAAACAAAGGATTGGAGATGCACACTTTGATAAGATTTATCCAATCATCGTGGAATCCAAATCTATCAAGTGTAGAAATGAGGAATTCTCTATTAACTCTGTCAAATGCCTTGTTCATATCTAATTTCAAGAATAGAGTAGCCTTATTATTACGGGAAATATGATGGAGAACTTCATGCAGTCTAATTATTCCATCAGTGATTGTTCTTACTTTGATAAATTTTTCTTGGTATGGATCTATAATTCTAGGCAAGATGTCTTTAAGCATGTTAGACATGGTTTTAGTTAAGATATTGTAAATAATGGTGCATAATCTGATAGGTCTGTAATCATACATAGAAATGCTATTAGGTCCTTTTGGCACCAGGGAAATAAAGATTTAATTAGTGCTCATGGGAATATGCATGGATTACTACATTTCTTTGATACCTTTGCAAATATCCTACCCAAAAATATCCCAAAAACTTTGGAAGAAACGAGGGGAAAAACCATAAAGTCATCGAGATTTATCTGGATGCATGGACAAGAAAGCTTATTTGATTTTTTCAGCCAAGAAAGGTCTAAAAAAGGAAGAGTTCATATCCAAAGTAACCAATTTTGGAATATGATATAGAAGGCATTCTTTGGCATGGTTCGAACTAATAGGTGTTGCTCCCA
The DNA here is from genome assembly GCA_028583015.1 of Wollemia nobilis. NCBI lineage: Eukaryota > Viridiplantae > Streptophyta > Pinopsida > Araucariales > Araucariaceae > Wollemia > Wollemia nobilis. The sequence continues at coordinate 1,031,531 of JAQPPZ010002738.1, read as the reverse complement.
ATAATTCTTCAAAAAATAGAGTTGCTTCAGCTCTGATGTCATGCATATCAGTGATCACTATGCTATTTGATTTTTTACATTTTTTTATTTTATTGGAACTTCTGTGGCGTAGGGTAGAAGCATGGAAAAACTAGGTATTGGAATCCCCTACTTGGATCTAGAGAGCTAGAGATTTTTGTCTACAAAAAAAAATCTTCTTTAGCTAGGATGTTGTGGTAATATATGAGTTTTTTTGTTCATTCCTAGTTTGAGAATCAACCTATCCCATATATATTTTTTTTTGGTAGATAAGATACTATAGCATTAATATCATGTTTTATAGGTTGACCCAAAACCTTTTAAAAAAATTAGCCCAGGGTTGTTGATGAACATGTCCTTACTAAGGATCCTATATATGTAAAATCTACATACCGCCAAAGCCATTACATATGGTAAGGCACATAGCCTATTATCAAAAAGAAACTTCTTATACAACATTTTAGGTATACCCCACGAAAAACACACCTGCATCATAATTACAAAAAAAATAAATAGACACAAATCCCTTCCTTGAAATAGTGGAGAAACAAAAAGTTGCAGACACACATAACAGAGTACTGAAAAAACTCCCACAAGCTCTGTATTGACAGTTACTCTTAATAATTATTTGGTAATTGCTTTATTTCGTATATGACATGCTTTAGGATCACATCCCATCTTGGACAATCACCCTTGGAGAAATGAACTTGTTGGCTAGATTTATGGCGGTGGCTATCTGATGTTCCACGTGGCTCTAGTTTGAAGTCGTATATTATCATTTCTTTCCTGCCCTATGATTATCAACCAACCTCAAATTACTAAGATGACTAGGAGTCATGTTATCTGACATGTGACTGTCCCCATTAGTCTTTGTGGTATTTCCAAGCAACATCCACCAAGACTGACAGATCGGATAATTTTTATTGTGAGTCCATTTCAAAAAAGAAACATGAATACTCATAGCCTTCAAACTTACAATGCCTTCCCTATTGGTAAATTTGACTATCATTCTTGGCATTCTTGTTGAATAAGCTCTTATACTTCACTCGGGACATCGTGTTCCCATTTGAAAAGTTCGTCACCATCGACACCCAAATTGGCCTACTTATCAGCAACTTTGTTAGCTTCCCCAAAGACATGTTGGGCTTTTCTATCCTGTCTTCCCCAAAAAAGGATCCTAGCCTCTTTAACAATTGTTTTAATCCTCCAAGGAGGTTTTTTCCAATTATTGAGGACATTTATAACATGCATAGAGTCTCCTTCTACAATCAAATTGCCTTCTAAGTCTTGAGTCATTTGAAGGCCTCTCCACATAGCTCTAGATTCAGCTTTGTTGTTTGTCCTTGTTCCCAAATATTCGGAAAATGCAAGCATCATATTCCCATTATGATCTCGCACAATGCCTCTAGTGCCTGCTCTACCAGGATTTTCCTTAGCCACTCCATAAAAATTAAGCTTAAACCAACCCATAGGAGGTGGGGACCACTTAACATTGGCTCTGGGTTTACTACCCTAGGCACAGACTCATCTAACAAGGTTAAGCTTAAATATTGAGCAATTATGGTCTCCTACAGATGAGGTTTATGGCTATCAAAAGGGATAAGGTTTACATTCTCTTTAGCAAAGGATAGGATCCTGGCAATGATAGTTTGATGATCATGGATAGACTCATTAAAGACTCTATGGTTCCTTTCTAACCACACCTGTCAAAGATAGTGATTGAGATAAATTTTCCACATGTATCTAAGTCTTTGGCTTGAAAAGGGGTAAGGCCACTAGATGAACAAATCAAGTACGATGGTTGGTTTAACCAAATAAATATTGAAGGCCTGAGAAACCCCACTTAGGATAGTCAAGGAAAAATAGCACTCGAGGAAAATGTGATAAATGGTCTCCCAATTAGCCCTGCACAGATAACAACGATTAGTGATAAAAATACCTTTACGCATCATATTATCAATGGTTATAATTCTTCCTTGGATAACCAACCATGAAAAGACTACAATTTTTGGAATTAATTTTTTTATCCAAACTAAGTCCTTTTGGAGGACAAAATCCTCATCATCAAGAAGAAGCTTGTAAGCTGACTTAACAGTGAACTGCCCGTTTTCTGTAGGAGCCCATGTCAATTGATCTTACTTGTGTCTCATGGGGATAAATTGTTGCCTGAGAATGTTACAAATATCATTTTATTCCACTTGAAATCCCTGAATTATTATTTGTTTCCACTTCATTTTGCCTCTGTCCTCAACCATATAATAAGAGACTTTTCTGCCAATGAGTTCTTTTGTGATATCTCTGATTCGGGCTTAGTTAGGATATTGTGTCAGTGGTTTGTCCTTAGCCAACCTGTCATTCTAGAAATTTATCCTCTCACCATTGCCTAAAAACCATCTTAAACCTTTTTTGATGATTTCCTTACAATTGAGAATTGCTTTCCAAAAAGCAGAACCTCTGATTGGAACTGAGTCACTTAGAAATTCTATATTTTGAAGATACTTTCATTTGATGATAGTTGTCCATTCATTTTCTTCACCAAAAATGAGGCATCATGCCATATTAGCTAGTAAATCTAAATTCATATGAGCAATTCTCCTCATACCTAAGCCCCCATTTTCCCTGGGTCTGCACACTTTGGTCCATCCTACAAGGTGTATCTTTTTTTTCGCCTTTGGTCCAGTCCATAAAAATTCTTTTTGGAGTTTCTCAATTTTTTGGAAAACCTTTACAGGGGCTTTGAAAATGGAGAGAAAATAGACTAGAATGCTCTGAAGATAGGCCTTAGTGAGGGTCAAATTTCCTTCTTGAGATAGAAGATGACCTTTCCATCCAGTAATTTTTTTTTGAATTCTTTCAATAACCTTGTCCCACATTGATTCTCTCAGAGAACCAATGAAAATAGGGAGATCAAGATAAAAAGTGGGGAGGTTTACTATATCACACCCTAAAATTTTTGCAATCCTTCCTTTCCTCTTAATGGGGGTGTTCAAGAAACATAACTTGCTTTTACTAAAATTAACTTTCTGACCAACAATGTCCTCATAGAGTTGAAGGATGTATTTAATTCTTTTGGCCTCAACCACCGATGCCTTAGTCAATAGAATGGTATCATCGATGAATTTTTGGTGATAAATAGCCCTAGTGAGATATGTTGCCTTGATTCTCTATATTAGCCTTGAACTACAAGTATTTTTTATGGTTCTGCCTAAAGCTTCTGCCATAATGATGAATAACATGGGGTTGATAGGGTCCCCCTGTTGAATTACTCTATGACTTTGAAAATAACAGTAGTTGTTCCATTAACCAGAATTGAGAACCATGCTTTAGAAATGCATTATTTTATCAAATTAACCCATTGGTGGTGAAAACCAAACTTAAGGAGGACAACAATCAGAAAGTCCCAATTTAGCCTATCAAATTCTTTATTCATATCAAGCTTGAGGGCAAAAACAAACCTGTTAGTCTTATGAGCAGAGTGCAAATATTCATGAATTGTAATAACTCCATCCAAGATTGACCTGCCCTGGACAGAGCTTCCCTAGAACAGATCTAGGATGCGGGGCATAACATCATAGTTCTATATATGTTGTTCAATAGTTCTTAGTTTTTTGAGAATTTTTTTTTTTTTTCAAAGATGTTGTAAAGAACTTGCTTGTTCTAAATTCTAAGGTTATTCTTGATGAATTTGAGTTTTTGAATGATCTGATCAGTAGTTGTTATGGGGAAGCTTTTCTACCACCATTATGTGATTTGATTTCAAATGTTATGATGGGGGATCCACCTAGCTTCAAATCTGAATGGTGTTTTAAAAATGGGAGGTTCATCCACTTTGAATAGAAGGGGTAGTGGTTAGATTCAATCCTTGGCATAGTATGAAGGGTGCCATCCCCACAAATAGGAATAGCCTCCTTGGATAAGAAAAATCTAACTTGACCTGAATGTGGTCAGTTCTAATCCTCATATTGATCCAAGTAATATATATTCCTTTTATCTGAATATCCATTAATTTATGGATCATGACAAAATTATGAAAGTCTTCCATGCTTTTTAAAGGAATGAGACTTCCACCTTTTTTATGTGAAGGTAATAAGGGATAATTGAAGTCCCCAACTATTATCCATGGAAAATTATTGAAGGATTCTCTCATTTGACCTAATGTATTACATAATATATTCCTCCCATGGGGGTTGTTTGGGGCATAAATATTGGATAAAATCCATGAGTCCTTTGTATCTTTGCAATGAAATAACATGTTGATTATCCTTATAGAAGAAGAAATAGTTCTACCTTCAATGTTTCTAGAATACCATAAGTAGAGAAAACCTACAAAAGTATCTTGGGTAGGGATGAAAGCAAATTCACTATTTTTTCTTATAGAACTAAGAATATTCTAAATTCTGGACTGGTCAATTTTAGATTCTTAAAGAATGATAATTGAGGGTTTGTATTATTTCCTCAAAGTTCACACAAGTATTTCCTTGGAAGGAATTATTGAGGCCTCTCACATTCCATGAGAGTATCCTCATTTAGATGATTTGGAATATTTCTTCCCTCCTTTAGATTATTGTAAGAAGGGTTTGGGGCATTTTTAATCATCCTTTTTCTGGCTTAATAGGTCAATGAGTAGGGTTTTTTAGATTCCAGTATTTATCTCTTCTTCAATATATTTTTTCTTTTGATTCATGGAGGGCATGCCATACTTTTTATCACTACCAACATCTAAGGGTGTTTTTTTGAAGCTCCTGGTGATTTTAGGACTACACTTAATTTTTTCTAGGTTGGAGTTGAAATTATCAATAGAAGGTGGAGGGTTGGAAGTTCCTGACCTGGTGGGGGATTGGAAAATTTGATAAAGAACAATGGAATCTAAGAGATGATATCTTGATTCAATAATAATAGAAGCATATTCTATCGAGATATCAAAGCGATTCAAAAAATCATAGAGTGAAGACCATACCTTGGCTTGACTATCTTGGGACTTTGATTTAGCAGTTTGCTTGCCTTTCGACTTAGGGGATAACACCTAGTTGTTCTAGGTTGGATGTTGGAATTTTGCTAGTGCTTTAGTAGGATGAGCCTATTCTGTGGTGGAAGCCTCATAATGGACCTAGGTTTGTTCATGTTCTCCATTGAGAACTTCTACTTATGCATTAATTTTTTGGTCTCCATAATGGTTCCCATCATTGTTATGGGCTGGTCTTTCTTGATGGAATTGATTTTTGGCTAGATATCTTCTATATTACTAACCACTTTAATGTGAATGTGTGAGAAATATTGTATTCATATTATTTTCTCTAGGAGGTATTCAAGATGGAAACTTATCTTAGAGATGTCCCTAGGTTTTACATTCAATATAGAATGTGGGTTTATTTTTTTATTCAAAACCCTGGCACTATTGATAAGAGCTATAAACAAGATGGATTCGAGTGGGTAGCTAGGAATACAAAATGGAATTCATAGAAATCCAAGCATGAATCATTCGCGTGCAAGCTCGTATGGCAGGTTAAATAGCTACTAGTTCTCTAATAGACCTACCAATCCCTTGCAAAATGTATTGATGCCAAAACTGGATGGGTAAGTTTGGAAGGCAAACCCAAAACAAAGTGATGTTGATGCTTTGTGTTTTAATATGAAAATCCTCGACCCATTTATGAAGGAAGATGTTTTTTTATCAAAAAACTAGGGACTTCCTAAAAATATGTGATCAAAATCATCTTAGTTATTTAGCCGAATCAAAAAACCCACATATTACGACAATGATTTCCAAGGTCCCAACAACCCTCCATTTGGATATCACCCATCATCTGATGGATTCGATATCTAGCTATCCACCAATGAATTTGAAAAATAGTGAAAGGGTTTCCTATGAAATGTATTCAGCCATAATATTCTCAATAATTACCAATTCTTCTCCATTAGGTATTAAGGTTGCATTTTCTTTATAGAGTGGGTTGGCACTGCCTCTGACTTTAGCTGCAAAAGAGTGAGAGGAAAAATACCAGGTCCCACTCTTTCAGGGCCCACTTTGTTTGGGGGATGACCCTATTGGGCCCACTACAAAAACTGTGATCTTTATTCCAAGGAAATTTTTGCTATAGGTATCGGTTCCACCTAGATATGGATTGTACCCTTGGACATTCCCATCGACAGTGGTATGATTATTTTATTTCCACCTTGATTCACCAAAGCACTAGAGTAGTCCATCAATAATTTTTAAGTTTTAGATACTTTGAAAAGAATGAAATAAAGACTCTACTAATATTTTATGGTACATAGAAGACCACCTTTAAACATTTCCAAGGTGTGGCTTCATTATCTATCATGCATAATATCACTCTTGAATATGTGATCCTTAAACTACTTGTGCTCTCTCTCAAGGGAAAAGCATTAATGTGGTATTGAAATTTAGAAGATCAAAGTATATATACATGGGTGTATCTTGAAGAATCTCTCATTAATGCTTTTGATAACTTTGGAGATTCTTTCCAACTACTCACTCAGCTCTCATTCATTAAAAGAGCAATTCATGAAGCCATTTTGACTTCAATATCAGACTCCAAATAATATGGAGAAGAATTCCTCTTGAATTTCAACCATCCCTTGCCTAGACATATCTATTTTATATCCGTGCCTTTCACACTAATATAAGTATTATTATCCAAAAATCTAGAGTAAAATGTTTCCCATAAATTTTCAAAGAAGCTACCCATGCTGATAATATGTTGATTTAAATAGGAAAAATACCACAATGAGAGAGCCCATTTTATATCCATAATCCAACCTTTGTATCCTCCCTGGAAGATATTGGGTTGCACCTATGCCAAATTATAGGAAATGTTTTTCTTGCTTACTATAAATAATATAGGTGCCAAACAAAGTAGGAGTTAAATATGGAGATTTGAAGGCTCACTAAGAAAGTGAAAGTTATGGATAGACAGATCTCAAGAGACAAAAAATAGGATATTAGTGGTCCTAAACTTATACTACATCAACTACACTATTTTTTAAGTGTATAACCAAGAGTAACTTCTAAAACAAGATAACAACAATATCATGATAAAAGGAGGGAGAATGATCGAGATCGATTAAACCCCTATTCCATAATGAAATCCACTTTTAGAAAAGAAAATATTTCTTGGAATGAATGTGTTCTATTACTCTAATGGGTAACATGATAGCATGTAATACTATACAAAGAGATATAAGACCTTTGGTATCACAATATGAGAATCATGAAATTATTGGTAATCAGTCTATACGACCTCAAGGTAATGGTACAATCAGTTAGGGACTTTTTTTAAGTCCCTCTGTAGAAAATCAGACATTAAGTCAAAAGAATTTTGAGATATATAAGCAATTGTATTTCCCTACCATTACAATTGAACAAAGAATGGAGACAGTGAAACAATTACACAGTTATGACAAAGGTTCAACCACAATGCTCAAAGGATTAGAAGAATTTTTTTTGGCATTAGATTAGGTAGACCTTATTGATATAACCATTGGTTGCATGCCTGCACAAATTTCTTCCTCCACCATTCAAAAGAACCATCCCCCATATTTTTATCTATCTTTATTTAGATAAAATGGAATATTTCATAACTTTTTGATGAACCCAAAATCTCACATCACAATTATGTCAATAGAAGTTTGCAAATTATTGGGCCTATGTCCAGATATACAGGGGTCAAAATATTGCATTTCTAGGAGAAAATTTTGAAAAGAGTAGGAACCTTACACATAATACCAATGTTGATATGTGGGCACCTAGGCCTAGCCATAATACAAGATGTAGATTTTTTCGATGTCCATCCATTGTTCAAAATTTTCTTATCCCAAAGTGTGCTCAGGTAACTAAAATGATACATGACTCAAGTACAGGATCAAGTATTCATCTCATTAGCCAAAGATATCATCATAATTCCTAACCAAGGTTTGCAACCTTTTTGCATTGACAGTTACAAAGGGCTGAAGATGCACCCCATCAAAGAACCCAAATGTAAGAGGAAATATATTGACTTTGGTGACTCATACAGAACATACATTACTCAACTTGAGTCAAATTCCCTGTTGGATGGTAAAACTATTTATGGTGACTTCATAAAAAATTCTCAAGATCAAAGAGATATAAAGAGCTATAATTATATTTTTTAGGGAGCAACAATTTGTGACTCAAATCTGGTAAAAATATATATAAATGAACAATATATAGTGTAGTATATCTAGAAGATAGAAGTTTACATGTACCACATGAAGAGTTGGTGTGTCTTCCCATGACTAAAAAAATAAGATCAAATTCTTGGCTTACCTTTTACACCCAAGATACAACCATTTTAAAAATAGGAGATCCCACTAATAAAAATTGAATATCATGGAAAATGAAACATCCAGAGTAGCTAAAATTTGGAACCATGTGGTTTGGGAATTGTAGATTCATATTTTAGATTTGTAAACGAGCTCCAAAATCTATACATGACCATACACATCACATTTTGTGTACACATCTGGCATATATAAGGTGATTGGCTATAGTAATTATGAATAAGTATGACTATTTAATATTGAAGCATGTATCCTGTAGAATTCTATACACTTATTTGAAATGAGTAGAGTATTAATCAAGCAGGTCAAGTTTTAAGAGATCAAAATTGCACAAATACTAAATGAATCACCTAATGCAACCATCGATGTATGAAGCATAGCATTGTTAATTCATTTTTATTTTCACATTTCTTTTTTTTGTAAAGTTATCCTATGACTCTGTAACCTAATGGACAAATATAGGTAACTTTTGAAATATCATATAGATTTATTGAATATACAATACAATAGGAGCAAATCCACTAAAGCATGTGCAAGTGAAAAATGAAGTCATGCATCATGTAATATGATGTCATACTATATCAAAAAACTGTGTGAAGAAGTCCTAGTTGATACAGAAGCAAGCGAAGCAATGTAAGTGAAGAGGTTAGCTGATGCATGAATACCATTTTAAGCATGTAGAGGATTTATCAAAATTTGTGAAACATATATCTACAATCATTCACTGATGGCATGCCTACCTCATATCAATCCTATATAAAGGAGAAATAGTCTTAAGAAATAAAAGGATGAAGCTCTTGATGAAGAGAATGGGTTCAATAATGCAAATGGGAAGTTGCAGGAGGAAGTATAAGTAGTGGATGAATATTTTGGCTATTTGTGTCAGGCATAAAAAGAGCCACAAAAAATATAGACAATCACCACCAAATGGTGTTATTTCATGGCAACATCTCTACTCTTGGAAGGGATATATGCACCAATGGACTATATTTACAAGGGTAGGTACTTTTTGGAAAAACTCTGCACACCAATAAAATATATTTATAGAGATATGTTGTCATTGGAGGCTTTCTTGTTTTGTGTACCTCCAATTCCTATATTTTTTGTTCTTCCTTTCTCTACATTTAGCACTATAGTGCTAACTTTTGTCACTCACCTATACAAATTCTCCATCCTTTTTGTTTTTTGATATCCTCCTTTATTTTTTGTGGAGTCATGTGCTTTGTATTGGGTATATCCATTGTTGTCCTCCACCATTTTGAGTAATAATGTTAGGTTATACGTAGTATTCCCCTATTGTGGTCCCCTTTTGTGGATTTTCATACATTATTTTGAGCTTCCTGCTTCTCTCTTTGTATATCATTTATTTCTTCCTTGCCTATATTTTTGTAAAAATAAGCATCATACTTCCCCAAAAATAGCTATAACGACCCAAAATTTAGCTACAAGAAAACACACAAAATGAAAAGAATTTTTTTTATTAAGGTGAGGGATTCATAAACCCCTACCTAAATTTTAGATAAACTAATGCTTGAAATCCCCTAAATTTCTTTAAGAGCTACATATCACTAGATACCCTAACACAAGTCCATCTATGTAGGCATATTATGTGTTACCTTAAATAAGTTTATCCTTCTCATCACTCTTGATGAGCTAAACTTATCACCTTTAGTCCATCGAAGGTATACACCCATCTCCATACAATACACAAGTTAGTCTATGTAGGTATGCTATGCGTATTGTAATTTAAGCTATCCATATCATCTACATGATGAGCTATCTTAACTTATATGTGGTATTTTCATATTTTATCTATTAATATACCTAAGGGTTCATAATCTCGTAGGTCATCTATGTTCACCCTAGAACTCATTACTTACATTTTTTTTGTTTAGTGAGAAAACAAGAATAATTCTAGATACTAAATCTAACAAAAACATAATTCATAAAGCATGCAAAGGATACTAGAAAGGAAACAACATTTTAAGAAGATAAACATTAATTGAAAGGAGTTTAAATACAAAATATAAATAATCCAAAATGGTAATTTAAAGGTACATCATCCAAGTAAATTAAAAATTATTACATGTATGGTAAATTCTCCATACTCTTAAAGAATAATATATTACATCAATTTCATCAAGGAAATCTCCCCACAAATAATATATTTGAGCATAAGTAAATCATTATAAGTAGAATCAACTAACACATTGGTTCCAACTGCCTCCTTGGTCCTCCTTAGATTCCATCGATCATTTGAGGATAATAGGGGATCAGGGCACTCATGGTTCCATGATAGACATACTTCTAAATGCATCTACTATGTTTATTTCTAGATTGCAACTATACAGATAAAATCAAAGTATCTAACCATCTATTGCATAGTTGATATTATAAAAACCACCATCTTTATTTTCCCTCTTATTATCCCATGAGAGTCTTTCAACAAATGCAACTAGATCATAGGTCCTATTTTAATCAATTCATTTCCAACATTTATTCAAAAAATTAAAGTCTCATACATTTAATATTTAAATAAGCAAGGTTTCTTTATTTCATTAATCAACTCCTATTACTTAATTCATAAATATCTATTCCCTTCATTTCATAAATCAAAGTCCCATACCTTTAATCTATAAAATAAACTATTTTTTACTTTACTTAATAAATCAAAATTTTAACTTTTGATTTTAATAAATAAATTATTCTTTTCCTTTACTTAATAAATCAAAGATCCATACCTTCAATTTAATAAATAAACTATTATTTCCTTTACTTAATAAATCAAAGACCCATACCTTCAATTTAATAAATAAACTATTCTTTCCTTTACTTAATAAATTAAAGACCCATACCTTCAATTTAATAAATAAGCTATTCTTTCCTTTACTTAATAAATCAAAAACCCATGCCTTAAATTTAATAAATAGACTATTATATCCTTTACTTAATAAATCAAAGTCCCATATCTTAAATTTAGTTAATAAATTACCCTTTCCTTTACTTAATAAATCAAAGTCCCATCTCTTCAATTTAATCAATAAATTACTCTTTCCTTTACGTAATAAATCAGATAAAACATATTTAATTAACTAAATAACTATTTCTACTCTTCTATTTTTCATTTAAATAAAATTTTATTTAATTATGGGAGTAAAATGTAAACATCCCTTTCATTAAATAAACTAATACTTTAATAATCCATTTAATTGGCCAACCATTAACATGTAGTAATTACTACCAGCTACCATGAGGAAGAACAAGTTAAACCTAAAGACAAGAATGATACTTCAATATAGTCCCGAAAGGTTAGCTCAGAAGCAACTCAAAGGAGGTGTGCTCAAACCCAAAACACACTCCTTAACAAACTCGGGTCGGTTGAAAGGAAGATGAACCTACAACTACTAGGTACGATGGTTTCTTTAGTAGAGAAGTGGCCCTATGACCAAACTGAACAAGGAATCCTAATGGGAATGGGTGCACCATGGATATACCATATAGATTTTGTAAACCTTTTTTCCCAAAAAAAACCATCAAGGCATCTTCGACGTTATCTCTAACCACAAAAGGAGCGCTCGAACAAACCAAGTAATAGTAACAACAGTGGGAAATAGGTTTAGGTGAAATGTTATATGAGGTATCCCAATGACTTGAATAGTGATAGTGCTTATAAAATGAGATAAAGTGCCCCAACAACTGGAAATGTTGTACATATAACAAAATCCCAAAAAAGGAGTTTGACTTCCTAGGCTCATCCAGAGGATTCTACTAAGCACCGGTAGCTCACCCTTGAATACAAACAACACTATTAAATACAAGGGGGTGGCAACAAGTTACTGATATTCTCACAATGACACTGAGAGGGGGGGGTGAATCAGTGTAACTACTTAAAAACTTAAATCTGCAACTTTTAAAACTAATAATGCAGGCTTGAAACTAGATAATGCAAGTATCACACAAGAGCATCACACAACACAGGATTTAACGAGGTTCACCAATGTGGCTACTCCTCAAAAATGACTGTTTGGACTACAATCCAAATCCAGTCTTTGCAAGGATTCAATTTTTACAATCGGTTTACCAGCACCCACTGGAAGGAGCACCAACCCCTGATTTATCTGCTGCAACAGATAGGAGCACCAACTCCTTTTACCAAGCACCCACTTGGATTTCAATTTTTGAGATAAATGGACATAAAAATGCCTTCTCTTTTGCAAGACCCTTACTGGTCTACAGACACATACAAAAATCTCACAGAAGCATAGAGAGAATTGTTAGAAACTCAATATCTTCTGATCTAATCTAAAACCTTTCTCTTGAATATTCAATAGAATAGCAGGCTTTGATCTAAGGCTATTTTCTTACAGCACCCTTACTAACTGAGACCTTTTAAAATGCACAATGAAAACACAGTCACAGTAACCTTCTCACTATGCCAATTCGATCCTTATATACTTGATTTCTTCGAACGGCTCAATTTCAAACGGTTTAATTTTCCCTCCAACATTTTCATGATTCTCAGCTGTAATTGACGTGTCAAATCCTTCTCTGACCTAATCCACCTTTTAGCCACTTTCTATCTGACATTCTGAATTTCTGACAGCCTTTTTCTCTGCACATTCTGACATTCTACTCTCTGAACTGACACCCCTTTTTGTGTAGACTGACGACCTTTCGCGCGTTTCGATGCTCTCTGATTTCGCTCTCTCTTCTCTGTTAAAAACTGTGTATCTTTTATCTCCTATGATCAACTATACCTTATGCTATACGTAGCTGACCAATGTCACTGCAATCAGTTCTCGATACAATGTAGCTTTCCTGTGAGTCTGCCACCTTTCCCAGTCATGCTTTGTTACGGCCCTGCAACAGCCGTTTAACATTCAATGCATTGCTCAGTAGCTACTTTTTGTAACTGCTACCTTAGCTGGCCATGCTGCATCACGGCTCTGCAACAGTCGTTCGCGTCTTAAATGCAATGCTTCGTAACTTACTTTTTAACTTCAGTTAACTGCAGCATGAATTTCTCCTCTGCAATCTCACCATCTGTCACTTGGAACTGCAGATCTGACTCTGGTTAACTTTTCGTAACTGGCGCCTTTTTGACACCTATCACAATGCATGTATCTTTGACTTTTTCCTACCAAAACATTACCTGTCGTGATATCGCAACGTTTTCCGCTTTGCTGACGTCATCCTAAACTTTTTCGTGATATCGCGACACTTTCGGCTTCCTGAGGCTTCTCTGGCAACTTGTCATGATATCGCGACATTTTTGGTTTTGCTGATGTCATCCTCTAAGATGTCGTGAAATTGCGACGTTTCTGGCTTCATGAGGCTTCTCTAGAAACATGTCATGATATCACGACATTTTCTGTCTTGCTGACGTCATCTGCTAAGGTGTCGTGAAATCACGACGTTTCGGCTTGCAACGGCTTTTCGTTCACCCTGTCACGAAATCATGACACATTTTGGTTTTGCTGATGTCATCTTCATAGATGTCACGAAATCGTGACGCTTCCGGCTTGCAACGGCTTTTCATTCACCCTGTCGTGAAATCGTGACACTTCTGGCATCCGTACAATTTTTACTCCATGCAACCGCGAAAAACCTTACATGTAGTGAAATCGCTACATCATTGTTGCCTTAGCATTTTTCTTTTCTGCTTGCTAGTGAAACTCCGACGTGTAGCGATATCGCTACACCTTTCCAACATGTGTTTCTAACCTGTAGCGAAATCGCTACACCTTCGCATTACTCACTTTTAACCTGTAGCGAAATCGCTACACCTCCGCACTATGCACTTTCAACCTGTAGCGAAATCGCTACACCTTTTTACCTTGCACTTTCAACATGTAGCGAAATCGCTACATCTTTCTGCCTTGCACTTTGACCATGTAGCGAAATCGCTACTACTTTTCACCTTGCAACTCGAAGCTGTATCTAAGTCGCTGCACTTTTGTCCTTAGTGTCTCAAGCTTGTAGCAAAATCGCTACGCTTTTCTTACTTGGTGCTTTTTCTTTGCTTATGCTGGCGAAACTTAGACATGTAGCGAAATCGCTACAACTTCTTCATCAACTTTCTCTCTCCTCCGATGTGTCACGAAATCGTGACATTTTTCATCCTTGGTGCCTTTGCTTCAAGCTTGTCGTGAAATCGCGACAGTTTCTCGATTTGGTTTCTTTCCTTCCAGCATGTCGCGAAATCGTAACATTTTTCAATGCACTTTCTCTCTCCTCCGATATGTCGCGAAATCGTGACATTTTTCAATGCATTTTCTCTCTCCTCAGCCATGTCGCGAAATCGCGACAATCTTACTTGCATCTTCTCTCTCCTCAGACATGTCACGAAATCGTGACATTTTGGCATGCTTTTTCTCTCTCCTCGGATATGTCACAAAATCGCGACAGGAACCATGTCGCGATATCGTGACAGTTTTATTCCTTGTCTTTTTCTACAAATTTCTGGATCTGGGTCCCCTCTGTTTTTCTTGAGATTTTCTGCACTTGATCTGATTGACCTCTGAACTGCTTCAACTGCATCACTCTGTCTATGTTGACAACAATTACAATCCTTTTGCACTGCTTTTGCTGCACCTTGCTCAACAATCTCCCCCTTTGGAATTGTTGGCAACACTTTGTAGCCTTGCTCAAATTCTTCTCCCCCCTTTGCCAATAATTCCAAAGGGCTGCTGCAGACTCCCCCTGAGTCTATGCACAACATTCTCAGGCATAAATAACTTGAATGCTCCCCCTGAGAATGTATTTCCCATAGCTAGTCAGTTCTTGGGAAGTGTGACTACTCCCAACTTCTTCCGAAGGTATTCAAATACTTCCTTTGGTAAAGGTTTGGTGAATATGTCTGCTACTTGCTCTATAGTGGGAACAAACTCCAATATGACCTCTCCTTCTGCAACCTTATCCTTCAAGAAGTGATACCGGATTGCAATATGCTTGGTGCGGGAATGCATTACCGGATTCTTTGAAATGTTGATTGCACTTGTGTTGTCACATTTGACTGAAATGGGCTCATTGAAGTGAATGCCTAGATCTTTCAATGTTTGTCTCATCCATAGTATTTGTGTACGGCATGTAGTAGCTGCAATGTATTCGGCCTCGGCTGTGGATAAAGAGACTGATTCTTGCTTCTTACTGTGCCATGCAACCAATTTGTTTCCAAGAAAGAATGCTCCTCCACTTGTACTTTTTCTGTCATCAATGCATCCTGCCCAATCAGCATCAGAGTATGCAAATAGAGTGAAGTCTTTTCCTTTTGGATACCACAGCCCATACTCCATAGTACCTTTGAGATACCTAAAAATCCTTTTCACTGTTGTCACATGAGTCTCTTTTGGGCTAGCCTGAAATCTTGCAACCATGCAAACAACTTGTAAGATATCCGGTCTAGTGGCTGTCAAATACAACAGGCTCCCAATCATTGATCTGTACATTTTTTTATCAACATCCAGATGTTTATCATCCTTGCTCAACTTGCAGCTTGTTGTCATGGGGGTGCTCACTGGCTTACTATCTTCCATAGTGAACTTTTTTAGCATTTCTTTCACATATTTAATTTGAGAAATAAAGATCCCCTTTTCAGTTTGATTAACTTGTAATCCAAGGAAATATGAAAGTTCACCTATCATAGACATTTCAAACTCTTTCTACATTTTGTTTGCTATGTCTTTGCATGATTCATCATTGCTACTCCCAAAAATTATATCATCTACATAAACAACTAGAACAATGAAATTGCCATTTTCAGTTTTCACATATAAATTGCTATCCACCATACCTTTCTTGAATCCTTTCTTAGTGAGATAGTTGTCCAACCTTGCATACCAAGCTCTAGGTGCTTGTTTCAAGCCATATAATGCTTTCTTCAGCTTGCAAACAAAGTCAGGATTATCACAAAGTTGAAAACCATCAGGTTGTTCAATATATACTTCTTCTTCAAGATTTCCATTTAGAAATGTTGATTTTACATCCATCTGATAAACCTTGAAGTTCTTATGAATAGCTAAAGCCAAAAACAGTCTTATTGCTTCAAGTCTGGCCATGGGTGCAAAAGTCTCTTCAAAATCAATCCCCTCAACTTTGGCATATCCCTTACAGACTAATCTTGCTTTATTCCTTACAACCTGTCCATCTTCATTCAGTTTGTTTCTAAATATCCATTTAGTACCAATTATGTTTTTATTTTCAGGCCTTGGTACTAATTCCCAGGTTTTTTTTTTCTCAATTTGATCTAGTTCTTCATTTACTGCTTCCATCCAGCTTTCATCCGTGCTTGCTTCAATAATATTCTTGGGCTCAATACTGGATAATAGAGAATAGTTATTTACTACTCTTCTTCTTGTCTGAATGTCGACTGTAGGGTCCCCAATAATCTGTTCTTTGGGATGATTTTTCTGCCAACTACCTGTTCTGTATTTTCTATTTTCATCTCTTTCTAAGTCCTATGAGTCTGATTTCTGTCTCTCTTCTTTTTCTTGATCTTCATCTTCTTCAATAAATTCTTCATAGGTTGGGTAGTTTTCATTATTGCTAATTTATTGTTTCCTGCCTTCATCAACCTTCACATCCGCACTCTCCACTATTTTCTTAAGTCTTTTGTTGTAGCATGTATAGGCTTTGCTTTTAGTTGAGTACCCAAGGAATATTCCTTCATCAACTCTGTCTTCAAACTTGCCAAGATTGCTTTCAGTTCTCTTAATGTAACACTTGCTGCCAAACACTTTGAAGTATTTTGCTGTAGCCTTTTTGCCAAACCATAGTTCATATGGTGTTTTGCTTTCATGCGGCCTCAACATACACCTATTCTGAATATAGACTACAGTATGGACTGCCTCTTTCCAGAACCTGTCAACAATTTTGCTCTCTGTTAACATGGTCCTTGCCATTTCTTGTACATTTCTGTTCTTTCTTTCAACTACTCCATTCTGCTGAGGTGTTCTTGCTGCTGAAAACTGTCTTCTTATTCCATATTTTTCATAGAATTCAGCAAACTCATTTGAAATAAACTCTCCTCCTCTATCAGATCTCAAACATTTAATTATTTTTCCAGATTGATTTTCAACAAGATTTTTGAAGGTTTTAAACATCTCAAAAGCTTCTGACTTCTATTTCAGAAAGAGTACCCATGTCATTCTGGAAAAATCATCTATACACAGCATAATCTATCAAAGGTGAAAAATTATTTTTGCTAGTGAAATTTCTTTGTTCTATATTATATCTACAACTAGAAATTTTATGACCATATGCATTGCACTTAAAACAATAACCAGAAAAGGAACGAGTGTACCTGGGAAATGGATGTTGCCATGTGGAGGTAGGTTCCATGGGTCTTCTTCTTCTTTGATGAGAGACTTTGGTGAATCCATCATTTGTAACACTCCTTTCGAGCTTGGATTTGTTGTTTTCTTTTGCATGATACGGTTTATCTTGATCAACTCTAATCTTGTCTTTATTATTTACCTGGATCTATCTACTATGACCTTTGAGTCCTTTGAGGTTTCTCCTTCATCAAAGCCCAATCCAAATTTGATACCTGTGGGCCTTTGATTATTCAACATTTTGTTCGCTTTCTGAACCGTCTTCAAATTTTTGATGACAACTCGCTTCGATTCATTTCTTCTAGCTGCAGCCTTAATCCAACTATTTCCTCTTCCAGTTTATTGCTCTCATTTATTTTCACGGTCAGCTAAGCTTCAACATCTTCAGACCTTTTCGTGTATTCTTTAGTTTGTACTTTCAAAATTATTATTACATTGCTGGCCTCCTCAAATTTTCTTGTAATATTTTTATTTCTTTTCCTTTCTGCACTTAACTCTTCAAGAGCAGCAACTAACTCACCTTCCGGATCTATCTCGACCTCATCTTCTAATTTTTCTTCACACTCCCGTGTTTCCTCGCTTGTTTGTTCTTCAAACGCCATGAATAGGGCTTCACCGCTTTCTTCTTCGATTCCTCACTGGAACTGTCTTCGAAGAATCGATATTCTGGGAAATGAAACTCTTCTTCTTGAAGTTTCTTTTTCTAAACTGCGGTTTCTTTTTCCAGACTTTTCTTTCCTGATGTGTCCCTTCATCACTTCTATTTTTCTCATTCATTGGGCATTTTTCTGCAAAGTGCCCGATGCCTCCACAGTTAAAACATTTGAACGGCAACTTACCTCTGTACTTTCCTTTTCCCTTTACTAATTTCCTAACAAAGTTTGCTTCATTTTCATCTGTAGATTCTTCTTCCTCTGACTCTTGTTTAAATTTTACATTTTTCTATGCTTGGAAGGTCGCTTCTCCGTCGTAGGGCTTAGTTTGTCCAATCCTCATTTCATATGTCGTTAGAGAACCATGCATTTCATCCATACTGAAAAAATTTAAATCTTTTGCTTCTTCTATGGCAGAAACCTTTGCATCAAACCTTTTGTTGAGAGTTCTCAGTACCTTCTTCACAACAACTGCATCTTCCATTTCTTCCCCCAGTCCTCTTATTGCATTGATGATTCCGTTTACTCTCAGCATGTAAGCTTCTATGTTCTCATCATCGGTCATCTTTAATGCTTTGAACTGGGCACGATGTGTTTGCAGCTTAGCTTCCTTGATTTTGTTGTCTCCTTCATGAATGCTTTGCATTTTGTCCCATATGTCTTTAGCATATTTGCAGTTCATGATGCGTATCAACTCACTGTCGACCAATCCACACATAATAGCATTCTTGGCTTTCGAGTTGTTCTCAAACTTTTTCTTTTCAGTAGCTTCTATTGGAGGAACAGTGGGAGTGGTGTATCCATTTTCAAAATATTCCCAAATGTCATAACCCAATGCACAGAGATAGGTCTGCATTCTGAGCCTCCAGAAGGAATAGTTTGTTCCATCGAACAGAGGAGCTTTGTTAGAAGAAAAACCTTCACCATCGGCCATTGTATATCTCCCAAGAACACCTTAGCTGATTAAGCTTGTGCGAGTGCCGACTCGATACCAATTGATATTCTCACAATGACACTGAGAGGGGGGGTGAATCAGTGTAACTACTTAAAAACTTAAATCTACAATTTTTAAAACTAATAATGTAGGCTTGAAACTAGATAATGCAAGTATCACACAAGAGCATCACACAACACAGGATTTAACGAGGTTCACCAATGTGGGTACTCCTCAAAAATGACTGTTTGGACTATAATCCAAATCCAGTCTTTGCAAGGATTCAATTTTTACAATCGCTTACTAAGACCCACCTGGAAGGAGCACCAACCCCTGATTTATCTGCTGCAATGAGATAGGAGCACCAACTCCTTTTACCAAGCACCCACTTGGATTTCAATTTTTGAGATAAATGGACATAAAAATGCCTTCTCTTTTGCAAGACCCTTACTGGTCTACAGCACATACAAAAATCTCACAGAAGCATAGAGAGAATTGTTAGAGACTCAATATCTTCTGATCTAATCTAAAACCTTTCTCTTGAATATTCAATAGAATAGCAGGTTTTGATCTAAGGTTGTTTTCTTACAGCACCCTTACTAATCGAGACCTTTTAAAATGCACAATGAAAACACAGTCACAGTAACCTTCTCACTATGCCAATTCGATCCTTATATACTTGATTTCTTCGAACGGATCAATTTCAAACGGTTTAATTTTCCCTCCAACGTTTTCATTCATTCTCGTCTATAATTGACGTGTCAAATCCTTCTCTGACCTTATCCACCTTTTAGCCGCTTTCTATCTGACATTCTGACTTTCTGACAGCATTTTTCTTTGCACATTCTGACATTCTACTCTGCTGGAACTGACACCCCTTTTTGTGTAGACTGACAGCCTTTCTACGTGTTTCGATGCTCTCTAATTTCGCTCTCTATTCTCTGTTAAAAATGGTGTATCTTTTATCTCCTATGATCAACTATACCTTATGATATATGCAGCTGACCAATGTCACTGCAATCAGTTCTCGATACAACGTAGCTTTCCTATGAGTCTGCCACCTTTCCCAGTCATGCTTTGTTACGGCCCCCATGCAACAGTCGTTTAACATTCAATGCATTGCTCCGTAGCTACTTTTTGTAATCGCTACCTTAGCTGGCCATGCTGCATCACGGCTCTGCAACAGTCATTCGCTTCTTAAATGCAATGCTTCGTAACTTACTTTTTAACTTCAGTTAATCGCAGCATGAATTTCTCCTCTGCAATCTCACCATCTGTCACTTGGAACTGTAGATCTGACTCTGGTTAACTTTTTGTAACTGGCACCTTTTTGACACCTGTCACAAAGCATGTATCTTTGACTTTTTCCCGCCAAAACATTACCTGTCGTGATATCGTGACGTTTTCCACTTTTCTGACGTCATCCTCAACTTTGTCGCGATATCGCGACACTTTCGGCTTCCTGAGGCTTCTCTGGCAATTTGTCGCGATATCACGACATTTTTGGTTTTGCTGACGTCATCTTCTAAGATGTTGCGAAATCGTGACGTTTCTGGCTTCATGAGGCTTCTCTGGAAACATGTCGCGATATCGTGACATTTTCTGTCTTGCTGACGTCATCCGCTAAGGTGTCGCGAAATCGCGACGCTTCTGGCTTGCAACGGCTTTTCCGGAAACTTGTCGCGATATCACGACATTTTTAGACTTGCTGACGTCATCTTCAAAGATGTCGTGAAATCACGACGTTTTCGGCTTGCAACGGCTTTTCGTTCACCCTATCGCGAAATCGTGACACATTTTGGTTTTGCTGATGTCATCTTCATAGATGTCACGAAATCGCGACGTTTCCGGCTTGCAACGGCTTTTCATTCACCCTGTCGTGAAATCACGACGCTTCTGGCATCCGTACAATTTTTACTCCATGCAACCGTGAAAAACCTTACATGTAGCGAAATCGCTACATCATTGTTGCCTTAGCATTTTTCTTTGCTGCTTGCTAGTGAAACTCCGATGTGTAGCGATATCGCTACACCTTTCCAACATGTGTTTCTAACCTGTAGAGAAATTGCTACACCTTCGCATTACTCACTTTTAACCTGTAGCGAAATCGCTACACCTCCGCACTATGCACTTTCAACCTGTAGCGAAATCGCTACACCTTTTTACCTTGCACTTTCAACTTGTAGCGAAATCGCTACATCTTTCTGCCTTGCACTTTGACCATGTAGCGAAATCGCTACTACTTTTCACCTTGCAACTCGAAGCTGTATCTAAGTCACTGCACTTTTGTCCTTAGTGTCTCAAGCTTGTAGCGAAATCGCTACGCTTTTCTTACTTGGTGCTTTTTCTTTGCTTATGCTGGTGAAACTCAGACATGTAGCGAAATCGCTACAACTTCTTCATCAACTTTCTCTCTCCTCCGATCTGTCGCGAAATCATGACATTTTTCATCCTTGGTGCCTTTGCTTCAAGCTTGTCGCGAAATCGCGACAGTTTCTCGATTTGATTTCTTTCCTTCCAGCATGTCACGAAATCACGACATTTTTCCTTGCACATTCTCTCTCCTCCGATATGTCGTGAAATCGTGACATTTTTCAATGCATTTTCTCTCTCCTCCGATATGTCACGAAATCGTGACATTTTTCAATGCATTTTCTCTCTCCTCAGCCATGTCGCGAAATCGCGACAATCTTACTTGCATCTTCTCTCTCCTCAGACATGTCGCGAAATCGTGACATTTTGGCGTGCTTTTTCTCTCTCCTCGGATATGTCGCGAAATCGCGACAGGAACATGTCGTGATATCGCGACAGAAAACATGTCGCGATATCACGACAGTTTTCTTCCTTGTCTTTTTCTGCAAATTTTTGGATCTGGGTCCCCTCTGTTTTTCTTGAGATTTTCTCGCACTTGATCCGACCGACCTCTGAACTGCTTCAACTGCATCACTCTGTCTGTGTTGACAAAAATTACAATCCTTTTGCACTGCTTTTGCTGCACCTTGCTCAACAGTTACTTCTAGAAAAATACCCAGCACGTGCACACACACTTCTTGATAGGGTCAAAGTGTGGATATCAAAACAACATAGCTATAGGTGAGATCAAAGAGTGGCCTAGCTAAAGGTTTCAAATAAACACTTAAATATAAGCCAATTTAGTGTAGGTATAGATAACCGGTCTCAGTTGAAAATATTGGATGAGCTTAACAACCAAACCATGTCCACAAGACTAGGTGGACAATCATCCATACTTATTTCCTTAAGATACAAACAAACAAAAGGTAAACCAACCTATGAATACACACAGATAAATCCCAAGACGTTCAAATTACTCATGGTTGTTCACTGTAGTTATGGTTCTCCTTTGACAGACTGAGTCTTTCTGCCACACTTGTATTGCATTCTCTTTTTTATTTTTATTTTCTACTTTGTTATGCCTCATATTGCTTCTTTCTTCCAATATTAGGGAGAGGAATCATTTCTTTTTCCACATTAGCAACCTTATCTCCCATTAAAACTCATTCGCCTATCATTAAGTCTATTTCATCCTTTTGTGGTTGTAGATAACCTTTTGGTTTAAAGAATCATGTTTCTATTCTCCCCAAAACTTACCATCAATGAAGTACCCCTTAAAAATCAGTAAAAGCTTCATCTTAGAACCTCGATCGAAATCCCTTGAAATGTGGTCTCATGAATCATATCTTGCTAGTTCTCGTTTAATCAAAGAAATTCTATTATTTCTCACATAAAAGCTTTTTCAACTTGCTAAATGAACTTCTATTATTATTTGTGTGAGAAATTTACTATCTATTTTAAATTAATTTCCATTATCATTTGAACAAAGCTTTAATAACTAATTTATATGAATTTAAATTATCATTTAAATAAAACTTTTAATAATTAATTTAAATCAATTTCCATTATCATTTAAATAAAAATTCTATTATTTATAAAATGAAACTCTATTATCATTTCAAAATAAAAATTCTATTATTTATAAATTAAAACTCTATTATCATTTCAAAATAAAACTTCTATTATTTATAAAATGAAACTCTATCATCATTTCAAAATAAAACTTCTATTATTTATAAAATTAAACTCTATCATCATTTCAAAATAAAACTTCTATTATTTATAAAATGAAACTCTATTATCATTTCAAAATAAAACTTCTATTATTTATAAAATGAAACTCTATCATCATTTCAAAATAAAACTTCTATTATTTATAAAATGAAACTCTATTATCATTTCAAAATAAAACTTCTATTATTTACACAATAGAGAGTAAGAGGTTTTTAAGCAAACAAGGAGCTTTCAAAGGTAACCCAAATTATGCATACTTTTATTTATTAAACCACCAATGAAGATAGTGATGAAGTAAAATATAATAAAACATATGCAATCATATAAAGAGAGAATATTTCCATCAACCTAATGATCTATCTCAGCCCAATATTTTAATATGATTACTACGCCATCAACTGAGGCTCAAGGTGGTTAGCTATTGATGATTATCCCTAAAAAAATGCATGACTATATGAATGTATCCATAAATGTTATCCCTAAGTTGCCTTAATAATCACTTTCTCAACCTCAAGTGCCCCCACTTCTAGTGGATGATTCTACTTCTTCCACCTGTGAGTGTACCTGATCCTTCACATTTGGAAATATGTAGTAGTACCATGCTCTTCTAAATCAACTAAATATCACATAGTTGGTTTAATTACTCAACTTAAGTATTAAAATATCATATATTAATATGGTGTTTCTTTGTGCCAAAAATCCTGCTAGCGAGGGTCATGAAATCCTACCCTAGGACTAAACATTGTCCTGGGTGTTTCCAGTTTTATAAAAATAAAAACTATTACATTATATATTTTCAAACAAGAAGAAAAAATGTTTTTGCATCTCATCCACTTTTTCCAAAGCATTTCTTTTATAAAATTGGTCTCACTCGACCTTACATTGCTCAAGAGTTTGATTCCACATAGACTTAGAATGAAACTCAAGAATCTTTACCGACATCACTTCAATAGCCTCCAAATTTTCCATTTGCAATTTAGAAATATCCCATATATGTTCAGGGTTAGCAACATATTTCATAAGCAAGTATATATGGAAGGTGTCATCAATATTTGATAGGTTAGGTGGTAAGGCAAGTCGGTATGCAACCAAATTGATCTTTTTAGTGATCTCAAAGGGTATTACAAATCAAGGATCCAATGTAATGGATTTGATAGAACTCTTCATAGGTTTAACCCTTAAAAACACTTTATATCTAACTTAGTACTCTCTTGGAGTTCTCTTTATATTAGGGTAACATTTTTGCCTATCAATAGCTTCTTGAATTCTTTGCCTAGTCACCTTTAACTGATATTCAATTTATTTGACCATATCTAGACCAATCACAACTCGATATTCTAGGTTATCCTATGACAATGGTGTTCTACAATTTTACCCATACAAGGAATCAAAATGAGCCATTCCTAGAGAGGAGTGATGTCCATTATTATAGGTGAACTCTACGAGATATAGGTAGTATTCCTAATGAGACTTGTTATCTATGCATTACATGAGAAGCATATCTTCTAGTACTTGGTTTACCCATTCGATTTGACCATCTAACTTATGGCAATATTTCGAACTCATATTCAATTTTATGCCCACTACACGATGTAGGAATCTCTAGAATTTAGAAGTGATTTTGGAATCCCTATCTAAAATTATCACCTCGGGAAATCCATGTAATAGAAATACCTCTCTAGAAAATTTATTAGCCACTACCTGAGCATCATCCTTGATGTTTTCAGGTATAAAATATGCAACCTTAGTCAATCTGTTGACTATCACAAGGATTGCATCATGTTGATATATGATCTTGGGTAACACTACTGTAAAATCCATAGATATGACCTACCATTTTTGCATAGGTACATCATGTGAATACAATTATTTTATATTGAGCTTGCATTCTACCTTAAATTTTTGACATTCAAGGCACCAACTGATAAAATCGGTGGTATCCTTCTTTATTCCTACACAAAAGAAGGTTATTTTTATGTTTTCTCATATTTTAGCCCCTCTAGGATGGGTATAATAAGGATATCTATGGTATTATTGCATTATTAATTTCCTTAAATCACTCCTTTTTGGTATGATGACTCTTCTTTCATACCAAATTCATTATTACCCTCGGGGTCTCTATTCATCCTAGCTCAAATTTCCTAGAAATACTCATCCTGAGATTGTTCGTGTCTCACTTGATCCATTAGATCCATATGACTTCTAGTTATGGATGCTATGTGTTTCCTTCTATGCAAATAATTAGCAACCCTACTCTCTTTCCTTTTTATGTACTCAATTTCAAAGTCATACTCAGTGAGAAACTCAACCCATCTTCTCTATCTCGCATTGAGTATAGGTTGGGTAAATATGTACCTCAAACTTTGATGGTCAGTCTTTAATCAAAGGGACTTCCCACCAAGTGGTGGCAATAGGCCTATAGATCATGCACCACTACATATAGATCTAATTCATGTGTAGCATCATTAACTTCATGCTTATTTATATTCCTTGAAGTATATGCTACTATTGACTCTTCTTGAGAGAGTACTCCTAACCCTTCCAATGATGCATCTATGCATACTAAAAAGTCCCTTTGAGGGTCAATAATATTTAGTATTGATGTGGTAGTGAGAATATGTTTTACCAATGCAAAGGCAACTTCACACTTTTTTTACCACTTGAATTCCCTTCCATTATTTTGAAGGTTAGTTATTCCTGCAATAATCTTGGAGTAATCCTTAATGTAATGTCTATAGTATCCTGTTAACCCCATGAAGCTTTGCACTTCAATAACATTAGTGGGGGGTGGCCAATTCAAGATGGATTCAATTTTCTCTGGATTCACAACAATTCATTCTGTCAATATTATATGTCCAAGATGTCGTACCTTAGAAACATAGAAATCACTTTTGGCTATATTTACATAGATTTGATTTTTCCTCAACAACTCTAACACAATCTTGACATGTTTATTATGCTCTTCTTTGTTCTAATATTATATTAAGATATCATTTAGTAATACAAGGACAAAATGGTCCATATGCCTTCTAAACACACTATTCATTAGATTCATGAATGCAACTGAGGTGTTAGTCAATCCAAAGGGTAGAACTATAAACTCCTAATTCCTATACCTAGTTTTAAATGTTGTTTTATGAGTATCTCCCTCACATATTCTTAACTGATGATATCTTGATATTAGGTCAATCTTGGTGACTATTGTGGCATATCTTAGTTGATCAAATAAATTTTTTATTCTAGGCAGGGGATATCAATTATTAATTGTAGCCTTATTTAGCATTTTGTAGTCAACACACAATCTGAGTGAACCATATTTTTTTCATAAATAAAATTGGTACACCCTAATGTGACACACTTGGTTTTATCAATCCCTTTTTTAATAGTCCTTGTAGTTGAACCTTTAGTTATTGCATCTAGATAGGATTCATCCTATATGGAGATCTATGAATAGGTTATGCTCCTAGCATAAGATCAATTGTGAAATCAAATTCCTATAGAGGATATAATCCAGGTAAATCCTATGGTAAAACATCATTAAAATCCTATAAAATTGGGTTCTTTCCTAGCACGTCTCTCTTCTGATCATCTTCTACTTTATTGAGTTTTATAATATACACTATCCCTCCTTTCTTGAGGGATTTCTTCAATTGCATAGTGTACAACATCTGGGGTTTGAATGCCCCCTGCTCACTATGAATTCTCAATCCTTTCTTGACTTTCTATGAATACTCGATCCATCTATCTTGGAAATTGATCAAGACTTTATGGGCCTATAACTAATCCATCCCTAGGATCACATCAAAGGCATGAAGTGTTCTGTGAAAAACCTCTTTTTGGGTATTTGAACAAAATATTTCCATTTAATATTAATAGGCTCAACCTAATTCTTCTCATAGTAGGTTCCCCACCAACTAAAGCAAACCCTTAGGGTTATGCACAATTATGAATATTTGAAAATTGGGTGAATATTAGGATTTCCAAAATTGGAAATTGGTGAATATGAGGACCCTCAATGTCGGCCCATTCACTTAAAATTTTTGAGACCAATGTTTTCTTAGGATCAATTTGTCATAATATATCCAAACATGGGCTTATTTGTACTCTTTGGAAATATCTTTTCAATATTGATCTAATGGTGGTGTCTTTATAAAGTTATAAGGTGATTCAATATGTCATAATTTGTCTCAAATATGACCTTATGTTTTAGGACTTCAAATGCCCCAATTTTTGGTGTGAATATGATTTATTTTATTTTCTTAGGATTCACCTTGATTTTGATTAGGATTCATCATTTTTACAAGTAAATTTTGATTCCAAACCCTTATGCATAACCCTGCAACCCCTTATAATTTTATCATGTCCCAAACTAAAAAATTTCATGGGGAATAGCCTTTTACTATAAAATAAACTTCTAATTCTCTCAATCAATATTTAGCTACATCCCCTTCACCTTCTCCATCAAAATTCGAGATACAAATGTTTTTCTGATACCTAGTCATTTACTTTTATAGAAGGGCTCTAGCTTAAAACTATTATGTAGTTATCCCATCAACTTGGACAACCTCTAATCCTATAGCTTAATATTTCTGATTTGCAATTGTTTCCAACACTTGTCTCATCTAATCCTACATGGCAGCAACCATAGTAGTGAGGTCTTCTACCCCTCTATTGGAATTTTCAAGATCCTCATCTCAAGTCTCTTCTTAAAAGTTATTTTGTTGAGTTTGTCTATGTTTAGACCTCTTTTTTTTTGTCTTAGGTGGTATTTTTAACTTGGTTATAGCCAAGAAAAATATTAGGCTACAACTTCACCTTAAATTATACCAGTAATTCAAACCACAATACATTGTTTTCTTGCAAAAAGCATCAATAATTTAATTAGGATGATATTCTAAGGTTATTATGTAACAACAATACCAAAGCCCATACTCACTATATATAAGGTATCGTAACATTAATTTCTCCTTGCAATTAATTCCATTTTATATTCTAGCAAGCAAAATATTCTAGGTCATCCCAACTCTAGTTTAAAATCTAAGCAAACTTTCATTGGAGACACCAAATTCCTTTAGTAAACAAGAAGATCTATACTCTCGTACCTAGAGCTATGATACCAAATATGATTACCCAAAATTTAGCTACAAGAAAAAACAAAGAAATAAAAGGTTTTTTTAATAAGATGAGGGATTCATAAACCCCTAATTAACTTTTAGATAAACTAATGCTTAAAATCCTCTATGTTTCCTGAAGAGCTACATATCACTAGATACCCTAACACAAGTCCATATATGTAGGCATATGATGTGTTACCACAAATAAGTTTATCCCTCTCATCACTCTTGATGAGCTAAACTTATCACCTTCACTCCATCAAAGGTATACTAGATAGTAAATCTAACAAAAACATAATTCATAAAGCATGGAAAGGAAACTAGAATGGAAGCAACATTTAAAGAAAATAAACATTAATTGAAAGGAGTTTAAATACAAAACATAGATAATCTAGAACAATTATTTAGAGGTACATCATCCAAGTAAATAAAATTATTACATGTAATAAAGTATGGTAAATCCTCCATACTCTTAAAGAACAATATATTACATCAATTTCAACAGGAAAATATCGCAAAAAATAATCTATTTGAGCATAAGAAAATTATTATAATTAGAATCAACTAACACATTGGTTCCAACTACCTCCTTGGTCCTCCTTAGCTTCCATTGATCATTTGAGGATAGTAGGGGATCAGGACACTCATGGTTCCATGATAGACATGCTTCTAAATGCATCTACTATGTTTATTGCCAAATTGCAACTATACAAATCAAATCAAAGTATATAACCATCTATTGCATAGTTGATATCATAAAAACCACCATATTTATTTCTCCTCTTATTATTCTATGAGAGTCTTATAAAAAATGCAACTAGATCACAACTCCTACTTTAATCAATTCCTTTCCAACATTTATTCAACAAATTAAAGTTCCATACCTTTAATATTTAAATAAGCAAGGTTTATTTATTTCATAAATCAAGTTCTATTAATTAATTCATAAATACTATTCCCTTCATTTCATAAATCAAAGTCCCATACCTTTAATCTATAAAATGAACTAATCTTTCATTTACATAATAAATCAAAGTTTTAACTCTTCAATTTAATAAATAAATTATTCGTTTCCTTTTTTTAATAAATCAAAGACCATAACTTTAGTTTAATAAATAAACTATTCTTTCATTTACTTCATAAATCAAAGACCCATACTTTTAATTTAATAAATAAACTATTATTTCCTTTACTTAATAAATCAAATACCCATACCTTCAATTTAATAAATAAACTATTATTTCCTTTACTTAATAAATCAAATACCCATACCTTCAATTTAATAAATAAACTATTATTTCCTTTACTTAATAAATCAAAGTCCTATCTCTTCAATTTAATAAATAAATTACTCTTTCCTTTTCTTAATAAATCAAAGTCCCATATCTTCAATTTAATAAATAAATTACTCTTGCCTTTACTTAATAAATCAAATAAAACTTATTTAATTAACTAAATAAATATTTATTCCCTCATATTTTTCATTTAAATAACATATTATTTAACTAAGTGAGTAAACTATAACTATCACTTTTCATTAAATGAACAAATAGTTTAATAATCCATTTAATTGGCCAACCATTAACATGCAATTAATTACCACCAGTTACCATGAGGAAGAACAAGTTAAAACAAGAATAAAACTTTGATGAAGTCCCAAAAGGTTAGCCTAGAAGCAACTCAAAGGAGGTACACTCAAACCCAAAATGCACTCCTTAACAAATCTAGGTCAGCTGAAAAGAATATGAACTTGCAACTACTGGGCATGATAGTTTCTTTAGCAGAGAAGTGGCCCTACAACTAAACCCAACAAGGATTACTAATGGGAATGGGTGCACCATGGATATGCCATATAGAGGTTGCAAACCCTTTTTCCCAACAAAATCCAGCAAGGCATCTTCAACATTCTTTGTAACCCCAAAAGGGATGCTCGAAAGAACTAGGGAAGAGAAACGACAATGGAAAATAGGTTTGAGTGAATTGTTATACGAGGTGTCCCAATGATTTGAGTAGTGATAGCACTTAGAAAAGGAGATAATGTGCCCCAACAACTGGCAATGTTGGACATCTAACAAAAGCCCAAAAAAGGATTTTGACTCCCTAGGCTTGACTAGAGGAATATATTAAGCACCGATAGCTCACCCTTGAATGCAAACAACACTTTTAGAGATAAGAGGGTGGCAACAGGTTATTGCCAAAACCATACCCAACACACACATACATGCTACCCAATAAGATAAAATAATGGAGAAAAAATAACATAGTTAAAAGCAAGATCAATGAGTGGCCCAATTAAATATTTTAAACAAACACTAAAACATAATCTAATTTAGCATAAGTACATGTAACTAGTCTTTGTTGGAAACAATGGATGAGCTTAAAAATCCAGCCATGTCCACAAGGCTAGGGAAAAAATATATATACTTGTTTTCAAATAGAAGGTAAACCAACTTGTGAATGCATGTAGATGAATCCCAAGATGTTTGAATTACTCACAGTTGTTCACTATGTTTTCTGGTTATCCTTTGATAGATCGAGTCCTTCTACCACCCTCGTATTATGTTTTTTTTTGTTCCCCTTTGTTATGCCTCCTCTTGCTCCTTTCTTCCAAGCTTAAGGAGAGATATCCTTTATTTTTCTACATCATCAGTCTTATCTCCCATTAAAACTCATCTATCTATCATTAATTCTATATCATCCTTTTGCGGTTGTAGATAGCCTTTTGGTTTAAAGAATCATTTTTCTCTTCCCAAAAATTACCATCAATGAAGCTACCTCTTCAACATCGGTGAAAGCTTCATATTACAACCTTGATCAAAATACCTTGAAATATAGTCTCATGAATCATATCTTGCAATCTCTTTTAATCAAAGAAATCCTATTATTTCTCACATAAATTTTTTTCCAACTTGCTTAATGAACTTCCATTATCATTTGTGTGAGAGATTCACTATCTATTTTAAATGAATTTCCATTATCATTCAAACAAATATTTAATAACTAATTTAAATGAATTTCCATTATCATTTAAATAAAACTTCTAATAATTAAATTAAATAAATTTCTATTATCATTTAAATAAAACTTCTATTACTTATAAAATGAAACTCTATTATCATTTCAAAATAAAAATTCTATTATTTATAAAGTGAAACTCTATCATAATTTAAAAATAAAACTTCTATTATTTATAAAATGAAACACTATCATCTTTTCAAAATAAAAATTCTATTATTTATAAAATGAAATTCTATTATCATTTTAAAATAAAACTTCTATTATTTATAAAATGAAACTCTATTATCATTTCAAAATAAAACTTCTATTATTTATAAAATGAAACTCTATCATCATTTTGTTAGGACCCCATCCTAACGTTACTTTGTAATTCTCATTATTATGTAATAACAAACTTCCAATGTGGGGGAATTCTATTATAATGTTATTTTGTAATTCATCGTAATGTATGTGGCAAATAAGGCACCTAGCCAAGTGGTGCCATCACATGTAACCATTATCAAGATTGTAACTGATGGTGCCATTGCATATAACCATTATCCAGATTGTAACCAATATTTGGTAGAATATTATAGCTCGAGTGGCATTTTACATGTAAGACAAGTGGTATTTTGCACGTAAAAAATATTGTCTTTTTTCATAGTTGAGTAGGCTAGAAACCTTGTACTAGGGGTTTTAAAATATCATGAAGGAGTTGTAGTTATTGGTTAAGCTAGATAGCCCATAAAGCATCTAGTGAAGTGAGGGGTGATCAGGTTCCAAAACCCAGGCCTCAGACAATACTCATGCACGGAATTGATCTCCCACACATCCTTGGGTGTATCAAGAGACCATTCTAGGGTGAAAAAAAATTTATCTAGTAGGAAGCTTTTTAGACTTGTATCATCCATATTCAATGGGATACAACATCCTGAAAGATTACCCTTTCATACTGTTAGAGAGGCAAATAACGTGTTCAAGGGTATGTGTGGAATCCTCCTTGAGTAGTGGCTTGAAATATTTTTCCAAGCACTATTGTTCATCATTGCGGTATAACAGAGGACCTATGGGTGTTACATACTCCTCTACCTAGTATACCCTGGTTCTGTTAAAAAATTCAACCTACAAAATACTCATTCCTATTCTGTTGAACCTCCTTTCACAATCCCCAAAAGTAAGCATACAATTAAAGACTTCCCTATCATATAAGAACACACTTTTCATGCACCAACATTGAGGACCGAGTCTGCAAGTGTCTGAAATGTTCTAGTACCAGTCATGTCAGTAACAGTAACAACCAAGTTAGTAATAGTAATAGTAATAGTAATAGTAAGCTATAATAATCAGAAAATACAAGTGGTCATAGTGTTATTTTTTTATTGCATGTATTTCAGCTATCTTTTAGTATTGCATGTGTGAAATTTATTTCAATAGTAGGTTCTTTACCCATTTCAAAATAAAAATTCTATTATTTATAAAATTAAACTCTATTATCAGTTCAAAATAAAACTTCTATTATTTACACTATAGAGAGTAAGAGGTTGTTAAGAAAACAAGGAGATTTCAAAGGTAACTCAAATTATGCATGGTTCTATTTCCTAAACCACCAATACAAATAGTGATGAAGTAAAATACAATCAAACATATGCAATCAGATAAAGAGGGAATATTTCCATCAACCTAATCACTTGTCTTAGCCCAAGATTTTATGATGACTAGTAGGACATCAAATGATTCTCAAAGTAGTTAGCTATTGATGATTATCCCTAACTGAA
The DNA here is from genome assembly GCA_028583015.1 of Wollemia nobilis. Taxonomy (NCBI): domain Eukaryota; kingdom Viridiplantae; phylum Streptophyta; class Pinopsida; order Araucariales; family Araucariaceae; genus Wollemia; species Wollemia nobilis. The sequence continues at coordinate 998,300 of JAQPPZ010002738.1, read as the reverse complement.
TGCATACATATATGAAGGTATCCATCAATGCTAACCTTTAGTTGCCTTAATCATCACTTACCTAACCTCAAGTACCCCCAATTATGGTGGATGATTCTACTTCTTCCACCTATGAGTGTACCTGATCTTGCACATTTGGTAATATGTTAGTAGTACAATGATCTTGTAAATAAACTATACATTACATAGTTGGTTCAATTGATGAACTTAGGTATTAAAGCATCATAGATTAATACATTGCTTCTTTGTGTCAAAAAACCTACCAGGTAGGGTCATAACAATAACTCCCTCTTCTCTTAGCTTACCTTTTTGTCCTATTTTGAGATGTTGATCTATCAATGACTTTAGAAAGTGTCAATCTAGAAAAGATGATATGGGTTCAACAGAATTTGCAAGCAAAATTCTCCCTATGAGTCACCAAAATGTGGGTGTTTTTTGTGTCCCTCTCATATATTTAATTTCCTTTATAATATATGACAAAATAACAGGAAATACAAGTATAAAAACATCCAAGTCAAGTTTTTCTACAGATGGAAGAAGGCTTAGGTGCAAGTAAGTGCCATAGAATTGTGACAAGACAGGACTCCGCTGGAGATGAAGACTGAGAAGGATCAAGTGCAAGTAAATATCATGAAATCATGATAATATAGGATTCCATTGGAAAAAAATATCGAGAAGGCTCAAGTGCAATTAAATGTCGTAGAATCATGACAAGATAGGAATTTGCTAGAGATAAAGATCAAGAAGGCTCAAATGTAAGTAAAGGTCATGAAATCATGACAAGATAGGATTTCACTGGAGATGAATATCGAGAAGACTCAAGTGCAAGTAAAGGTTGAAAAATCATGACAATATAGGATTCCACTAGATATGAAGACCAAGAAGGATCAAGTACAAGAAAATATCATGTAATCATGATAAAAAATTGTGTTGCATCCACCATACCCAGAAGTAGATCGAATATTTTATCAAAATACATGTTATAACCATTACAGATCAAGGGATATCAAGTTGGCTCAAGAATAAGGATTATCCTTGATTACAAGATTTTTTCCATCACTTTGTAGCATGCATGAAGCACTCAAATTAGTGGCTAGATATCAAACATCCTGTTCTTTTTTAGATCAACGTTGTTGCACAATGTTTTTCTTACCAAATTAGCCACATGGCATTTTGTTATAATGGTTTTAATATAAGACATTTTAGATGTATTGAACCATAGAGGTTATAAATAAGAGCATCAACCTATTTTTTAAGTTTTGGCTCTTAGGCATTTACAAGTTGTATGGATTAATACTTTTGGAAGGAGCAACACAATAAAGATATCCATTTAACCTATGGTTCAAATATCTTGCAGAACATGTATGTATGAATGGATGAATGTTTCTAATTTAGCTAAGTAAATGTGCATGATATTAATTCTACTTTCTGTATTCTTGTTCATGTTTATTTCTTAGTCTTGGAACTACTAATTTGTAAAGTTAAACACTGATTAGACATTATTCAATATATGATAAATGATTGGTTGGTCTGTTAGGATGTTGTAATAATTTCTTCGTTTCATGGTCTTATTTCATTTCTTGTTGTTGCTTAATCTACACCATATCAAGTTCTAGCCTTGGCTACATTTAAATCTCTTTCAAGCACTCTTCTCTCTCCCCCCATTATATTTTAGCTAGTTATATCTTCACAAATGAATAATCTTATTTGGAGATTGAACTGGTTAAGCCTTAAAATTTAACCATTCATTCAATGTTGGTCATGTATTGGGTGCAATAATCAACCATAGGTTTTCGAACTAATAGTTACCTTTCAGATTTTGTAGCAAGCTATCTAGAATTTTGAAGGTAGGGTCTTTCTTTGATTGTACCTTGTATATCTTAAAATCCTAACACAAATTCATACATTTAAAAATACGAGTTTGAACAAGGGAGGATGACATTGCAATGTATTCCTTGTTACCTTAAGTTAAAGGTTTCCCTTGCTCATCCTATTATGTGCATGGTTTAAGATGTTGAGAATTGACAAAAGGACAAGCTCCCCCCTACCCAAAGTAATAAAATCCCTTGATCCTTCATAAAAAATAGCAAGTATCCAAAAATAAAAGTGGTTTTCACCACTACAATAAATACCCTTGATCCTCATAAAAAATTATCAAGAATCCCCAATAAAATAAATTAAAAGAAATGAAGGGGAAACGAGATTGAATACCTGGAATTCTCAGTGTCCAAAAGATATGGTATGATATCCATTACAACAATAGTTTAAATGAAACCCACCTAGAAATGGGGTAGTATTACGCATGGCGATTTGTCTATCACATTAGCCTTCTTTTGTACTAACCAATATTAGCTTGTGGATGAGCTAGATTTTGGTGGCTTGTATTGACTAGTATTCTAATCCAAATACATCCAAAATTAGGATAATTATGACCATATTATGATCTTCATTACAACAATGGGATCTAATAGCCATCCTATCAATGGGGTAGTATTGTATCTCATCTCAATGAATACACTATGCACACACATGGATATTAAATATATGCGTCTTCCTAGTAGACTTTTATCTTTCTGAGTCTTGTGTAGTCATTATACATCATTTGACTAGTCAACTAGGGTGTTTGAGTTTCATGAAAACCATGTTGTTTCCCTATAGAATCCTTCTGGTCCACCATCCATATTTTACATTTTATCATCTTACATATGGTTGGATTTCAAATGTATGACTTTTATGAAAAGTTTAACATTTTAATTGATGATTGTTATACATTTTATGGTGATTTCATTTAGGTTTTTTTGCATATTAGATTCATTCATTATGTTTTAACATATAAATATAAATATTAAATTTTGCATCATCATTTCATTAGTCCATAATCTACATGCATACATCTAGGAATACATCTATGCATACATACTACAATGTCTAGGCATATATCCATCATCCACACCAACATCCATAAGTGCATCCATGCATAAAATAAAAATATAAAATAAACACATGATAGGCCATAAAACATGATATCATATATCTATATATATATATATATATTTGTACATCATGATGCAAAAATACCCACAGGCTACAATAGAATGGATCCTTGGATCTCATACTCAAAAGAGAACAATAACAAGTTCCTATCAAGTGGGGTCCATGCCCTTAGAATCACTTCCACCTTTCACCTCATCTCTATGATGCTTTCTTGAACTATTGGATATTAAAGCCTCCATACCAACTATTGATCTAGGATCTCGTATCCTCACTAAAGGTACCCTAGTCTCACTACATCATATCTGGTGAGATCCTCCTATTGAAGAGTGAACAGGTAGGTGACCACCAAGTTTCCCTACCTCATATTCCAAATCTTGGATATAGGTCCCATCATACTGATATTGTGCTTGATAGTCACTCATTAGCATATATTATCTACCTACCTCATCCTGTAGTCTCACTACATTTTCAAGCTCTATATGTATACTATCAGTGTGTTCTCTTAATCCTAGGTATCCTCATCACCCCCACATTCATCCTACAAATAACATATTATAAATACCTCCTCCCACTCCCCCTACATGTGATGATGTAATCGTTGCTCTCCCTAGTCTGCCTTGTCCCTTAAGTCCCCCTCCTCCATAGTACCAGTCTATCCACCCATCGATCCACCACCCTACCATACTTATGTGATCCACCATGCATCATACTCTACATTCATGTTTGGGTCCTCTACCCCTAGATTTATTAGCAGTTGATCCACATCCTCACTCACTATCTCAACATGTAGCCACTCTAATTGAGCCTCATCTCCCTAGCACCAATAAATAACATGCTCACCAAGTTTATCCTGATGAACCCTAAACTACTAAAAAATGTGAGCATATTGGAAGTACTCTCGCTTTGTACCATGGTGCCCAATCACCCATCACCCACATATCACATGCCTCATCTAGTCTATTGCCTTGATCCATGGTGGAAATTCTTTGTAGGGCTACCATATCACCTACCCTAGCCTCAGTCCCTCAAAATACTTTATATAATGGGTAATCCTACTTGAGTGGGAATGCCTTCAACCCCGCTAATAATCCTAACACCATCAAGCTACATAGCCAATATACCTATCAATCATTTAAGCTTGCATCATCCAAGGAAGCCCATCTAGCCTATCCACCCAAATATGCTCCCACCCCTAGATCTTAAGAAGGAAGCTGCAACCCAATACATGATTACTCTAATGATGAATCTCATATAGCTCATAATACAAATTAGCCAATAAAGTAGTACCCTAGGCCATGACCAGGGTATCTTGAATGGTGCACTCCACCAAATCCTATGATATCTCAAGGAGGTTCCATGGGAACCTCACTCTTGAAGAATTAGGTAGTAAGATGTTTGACATGATTGACATCACCACCACATGTCTCCTCATCAAAACATCTACATCATACCATACCTCCACTAGCACCTCATAACTATACAAGCTCTATTGAGCTACCTCCCAATCCTCCACAAATACCCTTTAGAGCACTCTGCTCTATTGACTAATTTGTGTGGAGATGATGGAGCATCCTTTCATCGAAACACAGAGAATCATGTAGACATCCTCCAATGACACTATCATATCACAAGTCAAAATATGGAATGTGTTCATCTGAATATTCTAATGATATTTAAGGGTAGTCAAATAGGCATGATCCAACATCACTATCTCTAGCCTTGTCACTTGCATAAGTCCAATGGCTTAAATCCATTCCCAATCAGCATCAGATAGTTGACCATGCACACTCTCAAATATCATGGGAAATTTATTATGAGATTTAATAAGTTGTACCACATGACAATCATCTTAGCTAAAAAACAATAAAAAAATACATGGAAAAATTCACCTCCAATGAGGTCGTCTCATCCCAAGACAGTCTCTCCTTGAGGTCATATCAGACCAAAACAACCTTCGTAACGATTAACATTCAGATCGTTGCAATTCAAATAGGGCCATCCCATCCAGATATGGCCCCCAACCCCATAAGAGGGACCGTATGACCTTGATATGACCCCCATATCAGGGCAATTGCAATCCAAAAATACATGCAAAAAAAAACAAAATTAAACATACAAAAGCACAAGAATAATAACCTACACTTTTAATCTATGGTGTGATTCCTTGCCTTTATTTTTTGGTGATGTTCATTTTTTGCTTTTATTAGTGAGGTTAATTTTAATTTATGAGGTAACAAAGGAGATAATATGGTGTTTACCTTTCTCGTTTTGACTCCTCTGATCATAGAACTCTTGGGTTGGTCCATAATGGAATCTGACCAACATTTCGGAAATGCTTCATTTCAAAAGTTGTTCTCCTCCTCCTAGCCTTCCTTTTTCTCCATTTGCTAGTTGTGCAAATGACATTAGAAAAGTGTTAATTTTTATTTTATATTTTCAATTTTGTGCGACCATATCGAGGTCAGACGATTACAATTGTTGTGATCGTAACACCAAGAGACAACCACCAAATTTGCAAAAAAAAAAATCCAAAGGAAATTAATCCCTTTGGTCAAAAACAAAAGGCTATAAAGGTACCCAAATTATTTTGGTCAAAATAAATACAAAAGGCCCCAAAGGTACCCAAATTCCTTTGGTCAAATTCAAACCAAATCAAAAGCTCCAAAGGAAATTAACCCCTTTGGTCAAAATAAATTCAAAAATGCTCCAAAGGTACGCAAAATTTCTTTGGTCAAAATCAATTCAAAGTGCTCCAAAGGAACTTTACCCCTTTGGTCAAATCAAAAAGGCCCCAAAGGTACCCAAATTCCTTTGGTCAAATTCAATCCAAAAGGCTCCAAAGGCACCTAACCCCTTTGGTCACATCAAATACAAAAAGCTCTAAAGGCATCTAATCCCTTTGGCCACATCAAATCCAAAAAGCTTTAGTGAACATCATATCTAGTGATTTACTCTAGTCACTTGGTGGTTGTAGCGATTGGTTATGCATGCAATTTGGTAGGATGAGTAAATTACCAAAATGCCACAAAAAAGAAACTAATAAAGTGGGTAAAACTTAAGGTTGTAATGAGGTCATGAGCCCTCTAATACTTGCAATTGTATTAGAAACACAAATCAAGCCATTTTGGTCAAGCGACTCATCACTTTCATCATTCTTTTCTATTTTCTCACTGATTCGTTGCTTGAGGGGGTAGTCATATAATCATAAAATTCATAATCAAATCAATAATAAAACACTGAATCATACAAATTGCATTCATTCAAGAATTATTTCCAAATACTATCATGTACCCTCCTTTCTTGGGGTAATCAACAAGCAAAAATAAATTTTAAAAAAATGACAATGGGCAGTTGAAACTACCTGTTTGGTATACCTAAGGTCATCGCCTATAGGCTAGATATTATCTGCCCATGACTAAAAGGTCTACTGAAACCAAGTACTTCAACTTTTCAAAAGTAATGATTAAAAATGCATGCTCTTTCCATGATTGGGGCATCTAATATTGATCATATCAATGAACATCATCAACCCTCAATTTGACTCTAGGTCATCTATTTTTTCTCCACGTTGTACTTTCACACAACACATCCCAAAAAGAAGCACTTGTATATACATAAAACATGTCATGTTGAGGAGAATACCTATATGGACTCCTTTTTTAGACTATATGATCCACATTGGGCAACCTTAGGGCTCAAACAATGCTTTTCACCACTCAAACAGGGAATATTTCCCTTTCTAGCCATGGTTGTCCCTCCAAGGGATGGCCTCCAGAGGTTGTCTCACCCTGAGACGACCCCTAGTCAGGGTCATCTCACCTCAAGACAATCATGCCAAAAGTAATATTAAAAGAGTAGGATATAACCTATAGCTAAAACTACTAGTTATACTTGTGCATGAACTTGTGTTGCAATTTAGCACATTCATGAGCCTTGATTAGAATAATCACATGACATAGTTACTTGCATATTGATTTTCAAGATAAACATTCACTTTTATTAATGTGGCTTGCCTCTTTAATTTTTTTTTGTGTATGGTTGTGCTATTATTATATTCCTTATGGGGAATCTATATAATAGCACTAAACCCTTAATCAAAATATATACAGAGTTATCAAGTTTTTAAGAAATAGAGTGTTGTTGTATTTTCACCATGAACTTTCACATCTAAAGGGTTTACAATTTCAAATCTTCAACCCCTATTGATGTTGGAAATTATGGTGCCATATCTCTTTAGAGATTGAAACTACATTTACATCATTCTCATGATCCAAGATTCCTATTTCAAAGACTGATCCAGACATAGTAAGTCGTTTCCATGAACACACCAATCGGTTGACCAAACCATAGATTGAACCCAAGAGTCACCCTGCAATCGACATAAAAAAAAACTTACAGGTTAGAATCCATATTTCTTAGAGATGACCTATAGATATAGTCATCCCACATTAATATGGCCCGTAGCTTATAGATCTTTTTATTAGTTTTCTTTAAGTAGAATTTTAGCATAGCTTATTTCTTTATTTTTAGAGTACTTTAATTTATATTCATACATTTAATCTCACATTATTTATAGCATTTATTATCATTAATATGAGCCCTATCTCAAAGGACTCCTCATATGCTACTAATATCTTTGCTTTCCTTGTGTGCAAGTGATATATCTATGAGGGAAGAGGAGTACCAGACCTTTTCACATCAATCATAGTTACAATCATGAAAAACCTACCCTAAATCATTTTGTAGGTGTGAGGAAGATCCTGTGGAGTACATCCAAAATATTTTTATTGTAACTCATTGTATCATATTGGTAGCAAATACCTCATAGGGATATTATTGTAACCTCCTTGAAAATAATGAATATTAATAATAAAAAGGGCACCATCATTCACCTCTATATCTTGTTCTTATATTTGTGGTTTTAGTATTATTGCTATCTCTCAATATTTTATTTGCATGGATGTATGGTCTTTTTCTACAATTCAACTAGTGTTGTTGAAATATCGTTTCCTCAGATAGTACTACCAAATGGAAATTTTTAAAATATTCTTCTTCTTGTTTTGCCATTAGAAATTGTTTACCTTATCAAAGAGTCACATTTTTATTGTTGTTGTTATTGAATATCATTGATAGTGGTAAGCTTAAGGTGTATTGAGGTTATTTTATGTCAGGCATCATTACGCTTTTGACTATGTTGAATAGTAGACCATTAGGTTTAATTTTGGATTTTTTGCATAGCTCATATTAATTAAAAGAATAATTCAAGGATGATTTTAGAGAGATCCTAGTCCAAATCTATCGAACCAAAAGGATGGTCTATGGAAAGCAATGCTAAAAAATTGGCATCGAGTTTAGAAAGGATGAACACTACTGATTAGTAAGGACTGGAGAGATCCATTTTAGGTTTAACAATGGTTGTTATTTGTATTAAAGGAAGAATATAGAACTTACTATGGAATTTGTGGAACTTGTATGTTGATTAAGGGATATTTCATATGTGAAACACCCTTTTTTAAAAGAAGATTTGTAGTTTAATTAGGATAAATATATTCCTAAATGTTTAGCATATGAACTAATGATAGGATTATGGTTATAGAAAAATGGGTTGTTGTTCTCTTAAACAACTGAGTAATATTGTTTGATGTACACCGTATAAAACTAAGGGTCAAGAGTTAGCCTTTTAGCATAAAGCTTGACCTGTGATTTAATTTGTGTGACAAAATGTATCCACCTATCATGGGTAATGGATGCTTAGGGGTGTCATCATTTCAGTAATGGATATTGATTAAATTTATGGTTTTAATCAAGAATTTTTTATTAAAGTTACTGAATGATGGATTTAATAAAAAAATACTGATTAAAACCATACTTTGACTGAGAGCTAGTGACCTGATTTGAAATAAAGTTAATGGACATATTTATGGTGTATTTCTTCCTTACGAGTAATGACACTCTTAAGATATGAGAAAGGCATATTGAAAGGATTTGAGCCATTGTATATATATATTTTATAAATTAAATAATATGAAGGATAAATTTAAGGTTGAGTTTTCCTTCGAGGTTTTTCCCAAGGTAAATGTATTGTTGTGGCTTTCTTGTGGAGATTGTTATTATAGAAATGCTTTGATTTATGAACTGATGAAATAGATGTACTTTGCAATGCTTTTTTATTTATCTTAAAGAATATAGTTAAAATCATTAATATGGAAATTTAAATGAACCATGGACTGAACATACCTTTTTTATGAGTTGGAATGTGTGAACAATTATGGCCCAATGCTCAATTAGGTTATAGCAATTTTGGTTTATATATTTATGTGTAAATATGAATAATATATTTATATAAATATATTATGTCAAAGATATAACATTAAAGGAGTGTTTTTAGATGCATTCTATAACTTAAAGAGTAATGGTTCTTTGTTAAACTCTATCTTAGTATGGATAACCATTAATGGATAGAAAGTGGCTCATGAGATAGAAATCATTGTGTAAGGCTATTATTGCCATTCAAAACGTGCCTCACATATTTAATATAATATTTCTAATATTTAAAGGAAGAACATTATATTATCCTTTAGTAATAGGATTGGAATAATTACTTGTAATGGTTAATTATTTAAGTGGATAAGTTGTAAAACACATAATATTGAAGTAAGGACTTCTTGAGTATGATTTGGAAGAAACATAGTAATCGATATGCTAGCTCATTATAATAATGAGAGAGATAGCTGACTCCTTTTATACTAGGTACTTGATTATATGGATTTATGTAATGTGCATGGATGGTGTGCTTCTTTCGATAGAATGAAAGAAGACTAACTAGCTCGTGGGATCCAATAATGAGGATAATTGGTGAATTAAGGACTGGTACCTAGTACATTCATTTAGAAGGATTTATGTGGAATGTAGAGATGGTTGTACCTTAGGGTAACTGAATGGAAATTATTAGGTGGAGTGATGATGATTTTATTATAGTAATATATATATATATATATATATATAGAGAGAGAGAGAGAGAGATATATTGGGAATTTAGGTTTGTGACATTTGGTATCAGAGAGCTATAAAAATTTCCTTGCACAAGAATATATGGGGGTGTAATAGGATGTGCACCATGTAAAGGTTATACCTTTACAAGAAATGTATTTGTTAGTAGACCTCGTTTGCCTAGTTAGGATAACTAGGAATATATTTTCTTGTAGGTGAACCTATTCAAAGAAATAAATAGGAAATGACTTCTACTATCTCTCTTGTGTGTGGCCAAGGACAATGCCACCCAAGATAATGAGAGGGAGTGCTATCCCATTGATGAGGTAGATATGACAAAATAATATAGAGGTTGGTACCATAGATATAGGAATATATGCTCCTAATAATGATAGGTAGGATCTTACAAAAATAATTGCCTTACCTAGAGAATAAATGGACGCATAAAAAAAATTATTAGAAGCTATAGTGAATCAATATTCACAAGATAGGAGTTTTAGGATGGGATGAGAGAATAAACCCTTACAGAGGCACATCAGGAAAGGGTCTAATTAGAGGTCGAGTTAGATAAATATATTAAACATCTAAAATATTATAAGTTTAGTGGAGAGGAAGATGGTGACAAAGCCAAAGCTTGACTAAAAGAGATAGAAACCTACTATAATATTAAGAACTATTCCAATGGTACCTAAACATCCTATGCTAGTTTGCATTTGTAAGAGGTTAGTTGTATTGGTAGGAAACAAATAGTGGAGAACTAGAGATTGAGGTGGCAGTTCATTTAAAATGGGATAACTTTGTGATAGAATTCAAAGAAATATTCCTTATCGAACACTTCTACAGCCAAAAATTGGAAGAGTTTACCAAACTTATCCAAGGGACTAGGATTGTGGAGGTGTACTAAAAAAAATCATCAAGCTACTAAAGTATGTGCCCACATATAATGAGAAAATGAATATACATAAGTTTATACTAGGGAAAAATCCTAGAATAGGGTATGAAGTGAACATGCAGGAACCTAGTACTCTTCAAAAGGCTTATGATCTAGCTAGGAAATTTGAAACTTATCTCAAGCCTTACTTCAATTATGAAAGGGCATTGGAGCAAGACAAAGATTCACTAAGAAAAAATAGTACATGATTCATGAAATGGGAACATGAACAAGCAAACAAGAGTTTCCTTAAACAAGGCCAAAGGAATGACCAAAAACAAGGAAATTTTAGAAAAAGGTTCAAGGTGAAGTACCTCAATTTTAACAATCACAAAAATGGGAATAGTAGAGCACCAGCACAAGGTTAGGCCAATACCTCACAAGTATGAAAATAGAAGATGGATAGAAGTAGAAAACACATCTAGGACCCAAAACAAGATGTTATGAATATGGTAGTATGTATTACACCAACAAATATCTACTTAAAGTAGGGTCAAGTTCAAAAGGAAAGGAGCCAACCTATAAATAACCCACACACAAGATCTATGCAACAATAGGAAGTTAGAATTTAGAGGTACAAGCTACACCACTGCTAATAAAAGGTAAGATATTTGGTAGAAATGTTAGAATTTTGATTGATAGTGGTGCCATAGATAGTTTTTTTCCACTAGCTTAAAAAAAGATATACCAAAAAGACCAGGAATATTGACACATGGTTGGAATATAGAGTATAACTCAAGGTAGACCTACTCTATAGATATGTGTTACCCTATAGCTAAACTTATCTTACCTAGTGGCACAACTTTAGGTTACCTTTATGTAGCATCGTTGCATGCTTTTGATGTAGTGCTAGGAATATATTGGTTGCAAGTACATAAGGTTGAAATAAATTACCAAGATATATGGATTGAATAATTAAAATATGGTAGGAAAGTACAAAGAGTGTAAAACCTATAGGGGTATTTTTGAACCCAGATCCTCTTTGCAATGCAAATTAAGAAGGCAATGAAGATAAGAGGAACAATTTATGTAGTGAATTTGAATGAGATAGGAGAGGAAAATAAGGAAGAGATGTTTGAGAGACACCTAGTTATTTACGAGTTCAGGGATGTATTTCTAGAGAATTTACCTAGATTACCCTCTAAACGTAAATTTTATTTCACCATTGAAATTCAACCTAGAACATAACCTATTCATAGAGCTCCTTATAGAATGAATCCAATTGATATGAAAGAATTGAAATTACAGTTGCAAGGATTACTGGAAAGGGACTCATTAGAACAAGTGTGTCACCATGGCATGCACCAATACTATTTATCAATAAAAATGATGGTTCCTTATGACTATGTATAGACTATAGTGTTAACTTTTGATGAATGAGCCTTGAGAGATAACAATCACAAGATGCAGAATAACTTGAAAGAAATTAAATCTACTAGATGACTAAAGTATGTTGTAAATATAAATCATATAAAAAATTACAATGTAGCTATGGAGGAAATGAACACTCCATTAAAAAATCTATTGATCTACATTGTATCCATCACCAATGAGTGGTGAGGCATATATAACTACATTATCTACTAAGCTACGCTATCTGACTGTGTCCCTTAACTCTCTTACTATCTATCTAAGAGGCCATCCTTATATAGGTAAAATCAGATACTTGTCCAACACTCTATTTAGTTGTGTAAGGGACAAATTGCACATTGACACTTGCATTTATTACATTGCATGAAGTAACTAGATAACTTGCACAAAAAGTAATCTAAATATGTATCTTGGAGGATACATTTACATAACCCAAATGATGGAATAGACTCTATTTCCAACACCCCCTTGTATTACATTATTTAGTTATTGAAGACTTTAGTATTCAATATGGATCTTCTTCATCATCTTCTGCTTGATATTTGTTGTCTTCTTCCTCTCTATGAGTGATTAGACCAGTCGGTAGCCTAACTCACGCTAGGGCACTGTGTTGCTAGAGGTTAAGGGGTCCAATATATTCGATGTAATTTTACTGAAGTGTTAAAGACATAGTTACAAAGGATTTAAATATTTTTTTTGCAGCTTTCGTTCCATCCATTGGAGTAGCCCAGTCAATTACCAAGCTTGCATGGAGCGTTGTTGTGTAATATTTTATGAATTTGAATCTCTTCGATGTCATTTTGCTAAAGAATTGAATACAGAGCATCGAAGGAATTAAATATTATTTGGTACCCTTTGGTTTCATGTGTTGCGTTAGTGCAGTTGGTCACTAGCCCAAATTAGGGTGCTGCACTTCTAGAGGTCAAGGGATCAAATACTATTTACGGTTGTGCAAGGTATTTATAAATTTTGTTTTATTAAATTTGATAAAAAGGGAGATATAAGGCATAGTATTGGAGATTAATTTTTGCAAATGATAAAATATGAGATATAAGGCATAGTATTGTGATTTGATTTTTGCAAATTAGAAAAGGGGAAATATAAGGTGTAATGCTATGATCTACTTTTTGCAAATTATAAAAGGGGAGATATAAGGTGTAATGTTGTGATTTAATTTTTACAAGGGGGATGTTGTTAGTATACAGTTCTATTTTTGCAAATCATAAAAAAGGATATAAAGAAGATGTTGTTAGAATAAAGCTTTATATTGTAATTTTCAAAAGGGAGATATAAGGAGTTATTTTTAAGTTTTATTATGTATGTTTTGAAATAAGTTATAATGGTTTAAAAGTGGTTGATTTGATATTTTAATCAAGAAGGAAAAAAAAGAATTATTTTCCATATTTGAAAATCACATGCAAAGGAAGATCATAATCACTGAGGTAGATTTGGAGGGCACAGATTTGAAACAAGTCAAGGTTTCAAGTACACATATTCACCCAAGCATTCAATTGACAAGGAATAAAAATTCAACCATTTTAATAAGGAAATTTGCACATTATAGTGGAATAAGAGTAAGGTATTAGCATCTCCAAATCAACACACAAGTAAGTTAGCCAATGTGAGACTTGATCTACCTTTATAATGCCATAAATGTGAGATATGTGGAAGCAACAGACATAATGGATGTAAAAAACATGTTGGTTATTTTAAGCTTACTATAGTAATGCATATCATTATCCATATGCTCTTGAATATCTCTTGGTATAATATGTGTGTATTATTGTTAGTTGAAGAAGAAAAAATAAAAATTATAGATCATATTTGTGATAAGATTTATGCATTGTTTATGACTGGATTTGGGAGTAGATGAGCAATGTTTGTGAGTAGATTTGTGAAATGTTTTGGAGCAGATTAGAGTAGTGTTTGTGAGCAGATCTGAGTAGTATTTATGAGCAGGTTTTGGAGAATATTTGAGTAGGTTTTATGAGTAGGCTTTAGAGAAAATTTGAGTAGGTTCTGTGAGAAGGCTTTAGATTAGATTTGTGCAAGTTTTGTAAGATAGTTTTGGAGCAGATTTGAGCAGGTTTTGTGAGTAGGTTTTGGAACAGATTTGAGAAGTATTTGTGATCAATATTTGAGGATAGACCTAAGTAGATTTTTGACTAAAATTGGGCTAGGGAATTGGTGTCGATAAAATTAAGAGGGGATTGGTGTCTCCTATGGATTGGTGTACATGAAATTGAGAGGGGATTGGTATCTCCTATGGAATGGTATCCACAAAATTAATATGGGATTGATGTCTCCTGTGGATTGGTGTCTCCTATGGATTGGTGTACATGAACTTGAGAGGGGATTGGTGTCTCCTATAGATTTGTGTCCACAAACTGGTATAAGGGGATTGGTGTCTCCTGTGGATTGGTGTCCATGAACTTGTATAAGGGATTGGTGTCTCCTGTGGATTTGTGCCCACAAATTTATTAAAGAAATATATAAGCAATATTTTACCATGGTTTTTTCTCAAGAGGGTTTTTCCACAAAATATTTTCCTCTTATATGTGTTATGATTTGTGCATTATTTTATTATTGCATTGATATTATTTGAAGTTATTGCTTTGGTAAGAAAAGTTAAAAGTTTTATCTTATACTGTTCACCCCCCCTCTTAGTATAAGCTTGTGTTCTTCAATTGGTATCAGAGTGTGTTCCTTCGTGAAAGCATAACAACTTGAAGGAATATCTTGTAAGAACACGCATGGATGACAAAGAAGGTTTTTCATCAAACATGGCTCCATTGTTTTATGGGACTAATTATGCTTTATAGATAATAAGAATGAAAAATTATTTGATGGCACATGGCTATGATATATGGCAATCCATTGAGGATGGGTTCACACCACCTACAACTCCTCCCATAGATAAAAGTGACAAGAAACCATATGAAAATAATGTCGGGGTAATAAATGCAATATTAAGTGGATTATGTGCATAAGATTTTGTGAAAGTCATGCAATGCTAGCAAAATAAATATGGTACAAGTTACAAAGAACATATGAAGGAGATGAAAAGGTTAAAATGGTAAAAATTCAAACCCACAAGAGGAAGTTTGAAGACTTGAAGATGAAATATGAAGAAAATATTGCTCAATATCTACTCCGTGTTGATGAGGTTGTCAACACCATTCATGTACTTGGAGAAAGCATTGAAGACTCTATTGTTCAGAAAATCTTAAGGTCACTTCCCATGAGATTTGATGCAAAAGTTTCAACAATAGAAGAGATGAAGGATATTAAAATATTAAGCATGGATGAGATACATGGAATTATCACAAATTATGATATGAGGACTAAAAAATATCAAACATCCATAAGGGAAGCATCATTTAAAGCTTTAAGAAATATAAATAATAAGGAACCAGAATCAAGTGAAGAATCAAGCAGTAGAGAAGAAGCTAACTTCATGCAAAGGAATAAGAAGGGTCCAAGAAAACATAAAGGTATGCATTCTGTGAAATTTTTTAATTATGGTAATCTTTTTCACTATGCATATAATTACCCACAAGCTAGAAGTAGCAGCAGTGAAGAAGAAAAATAATATGATAAAAAGAAAGAAATAAAATTTTATCACGAAAGGAAAAATAGGTATGGTCAAAACAAACATGAGAAGAAGATATTTTAAAGACACAAGAAAAGTTTTTATGTTGAAGAAGCAAGCAGTTCTTCCATTAGTAGTGATGAAATTCTCTTAAATAGTGAAAGAGAAGAAATCCTATTTTTGGCCATAGAAGAGAAAGAAGATGCTCCTATTGTCAAATACCAAGAAGAAGAGAAATATTAAATAGTGAAAAGGAAGCCATAGTTGGCATAGAAGTGGAAATTATTGTTGCTCTTGAAGAGTTGAAGAGGGTTAGAAAGAAGAACTCAAGATTGAAGGCTCAAGTACAAGCGGATGAGAAGATAACGATAAAGTTGTCACAAGAACTCATTGACTTAAAAATTAAAATTGAAGAGGTAAGAAGAATTGAAAAATGTATGGTTGAATAGTTAAAGGTAAAAGATCTAGAACATGAAAGTCTAAGGAAGGTACTTGAAAAAATTAATGATAAGATATATCAGTTTATGAAAATTTCAAAAATCTTGGATGATATTATCAAATTACAGATATATCCATTTATAAATACTGGACTTGGTTTTAAAGAATTTCAAAAGAAACAAAAGGGGATTCAAGCTCAAAAGAAACAAAAGCATCAAAGAAAGTAATTGAAGAATAGCTTAATATCTATGCTGATATGTTGAGAAGTGGAAGCATCAATGAGGAAGAAAACAAAGCACCATCAAGGGACAATGACCATCATAGAAAAATCAATGAGATAACCATGCATATCCTCCAATGCAATCAGACAGGATTCAATATCTCTTTCATGGTTATTGTTTCTCATATAACCATTTTGGTCATAAATTTGTAAATTGCAGGATCAATGTTATGAATGATTTTGGTTTCAACAAGAAGAATTTGATGACAACACAGACACACTGAGAATGTAAAACACAAAAAATTAGTAATACAAAGAATCACTCCAGCTCTTAATGAAACTTTTCAAAAAAAAATTACAATCCTAGCCAACAGGTGTAGTCTTCTTGTTTTGAGGACCCCCTTTTCCTCTATGCACCACCTGCTTCTATAACCATGTCTCCATATCTTTCCAAGTCCTGATCCTCTAGGCCATAAATGACCCATTGCCCCATAATACATCCTACCTGATTGAACCTTTACATCTTTCCCTAACTGGAAACTGCCACCGAGTTAGTCGTAGATACATGCATTGATGAGTTGTTTGACTTCTGGGCCCAGTATTCGAATGGCCGCCATGCTCAACAAGATTACTGGGCAAGAAATCATGCATTAATGGAGCCTAGACCGCCTCAAAAAACACCATCTAGGAATGCAGGCTTTTTCAAATGGTGAACCAGAAGTTTGTCACGATATAGCGACATGTCGCGATATCGTGACATTTTCCTTCCTTGCAGCATTTCTTTCATTTCGGTCACGATATTGCGACATGTCGCGATATCACAACATTTTATTTTTCTTGCAGCATGTCTTTCCTTTGGGTCACGATATGTCACGATATCGTGACATATTATTTTTCTTGTAGCATGTCTTTCCTTCGGGTCACGATATCATGACATGTCGCGACATCGTGACATTTTCCTTCCTTGTTGTCTTCCTTTTCTATGGGTCGCGATATCACGACATCTTGCTTTCTACTTTCTTCTCACCATTTCGAGTCGTGAAATCATGACAGCTTGGCCTTCTGCCTTCACCCTCTGCTTTGGGTCGTGAAATTGTGACATGTCGTGATATCACGACAGTTTGCTTCCTAGCTGTCTTTCTGCTTCTTCGGTCACGAAATCACATGTCATGAAATCGTGACATTTTCTCCTCTGGACCTTCCTGCTTTCTTTCGGTCGTGATTTCGTGACATGTCATGAAATTGTGACATTTTCTCCTCTGGCCCTTCCTGCTTTCTTTCAGTCGTAATTTTGTGACATGTCATGAAATCGCGACATTTTCTTCGGATGCACTCTCTCTCCTTATTTGGTCATGATTTCGTGACATGTCACAAAATCATGACAAATTCTACGGATGCCTTCTTTCTCCTACTTCGGTCGCAATTTCGTGACATGTCATGAAATCGTGACATTTTTCACTCTTACACCTTGCTTCGTCCTTTTGTCGCAATAATGTGACCTATCATGATATCGCAACACTTTTCCTCCCTTGCATCTTCTTTCGTCTTCTGGTCACGATTTCACGACATGTCACAAAATTGTGACATTTTCGCTCCTCGCCTTCTCTCTCCTTCCTGAGTCGCAAAAATGTGACATGTCACGATATCGCGATACCTTTTGCTTGATGCCTTCTCTCTCCTTCCTGAGTCATGATAATGTGACATGTTGCGATATCACGACACTTTTTTCTCGATGCATTCTCTCTCCTTCTTGAGTCGCGATAATGTGACATGTCACTATATCATGACACTTTTTGCTTGGTGCCTTCTCTCGCCTTCCTGAGTTGCAAAAACATGACATGTCATGATATCGCGACGCTTTTTCTGTCGCGATATCGCGACATCAAGGCAAACACTTAAAAAAAAAATGCAAGATTGCTCGACTACCACTAGATGCTCTTGCTTCAGACACCCGAGGTGGATTGAGAAGTTTCCTTCACTTCTATACTATTGGAGGAAGACCCAGGTGGTTGACCTCTATTTTTGACAACCAAGTTACATCTTCGATAGACCTGTCCTTCCATTTGACCAGGTATTCAGAATACTGCCTGTTCTTGGTACTTCTACCCATTCGAGTGTCTAGTATTTCCTCGATCTCGTCTGTTGTTGGGGTAGATGTCAGAATACTCCATAATTCTAAACTCAGTGTCTTGCTACTACATCCTTCATGATATTCTATCAAATTTGCAATGTTAAAAATAGGTGACATATTCAGCTCGCTTGGCAGTTCCACTTCATAGGCATTTCTTGAATCTCTTTTACCTATGATCCTGCATGGTCCAAACCTCTTCATCTTCAGCTTGTTGTAGGTTTTGCTAGGAAACCTTTCCTTTATCAAGTGAACCATGACCTCATCACCCACTTAGAACTCCTTAAAACATCGCTTCTGATCAACCTTGGCTTTGTACTGAGTATTCATCTTACTGATATGCTATTTTACCTCTTCATGTAAACTCTTTATGTGCTCTGCAAAATCTTCACCCTCAGCACTACTCTTTTCTCCCTTACCCATCATTCTCAACTCGGAAGCATTCCTTGGGTTGTTCCCATACACAATATGGAATGGGTATTTACCAGTACTCCTATTGATGGAATTGTTGTAAGCAAATTTTGCCTGTGGCAAAACCAAATCCCATCCTTTGGGCTTGTCTCCTACCAGGCATCTTAGAATATTATACAAACTTCTGTTCACCACCTCTATTTGTCCATCAATTTGCGGATGGTATGCAGAACTGAACTTCAAATCTATTTTTAGCTGCTTCCACAAAGTCCTCCAGAAATAACCCACAAATTTGGTATCTCTGTTAGATACTATACTCTTGGGTAGACCATGAATGTGTACCACCTCCTTGAAAAACAAGCCTGCAATATGAACTGCATCACTCATTTTCTGACATGGGATAAAATGAGCCATCTTCGAAAACCTGTCCACCACAACAAAAATGGAGTCACTCCCTCATTGTGTCCTTGGTAGGCTGAGAACAAAATCCATACTGATGTCCTCCTATGGCCTCTCTGGCACAGGTAATGGCTGATACAATCCTGTATTCTGTCTCACTCCCTTAGCCATCTAGCATATTCTACAACCCTGCATAAATTTAGTCACATATTGCAGCAACCGTGGCCAATGGTAGTTTTCACTAACAAGGGAAATGGTCTTATCTCGACCAAAATGTCCAGCTAGCCCTCCACTATGCTTCTCCTTTATTATATTCTCCCTCATCAAACTCCATGGAATGCATAATTGACCTCCTTTGAACAACATCCCATATTGGATCAAGAAATCTAGCCACTTGGTCCTGTCCAAAGTAACAGGTGTCAAGCAAGCCTTCTAGGTTTCTATAAAATCAGGATCTTTAGGGTACAAACCCTTCAGTTCATCAAATCTTACCACTTCCACCTTCATTTTTGTCACCAAACATTGCCTTCTGCTTAAGGCATCTGCAACTCTATTGGACTTTCCACTCCTGTTCTTCAACACAAAGGTATAACTCTGTAGAAACTCAACCCACTTCAGGTGCCTCTGGTTTAGCTTCCCTTGGCTATTAATATAATGTAAGGCATCATGATTAGTAAATAGAATAAACTCTTTTGGCAACAAGTAATGTCGCCACTTCTTTAGAGCCTACACTATAGCATAAAAATCTTGATCATAAACTGAATACTTCTTTCTGGCATCATTGAGTTTCTCACTAAAGTAAGCAACATGTCTACCTTCTTGTCTCAAAACAGTTCCTATGGCACTACCACTAGCATCATAGTCTACCTGAAATACCTTATTAAAATCTGGAAGTGCCAAAATAGGTTGTTCTGTAACCTTCCTTTTCAACATATCGAAACTCTTATCTACTCCTAAAGTCCACTTAAATTATTTCTTATTCCCTCTCATTATTTCTGTAAGGGGTGCACAAATACTACTAAAATTCCTAATGAATTTCCTATAAAACTTGCTAGACCATGAAATGATCTTACCTCAGTCGTTCTTCTCGGAGTAGGCCATTCAATGATAGCTCTTACCTTTTCTGGGTCCATTTTTAGACCCCTGGTTGAGATGACAAATCCCAGGTACACTAACTCCTTCTTCACAAAATTACATTTCTTCAGATTAATCAACAACTGCTCCTCCCGCAGCTTCTCAAAAACCCTTATGATATGCATCAGATGCTCTTCCAGGGTTCTGCTAAATATTAGGATATCATCTAAATAGACAATAACAAATTTTCCTAAGAACTCTTTCAATACCTCATTCATCAACCGCATGAATGTGCTTGGTGCATTCGTCAGCCCAAATGGCATGACCAACCACTCATACAAACCTTCTCTGGTCTTGAAGACTGTCTTCCACTCATCTCCTTCTCTGACACGAATATGGTGATAACCACTCTTCAGGTCAATCTTGGTGAAGTACTTGGCTCCACTCAAACAATCCATAATGTCATCCATCCTTGGTAATGGAAATCTGTACTTTATGATGATCTTGTTAATGGCTCGAGAGTCCGTACACATTCTCCACTCTCCATATTTCTTTGGTGCTAGTACTCGTAGGTACCGCACATGGACTCAAAATATCCCTAATCAGTCCCTTCTCCGGTAGTTCTTGGACTTGTCTGTTCAGCTCTTCGGTTTCGTAGGAGTCATTCTATGTGCTGTCTTATTGGGTAAACTAGATCCTGGTACCAAATCTATGTGGTGACTGATCTTCCTCACTGGTGGTAAACCCTCAGGCACATTATCAGATATAATGTATAGAAATTCTTTCAATAGTCCTAAGACTTGTACAGGGGTATCCTTGCATTCTTCCTTCATAACTCTAGGAACCAATGCATAGCACATATGCTCATGCTTTAAACTATTCAAAAATTTTCCTCCTTTGACTAAACAAATTCTAGCGCTACTGCATACCTTTTCTTCTACCTCCTTCAAGGGCTTCAGCTTATGGCACACTCCATTCTTCATTACTGAGTAGGTGTTGGCACGACCATCATGCACTGCACACTGATAAAACTGCCATGGCCTTCCCAACAACAAATGGCAAGCATCCATAGGTAGTATGTCACATAGGACCTCATCACGGTAATTCCCAATATTAAATTTCACTGAACATTGCTCACTGACCAAAACTCTATGGTCCTTCTATAACCACGCAATATGGTATGGATGCGGGTGTTTTCTCCTTTGTAGTTGTAACTTGGAAACTATTTATTCTAAAACCAAGTTATCAGTACTACCATTATCTATGATAATATTTCAGACCTTACCCAAACTTCTATACCTAGTGTGGAACAAGCTCCTCCGCTGGTCTGATCCTTTCTCCTCATTTAATAGGGTCCTCCTGGTGACCATAACTTCTCCTCCCTCTGCGTCCTCAAAATGTTCTGATTCAGCATCTTCATCTGCTACAACGGCTCTGGCAGGACCCTCAAGTCTCTTATTCATATTTTCTCGGTGTTGTGGACACTCAAATGCTCAATGTCCTTCTTCACCATAGTGGAAACAAGTTCCACAAAATCCTCCTCTTCCAAATCCACGTCCAGATCTGCCCCTCCCTCTCGGATAACCATTGTTCTGGTTACGGGGTTGGTAGATGTTCTCATCTTTCTGCTCTTGGGTATTACTAGTTTCACCAGCCTTCTTTTGGTCCTTATATTTTTCTCCACTGGTCCTTCCACCAGCCCTTCCACCATGACCTCTTCCTCTTTGCTTGCTCTCAAACCTTCTATTAAATTTCTCTTCAACCTTTAGATAAAACTGGTAAGCATCCTCTATGGTGGTCATCCTGACCAGGCTTAACTCTTCTTGAATACTTTCTCGTAACCCATTAATATAATGGGCTACCTTCTCTTTGCTGGCCTCTAAATGGCCTGTTATGATTACAATCTCGTAAAACTCCTCTGTGTATTCTTTAACAGACTTGCTGGCCTACTTCAAACCTTGCATTTTCTTTAGCAGGTCCATCTCATAGTCAACTGGGATGAACTGCCTCTTCAAATTTTCTAGCATTCTATCCCACCTGGTTATTATCTCCTTTTCTCTTTTGTTTCTTTCCAACTGCACTCCCTTCCACCATATGCTAGCATGACCCTTCAGCTTGGTCTTATAAAAATTGACCCTATTAGGATCTTCAACCTCTTCATACTCAAAGTATTCTTCCAAATCATTGATCCAGTCAATCAGTTCCTCTGGATCAAGATTTCCATAATACGTAAAAACCTCCATCTTTGGTTTCTTTCCAATCTGAGAGATGGCTCTATATAACCTGGCTTGTGCAGGGTCTATAGCCTCTTATTATTCCTCAAACTAGTCCTCTTCTTCATCAACCTCATCTTCACTTCCTTCTTCCCCTCGGGGTTCAAGTCCTCTGCGCAGCTCCTCTTGCAGGGCCTAAACTTGCCTCTGCAAAGCTCTAAAATCTTCCGTTGGCACCATGTTTCTTCCACCACCACGGTTTCTTCGTGGAGGCATATTGCTTCACTCTCTTCTCACAACCCTTCCATATATCTTGGTGCAAGCTACCTCACTTTCGATGATCTGCTCACACACTCAGGAACTCTCGCTCTGATACCACTTGATGACAACATAGACACACAGAGAATGTAAAACATAGAAAATCAGTAATATAGAGAATCACTCCAGCTCTTAATGAAATTTTCAAAAAAAAATTACAATCCTAGCCAACAGGTTAGTCTTCTTGTTCTGAGGACCCGCTTTTCCTCTATGCACAACCTGCTTCTATAACCATGTCTCCGTCTCTTTCCAGGTCCTGATCCTCTAGGCCATAAATGACCCATTGCCCCAGAATGCATCTTGCCTGACTGAACCTTTACATATTTCCCTAACTGGCAACTGCCACCGGGTTAGTCACATATACATGCATTGATGAGCTGTCTGACTTTTGGGCCTAGTCTTCGAATGGCCGCCATGCTCAGCAAGCTTACTGGGCAAGAAATCATGCATTAATGGAGCCTAGACCACCTCAAAAAACATCATCTAGGAATGCAGGCTTTTTCAAATGGTGAAACAGTAGTACACCGCGATATAGCGACATGTCATGATATCACGACATTTTCCTTCCTTGCAGCATTTCTTTCATTTTGGTCGTGATATCATGACATTTTCTTTTTCTTGCAGCATGTCTTTCCTTTGAGTCACGATATCACGACATGTCATGATATCGCGACATTTTCCTTCCTTGTTGTCTTCCTCTTCTACGAGTCATGATATCGTGACATGTCGCGATATCGTGACATCTTGCTCTCTGCTTTCTTCATGCCATTTTGGGTCACGAAATCGTGACAGCTTGGCCTTCTGCCTTCGCCCTCTACTTTGGGTCGCAAAATCGTGACATGTCACGATATCGCCATAGTTTTCTTCCTGACTGTCTTTCTGCTTCTTCGATCGCGAAATCACATGTTGTGAAATCACGACATTTTATCCTCTGGCCCTTCTTGCTTTCTTTTGGTCCCGATTTCGCAACATTTCATGAAATCATGACATTTTCTCCTCTAGACCTTCCTGCTTTCTTTCGGTCACGATTTTGTGACATGTCATGAAATCGTGACATTTTCTTCGGACGGCCTCTCTCTCCTGATTTGGTCATGATTTTGTGACATGTCGTAAAATCACAACAAATTCTATAGACGCCTTCTTTCTCCTGCTTCGGTCGCGATTTTGTGACATGTTGCGAAATCATGACATTTTTCACTTCCGCACCTTGCTTCGTCCTTTTGTCATGATAATGCGACATGTCACAATATTGTGACACTTTTCCTCCCTTACGTCTTCTTTTGTCTTCTGGTCACAATTTTGTGACATGTCACAAAATCATGACATTTTTGCTCTGTGCCTTCTCCCTCCTTCCTGAGTCGCAAAAACGTGACATGTCGTGATATCACGACACTTTTTGCTTGGCACCTTCTCTCTCCTTCCTAAGTCGCGATAATGCAACATGTCGCAATATCGTGACACTTTTTGCTCAGTGCCTTCTCTCTCCTTCCTGAGTCGTGATAATGTGACATGTCATGATATCACGACAATTTTTTGCTCAATGCCTTCTCTATCCTTCCTAAGTCGTGAAAATGCGACATGTCACGATATCGTGACACTTTTTCTATCACGATATCGCGACATCAAGGCAAAAACTTAAAAAAAAATTGTTGATGCAAGATTGCTCGACTGCCACCGGATGCTCCTACATCAGAATTTAAATTCATTTGCACCTCCTATGGACTACAACATCATATGTTACAAATGTAACAATTTTGGGCATATAGCTAGATGGTTTAGAACAATGTTCCCTAAATTTTTGAAGACAAGCAAATAGGAGAATGATTAAAATTTTCAAAAGGGTATGATATCCGAAGTTTGGATAAATAAAAAGAAACAAGAAGAGGAGCATAGTAATTTAGGAGTTACACTCCCATATCATAATTGAAGTCTCAAAGAATAATAGAGAGTGGGGGACATTGTCAAGTGAATTATCTTACAAGCCCCAAGGAGCCTTTGCCATTGATGTCAAAGGGGAAGAATTTTTAGTAACAAGTAGTATCTTTTCAGGGGGAGAAGCTTGTGATCATGTTCAGTAAATGTTATTTTCATTATAGGGTTACCATCAATGACAAAAGGGGATATTGTTGGAAATATCGAGTTGTCATTGATGTCAAAGGCAGAAATATCTTCAAGGATGAAATGTTGAGTTGTCATTAATTCTCAAGGAAAATATCTTCAAAAGTGATTTAATGTTGACAAAGCAAAGGTGATTTGATATGCTTTAATATTTAAATATTAAAGTAGGTTTATATTTAAATCAAAGGATTTAAAAATAGTGTAAAATTTTAAATATTTTAAAATTCAAATGATGGACAACCTCCTTAAGAGCACCATACAAAAAGGAATTAAATATTATGGGCTGACCATGAAAAAGGTTGAAAACTCAAATGTTCAAAAAATGTTGGACCAACTTTGTTGGGTGCACATGAAGAAGAATATAAATATAAGCCCTAAATTCACTTTGTAAAATGCCAAGCAATTTGAATAATATTGATCGAGCAGAGAGTAACATCGAGAAGAAGGAAGGACGAGAGGAGCATAGGTTTACGTCGTAGCGGAAAGAAAAAATTAAACATTGGTTTGTGCCACTTCTATCTTGCACTAGGGAACTGTGTTGCTAAAGGTTAAGGGATCAAATCTCTTCGATGTCATTTTACTAGTGTTGAAGATAGAGCTATGGAGGATTTAAATATTATTTTTGGGCTTTTGGTTCCATCTACTAGGGTAGCCTAGTTGGTTGCCTATCTCGTGTGGTGTGCTACTATGTATGAGTTAAGGGGTCAAATCTCTTTGGCATCATTTTTCTGAAGAATTGAAAATAGATCACCGAAAGAATTAAATATTTTTTGCACCTTTTCGTTTCATGTGATGTGTTAGCACAACTGGTCACTATCCTAAGTTAGGGAGCTACGCTCTTAGAGGTCAAGGGATAAAATCCCATTTGTGGTTGTGCACGATATTTATAAATTTTGGTTTTATTAAATTTGATAAAGAGGGAGATATAAGGCATAGTATTGGGATTTGATTTTTGCAAATGATAAAAGGGGAGATATAAGGCATAGTATTGTGATTTTATTTTTGCAAATTATAAAAGGGGAAATATAAGGTGTAATGTTGTGATTTGATTTTTGTAAATTATAAAAGGGGAGATATAAGGTGTAATGTTGTGATTTCATTTTTGCAAGGGAGATGTTGTTAGTATAAAGTTCTATTTTTGCAAATCATAAAAAGAGATATAAAGAAGATGTTGTTAGAATAAAGCTTTATATTGTAAGTTTCAAAAGGGAGATATAAGGAGTTATTTTTAAGCTTTATTGTGTATGTTTTGAAAGAAGTTATAAGGGTTTAAAAGTGGTTTATTTGATATTTAAATCAAGAAGGGAAAAAGAGAATTATTGTCTAGATTTGAAAAGCACATGCAAGAGGAAGATCATCATCACTAAGGCAGATTTGGAGGGCACAAATTTGGAACAAGTCAAGGTATCAAGTACAAATATTCACCCAAGAATTCAATTGAAAAGGAAGAACAATTCAGCCATTTCAAGAATAAGGAAAGGTGCACATGATAGTGGAAGAAGAGCAAGGTATTAGCATCTCCAAGTAAACACACAAGTAAGTTATCCAATGCTAGACTTGAGCTACCTTTAAAATGTAATAAATGTGAGATATGTGGAAGCGATAGACTTAATGAATGTAAAGAACATATTGGTCATTTGAAGCTTACTACATTAGTGCATATCATTCTCCATATGTTCTTGAAGATCTCTAGGTAGAATATGTGTGTATTATTGTTAGTTGAAGAAGCAAAAAGAAAATTATAGATCAGATTTATGAGCAGATTTATGCATTGTTTATGACTGGATTTGGGAGTAGATGAGTAGTGTTTGTGAGAAGATTTATGCAAGGTTTTGGAGTAGATTAGAGTAGTACTTTTGATAATATTTGAGAAGGATTTGTGAGCGGGTTTTGGAGTGGATTTGAGCAGGTTTTATGAGAAGGATTTGGAGCAGATTTGAGCAAGCTTTAGAGAATATTTGAGTAGGTTTTGTAAGAAAGTTTTGGAGCATATTTGAGAAATTTTTGTGAGTATGTTTTGGAGTAGATTTGAGGAGTGTTTGTGATCAGGTTTGTGAGAAATATTTGAGGATAAACCTGAGTATATTTTTAACTAGATTTGAGCTAGGGGATTGGTGTCTCCTTTGGATTGGTGTCCATAAACTTGAGAAGGGATTGGTGTCCAAAAACTTGAGAGGGGATTGGTGTCTCCTATGGATTGGTGTCCATGAACTTGAGAGGGGATTGGTGTCTCCTATGGATTGGTGTCCATGAACTTGAGAGGGTATTGGTGTCTCTTGTGGATTGGTGTCCATGAACTTGAGAGGGGATTGGTGTCTCCTGTGGATTTGTGTCCAAAAAATGGTATAGGACATTGGTGTCTCCTGTGGATTGGTTTCCATGAACATGTATAGGGGATTTGTGTCTCCTATGGGTTGGTGTCCCTAAAATTATTGAAGAAATATATAAGCAATATTTTTGCAGTGGTTTTCTCCCAAGAGGGTGTTTCCATGTAAAATATATGTCTCTTATATGTGTGATGATTTGTGCATTGTTTCATTATTGCATTGATATTATTTTAAGTTATTACTTTGGAAAAAAAGAGAAAAGTTTTATCTTATACTATTTACCCCTCCTCTTAGTATAAGCTTGTGTTCTTCAATTGGTATAAGAGTGGGTTCCTTCATGAAAGCCTAACAACTTGAAGGAAGATCTTACAAGAACACACATGGCTGGCCAAGAAGACTTTTTTTCAAACATGGCTCCATTGTTTGATGGGACTAACTATGCTTTCTAGAGCATAAGGATGAAAAATTATTTGATGGCACATGACTATGATATATGGCAATCCATTGAGGATGGGTTCACACCACCTAAAATACCTCCCATGGATCAAAGTGGCAAGAAACCATATGAAAATAATGCTAGGGAAATGAATGCAATATTAAGTGGGTTATGTGCATCAGAGTTTGTGAAATTCATGCAATGCACTTCAGCAAAAGAAATATGGGACAAGTTACAAAGAACATATGAAGGAGACGACAAGGTTAAAATGGCAAAAATTCAAACCCACAGGAGGAAGTTTGAAGACTTGAAGATGAAATATGAAGAATATATTTCCCAATATCTACTCTATGTTTGTGAGGTTGTCAACACCATTCATAGACTTGGAGAAAGTATTGAAGACTCTAATATTGTTCAAAAAATCTTAAGGTCACTTCCCATGAGGTTTGATGCAAAAGTTTCAACAATAGAAGAGATGAAGGATCTTAAAACCTTAAGCATGGATGAGCTACATGGAATTCTCACAGCCTATGAGATGAGGACTAAAAAATATCAAACATCCAAAAGGGAAGCAACATTTAAAGCTTCAAGGAAGACAAATAATAAGGAACCAGAATCAAGTGAAGAATCAAGCAGTAGAGAAGAAGCTAACTTCGTGCGAAGGAATAAGAAGGGTCCAAGAAAACACAAAGGTATGCATTCTATGAAATGTTTTAATTGTGGTAACATTGGTCACTATGCATCTAATTTACCACAAGCTAGAAGTAGCAAAAATAAAGAAGAAAAGGAATATGAGAAAAGAAAGAAATAAAATTTTATCATGAAAGGAAAAATAGGTATGGTCAAAACAAGCATGAGAAGAAGATATTTCAAAGACACAAGAAGAGTTTTTATGTTGAAGAAGCAAGTAGTTCTTCCAACAACAGTGATGAAAGTCTCTCAAATAGTGAAAGAGAAGAAATCCTATTTTTGGCCATAGAAGAGAAAGAAGATGCTCTTGTTGTCAAAGACCAAGAAGAAGAGAAAGATTTAGAAAGTGAAGAGGAAGCCACAGTTGACATAGAAGAGGAACTTATTGTTTCTCTTGAAGAGTTGAAGAGGGTTAGAAAGAAGAACTCAAGATTGAAGGCTCAAGTACAAGAGGATGAGAAGATAAAGATAAAGTTGTCACAAGAACTCATTGACTTAAAAATTAAAATTGAAGAGGCAAGGAGAATTGAAGAAGGTATGGCTGAAAAATTAAAGGAAAAAAAGCTAGAATGTGAAAGTCTAAGGAAGGGACTTGAAAAATTTAATGATAAGATATATCAGTTTAGGAAAATTTCAAAAATATTGGATGATATTATCAAAGTACAAAGATCTCCATTTATAAATATTGGACTTGGTTTTGAAGAAGGTCAAAAGAAATAAAAGGGGGAGTCAAGCTCAAAAGAAACAAAAGCATCAAATAAAGTAATTGAAGAAGAGCCTAAGACCTATGCTGATATGTTGAGAAGTGGAAGCATCAATGAGGAAGAAAACAAAGCACCATCAAGGGACAGGTACCATCATAGAAAAAGCAATGAGAGAACCATGCAATAATATCCTCCAAGGCAATCAGACAGGTTTCAATATCTCTTTCATGGTTATTGTTTCTCATGTAACCATTTTGGTCATAAAGTTGTAAATTGTAGGATCAGTGCTATGAATGATTTTGGCTTCACCAAGAGGAATTTCAATTCATTTGCACCTCCTATGGACTACAACATCATATGTTACAAATGTAACAATTTTGGGCATATAGCTAGATGGTGTAGAATAATGTTCCCTGAATTTTTGAAGTCAAGAAAAAAGGAGAATGGTCAAAATGTTCAAAAGGGTATGATCTCCAAAGTTTGGAGAAAGAAAATGAAACAAGAAGAGGAGCATAGTAATTTGGGATTTTCACTCCCATATCATAATTGAAGTCTCAAAGAAGAGCAGGGAATGGGGGCGTTGTCAAGTGACTTATCTTACAAGCCCCAAGGAGCCTTTGCCATTGATTTCAAAGGGGAGAGTTTTTAGTAAGGGGGAGCATCTTGTTAGGGGGAGTAGCTTGTGATCCTATTCAGTTTTGAGTCAATTTCATTATAGGGTTTCCATCAATGACAAAGGGGGAGATTGTTGGAAATATTGAGTTGTCATTGATGTCAAAGGCAGAAATATCTTCAAGGATGAAATGTTGAGTTGTCATTAATGCTCAAGGTAGATATCTTCAAAGGTGATTTAATGTTGTCAAAGCAAAGGTGATTTGATATGCTTTAATATTTAAATATTAAATAAGGAGGTTTATATTTAAATCAAAGGATTTAAATATAGTGTAAAAGTTTAAATATTTAAAATTTAAATATTTTAAAATTCAAATGATGGGCAACCTCCTTAAAGGCACCATGCAAAAGGGAATTAAATATTATGGGCCGACCATGCAAAAGGTTGAAAATTAAAATATTCAAAAAATATTGGGCCAACTTTGTTGGGTGTGCATGAAGAAGCATATAAACATAAGCCCAGAATTCACTTTGGAAAATGCCAAGCAATTTGAATAATATTGATTGAGTGGAGAGCGACATCGAGAAGAAGGAAGGAGGAGAGAAGCATAGGTTTTTGCAGCATCACAATGAAAATAAAACTTTAAACATTGGTCCATGCCACTTCTATATCAATGGAGTGGTTAGACCAGTCAGTAGCCTAGCTCGTTCTAGGGCACTATGTTGCTAGAGGTTAAGCAGTCAAATCTTTTCGATGTTATTTTGATCAAGTGTTGAACATAGAGCTACAAAGGATTTACATATTATTTTTGAACCTTTGGTTTTATCCACTGGGGTAGCCCAATCGGTTTTCTAGCTTGTGTGGAGCATTGTTGTGCAGGAGGTTAAGGGGTCAAATCTCTTCGATGCCATTTTGCTAAAGAATTGAAAACAAAGCATCGAAGGAATTAAATATTGTTTTGCACCTTTTGGTTTCATGTGTTGCATTAGTGTAGCTGGTCACTAGCCCAAGTTAGGGCACTGTGCTTCTAGAGGTCAAGGGATCAAATCCCATCCATGGCTATGCAAGGTATTTATAAATTTTGTTTTATTAAATTTGATAAAAAGGGAGATATAAGGCATAGTATTGGGATTTGATTTTTGCAAATGATAAAAGGGGAGATATAAGGCATAGTATTGTGATTTGATTTTTGTAAATTATAAAAGGGGAAATATAAGGTGTAATGTTGTGATTTGATTTTTGCAAATTATAAAAGGGGAGATATAAGGTGTAATGTTGTGATTTCATTTTTGCAAGGGAGATGTTGTTAGTATAAAGTTCTATTTTTGCAAATCATAAAAAGAGATATAAAGAAGATGTTGTTAGAATAAATCTTTATATTGTAAGTTTCAAAAGGGAGATATAAGGAGTTATTTTTAAGCTTTATTGTGTATGTTTTGAAAGAAGTTATAAGGGTTTAAAAGTGGTTGATTTGATATTTAAATCAATAAGGGAAAAAAGATAATTATTGTCTAGATTTGAAAAGCACATGCAAGAGGAAGATCATCATCACTGAGGTAGATTTGGAGGGCACAAATTTGGAACAAGTCAAGGTGTCAAGTACACATATTCACCCAAGCATTCAATTGACAAGGAAGAAAAATTCAGCCATTTCAAGAAGAAGGAAAGGTGCACATGATAGTGGAAGAAGAGCAAGGTATTAGCATCTCCAAGTCAACACACAAGTAAGTTATCCAATGCTAGACTTGAGCTACCTTTAAAATGTAATAAATGTGAGATATGTGGAAGCGACAGACTTAATGAATGTGAAGAACATATTGGTCATTTGAAGCTTACTACATTAGTGCATATCATTCTCCATATGTTCTTGAAGATCTCTGGGTAGAATATGTGTGTATTGTTGTTAGTTGAAGAAGCAAAAAGAAAAATTATAGATCAGATTTGTGAGAAAATTTATGCATTGTTTATGACTAGATGAGTAGTTTTTGTGAGAAGATTTATGCAAGGTTTTGGAGTAGATTAGAGCAGTGTTTGTGAGAATATTTTAGTAGGATTTATGAGTAGGTTTTGGAGCATATTTGAACAGGTTTTATGAACAGGCTTTGGAGTAGATTTGAGTATGTTTTGTGAGCAGGCTTTGGAGAAGATTTGAGCATGTTTTGTAAGAAGGTTTTGGAGTAGATTTGAGCATGTTTTGGAGCATATTTGAGTAGTGTTTGTGAGCAATATTTGAGGATAGACCTGAGCAAAGTTTTGACCAGACTTGATCCAGGGGATTGGTGTCTCTTGTGGATTGGTGTCCACGAAATTGAGAGGGGATTGGTGTCTCCTGTGGATTGGTGTCCATGAAATTGAGAGGGGATTGGTGTCTCCTATGGATTGGTGTCCACAAAATTGAGAGGGTATTGGTGTCTCCTATGGATTGGTGTCCACAAACTTGAGAGGGGATTGGTGTCTCTTATGGATTGGTGTCCATGAACTTGAGAGGGGATTGGTGTCTCCTATGGATTGGTGTCCACAAACTTGTATAGGGGATTGGTGTCTCCTGTGGATTGGTGTCCATGAACTTGTATAGGGGATTGGTGTCTCCTATGGGTTGGTTCCCATAAAATTTATTGAAGAAATATATAAGCAATATTTTACCATGGTTTTCTCCCGAGAGGGTGTTTCCACGTAAAATATTTGTCTCTTATATGTGTGATGATTTGTGCATTGTTTCATTATTGCATTGATATTATTTGAAGTTATTGCTTTGGAAAGAAAAGAGAAAAATTTTATCTTATACTGTTCACCCCCCTCTTAGTATAAGCTTGTGTTCTTCAGGACCTTTTTATTTCATTGGATGATCTTTGGCATGTTCAGATTCATCTTCTATCTAGCCATATTTATAGTCCTCCTTGCAAGTATCATCATTTGATTTTGATTGTTGATGAATGAGTATGGTATGATGATATTGTCCTATCATATTTTTGATGCTTTTGTACTTACCTTTTTGATGTATTAGTTATTCATTTTCTTCAACTTTTTCTTATTCAAATAAGTTAGAAGCATTTTATAACATCACAATATCTTGTGGTATTTCCATTGAGTCTAGAATATAGGTATTTTCATGGATTGAACCTGTTTCTTTTATTCCATATTGATTCATAATGAGATATGTATTGATCCCATTCATATATCCAAAGCTAATGATGTAGTTGTTTTCTACTAGATTTATCACTGAGATGAGATTTAATGTTAATCCAGGAATATACAATACGTTTTTTTGTAGAATATTTGTAAAATATTTACTAGGAGATACAAATCCATATCCATAAATAGGATAAGTTTGGCTATTTGCAATTCTTAATATGTAACCTTTAGTAACCTTAAGATAGTCAAACCATTGTATATTTCTTGTCATATGATGACTAGCTCCTGAATCAACAAACCACCAATGATTATGTTTTGTCATCTGGTTTGTGTCGGAGAAAGTTTTACAATCATTGTATGACATTCCTTTACCCATTTGAAAGGTTGAACTTGAATAATTGAGATAGAATGGCTCTTTAGTGTTTTGAAGTATGATATAGTGCTTTTTGTAAAAATATAGTTCAATTTTGGTTGATTTTGTACAAGTTTTTTAAGAATAAAAAATCAAAATTTTAACACCTTATTGCTCTTAATTGAACTAAGCACTTTTTCAACTTTTGAAGAGGTTTTGATGTTAGAATTATTTTGTCCCTTTTTGAAATTTGAGACAAGCAAAAATATATATTTATCCAACCCTAATGGAAACCCTTATAACCTCTTTTATATCCCTTGGATTATTTTTAATTTCCAATAAAATAAATTTAATGGAGTAATCCTTGTGGCTCCCAATTTTGAAAAATTAGAGAAATGATAATAATATTTGCAAAATAATTTAATCCAAGTTGAATTCCTTATTCCTCCTAAGTAATATTGTAAATATTAAATTAATAAGATAAGTTACCCCTTTTTATTTCAAAACCTAAGTTTTAACCTTAGTTTATAATCCTTATATCTCCAACTTATGAAAGCAATAATAAATGGGATTTAGACCTTACCTTTTTAGATGTAATATCTCCTCAATATTCGGTGCTTTCTATGGTTGAGTATAACAACATATAAGTGGTACCTTAGATGCTTGATTTAATGGATATTACTTGGAGTAGCTAGTCTTGAATGCTGGTACGTAGGCATTAAAGGTTTGACCCTCAAAAATGGAGAAGCCTTTAATGCTTCTTACCTCTTTGATTGTGCTTCACTCACACATGTTGAAATTGGACTTCAAATTCCTTTTAAGGATAATTTATCATAGACATTATGACATGTGTCACGTCTATTACAAGTGATATCTCCCTTATTTATGTAATGCTCCAAGTCATTTTTTCAATGCTCTTGAAGTAATCCAAAAATGTATGGGCACTCGTGTGAAGTTGGTGGAGAATACCAAGTATTTCTGCTTCACTTGTAAATCCTACATGGAAGTTTCTAGAAATTTGAGAGAGGAATGATGTCCATAATACCAAGTGTTATTTCTGCATGGATTCTATTCTTGTAACATCTTTGAATATGGATATTATAACTCCTCAATCCCTTTGCTTTGCTACATTGCTTTGGTAGCAAGTAATATATTTTATTGTAGGTGGATAGATTATACGCTTATGGATCTTGGATGATTATTTGGAGCTTCATTCAATGGATGGTCTTCTCCAAGTTGGATAACATGAATGTAACACCTTTGCCTCTTCCTTTTATACCTCCAATCATGTTGAATCCCTTGTATATTTTTGATGTCTTCTTAGTAATAGATATGCACTCGCTTATCTGCTTAAATGTAGCTCTTGAATAATCTAAATTGAGCTTTTATTCTGCAGGTACATGCGCCAAATATGATCCCTTGATTGGCTCCTTCTAGCTTGCGAGGAGGAGTGCTAACATCCAACCCTCGTTGGCTAATTTCCCCTGCAGTAAATATACCCTTTTGTGGCACTTCCAAATCTGTTGTTTTGCTATCAAAAATCATATTAGAGTAGTGCATATAATGTATTATAATTTTGTATAATAAGGATTTTTAATATACCTTTCTTTTCACTCTATTTCCAGATCTAAAATTCTAGTTTTGTGGCATATTTTTCTTGCAATACAAGGGTTTGAGGTTGTCTTTAAAGAGCCAACACACATTTCACTTTTTTCTTGGACACTTTTGATAAGAAATCCAAAGCTTCAATAATAGTAGATAGAAGCTTTTTAATTGATGCAATTGCTTTTGCACTTTCTTTCTTTGCATCAAATTGGTAATGCTTTTTTATTTTAAGACTCACCAAGTATCACTTTCATAAGCTTCTATTTCTATTTTTGGTTAGTTAAGTTCTCCAAATTATGGAGGATTCTAACCCTTTTGGTGGATTCTATTGGCCACTACAAGTTGCATATTTGTATGCTTCAATAGTTTCTTTAGGCACTTGATACAAATCATATTTTGTGCCTTTCAAGAAACACAAAAATTATTTTATTTTTTAGAGTGGTATAATAGTACAAATTCTTCACTTTTAATGCACTAATATTACACCTTATCACTCCAATCAACTCTTAAAATCACGCACTAATATTTTTCTACAACTAATCAAGAATAACCTAAAATGAATCCTTAAGAGTTATTTTGCAATTTCACTACAATCAATGTTGTAGGACTTTGTTTTCTTTTTTCAAAATTAGATAATAGGTAGTTGATAAAAGCTAATATGAAATCTAATCAACTCTTAATAAATGTGCAAATAATATTTAAAAGGATTTTATTTCCTTTTTCACTTTAGAATACTATAACCTAATTTTATTTTTGAAACTTTAATCCAAATTTAGGTGCTCTATTAAATCTGATAAGTAATCCAATTAATAAATCTTATTGCACCATAAGTTGCATACCTTTCTCTATAGCTCTTCTCCTGCCTTTGTACAGGTTGTAGACCTTGTTGTCTAAAAACACCTTGTTGCTTCATGTAGGATGTCTTGAACAACTCCTTCTTCACAAAATTATGGTATCAACTTTCTTTCACAAGCCTAGGATTTGGTGGCTTGTTCTCCTATTGTGTTCTTGTCCTTTGACTATAGATTTGGAGAATTCAATATCTCTAAAGTGGTGCCTTCTTATTGTGAGATGTAATATTCAAATCTCCAAGATTTGGTGAGATTCTTCTATCTTCAAGTCTTCTTGTTGAATTTTGACATCATGCAGGATCTTCTTCTAAGGTTTGGCACTCCTTACCAAATTCTTATTTATAAATTTGGCACTCCTTGTCAAATTCTTATTCATAAATTTGGCACTCCTTACCAAATTT
Source organism: Wollemia nobilis (assembly GCA_028583015.1). Classification (NCBI taxonomy): domain Eukaryota; kingdom Viridiplantae; phylum Streptophyta; class Pinopsida; order Araucariales; family Araucariaceae; genus Wollemia; species Wollemia nobilis. The sequence continues at coordinate 961,992 of JAQPPZ010002738.1, read as the reverse complement.
TTCTTAATATATTTGACACTCCTTGCCAAATTATCCTCTTATTCTTGTTATTGAATGGCGATAATTATCCCAAGTCCTTCACTATCAGGGACTTCACCTTGGTAGTGGATTTCTCCAATGATTTCTCAAATAACTCTATTGATCTTTAGCAAGTATCTCCTAGCCTTCTTAGTATGCTCGATGAGACCTTCACAAGGTATTTGATCTGATGGTCTTCCTTGAGATATTTTCTTAAACCTTCTACTCATGGAAGTGTTGATGATGAGATATTCTCCTAGATCTTATAATTTTTCTACTCTTATCTTTGAGTAGTACTCTCCTAGTCCTTATTCTTCTTCCAAGACTAGAATTTCTTCAATGAGATCTCCTAATCTCTTCACTTTTGCTTTAGGACTGATCTAATTTTTAAGAAGATACTCTTCCTAACTTTATTTTAGGAAGTCTCCCAACTCACTGAATATTTCATTCCTACAACAAAGATATTACTACTTAAATATTTAGTCTGCTTCTAAATCAGATATTCTTATCGAATTCTTCTTTAGGATCAAGGATTCTATGGCCTATTTCAATATCAAGGCTTATGTGGCCATTTTTAGTACCAAGTCTTCTATGGTATTTTTAGTAACAAGGCTTCTATGGCCTTTTTAGTATCAGGGCTGCTATGGTACTTTTAGTATCAAGGTTACTATGGCCTTTTTAGTATCAAGTCTGCTTTGGCCTTTTTAGTATCAAGGCTTCTGTGGACTTTTTAGTATCAAGGCTACTATGGCTTTTTTAGTATCAAGGCTTCTATTAACTTTTTCAATATCAAGACTTCAGTGGATTATTCTTAAAGGCTTCTATGATATTTTTGTGTCAAGGCTCCTATGGCCCGTTCTTCAACTATGGAATTCTGTAATCTAGTAGTGGAGATATTTAGTCTCCTATATTCACTACGAGCCTTCACTAGAAGTCTTCTTCCACAATATTCTCCTCTTGCATAATGAACTAACCTCTACACTATGAGAGCATGCTGATCTTTGGGCAATGAAGTTGGATTATCCTAGCTTTATATCGTAGGAGGAGTCCCAATCCTCTAAGAATTAATTTCTTCACTATATTATTTTTTAATCTAGTGGATTGAATTTTGAGTCCTAGTATTCACGAGTTTTTATAACAACTCTATGGAAAAGACTCTAGATGAAAATGATCTTAGTATTTTCTAAAACTGAGATTCCTTTTAGTCCTATCTTAGTGACTCCCAAAATACACCACCTAGATTCTTCTGATATCTTTTGTCAATGGCTAGTCCAAGGATGCGTCAGTCTGACAAAAATGTTAGGCTAACCAACAATGGTGGTTTCCTTATTGACCTAGACAAACTAGATCTACTATGTCTCTAATACCACTATTATATTTTGATAAATAATCCTTGAGAGATAATAATAACAAGATGCATAATAACATGAAAAAAGTAAACTACTAGATGACTAAAGTATGTTGTAAATATAAATCATATAAAACATTGCAATGTAGCTATGGAGGAAATGAGCGCTCCATTAACAAAGCTACTGACCTACATTGTATCCATCACCAATGAGTGGTGAGGCATATAGAACTACACTATATGACTATGTCCCTCGACTCTTTTACTATCTATCTATGAGGCCATCCTTATATAAGTAAAATAGGATACTTGGCCAACACTCTATCTAGCCTTATGAGGATACTTGGACATTATGAATTTATTGTCTTGTATTTTGGTTTATCAAATACTCCAACATCATTTATAAATTTGATGAACAATATTTTTAGGAAGCTTATAGAATGATTTGTTCTTGTATTCTTGGATGAAATTTTGATATATTTCTAAAATAATATTGAGCATGATAGACACCTTGACATCGTGTTGGGGCTACTAAGGAAGAATTAGTTGTATGGGAACTTGTTGAAATGTAAATTATATATGTCAAAAGTATAATATTTGGGGCATATTGTATCAATAGAAGGGATTATGGTAGATCCTAAGAAAATAGAAGCTATACTAAATTGACTACCACTAACAAATATGATGGAAGTCTAAAGTTTCATGGGTTTGATTGGATATTATAGGTGTTATGTGAAGTACTACACCAAGATAACCACTCCAATAACTAACCTTAAGAGGAAGGAAAAAGAATTCAAGTGGACAGATAAATGTGAGGGCAATTGATCTACTCAAATAAAGACTCACTACACCTCCCATACTAAAGATACCGGATCCTCAAGGTAGATTTTCTATGTGTACAAATGCATCATTAGAAGGTTTGGTAGGAGTTCTCTTTCAATATGAAGTAATAATAATTTACGAATCTAGGAAACTGAAGCAACAAGAAGTCAATTATGCAACCCATGATCTAGAGTTGGTCGTAGTAGTTATTGCTCTTAAAATTTGGCGATACTATTTGTTAGGAAGACCCTTTGAGCTAAAAAGTTTTTTTGTCTATACAAATACATCACTAGAAGGTTTGGTAGGAGTGCTCTCTCAATATGAAGTAGTAATAGCTTACGAGTCTAGGAAAATGAAGAGACATGAAGTAAATTATGCAACCCATGATCTAGAATCGGTAGCAGTAGTTTTTGCTCTCAAAATTTGATGACACTATTTGTTAGGAAGACCCTTTGAGCTGAAAATATACCATCAAAGTTTGAAGCACATATTTATTCAACCTTTGTTAAATTCCAGGCATAAAATATGGATGGAATTTCTTGTTGAATACGATTTTGGCATTGAATACTATTGAGCAAGGTGTAGGAACAGTATTGTCATTGTTGTCAACATAGTCAGACAGATCGGTTGATGCAGTGGATAGGAGTTTAGTGATGTAGTGGATAGGAGTTAAGAGGTTACTCAGAGTATGTACAGTGGTTTTCCAAAATATAGAAGTGGCCCATATACTAAAAATAAAAAGAAAATCACAAGGAAGAAAACTGTCGCGATATCGCGACATGTTGAGCAGAAAGAAAAACTGTCGCGATATCGCGACATGTTGAGAAGAAAGAAAACTATCACGATATCGCGACATGTTGGCAAGAAAGAAAAACTGTCGCGATATCGCGACATGTTGAGAAGAAAGAAAACTGTCGCGATATCGCGACATGTTTGGAGAGAAAGAGCAAGAAAGCAAAACTATCGCGATATCGCGACATGTTTGGAGAGAAAGCGCAAGCAAGCAAAACTGTCATGATTTCATGACATGTTCGAAGAGGAAGCGCAAGCAAGAAAAACTGTCATGATTTTGTGACATGTTCGAAGAGAAAGTGCAAGCAAGAAAAACTGTCGCGATTTCGCGACATGTTCGGAGAGAGATAGTACGGAAGAAAAACTGTCGCGATTTCGTGACATGTTGGAAGAGAAAAAGACAAGTAGAAAAAGTGTCGCGATTTCATGACATATTGCAAGAGAAAGAGGAGAGAGAAAAAGGTGTCACGATTTCGCGACATGTTTCATTTTCGCGGTCCAAAGCGAAGAGAAAGAGGAGAGAGAAAAAGGTGTCACGATTTCGTGACATGTTTCATTTTTGTGGTCCAAAGCGAAGAGAAAGAGGAGAGAGAAAAAGGTGTCACGATTTCGTGACATGTTTCATTTTCACGGTCCAAAGCGAAGAGAAAGAGGAGAGAGAAAAAGGTGTCGCGATTTCGCGACATGTTGCATTTTCACGGCCAGAAGAGAAGAGAAAATGCAAGGAGAAAAAGTGTCGCGATATCGCGACATGTTGTATTTTCGGAGGCCAAAGCAAAGAGAAAGTGCAAGGAGAAAAAGTGTAGCGATATCACTACATGTTGTATTATCACGGGCCAAAGCAAAGAAAAAGCGCAAGGAACAAAAGTGTAGCGATATCGCTACATGTTGTATTATCGCGGGCCGAAGCAGAGAAAAAGTGCAAGGAGCAAAAGTGTAGCGATATCGCTACATGTTGTATTTTCGTGACCCGAAGGCAAGAGAAAGAGTACGGAGGCAAAAGTGTCACGATATCATGACATGTCACATTTTCACGACTCTAGGAGGAGAGAGAATGTAAGAAGGCAGAAGTGTCACGATATCGTGACAAAAGTAAAAAGGAAGAGTACGAAGGCGAAAGTGTCGCGATATCACGACATGTGTTTGGAGACGGAGGCGAAAGTGTCGCGATATCATGACATGTGTTTTCGTGGGTACAAGCAAATAGAAGCAGCAAGGAGGCGAAAGTGTCACGATATCGTGACATGTTGTGTTTTCGTGGGTATGAACCAAGTAAAGCTGCAAGGAGGCGAAAGTGTCGCGATATCGCGACATGTTGTGTTTTCGCGGGTACAAGCCGAGAAGAGGACAAAGAGGCAAAAGTGTCACGATTTCGTGACAGGTCACTTTGGCGCAAGCTAAAAATAGAACCCAGTCGAAATAAGATATGTGACCGTTAACTGAAGTTATGCAACAGTTATAGGGGCCGTTACAAAAGAAAATCATGCAGCTAATTTAAGAACAGTCGAAGAAGGAGAAAACGAACAGTCGTATATATAGAATCGAATATACATGCATGCACAGAAAAGAATACGAATAGTCATGACCAAGAAGACGAACAGTCATGGTAGGGGTATATGTGTAAATTTGTAACATGCATCGTGTTTGACGAAAAGCCTACTCTATATATATACAAAAGCAGTTACAGTCGGAAGGCATTACAACTAACAAGTGGCGCATGAGAAATGAAAGGAGTTACAACTGGAGTTACAAAGATTCAATATGGTTATAAGAGGAGGTCTGTGTGGAGAATTAAATTGCCATTGTAGAGAGGAAAAGTGTTGTTGTGAAAGTGTGAAAGTGCTACAAGAAGAGGGCTGCAAGGAGTGTGTAAGATGAGCATGAAAGTGAGTGAGAGTGCTCGTAAGAGTGAGGAGAAGCACAAGAGGGATGTGAGAGGCGAAATGCAAGCTAGAGAGGTGTGTGCTATGTGAAGAGTGGGCAATGTTGAGAAAGCAATAGACCAGTCAGGGTCTTGTAAAAGTGAAGGCATCTTTATGTCAATCTTCTAGTTTCAGAATTGAAGTCCAAGTTGGTGCTTGGCATCAGGGGTTGGTGCTCCTTCTAGTTGGTGCTGGTAAATCAGGGGTTGGTGCTCCTTTCTGTTGGTGTAGATAAATCAGGGGTTGGTGCTCCTTCCAGTTGGTGTTGGTAAATTAGGGGTTGGTGCTCCTTTCTGTTGGTGCAGATAAATCAGGGGTTGGTGCTCCTTCTAGTTGGTGTTGGTAAATCAAGGGTTGGTGCTCCTTTCTATTGGTGCAGATAAATCAGGGGTTGGTGCTCCTTCCATTTGGTGCTAGTAAATCAGGGGTTGGTGCTCCTTCCAGTTGGTGCTGGTAAATTGATTGTAAAGTTGTTGCTTTGCAAAGGCTGGATTTGGATGGGAGTCCAAGCAGTCATTTTTGAGGAGTAGCCAAAACTGGTGAACCTCGTTACATCTTGTGTTGTGTGATGCTCTCTTGTTATATTTGCTTTATGTGGTTTTAAGCTTTCATTGTTTAGGCATTAAGAATTGAAGATTTAAGTTTTAAAGAGCCACACTGATTCACCCCCCTCTCAGTGTCATTGTGAGACTAACAATTGGTATCAGAGCCGGTTTCCTTATCAGGCTAAATCAGCTAGGGTTGATCTTGGATTAGTATGCAATGGGTAAGAAGAATAGATCCTCCTCAAATAAGACATCTCAGTCAGTCTCAATTCCTATGGAAGAGAAAATTGAACTAGAAAAGGTTGAAGGAGTGAATTCTAAAGTATGTGATGAAAATCTTGAGCTTGAAGTAGATCTAGAAGGTGAGTTGATCGCTGCACTTGAAGAGTTGAATATAGAAAGGAAAAAGAACAGAATATTGTCCAAGAAGTTGGAAGAATATGGGGATAAGATTGAAGATCTCTTCTTACAAATTCATAAAGCCAAGAAAATAGAAGAAGCCTTGAAGTCACGCCTGGATGATAAAGGTGATGTATGTAGCAAACGTGAAGAGGAATCTAACAAAGTTATTAGTGATCTAAAGCTGCAAGTAGAAGAGTCCAAGAGGATTGAAGAAACTCTCAGGTCATAGATCAATGAGAAAGAGATTGTTTGCGGCAAACAAGAAGAGGAGATTGTTGTATTGAAGAAACAACTAGAAGAGGCCAATACAAATCTCAAATTTGAGAAGAGCACAGAGTTGCTAGATGAAATGATAAGGCAACAAAGAAGCCCCATGTCTAAGCTTGGTCTTGGATGTGAAGCTGAACAACCTTCATCTTCCAAATATGCAGAGAAGAAGAAGTCCACTGCTGAAGGATCGAAGCAAGAAAAGTCTGAAGCTGAATCTTCAAAAGGAAGAAAATATCAAAGGAGATCTACAGCAAAGCAACCACAACAAAAGAGGTTCCATCACTCTCACTCTATTCATAATAATACTTTTAATGGCTATTGTTTTAGATGCAACCAGTATGGTCACAAGGCAATTTATTGTGGTTTGAATAATAAATCAAAGAGTTATGCTGGTAGAAATACTTCTGCGTTTTTGAGTGAACACCATGTACAATGTTTTAAATGTAATGGTCATGGGCACATAGCAAGGTTTTGTCCAAGAATGTTTGTATCTAATCTAAGGCAAGACAGTAGATTTCATCAGACACAAAGAATGCAACACAGACAGGGAAGAAATCATGTGCATCAAAGAAAGGAAAATAATCATCCACATCCATCAAGGATGTACAAGAGACAACCACCCAAGAGAAATGTTCAAATTCATGAAAAGGTTCAAAATAGGGATGCAGTTGAAAACCTCAAGCCCAAGTTCAAGAAATACTGGAGAAAGAAAGAAGAGAGGAAATCGTGTCTCCTTGGACTGAAGGAGATTACTCCTCTATTGCACTAAGCAGCTCCAGGTAGCACATCCTCAGGGGGAGCAATGTCAAAGTTTTATATTAATGCTCCTATGTATTTGTGTGGGTATCTGAGGATGAAAGGAAAGTAGTCAGGGAGTTGTCGTATAGTTGTCAAAATGTGTTTTAGTTCATGTAGATGTTTGTGGAGATAGTATCAAACTGATGTGCTTCAGCAGAACAACATGGTGAACAGCTAGGTTTTTGATGCAACAGCTGATAGGCGTTATCTGAGATAGAACATGCAGCACAGGTCGACGTGTCATGGAAGCATAAGCTGGCAGGTGCTGGTTTTGAAGCCTGTAACATTCCCAATCTGTAGATAAAATAGAATCCATGTTCTGAGTGGGAAGGCGTGCGTTTCTTAACCAAAAATACAACACATCGTTTGGTATAAGAGAGCATTAATTTTCTCTAAAGAAGTAGCCATTATCAAAGAGATGCCAGAGTCAAAGCAATCAGTGGCACTAGCACCCAGTTGGTCAAGAGTGCCAAGTGGCACATGCAAGGCAGAGACGTTGAGAGAATAGCGCCCAGGTGGTGAAGCGTCAAGGAGGACAAGATGCCTATGCAACTAAGAAAGTCTTGCATTATTTGAGAAATGCGAGATATTGCCCGAGCAATCCCTTGATCGCAGCGAGGAGAAATGCTCCCTGGAATCGCATGAAGAACGTTCGTCTAAAACATTGAGTAGCCCTGACATATGTCCTAGCAAGAAGCAGAATACCGAGAGTTGATGACTGCACGCAGATTGAGGTTCCAATGCTAGATGTAACGGTCCACTGTCAATACCTACGTAGGCGATAAAAACATTCATGGCAGCCATTAGAAACCAGAGACATTGAGCTGCACAATGGACGCGAGGCAAAGTCGTTAGTCACGGAGGAGGTGTCAGTCAAGAGGCCAAAGGAAATTGTGGAGAGTGTCGATGATAAAGTTGATGAAGTGGATTTGATTTGAGATTGCCATTCATTTTGAGTACTACTTGAGCATGATTGATTGAGCCTTTGAGAAGGCCTTTGGGAAATAGTTGTGGTACAGTGTTTGATGCTTACACAGAGTTGGTTGATACATACTTCGACTAGGGTCTGTGATAAAGGGATGTTCATTGAGGTGATTGGTTGAGTTGAGTTGAGATTGAGATCTGAGAATAGAACATATAGAGTCTCTAACAATTCTCTTTATGCTTCTATGAGATTGATTTGAGTTGAGATTGGGATTTGAGTATAGAACATATTGAGTCTCTAACAATTCTCTTTATGCTTCTATGAGATCTAGTTGATATATTGATTGAGCATTAAGTATAGAACATATTGAGTCTCTAACAATTCTTTTTATGATTCTATAAGATCTGGGCAAGTTCTTGGTGAGCTTGCTAGAGCAGGTTCTTAGTGAGCCTATTGACAGAGTACAGAGGATAGAGTCTCAATGGATAGAGATCCAGCAGCCAACACAGTTGAAGATAGATCTGAGTGAGGGACCACATTCTCAGGGGGAGCATTTATATATTTGATTATCTTTTTGCTCATGTTTGTAATTTTTGCTAACTGTATTAATTTGTGCTTGAGAATGTTGTGCATGGACTCAGGGGGAGTCTACAGCAGCCCTTTGGTATTATTGTCAAAGGGGGAGAAGAATTATAGGAAATTGCATGTGTGTTGCCAACAATTCCAAAGGGGGAGATTGTTGAGCAAGGTGCGGGAACAATATTGTCATTGTTGTCAACACAGTTAGACAGATCGGTTGATGCAGTGGACAGGATTTCAGAGGTTACTCAGAGTATGTACAGTGGATTTCCAAAAGATAGAAGTGGCCCATATACTAAAAATCAAAAGAAAATCACAAGGAAGAAAACTGTCGCGATATCGCGACATGTTGAGCAAGAAAGAAAAATTGTCGCGATATCACGACATGTTGAGAAGAAAGAAAACTATTGCGATATCGCGACATGTTGGCAAGAAAGAAAAACTATCGCGATATCATGACATGTTGAGAAGAAAGAAAATTGTCGTGATATCGCGACATGTTTGGAGAGAAAGAGCAAGAAAGCAAAACTGTCACGATATCGCGACATGTTTGGAGAGAAAGCGCAAGCAAGCAAAACTATCACGATTTCGTGACATGTTCGAAGAGGAAGCGCAAGCAAGAAAAACTATCGCGATTTCGTGACATGTTCGAAGAGAAAGCGCAAGCAAGAAAAACTGTCACGATTTCACGACATGTTCGGAGAGAGATAGTATGGAAGAAAAACTGTCACGATTTCGTGACATGTTGGAAGAGAAAAAGACAAGTAGAAAAAGTGTCACGATTTCGTGACATATTGCAAGAGAAAGAGGAGAGAGAAAAAGGTGTCACGATTTCGCGACATGTTTCATTTTCATGATCCAAAGCGAAGAGAAAGAGGAGAGAGAAAAAGGTGTCACGATTTCGCGACATGTTTCATTTTTGCGGTCCAAAGCGAAGAGAAAGAGGAGAGAGAAAAAGGTGTCATGATTTCGTGACATGTTTCATTTTCACGGTCCAAAGCGAAGAGAAAGAGGAGAGAGAAAATAGTGTCGCGATTTCGTGACATGTTGCATTTTCACGGCCAGAAGAGAAGAGAAAATGCAAGGAGAAAAAGTGTCACGATATCGCGACATGTATTTTCGGAGGCCAAAGCAAAGAGAAAGTGCAAGGAGAAAAAGTGTAGCGATATCGCTACATGTTGTATTATCACGGGCCGAAGCAAAGAAAAAGTGCAAGGAACAAAAGTGTAGCGATATCGCTACATGTTGTATTATCGCGGGCCAAAGCAGAGAAAAAGCGCAAGGAGCAAAAGTGTAGCGATATCGCTACATGTTGTATTTTCATGACCCGAAGGCAAGAGAAAGAGTACGGAGGCAAAAGTGTCGCGATATCGCGACATGTCACATTTTCGCGACTCTAGGAGGAGAGAGAATGTAAGAAGGCAGAAGTGTCGCGATATCACGACAAAAGTAAAAAGGAAGAGTACGGAGGCGAAAGTGTCACGATATCGCGACATGTGTTTTCATGGGTACAAGCAAACAGAAGCAGCAAGGAGGCGAAAGTGTCATGATATCGCGACATGTTGTGTTTTCACGGGTATGAACCAAGTAAAGATTCAAGGAGGCGAAAGTGTCACGATATCGCGACATGTGTTTTCGCGGGTACAAGCCGAGAAGAGGACAAAGAGGCAAAAGTGTCACGATTTCGTGACAGGTCGCTTTGGCGCAAGCTAAGAATAGAACCCAGCCGAAATAAGATATGTGACCATTAACTGAAGTTATGCAGCAGTTACAGGGGCCGTTACAAAAGAAAATCATGCAGCTAATTTAAGAACAGTCGAAGAAGGAGAAAATGAATAGTCGTATATATAGAATCGAATATACATGCATGCACAGAAAAGAATACGAACAGTCATGACCGAGAAGACGAACAGTCATGGTAGGGGTATATGTGTAAATTCGTAACATGCATCGTGTTTGATGAAAAGCCTACCCTATATATATACAAAAGTAGTTACAGTTAGAAAGTGTTACAACTAACAAGTGGCGCATGAGAAATGAAAGGAGTTACAACTAGAGTTACAAAGATTCAATATGGTTATAAAAGGAGATCATGCATGGAGAATTAAATTTGTAGTCGAGAGGAAAAGTGTTGTATGCATGAGAGTGTGAAAGTTGTTATAAGAAGAGGCGCTAGAAGAATGTAAGAGATGCATAAAGGAGTGAGAGATCCGTAAGAGTGAGTAAGAAGCAAGCAAGAGGGCTGTAAGAGAGGCCATAAAAGTGTAGAAGCTAGAGAGGTGTGTGATGTGTGAAGAGTGGGCAATGTTGAGAAAGCAATAGACCGATCGGGGTCTTGTAAAAGTGAAGGCATCTTTATGTCAATCTTCTAGATTTCAGAATTGAAGTCCAAGTTGGTGCTTGGCATCAGGGGTTGGTGCTCCTTCCAGTTGGTGCTTGGTAAATCAGGGGTTGGTGCTCCTTTCTGTTGGTGCAGATAAATCAGGGGTTGGTGCTCCTTCCAGTTGGTGCTGGTAAATCAGGGGTTGGTGTAGATAAATCAGGGGTTGGTGCTCCTTCCAGCTTGGTTCGTAAATCAGGGTTTGGTACTCCTTTCTGTTGGGGCAGATAAATCAAGGGTTGGTGCTCCTTCTAGTTGGTGCTGGTAAATCGAGGGTCGGTGCTCCTTCTAGTTGGTTTTGGTAAATTGATTGTAAATTTGTTGCTTTGCAAAGGCTGGATTTGGATGGGAGTCCAAACCAGTCTATTTTTGAGGAGTAGCCAAAATTGGTGAACCTCGATACATTTTGTGTTGTGTGATGCTCTCTTGTTATATTTGCTTTATGTGGTTTTAAGCTTTCATTGTTTAGACATTAAGAATTGAAGATTTAAGTTTTAAAGAGCCACACTGATTCACCCCCCCTCTCAGTGTCATTGTGAGACTAACAAATACATTAAAGGGAAGGAAAATAAGGTTTCTAATGCACTCACTAGGAGAAGGCACATAGTAGTCTTATGTCACATTCATGTGGACTTGATAGAATAGGCTAAGGAAATGTAGCAAGAGGATATGTTTTACAATCAAATATGGGAAAATATGGAATGAAAATATGATGAATGTATGGATTTTAGCATTAAATATGGTTTCTTTTGCTTTAAGTATAGGGTAGTAATTCTTGAGACTGGTGATCTAAGAAAAATGATCATGAATGAATCACATAGATCTATGTTTTTTTCTCACTTATAAGGGAAAAAATGAGATTTAATGTGAAGAAAACCTTCTTCTATCCAGGAATGAAGAGGGACATAACTAAATTTATCACCCAATATCTTGAATGCTAGAAAATAAAGGCAAAAAATAGACATCTTGTAGGACTACTATACCCTCATGATGTACCCGAATAGAAATGGTAGGTGATTTCAATGGATTTTATTATTGGTTTGAAAAAGACAATATTGTAGCATGATGCAATCCTAGTTGTGGTCAACAAATTGACCAAGGTTATACACTTTATACCCAGGAATACCAAGGATGATGCCATTATTGCGGTTAATATATTTTCCAAGGAAATATTTAGGCTTCATGGTTTTCTAAAAGCGATAATTTTAGATAGGAAATCAAGATTCACATATGAGTTTTGGTAAGCTTTGCATCGAGCCATTGGCACTAGGTTAAATATTAGTTCTGCATATCACCCAAAAATTGATGGGCAAATTGAAAGGGTAAATCAAGTTTTAGAAGATATGCTTTGCATGTATTGTATGGATCAAAAAACTTGATGGGAAGATTACCTACACTTGGTAGAATTTTCCTACAACAACAGTCACCATTCAACCTTAGGCATGGCACCATTTGAAGCTCTATATGGCAGGATGTATAGGACACCATTATTGTGGAATAATCCAAAGGTTGTTCTTAGACCTAATATGATCAAAAAAATGGAGTAGCAATTAAGGACAATCAAATAGAGGCTTAAAGAAGCTACGGATCATCAAAAATGTTATGTTGACCTTAAGAGGTCATTGAGAGAATTTACTGTGGGTGAAAAAGTATTTTTGAGAGTGAGACTGAAGAAGAGTGTTATTAAGTCCACAAAACCTAATCCATATTTTATGGGATCCTTTGAAATTATAGAGAATATCAGTCCTGTGGCATATCGACTTGCCTTACTACTCAGTTTGTCAAATATTCATGACACCTTTCACATTTCATTGCTTAGAAAGTATGTAGCTAATCTGATAATTTGTAGGATTTTTCTAATTTTTAGATGATGAATCTAGAGGCTATAGAGGTTTGACCAGTAAAAATCCTTGAGTTTTATTCTGAATCGATGAGGAAAGGGACTCTAGAGAAAAGTAAGGTATAGTAGGACTACTGCTCTCAGAGAAATACTACTTGGGAGAAAGTAGTATATATGTAGAAATATTTTCCAGTTTTGTTCAAAAATACATTATAACTATTATTTTATGTTTAAACTATATGAAACACAAAGGACTGTGTTAAGCCTAAGGGGGTAGGATGTCATGACCCTTCCTTGGTAGCCCCTTTTTATTGAGTGTATTAGTGCTCAAAATGTGTTATCATGGAATGGATGGATTGATTTTAATGATTGGTTTGTGCAGGTCATTTATTTTATGGAAAATAGAATGCTTTTTGCTTATTTATGGAATAATGGACCAATTCATCTCTATATAAAATGCAATTACATATTTGTCAAGTAGAAGTATATAAATTTATTGAATGATAAGCTAACTCACATGAAGGCTTTGTTAAATAATTATTGTGTTATTTTAGTAGAATGAATAACTAATAACTTTCTTTTGTTGTAGGATACCTACAATTGAATTGGTTTTTGCTATTCATCCAAGCATCATTTAATTTAAATGTAGTTGGACTAATGCCTTGTATTGTGTTGTATCTTGCGATGAAGGAAAATTTTGATGAAGATAATACCACTTGGAGTATGTTGGTAAGCTAGGGAGGTGCATTTATGAGGAAATAATATTTTATTGTGCTTTGGTTAATGCATTTTATTCAGTTGAGAAATTAACCAAAACATTGGTGCTACTGGTGCAATTATGAAGCCATAGTTGGACTAGTGAGTTTTTGGTTTTTCCTGCCATGTTGGAACATTTTGGGTGACTGTAGCTAGGAAGGATAGAGTGGTAGTAAGAGAGATGATTGGGAATGATGTGAAGAAGAAAAAGAATATTTTGGTGAGAGGGGAAGAGGTAGTGGTTGGAAGGAGTTTTGGTTTGGATATGAGATAAAGGGTGAACAACATTTTTTGGGAGAGTGAGAGAGGAGTTGTTGAAGGCTTTTGATGTGGATTTTTGAGTTAGACTCATTGTTATCATTTTGTGGGAAGAAACTGAAAAAACACATTGTTCATTCTAACTGAATTGGTAAGTGCATTCTAGAAGTTGATGTCTAGATTTTTGAGAGATTAGATTAACTTAGAAAGCTTCAGTTTGCTTGAGTTAGATACAACTATTTGAGGAAAATTTAGTTATGGACGCTCATTATGTAAGGAAGAGTATATCATAGTTTAGCCTTTGTTGAGAAGAAATGTGGAAATCTATGTTTAAATTAGTATCATACCTTCATAGGAATAAGGTACTAGGATTTATGTTGTGTCATAACTATAAGAGTTGTGTTTATATTATAATTATATCATTAGAATGATATAGTGTACAGGTGGGAATAATACGTAATGTTGTGTTAACACAAGAGAATTTTATCTAAATTCCATAAGGGTAGGTGTCTCATGGGTGTACTTCAATAGGGATGGAATCTCTTGTTGAGTTTCACCGACATGGGTTGACATCTTATGCAACTAGTGATACCAAAATATTGCTTCCTTAGCTGGTGCTACCGAATGGAAATGTTTGAAATATTTTTCTTCCTATTTTGCCATTAGGGCATTATGTACCTTATCAAAGATTCGCTTACATTTTTGCCATTATTGTTATTGAATATCATTAATAGTGGTAAGTTTAAGGTGTGTTGAGGTTCTTTTATGTTAGGCATTATCGCATCTTTGACTATGTTGAAGAGTGGACCATTAGGTATACTTTTGGATTTTATGCATAGCTCATATCTATTAAACCAATAGCTCAAGGATGATTTTAGAGAGCACCTAGTCTAGATCAATTGAACCAAAAGGATGGTCGATGGAAGGCGGTATTACAATGTTGTCATTGAGTTTAGAAAGGATGCACATTGCTGATTAGTAAGGACTAGAGAGATTTATTTTAGGTTTAACAGTGGTTGTTTTTTATATTAAAGGAAGAAGATAGAACTTACTATGGGATTTGTGGAACTCGTATGTTGAATAAAGAAGGGAGGTTTCATATGTGCAATTCCCTATGTCAAAATAAGATTTGTGGTTTAATTAGGATAAACATGTTCCTAAATGCTTAACGTATGAGCTAATTATAGGATTATGGTTATAGCAAAATGGGTTGTTGCTCTCTTAAATAATTGAGTAAGACTGTTTGATGTACACCATAGAAAACTAAGGCTCAAGAGTTAAAATTTTAGCATAAATATTTACCCATGATTTAATTCATGTGAAAAAATGTATCCTCCTATCATAGGTAACAAATGCTTAGGGGTGTTGTTATTTCAACAATGGACCTTGATTATATTTGTGGTTTTAATCAGGAATTGTTTATTAAAGTTATGGAATGAAGTAATTTTGTAATGAAGGTCAAGATTGTGCAATACTTTGATTTAGAGCTAGTGACCTTATTTAAAATAAATCTAATGTTTATATTTATGTTGTATTTCTTCATTAAGAGTAATGAAACTCTTAAGATATGAGAAAGACATAGTGAAAGACTTTGAGCCATTGTATATGTTTATTTTATAAATGAAATAAGATGAAGGAAAAATTTAAGGCTAGGTTTTCCCTTTGGGGCTTTTCCTAGGGTAAATGTCTTATTGTGGCTTTCTTGTGAAGATTGATATTATAGAAATGATTTGCTTTATGAGTTGATGAAATAGATGTACTCTGCAATGCTTGTTTATTTATCTTAAAGAATCTAGTTAAAATCATTAAGATGGAAATTTAAATGAACCATGGAATGAACATACCTTTTATGAGTTGCAATGTGTGAAAAGTTGTGGCCCAATGATTAATTAGGTTATAGTAATTATGTTTATATCCTTATGTGGAAATCAGAATAATATGTTTATATAAATATATTATGTCAAGGATATAACATCATAAGAAAGGGATTTTTTTAGATGCATTCTATAACATAAAGAGTAATGATTGTTTGTTAAAATCTATATGATGAGTCCCAAAAATGTACATTTGTATAAACTATTAAGGGGCACCATTACTGGTTTAATTAGCATTTGAGATGTATTTTTATATAACTTATGCATATAATTGATAGAAAAAACGGTATTATGCTTGATTGGTGTTTTTAGTGGGAATTGTGTATAAATGCAGTTTTGCTACTAATATGGTGTTTTCCAGTCTACATCCACTTGGACCTGGCATACTTCTGATTTCAGAGACTAAGGAATTAGAGTAGGTGCCTTCCTCTTAAATAAATGTGCTCAGTAGAAGTAGACGCCTTCCTCTTCAAAGAAGGCACCCAATAGAAGTAGGCACCTTCATCCTCAAGGAAGGCGCCCAACAAAAGTAGGTGCCTTCCTATTCAAGGAAGGCACCCAATAAGAGTAGGTGCCTTCATTATAAGGAAGGCACCCAACAAAATTAGGTGCATTTCTCATGAAGAAGGCGCCTCCATGCCTCCATACTTTGAAAGATTTACCAAGTCATCTTTGACCGGTTGACCAGTGGGCTAAGGAGGAGGTTGCACGTGAAAACAAAAAAGAGATATTTTATTTTATTTACTATTATTAAAATAGAATGAACACTTCTATTATTTTATTGGCTAGATACCTTTGTAACGTGAGCATTATTCTTTCATGCTCACGGATGAACCAAGAGCAACAATTTTTCCAGCGATCAATGTGGGAGATATTCTATTTTATGCAATATTATTAAAATAGAATAACGCATCCATTATTTTCTGCTAGACATATTATGTTATGATAAAATAGAACATGCTTGATTTATCCTACAAGAGGGTAAAATTAGTGCGTGACTATTTTAATTAATACATGATTGTTATAATTGAATGACTGCAATATTCATTGCATATCTACTGTAACTGCAAGTCTGAAATAGACTTGCCTAGATTTGTAACAGAGGAAGGTTGTGCATTGTATAAATGCACAGGTCTCCCATGAGAGAAAGGAAATTTTATTGAGAAATTATTCTATTTTATTTCTTGTCAAATTTATTAAGAGTGCAATTCCTCTTATTTGAGTAAGATCTATGCAGCTAGCTGGGCGGACTATCCGTGGGAGCTTAGGCCCACTCCCTATAGTAGTCCTCCCATGTTTATTTTTGTATTTGTTTTTTGTAGATTATTTTATTGCTTTATTTAATTTCAGTCATGTGTGTTTATTTTTCTTGTACATTTATTTTCCCATGCTTTATTTTCAGCATATTTATTTATTTATTTAATTTTTCTGCACTTAGTTTATTTGGTTTGGTCGGAATTGAAATGCACAAACATCCCCCACAAAACTAAAAAAGGTACAACCATATTCATTCCCCAACACTGCAGGCATATAATGTGCATGACACTCATAAGTTTACGGGCTTACTGGATTGATAATTTATGGAAGAGAAATTATTTTTTTTCGAGACATGAATTTTTGCTCACCATTTTGGTGCTATTGCCAGGGAGTGTCAAACTGTAGTGTTAGTATTTACGGGTCAATTAAAAAGCCCATTTAAAATTACCTAAATATATTTTAACTAAGGAGTGTGAGTCCACCAAGGGCCTTTTGATAAGGCCAAAAATAGTTGTCGGCATAGTTAGAGCCAAATCCCATAGGCAACTGTTTGCATTTTCTAGCTTCTTAGGTAAACGTGGGAATGAACCTGATGTACCAAATTAAGTGTAGAAGTAGGAATAAAACGTGTTATTGAAAAAAATAGAAAAAATCTAGTATTGAAGGATTTTCCTCATATTTTCAATGGTTTTAAGAAATAAACGAAATAGCACAACCCAAGTCTGACATTTGAAAATATTTAGGGAAGTGTTTCTACATAGAAACCATTGGAAAATTATGCCTAGTTCTAACGATAAAAAAAAAATTACAGGCTTGAAATTTTTGCAATGTATTGGTAAATGTTTCTTAATGATGAAATTTATAGCAGGAAAAATGACAGAGCAAATTTAAAAAAAAAAAATATTGTTATGAAGTATGCTCTTAACTTGCGCTTAAGGCGATCATGTGAATTAGAAACTAGCATGTGTTTTTGAAATACTGCTATGTCGTGTATTATCCAAGTTGCCAACCCATAGATAGTCATTTTCTAGCCTACACATTTTTCCATTATGTTGAAAAAATTTGGTTTTGAGGTCAAAGGGTAAAATTGCTCTTCTCATGTTACAACATATCAAACTAGTTGATAATGAAATTGATGATTTTTTAGAAGACTAGTTGAGATGTAGGCATGGGGGAGACCCCACCTTCATTATTACCACCAAAAACATAATGAACATTTTTTACAGTGTTCATGAAAAAAAGAAAAAAATATTTTTTGTTGAAAAGGGCTCCAAGTTAAAATGAAGATAAAAAAAAAAAATAGAAGCTTTATTTTTGTTACTTGTTGGAAGAGAGTATCCTCTTTTCTTAGGACCAGCTTGGTCTAGAAGAGAAATGAGAAATCTTCAATTGGTCATTAAATAAATCAAGGGAGGAGCCTGTAATCAGGAGATGAAAAAAAAATAATAATAAATAAATAATTAAATAAATAAATAAATAGTTAGAATTTTATTTTAACGCATTTAGTTTAGATTTTTATTTTATGTTTTGCAGGACATCATGAAGTGTGATGTAGACCAATAAGGAGGTGTCTATGAATATCTCATGAATTGAGATTCATACATGGAGTTCGTAATAGCACAATATGAACTGTCTCGTGTACCTAATCATGTAGCATCCAATCTAATAGGTGAAAGCTAGGAGAGTTTTATCTTGTAAATATTGGCACTTGAAGGTAGGCTAAGTAACCCTGATCAAGCGAAAGGCCTCTAGCCCAAAGTGATTGTGGAATTTGGGGGAAAATTTTGTTGCAATGTGCGTGACTGTTACATCTTGGATGATAAACAAAGTCAGAGATGCTACACCAAGTGCAAGAGAAGAGTGTCGAGCCAACATTCGATTAACAGTCAATGAGCGCCATTAACAATTGTCTCAGATTTGTGAGAGTGGATAAGACATCGGCATGGGGGAGACCCCATACCATACTAGTAGCTTAGATGAATGTTCAATCATTCGTTAAAAAAAAAAGGGAAAAAAATAAGAGAAATAAAAGAAAAAAAAGAAAAGAAAAAGGAACAAAAAAGGAGAAAAAAATGAGAAAAAAAGAGAGGATATGTCTTGCTTAGCATAAAAATTGCTTTCTTATTGCTTTGCAAGAAATCATGAACCGAATGCAAGTTGCAGGCATCCTAAGAGCCAGGGCCTAATAGGTACAGAGTCATGACTCTTGTTTTCCTACTTTCTTGTGTATAGGTAATCATCCCTCTAAATGCAATCTGAAGGTATCGTAAGAGCTATGGCCTCAAGCACAGACATGATTCATGTTTTTCAATTTTTGTGTGTGTAGTTTTGTAGGTTACAACCATGAGCATGATCTATAGGTGGAGTCGGCTTAAACTAGGCCTAACATATGTGACATTTTGTGCCCTACAATTAGGAGTGCGACAAAGCAGAAAAGGCACTTCCCACCAGGAAGAGGGTTCCTACAATTAGTCCAATACAATAGTACCTTTTTCCACCTAGAGGAAGGCACCAATAAGAAATTTTCTTCTCCCTTGGATGGGGTACCTGTTGTTCAGTGTGGGACCTGGCATTTGGAGGGTTGTAGACCTGTTGTGCAAAGAGACTATTGTTGGCGATAAGGGCGTCACCAATTTAAGTGGGGAAGAATAAAAAAATGGTAAATTATGGCTATGATGCTGAAGTTGTTAAATCTACACCGATAGAATAAGGAAGAACAACAACGATTAATGGTGTAGATGAAGAAGGCATCCAAAGAAAAAATAAATAAGTAAAGAAAGAAAGAAATAAAATCTCCAGGAGCACCAACATGAAGACATCTCACATCACGTGCATCATATACACCAGGTTCTACGAAATTCACCTAGGTATATATACTATTTTTTTTGTTAATTATGTGTATGGTTATATTAAAAATAATCTCCATGCTAAAACATCAGTAGATGCTCCCTTAAATTCTTCTTATCAAAATCTCCCATCAAATTTCCAACGTATGACATGCCTCGGATGAAAAATATTACTACCTCGAAATGGAAAAAAATATATAAAAAGCTATGGCATTCACATGAATAGAGTTGGCATTGTTTCATTTGTGCATCATGAAAATATTCGGATGGTGAATTGATTGGTGGAACAATGGAGTCACAATCAAGGATATTTAATAAAGGGAGCAGTGCAGATTGATTTCCATTGAGTTCAAGACAATAGGAAGCCCGAATCCACAATCCACATAAAATGAGTGGTTGACGCCACTTATGGTGCTATTGTGCTACGACATAGCAATCCGTAGTAAATTACAAAGGAATGTGACCAGATTGCAATTTACTAATTTAAAGAAGAAAAAAATATAGTGGATTTGCAATCTGCTTTGACTTGCATAAACGGACAAGCAAAAGAAAATTCTAAATCTGCATGCAATGCTGTAGCAACACTCAATGAAAAAAACACATTAGTCAATGGAATAAAAACACAATGGTACTCAATAATAGGGCCAACAAAGAAAAAATAGAACTACTAAAGGTCATTTAAAAAAAATGGTCATTCTACAAGATGTATAACTTCAGATTTTGGTGCCATGAGGGTGTGGCACATGTTAGGCATGGGGGGATGATGAGTCCCAAAAATGTACATTTTTATACACTGTTAAGGGGAATCATTACTAGTTTCACTAGCATGTGAGATGCATTTTTATATAACTTATGCATATAATTGATAGAAAAATTGGTATTATGCTTGATTGATGTTTTTAGTGGAAATTGTGTATAAATGCAGGTTTTGCTACTAATATGGTATTTTTCAGTCTACATCCACTTGGACCTGGCATACTTTTGCTTTAAGAGACTAAGGCATGAGAGCAAGTGCCTTCCTCTTCGAGGAAGGTGCCAGGCAGAATTAGGTGCCTTCCTCTTCAAGGAAGACACCCAACAGAAGTAGGTGCCTTCCTCCTCAAGGAAGGCACCCAGTAGAACTAGGCACCTTCCTTGAGCAGGTGCCTTCCTCTTCAAGGAAGGTGCCCAATAGAAGTAGGCACCTTCATATTCAAGGAAGATGCCCAACAGAAGTAGGCACCTTCCTCCTCAAGGAATGCACCCAACAGAAGTAGGTGCCTTCCTCTTCAAGGAAGTCATCCAGCATGAGTAGGCATCTTCATTATAAGAAAGGCTCCCAAAAAAAGTAGGCACCTTCCTCATGAAGAAGGCACCTCGACGCTTTCATACTTTGCAATATTTACCAAGTCATCTTTGATCGGTTGACCAGTGGACTAAGGAGGACGTTGCATGTGAAGACAAAAAGGAGATATTTTATTTTATTTACTATTATTAAAATAGAATGAAAACTTCTATTATTTGATTGGTTGGATATCTTTGTAACATGAGCATTATTCTTTCACCCTCACGGATGAACCAAGAGCAACGATTTTTCTAGCGATCAATGTGGGAGATATTCTATTTTATGCAATATTATTAAAATAGAATAACGCATCCATTATTTTCTTCTAGACATATTCTGTTATGATAAAATAGAACATGCTTGATTTATCCTGCAAGAAGGTAAAATTAGTGCGTGACTATTTTAATTAATACATGATTGTTATAATTGAATGATTGCAATATTCATTGCATATCTACTATAACTGCAAGTCTGAAATAGACTTGCCTAAATTTGTAATAGAGGAAGGTTGTGCATTGTATAAATGCACAAGTCTCCCCTGAGAGAAAGGAAATTTTAAGAAGAAATTATTCTATTTTATTTCTTGTCAAATTTATTAAGAGTGCAATTCCTCTTATTTGAGTAAGCTCTACGTAGCTAGCTAGATGGACTATCTGCGGGAGATTGGGCCCACTCCCTATAGTAGTCCTCCCATGTTTATTTCTATATTTGCTTTATGTAGATTAGTTTATTGCTTTATTTAATTTCAGTCGTGTGTGTTTATTTTTATTGTACATTTATTTTCCCGCACTTTATTTTCAGCATTGTTATTTATTTATTTAATTTTTCCGCACTTAGTTTATTTGGTTTGGCCAGAATCCAAATGCACAAACATCCCCCACCAAACTAAATAAGGTACAACCAAATTCATTCCCCAACACTACAGGCATATACTGTGCATGACACTCATAATTTTATGGACTTACCATATTGATAATTTATTGAAGAGAAATGATTGTTTTTCGAGACATGAATTTTTGCTCACCAGTGTATATATAAATATATTATGTCAATGATATAACATTATAAGAAAGGGGTGTTTTTAGATGCATTATATAACATAAATATTAATGATTGTTTGTTAAAATCTATCTTAGTATGGATAACCATCAATGGATAAAAAGTGCCTCATGAGATAGAAATCATTATGTAAGACCATTATTACCATTCAAAATGTGCCTCACATGTTTAATGTAATATTGTTAATATTTAAAGGAAGAACATTATATCAAGGTTATGGATAAGGGGTCAACCCCGAAATATATTTATAAATTGAACGTGAATTGTCTTGGAATCCTGATGAAATATGGAGAAGTATACATGGCGAATTCCAATTATTTTTCTCCAAAAATTTTCAAACCGTGGTGAATTGCAATTATTTTTCTCCAAAAATTTTCAAACCGTGGCGAATTGCAATTATTTTTCTCCAAAAATTTTCAAACCGTGGTGTATGTTTGGGGCCATGAATATCGGTTTTGCAAAATATAAAAATGTACAAAAAAATTAAAGGATTTAGGCTGACAAGAAAGGCTTTTAGACTTTATGATTAATGATGACCGATCTGAGACATAAAATTCAATCGGTTGCAGGAATGTTGATCAGTTGTAGATGTGTCGATTAGTTGCAACCATGGTGATCAGGTGCAGACATGTTGATCGGTTGCAAACATGTCGATCGGTTGTAGCCATGGTAATCGGTTGTAGATATGTCGATCAGTTGTAAATATATCAATCGATTGTAGCCATGATGATCAGTTGTAACCATGTTGATTGGTTCTTGTTGGCAATTTTGGGTACATTGCCTTTGCTCAAGTATATAAGTTGTCATTGATGTCAAGAAGCTTTTGAAGGAATTTGATTTGATGTCAAATAATTTGTTTTGATGAAGGTTACGGCATGACAGTTTCAAAGGTCTTTTGCAAACCCCAAGTCGACAGGTTCGAGAGAAAGAGCTCACAGTGAAAAAGTGTCGCGATATCGCGACATGTCGGGTTTTCGTGACCCAAAGAAAAGAAAAGCGCTAAGGAGAAAAAGTGTCACGATATCGCGACATGTCGGGTTTTCACGACCCGAAGAACAGAAAAGAGCTAAGGAGGAAAAGTGTCACGATATCGCGACATGTCGCATTTTCGCGACTTAAGCAGGAGAGAGAAAGCAAGTTAGAAAAGTGTCACGATATCGCGACATGTCGCATTTTCATGACTTAAGCAGGAGAGAGAAAGCAAGTTAGAAAAGTGTCACGATATCGTGACATGTCACAATTTCGTGACTCAAAGAGCAAAGAAAATGTATGAAGCTGAAAGCGTCATGATTTCATGACAGGTTGCAAAGAAAACGTATAGAAAGTTGATAGCGTCGCGATTTCGTGACGGGTTACAAGGAAAGCGTACGAAAGTTGAAAGCGTCACGATTTCACGACGGGTTGCAAAGAATGCGTACGGATGCAGAAAGTGTCACGATTTTGCGATAGGTAGAAAAGAAAGTAGACGAAAGCAGAAGTGTCACGATTTCATGATAGAAACTGAAAGCAGGTCTTCTATAGGAGAAGTGTCACGATTTCATGACAAAAGCAGAGAGGAAGGTTATGAAGACAAAGTGTCATGATATCATGACAGAAGTGAAGACGAAGTCTGTAGAGGTAGAAGTGTCACGATTTCATGACAAAAGTAGAAAGGAGGTCGACGAAGGGAGAAGTGTCGTGATATCATGACAAAAGCAAAGTTGATGCTGACAAAGACAGAAGTGTCATGATATCGCGACAAGAGCTTAGTTGAAGTCGACAAAGGCTGAAGTGTCATGATATCATGACAAAAGCCAAAAGAAAGTGTACGGTTGCAAAGGTGTCACGATATCGTGACATGTTGTAGTTTCATGGCAAAAGCTACAGAAGAGTTACAGAGGCAGTTGAAGCCGACAAAGTTAAATGTGAGCCGACGAAGATTAGGGTTTGTAGTCGATGAAGTTTAGGGTTGTGCAGTCGACTAAAGATCAGGGTTACAACTGACTAAGATTAAGGTTTTGATCTTGAAAGTGTTATTATAAAAGGTAGGCTATTTTGAAGAGTTGGTTGTGTTGTTAGTTGCGACGTTCGTAGATAGAGTGCGGAGTGAGAAGTTCGATCGTCGAGAGCAGAGTGTAAAATTTGATCGAAGTGCATAGAGTGTGCGAAGATAGTGCAGAGTGTGTGCAGAGAGATGACTAAGAGAAGACGAAGTGCGGTTGTAAGAGCATAGAAGATGTGTATGTTTCTTGAGTAGATTTGGACAGGTCCTAGCAGAGGACTTGTGAGCTGAGTTTGATAGTTCTATCAGAGAACTTGAGGACAGAGGTGCATTGGTTCTTTGAGAAGAACCTGAGGATAGATTTGGCAAGTCTTTGAGAAGGCTTGTGTGCGAGAGGATTGATTTGTTCAAGTGTTGGACAGATCCGATAGATAGAGGAAGACTTGTACTAGACCGATTGACTATGTTTGGTATAGGTTGTTGAGCTATTGTGGACGTGATCATAGAAGGCAAAGGTCTCTTAGGCTAAGCATTGAGGACAGGAGGTCTTCGGTGGAAAGGAGTTCCACGTGCTTGGCAAGAGGTAGAGGCGAGTTGATCTTCGAGGGATCATTTCCAGAGTGAAAGGGAAGGTATCTCCTTTGGGCCGAGGCTCATAAACATTGTAATTGGGAAGGATTCCCAAAGAACTTTGAGATAACTTTTAGAGAAAAGTTTTTGTGGACGTAGCCCAACCATTTTGGGTGAACCACGTTAAAAATGGGTCTTCAATGTGTGATGCTTTCTGTCTTGATTAATGTTGTGTTGATGCCACTTCTATCTAAAGTTAAAATTATTAATTGGTTAAGTCTTATCTTGTTCACCCCCCTCTCGGTATAAGCTTGTGTTCTTCAATTGGTATCGGAGCGGGTCTCTCCGGAAAGAGCCTAACGGCTTGGAGAAGGATCTATCAGAGGAACATACAGATTCAGAAAGAGATGAAGAGGTTGAGTTCGATCTCAAAGGTGAATTCTTCTTGGCTTTAAGAAAGCTTGAGAAATTCAGGGAAGAGAATTCTGTTCTCAAGCATCAATGTCAGGAAGAAGAGATAGCAAGATCGGAATTGTCTCAAAGTGTTATAGACTTCAAAATTCTAGCTGAAGAAGGGAAGAAGGTTGAACAGAGTTCTGACAGAGGCTCTAAAAGGAAAGGAAGCTGATTGCGAGAAACTAGAAGAAGAGGTTATGTCTCTTAGAGTGAAGTTGGAACAGTTGGCTCTCAGACAGAATACTCCGTGTGAAAAGCAAAAGAAGGATGGTATCACCATTCATGAAACAGGGTCTTCGAGCAAGATCAATCTTCATCCTGAAGAGCGGTGGATTCCGGTTGGTCACAAGAAGAACAATCATCCAAGGCATCAAAACAGGTTACATAATACTTTCCATGGCTATTGTTTTTCCTGCAAGAAATTTGGTCACAAAGCTATGCATTGCAATAAGTCTTTGAATAGCCATAGTAAGGAAAATGTTAACTCTTTTGCACCTCTTATGAATAAAAATGTCATGTGTTACAAGTGCAAGAATTTTGGGCATATAGCAAGGATGTGCGGTTTGGATAGATCTAGCCTTGAGTTCACTAAAAAGAGAAATGAGATCAAATCTAAGTCAATGATAGTTCAAACTGCTTTTCATGCTCAAGACAAAGTAGAAAAATGGTATCTTGATAGTGGTTGTTCAAAACATATGATTGGTGAAAAGGAAAAGTTTTTGGTCTTAAAAGAAACAAACAGAGGAACAGTCAGTTTTGGAGATAACAGGTCAGCTAAAATCTGTGGTAAAGGGACTCTTAGTTTGGATGGGAAATCCAAAACAGAAAATGTGCTTTATGTAGAAGGCCTAAGACATAATCTTCTAAGTGTGAGTCAACTTTGTGATCAAGGGCACATAGTATCTTTCTTTTCAGATAGATGTGAGATAAGTAAAGAAAAAAATGGAAAACTCATTGCGAGTGCTACAAGGACTCCAAACAATCTTTACATGCTAAGTGAGATAAAAAGGGAAAAGTGTTTTCTAACTCAAGAAGATGAGAGTTGGCTATGGCATAAAATATTGGGGCATTTGAGCTTTGATAATCTTGTCAATATTAGTAACAAGGAAGGAGTTAGAGACTTGCCCAAAATAAAAAGGCCCCATAACATCATTTGCGGTCCTTGTCAACATGGAAAACAGACCAGAACCAGTTTCAAATCAAAAGGGTATACTTCTTCAAAACCATTGGATCTTATTCATACTGATTTATGTGGCCCTACCAAAACTCGGAGCATTCGGGGAGAAAGCTACTTCATGTTGTTTATAGATGATTATTCTAGAATGACTTGGGTTACTTTTCTCAAAGAAAAATCTGAAGCTTTTGAAAAATTTAAAGCTTTCAAAGAAATGATTGAAAATGAGATCGACAAGAGAATCAAATGCTTAAGATCGGATAGAGGAGGAGAGTTCACTTCAAATGAATTTGTGGAATACTCTGAGCAACAAGGAATCAAAAGAGAATATTCAGCAGCAAGAACTCCTCAACAAAATGGAGTAGTTGAAAGGAAAAATAGAACTATTGAAAATATGGCTAGAGCTATGTTAAATGAGTCAAAACTTTCAGATGGTTTTTGGAAAGAGGCAGTCAGTACAAGTAGTCTACATTATCACCGGGGCCCAACTTAGAGTCAATCATCATAAAACTCCTTATGAGTTGTGGAAAGGAAGACCAACTAGAGTAAAATACTTCAAAGTGTTTGGGAGTAAGTGCTTCATCCGAAGGGAAGATCAGAATTTGGGTAAGTTTGATCCTAGGTGTGATGAGGGAATCTTTCTTGGATATTCCAGCGGAAGCAAGGCCTACGAGATGCTTCAACAAAAGAACTCATACAAGTTGTAGAGAGCATAAATGTAACAGTTGATGAAAAGACGAGGGATAAGAGAACCAGTCAAGGAACTCGGTGATGAAATTTGTCAAGAAGAATTCGAGAGAGGTTTCGGATGAAGAAGAGGAAAGACAACAAGCTGCTTCCCAAAACTCCTTCACGATATGTTCAGAAACATCATCCCAAATATTTGATCATTGGTGATCCAAATAGCGAGGCAAACAAGAAGAAGAGTCATTCCTTCACATGATTCTACAAATGTTTCATTATTATCTCGGATTGAGCCAAAATATTTCAGTGAAGCATGTGCGAGATAAGTTTTGGGTAAAAGCAATGGATGAAGAGCTAAATCAAATAGAGAAAAGTGAAACTTGGGAATTGGTTCCAAGACCTAAGGACAAGAATGTCATTGGCACAAAATGGATATTCAGAAATAAACTCAATGAGGATGGAAATATTGTCAGAAACAAAGCTAGGTTAGTCTGCAAAGGTTATGCTCAAGTAGAAGGTGTTGATTTCGAAGAGACGTTTGCTCCTGTTGCTCGTCTTGAAGCAATCGAGAATGTTTTTGGCCCTTTCAAGCTTCAAATATTTCAAGGTATATCAAATGGATGTAAAGTCAGCTTTTCTAAATGGGGTGTTGGTAGAAGAAGTCTACATAGAACAGCCAGAAGGAGTGTCTCTCTCGGAACAGTCAGACTATGTGTGTAAACTGAAAAAGGCCTTGTATGGGTTAAAGCAAGCACCTAGGGCTTGGTACTCAAGACTTGACAGGTATCTTCATGAGCAAGGTTTCGGGAAAGGTGTGGCGAGATAGCAATTTGTATATTAAGGATGAAGGTGATGATATGTTGATTATGGTTGTCTATGTTGATGATATTATTTTTGGGGGAAATAATACTCGGATGTGCAAAGATTTTGCTAACACCATGCGAGAAGGAATTTGAGATGTCTATGATTGGAGAGTTGTCATTCTTTTTAGGTCTTCAGATTGCTCAATCAAAAGATGGTGTATTTCTCTCTCAAGGGAAGTATATCAAAGAAATGTTGAAGAAATTTGGGATGATGGACAGCAAACCGAGTATGTACTCCAATGATTACGGGGTGCAAGATGAGTAAAGATGATGAATCTCCAGTGGCGGATCAAAAGTTGTACGAGATCAATGATTGGCGAGTTTATTATATGTTACAGCTACCGAGACCGAGATATCATGCGAGCGGTTGGGTTAGTAGCAAGATTTCAGGCAGCTCCAAAATATTCTCATGTTATAGCGAGTTAAGAGGATATTCGGATATCCGAAGGGCACTATGGACTTTGGGCTTTGGTATCCCAAAGGTAATGATTTCACCCTCACGGCTTATACGAGATGCGAGATTGGGCGAGGCGGTATTGATGACAGGGAAAAGCACTAGTGGTGGAGCATTCTTTACGGGAAAGAGTTTGGTTTCTTGGCTAAGTAAGAAACAACCTTCGGTTTCCTTATCTACAGCAGAGGCTGAATACATAGCGGCGGTGGTTGGGTGTACACGGGTTTTATGGATGAAAACCACCTTGGAGGATTTCAAAGTCAAGCATGAACAACCCATCTCCATACTTTGTGATAATACAAGTGCCATAAGTATTTCCAAAAATCCGGTAATGCACTCAAGGACAAAGCATATTTCCATCAAGTATCACTTTCTAAGGGAGAAAGTGCAAGACAAGCGAGGTCAAGCTAGAGTATGTGTCTACTAAAGAGCAGATTGCGGATATCTTCACCAAACCTCTTCCAAGAGATACGTTTGAGTATCTAAGGGAGAAATTGGGAGTTGTACTCCCACCCCAAAATTAATCACCTCATCGGGAGGTGGGGGAGGGACCAAGCTAAGAGGCTCATTCTTAGTCCCGAGCCCCAAAGGTGACCCTTTGCCATTGATGACAAAGGGGGAGAGATATGAGTAAGGGGGAGAGCTTCAAAGTGAAGAGGAAAGCTTCAAGTCAGGGGGAGCAAAACTTCAAAGGAAGTTGGTCAGTTGTTAGCACAATTGGTTTCAGTTTTGGCTCTTGAGAAGTGTTTTCAGTAAAGGTTTGCCATCAATGACAAAGGGGGAGATTGTTGGCAATTTTGGGTACTTTGGGTACATTGCCTTTGCTCAAGTATATAAGTTGTCATTGATGTCAAGAAGCTTTTGAAGGAATTTGATTTGATGTCAAATAATTTGTTTTGATGAAGGTTACGGCATGACAGTTTCAAAGGTCTTTTGCAAACCCCAAGCTGACAGGTTCGAGAGAAAGAGCTCGCAGTGAAAAAGTGTCACGATATCACGACATGTCGGGTTTTCATGACCCAAAGAAAAGAAAAGTGCTAAGGAGAAAAAGTGTCATGATATCGTGACATGTCGGGTTTTTGTGACCCAAAGAATAGAAAAGAGCTAAGGAGGAAAAGTGTCGCGATATCGCGACATGTCGCATTTTTATGACTTAAGTAGGAGAGAGAAAGCAAGTTAGAAAAGTGTCGCGATATCGCGACATGTCGCATTTTTGTGACTTAAGCAGGAGAGAGAAAGCAAGTTAGAAAAGTGTCACGATATCGTGACATGTCACAATTTCGTGACTCAAAGAGCAAAGAAAATGTATAAAAGCTGAAAGCGTCATGATTTCATGATAGGTTGCAAAGAAAACGTATGAAAAGTTGATAGCGTCACGATTTCATGACGGGTTACAAGGAAAGCGTACGGAAGTTGAAAGCGTCACGATTTCATGACGGGTTGCAAAGAATGCGTACGGATGCAGAAAGTGTCACGATTTCGTGACAAGTAGAAAAGAAAGCAGACAAAAGCAGAAGTGTCACGATTTCATGACAGAACTGAAAGAGGTCTTCTATAGGAGAAGTGTCACGATTTTGTGACAAAAGCAGAGAGGAAGGTTATGAAGACAGAAGTGTCACGATATCATGACAGAAGTGAAGACGAAGTCTGCAGAGGCAGAAGTGTCACGATTTCGTGACAAAAGCAGAAAGGAGGTCGACGAAGGGAGAAGTGTCACGATATCATGACAAAAGCAAAGTTGATGCTGACAAAGACAGAAGTGTCACGATATCGCGACAAGAGCTTAGTTGAAGTCGACAAAGGCTGAAGTGTCACGATATCATGACAAAAGCCAAAAGAAAGTGTACGGTTGCAAAGGTGTCACGATATCGTGACATGTTGTAGTTTCACGGCAAAAGCTACAGAAGAGTTATAGAGGCAGTTGAAGCCGACAAAGTTAAATGTGAGCCGACGAAGATTAGGGTTTGTAGTCGACGAAGTTTAGGGTTGTGCAGCCGACTAAAGATCAGGGTTACAGCCGACTAAGATTAAGGTTTTGATCTTGAAAGTGTTATTATAAAAGGTAGGCTATTTTGAAGAGTTGGTTGTGTTGTTAGTTGCGACGTTCGCAGATAGAGTGCGGAGTGAGAAGTTCGATCATCGAGAGCAGAGTGCGAAATTTGATCGAAGTGCGTAGAGTGTGCGAAGACAGTGCAGAGTGTGTGCAGAGAGACGACTGAGAGAAGACGAAGTGCGGTTGTAAGAGCACAGAAGATGTGTATGTTTCTTGAGCAGATTTGGACAGGTCCTAGCAGAGGACTTGTGAGCTGAGTTTGATAGTTCTATCAGAGAACTTGAGGACAGAGGTGCATTGGTTCTTTGAGAAGAACCTGAGGACAGATTTGGCAAGTCTTTGAGAAGGCTTGTGTGTAGAGGATTGATTTGTTCAAGTGTTGGACAGATCTGATAGACAGAGGAAGACTTGTACTAGACCGATTGACTATGTTTGGTACAGGTTGTTGAGCTGCTGTGGACATGATCATAGAAGGCGAGAGGTCTCTTAGGCTAAGCATTGAGGACAGGAGGTCTTCGAGTGGAAAGGAGTTCCACGTCGCTGGCAAGAGGTAGAGGCGGTTGATCTTCCGAGGGATCATTTCCAGAGCGAGAGGGGAAGGTATCTCCTTTGGGCCGAGGCTCATAAACATTGTAATTGGGAAGGATTCCCAAAGAACTTTGAGATAACTTTTAGAGAAAAGTTTTTGTGGACGTAGCCCAACCATTTTGGGTGAACCACGTTAAAAATGGGTCTTCAATGTGTGATGCTTTCTGTCTTGATTAATGTTGTGTTGATGCCACTGCTATCTAAAGTTAAAATTATTAATTGGTTAAGTCTTATACTGTTCACCCCCCCCTCTCAGTATAAGCTTGTGTTTTTCAGTTGCAACCATGCTGATCGATTATAAACATGTAGATCAGTTGCAACAAAACTGATTGGATGTAAACATACCAATTGATTGCATACATGTCAATTGGTTGTAGAAATATTGATTTATTACATACATACCGATTGGTTGTAGCCATATCGATCAATTGCAAAATATCGATCGGTTTTAGGTATATCTATCGATTATAGCCATACCAATCAGTTGTAAGCATATTGATCAGTTCAGGGCATGTCGATCGATTGTAAGCTTATCGATCGATTATAGGCAAATTGATCTGTTCTAGACATGACAATCATTTGCACACATGTTGATCGACTACATTCATGATGATTGGTTGCAGGTGTGCTGATCGACTGCAGGTATGATGATCAATTGCATTCATGATGATTGGTTGTAGGCATGTCGATCAACTACATGTATGACGATTGGTTGCATGAATGATGATTACCTGTACGAATGATGATCGTTTATATGCATTTTGACACCTTTGCAACTGATCGACACCTCTACAACCGATCAACACCTCTACACCCGATCGACACCTCTACAACTAATCAACACACCTTTGCAACCGATCAACATATCTGCAATCAATCTTCACACCTGTATAATCGATCGACTTATGTCGACTGAAACTTCATTCAATCTTGGCAAGTTTTTCATTGTTTCAGAGTGATTTATGTTTATCGATACCCACTACAGTATATATATGGGTAGTATATGAGGCGATTTGGGCAGGAAAAATAAAATCATTTATAATTTGAAGGCAAATTGAGTGGGAAAATCAATTTCATTTATAATTTGAGGTCGACAAATTAAAATAAAAATATTTTAATTATTTTCAATGACAGGCGAATTTACCCCAAAAAACATTCTACCCCATAATTTTTGGGCGAATGTTCCCCAATGAAATGATCTAAAATTAGCCTTTTCAATATTTTAAAAATCCTAAATAGAGCTAATTTACGATATTTCACACTTATGCATAACCCTGCATTATCTTCTCCTTTAGTAATAAGATTGGAATAATTGCTTGTAATGGTAAATTATTTAAGTGGATAGGTTGTAAAACATGAAATATTGAAGTAAGGACTTCTTGAGTATGATTTGGAAGAACCCTAGTAATGTATGGGGTAACTCATTGTAAAAATGAGAGAGATAGTTGACTCCTTTTACACCATCCACTTGCATATATGAATTTATGTAATATGCATGAATGTCGGGCTTCTTTCGATAGAATGAAAGAAGACTGACTATCTCATGGGATCCAATGAGAAGGATAGTTAGTGAATTAAATATTGGCACCTAGTACATTCATTTAGAAGGATTTATGTGGAATGTAGATATGGTTGTACCTTAGGGGAGTTCAAGTGGAAATTATTAGGTGGAGTGATGATGATTTTATTAGAGTAATTAATATATATATATATATATATATATATAGAGAGAGAGAGAGATTGGGAATTTAGGGTTTTGAAAAAATAAATGCATGGACTATTGGATTGAAAATTAGTGGTCCATGGGCCTTGATGCCCTTGATGTGGCTAGGTTAGTGTTGGTAAAAAATATGACACTGTGCAAATGGCAGAGGCAGACCAACACCAATATTGAACAACTACCAAGTCGATATAGGGTGATCTATATCCAAAGGAGGCTAGTTACTCTACGATGGTTCCAAATATCTATACCACAAAGTGGAAAAAGGAAAAAGGGGGATAGAAATGGGAAAATATCCACATCCAAAACTTGCAATAATGGGTATAGCCACATCAAGACACATGCAGGAAGTGCACCATGGGTAGAAATATAAACTCAACACCTAAGAGATCAACCTATGCTACCTCCATTAAACTCTTTATAGTAGTGGGTGGAAAGCAAATTCGAGAACTAGAAAATAGGTGCATGTAATCTACAATGCAAAATTAGAGCGCTCCTATCTGACTAGTTTTAGCATAAATAAACCCTCAACCCATATTCATAAATACAAATTTCTTAGGCACTAAGTGAATCCCATGAAATCCATATTGTAGAATTATATGTAACCACTTAAGTGACCAAAATATAAATAAATATTCATACATTCAATGCAAAGAAACAAAGGTAAAATTAGAGACCAAACAATGCTAAGATTATATTTACATAGTGGTGAAAACCTTACATATGAATTGTAATGGCTAAAGATCCGCCCTTGGGAATGATTAGAATTCCACTCTTTATAGGACAATTTCATCAAATTAAAAATTCAAATATTAATGGTGGTGGGTGGGAATATGGCTCTTGGAGAATACATACGATCAACTAGTACACTGCTCCTTGGGATGGTAGTGATATTCTAGAAGGTGTTGGAAATATTGAGCATATTATGTTGTCATTGATGTCAAAAGATTGATGTCAAAAGGTTGATGTCAAAGAGATCTTGGTATGGTAGAAATATTATTCTATGGTTGGATAATATTGCAAGGTAAGGTTTATCTCAGAGCAAGGAAAAAGAAAAGGTTTACAAGGTTTAAAGGCAAACAAAAGGTTTATAATATTTATTTTTTAAATATTATACAAAGGTTTAAAGTTTCATAAAAGGAGAGAAGCCCAAGGTTCAAAAGGAAATAATTATAATATTTTTAATATTATAATATACAACATATTTCATTGGCGCCAACGGTTATGAAGCAAGGTTTAAAAATATATATAATATTTATCTCATGAAGTGTTGTCGTCATTCTAAGGAGGTAAATGTTTATGAGTTTAAAAGAATTTTTTTGAAGCACCGAAATCATTCAAAGAAGGAGGTAAACGTTTATAAATAACTTATCAAGTTTATTTGGATAAAATATCATTGTTGATGCGAAAGATTATAGTGATTTCCATGCTTTTAGAGTGAACTCATTTTTTCTCGTGCGTTGGTTCTACAAAGCTCATTGTGAAGAGAGGACACATTTTTTTTAGGACAACAATTTACAAACAAGAGGAAGTACCACTGGTTTAAATCCCAACCTGATGGTTGGTCTAGCTGGATGCCTAGCTAGATCTAAGGTGTTGTTGAACTAGAGTGCACCAGATCAAATCTTGCATAGTCATTTTTTGCTGGGAAAAAGACGTGGTTCATTTGGCAGGCACAACAAAGAATATTTTATTGGACGTACACACTATGTATCTCACCTGCTAGGGTAGCCCAACCGGTAGCCTAGCCATGGCTAGGGTACTGCATGAGCAGAGGTTGTAAGTTTTATTCTCGTACGGTTCGTAGGAGTGTGGTGTTGAGGTTTGTGCCAAATGTTTTGAAATATATTTCATTGGCCTATGTTGTGAGGTATGTTCAAAGTTTTTGAATAATCGATGCTTTCGTGAGAAAAATATTTTACGGGTTATTTGATATTGTAAAAAACATAAAGTTGATTTAATTAAGTATTGGAGGAATAAGGTGTATAAAGAAATAAATTTTATTGTAATGTGTGTATAAATTTAATTCTTAGAGGGAGATTTGTGTATGGTTTAAAAGGCATATATATTGTATTTTGAAAGGGGAAATAAAGTGTCTTAGGGATTTAATGAAGTTATAATTTTTGCTTTCTTAAGAAAGGATAAATAAGGTGTAAGTTAAGTATATTGATATTTGTAATTTGGCACACCTTAGAAAAGAGAAGCTTGAGGTTTTTTAGTCTTAAAAATTCAAAGCTTTATATTTGCAAGACTAAAGAGAAATTATAGAATATATTTGAGCATATTTTTGAGGAAAGGTTTTTGTGATTGTATTGAAAAGAATATTTGCTAACCTCTTGAAGTGGCAAAAAGAAAATTATTTTGAAACAGGTTTTGAGGGCACATCTTCTTCAAAGCATTTTTGAGGTATGGTACTTTGAATCCTTCTTAAGGTGATTGTGCTTTGAGGAAATTATTTCTATGACATAAGGTGGAGAAATAAGGATTAGACTTGTGTGCATTATTGGAAATATATGAGCTAGAGTTTGAGAGTTATTTGAGCTTCATTGTTGAATGAAATTGGAAACACTTGTGCTAGGGTTTTGAGAACAAATTGTGTATTCTTGTTGAAATAATTTGTGAAGAATTTTATAGTGAACCCAATAGAGAAAGATTGATTATAATGCTAGAATAATAAAAAGGAATCACTTTTATTAAGGAATCACTGTTGTATTGTATGGGGAACCCAACAATTAATTAATAATTATATTATTCGATGCCTCAACTATACCAAATGAAAGGCCTATTTCTACAAGTGTGAAGGTGTGATCAAAGGTCACAACATTTGTGAAAGAGAGAGTGATTAAATAATTAAATAATAATGTGATTAGTATGGTGGTTAGGAGTAGAATCCTAACATGCCACCTTCCTTAAAAAGAGCTTTGTCCTCAAAGCTCAAAGTGAGAAGCTTTGTCCTTTTTTTTCCAAGAAGGATTTGTGTAAGTTCTTGGACTCTTTTAATGGTATCCTTTCGTAGGCAGGGATATCGAGAAGGATGAAGCATTAGCGGGGGGT
The DNA here is from genome assembly GCA_028583015.1 of Wollemia nobilis. Classification (NCBI taxonomy): domain Eukaryota; kingdom Viridiplantae; phylum Streptophyta; class Pinopsida; order Araucariales; family Araucariaceae; genus Wollemia; species Wollemia nobilis. The sequence goes on along the minus strand of JAQPPZ010002738.1, from coordinate 926,380 downwards.
TGCCAAGAACAATAGTAGAATCTTCCTTAGGAAAATTGTGATGATGGTAGGCTTCCGTTTTAGCCGATTCTTCCTATGTATAATGAAGGGAAAATAAAGGTGCACTCACTCTTTTGCCTCCTTTCTGAATCAGGTTGCCTATACGATGAGAACTCACTATTGGCGATGAACTTGTGTGTAGTTCTTTGAGAGTGTATGTCTTGCCTTCATTTTTTACTGCATGGATGTCTACCTCATATTTTTGTGGTGCATCGAGCACTTCTTGCACATCGACCTCATTTCCTTCATTGTTATGATCAGGTGCTTTGGTCATGTCGTGCACATCTTCCTCACCTTCTTCATCTATGGAGTGAGGGATCAACTATATTCAATAAATACAATGTTTGTGTAGCACAACAATGAAGGGGCCCAAATTGCTCATCAAAAGTATAGTAGAGGTTGTTCGCTCGTCGCTCCATTTCTTGTAGGCTAAGGTACTTAACTGGCAAGGGTTTGTATTTTGGAATAGTGTGCGTGAATGTCGAATTATCAATAGGTTGCTCCCCATGTTGACGTTGAACATTGAATGTATCATCGGCTAATAAGGCTAATCCAATGGCTTCCTATAGGGTGCGAGGAGTGTGCACCATGATATTCACTCTAATTTATTCTTTCAATCCATTGATGAACCCATTTATGAGGACTGATTCGTCCAACCTTGTGATGCGATTGGCGATATATTGGAACTGAATTTTATATACACTCACTGATGTGATTTGATGTAGGTGGGCAAGATTAAGTAGCAAAAGTAGGTTAGGGTCATGAGATATTCTTCCATCAGCCATTTGCATAGTCGTTTGTCGAAAAGGTGTCACAAAAAGTGTTGAAAATCATTAAAATATTTCTTGAAAAATTATCGTAAAAAATTGCATAAAATTCATCCTTCGGCCATTGCGGTTAGGTTTTGGAGATTTTATAACCTTCGTAAGTGGTAGAATTAGTGAGAATTTTCAATGCCTTAACAAATTCTAAGATGTTTTTGTAATGTTTTTATGACACCGTCTATTATTATGCCTGCGTCTACACTGTTATTTGGTATTCACTCTGGCGTGATATGCCGCTAGTTGCTCCTACTATAAGGACTCTCACCTGTTGGCTTCTATACGTCCTTGCCTCGCTATCGGTGGTGAGCACTACGTCGGATATGAAGAGCCTTATTTGGAAGTCACTCTGGCTGGTTGCTCCTTGGACGTGTTTCGCTAATTTTGAATTGGTTGTAATCATTTGGCAGCATCCCCAGGCTTGTATTCGAAGAACGAGAAAAAGGAAAAAAAAAAATTCCTTTCAAACTTGGCTCTGATACCAGATGTAGTGAACCCAATAGAGAAAGATTGATTATAATGCTAGAATAATAAAAAGGAATCACTTTTATTAAGGAATCGTTGTTGTATTGTATGGGGAACCCAACAATTAATTAATAATTACTATACCAAATGAAAGGCCTATTTCTACGGGTATGAAGGTGTGATCAAAGGTCACAACCTTTGTGAAAGAGAGAGTGATTAAATAATTAACTAGTAATGTGATTAGTATAGTGGTTAGGAGTAGAATCCTAACACATTTGGGCATTGATGTGAATGATATTTAATGTGAATGGGCAAGTGTTAGAGATCAATTTTGTGAAGCAAATTTGTGCATTATTATGTTTTATATTTGAGAGCAAATTTGCAAGGAACATAATTGTTAGTCTTACAATGACACTGGGAGGGGGGTGAATCAGTGTAGCTCTATAAACTTAAATTTATAGCTCTTAATACCATAGCAATTAAAACTTATTACTAGATATAGCAAGTATAACAAAAGAGCATCACACAACACAAGATTTAACGAGGTTCACCAATGTGGCTACTCCTCAAAAATTGATTGCTTAGACTACCATCCAAATCCAGCCTTTGCAAAGTACCAACTTTGCAATCAATTTACCAGCACCAATTGGAAGGAGCACCAACCTCTGATTTATCTGCACCAATAGAAAGGAGCACCAACCCCTGATTTACCAGCACCAATCCCTTATTTATCTGCACCAACAAAAAGGAGCACCAACCCCTGATGCCAAGCTGCAACCTAGACTTCAATTTGAATCTATAAGATTGATAGTAAGATACCTTTGGATTTGCAAGACCCTAACTGGTCTTCTTCACCTTTGCATTCTCTGTGCACTCTACTCTCTCTTCGCAATCACTTCACACACTCTTCTTCGTTACAGTAAAACTTCACGATCATCTTCTCACTTTTGCACACTCTGCTCTCTTTGTGAATTTTGTACTTAGCATGATTCGACACGACTTGCTCTCTACCCACAATGACCGTATTTCAACCACATTCAAACATCTGTGCAATTCTCTAAACAACCCTCCTTTTATAACAATATTTTTATGATGAAAACCCTAATCTTAGTCAGTTGTAAATCCTAATCTTAGTCGGCTTTCATAACAACTATAAACCCTAATTTTAGTCGACTATCATCGGTCTTCGTCGGCTTCAACTCAAGAAGATTTTTGGTTTATCCATCGCTTGATGATTTCATTTTGGACAGACCTTGTAACCGCCATACTGACTTTTGATCACTCTTCGTATTTTAGTAGTATGAAATCACTCTGTAACTACCCTTGTAAATGTCGTAGTGATGTCGGTCCACTATCATACTTCTCATTTTAGTCGGGTTCTCCTTCTTGACTTGCGCATTTATGACCTATCACGAAATCATGACATTTTTACCTCTATAGCTTATTTTGTTGCTGTTGCCATGAAAATACAACATGTCACGATATCATGACACTTTCACCTCCGTACACTTTCTCTATTCTTTTGTCGTGATATCATGACATTTTTGCCTCCGCAGAATTCATCTTTTCTTTTGTCGTGATATCACGACATTTCCACCTTCGTATACTTCATCTTTGCTTTTGTCGTGATATCGCGACACTTCTACTTCCAAAGACTTCAACTTTGCTTTTGTCACGATATCGTGACACTTCTGCTTCCATAGACTTTGACTTTGCTTTTGTCGTGATATCGTGACACTTCTGCCTCCGTAGTCTTCAACTTAGCTTTTGTCGCAAAATCGTGACACTTTTGCTTCCGTACTTAGCTTCTTTGCTTTTATCATGAAATTGTGACACTTCTGCCTTTGAAGTCTTCTTCTCTACTTTTGTCGTGAAATCGTAACACTTCTGCTTTCTTACTTTACTTATTTTCTTTTGTTGTGAAATCGTGACACTTCTACCTTCGAAGTCTTCTTCTCTGCTTTTGTCGTGAAATCATGACACTTCTGCTTCCATACTTTACTTCTTTGCTTTTTTCATGAAATCACAACACTTCTGCTTCCAAAGTCTTGCTTTCTACTTTTGTCGCGAAATCACAACAGTTCTGCTTCCGTACGCTTCCTCTCTTTCTTTTGTCATGAAAATGCGACATGTCGCGATATCGCAACACTTTTCAAACTTACTTTCTCTCTCCTATTTTAGTCATGAAAATGCGACATGTCACAAAATCATGACACTTTTCCAACTTACTTTCTCTCTCCTAATGTAGTCATGAAAATGCGACATGTTACAAAATCGTGACACTTTTCAAACTTGCTTTCTCTCTCCTATTTTAATCGTGAAAATGCGACATGTCATGAAATCGTGACACTTTTCTTACTTGTTCTCTTTCTTCGAACTTGTCGCGAAATCGCGACACTTTTTCTTGCTTTCTCTTTCTCTTCCAACATGTCACGAAATCGCGATAGCTTTTCCAATTGCCTTTTTCTCTTCCAACATGTCATGAAATTGTGACAATTTTTCTTGCTTTTTATCTCTATTCCAACATGTCACGAAATCATGAAAGTTTTTCTTGATTGCTGTATATGTCGCGATATCACGACACTTTTCTTACTTGTCTTTTTTTTGAACTTGTCGTGAAATCGCGACACTTTTTCCTGCTTTCTCATTCTCTTCCAACATGTCATGAAATTGTGACAGTTTTTCCACTTGCCTTTTCTCTCTTCCAACATGTCACAAAATCGTGACAGTTTTTCTTGCTTTTTCTCTCTCTTCCAACATGTCATGAAATCGTGACAGTTTTTCCTTCCTGCTGTATATGTCGCGATATCGTGACACTTTTCTTACTTGTCTTTTTTCTTTGATCTTTTGCATATGGGCCACTTCGGTCTTCTTGGAAAATCACTGTACATACTCTGAATAACCTTTGAACTCTTGTATTCTACATATGAATAGCTTTTAAACTTCCTGTCCACTGTATCAAAAGATCTATCTGATTGTGTTGACAACAATGACAATATTGTTGCTGCACCTTGCTCAACAATCTCCCCCTTTGGAATTTTTGGCAACACATGTGCAATTTCTTGTAACTCTTCTCCCCATTTGACAATAATACCAAAGGGCTACTGCAGACTCCCCCTGAGTCCATGCACAACATTCTCAGGTAAAATTTATTACACTTAGCAAAAATCATGAACATGAGCAAAAATATAATCAAATACTTAAATTCTCCCCCTGAGAATGTGATCCCTATAGCTAGTCAATTATTGGGAAGTGTGACCACTCCCAATTTATTGTGAAGGTACTCAAAAACTTCCTTGGGCAATGGTTTTGTGAAGATATCCGCTACTTGCTCTGTAGTTGGAACAAAATCCAACTTAACCTCACCTTTCACAACTTTCTCCTTCAAAAAGTGATACCTGATAGCAATGTGTTTTGTGCGTGAATGCATAACCAGATTCTTGGAGATGTTAATGGCACTGGTGTTATCACACTTAACTAATATTGGCTCACTGAAGCTAATACCAAGATATTTTAGGGTTTGTTTCATCCACAATACCTACGTACAACATGTTGTCGCTACAATATATTCTACCTCTGTTGTTGATAAAGAAACTGACTCTTGTTTCTTACTATGCCACGTGACCAATCTGTCTCCAAGATAGAATGCACCTCCACTGGTACTCTTTCTATCATCGACACATCTTGCCCAATCTGCATATGAATACAAAATAAGGGTGAAGTCTTTACCTTTCGAATACCATAACCCATACTCCATAGTACCCTTGAGGTACCGAAGAATCCTCTTCACTACTATCACATGAGTCTCCTTGGGATTAGCCTGAAATCATGCTACCATGCATACTTCCTGCAAAATATCTGGTCTGGTAGCTGTCAGGTACAGTAAGCTTCCAATCATAGATCTGTATATGGTTTGATCAACAAGTGGAGATTTTTCATCCTTGATCAACTTGCAACATGTCATCATGGGAGTGCTAATTGGCTTACAATCCTCCATTGTGAACTTTTTTAACATCTCTTTCACATATTTAACTTGAGAAATATATATGCCCTTCTTATTTTGATTAACTTGTAACACGAGGAAATATGGCAATTCACCAATCATTGACATTTCAAATTCTTTCTACATCTTATTTGCTAAATATTTACACGACTCATCTTTGCTGCCAAATATGATATCATCTACGTATACAACAAGAACAATAAGATGCCCATTTTCTGTTTTGACATACAAATTACTATCCACCATGCCTTTCTTAAACCTTTGTTGGGTGAGATAGTTGTCTAGCTTGCATACCATGCTCGGGGTGTCTGTTTTAATCCATATAATGCTTTCTTCAACTTGCAAACAAAGTTGGGATCATTACCAAGTTGGAAACCATCTGGTTGCTCAATATAAACCTCTTCTTCAAGTTTTCCATTCAAAAATGCTGATTTCACATCCACTTGATAAACTTTGAAATTCTTGTAGACTGCTAAAGCCAGAAACATTCTAATTGCCTCTAGTCTAGCTACTGGTGCAAAAGTTTCTTCAAATTCAATGCCTTCAACTTGTGCATAACCCTTACATAACAATCTTGCTTTATTTTTGACTACCTGTCCGTCTTCATTCAATTTGTTTCAAAAAATCCATTTATTCCTGATTATATTTTTAATTGCAGGTCTAGGTACTAACTCCCAAGTTTCATTTTTCTTGATCTGATCTAATTCTTCATTTATTGCCTTCATCCAAATTTCATCTTTGCTTGCGTTAGCAACATTTTTGGGCTCAATGCTGGATAATAGAGAGTAGTTAGTTACTACTCTTCTTCTTGTTTGAACACCAACTTTGGGGTTTCTGCCAGTTGCCTATTTTTAATTTCTTATTTTCTTCCACTTCTGAATCACAACTTAAATCATCTGAGTCAATTTTTTGTATCTTTTCCATTTTGTTTTCCTCATCTCCTTCAATAACCTCTTCATAAATTGGGTAGTTCATTTCATAGCTAATTACTCGTTCTCTACCTTCATCAAACTTAACATCGGCACTGTCCACAATTTTATTTAGCATCTTTTTGTAGCATTTGTAAGCTTTGATTTTTGATGAATAACCAACAAAAATACCTTCATCCGCTCTATCTTCAAACTTACCAAGATTATATTCAGTTTTTTTGATGTAGCACTTGATGCTAAAAAATTTGAGGTATTTTGTTGTTTCCCTTTTACCGAACCACAAATCATAAGGAGTTTTTCTTTCATGTGTTCTCAGCATGTACTTATTTTGGATATACACCATAGTATGGACTGCTTCTTTCCAAAATATGTCTGCTACTCTGCTTTCAGCCAACATAGTCCATGTCATTTCCTGCACTGTCCTGTTCTTTCTTTCTACCACTCCATTCTGTTGAGGTGTCCTGGTTGCTGAAAACTGTCTCCTAATACCATATTTTTCACAGTACTCTGTAAACTCCTCTGAAATGAATTCTCCTCCTCTATTTGATCTTAAACATTTGATCATATTTCCTGTTTCATTCTCAACATGGTTTTTGAAATTCTTGAACCTTTCAAAAGCTTCTGATTTATGCTTCAAGAAAAATATCCATGTCATTCTGGAATAGTCATCAATGCACAACATAAAATATTTGTCACCATTTATGCTTTGTGTTCTCATGGTTCCACATAAATTAGTGTGTATTAGTTCCAAAGGTTTACTTATGTAGTACTCTTTTGTTTTCAATGTGACTCTAGTTTGCTTCCCCTTTTGGCATGAAGCACAAATGTTGTTTGCAGGTTTGCTAATGGTGGGAATATCTCTCACTACCATTTTTGAGCTAATTTTTACTAGATTATCAAAACTAATATGATCGAGTCTCTTGTGCCACAACCAATTTTTTTCTTCCTGTCCAATAAAACAAGCTCCTTCTGAAGTCTCTAAGAGCGTGTACAGGTTGCCAGATGTCCTTGATCCAATTGCTATCAATTTTCCACTTTTTTTTTTCTGAATTCACAACCCTGCTTCATAAAAACTACTTCATGACCTTTATCACAAATCTGACTTACGCTCAACAAGTTATGTTTCAAACCATCTACAAACAAGACTTCTTCTGACTTAATTTTTTCATCACTAATTTTAACTGAACCTTTGCCAGCTATCTTAGCTCCATCATTATTTCCAAACTTTACTGAACCACCTTCATATTTCTGTAACTTCTCAAATTTATGTTTATCACCTATCATATGACTGGAGCATCCACTATCAAGTATCCATGGTACATATTTATTCTATGCTTTAAATGTTGTTTTTATGACTAAGGATTCTTTTTCTTCCTTAAGTCGCTTTTTTTCTTTCCATTCCATTTTGATAGTAGTTTTGGGTTCTTTTTTTGCCTTTCCCTTATCAATAGCTTGTGCATGTTTTTCAAGAAATTTTCTATTTTGTCTCATCCTATTTGGTTGAAATTTTCTTCCTTGAAACTGATTTGATGCAAATGTAATTCTATAGTTTCTTACAATGTGCCCAAAATTATGACAGTTATAACATTCTACTGTATAATTCATCAAAGGAGAAAAAGCATTTCTATTGGAGAAATTCCTTGGTTTTACATTATATTTGCGATCCGAGATTTTATGTCCATAGCCATTGCATTTAAAACAGAAACCAGAAAAGGGATAATTGAACCTGGATGATGGTCTTTGCCATGTTGCCGTAGGAGCCATAGGTATTCTTCTTCTTTGATGTGTGACATTGGTGAATCCATCATTGTCAATTCTCCTTTTGTGCCTGGCATTATTGCTTTCTTTTGCATGAGATGTTTTTCCTTGATCAACCTATTTTTTATCTTCATTCTTTATGGATTCTACATTTCTGGCCTTTGATCCATTTGATGATTCTCCTTCGATGAAACCCAGACCAAATTTGATGCCTGCAGGCCTTTGGTCATTTATAATCTTATCCAGCTTCATAGAAATTTATTCACATTTATGATAGCAACTAATTTTGTGATTCATCTCTTCTATTTGCATCCGTAAACCAACATTCTCTTCTTCTAGTTTGCAGCAATAATCTATTTTCATGGTAATTTGTACTTTGAGATCTTCAGATATTTTTTTGTATTCTTCTATTTGTACTTTTAGATTGGTTATGATTTCGTTTGCATCCTCAAGATTTTTTGAAATTTTATTATTCTTTTTCTTCTCTATTTTCCACTCTTCAAGTGCAGAGATCAACTCACCTTCTAGATCTACTTCAGCCTCAGGGTTTTCACGACATACTTCAAAGTTCACTCCTTAATTTTCTAATTTTACTTCTTCAAATGCCATGAAAAGAGCTTCACCACCTGCCATTGTGTTACTTCCAATATCACCCTAGCCGGTTAAGCTTGTACAGAAACTTAGCTATGATACAAATTGTTAGTCTTACAATGACACTGAGAGGGGGGTGAATCAGTGTAGCTCTATAAACTTAAATTTATAGCTCTTAATATCACAGTAATTAAAACTTATTACTAGATACAACAAGTATAACAAAAGAGCATCACACAACACAATATTTAACGAGGTTCACCAATGTGGCTACTCCTCAAAAATTGATTGCTTGGACTACCATCCAAATCTAGCCTTTGCAAAGCACCAACTTTACAATCAATTTACCAGCACAAAATGGAAGAAGCACCAACCCCTGATTTATCTGCACCAACAGAAAGGAGAACCAACCCCTAATTTACTAGCACCAATTGGAAGGAGCACCAACCTCTTATTTATCTGTACCAACAAAAAGGAGCACCAACCTCTTATTTATCTGTACCAAAAAAAAGGAGCACCAACCCCTGATGCCAAGCTGCAACCTGGACTTCAATTTGAATCTATAATATTGATAGTAGGATACCTTTGATTTTGCAAGACCCTAACTGGTCTTCTTCACCTTTGTGTTCTCTGCGTACTTTGCTCTCTCTATGCAATCACTTTGCACACTCTGCTTCGTTACAGTCGAACTTCACGATCGTCTTCTCCCTTTTGCACACTTTGCTCTCTTTGCAAATTTTGCACTTAGCATGATTCGACACGACTTGCTCTCTACGCACAACAACCGTATTTCACCCACATTCGAACATTAGTGGAATTCTCCAAAAAACCCTTTTTTTATAATAATATTTTTTATGATGAAAACCCTAATCTTAGTCAACTGTAAATCTTAATATTAGTCGGCTTTCATAACAACTATAAACCCTAATTTTAGTTGGCTGTCATCGGTCTTCGTCGGCTTTCATCGGTCTTCATCAGATTCAACTCAAGAAGATGTTCGGTTTATCCATCACTTGATGATTTCATTCTGGATAGATCCTATAACCGCCATACTAACTTTTGATCACTCTTCGTATTTCAGCAGTATGAAATCACTCTATAACTGCCCTTGTAAATGCCATATTGATGTCGATCCACTATCATACTTCTCATTTCAGTCGGGTTCTCCTTCTTGACTTGTGCATTTATGACTTGTCTTGAAATCATGACATTTATGCCTTTGTATCTTTTTTTGTTGCTGTTGCCGCAAAAATACATGTCGCGATATCGCGACACTTTTACCTCTGTATGCTTTCTCTATTATTTTGTCAAGATATCACAACATTTCTGCCTTCGTAGACTTCATCTTTTATTTTGTCATGATATCATGACATTTCCACCTCCATATACTTCGTCTTTGCTTTTGTCGCGATATCGCAACACTTCTACTTCCAAAGACTTCTACTTTGCTTTTGTCGTGATATCACGACACTTCTGCTTCCATAGACTTTGAATTTGCTTTTGTCACGATATCGTGACACTTCTACCTCCGTAGTCTTCAACTTAGCTTTTGTCATGAAATTGTGACACTTCTACTTCCGTACTTAGCTTCTTTGCTTTTGTCATGAAATCGTGACACTTCTGCCTTTGAAGTCTTCTTCTCTACTTTGGTCGTAAAATCACGACACTTCTGCTTCAGTACTTTACTTCTTTGCTTTTGTCATGAAATCATGACACTTCTGCCTTCAAAGTCTTCTTCTCTGCTTTTGTCATGAAATTGCGACACTTCTGCTTTCGTACTTTACTTCTTTGCTTTTGTCGTGAAATCGTGACACTTCTACTTTTGAAGTCTTGCTTTCTGCTTTTGTTGCAAAATCATGACAGTTCTGCTTTCGTACGCTTCCTCTCTTTATTTTTTTGTGAAAATGTGACATGTCACGATATCGTGACACTTTTCAAACTTACTTTCTCTCTCCTATTTTAGTCGTGAAAATGTGACATGTCACGAAATCGCGACACTTTTCCAACTTACTTTCTCTCTCTTATTTTAGTCATGAAAATGCGACATGTCACGAAATCGTGACACTTTTCAAACTTACTTTCTCTCTCCTGTTTTAGTTGCAAAAATGTGACATGTCATAAAATCATGACACTTTTCTTATTTGTTCTCTTTCTTCGAACTTGTCGTGAAATCGTGACACTTTTTCCTGCTTTCTCTTTCTCTTCCAACATGTCGCGAAATCGCGACAGTTTTTCCACTTGCCTTTTTCTCTTCCAACATGTCGCGAAATCGCGACAGTTTTTCTTGCTTTTTCTCTCTCTTCCAACATGTCACGAAATCACGACAGTTTTTCTTTCCTACTATATATGTCATGATATCGCGACACTTTTCTTACTTGTCTTTTTTTTTAACTTGTCATGAAATTGCAACACTTTTTCATGCTTTCTCTTTCTCTTCCAACATGTGAAATCATGAAAGTTTTTCCACTTGCCTTTTTCTCTTCCAACATGTCACGAAACCGTGATATTTTTTCTTGATTTTTCTCTCTCTTCCAACATGTCGTGAAATCGTGACAGTTTTTCCTGCTTGCTGTATATGTCGTTATATCATGACACTTTTCTCACTTGTCTTTTTTCTTTGATCTTTTGCATATGGGCCACTTCGGTCTTCTTAGAAAATCACTGTACATACTTTGAATAATATTTGAACTCCTATCTTCTGCATCTGAATAGCTTTTGAACTTCCTGTCCACTGCATCAATAGATCTATCTGATTGTGTTGACAACAATGACAATATTGTTGCTGCACCTTTCTCAACAATAATCCAGTTTTGTGAAGCAAAATTATACACTAGCGTGATTTGATTTGAAATGAATTTGCAAGAAGTAGAGATATGATTTTATGAGTGTGAAACATGTGAAAGTGATAGAATTAATGAATATGAAAAGAATATATTAAGCATTTGCATTGTATATTATTTTTTATATGTTCTTGAAAGAATTTTGGGAAGGATATGTTTGAATTTCCTAGTTGAAGAAAGCATTTTTGAAAGAGATACAAGCATTATTTTGAATATCACTTGTGTGCAAAATTTGGGATTGGTTGAGTATGTGTTATGGGTATATTTTAATAAAGTGTTATGAGCAGATATGAATAAGTGTTATGAGCAGATTTGAATAAGTGTTATGAGAAGTTAAGCAAGTCTTGTGAGAATACTTGAAGCAGGTTCTGAGGTAGATTTGAGAAAGTCTTTTGAGAAGACTTGAATCAAATTTGGAGCAGAGTTAAGATAGATTTGTGCATGTAATATGTGCAAATTTGGGATAGAGTTAAGATATATTTGTGTATGTAATATGTGCAGATTTGGAATAGTGTTGAGATAGATTTGTGGATGTAATGTGTATAAATTTAGGACAAATTTAAGATAGATTTGTGCATGTAATGTGTGTATATTTGGGATAGAGTTTAGACAGATTTATGCATATAATGTATGCATATTTGCGACATAATTGAGATAGATTTATGCATGTAATGTGTGTAGATTTAGGATAGAATTGAGACAGAATTGTGCATGTAATGTGTGTAAATTTAGGATAGAGTTGAGATAGATTTATGCATGTAATGTGTGCATATTTGGGATATATTTGAGATATATTTGTGCATATAATGTGTGCATATTTATGATAAAGTTGATATAGATTTGTGCATGTAATATGTGCAGATTTGGGATAGATTTGAGATAGATTTGTCCATGTAATGTGTACAAATTTGGAATAGAGTTGAGACATATTTGTGTATATAGTGTGTTCAGATTTGGGGAAGAGTTGAGAGCAAATTTAGGAGTAGACTTGAGTAATCCTCGTAAGTAGGCTTGAAGTAGAGAGGAGAGGTGTCTTCTGTGGATAGAGTTCCATGAACCGGATTTGAGGGGATAGAGTTCTCCTATGGATAGAGTTACATGAACCAGACTAGTAAGAGGATAAATTTCTCCTATGGATAGAGTTCCATGAACCAGAGTTGACGGGATAGATTTTTCCTATTCATAGAGGTCCATGAACCAAAGTTAAGGGGATAGATTTTTCTGTGGATAGAATTCCACGAAATAGAGTTGATGGGATATATTTCTCCTATGGATAGAGGTCCATAAACCAGAGTTGAGGGGATAGAGTTATCCTATGGATAGAGATACACAAACTTGAGAATAGGGGATTGGTGTCTCCTTTGGATAGAGATCCATAAATATTGTAATAGGTATTTGGTTCCCAAGATATTTGTTGAGAAAATTTATAAGAAATATTTTCTTCATGGATGTAGCCCACATTGGGTGAACCATGTTAAATTTGTGTCTCTCATTGTATGTGATGATATGTGCATTGCTTTTCTAATGCTATTGATGATATTGGTTAACACTATTTTGGAAATATAGTGCAATTGGTAACATTGGATAATATTATTTTGGAAAGAAAAACAAAAGTTTATCTTATATTGTTCACCCTCCTATGAGTATAAGCTTGTGTTCTTCAATTGGTATCATATCATGTTCCTTTAGGGAAGTATAACAACTTGAAGGAAGATATTACAAGAACACATGGATAAGAAAGGGAAAAAAAACCATAAGATCATATCCTCATAAGAATGAAGGAAAAAACATGACCATGAATGACAAGGAAGAAGAATTTGATCTTGAGACTAAAAGGAAGGAAGACGAAAACTTTGTGATATGTGTGGAATGTGGTAAAATTGGTCACATGACATTTTATTTTCCACAAAATGGGTATATAGAAGTAAAGAGAAAAATGAATTTGATTTTTCTCCCAAAGATATCGTTACTTAAAATGGGGAAGTGAAAATAGATTCAAGTGATGAATCAAGCAGTGAAAAGGAAGCTAAATTTGTAAAAGGGAATAATAAGGAACTAAGAATACTGAAATGTTTTATTTATGGTAATTTTGGTCACCTTGCAAATAATTTTTCAAAATCTCTGTATAGTAATAGTGAAGAAGAAGAAGAGTATTTTGTTTTTGGTATCCTTGGTCATTGAAATGTTAAATCTTGTTCTCTGATTAAATTCAAATCAATTCTTCAAATTGCAGTATAAGAAGTAAACACGAACATCAACCTTAGATGAAATAAATCAATTTGGAATACTTCACCACTAGGAGGGTAGATCCCACCATAAAGGCAAATGTGCGAGAAGCAATGATAAATCGAGAAAAAATATAAAATATAAGATGATTAAACCCTACGCTTGGAAACTATCTATATATGCAATAAAATGAGTTTAAATATTATGGCCGACTGCTCATAATATTTGTATTGTAACATGACTCCCCTCCTCGGAAAGCTTTGTCCTCAAAGCTAGAAATGTCTGGAAAATACTTTCATGTTCCCATGTGGCATCTTCCTCTGGTAGGTCTTGCCATTTGATGAGAAATTCTTGAATCTGGCGTGATCTTAGTCTTCGTATTCTATGTTGTAGTATATCTTCAGGTTGGAGATGTATGCGTCCTTCCTCATCGAGCACTGGTAATTCTGATTGACTTTGCACTTTCTGACCAATTACTTTTTTGAGACATGAAACATGAAATACCGGGTGTATTCGTGATGATGAAGGTAGCTCTAACTGATAGGCTACTTCTCCAATGCGAAACACAATTTTTTAAGGACCATAGAATTGTGGAGCCAACTTTTGGCTGGAATTTATCCTTAACGATGATTTTTTGTAAGGTTGCAACCTTAGGAAAACCCAATCACCTATATTAAAAGTTCTCTCTGATCGGTGCAAGTCTTGTTGTTGTTTCATACGATTTTGTGCTTGGACTAAATTCTCTTTGAGGATGGTGAGTGTAGACTACCTTTGTTGGAACCAATCATCCACTTTGGCTACTTTGGATGATCCTTGTACGTAATCTACGATGGTTGGAGGCTTGGTGCCATACAATGCTTCAAAGGGAGACATCTTAATTGAGTAATGGTAAGAAGTGTTGTACCACCATTCTGCCAATGCTAACCACTGGCTCCATTGGTATTGTTTATCTTGAGCAAAACATCTTAAGTACGTACCCAAACATTTTTTAACTACCTCTGTTTGACCATATATTTATGGATGGTAGGCTGAGGACATGTTCAATTTGGTACCACTAAGTCGAAATAATTCCCGCCAAAAGTTACTAGTGAAGATGGGGTCTCTATCACTTACAATATTTTTTGGCATACCATGTAATTTGAAAATTGAATCCATAAATACCTTTGCCACATTGCTTGCAGAAAATGGATGTTGTAAAGCCTAAAAGTGAGAGTATTTGGATAACCGGTCTACGACTACGAAGATTACTGTCCTGCCTTCTAACTTTGGAAGACCTTCAATAAAATCCATGGATATATGTTCCCACTGCCGTTTAGGGATGGGTAATGGTTGTAACAACCCTGGTGATTTGACTGTTTCTCCTTTATTGCGTTGGCAAACTTCACATTCTGCTACCCATTGTTTGACTTCTGCTTTTAATCCTTTCCAACAAAATGATTGTTTGACCCTTAAATATGTTTTCAAAATCTTGAATGTCCCGCTGATGGAGAAGCGTGTGATTCATCGAGATTCTTTGATTTGAGTTCGAAATTGTGTGGAATGTAAATGCGGTTCTTCTTTCGGAGGATTTTATCTTCATAAGAGAACAAAGGGTGTTTAGAGGACCCTATAGATAATTCTTGAAGTATCTGAGAAGTTTCGCTATTGGACAACCATTCATCTTGTAATTGATTCACCCATTGGGAGCAAGGACCTGAAATAGCATTAATGACTACTTCGTCTTCATATTTCTTGGATAGCACATCGACGTTTTCCTTCCCTTTCTTGTATTCGATAACAAAATCATAGCCCAATAGTTTGGTTAACCACTTATTTTGTTTTGGATAGGAAAACATTTGCTCAAGAAAATGTTTGAGACTACTATGATCTGTTTTTATAATGAAGCGGCTACTGATTAGGTAGTGTCTCCATTTTTCTACTACGTGAAGAATAGCCAACATTTCTTTTTCGTATGTTGATCTTCCCAAAATTTTCCCTAAGAGCTGGTTACTTTCAAATTCCAACGGATGAACTTCTTGCATTAATATAGCCCCAATTCCTGTTCCTGACGCATCACATTCGATAATAAATGGTTTGTGAAAATTGGGAGTTGCTAAAACTAGAGTTGTACACATGGCCTCCTTAAGAGCTTCGAAAGCTTGAGTAGCCTCTTTCAACCAACAAAAAGCATCCTTCTTCGTGAGTGTTGTGAGAGGTGCTACAATCTTACCATAATTTTGTACAAACTTGCGATAGTAGCCCATGAGACCCAAAAAACCATGAAGTTTCTTGATGGTTTTAGGTAAAGGCCATTCTTGAATTACCTTAATCTTATTAGGGTCGACTTTGACGCCCTCGTGTGAAACTATATGACCAAGATACTCGACTTCTTGGACACCAAATGAAAATTTGGAACGTTTGACAAATAACTTTTCTTTGTGTAAAATGTGAAGGGCTTTATCCACATGATGTAAATGATCCTTCCATGTTTTTCTATTTATGAGAATGTCATAAAAAAAACTAACACAAACTTACGGAGGAGTGGACGAAACACTTGGTTCATGAGACTTTGGAATGTGGATGGTGCATTGGTGAGACCAAAAGGCATGACCAAAAATTTGTAATGACCTTCATGAGTACGAAAAGCAGTTTTGGGAATATCTTCTTCTCTAACACGGATTTGGTGAAATCCTAAGTGAAGGTCTAATTTTGTAAAAAATTTTGCACCATGCAACTCATCTAGTAGGTCATCTATGATAGGGATAGGAAATTTGTCCTTGATAGTGAGTTTATTGAGAGAACAAAAATCAGGACACATACGCCAAGAGTTATCTTTTCGTCGAGCCAGAACTATAGGTGAGGAATAAGGGCTAGTGCTGTGATGAATGACTCCATGATCTAGCAGATCCTGAATGATCTGTTCGATTTTTGTCTTTTGTGGTTGAGGATAGCGGTAAGGATGATTGTTAGGTGGGACACTCCCTGGAATAAAATGGATGGCATGGTCATGAGATCATTTAGGTGGTAATCCTTTAGGTTCTTGGAAAACCTCTTCGTAATTTGTTACGATGTCTCGTAAATCTGGAGCAGTAATATCCGACGTTGCTCGAGATTGTGTTTCCAAACAATTAATTTGAGCTATAAATCCATATCCACCCTTTTTTAACATCTTCTCCATACTATGAGAGCTCACCATTTATGATGGAGGAGTAGTAATGCCTTGTAAGCGAATGACTCATCCGTTTTCCTTCCATTCCACAAATAATTTTTTGAAATTGAAGCTAACCGTGTCTAATGTTTCCAATCATTCAACTCCCAAAATGACATAAGAATTCCCTAAATTCATGACAAAAAGGGATCCAAACCAGGTATAAGTTCCCATTTTTATGGAAACTTGAGATGTTCGACCAACACATTGTGCGTTCACCCCGTTGGCCACTAGAACCTAGAATTTTTCTTTGTTGGAAGAGTTAATGAATAAATTCAAAGATTTTGCTATTTTGATGTCGATAAAATTGTGGGTACTGCCGGAATCAATTAGCACATTCACCTTTTTTTGGCGGAGAAATCCTGGTACCTTGATGGTATGGTGGGCGGTTAACCCCATGAGGGCATGCACGAAGATCGCCATTGTATCCTCTTCCTTCTCTTTCTAGAGTACTTGGTAGTTCTTCTTGCATAGGTTCTTCTTGGTGGTAAGTTTCTTCCCCTTCTCCTTCATATTGATTGCATTCAATACGAAAGTTTTTTTTTGGGCACATGCTTGTTCCCTGGGGTGATGAGTGCAACATTTATAGCAAAAGTATCTTGATGGTTGATCATTTCTACGAAAGGAATTGTTGCGATACGAAGGACGACTATAAGTTTCACGTCGTGCATACAACTAAATTCTCTTCTCAGCCAGCTTGGCTATTCTTATACAATCGTTCAGCAAGGTTGGATTTTGAATGTCTACCGCCACCCTAATATTTTCTTTCAATCCATTGCGAAAAGCTCCTACCACTGTGTCGAGACTGAGGTCTAATTTATATGGTAGTAAACTGGTGAATTCCGAAACGAACTCGCTAATTGATCCTTCTTGTTTAAGAGATAACAGTCTTACTGTGTATGACGATGTAGCTCCTTCATCAAATCTTTCTAAAAAAGAGGTAGTGAATTTTTTCTAGTTAATAGTAGCTCCTTTCTCTCGCTTAAGCCATACGAACCATTGGTAGGCCTCAGTGCCTAATTTTGATGTAGCGAAAGGGACTTTATCAAATTCCTTAATTTGGTATAAGTTGAGAATGCCTTCCATTTTTGCTATCCAACCACGAGGATCATGACCCTCAAAAGTTGGCATATCAATGCGTGGAAAATTATTAGGGCCTCTTGGTTGGTGATAACCCATATCCCTTTCCTAATCTTGGTTATACCATTGTCTATGATAGTGATCCTTGTAATTATCCGAATTGCCTCTTTGTTGTTCCCAATCGTCATCCTGATCGTCATTTTCTTCATTCCTTTGGGCATGGGAGTGATTTTGGGGATTAGTATTGGGATTAAGTCAATTTTGTGCGCTCACTAGGGTTTTTAGGTTGACACTAATTTTGCGCATACCATCTATTAAGATTCGAAGAGTTTCATCCGTGGTAATGGCCGAGTTACTTGAGTCTCCTTGTGTGATGTTTTCATGAGTTGGGGGAGGTTTAGAAGCCATAGGGTCTACCAGTGGATGATGTGGATTATAACTGCCAATTTTGAACAAAGAAGGAGAATTTTTTGTACCTTGGATTCGATGAGGTCTTCTTGCATTTTTATTGGGGGTCTCCAAGCTTGATAGTCGACCGTCAGGTCCTTTGGTCCAACTTCTACTCATGCACTGTTCAAACTTTCCTGCTTAGTAATCCTTGAGCATCAAATTCTGAAAAGTTTGGTTGAATTCGGAAAAAAATTTGGATTCTGCTTCAACTGTCACTCCAACTACGACGTGAAGTTTAACATAGAGATGAAAACTGACCATGATGATAGCGACAGCTAGGACTGACCATGAGGACAGCGACAGTGAGGACTGACCATGACAACAACGATAGCGAGGACTGACAATGATGGGGAGCCAATTTTAACCAATTTTAATCATAAAGAAAAGACGCAATTTTATTTCGAAGCATGGAAAGCTTTACAATTCGAAACCATGAAAAATTACACAGTACAAAAAATGTCAAAAACAACCACAGCTCTCCTCTCTCCAGCCTTTGCAATCCTTCAAAAAAATCCCTTTTTATCATCACAGGTTTTGCTGCAAACACCGTTCGTAACCGTCCCTGTAATCACTGCAACGATTTCCTGGAACTGCCTTAACGTCTTATGGAACTGCCAAATTTCATTCTGCAATAGTCCACAAAAACCCACCTTCTCTTTCTTAGCCAGGTCATGAAAACGCGACATGTCACGATTTCGCGACACTTTTCTGCCTTTGGTTCTTTTTTGCCAATGTGTCGCGATATCGCGACACTTTTCTGCCTTTGGTTCTTTTTTGCCAATGTGTCATGATATCGCGACACTTTTTCATCTTACGACCTTCTTTGTCGAGGTGTCGCGATATCGCGACATCTGCATTTTAGCTCTTGCTTTGTTCTGAGGTGTCGCGATATCGTGACAACCTTTATGTCGCGATATCGTGACACTTGAGTTTTTGCTTCCACCTTTGATCGGAGGTGTCGCGATATCATGACAACCTTTGTGTCGTGATATCACGACACTTGGGTTTGCGCCACCATTTGTGCTGATTGTGTCATGATATCGTGACAACTATTATGTCGTGATATCGTGACCATTTAGTTTGTGCCCGTCGTTGTGCTGATGGTGTCGCGATATCGCGACAACTGTTATGTCACGATATCGCGACCATTTAGTTTGTGCCCGCCATTGTGCTGATGGTGTCGCGATATCACGACAACTGTTATGTCGTGATATCACGACCATTTAGTTTGCGCCCGTCGTTGTGCTGATGGTGTCGCGATATCGCGACAACTTTTATGTCGCGATATCGCGACACCTTTGAACCTTAGAATATTTTTTTCAAACTTAGAACTTTTTTTGCTTGTTTCTTTTGTTTGTCTTTTTTGGTGATGCAAGATTGTTGTGCTGCCCTGGATGCTCCTGCATCAGACACCCGGGGTAGATGTTTAGAAGTGATCCTCACTTCTGGACGGTCAGAGGAAAACCTAGACGATCAACCTCTGATTTGGACAACCATGTGGCATCTTCGACAGGTCGGTTCTTCCACTTGACCAAATACTCTGAATATTGCCTATTTTAGGTACTTTTGCCTTCACGAGTGTCGAGTATGTCTTCAATTTCTTCTTTGTCTAGAGTGGATGCTAGAATGTTCCACAGATCCGGACTGGGTGGTTCGCTACAACTTCCTGCATGATATTCAACCAAGTCAAAAATATTGAAGATGGGTGAAATATTCATCTCACTCGGTAGATCTACTTCATAGGCATTTCCTGAATCTCGTTTACCTATGATCCGACATGGTCCAAACTTCTTCATTTTTAGCTTATTGTAGGTTTTGGTAGGAAAATGTTCCTTGCGCAAATGAACCATGACTTCATCTCCTATCTGGAATTCCTTGAAATGTCGCTTCTGATCTGCTCGGGCTTTGTAAGTAGCATTCATGTTACTGATATGCTGTTGTACCTCCTCATGTAAATTCTTCATGTGTGCTACAAAGTCTTCAGCTTCAGCACTGTGCTTGTCTCCTTTATCCATCGGCCTCAACTCAGAAGCGTTTCTCAGGCTGTTCCCATGTACTATCTGGAATGGGGATTTACCAGTACTACGATTGACAGAATTATTATAAGAAAACTCTGCATGTGGTAAAATCAAATCCCATCCCTTGGGTTTATCTCCTACCAGACATCGTAGAAGATTACCCAAACTTTGGTTGACTACTTCGGTCTGTCCATCAGTCTGCGGGTGGTACGCAGAACTAAATTTCAATTCTATTTTCAGCTTCTTCCACAGGGTTCTCCAGAAATAACCCACAAATTTGGTATCTCTGTCCGAGACAATGCTTTGGGGTAGACCATGAAGGTGCACAACCTCCCTGAAAAACAAGCTTGCAATATGAACATCACTTGTCTTCTGACATGGAATAAAATGAGCCATCTTCGAAAACCTGTCAACAACAACAAAAATGGCATCATTTCCACGTTGTGTCCTTGGAAAACCAAGAACAAAATCCATACTGATGTCCTCCCATGGTCTCTCTGGTATAGGCAATGGCTGGTACATTCCTATATTCTGGCTGACTCCTTTTGCCATCTGGCACACTCTGCAACCTTGCACAAATTTGGTCACATTCGGTTGCAACTGCGGCCAATGGTAATTCTCACTAATGAGAGCAATGGTCTTATCTCGACCAAAATGCCTTGCTAGTCCTCCGCTATGTTTCTCTTTGATCAAATTTTCCCTCATGGAACTACGTGGAATGCACAATTGGTTCTATCGAAACAGCATCCCATCTTGGATCATAAAATCCAACCACTTAGTACGATCCACAGTAGTAGGAGACACATGTTAGTACGATCCACAGTAGTAGGAGACACACATGCCATCCATTCCTCTACAAAATTAGGATCTCCTGGGTATAAACTCTTGAGTTCATCAAACCCAACAACTTGCACTCTCATTTCCATCAACAAATTGTGCCTTCTACTCAAGGCATCTGCAACTCTATTAGATTTGCCACTTCTATGCTTCAGGACAAAGGTATAACTTTGTAGGAATTCAACCCACTTCAAATGCCGTTGGTTAAGTTTACCTTGACTATTTATATACTGCAAAGCTTGATGGTCAGTATATAAAACAAACTCTTTGGTTAGCAAATAATGTCTCCATTTCTTAAGAGCTTGAATTATAGCATAGAATTCTTGATCATAAATAAAATATTTCTTGCGAGCATCATTTAATTTTTCACTAAAGTATGCAACAGGTTTACCTTCTTGGCTCAATATAGCTCCAATGGCACTGCCACTGGCATAACAGTCAACCTGAAACACTTTATTAAAATCTAGAAGTGCCAGAATGGGCCGTTCTATCACTTTCTTCTTCAATATGTCCATACTAGTACCTGCCTTGGCAATCCACTTAAATTCTCTCTTATCCCCTCTCATAGTTTATGTTAGGGGCGCACAAATACTGCTAAAGTCTCTAATAAATTTTTGATAGAAACTTGCAAGACCATGAAATGATCTTACCTCTGTTACATTTCTTGGGGTAGGCCATTCAATGATAGCCTTCACCTTTTCAGGATCCATTTTTAGACCCTCCTCTGAGATGACAAATCCCAGGTAAATCAACTCTTTCTGTACAAAACTGCACTTCTGTATATTAATCAATAACTGCTCCTCACGCAGTTTTTCAAAAACTGTTCGAACATGCATCAAATGCTCTTCCAATGTTTTACTAAAAATTAAAATATCATCCAGATAAACTATCACGAACTTTTCCAGGAAGTCACGCAATACCTCATTCATCAGCCTCATAAATGTACTGGGTGCATTAGTCAATCCAAATGGCATAACTGACCACTCATACAAACCCTCTCTGGTTTTAAAGGCTGTCTTCCATTCGTCACCTTCTCTAACACGTATCTGGTGATATCCGCTCTTCAAATAAATCTTAGTGAAGTATTTAGCTCCACTCAAGCAATCCATTATATCATCCATTCTGGGTAATGGAAAGCGATATTTAATGGTAATTTTATTAATGGCTCGGGAATCAGTGCACATTCGCCATTCGCCATTCTTCTTTGGTGCAAGTACTGCTAGCACTACACAAGGGCTCAAACTTGCTCGAATCAAACCCTTCCTCAACAATTCCTGAACTTGTCGGTTCAACTCTTCATTCTCTACAGGAGACATTCTATGGGCAGCCTTATTGGGTAAGCTAGATCCTGGAATTAAGTCAATCTGATGACTAATCTTCCTCATTGGCGGCAAACCCTCAGGCACATTGTCTGATATAATATCAGGAAATTCTGCTAACAGATGTTCAACTTCTGCTGGAATGTCAGTAGTTTCTTTTCTCTTTATAGCAGAAATTAATGCATAACACATTGAATCCCTCTTTAGACCATCCAAATTTTTTTTTGCCATCTACTAAACAAATTCTAGCATTATTGCATACCTTTTCCTCAACCTCCTTCAATGGCTTCAGATTGTGGCATACTTTATCTTTTGTCAAGGAATAGGTATTTGCATGCCCATCATGCACTGCACATCTGTCAAATTGCCATGGCCTTCCCAGCAACAAATGGCAAGCATCCATCGGCAAAATATCACACAGGACCTCATCCTGGTATCTTCCAATTTGAAACTTGACCAAGCATTGTTCACTGACCAATGCTCTATGATCCTTCTGCAACCACGCAATCCGGTATGGATGCGGGTGCTGTATTCTTTCTAGCTTTAACTTAGCTACCATTTCCTCAAAAACCAAATTATCTGTACTACCATTATCAATAATAATATTACATATTTTACCTGAACATTTGCACCTCGTGCGGAATAGGCTTTTCTGTTGATCTGGTTCCTTCTCTTCGTTCAACAAGGTTCTCCTTGTGATCATCACTTCTCCATGCTCTGCTTCTTCAGAGTGCTCAGATTCAACACCATCCTCAACAACTGCAGCTCTGGCATTACCTTCAGGCCTTCTATTCGATGTTTCTTGGTGTTTGGGACACTCATATGATCGATGCCCCTCTTCTCCGCAATTGAAATAGGTTCCATGAAATCTGCCTCTTCCATATCCGCGTCCACCTCTACCTCGTCCCCTTTGATAATCATTGTTATGATTACGGGGTCGGTAAGCATTCTCCTCCTTATATTCCTAGTGATTGCTGGTTTCACCAGTCTTCTTTTGGTCATCATATTTACCTCCACTGGTTCTTCCACTAGTTCTTCCACCACGACCTCTTCCTCTTTGTTTACTGTCAAATCTGTGGTTCAGTTTCTCTTCCACATTTAGAGCAAACTGGTAAGCATCTTCAATGGTGCTCATTCGGACCAAACTCAATTCTTCTTGCACGTTGGTTCTCAACCCATTAATGTAATGGGCTACTCTCTCTTTATTTGCTTTCGTATGACCGGTTCTGATAGAAATTTTAAAAAATTCCTTTGTATATTCTTTAACAGACTTGTTGGACTGGTGCAAACTCTGCATTTTTCTCAGCAGATCTAATTCGTAATCTACCGAAATAAACTATCGTTTTAGTTTTTCAACCATTCGATCCCACCTGGTGATATTTTCTTTTCCTCTACGGTTTCTTTCCAGTTGCACTCCTTTCCACCATATGCCAGCATGGCCTTTCAACTTTGTTCTGGCAAATTTTATTCGATTTGGATCTTCAACCTCCTCATATTCGAAATATTCCTCCATGTCATTAATCCAGTCAATCAATTCTTCTGGATTTAAATTTCTAGAATATGTGGATACGTCAATCTTTGGCCTTTTCCTAATTTGAGAAATGGCTTTAATCATTCGAGAATCTGTAGCACTCATTGCTTCTTCTTCTTCTTCAGACAGGTCTTCAACTTTGCAATATTCATCATCACTTTGATCTTCTCCTCTTGGCTCTACTCCTCTACGTAATTCTTCCTGCAGGGCCTGCACTTGCCTCTGTAATGCTCAGAAGTCTCCTTCAGGAACCACGTTCCTTCCAGCACCATGATTTCTTCATGGCGACATTCTGCTTCACTGTTTCTCAGAACCCGTAACCCCAGATCCTGGTGCAAGCTGCCTCACGTTCGGCGCTCTGCTCACACACTCAGAATCTTACTGCTCTGATACCACTTGATGGGGAGCCAATTTTAACCAATTTTAATCATAAAGAAAAGACGCAATTTTATTTTGAAGCATGGAAAGCTTTACAATTCGAAACCATGAAAAATTACACAGTATAGGAAATGTCAAAAATAGTCGCAGCTCTCCTCTCTCCAGCCTTCGCAATCCTTCAAAAAAATCCATTTTTATCATCACAGGTTCTTGCTACAAATGCCGTTCGTAATCGTCCTTGTAACTGCTGTAACGGTTTCCTAGAACTGCCTTAATGACTTTTGGAACTGCCAACTGTCGTTCTGCAATAGTCCGCAAAAACCCGCCTTCTCTTTCTTAGCCAGGTCGTGAAAACGTGACATGTCATGATTTCGCGACACTTTTCTGCCTTTGGTTCTTTTTCGCCAATGTGTCGCGATATCGCGACACTTTTCTGCCTTTGGTTCTTTTTCGCCAATGTGTCGTGATATCGCGACACTTTTTTGTCTTATGACCTTCTTTGTCGAGGTGTCGCGATATCGTGACATCTACATTTTAGCTCTTGCTTTGTTCTGAGGTGTCGCGATATCGCGATAGCCTTTATGTCGTGATATCGTGACACTTGAGTTTTTGCTTCTGCCTTTGATCGGAGGTGTCGCGATATCGCGACAACCTTTGTGTCACGATATCGTGACACTTGGGTTTGTGCCCGCCATTTGTGCTGATTGTGTCGTGATATCGCGACAACTGTTATGTCACGATATCGTGACCATTTAGTTTGCGCCCGTCGTTGTGCTGATGGTGTCGTGATATCATGGCAACTATTATGTCGTGATATCGCGACCATTTATTTTGTGCTCGCTGTTGTGCTGATGGTGTCACGATATACGACAACTGTTATGTCACGATATCGCGACCATTTAGTTTGCGCCCGTCGTTGTGCTGATGGTGTTGCTATATCGCGACAACTTTTATGTCGTGATATCGTGACACCTTTGAACCTTAGAATATTTTTTTCAAACTTAGAACTTTTTTTTGCTTGTTTCTTTTGTTTGTCTTTTTTGGTGATGCAATATTGTTGCGCTGCCCTGGATGCTCCTGCATTAGACAACAACACGGACAGCGAGGACTGGCAACAACACAGACAACTAGCGACAACGACAGCGAGGACTGACAACAACACGGATAGCTAGCGATAGCGACAGCAAGGACTGACCACGAGGACGACAAACTGACCACAATGGCAGTGATAGCGAGGACTGACCACAAGGACAGCGAGGACTGACAATGACACGAAAAGCTAGTGACAGTGATAGCGAGGACTGACCACAATAACAGTGATAGCGAGGATTGACCACGAGGACAACAAGGATTGACAATGACACGGACAGTTGGCGATGGATGGGACAGGGATAGCGAGCAAAAAATGGGACACGCAAGGAAAAAAAATGGTGTGACCAAGTCATAATGGTGTTAGTGCACCTTGTGAGTTATAAACCCTCACACGGTTTTCCCTTAGCACGTGTGGGATAAAGGTTTAAGCCCACTGACGAAATACGTTAAAAAAAAAAATGACTGCGATTGAAATTAAAAGAAGATGACCTTAGCTTTAAAATATTTATGAATTTTTTGTGAATGGTGATTGGTTGGGGCGTTCATGGAAGATTGACAAATTTTTCTATTTGCAAATGCTTCTGGAGTGTATAGCTTGTAACGTAGCTGTTAAATAACAATTTGAGGATTGCTATTGTTCCATCAGGCAGATTTACAATTTTTTTTTTTTCAAATTATTTAGGGATTTACAGCCTATACGCTGCCATTAATTAACGCCTGAACCTGTTGATCACTCTTCCAATCACTGTGACGATGTTTACATCGAGTCGAAGAGCTACCATCGAATGCCTAGGAATTTCGGCACTTGAAATCTAATACCACTTGAAACGTTAAATCTCGTTCTCTGATTAAATTCAAATCAATTCTTCAAATTGCAGTATAAGAAGTAAACACGAACAACAACCTTAGATGAAATAAATCAATTTGGAATACTTCGCCACTAGGAGGGCAGATCCCACCGTAAAGGCAAATGTGCGAGAAGCAATGATAAATCGAGAAAAAATATAAAAGATAAGATGATTAAACCCTACGCTTGGAAACTATCTATATATGCAATAAAATGAGTTTAAATATTATGGCCGACTGCTCATAATATTTGTATTGTAACAGTCATGATGCATCTAATTGTAATGGGTTTAGTAGTAGTGAAGACAAGGAAGATGATCCTAAAATTGAAAACCAAAAAAAAGAGGAAGATTCATTTCTTAAGAATAATTCACAAAAGAGAAACTCATTACTAAGTTAAAGATGACTAGAGAGGAGATATCAAAATTGAAAGCTCAAATACAAAAGAATGAATATGCTCCTGTTGTGAAAAACCTACAAAAAGAGAAAGTTTCAAAAAGGGAAGTCATAGTTGATATGGAAAAGGAACTTGTTTTTGAAGAGTTAAAAAAGGAGAACTCAATATTGAAGGCTCAAGTACAAGAGGATGATAAAACAAAGGCAAAACTTCTACAAGATCTCATTGAACTAAAAGTAAAGGTTGAAGAGGTAAGGAAAATTGAAGAAGGTATGGATGAAAAGTTAAAGGGAAAAGATCTAGAATGTGAAATATTAGAACATGAAGTGGTTTCTTTAAGGATGGAAGTGAAATATTCTAAGGATAAGCTGCACAGGTTTAAAAAAAAATGAAAATCTTTGGATAACATTATCAAAGCACAAAGATCTTCATTTATCAAAATTGGACTTGGTTTTGAAGAAGGACAAGGGAAACAAGAAGAAGGGTCAATATCAAGTTCAAAAGAAATAGAAGAACCAAAAGTGAGTGAAGAAGAACCTAAGACCTATGCTAATGTGTTGAGAGGTGATAGTACCAAAGAGGAAGCAAACAATGCACCATCAAGGGACAAATATCATCATAGGACAAGCAAAGAAAGAATAATGAGATCAAGGCAAGATGAATATTTCTTCTAGGATTATTGTTTCTCATGTAATAATTTTGGTCACAAAGTAGTGTATTGCAGGGTTAATGGATATAAGGATTATGGATTCACTAAGAGGAAGTTCAACTCATTTGAAGATGGATATTTGTTTCAAGGTTATTGCTACTCATGTAATCACTTTGGTCATAAAGCTATACACTACATGGTTCATGGTAGAAATAGTTATGGCTTCACCAAGATAAACTACAATTAATTTTTACCTTTCAAGAACCACAACATCAGATATTACAACTGCAATAAGGTTGTGCATACAAAAAAGAGGTGTAGAACAATTTTTTAAGAATATCCAAGGATGAGCAAGAATAGGGATGATCCAAATGTTCAAAATATTCAAATAATTATGACTACAAAAGTGTGGAGGAAGGTTGAGAAAGGAGAAAAATATTATAAGTTGGGAGTATATTTACTCCCACCCCAAAATTGATCACCTTAAGGAAAGGAGGTGGTGAGGGTGTTGAGATAAGAGTCTTATTTTTAGTCCCAAAGGAGCCCTTTGCAATTTATGTAAAAGGGAAATAGTTTTAGTAAGGGCAAGAGAAATCAGTAAGGGGGAGAGAAATCAGTAAGCGCAAGCAACTTATCAGGGGGAGCATCTTTGGAATCCAATTGCAAAAAAAGGAATATTGTTAGTAAGAGTTTCCATTAATTACAAAGAGAGATATTGTTAGAAATATTGAGCATATTGTGTTGTCATTGATGTCAAATAATTGATTTCAGAAGGTTGATGTTAAAGAGATATTGGTATGGTAGAAATATTATTCTATGGTTGGATAATATTGCAAGGCAAGGTTTATCTCAAAGAAAGGAAAAAGAAAAGGTTTGCAAGGTTTAAAGGCAAACAAAAGGTTTATAATATTTATTTTTTAAATATTATACAAAGGTTTAAAGTTTCATAAAAGGAGAGAAGCCCAAGGTTCAAAAGGAAATAATTATAATATTTTTAATATTATAATATACAACATATTTCATTGGTGCCAATGGTTATGAAGCAAGGTATAAAAAATATATATAATATTTCTCTCATGAAGCACCGATGTAATTACAATGAGGTAAACATTTATAAATACCTTATCAAATTCATTTAGATAAAACATCATTGTTGATGCGAAACATTATTTTGATGTCCATGCTTTTAGAGTCAAATCATTTTTTCTCATGTGTTGGTTTTGTGAAGCTCATTGTGAAGAGACGACACGTTTTTTTAGGACAATGAGAACAAGAGGAAGTGCCACTATTTTAAATACCAACTAGGTGGCTAGTTCAGTTGGATGCCTAGATAGAGCTAAGGCACTGTCGAACCAGAGTGCACCAAATCGAATCTTGTGAAGTTGTTTTTTTTTGGGTAGAAGACGTGGTTCATTTTGTAGGAGCAACAAAGAAGTTTTTGTTGGGTGCATGCACTGTGTATCTCACCTGATAGGGTAGCCCAACCGGTAGCCTATCTGTGCCTAGGGTACTACATGAGCATAGGTTGTAAGTTTGATTCACATGCGGTTCGTAGACGTGTGGTGTTGAGGTTCATGAAATGTTTTTTGAAATATATTTTGTTGACCTATGTTGTGAGGTATGTGCAAAATTTTTGAATAGTAAATGCTTTCATGAGAAAAATATTTTGCTGGTTATTTGATATTGTAAAAGGTAGAAAGTTGGTTTAATTAAGTAGTGGAGGAATAAGGTGTATAAAGAAATAATTTTTATTGTAATGTGTGTATAAATTTAATTCTTAGAGGGAGATTTGTGTATGGTTTAAAAGGTATATATCTTGTATTTTGAAAGGGGAAATAAAGTGTCTTAGGGATTTATTGAAGTTATAATTTTTTTCTTTCTTAAGAAAGGAGAAATAAGGTGTAAGTTAAGTCTATTGATATTTGTATTTTGGCACACCTTAGAAAAGAGAAGTTTGAGGTTTTTAGTCTTAAAAATTCAAAGCTTTATATATTTGCAAGACTAAAGATAAATTATAGAATATATTTGAGCACATATTTGAGGAAAGGTTTTTGTGATTGTGTTGAAAAGAAGATTTGCTAACCTCTTGAAGTGGCAAAAAGAAAAATATTTTGAAATAGGTTTTGAGGGCACATCTTATTCAAAGCATTTTGTGCATCCTTCTTAAGGTGATTGTGCTTTGAGGAAATTATTTCTATGATATAATGTGGAGAAATAAGGATTAGAATTGTGTGCATTGTTGGAAATATATGAGCTAGAGTTTGAGAGTTATTTGAGCTTCATTGTTGAATGAAATTGGAAACACTTGTGCTACGGTTTTGAGAACAAATTATGCATTCTTGTTGAAAGAATTTGTGAAGCATTTGGGAATTGATGTGAGTGATATTGAATGTGAATGGGAAAGTGTTAGAGATCAGTTTTGTGAAGAAAATTTGTGCATTATTGTGTTTGATATTTGAGAGCAAATTTGCAAGGAACATAATCCAGTTTTGTGAAGAAAAGTTATACACTAGCATAATATGATTTGAAATGAATTTCCAAGAAGTAGAGATATGATTTGATGAATGTGATACATGTGAAAGTGACATAATTAATGAATACGAAGAGAATATATTAAGCATTTGCATTGTATATTATTTTTTATATGTTCTTGAAATAATTTTGGGAAGGATATGTCTGAATTGCCTAGTTGAAGAAAGCATTTTTGAAAGAGATACAAGCATTATTTTGAATATCACTTGTGTGCAAAATTTGGGATTGGTTTAGTATGTGTTATGAGTATATTTTAATAAAGTGTTATGCGCAGAATTGAGTGTGTTATGAATAGATTTGAATAAGTGTTATGAGCAGATTCGAGTAAGTGTTATGAGCATATTTGAATAAGTGTTATGAGCGGATTTAAGTATGTGTTATGAACATGTCTTGAGCATGTGTTAGAGCATATTTTGGTAGAGTTAAGCAAGTCTTGTGAGAAGACTTGAAGTAGGTTTTGAGGTATATTTGAGCAAGTATTTGATAAGAATTAAAGCAGATTTGGAGCTGAGTTAAGATAGATTTGTGCATGTAATGTGTGTAAATTTGGGAGAGAGTTAAGACATATTTGTGCATGTAATGTGTGCATATTTTGAGCAGAGTTGAGATAGATTTGTGCATGTAATGTGTACATATTTGGGATAGAATTGAGATAGATTTGTGCATGTAATGTGTGAAAATTTGGGATAAATTTGAGATAGATTTATGCATGTAATATGTGTAGATGTGGGATAGAGATGAGATATATTTGTGCATGTAATATATGTATATTTGAGATAGATTTGAAACAAATGTGTTCATGTAATATGTGTATATTTGGGATATATTTGATATATATTTATGTATGTAATGTGTGTAGAGTTGGAATAAAGTTGAGACAGATTTATGCATATAGTGTGTACAGATTTGGGGCAGAGTTGAGGGCATATTTTTGAGTAGACCTAAGTAAACCTCGTAAGTAGGTTTGAAGTAGAGAGGAGAGGTGTCTACTATTGATAGAGTTATACAAACTAGATTTAAGGGGATAGAATTATCCTATGGATAGAGTTCCTTGGACCAGACCAGTAAGGGGATAGAGTTTTCCTGTGGATATAATTCCATGAACGAGATTTGAGGGGATAGAGTTCTCTTGTGGATAGAGATCCACAAACTAGATTTGAGGGGATATATTTTTCCTATGGATAGACTTCCACGAACCAGAGTTGAGGGGATAGATTTCTCCTATGGATAGAGGTCCATGAACCATAGTTGAGGGGATATAGTTCTCCTGTGGATAGATATCCATAAAATTGAGCATAGGGGATTGGTGTCTCCTTTGGAAAGAGGTCCATAAACATTATAATAGGGATTTTGTTTGCAAGATATTTGTTGAGAAAATTTATAAGAAATATTTTATCTATGGACGTAGCCCACATTGGGTGAACCACATTAAATATGTGTCTCTCATTGTGTGTGATGATATGTGCATTGCTTTGCTACTACTATTGTTGATATTGGTTAACATTAATTTGGAAAGATAGTGCAATTTATAACATTGGATAATATTGTTTTGGAAAGAAAAGGAAAATTTTATCTTATACTATTCACCCTCTCCTCTTAGTATAAGCTTGTGTTATTCAATTAGTATGAGAGTGGGTTGCTTTAGGTAAGTCTAACAACTTGAAGGAAGATATTACATGAACATATGGCCTGGAAAGGGAAAAGAAAAACCATAAGATCAGATCCTCATAAGAAGGAAGGAACACACATGATCATGAAAGAAAATGAAGAACAATTTGATCTTGATACTAAAATGAGGGAAGAGGAAAACTATTTGAGATGTGTGGAATGTGGTAAACTTGGTCACATGGCACTTTATTATCCACAAAAAGGGTTTAGTAGTAGTAAAGAGGAATTTTTTTTTTATTTTACTCACAAAGATATTGTTCCTTAAAAGGGGAAGTGAAAATAGATTCAAGTGATGAATCATGCAGTGAAAAGAAAGCTAACTTTGTAAAAGGGAATAATAAGGAACTAATAATACTAATTTTTTTTTATTTGTGGTAACTTTGGTCACCTTGTAGATCATTGTTCAAAAGCTAGGTATAGTAGCAGTGAAGAAGAAGAAGAATGTTTTGTTTGTGGTATCCTTGGTCATGATGCAACTCATTGTAATGGGTTCAGTAGTAGTGAAGAGAAAGAAGATGATCTTGAAATTGAAAACCAAGAAGAAGAGGAAGGTTCATAAAATGAAGAAGAAGTCACAAAAGAGAAACTCATTACTGAGTTAAAGAGGTCTAGAGAGGAGAGCTCAATATTGAAAGCTCAAATTCCAAATAATGAAGATGCTTCTATTGTCAAAAAGCTACAATAAGATAAAGTTTCATTAAAGGAAGTCACAATTGATATGGAAAATGAACTTATTTTTAAATATTTAAAAATTGAGATCTCAATATTGAAGGCTCAAGTACAAGAGGATGAGAAAAAAAAGGCAAAACTTCTTCAAGATATCATTGACCTAAAATTCAAGGTTGAAGAGGTAAGAAAAATTGAAGAAGATATGGTTGAAAAGTTGAAGGGAAAAGAGCTATAATGTGAAATATTAGAACATGAATTGG
Source organism: Wollemia nobilis (assembly GCA_028583015.1). NCBI lineage: Eukaryota > Viridiplantae > Streptophyta > Pinopsida > Araucariales > Araucariaceae > Wollemia > Wollemia nobilis. The sequence continues at coordinate 893,795 of JAQPPZ010002738.1, read as the reverse complement.
TTTATCTAAGGATGGAAGTGAAATATTCTAAGATAAGCTACACAGGTTTGTGAAAAATTCAAAATATTTGGATAAAATTATAAAAGCACAAAGATCTTAATTTATCAAAACTGGACTTGGTTTTGAAGAAGGACAAGGGAAACAAGAAGAAGGGTCAAGATCAAGTTCAAAAGAAATAGAAGAACTAGAAGTGATTTAATAATAACCTAAGACCTATGTTGATGTGTTGAGAGGTGACAGTACCAAAGAGGAAGCAAACAATGTACCATCAAGGGACAAAGATCATAACATGACAAGCAAAGAAAGAATAATGAGATCAAGGTAAGATGAATATTTCTTCCAGGATTATTATTTCTCATTAGGGTTATGCATAGCGGCTATTTATAACCAATTGGCTAAAATTAGGATTTTTGAAATTTGGAAATGGCTAATATTTGGGACCCTTGACCAAGACCCATTAGCCAAAAATTTATGGGTGTAATGTTTTTGGGGGGGTCAATTTGCCCCAATTTTATAATAATTTGACCATTTTAAGTTTAAATTTCCAACATTACCCCTAATAATAGTTAACCTTCTACATGTGTTTTGACACTATTCGCCTGGATTTTGAAACTAATTCACCAAATTTTTATAAATACATTTTGGGTATGACCCCTTATGCATAACCCTATTTCTCATGTAATCGTTTTGGTCATAAAGCAGTGCATTGCAAGATTCATGGAAAGAAGGATTATGGATTCACAAAGAGGAACTTCAACTCATTTGAATATGGATATTTCTTTCAAGGTTATTGCTACTCATGTAATCGCTTTGGTCATAAATCTATACACTACAGGGTTCATGACATAAATGGTTATGGCTTCACCAAGAGGAACTACAATTCATTTGCACCTTTCAAGAACTACAACATCAAATGTTACAATTGCAATAAGGTTGGGCATATAGCAAAGTGGTGTAGAATAATTTTTCAAGATTATCCAAGGATGATCAAGAACAAGGATGATCAAAATGTTCAAACGGTTCAAAGAAGTATGACGAGATAGGTGTGGAGGAAGGTTGAGAAAGGAGAAAAGCATTGTCATTTGGGAGTAGATTTACTCCCACCCCAAAATTGGTAACCTCAAGGAAAGGAGGTTTTGAGGGGGCTGAGCTAAGAGTCTTATTATTATCCCCAAAGGAGCCCTTTCCATTTATGTCAAAGGGGGAGAGAAATTAGTAAGGGGGAGTAGCTTTTCAAGGGGAGCAGTTTTGGAATCCAGTTGTAGAAAAAGGAATATTGTTAGTAAGGGTTGCCATCAATGACAAAGGGGGATATTGTTGGAAATATTGAGCATATTGTGTTGTCATTGATGTCAAAGGATTGATGTCAAAAGGTTGATGTCAAAGAGATCTTGGTATGGTAGAAATATTCTTCTATGGTTGGATAATATTGCAAGGCAAGGTTTATCTCAGAGCAAGGAAAAAGAAAAGGTTTGCAAGGTTTAAAGGTAAACAAAAGGTTTATAATATTTATTTTTTAAATATTATACAAAGGTTTAAAGTTTCATAAAATGAGAGAAGCCCAAAGGTTCAAAAGAAAATATTTATAATATTTTAAATATTATAATATACAACATATTTCATTGGCACCAATGATTATTATGCAAGGTTTAAGAAAATATATAATATTTCTCTCATGAAGCACCGATGTCATTCAAAGAAGGAGGCAAATATTTATGAGTTTAAAAGAAATTTTTTGAAGTACCGATGTAATTAAAAGAAGGAGGTAAACATTTAAAATACCTTATCAAATTTATTTGGATAAAACATCATTGTTGATGTGAAATATTATTGTGATGTCCATGCTTTTAGAGTGAAATCATTTTTTCTCGTGCATTGGTTCTGCGAAGCTCATTGTGAAGAGAGGACACATTTGTTTTAGGAAAAAAATTTATGAACAAGAGAAAGTTCCACTGGTTTAAATCCCAACTAATTTTTTGGTCCAAATAGATGTCTAGCTGGAGCTAAGGCACTACCAAACCAGTGTGCACCAAATTGAATCTTGCGGAGTTGTTTTTTACTGGATAAAATACCTGGTTTGTTTGGTAGGAACAACAAAGAAGTTTTTTTGGGAACATGCACTGTGTATCTCACCTACTGGGGTAGCCCATATGGTAGCGTAGATGTGAATATGAAACTACATAGGCAGAGGTTGTAAGTTTGATTCATGTGTAGTTCGTAGGCGTGTGGTGTTGAGGTTCATGCAAAATGTTTTGAAATATATTTCATTGGCCTATGTTGTGAGGTATGCACAATTTTTTTGAATAATCAATGCTTTCATGAGAAAAATATTTTGTTGGTTATTTGATATTGTAAAAGGCAAAAAGTTGGTTTAATTAAGTAGTGGAGGAATAAGGTGTATAAAGAAATAATTTTTATTGTAATGTGTGTATAAATTTAATTCTTAGAGGGATATTTGTGTATGGTTTAAAAGTTATATATCTTGTATTTTGAAAGGGGAAATAAAGTGTCTTAGGGCTTTATTGAAGTTATAATTTTTGCTTGCTTAAGAAAGGAGAAATAAGGTGTAAGTTAAGACTATTGATATTTGTATTTTGGCAAACCTTAAAAAAGATAAGTTTGAGGTTTTTAGTCTTAAAAATTCAAAGATTTATCTTTGCAAGACTAAAGAGAAATTATAGAGTATCTTTGAGCACATATTTGAGGAAAGGTTTTTGTGATTGTGTTGAAAAGAAGATTTGCTAACCTCTTGAAGTGGCAAAAAGGAAATTATTTTGAAACAGGTTTTGAGGGCACATCTTCTTCAAAGTATTTTTGAGGTATGGTACTTTGAATCCTTCTTAAGGTGATTGTGCTTTGAGGAAATTATTTCTATGACATAAGGTGGATAAATAAGGATTAGAATTGTGTGCATTGTTGGAAATATATGAGCTAGAGTTTGAGAGTTATTTGAGCTTCATTGTTGAATGAAATTGGAAACACTTGTGCTAGGGTTTTGATAATAAATTGTGTATTCTTTTTGAAAGAATTTGTGATCATTTGGGCATTGATGTGAATGATATTGAATGTGAATGGGCAAGTTTTAGAGAACAGATTTTTGAATCATATTCATGCATTATTGTGTTTGATATTTTAGAGAAAATTTGCAAGGAACATAATCCAGTTTTGTGAAGCAAAGTTATATACTAGCGTGATTTGATTTGAAAGGAATTTGCAAGAAGAGATATGATTTGAGGAATGTGAGACATGTGAAAGTGAGAAATTTAATGAATGTGAAGAATAAAATATTAAGCATTTGCATTGCATATTATTTTTTATATGTTCTTGAAAGAATTCTAGGAAGAATATGTTTGAATTGCCTAGTTGAAGAAAGCATTTTTGAAAGAGATACAAGCATTATTTTGAATATCACTTGTATGCAAAATTTGGGATTGGTTGAGTATGTGTTATGAGAAGATTTGAATAAATTTTTATGAGAAGATTCGAGTATGTGTTATGAGTAGATTTGAATAAGTTTTATGAGTAGATTCGAGTATGTGTTATGAGCAGATTTAAAAAAGTGTTAAAAACATATTTGAGTATGTGTTATGAGCAAGTTTTGAGAATGTGTTAGAGCAGATTTGGGTAGAGTTAAGAAATTATTGTGAGAAGACTTGAAGCAGGTTTTGAGGCAGATTTGAAAAAGTATTTTGAGAAGACTTGAAGAAGAGTTAAGATAGATTTGTGCATATAATGTGTGCAAATTTGGGATAGAGTTAAGACAAATTTGTGCATGTAATGTGTGTAAATTTGGAGTAGAGTTGAGATAGATTTGTGCATGTAATATGTGCATATTTTGGACAGAGTTGAGATAGATTTGTGCATGTAATGTATGCAACTTTGGGACAGAGTTGAGACAAATTTGTGCATGTAATGTGTGCATATTTAGGACAAAGTTGAGACAGATTTGTGCATGTAATGTGTGCATATTTGGGATAAATTTGAGACAAATTTGTGTGTGTAATGTGTGAAAATTTGGAATAGAGTTGAGATAGATTTATGCATGTAATGTGTGCATGTGATAGAGTTGAGACAGATTTGTGCAAATTTGGGATAGAGTTTAGACATATTTTTACATATAGTGTGTGCATACTTGGGGTGAAGTTGAGAGTAGATTTATAAGAATACCCCAGTAAGCCTCATAAGTAGGCTTGGTGTATAGAGGAGAGGTGTCTCCTATGGGTAGAGTTCCACAAACTAGATTTGAGGGATAGAGTTCTCCTGTGGATAAAGATACACAAACTTGAGCATAAGGGATTGGTGTCTCCTTTGGATAGAGGTCCATAAACATTGTAATAGGGATTTGGTTCCCAAGAGATTTTTTGAGAAAATTTATAAGAAATATTTTCTTCATGGACATAGCCCACATTGGGTGAACCACATTAAATGTGTCTATCATTATGTGTGATGATATGTGCATTACTTCACTACTACTATTGATGATATTGGTTAACATTAATTTTTAAATATAGTGCAATTGATAATATTGGATAATATTGTTTTGGAAAATCAGAAAAGAGGCAGTAACTTATTTCAATTCTATCCTTGGTCAGGAATCGCAGTGCAATGAGGAGGCCAAAGATATTCTCTTGCAATCCATTCCTAGCATAATAAATGAGGATATAAACCTTAATATTCTAGCTCCCTTTTATGATGAGGAAATTAAGGAAGCCTTGTTTAGCATGGAGCCATACAAAGCCCCGGGACCCGACGACTTTCCCCCTCATTTCTATCAATATTTTTGGGACATCGTAAGTGAGGATGTAATTTCTACTGTCAGAGAATTCCAAGCAAGCAATCATATCCCAAAAGGTATAAAATCTAATTTTATTTCTCTAATTTCTAAGAAGCAAACCCCTGAATCTATGGCTATCTTCAGGCCAATCAGTCTATGCAATGTTTCTTACAAGATCCTAACTAAAGCCATTGCAAATAGAATGAGATATATTATGCCCCGCATCATAGATCCATGCCAAGGAAGCTCTGTCCAGGGTAGGTAAATATTGGATGGAGTTATCACAGTTCATGAAGCTTTGCACTCTGCTCATAATACTAACAGGTCTATTTTTTCCCTCAAGCTTGATATGAATAAAGCATTTGACAGGCTAAATTGGGACTTTTTGATTATTGTCCTCCTTAAGTTTGGTTTTCACCACCAATGGGTTAATTTGATCAAAGAATGTATTTCTAAAGCATGGTTCTCAATTCTAGTTAATGGAAAAACTGTTGATTACATTCAAATTCATAGAGGAATTTGGCAGTGGAACCCTATCAGCCCCATGTTATTCATCATTATGGCAGAAGCTTTAGGTAGAACCATAAAAAATGCTTGTAGTTCAAGGCTAATATCGGGAATCAAGGCAACATATCTCACTAGGGTTGTTTCTCACCAAAAATTCATCGATGATACCCTTATATTGACTAAGGCATCAGTGGTTGAGGCCAACATAATTAAATATATCCTGCAACTCTATGAGGACGTTGTTGGTCAGAAAGTTAATTTTAGTAAAAGAAAGTTATATTTCTTGAACACCCCCATTCAGAGGTAAGGAAGGATTGTAAAAATTTTAGGGTGTTATATAGCAAACTCCCCACTTCGTATCTTGGTCTCCCTCTTTTCATTGGTTCTCCGAGAGAGTCTATGTGGGACAGGGTTATTGAAAGAATTAAAAAAAAACTTGCTGGATGGAAAGGTCATCTTCTATCTCAAGCAGAAAACCTGACCCTCACTAAGGCCTCACTTTAGAGCATTCTAGTCTATTTCCTCTCTGTTTTCAAAGCCCTTATGAAGGTTTTCTAGAAAATTGAGAAACTCCAAAAAGAATTTTTATGGACTATATCAGAGGAAAAAAAAAGGATACACCTTGTAGGATGGACCAAAGTGTGCAGACCCAGGGAAATTGGGGGCTTAATTCTGAGGAGAATTGCTCATATAAATTTATCTTTACTAGCTAAGTAGGCATGACATCTCATTTTGGTCAAGAAAATGAATGGACAACTATCATAAAATGAAAGTATCTTCAAAATATAGAATTTCTAAGTGACTCAGTTCCAATCAGAGGTTTTGATTTTTGGAAAGCAATTCTTAATTGTAAGGAAATCATCAAAAAAGGTTTAATATGGGATTTAGGCAATGGTGAGAGGATAAATTACTGGATGACAGGTCGGCTAAGGACAAACCACTAACGCAATATCCTAACTTAGACCGAATTAGAGATATCATAGAAGAACTCGTTGGAAGAAAAGTCTCTGATTATATGGTTGACGATAGAGGTAGAATGAAGTGGAAACAAATAAGAATTTAGGGATTTCAAGCAGAATCAAATGATATTTATAATATTTTCGAGCAACAGTTTATCCCCATGAGACCCAAGGAAGATCAAGTGACATGGGATCCTATGAAAAATGGGTAGTTCACTATTAAATAAGCTTACAAGCTTCTGCTTGATAACAAAAATTTTGTCCTCCAAAAGGACTTAGTTTGGATAAAAAATTTAATTCCAAAAACTGAAGTCTTTTCATGGCTGGTTATCCAAGGAAGAATTCTAACAATTGATAATATGATGCGTAAAGGTATTTGTATCACTAATCATTGTTATCTATGCAGGGCTAATTGGGAGACCATTTATCACATTTTCCTTGAGTTCCCTTTTTCCTTGACTTTCCTAAGTGGGGTTTTTCAGGCCTTCAATATTTCATGGGTTAAACTAGCCATCATACTTGATTTGTTTGTCCAGTAGACTTACCTATTTTCAGGCCAAAGACTTAGATACACGTGGAAAATTTGTCTCAATCACTATCTTTGGCATGTGTGGCTAGAAAGGAACCATAGAGTCTTTAATGAGTTTATCCATGATCATCAAACTATCATTGCCAATATCCTATCCTTTGAAAATGAGAATGTGAACCTTATCCCTTTTGATAGTTGTAAACCTCATTTGTAGGAGACCATGATTGCTCAATATTTAAGCTTAACCTTGTTATATGAGTCTGTACCTAGGGTAGTCAACCCCAGAGCCAATGTTAAGTGGTATCCACCTCCTACGGGTTGGTTTAAGCTTAATTTTTATGGAGCAGCTAAGGACAATCCTGGTAGAGCAGGCGTTGGTGGCATTGTGTGAGATCATAATGGGAATATGATGCTTGCATTTTCCAAATATTTGGGAACAAGGACAAACAACGAAGCTGAAGCTAGAGCTATGTGGAGAGGCCTTCAAATGACTCAAGACTTGTAGAAGGAGACTCTATGCATGTTATAAATCTCCTCAATAATTGGAAAACATGTCCTTGGAGGATTAAAACAATTGTTGAAGATAGGATAGAAAAGCCCAACATGTATTTCGAGAAGCTAACAAAATTACTAATAAGCTGGCCAATTTGGGTGTCGATGGTGAAAAACTTTTCAAATGGGAACATGGTATCCCGAGTGAAGTAGAGGAGATTATTCAACAATAATTCCAAGAATGATAGTCGAATTTACCAACAGGGAAGGCACTATAAGTTCGAAGGCTAGGAGTATTATCATATTTTTTTTTAATTGGACTCATAATAAAAATTATCTGAGCTGTCAGTATTCATAGATGCTACTTGGAAATACCAAAAAGACTAAAGGGGATAGTCACATGTCAAATAACATGGCTCCTAGTTGTCTTAGTAATTTGAGGTTGGTTAATAATCATAGAGAAGGAAAGAAACGACAATATAATACTTCGAACCAAAGCCACGTGGACCACCAGATAGCCACCACCATAAATCTAGCTAGTAGGTTCACTTCTCCAAGGCTGATTGGCCAAGATAGTATGTGGTACCAAAGCATGTCATATATGGAAGAAAGCAATTACCAAATAATTATTAAGAGTAACTATCAATATAGAGCTTGTGGGAGTTTTTTTTAGTACTCTACTATGTGTTTCTGTAGCTTTTTGTTTCTCCATTGTCTCAAGGAAGGGATCCGTGTCTATTTATTTTTTGTAATTATGATGCATGTGTGTTTTCTCAGGGTATACCCAAAATGTTGTATGGGAAGTTTCTTTTTGATAATAGGCTATGTGCCTTACCGGATGTAATGGATTTTGTGGCATGTAGATTTTACATATATAGGATCCTTAGTAAGGATATGTTCATCAACAACCTTGGGCTGATTTTTGTAAAATATTTTGGGTCAACCTATAAAACCTGATATTAATGCTATAGTATCTTATCTACCAAAAAAAATAGAAAAGCAAAAGTTTATCTTATACTATTCACCCCCTCTCAATATAAACTTGTGTTTTTCAAAAGGAGGTATATGTGTTAGGTTTGATCTGGACCCTTGGAACTTTTTGATATTTTGGCCCAATTCATTAATCTCTATGTACCTCATGTCTTTGTTCAGTATGATAGTCTGGTGGTGAAGTTCCAGAATTAATTACCTTGGGAGTAGTGTACATTAAATTAGTCACATCCACATAATTTCACCTAGTACAAGGATGCTACAACAATGAATGCTCCTCATGTTTGAATTTTTTGTGATGGTAAGAAATCTGTGAGCTAGGTGGATGCTTTATTTGTCCTTCATTTTGCCCAAGGAGTCATCAAGAAGGAAGGCGGTTACTTGTTTAAGCTTCATTCCTATTTGGACCTACAACTTCTACCCAAGATTGGATGGAAGTTTTTATCCTTTCATCCTCCCTATGGGTGGGGTTGTATGATATCTCTGCCCTTACTGGATGCTTGAAAAGTCTATCCAACAAGTGGGCGAGCCTTTTGGATAATTTTTCCCAAATCACAAGGTCAATGTTTCACCCGCTCTATCATCCATCTTACTTCCACCACTCGTCTGTCACTTGTCATCCACTCATTACTAATGCTTCTTATATCCATGTTTTGCCCATCCAATAATGTTCAAAACTTGGTGAAATATTTTGGAACAAAGGAAATCATCCCCTTAAAGGGAGAGTGGGTGAAGGGTGTAAAATTTCATCCACAGTTAGATAGAATATGACCATTGATCATAGATGGAATATATACCAATTAGTATAGCTTATAGCTTGTCTACCTTTTCCTTGAATATCTTCTATTTTGAGTAAAGATAAGAAGTGTTTTTTGTCAACATAGCTTTCGTCTATCCCACTTATCACTAGTATAACTTGGAGGGAAGTGGGGATATAGATAAAAGTTCCTTACAATATATAAAACGGTTTTTCTATTGTAAAGGCTTCTATCTACTCAATTACTATGGGTACACCCCTTAATTAGAGGGGTGGGTTATTAGATGAAGCCATCAAATTTTGGTAATTGGGTTTGTAGCACATCATGTACCTTGATGAAATTACAATGAAGCATAGGCAAGATCCCAAGGATGCAAAAACAAAGGATAATTTAGGAAGAAAAGAAGGGGTTCAATGCATGAGGTTTGTAAGTTTTTCTAAGCTTACTAGATCATAAGAAGATCACCCCAAACTTTATCGTAACTTCAAAATCATCAAAGAAAAATCAAGGATCAAATTAGAAAAAAAGGGAATTTATTAGAACAAGAGAAGAATAAGAATTCAATCTTGAAGGACAAGTTTAAAATAATATATCCTCCATGTATTCTAATCAATAAGCATTCAACTAGACTAACTTGGTGCTAAACCTACAAAATTGGTGTGGACTATGATTTGAGAATGCTAGCCCCCAAGCTTGTGATTCACACTTGGACAAATATTTGTGCCTAAATCCCATTATTTTATGTGAGTGTTATATTTTGTGAGAGTAAAGGTTCACCAAGGTTATTTTAGTTATTTATCCTAAATCTATATATTATGAGTAAACTTAAGCAATCACATAGGTTTTAGAATCTAATAAATACAAATAAGTATATAATATGCATGGTAGAATGAACCCAAATGTGTAGAAAATAAGATCTAAACTATATCCATTTATGGTTTCTTGACATCTAAACTAATAATTAATTTTTTGTGTCCTTTTTAGCAAGGATTCAAGAGAATAATGTAAAATAGATATATTTAGCGTAGATGTAGTCTAAATGCCTTTTTGATATTTGATGCATAATAGAAAATGTAGAAGTCTAGATTCTTTTATTACCAATTTCATTATGTGTGGCACTAACATGGTACAAACAACAAAGAAAGTATATTATAGATTTGAGATGTAGAAATAGAAAATTGTGAGTACCCTGGATTCTATGGCTAATGAAATATTCAATCTAAATTTTATAGCTAATGGATCTAAAATAGGGACCAAAATTTCTTCTTGAAAATTTTTACCTACGAACCAAGATCATTGCCAAAAAACCTTCTGACCTCCAAACTTGTAGAGACCATCCTTAAATATAAATAACCACCCTAGAACTTCACTGCCTACAAACCTGAATCACTAATGATGATTTTTACCCTGTGGCCAACAAACCTACAAAAAGGGACTCAAATGAAAAAAAATGGAGTGTTAGTTTTTAGGGGGCTTGCTTGATGCATAGGAAAGTGTTAATTTTTTTTTTTTTATAGTCAAGTCCCTTGTCCCTTTACATAAAGTTGAATGTGAGACCTTTTGGAAGATAATATTTGCTAAAAATACTAAAACCAAAATGCTAGGAAAGCTAATATCAAATAAGAAAAAAGATTCAAATGATTGATATAAACTTAAAATATGAAATTATGAGTTGAGAGATAATTGTTTGGCGAGTTGAGTCAAAATATTCACTTATAGGATAGGTTTTCTTCCCTCATATTAGAATCATATCCTATATATTATTCATAGATATTTTATTTTCAAAGGTGTAGACATGGAGTAAACCCACAAAAACTTGATTTTTAGATACTATTAATTCTTGATATTAAAATGGAGTATGAAATTTGATGATCTTACAAATAGAGAATGAGAAAAATAAGTTTACTACCTATTAGTCTTATAGACAACAATTTTATAGGGAGTTCCTACAAAGGTTAAAACACTACCAAGGGTGATAGGTGATAGTCCAAATATGAATATGACAAACTTTGATAAATTTTTGTAAAACCCTATAACGAGATTTGGAATAGATTTTTTCTAAATATGAAAGCAGAAAGGTTAATATGACAAAATTCATGAGAAATATACAAAATCTAAATATACTGAGTTAAAATAATAGTAAATGATCACAATGGGAAAACTCTACTTTGTGTTGCATAGCCAACACTCTTGCATGCAAGTTCATGGCATATGTGACTATAAAAAAAACACCTACAATAAAGGATCTAAGATCCTATGGAGAAGAAATGAGCAAATATTCACTAGCAAATCTTAAATATGTTCCCAAATGTGTGGTAGGAGAGTGCTAAAATAGTGTAAAATAACATTCATAATATGTCATAATATTCACATATCAAAGTCATCATAAGAAAATATGCCCATAATTTATCATCATGCCCAGATTTGGGAGGGAAGAGCTAAATGTATAGAGTTTGAGGGAGAAGTGTATGAGACCAAATTATTATATTTTCATGGTTGAGTTTGAATTATACGAATGAGATTCCAATTGTAAAGAAAGCAATATTGAGGAAAAAGGTGGCTCCAAATTAGCAAGAAAGCAATATGGAGGAGGATAGAAAAATAAAATAGTGTTTCTAATCATAAAATTCATTCAATATTAGTAAGATTCATGAGGTATGGTTACCTCATATTGGTTGGCATGGGTAAGAACAACCATCTAGATAAGAAACTTGTTATTTTAAAAGTTCAATGGAAAAATTTCTACCTACCAAAGTGTGTTGCCAACAAACTTGTCTAGCTGGTGATTTTGTGTATTTTACTGTTGGAGGGTAAATTTTGAATTTTATTTTCTAAGAAGAGTTCACTAACAAAATGAGACAATCCTCGTAATGATTTTTTCCTGTAAGTAGTGTTTTTATTTTGGAGGCTCAAAATTCAATATGAATGTTGAAGGAAGTTTAGGATGAGTTTCTAGAAATTTGTAAAATCTCATGATGTAATTAGGTGAGTAAAATTGGATGTTTATATTTTTATCCCTTTTGAGGCATTATTGCCTAGTAAATGCTTCAAAAGCATCTCTTAGTGACTCAAATTTTACAAAATAAATAAGTATATAGTATTAGCATTTTTTTTATGAAGGTAGTTGTGTAGTTTTTGAAAAACTATTTTAGGACTCATAGAAAACTATATTAGGCAGAAAAAGGATAAAAACAATTTATTTTTACCATGCATATTGACAAACCAAAGATCTAAGGAAAATTTTAAATATTTGTTTATGGCTTAGAAATAGTGCCATGTTCATTTCATGGACATGATTCAAAGGATGGTAGGTGTCCATGAAGCACTCCTACAATTATCCTTCAAAATTCACCTTCATGTTTTGGGTGATAATTTCTACTTTTGGGCAATGAAGTTATCATAAAAATTTTTAATTTTGGGTAACAATTTTATGACATTTATTTTTTTTTGCTAGATGACAAATTTTCCTATAGGAAATGATTTTTCTAGATGGTGATTTTACAAATGGGTGGCAATTTTACCAGAAACCCATATAGTTGAAATTTATTTGATGTATAACTAATTGATGAGTGTTTTTGATGTAGATTTGTGTCTTAGAGCATAGAGAGTAATATTTCCATGCCCTTTCATCCACTCTTGAGGTGATGACCCCAGTTAATAGGATCATTCTAGATATTGTGGGACTTAGGTATCTAGTAGTGATTTCCAATGTTGAATTTGATTGTGCCTTGCTCACAACTCTAGCTAAGAGATAAAATTCAATAAGACCTTTATTTTTTCTATGGGTGGGATAATAGTCACCCTAGAGTATGTGTGGTGGATTCTAAAAATGTATACCTAAGGAATTATTATTAGGCTGTGGATCATAGATCAACCTTATAAATCTACTTTAGTCACACTAATCATCAGCTTATGGGTCATGGGACCCATGTCAATAGATTATTTGTTAATGGGAACATTGATGGATTGGAAATATTTTTGAGTACCATTATCTTTGGCTTACTTCTATGGTATATGAGTAGTTGACTTCTGCCATGGAGATGATGGAGTGCGATTTTGGGGATGAGGGATTGACATATGATATATGTCTGGGTCCTTTCATTTTATCTTGGCTATATAAGGTACTACATAAGATTGTATATAGGGAGGAAGAGAGCCTTTGTCTACTCTTCTCTAGGTATGGTGTTGGGAGCACATCACCATCCATTTCCCATTCAATTTATTAGGCCATGTTATATATGAATGTTCTCTAGCTAAATATATATGGGCTCACACTTTTGAGCTTCATCATCATCCTACCAGAGGGATGTTGATTGTGGCATGATGGGATATTAATGACTTGAGGTGAAACAAAGTTATATGAAAGCCTTAGAGATGATATCTAGGATAAATAGAGGATGGTTTTAAGATTGGTTGGGTTTTATAGATTTAATGGATGACTAGTCCTAGTGATACTAAAAATCTATAAATATTGAATTAAGTTTAGAGGTAGTTCAACCTATATCAATAAAATTCCATATATGAGATAATTCTAGTATAGGAGGGCAGAGAGTGATGAATGGGATGTAGGTACCTAGCCTAGTTTTACTTTTTTTTAGGATAAGGATATAAATAACCTCATGGTGATTGATCCTAGTGTCAATGATGTGGAGATTTTGTTGCATATAGGAAGATATTGCTTGACAAAGATTTGAATTTAAAATTATTAACTATCAAAGTCTCTCATTTGGTCAAGGACCTCTCATGCATTCAAATAACATTCCAATATATGCATTCACCATAATCATATGTCAAAAATAAGAGAAGATGATTAAAATATAGTAATAGTAAATGAAGTAAAGAAATGAATAGATATAACAAGGATAAGTATAGGGTCCATATGGGTAATTGACAAAGGAAGTTAATAAATTATTACAATAAAAAGAGGATGGTTCTTCAATTATACCTATAATATCTTGAGGATAGTGCATAAAATCCATTGAAAAGGTAAGGTTGATTCTTATTAATCCTTAGTAGCAAAGAATGTAAAATGTAATGATATAGTAGTTTTTAATAGCTACGAGACCATAGACAATGTGGGATGATCTTCAAGGAGAATGTCATTTATCCAATATATGATAATTCAACCATACTCTAATTATTAAAGAATGGTATACAACCCTACCCTCTATACAATTTAAATTATTGTGAGAGTTCTAAAATCATCACCATTACGTCAACCAAGGATTTAGTTTTGTATGAACATGGGTGGTTAAAATCCAATTAGTAAAAGGACCTTGAAAGTGACTAGTTAAGTAGACAATTCAAGGAACCCATACTAATGCAAATGGGAAGGGAACACATTCATTAAAAAATATTTACATGTACAATTATTAATTATCCAAGTATCCCATTTAGTTAAGGACCTCTTATGTGATCAAATAACATTCCAATATATGCATTCACCATAATCAAATGCTGAAAAGAAGAAAAGATAATTAAAATATAACAATAATAAATGAAGAGATACAATAAAAATAAGCATAGGGTTGGTGCCAATAAGCACCCTCATTTATCATATTTTTCATACTTATGATAGAAATGGATCCTCATTGAGGGGTATTTATAGTTATACCAAATCCTCAATGAGAGGTTAAACTTATGGTAACATAAACATAACCTTAAGGTTAACCTACAAAATAATAATAATAAATTATACTTTTAAGTAAAGTTATCCATAAATGTGGATCAACCAATACCATTAAGGATGAAATATAAATGGGGCACATATGATTATATGAACATACCTATAGGATTACATAATCACATGCTTTTAGGCTACATTGATTGTACTATAATTACTTCTTCACACCTTTGGACATGGCCTAAGAAACATTAGATTACATTTATTTCAACACCCCCCATAATTTGAGCTAGGAGGGCTAAGGATAGAAGGCATTAGAGGTAGAACCTACCCCCATAATTGATTCTCTAGTGGGAATTTGGTGTTCCTCCTTCATCCTCAATCTTCATTAGCATTATAATGTATTTTTTTATAGAGTGGAGTTCTATTTTATAATAATATAGGAGTTGTAGAATATTTGGTAATATCAATGCTAAAATTAAAAAAAAAATCAAATGCCAAATATTAGAAAATTTTATATCGAATCAACAACTGCCACTTATTACCACTTGATTATATGTTGCACTGGTGAACCTATGATTGACACTTTGTATTATGTGATTTATGGATTATTTATGCTCACATATATTAAAAAAAATAAGTTTAGTGGGTTTGGAGCTGATAGGGCTCAAATCCAAGATGGCCTAATTCAAAGCAAGTGAATCAACTACTACACCACACATGCAGTTGAGAGTGTAGAGAATAAATGTATGTTTTGACTAAAGCACAAACTATGATATTTCCTAGAGCAAAAGAAAGAGCCAATGCTAAAACTTGAACTTGACACCTCCCTTGTATAAGCTAGTTGTCCAATCATTATGCCATGTAGTAGATTGAGGCTCATGGATCCTTTCTTCAATTTGGTGTATATACCCTCTATGTTTAAAATTGTTAGTCTCACAATGACACTGAGAGGGGGGGTGAATCAGTGTGGCTCTTTAAAACTTAAAAAATTCAACTCTTAAAGCCAAAACAATGAAAGCTTAAAACCACATAAAGCAAATATAACAAGAGAGCATCCCACAACACAAGATGTAACGAGGTTCACCAGTTTTGGCTACTCCTCAAAATGACTTCTTGGACTCCCGTCCAAATCCAGCCTTTGCAAAATACCAATTTTACAATCAATTTACCAGCACCCACTGGAAGGAGCACCAACCCCTGATTTATCTGCACCAACAGAAAGGAACACCAACCCCTAATTTATCTGCACCAATAGAAAGGAGCACCAACCCCTAATTTATCTGCACCAACAGAAAGGAGAACCAACCCCTAATTCCAAGCACCAACTTGGACTACAATTTTGAAACTATAAGTTTGACATAAAAATGCCTTCGCTTATACAAGACCCTGATTGGTCTATTGCTAACCCAATCTCTCTCACTATTCACCAAAACACCACACACTCTTACAGCTCTACTTATTGCACTTTTATGGCCCTCTTACAGCCCTCTTGCTATGCTTCTTACTGCACTCTTATGGCTCTCTCAGCTCTGCTTAACTCTCTCTTACGACACTCTTCCAACCCTCTTTTCGTAGCACTTTCACTCTATTCAGCAGCACACTAATACTCCACGCAGACCTCCTTTTATAACAAAGTTCTCTGTAACTACACCTGTAACTGTCGTACTAACTTTTCTTATTTTAGCTGCATGTTCTTCTTCTACGTCTGCACCTGTAACCGTCATACTGAATTCAATTAGCTCTTCTTATTTTAGCTACATGATTTTCTTCTACATCTGCACCTGTAACTATCGTACTAACTTCAGTTAGCTCTTCCTATTTTAGCTACATGATTTTCTTCTATAACTGCACCTGTAACTGTCGTACCGACTTTAGTTAACTATCACATATCTTATTTCGGTTGGGTTCTCTTCTTAGCTCGTGCCAAAATGACCTGTCATGAAATCGTGACACTTTTGCCTCTTTGTCCTCTTCTCGGACTTGTACCCGTGAAAACACAACATGTCACGATATCGCAACACTTTTACCTCCTTGCTACTCTTCTTGGCTTGAACCAGCATGAAAACACAACATGTCATGATATCGTGACACTTTCACCTCCTTGCTACTCTTCTTGGCTTGTACCAGTGAAAACACAACATGTCACGATATCGCGACACTTTCACCTCCTTGCTCTTCCTCTTTACTTTTGTCGCGATATCATGACACTTCTGCCTTCTTTCTTCTCCTAAAGTCATGAAACTTGCGACATGTCACGATATCATGACACTTTTTCTTTCTCTCTTTATCATTTCTCTCTTTCCTGAGCACGAAGTATGTCACGATATCGCGACACTTTTTCTACTTGGCTCTTTCTCTTGCCTTCGAGTCGCGAAAACCCGACATGTCGCAATATCGTGACACTTTTTCTCCTTGGCTCTTTCTCTTGCCTTCGGGTCATGAAAACTTGACATGTCGCGATATCGCGACACTTTTCTTCCTTTGCTCTTTCTCTTGCCTTCGGGTCGCAAAACCCGACATGTCGCTATATCGTGACACTTTTTCTTTCGAACTCTCTCTCCTACAATATGTCATGAAATCATGACACTTTTTCTTCCGTACAATCTCTCTTGCAATATGTCACGAAATCATGACACTTTTTCTTTCGGACTCTCTCTCCTGCAATATGTCATGAAATCGTGACACTTTTTCTTCCGTACTATCTCTCTTGCAATATGTCATGAAATCGTGACACTTTTTCTACTTGCCTCTTTTTCTTCCAACATGTGAAATCGTGACACTTTTGCTTCCGTACTATCTCTCTTGCAATATGTCACGAAATCGTGACACCTTTTCTACTTGCCTCTTTTTCTTTCAACTTGTCACAAAATCACGACACTTTTTCTACTTGCCTCTTTCTCTTCCAACATGTCATGAAATCGTGACACTTTTTCTACTTGCTCTTTCTCTCTCAACATGTCGTGAAATCATGACACTTTTTCTACTTGCCTCTTTCTCTTTCAACATGTCACGAAATCATGACACTTTTTCTACTTGCCTTTCTCTCTTCCAACATGTCACGAAATCATGACAGTTTTGCTTGCTTGCGCTTTCTCTCCGAACATGTCACGAAATCATGACAGTTTTTCTTGCTTGCGCTTTCTCTCCAAACATGTCATGAAATCATGACAATTTTTCTTGCTTGCACTTTTTCTCCGAACATGTCACGAAATCGTGACAGTTTTTCTTTCTTCTCAACATGTTGCGATATCATGATAATTTTTCTTTCTTGCGCTTTCTCTTCAACATGTCGCGATATCATGATAGTTTTTCTTTCTTCTCAACATGTCACGATATCGCGACAATTTTCTTCCTTGTGATTTTCTTTTGATTTTTAGCATATGGGCCACTTCAATCTTCTTAGAAAATCACTTGTATATACTACGAAGAACCTCTTAAATCCTATTCACTACATCAACCTATCTAATTTCAACAATCTCTTTTACGACATTGCTCAACAATCTCCATCAACCGATCTATCTGACTATGTTGACAACAATGACAATATTGATGCTGCACCTTGCTCAACAATCTCCCCCTTTGGATTTTTTGGCAACACACGTGCAATTCCCTGTAATTCTTCTCCCCCTTTGACAATAATACCAAAGGGCTACTGCAGACTCCCCCTGAGTCCATGCACAACATTCTCAGGCACAAATTATTACAGTTAGAAAAAATTACAAACATGAGCAAAAAGATAATCAAATATATAAATGCTCCCCCTGAGAATGTGGTCCCGATAGCTAGTCAGTTCTTGGGAAGCATGACCACTCCCAATTTATTACGAAGGTATCCGCTACTGACTAGTGGACCTCTCTCCAATTGTTATATTATAGAAGACTCTATCTCTCTGCTACACTGACTGGTGGACCTCTCTCCACTTGAAGAATCCTCACTCAGATCTATCTTCAACTGTGTTGGCTATTGGATCTCTATCCATTGAGACTCTGTCCTCTGTACTCTATCAATAGGCTCACACAAAACCTGTTTAACAAGCTCACATAGAACTTGTCCAATGCTGAATAACAAGCTCACATAGAACTTGTCCGAATCTACTCTAGTAAGCTCACCAAGAACTTGCCCAAATCTGCTCTAGAAATTTGTCCCAAAACTGTCCTCAAATATTTCCCAAAGGCCTTCTCAAAGGCTCAATCAATCATGCTCAAGTAGTACTCAAAATGAACTCAACAATGAATGGCAATCTCAAATCAAATCCACTTCACAGAAGCATAAAGAGAATTGTTAGAGACTTAAAATGTTCTAACCTCAATCTCAACTCAACATAGAATGATGGAATAATTTATTTCATAGAACTTTAAAAATCACTTCACACATAACTTGACTAGGCTCAATCAAATCAACTCAACCAATCATCACAAGGGACAACTCTCTCTCACACAACCCTAGTCCAAGTATGTATCAACCAACTCAAACATTTCCAACAATGCTCAACCACAAATATCACATAACAATGATACTCACGTTCTTTTCTAACTCAAGTTCTTTCACAACCAATGGGCTTCAACCACTATGCTTATAACTCGTTCCCTACCTTCATCAACTTTAACATCGACAATCTCCACAATTTTCTTTAGCCTCTTGACTGCCACCTCCTCCGTGACTAATGACTTTGCCTCGCATCCATTGTGCAGCTCAATGTCTCTGGTTTCTAATGGCTACCATGAATGTTTTCATCTTCTACGCAAGTATTGAAAGTGGACCATTATATCTAGCGTTGGAACCTCAATCTATGCACAGTCATCAACACTTGGTATTCTGCTTCTTGCTAGGGCATATGTCAGGGCTACTCAATGTCTTTGCCTTGCATGTGCCAATTTGCACTCTTGACCAACTAGGTGCTAGTGCCACTGTTTGCTTTGACTCTGGCATCTCTTTGAAAACTGCTACTTCTTTAGAGAAAATTAATGCTCTCTTATACCAAATGATGTGTTGTATTTTTGGTTAAGAAACGCACGCCTTCCCACTCACAACATGGATTCTATTTTATCTGCAGATTGGGAATGTTATAGGCTTCAAAACCAACACCTTCTAGCTTATGCTTCCATGACACGTCGACCTGTGCTGCATGTTCTATCTCAGATAACGCCTATCAGCTGCTACATCAAAAACCTCTTCTTCAAGCTTCCCATTCAAAAACGCTGATTTCACATCTATCAAAAAAATTGTCAAGTGACTCACACTTGTACCAACTTTTGTCCAACACGACACTACAATTTTACTGCCAACTCTGTGCAAGCATCAAACACTGTACCACAACACCAACCAAATCCCTTTTTACATTTTCAACTTGGTCTATGTTTTCTATAGTCACCGTTGGTCACACCTTACTTTCAACTGTTCGAATCAGGAGACAACATTTTGTCAAACACTTCACGACCAACTATAGTGCACCTTACTCAAACTCATACTTCTGGACCTCGGATAGGTATGATTCACAAAGCAAAGTTGCTCATCTTGATGAGCTAAACATGAATCAATAATCAGACTTCAATATTTTTTCACCATAGCGTCATAATAGATCTAACAATCTTCACGTCAATGTGTAGTTCAAATACACACTACTTTTATCGAAACACATATATGCGGCTAGGGCAACATTCTTTCACTAACCAAATTATCTGAACTATTATAATCCTTAACTTTGGATAGTGGCAGTAAGAACCATCAACAAGTACAACAATGACATATAGCAATACTTCCAATAATGACAACTCTCAATTTAATCACCACCCTTCACGACACTTCCACAAACAACTACATGAACTGAAAACACACTTCGACAACTATACGACAACTTCCCCGACTACTTGCCTTTCATCCTCAGGTAATCAAACAAATACATAGGAGCATTAAAATGAAACTTCAAGATTGCTCCCCCGAGGATGTTCTACCCGGAGTTGCTTAGTGCAATAGAGGAGTAGTCTCCTTCGATCCAAGGAGACACGATTTCCTCTCTTCTTTCTTTCTCCAATATTTCTTGAACTTAGGTTGAAGGTTTTCAACTACATCCCTATTTTGAACCTTTTCGTGAACTTGAACATTTCTCTTGGGTGGTTGTCTCTTGTACATCCTTGATGGATGATTATTTTCCTTTCTTTGATGCACATGATTTCTTCCCTGTCTGTGTTGCATTCTTTGCGTCTGATGAAATCTACTATCTTGCCTTAGATTAGATACAAAAGTTCTTGGACAAAACCTTGCTATGTGCCCATGACCATTACATTTAAAACATTGCACATGGTGTTCAACTGGAATAACAGATGTATTTCTACCAACATAACTCTTTGATCTATTATTCAATCCACAATAAATTGCCTTGTGACCATAATGGTTGCATCTAAAACAATAGCCATTAAAAGCATTATTATGAATAGAGTGAGAGTGATAGAACCTCTTTTGTTGTGGTTGCTTTGTTGTAGATCTCCTTTGAGATTTTCTTCCTTTTGAATATTCAGCTTCAAGCTTTTCTTGCTTTGATCCTTCAGCATTAGACTTCTTCTTCTCTACATATTTAGAAGATGAAGGTTGTTCAGCTTCATATCCAAGACCAAGCTTACACATTGGGCTTCTTTGTTGCCTTATCATTTTATCTAGCAACTCTGTGCTCTTCTCAAATTTGAGATTTGTATTGGCCTCTTCTAGTTGTTTCCTCAATGAAACAATCTCCTCTTCTTGTTTGCAGAAAACAATCTCTTTCTCATTGATCTGTGACCTGAGAGTTTCTTCAATCCTTTTGGACTCTTCTACTTGTAGCTTTAGATCACTAATAACTTTGTTAGATTCCTCTTCACGTTTGCTACATACATCACCTTTATCATCCAGGTGTGACTTCAAGGCTTCTTCTATTTTCTTGGCTTTATGAATTTGTAAGAAGAGATCTTCAATATTATCCCCATATTCTTCCAACTTCTTGGATAGTCTTTTGTTCTTTTTCTTTTCTATACCCAATTCTTCAAGTGCAGCGATCAACTCACCTTCTAGATCTACTTCAACCTCAAGGTTTTCATCACATACTTCAGAATTCACTTCTTCAACCTTTTCTAGTTCAATTTTCTCTTCCATAGGAACATAAACTGATTGAGATGCCTTATTGGAGGAAGATCTATTCTTCTTACCCATTGCGTACTAATCCAAGATCAACCCTAGCTGATTTAGCCTGATAAGGGAAACTAGCTCTGATACCAATTATTAGTCTCACAATGACACTGAGAGGGGGGTGAATCAGTGTGGCTCTTTAAAACTTAAAAACTTCAACTCTTAAAGCCAAAATAATGAAAGCTTAAAACCACATAAAGCAAATATAACAAGAGAGCATTCCACAACACACGATGTAACGAGGTTCACCAATTTGGCTACTCCTCAAAATGACTGCTTGGACTCCCGTCCAAATCCAGCCTTTGCAAAATACCAATTTTACAATCAATTTACCAGCACCCACCTAGAAGGAGCACCAACCCCTGATTTATCTACACCAACAGAAAGGAGCACCAACCCCTAATTTATCTGCACCAACAGAAAGGAGCACCAACCCCTAATTCCAAGCACCAACTTGGACTGCAATTTTGAAACTATAAGTTTGACATAAAAATGCCTTCGCTTATACAAGACCCTGACTGGTCTATTGCTAACCCAACCTCTCTCGCTATTCACCAAAACACCACACACACTTATGGCTCTACTTGTTGCACTTTTATAGCCCTCTTACAACCCTCTTGTTGCACTTCTTACTACACTCTTATAGCTCTCTCGGCTCTGCTTAATGCTCTCTTATGGCACTCTTCCAACCCTCTTTTTGCAGCACTTTCACTCTATTCAGTAGCTCACTAATTCTCCACACAGACCTCCTTTTATAACAAAGTTCTCTGTAACTGCACCTGTAACTATCGTACTAACTTTTCTTATTTTAGCTGCATGTTCTTCTTCTGTCTGCACCTGTAACCGTCATACTGACTTCAGTTAGCTCTTCTTATTTTAGCTACATGATTTTCTTCTGTAACTGCACCTGTAACTATCGTACCGACTTCAGTTAGCTCTTCGTATTTTAGCTACATGATTTTCTTCTGTAACTGCACCTGTAACTATCGTACCGAC
Organism: Wollemia nobilis; assembly: GCA_028583015.1. Lineage (NCBI taxonomy): Eukaryota > Viridiplantae > Streptophyta > Pinopsida > Araucariales > Araucariaceae > Wollemia > Wollemia nobilis. The sequence goes on along the minus strand of JAQPPZ010002738.1, from coordinate 871,009 downwards.
TTTAGTTAACTATCACATATCTTATTTCAGCTGGGTTCTCTTCTTAGCTCATGCCAAAATGACCTGTCATGAAATCGTGACACTTCTACCTCTTTGTCCTCTTCTCGGACTTGTACCCGTGAAAACACATGTCGCGATATCGCGACACTTTCGCCTCCTTGCTACTCTTCTTGGCTTGTACCAGCAAAAACACATGTCATGATATCACGACACTTTCGCCTCCTTGCTACTCTTCTTGGCTTGTACCAGTGAAAACACATGTCGCGATATCACGACACTTTCACCTCCTTGCTCTTCCTCTTTACTTTTGTTGCGATATCATGACACTTTTGCCTTCTTACTTTCTCTCTCCTCCTTAAGTCACGAAAATGCGACATGTCACGATATCGTGACACTTTTTCTTCTCTGCCTGGTTTCCCTTTTGAGTCACGATTATGTGACATGTCGCGATATCACGACACTTTTTCTTTCTCTACCTGGCTACCCTTTTGAGTCACGATTATGCGACATGTCGCAATATCACGACACTTTTTCTCCTTGGCTCTTTCTCTTGCCTTCGGGTCATGAAAACCCGACATGTCACGATATCACGACACCTTTTCTCCTTGGCTCTCTCTCTTGCCTTCGGGTCACGAAAATTTGACATGTCGCGATATCGTGACACTTTTTCTCCTTTGCTCTTTCTCTTGCCTTCGGGTCGCAAAAACCTGACATGTCGCGATATCGCGACACTTTTTCTTTCGGACTCTCTCTCCTGCAATATGTCATGAAATCATGACACTTTTTCTTTCGTACAATCTCTCTTGCAATATGTCATGAAATCATGACACTTTTTCTTTTGGACTCTCTCTCCTGCAATGTGTCATAAAATCGTGACACTTTTTCTTCCGTACAATCTCTCCTGCAATATGTCATGAAATCGCGACACTTTTTCTACTTGCCTCTTTCTCTTCCAACATGTCGTGAAATCTTGACACTTTTTCTTCCTTACTCTCTCTCTTGCAATATGTCACGAAATCGTGACACTTTTTCTACTTGCCTCTTTCTCTTTCAACATGTCATGAAATCGCGACACTTTTTCTACTTGCCTCTTTCTATTTCAACATGTCACGAAATCGTGACACTTTTTCTACTTGTCTCTTTTTCTTTAAACATGTCGTGAAATCATGACACTTTTTTTAATTGCCTCTTTTTCTTTCAACATGTCACGAAATCGTGACACTTTTTCTACTTGCGCTTTCTCTCTTCGAACATGTCATGAAATCATGACAATTTTGCTTGCTTGCGCTTTCTCTCCGAACATGTCACAAAATCGTGATAGTTTTTCTTGCTTGCGCTTTCTCTCCGAACATGTCGCGAAATCGCGATAGTTTTGCTTGCTTGCGCTTTCTCTTCGAACATGTCACGAAATCGCGATAGTTTTTCTTTCTTCTCAACATGTCGCGATATCGCGACAACTTTTCTTTCTTGCACTTTCTCTTCAACATGTCGCGATATCGCGACAGTTTTTCTTTCTTGCTCAACATGTCGCGATATCGTGATAGTTTTCTTCCTTGTGATTTTCTTTTGATTTTTAGCATATGGGCCACTTCGATCTTTTGGAAAATCACTGTACATACTCTAAAGAACCTCTTAACTCTTGTTCACTGCATCAACCGATCTGTCTGACTATGTTTGACAACAATGACAATATTGTTGCTGCACATTGCTCAACAATCTCCTACACATTGCTCAACAATCTCCATAAACCGATCTATACTGTTGCTACACATTGCTCAAAAATCTCCATCAACTGATCTGTCTGACTGTGTTGACAAAAATGACAATACTGATGCTGCACCTTGCTCAACAAAAATAAAAAATAAAAAAATAGGAGCTCATAGGATTTAAAACACTAGACTCTATGCTATACCCAAGTTATCTAATTATTGTGCTAAGTTGTCACACACGCTCAAATGAAGAGAGGGAACTACCTCTAAATCATTCTTTCAAGGAGAGATAGGATAAATTAACAATCAAAATTCCTTCTTGGCACTTGTTCTTTACATATTCAACAAGGTTTGAAACTATTGCATGCCTATAAAATTGATCGTATGATGACATTCTAACTAAGCATTGATTAAACCAACAATCACTCCCTAGTTGGCAAGTGGCAAAGAGGAAGCTCTAGAATACAATAAGCTAATATGATTATATATGTCATTATTTGAGCATTCCTCCTCCTAGTAGTAAGGTGCATAACCTAACTACCTCACCATTTACAATGAAGTGCCATTTCTATATTAGAATCCATGAAAAAGTTGTATTTGTTTGCATGCATGCAAAAAAGTGTGAGAATGGCACCAAAATAAATTCAAATTTTGAAATTTCAAATTCAAAGAATAACACAAATATGTAATATAAATATGATGTCTTCAATAAAAAATGAATCTCTTCTACTAGATGAGTTATATAACTCTAGAACCAACTCTAATACACTGTTTGAATTTGTAATAGTTTCTAAAAATATTCCAAAACATGCATTCATCACAATCATATGCCAAAAATAAGAAAATATGATTAAAATATAAAAAAATAAAATAAAGTAAAGAAATAAAGGTATATGACAAGAAGAAGTATAGGGTGGGTGTCCATGTGTACCCCAAAATATCACTTTTTTTACACTTATGATATAAACAAATCCTCATTGATGGGTATTTATAGTGATACCAAATTCTCAATGAGAGGTTAAACTTAGGTTGGCATAAACATAACCTTGAGGTTAACCTCAAAATAAAATAATAATAAATTACCTTGCTAATCAATATTATCTATAAAGGTATATTAAACAACACTAGTAAAGGTAAAATATGAAAGGGGCCCATAGGCTTACTATAAACATGGAAAATAGAGCTATAAAAATAGGTCAATTCTTCCTTAGATCCCTATAAAGTGTTAGAATTTCCCAAGAGTAGAATTATAAAGCATTAAAATATTTTAAGAAACAAAATATAACTTATTGATTATTCCATGGATCAACTTTGTATAAATAATAAAGTTGATCATTGAGAGTCATTGGATTACAACAACTCTATAGTAATACTAGGGGTGTATTGTGCAAATGAGTCCCATAAACAGACGTTGATGAGGTAATCATGTACAATGGTTTATTTTTCGAAGAGATGGTAAAAACCCCACGGGAAAAATCATCTATCAAAAAAGAAAAAAGGAAGAGGTATATCTTCGGTTTGTAAATATTGTCCTCTTAATACAAAAAAAGATGAGTCTTGGCAACATGGCCTGATGAGGTACTCATTTACAATATATATGAGAGATGGTGAAAAAAACACATGGGAAAAACCTTCTACTATGAAATAAATAGGTATGTCTTTAGAAGGTGAAGATTGTCCTTAATAACAACAAAATAAATGAGTGTCAGCAACATGGCCTGATGAGGTACTCATGTATAATAGGTAATGGAGATATGATAAAAAATACCACATGGTAAAAAATCATCCTCCAAAGAATACAATAATAAAAGAATAGGTAAAAGACATTTGTTTTAATGTAGCTGTAATACTCCAAGTTTCTCTTGCAACTGTATGTAACGCGAATAAGGAAATGACTTGGTGAAGATATCTGCAACTTTATTTTCAGTTGGAATACAGTTCAGGTATATGTCCCTATTTTGAATATGTTGTCAAATGAAGTGCATGTGTATCTCAATGTGCTTTGTGCATTGATGCTCAATTGGATTGCGTGCAATATGAATTGTGCTCTGATTGTCACGCCAAAGAGTAATAGGTTTTTCATGGGGAAAAACCAAATTCTCTTAGAATATGATGAAGCCAAAGAGCTTCTTGACTTGCTAAAAATAGTACCTTGTATTTTACCTCTTTAGATGATAAGGCCACTGCTTGTTTTTTTCATAACCAAGCAATTGGTAAAGAACCAAGACAAAAGATAGCCAAAAGTTGAACATATATCTTCTACTGAACCTGCCCAATCTAAATTCGTGTAGCCAATGATATCCATGGGTTTTTCCTCATATAAGATCCCAAAGTGAGTAGTTCCTTGTAAGTAGCGAAGGATTCTTTTTGCTGCTTTCCAGTGACTAAAATGAGGTTAATGTGAGAATATGGATATTAAACCAATAACATATGAGATATCTGGATGAGTATGAGTAAGGTATAACAAAATCCCTACAAGCTAATGGTATAGAGTTGCATCACATAGAGGGGATGTGTAGGAAGTACTTAGATTGACTCCAAAATGAAAAGGTGTAGGAGAAGGTTTGCAATCTATCATTTTAAACCTTTTAAGAAGATATAGAGTGTATTTTTGTTGACATAATGAAATTCTTGTATCTGTTTGATTTATTTGGATCCAAATAAATTAATGAGCTAGACCCATATCAGCCATATCAAATTTTTCAGAGAGGGAGTCTTTTATAGTTTGAATGTGAGCTAAGTCACTACCAGTGAGTAGTAGATCATCAACATATTGAACAAGTATGGTGATTTTTATTTCATCTCTCCAAATATAGACTGTGTTATTAGAATCACAATGAGAAAAACCTGAGGAAATAAGGAAGGAGTCCATTTTTTTTTTTTAGATAAGATACTATAGCATTAATACCGGGTTTTACAGGTTAACCCAAAATATTTTACAAAAATCAGCCCAGGGCTGTTGATGAACATATCCTTACTAAGGATCCTATATATGTAAAATCTACATGTCACCAAATCCATTACATTCGGTAAGGCACATAGCCTGTTATCAAAAAGAAACTTACCATACAACATTTTGGGTATACTTGGAGAAAACACACATGCATCATAATTACAAAAAATAAATAGACACGAATCCATTCCTTGAGACAATGGAGAAACAAAAAGCTTCAAACACACATAGCAGAGTACTGGAAAAAACTCCCACAAGCTCTGTATTGACAGTTACTCTTAATAATTCTTTGGTAATTACTTTATTTCATATATGACATGCTTTGGTACCACATACTATCTTGGCCAATCAGCCTAGGAGAAGTGAACCTGTTGGCTAGATTTATAGCGGTGACTATCTGGTGGTCCACGTGGCTTTGGTTCGAAGTCTTATATTGTCATTTCTTTCCTTCCCTATGATTATCAACCAAGCTCAAATTACTAATATGACTAGGAGCCATGTTATATGAAATGTGACTATCCCCATTAGTCTTTGTGGTATTTCCAAGCAACATCCACGAATACTGACAGGTCAGATAATTTTTATTGTGAGTCCAATTCAAAAAAGAGATGGGAATACTCCTAGCCTTCAAACTTATAGTGCCTTACCTGTTGGTAAATTAAACTATCATTCTTGGAATTCTTGTTGAATAAGCTCCTCTACTTCACTCGAGACACCGTGTTTCCATTTGAAAAGTCCGTCACCATAGACACCCAAATTGGCCAGCTTATCAACAATTTTGTTAGCTTCTCAAAAGACATGTTGGGATTTTCTATCCTGTCTTACCTGGAAAAGGATCCTAGCCTCTTCAAAAATTGTTTTAATCCTCCAAGGAGGTGTTTTCCAATTATTTAGGAGATTTATAACATGCATAAATTCTCCTTCTACGATCAAATTGCCTTCTAAGTCTTGAGTCATTTGAAGGCCTCTCCATATAGCTCTAGCTTCAGCTTCATTGTTCGTCCTTATTCCCAAATATTTGGAAAACGCAAGCATCATATTCCCATTATGATCTCACACAATGCCACAAGCACCTACTTTGCCAGGATTGTCCTTAGTTGCTCCATAAAAATTAATCTTAAACCAACCCGTAGGAGGTGGAGACCACTTAACATTGGCTCTGGGGTTGACTACCCTAGGCATAGACTCATCTAACAAGGTTAAGCTTAAATATTTAGCAATTATGGTCTCCTAAAGATGAGGTTTACAACTATCAAAAGGGATAAGGTTCACATTCTCGTTGGAAAAGGATAGGATCCTAGAAATGATAGTTTGATGATCATGGATAGACTCATTAAAGAATCTATGGTTCCTTTCTAACCAAACCTGTCAAAGATAGTGATTGAGATAAATTTTCCACATGTATCTAAGTCTTTGGCTTGGAAAGGGGTAAGGCTACTAGATGAAAAAATCAAGTACGATGGCTGGTTTAACCCATGAAATATTTAAGGCCTAAAAAACCCCACTTAGGACAGTCAAGGAAAAAGGGCACTCAAGGAAAATGTGATAAATGGTCTCCCAATTAGCCCTACACAGATAAAAATGATTAGTGATACAAATACCTTTACCCATAATATTATCAATGGTTAGAATTCTTCCTTGGATAACGAGCCATGAAAAGACTACAATTTTTGGAATTAATTTTTTTATCCAAACTAAGTCCTTTTGGAGGACAAAATCCTCATCATCAAGAAGAAGCTTGTAAGCTAATTTAACAGTGAACTTCCCATTTTCCGTAGGAGCCCAGGTCACTTGATATTCCTTGGGTCTCATGGGGATAAACTATTGCCCAAGAATGTTACAAATATCATTTGATTTCGCTTGAAATTCTTGAATTCTTATTTGTTTCCACTTCATTCTACCTTTGTCCTCAACCATATAATCGGAGACTTTTTTACCAATGAGTTCTTCTGTGATATCTCTTATTCGGGCTAAGTTAAGATATTGCGTCAGTGGTTTGTCCTTAGCCCACCTGTCATTCCAAAAATTTATCCTCTCACCATTGCATAAAACCCATCTTAAACCTTTTTTGATGATTTCCTTAAAATTAAGAATTGCTTTCCAAAAAGTAGAACCTTTGATTGGAACTGAGTCACTTAGAAATTCCATATTTTGAAGATACTTTCGTTTGATGATAGTTTTCCATTCATTTTATTCACCAGAAATGAGATGCCATGCCTGCTTAGCTAGTAAAGCTAAATTTATATGAGCAATTCTCCTTAGACCTAAGCCCCCATTTTCCCTGGGTCTACACACTTTGGTCCATCCTACAAGGTGTATCCTTTTTTTCTCCTCTGATCCAGTTCATAAAAATTCTTTTGAAGTTTCTCAATTTTTTGGAAAACCTTCACAGGGGCTTTGAAAATGGAGAGGAAATAGACTGGAATTCTCTGAAGATAGGCCTTAGTGAGGATAAGCTTTCCTGCTTGAGATAGAATATGACCTTTCCATCCAACAAGTTTTTTTTGAATTCTTTTAATAACCCTATCCCACATTGACTCTCTCGGAGAACCAATGAAAAGAGGGAGACCAAGATATGAAGTGGGGAGGTTTGCTATATCACACCCTAATTTTTTTTCAATCCTTCCTTGCCTCTGAATGGGGGTGTTCAAGAAATATAACTTGCTTTTACTAAAATTAACTTTGTGACTAGCAACGTCCTCATAGAGTTGCAGGATGTATTTAATTATTTTGGCCTCAACCATCGATGCCTTAGTCAATATAAGGGTATCATCGATGAATTGTTGGTGAGAAACAACCCTAGTGAGAGATGTTGCCTTGATTACCAATATTAGCCTTGAACTGGAAGCATTTTTGATGGTTCTGCCTAAAGCTTCTGCCACAATGATGAATAACATGGGGATGATAGGGTCCCCCTATCGAATTCCTCTACGAATTTGAAAGTAACTAGTAGTTGTTCCATTAACTAGAATCGAGAACTATGATTTATAAATACATTATTTGATCAAATTAACCCATTGGTGGTGAAAACTAAACTTAAGGAGGATAGTATTAAGAAAGTCCCAATTTAGCCTGTCAAATGCTTTGTTCATATCAAGCTTGAGGGCAAAAACAGACCTGTTAGTCTTATGAGTAGAGTGTAGAGCTTCATGAACTGTGATAACTTCATCCAATATTGACCTGCCTTGGAAAAATCTTCCATGGCATGGGTCTATGATGCGGGGCAAAATATCTCTCATTTTATTTACAATGGCTTTAGTTAGGATCTTGTAAGAAACATTGCACAGACTGATTGGCCTGAAGGAGTCCATTTTTCATACCAAGCTCTAGGATCTTGTTTGAGGCCATAGAGAGACTTCTTTAGCCTACAAACAAGAGAGGAGTTTTTAGTGAAACCAGCAGGTTGTTCCATGAATATCTCTTCCTTTAATTCCCCATGTAAGAAAGCAGTTTTTACATCCATTTGAAAGACATGCCACTTTTGGAAAGCACCCAGTGTAAGAACCAGTCTAACAGAATCCATTTTAGCAACTGGTGCAAAGGTTTCAACATAATCAATTCCTTCAATTTGATAGAAACCTTTGGCTACTAGGTGAGCTTTGTGTTTGTCAATTTATCCATTAGGCCCATAATTTGTTCTATAAATCCATTTACAATGAACTAAATCCCAAGTTTCATTTTTTATTAAAGAAGAGAATTCATTTTCCATGGCATCATCCCATTATTTAATACCAGTTGCTTCTTTTAAGGATTGAGGATCAGAGGAAATAGACTGACAGACAAGACCAATGCCTATGGAGATGGTTAATCTGGATGACAGAATATTTTTTATGTAAGGAGTAGCTTCTTTAAAAATGGTGCATGCCCATTTTGGCATAGTGGAAGGAGTAGAAGGAGTGGAAAGAGTTTGAGTTGGAGTTATAGGTTCCTCATATTGATCATCAATCTCTAAATTAATCTCTGAAGTTAGTTCTTCATTATATTGAGGTTCTACTATAGGAGAAGGCTCAATAGAGGAAGAGGATGGTTGAGGATATTTCTAAGGGAATGTTTCATCAAATTGGATATTTCTATGAAAATATACCTCATGATTTTTGGGATCAAGGAGCTTGTATGCTTTCATTTCCTGACAATAACCAACAAAGATGAGCTTTTTACTTTTATTAGCTAGAGCCTTCCATTTCTTCTTTGGGATGTGGGCCCAAGCAGTACACCCAAAATATTGAAGAAGGAGACATCTGGTTTTTAGCCAGTCCATGCTTCTTTAGGAGTTAAATGGTCAAGATCTTTATGAGGTGTACGGTTTTGAATATAGTTTGCATAGTTAATAGCTTTTGCCCAAAAATTTTTGGAAGATCTCTTGAATGAAGCATACAGTTTACCATTTCCTTCAATGTTCAATTTTTCCTCTCTGCAATTCCATTTTGCTATGGATTATGGAATATAGAATGTTGATGAATGATGCCATGACTTGATAGAAATATTGAGAACTCATTACTGCAGTATTCTCCCCATTATCTAGGCAAATTTACTTGATGTTGTACGAAGCCTAATTTTCAACTAAGGCTTGAAGATTTTAAAGTGGGATAGAACATCACTTTTAAAATTTAGGAAGTAGACCCAAGTTATTCTGGAAAAGTCATAAATGAAGGTTAGAGCATATTTTGCTCCTATGAAATAAGGTTCTGGGAAAATCATCAAGTCACTATGGATTAACTCTAGAGAGGATGAGGCTTTTAGAGAACCACTTGGGTGGAAATGATATTGATTTTTCTTTCCAAAAGCACATCTAGGACATACTCCATCAATAGAAGAGACTTAAGGTAAACCTGTTACCATTTCATGGGTGTTCAATTCCTTTAGGTAGTTATAACTGAGATGACCAAACCTTTCATGCCAAATTTTGCTTTCAAGATCTCCATGAGCCACAAAATAGGAGGCCCCTTATGGATTTTTGAATCCTTTTAAGTGAAATAGGTGAGTTTTGTGATCAATATCTCCTTTGGCTATAAGAGAGTGGGGGTCTTGAAGTTTCTTATCTCAACTCCTATTGGAGATAAGAGAATAGTTTTCCCCTTTCCATAAGTACAAATATGATAAATGGAGAGGATATTTGTCGCAATAGTTGGAACATAGAGAAAATTATTTATAGATCCACCATAAATGGATATATCACCCTTTTCTTTTATTGGGATAAAGGAAGAGTCACCAACTTCTATGCTACATGGTGAACTTGAGGAGATAGAAGAGAATGACTCATCTGAAGCAATCATGTGATGAGTTGCTCCAGAATATAGGACCCAGTTCTTAGATGAAGTATTGGTGGTATTCCCTTGAACATTTAGGGCCTTTCCTATCTACTTTTTATTGTTTATATTTTGATCCTTCATAACTGCCTCTAGTTGTTGTAATCTTTTCTAGCATTTGTTTCTAGAATGACCATTGTTTTTGCAGTGAGTACAATTTATGGGATTCCTTTATTTCTTTTTGAAATTTTCTTTATTAGAGGTGGAGGCTACTAAGGCTTTTGAGGAAGAGGAAGAGATCTCATATTTTGCAAGTTAGTCTATAAAAAAATTCTTCTAAGGAGGGCATTTTAAAATTTGCACCAAGAGCATCTTTTGTAGATAGAAAGGTGGTTGCAAATATTTGAAATACACCATTTAGTGTAGAAAGAATTAGATAAATACATTATTCTTTAGTTTTATTCTTCCCATTGTCTTTGTATTGAGTGATAACTTCTTTGAATTTGGTGAGAAAGTCAACAATATTGTTGAAGTCTTCAGGAGATAATGTTGTTAATTCTTCTTCTAGTTGCATTGATCTTATTTGATCTACTTTCCCAAATAAGTTCTTTAGTTTCTCCCAACTTTCATAAGGATTTTTACAATATGTAATGTGAAACCATAATCTTTCATTTACATTAGAGCTTATAATACCCATTGTTTCATACATATTCCCTTTATGGATAAATATTTCATGTTATTTTTCAAACTCATGTTTCTTTTCTTCTAATAGGTGTGTGAGCCCTTTTTGAGAAATGAGATTTAATATTTTGGGTTTCCATGTATGGTATTTATGAGGAGTGAGAGGATCAATTGTATTCATTGAATTCATTTTACCAAAGAAAATTGAAGTGAACCCAAAATTCCCCCCTTTAACTTTAATTTAGAGGATGCAATGGATATTAGTGAATATAATATTTTAAGAAACACCAAATATATCAAAATACCCACCCTAATGAGAGGGAAACTATAAGTAATTTTGAGGAGATTTGATATTAATCTTAGGCTAATGAGAACAAATATGCCAGGCCTATATATCTTTTCTCCTCAAATACCCGCCCTTATGAGAGGGAAACTATAAGTATTGAGTAGATTTGATACTTGGAACATAGGCTTTTAATCATCCAGACTCCTATATTGGTTATCTTAATAACCCGCCCTTATGTGAGGGAAACTATAAGTTATTTAGAATTTTTGAAATAGGTGCATAGTTGATTTAATATATTTTCTCTTTAGAAATTTTTAAGAAAGGAATAATGAATTGAGAATAAAATAGATTAACATACTCACTTAAATTCCTTTATCAAAAAAAAAAATTATATAAATTAAGAAACTCTTTGTAAAAAATTAATCAAAATAAGTTCATTGATATAGAAACCTATTGCAATAAAGGAAATAATGAAATAATATATATTAATGATATATCCTCACTTTCATCCACTAAAAAAATCTCTATATAATATTAAATAACTTTGAAAAGAAAATTAATTAGAACAAAGTTATGTTTAATATAGATATTTGCCTTAAGAAGGAATTAAAGAAAGAATAAAATATTTTTATTTAAGATCTTTAATGTAATAAGGAATGTAATTTGAAAACAATTATCCTTACTTATATTTCATTACCAATATTTATAAACAAATGACTTATAACAAAGGTAATGAGGCAGAAATAAAGGTAATATATTTGCTTTCTTCAACTAGGCAAAAATAAGGCTACTGGGAAGTTGATCAATGAAGATAAATCTAAAGTTTTTTTCTTTCACTACTCTACTAGACAAGAATCCATGGTCTTCGATAAATTAAGATATAAGAAGACCTCCCTTCCAATCACTTATTTAGGTATTCCCATAAATATTCAAAGGCAAAAAAATAAATATTGGAATTGGTTGTTAGACAAAGTCAAGAAGAAAATTGGAAAGTGGACCAATAGGTGGCTTTCTTCTGGGGGTAGAATCACCTTGGTAAAATCAGTCCTTCAAGCTATTCATATTTATGTTTCTTCCATTTTGAATATCCCAAAGGCTATTCTTCGAGAATTGGATCAAATCAGTCATCGTTTCCTTTGGAGTGGTACTAAGGAGAAAAGAAAATGGGCCTTGGTGAAATGGGATACTTTATGTCTTCCTAAGAGTGAAGGGGGGTTAGGATTCCAATCTTCTATTAATAACAACAAAACTTTAGTTGCTAAATTATATTTGAGGATGTTGCATAATCCCAATGCTCTTTGGGCCAATAATATTTGTGCTAAATATACTAAGAACAAAAGTCCTGAAGACCTTGTTCACTATCAACTTCCTACCAAAGGTTCTCCCATTTTAGCAGTTCTTAATATTGGTGAGGATTTGATAAATAAAAAATTATTTTGGATCATTCATAATGGTCAACAGGCAAATTTTTGGACAGATTCTTGGGATGGTCACAAGCCTTTGATAACTCAGTTTCTCGATTGGAGGCCTTTGATGGAGGAGCTTCACCAAGCTAATTGGATAAAGGTGGATAATTACTGTCGGTACCATACTGGTAATTCAAAGGTTGGTAGATATTGGATCCCTATTGAGCACTGGCCCATTCAAATCCTAGAAAGGCAAAGACAAGATATCCAAGGTATCCTTCATATGAGATCCCTCTCTTGGTCCCATGAAAAAGATTGTTTTGGATGGAACAACACTACTAAGGGTGAGTATTCAGTTGCTTAAGGTTATTTGACCTTATGCCATAATAATCCCAACCATTCTTCTAACATATTTTCTTGATTGTGCGATTAAAATCTCTGGCCTAAGGTGAGGTTCTTTAATTGGCTTTTATTGCATTGTAGGGTGCTTACTAGTGAGCAGCTTATGAAATGTGGTTTTCATGGCCCTTTTAGATGTGAAATGTGTGAAGAGAATGTAGAAACTCTAAACCATCTTTTTATTGAGTGTACTTTAGCCTCTTAGATATGGAGGATAATGGCCACTTTACATGGCTTATAGTGGTCCAATTTTTTTACTTTTGAACAACTTTGGAGGGATTGGCCTAATCAATAGGGTGTTGATAATTTTATTAGGAAGTTAGTTTGGATGAGTTCTACCATTCTTCTTTGGAATATTTGGAATGTAAGGAACAACCAAATTTCTAATCAATATAGGAAGGATATTCACTATATTTGGCAAAATACCATAACCAACTTAGTTAAATCAGTCCATCAACTCCTTAATCACCCCAAAAAATCCCACCAAATATGGGATCAAGTGATGCAAATATTGAAGATTAAATATAATAAGGGCAACCAACTTAAAGGGAATGTGAGTATTAGTAATATGGATAGGACTAGAAATTGGCAACCTCCTCCTAAGGATTTTGGAAAAGTGAATACTGATGGAGCCTCTAGAGGGAACCTTGGAAAAGCCAGTGTGTGAGGAATTGGTAGACTTTCAGATGGCTCCCTTGTTTTTACTTTTGCTGAGAATTTGGGTATTCCTTCCAATAACCTTGCTAAGGGGTATAATATCCTTAAAGGCCTTCAGGAGGCTACTAAGGTTGGATGGGAAAAGGTGTTAGTTGATTCCGACTCTCAACTTATGATTAATCTCTTGAAGAATTCTTCTAAGAATCATAATGTGGATTGGAGAATAAAAAAAAATTATTGAGAAGATTCAATTAATACAGATGGGATTTTTGAAAGTTGATTACAATCATGTGGTCAGAGATCAAAAAAAGAGTGTTGATGCTTTAGATAATTGGGATTTGGACAAAGGTGATCTTACTTGTTATGGCCACCCTCCTAGATGGTGGGCTTCTCAAATTAGGGAAGCTCTTCTTTCTATCATTTCTTTGGATGGCTCCAATTCTAAAGGTACATAGTTTCTTCTTGTTTTTTTTTTTTGCTTCTCTTTGGTTCAATCAGTTTTTTTTTTTTAGTTTCCTAGCTCATTCTATTCTTTATTTTGTTTCCTCTATTGATTCTTGCCTTAATATTCTTATGGTCTAGATAGGTCATTGTTATGTTCAATTTTTTTTTGTTTAGTTTTTTAAGGTGGGTGGGTTCTTTTGTTTTGTTTTGTTTGTGTTATTTGTGTTGTTTTTTGTTGTTATTGTGTTTTTGTTTTTTTGTGTTTTTTTTTTTTATGTTTTTTGTTATTGTTCTTGTGTTTTTTGGTTCTTGTTCTTGGGTTTCTCTTTGTTTGTGTTAATTCATGTTTTTATGTGTGAGTGTTTTCTATGTTTTTTATTTTTGTTTATTGTCTATTGTTGGTTGTTTTTTATTTTTATTTTTTATTTCTTTTTAGGTTTTGGTTGTGTTTATTTTTCATGGTTTTTTTTGGGTTATCTCTTTGTAGTGTTTAGTTGTTTTTGTCTTGTTTGTGTTTTTTTATGTGGTTCTTGTATTTTTCTATGTTGTTCGTGTTGTGGTTTATTTTATCTTATTGTGTGTATTTGGTTGTGCTTTTATTTTTAACACACTCAAGGAGCATGTTTTTTATTTTATTTTATTATTTTTGTTGTTATTTACTTGTTTTAAATTGGTTTTGTGTGTTTTTTTGCTCCTTGAGTATGTCAAATGTGGTAGTCCAGGTCTGAGTCTTGGGCATTTTTTATGGAATGGATACCCCTGCCTCATTGGGTCTTACCCGAAAGTGGCATCCATTTTGGGATGTTTTCCACACAAAAAAAAAATGATGCAATAACAACCCCCTCGATGCTATGATAGGTGAAAAAAAGCACCTAAAACCCCCCCAAAAAATTATATTAAAGAGATTACAATTGTCCTTTATATCTTCGGGCCAAGGAGACACTGAAAAGAAAAGGATAGAAACTTTGAAGGCTACAAATTTAAACAGAGATCACATGTATATTTTTATCTTAAAAAACTTAGCAGATCTGAGCTAAAATTTAATTGACATTAGATAGAGAATAAGAGGTAGTGAAGAAACGTTGATGATGTGTCTGTCAAAAAACAAGTGACACCAATGGGTAGTGAGGAAGGAGCTTTGAAAGGCTACGATTCGCTGCACTAAGAGTTGAGTAGGGCAGAAACATAAAATATTATAATGATACCTAAAGGGTCGACATCCATGATAAGCTAGATTGGAGCTTCAAAAAATGTAAACTTTTAAAGGTTTACTTCTTATCATTGCACCTGAAAGGTTAATAAAGGAAGTGAACTTTATAAAAATTAAATAATTGAATACCACCTCTTGTTGTGATTGTGATATACTAAGAAGATAAGAGTCCCGAAAGACACCAGAAAGGCACACACTAGAGAGGCTCTCGGGAATGAGGATGTTACAATATTCGTTTTAGTAGAGAGTCTCTTGTGGTTGCGTATGCGAAACATAGGGAAGGCACCCGAAGTAGCAAAGAAGGTGGTGAGAAGAGAGGCTTCCCAGAAGATGAGAGGAAGGCAATGGCACCACACAAACAAATATATTACTTAAAAATAGAAGATGTTAGGCATAAAAAAAACCTAACACAAAGCATAAAATGAGTTATGTTGAATATCCATCTATGGCACACTTCCAAAGATCCTCAAAGGATAGAAGACAATAGGCACCACTAAAAAATCATCAGTATAATGCTTAAACAAAGAAACACTATTCAAAATAGGAGAATAATATTATTCAAAAATTGTTAATATGATTATATAAAAAAAAAAATGGAAGTTCTTCCTGAGCACCGAAGGACAAAAAAATGGAAGAATTTCGAGTTGAATGAAAATTTGGAAATCACAAGATATTCAAATGATTTATATTTAATTAGGAAGATACCCATTTTATGAGATGTAGTCTCTATGCGTGCCAATATAAGCGGTGGCCAAAAGCCATGTTTCTAAAAAAATAAATGGAATTTGGTCAATCCAAAGTTAGACCAAAAGTCTATTCTATTTTGACATGATGAGCATTCCTTCCTCTAATTAAATATATCACGAAGATATAAAAAAATATAAAATTCAATTAAAAAAATTTATATTGCCCACCAAAATATTAATGCCTACGAATCTTTAGTCTCCACTTTTGAGTGATACGTAGTGATGGCTAAATGGATCCGAAGCGAGTTGCGTTTGAGATGAAGATTTTTTTTTTTAAAACATAGGCATATGAGGAGGACACATAAAATTACAAAAAAAATGAGGAGAGTATTTTCATAACAAGGTAAAACAATATTTATCTAGATATTACCATAAGCAAATTCCTCAAAAAAATTTGTAGATATAAAAAAACAATCTACAATAGATATAAAATCTATTTCTTTAAAAAGAAAAAAAATATAAGAGAGTAAGAACCAGTTCGAGAGGCTGCCTTCAAGAAAGAATGCCTAGCAGAATCTATCTTGCTCTGGTACCATGTTAGAATTTCCCAAGAGTAGAACTACAAAGCAGTACAAGATTTGAAGAAACAAAATAGAAATGATTGATTATTCCATGGATCAACTTTGTATAAATAACAAATTTTATCATTGAGAGCCGTTGGATTACAACAAATCATCAAATATGATGTATACTATAACTGAGAGTTCACGTAACTCATGAAGGAGTGAAAAATCAAGTAAGTCTATCCTAGTAGAACTTAAGAGAACAATTACTTATTCTAACAGAAAGCCACAAAAACTTGTCAAGTGTAAATTTGAGGCTCTTTTCACCTCTCTCTTTGCCCTATTTTCTTAGCTTTACCAAATTCGTACTCCATCCATATAGGGCATGAACACCATTTAATGACAAGGCACAAATTTGGTGTTCTAAATAATTTTCTCCCTAAAATCCCTCCCTTCGTGGGTCGACCTTGGTCCATAGTGAAATTTTATTTTCCCATGTATTTTGCCTTTCAAACCTCTTATAAATAAGGGTTTGTATCCCCTAAGTTTTCCCTTGATTTCTTTGGAGATTTTAACTATTGACTCACTCATTTGCTCATGCTATCAAATGTTTTTCTGCTATAAGTTATTATTTTTGTTGTTTGGTGCTTTGGTGATTTCTACCCTTGTGGATTGAGTGGAGGAGTCTTTATGATTTTATAGATCAACAATATTAGATTACTTATTCCACCTCTTTATTGCTCCTTATTTTTTCCATCAACTAACAAAGTTATTTATTTGCATTGTTAACCTTTTAACTTTATTTTTCATTATTTTGCATTCTATTTTTTACTGTTTTGAGACCTAAAAAGGTCATATTAACCAAATTTGTGCCCTACCCATATAAGGCATGAATTTGGAAAGCCAAATTCATGCTCCCCTTTATAGGGTGTGAATTTGGTAAAATTAGGGTTTGAGGGTAAGTTTTGCACTACAAAACCCTAATTGAAATCTTGCATTTCAAAATTCTATTGTGTTCATCATTGCATTTCAATATTCTATTGTGTTCATCCTATTTGCATTTCATTTCACTGTTACATATATTTTTTACTCTATTTGTACATGTTCCAAAGGTCAAAGATCATTTTACTTTTGAACAGTCATCTAAAAGGACCAAGGGGTCTTGATTGCTAAATCTCCAAGCTCAGTTACATAGTGGCCTAAGCAAGATCCCAAATGTTGATCAATTTTTCTAGGATTTGTGAAGCTATTTTTTAGGTTTGAAGCTAATATTTTGAACACAAGATAAAGCTTAGATGATGCAGGAGCATCCAATGGTGTAGGGATAATATTGCATCACCAAAAATTTAAAAATTGCATTTTATCTTTCGATTGTAGGTTTCTTTAGTTGTTTTGGAGTCCATGATGACACTTGAGAGGTGTAAGTCAATCAAAAGTCCAAAAATACAAAAATTAATCACTGACTATTTTTAGTAAGTTAGTCTAAATGGATATGTATGGACTTAAAAATTTACCCCAAGGAGAAGAATGGAAAAATGTAATCGGTGGTGAAGGAATCACCCCAATATCCTAAATAGTTTGAGAGATATTAAAATTTTCATCTCGATAAATCTTGCCAATAAGATTTAAAAATAAAATTTGAAGACCTTAGATGCCCCAAAAAAGGATGGGAATTTGATAAAATGATCTCTAGATAAATTTTTGTTGTAGATATCTTCACAATATTTCCAATGATATATTATAATAGCTAATTGGACACCAGAGTCAAAATTTATGGTTTCGAGAAGCTGTGCCATCGAAATTCAAATTTGAATATCTTTCTGGCCAGGAAAACAAAAATGAAAATTTCAAATAAATATCTTCCTGGGAAGGAAAAAGATAGTTACACTTTCCAAAAATTTCTATGGAAGTTATTAAAAGGGATAATAGGGATCACCAAAAGGCATTCGGGGAAGACAAATTGTGGCTCCAGCTTACATATTTCCAGTTGACTTTCTTTGTGATAAAATTGGCCTTATGGTCGTAGAATTGTAACTCTAATTATGTAATTCCATTTTGTTGAAATAATATCATATGTTGTGTTTCTTTTGATTTTTTTGTGATTTGAGTATTGTGTGAGTATTGGGTGCAGTAGCCCTTCACCATTAGATCAACCATTGGATCAGATAAGTGTCCTAGTAGATTTTTAGTTTGTTTGTTATTTGTTTTCTATGTAATTTTGTTCAAAACCTAGATCATAAGTAAGAAAAAAATATTTGAATGAATTTCTAGGCATTTGAAAGATCAAAAGCATATAGCGTGCAGATAGGATTTTTGTTTGTGCATTCTATTAGATCCTTGCTTAAAGACTTTATTTTGCAAGCTAGGGTGAGATACCATTGAATAAAAGAATCATTCTAGGGTTAGCTCTTGCCTTATTGCATTTGGTGTGTTCTGCATTATTATTTCATATTTCTTAGCTTATTTTAAAAATGACAAATATAGGTGTATGCTTAATTGATACATTTAAACATTTCCACCCTAGACATGGAGTGAGTCTTTAAATTATTCCTAGTAAACCATTTTCCTTACCCACCGAGTGTAGAGTTATAACAACCACCGTGGTCACCTCAGCTCCTAGTAAATCCAGTCAAGAATCATACACGGTGTGCAATTTTCCCCCTCTACATATTTGGTGAACATGCTTGTAGATTTATGTAAATTATGAATACCCATAGGCTACATAGATAGTGCTTATAAGCCTTTCTTCATACCATTGAGCTTGGCCAAAATAAGATCATATTACATATACTTTAACATCATGTACTTAGGAATGTACTACTATATTCCTTGGTTGTGATATTTTTAGTTTTATATAGAGGCTTATTTGTATCACCTCTTCCATTTGGTGGAATCGTGGTGTCATGTGTTTCAATCATCCTTCAACCCGAAACCTAACTTTAAATGATAATATTTTATTCAAGAGAGAGGTTCATTCTTTTATTGATCTTTACAATAATCCCATTAAGAGATGGAAGTCTTGGCAAGAGCTTAAGATTTTTTACATTTCTATTGTGATTTAAATATTTTATTCTATTAATTCAAAGCATGTTTAACAAAAAAATTTATATTAAACTAAAAATATTTCTATTTTGTAATATGTTTAAGGATTGACACTAGTTGGATGGTAGAAATTGTTTTTGCCTCATTTGTTAGAATACAACATAGAAAGTTGATCCCTATTGTGCTAGTAGCATCTAAGCTAATCAATAAATGAAACATCAATTTCTTTGAGGACTCATAGAGAAATTTGAGTACTATAAATTGGAATTTAGGTGTTGCCATGTCTAATCAATTTTTTTCGTGGAAAATTTTACACCTTAGGGTTCTCTAAATTATCCTTGGCTACGTTTGGGTATGTAAATCTTGAATTTGTGGCATGCAATAGAAAAATGACTATAAAAAATAGTTTGTAATCATGTTTCATGGGAAAGTATATGTGGGAAAGAGCCCAAGAAGACTCTCTATCCATATTTAAAAATAATATAAATGGGAGAGAAGCATTGTTGGGTGGTTCCGCTAAGCTTAATAGGGTGTTAAAACCCTTTCATGAACTCATTTTAAATCATTTATGATTTGTCAAATATTATAACTCCTTTTAATGATGTCATGTTTTCCTTGTTTGATGGCAATTTTTAACTTTATTAACTTTCTACATGTGAATGTTTTATTTATAAAATTACAAGAGAAAGTAAAAAAAAACATAAAGAATGTAAATAAAGTTTCAAACATTGGTAGTTTTACTAAAAGGATAATACAATAAAAAACAATGTTAAAACACAATAAAATGTAATTGGATTCAGACTATGCTTAGTAGCTAGCCAACATTAAAGTTCAATTACTTACAATAATGCAAAAGCCTAGCCTCTCAAAATGAAAAAAATAGTGGTTTAAGATACACACCATCTCCACTGAACAACCAAATTAACTAAACTACCTTGAAAAAAAAAAATCTATACACACCATCTCCACTGAACAACCAAATTAACTAAAGGTAAAAAAAAAAAAATCTATTATCTTTAGTTATCTTTGGCCATCTACTATTCGCTTTAAATGGCCTTCTTCATGTATGATGTTCTTCTTTTCTTACCGACCATTAAATTTCATTGTTAGGTGGAGACCCAAAAAAAAATATATATATATACATTACTAAAAAAAATGTCAAACTACTTTCACCAAATTTCTTCGTGCCAAGAGTTGCAATTATAAATTACTCTTCCTTCATCAACGGATGGGTATAGCTGTGCCACGTTAGTGCGTCATCATTTTACAGCATAAGTAATTGGTCCCCTTTCCTCCTCATTTTGAGCTCCACATTCTTTGCGTAAGGGTAGGGGTTGTACTCAAAATTTACTTATAAAAAAATTCCAAATCCAAATCCAAATCAAAATCGATGTGAATCATGGAGAATTTTAAGCAATTTAACATCTTCACACCAAAATATGGGGCATTTGAAGCCCTATTATAGGTCATATTTGGAGCCACATTTGACCTATTAAATCATTATAAAAACACCACCATTAAATCAAACTTGAAAAGAGCTTTCCAAGAAGCAAATATTCCTATGTTTGAATATATATTATGGCAAATTAACCCTAAGAAAACATTGATCCTAAAAATTTTAGGCAAATGAGTCCACGTCCGAGGGTCCTCATATTCGCCATTGCCACCCTGCATAACCCTGTTTCCGTGAATTTCAAAGAAGACTGTACTGGGCTGTTCAATTTGCAGTTGCATGTGCAGGGGCGGCAGTTGAAGTCAATCTTCAAGTACCTATTCACAACCTTGTAAATTCAACTCACTCTCAACCTTTTTCAATGAAAGACGTAAACTCTCGATCTCGTCTCTCGAGTATAATCCTGCAGCCTCCATCATTCTTCTTTCTTTTCTATTTACCTGGATATCGGGGTATCGGTCTTTGACGTCAATATTCGAAGTATACCAAGAGAGATAAAGAGGCATACCACAATGTTGGTAGTTCTGTTATCTTCGTTCCCTGTTGCATTTAGGACAAGCAACCGTGCGAGATAATTCGAAAATAAATTGTTTTTCTCTCCGCAAAATCCGTGTGATCGGGTCAAGCAGAAGAAGTCGGTGTTTGAGTTTGAAGATAAAGAATCAGCTAAAGCTGACATGTTGATGTTCAATATCGTAGTCAAAAGTACAGTCACGCATTCTGGACAAACTGCAAGAGGAATCAAAATGGTCAATGCCCAGCGCCTTTCCAGATCCGAGTACATCCCAGCAGTCAGTCCCATGCAGGTTTATGACATTCTTAATCAGAACGGACAAGCGGAGCAGGTCACATGAAGCTCAAGCAAGGTGGTGTCACTGACAAAGTTATTATCGTGTCTATTCCAAGCCCCAGAGATGGTTATTAGAGCCTCACCTTAAGTAGCAAAATAACAAATTTAGCGGAAAATGTGTGTCCTTCTACACCATATGTTACTGATGGAGTATAGAATTATTACCAATTATTACCAATTTATCTTGAACCAAGTTTCGAGCAGACTAAGCTTATCAATCTTGACAGACTAATACATAGATCTTGTGAAACAAAGGTTGTTTCAAATTTATTCCAAAACACATCTCATATGAAAGCACGTTTAATTCGTTCGTGTAAGCAGACTTTCCTGACATTGATGTGATATAATTCGTGTAAAAGCTATGGCTATGCCTGCAACTTCAACAAGGGAAATCATGTCAATATTTATGTTGCTGTTGACATAGATACCATATCCTCTTCTTGGTTTTCCACTTCCACAAAATGTCTGGCTATGGCATGGTGCCCATATTGAAGCAGATCTATGTTCATGGAAGCTTCCATATGAGATGTGTTTTGGAATAAATTTGAAACAACTTTTGTTTCACAAGATCTATATGTATTACTCTGCCAAGATCTATGTTCAGGGAAGCCATCTGAGATTTGTTTTGGAATAATTTTGAAACAACATTTTTTTCACAAGATCTCTATGTATTACTCTGTCAAGATTGATAAGCTTAGTTTGCACAAAGCTTGGTTCAAGATAAAATTTTGTTCCATGTGTATAAAAAATATTATACTAAAAAAAATGTTGTGGAAGGATGTTATTGATTCGGTGACCACTCGTTTTCTGCTTTAGAAAACAAAACAAAAAAAACTGTTTGGGTTCCATTGCACGTTTGGTACAAAGACTCGGTGCGCTGGATGTACACTTAATATCACTCTCTTTTATTTAATCGAGGACATAGCCCGCGCAATGCCTTTCTTCGGATGAACAATGTAATCATGAAAACATAATAAAGGCTGAAGTGCAGTCCGAAACCAGCCCAACCAACGAAGACATAGATCAGAATCGCGTGGCTCAAGGAAAAGTCATGGTTACCTGCACGGGTGCAGAAAAGGTGATATGGTTTGCTATAAAGTACGTTCTCAGGTGTTCATAGGTTGGAAACTCAGAGCCGGTGGAAATATTTATTTTTATATTTCAGACTTTTTTTTCATTATATATTCACCGTATTTTACACTTGGGAAAAACAATCAACAATGAAACAAATTACTTCAAACAGCATCACAACAATCATTCTATAATGATATAGGAAAACGATATGATTCCGATGATAGGGCTCTTTTTTATCAGCAATCTCATCCTTTCATATGGTGATTCCTGCACTGAAGGCCATAAAATACATTTAAAAAACACAAAACACCCAGGCCTCTGTTACCCAAAAGCAAACCAACTGTTACATATACTGTGATCAAGAATCTTATCCTTTCATATGGTGATTCCTGCACTGAAGGCCATAAAATAAATTTAAAAAAACAAAATACCCTGGCCTCTGCTAACAAAAGCAAACCAACTTGTACGTATGTTTTGATCTCCTTATCCTTTCATAAGGTGATTCGTGCAGTGAAGGCCATAAAATACATTTTAAGAAACAAAATACCTTGGCCTCTGCTACTAAAAAACAAACCAACTTGTACGTATGTTTTGATCAGGAATCTCATCCTTTCGTATGGTGATTCCTGCACTGAATGCGTAGAGGCTAGCTGTCGTAACGGGGCTTTGAGAACAATACCTGGAATCAAAGTCAAAGAAAAAATAATGGCGCATGTTTTTACGCCTCTCACAAATCAACGTTAGTTTTGCTTTTAGGCTGTATACCTTTTAATTAAAACCTATATTGACCATAGGTTATATGGTCCGAAAGGGCGTCAGTTTTTAGGACGTCAAGGTTTAGTTTTGTTAAAATTCATATTTTAAGTATTATTGCATCCAAGATGTTAGGAAGACTTATTGTATGATTCAGATTGTAGGGTTATAATTTAAATGGATTTAACAATGGAAACTTTTAACTTATAATAGGTTAGTAAATAATATTTTTTATGAGAGTATCTTTAAAGGTTAAGTGGATTGATAAGTGTTAGTTTGGTTAGGCACTTATAAAGAAGAGACTTGGGTTCAATTTTTGGGGAAGCCCGATCTGAATCCTCAAGGTACAAATCCCGAGCACTCGGTGGTTTGAACCTTGCCCTTCCAACTCTCCTATCAAGTTATATATATATATATATATATATATATATATATATATATATATATATATATATATATATATATATATATTTCATGAATTATATAATTTATAGTTTTTTACACATTACAAATTATTTTATTTCAAAAATGATAATTATAAAGTGTGGTTTTTTAAAGTAATTTATTTATTTTTAAAAATTATTATATTAATTAAAATATAATAATTTTATAAGCAATAAAAAAGTAAAATAGGTGTATATGCACACCCTTACATAGTCAATAATTGTCTATCAAAATATAAGTCAAACATACCTCAAATTATTAATGGAATTTATAACATCTACAAAAACTATGGAGGTTGGTCTTTCATAGATTGTTCTTAGTCATCACATTTTGCTTGCAGCTTGTGTTTCAACTTGATGTAGAAGTTGAATCATCTTGGTGGATAGACCTACCATAGTTAATAGCAAGCTCCATTGATTTGACTGTAAAAATGGTTAATACAAGAAAACAAACTATGTGGATTTGGGTGGAGAAATGGCTAATACAAGAAAATGGTGCATAAAGCATTTCTCTAATGGACAGAGCATTCCCCAGTGTTTAATCAATTCTTGCAAATGAGTCATTAATTATCCATAGAAAACCAAGGCCAAAGTGCCAAATTTCAATTCTGAAAATTTTTAAATTATTACTATCAATTAATTTTTACAATTTAGTAGGCCAAAATTTAATTTCTCAAAGTAGTTTTTTTTTTAAATGAAAATGCCTCAACACAAGTTCCAATTGCTAATGAATTTGTTCCACTCTTGAATGCATTCATTTTTGTGACTATCATACGAGTTGAGAGTTTGCTTGCAAGCTATGCAATGCTTACAATCAACCCCATAATGGTAGACATATTTTAATAATGAGGTTTGTTGTTGTATTATATGACTTTAATTGTTGTTTTGTAGAGAAAAATGTATAATAAATTTGAAAAAAATGGAGAAGACAAATTATTACAACAAAACATATAATTTTTATTTATTGATTAAAATTAACATTCTAATACAAGAACTTTTTTATTTATTAGCTTAACACCCAAAATAAGAAGCTTCTTGAACAAAGTATAGCAACATAGTGAAAGTAGTCTAATTTTGAAATGTATGAGGTGTTGGATCCTAAAATATTGGACATGGTGATTCCTAAAATCTTAGACATTAAGCATTATCTTTAACATTCTCCCCCTTCATGTTTAATATAGTAACACCTAACATTTGTTTCATATTTATAAATTTTTCTTTTGATAATGTGTTAATAAATAAATCAACAAGTTGATTACTGATTTTGCAAAACTTTAGTTCAATGTGACCTTTTGCCATAATATTTCTAATAAAGTGATATTAATATGATGAGTCTAATTGTGGATGCATTAAAGGATAGGCATACAATGGAAATTTTCATGACTATCTTGAGTGTTGAGATTCTACTTGAGGTGGTCATGGTTAGGCATGCTATGCAATTCTTACAATCAACTCCATAAGCAAGTGAAATTATGATAAACATATTTTGATAATAATATTTGTTGTATTATATGGTTTCAATTGTTATTTTTGAGAGGAAAATATATATAATAAATCTAATAAAAAATGAGAAGACACAAATTGTTATAGTAAAACACACAATTTATTATTTGTTGATTAAAATTGTTAAAATGATATGAGAATAATTTTATTCATAGACTTAATATTGAAAATAGGAAACTTTTGAAACAAAGTGTGGCAGTGAACAACAAAGAGGAAGTAACTTAATTTTGAAATGTATGAAGTAGTGGATCTTGAAATCTTGGACATGGTGATTCCTAAAATCTTGGATGTTAAGCATTACCTTTATCATTCTCCCCATTAATTCTTAATGTACTAACACCTAACATTTATCTTATCCTTATAATTTTTTATTTTTTATTTTTTAATTTTCTTCAATACAAAAAGGTTTTTAGATTTATTGACTAAAAATTTAAGAAAGAAAAAATAATTTTATATTAATGATTTTAATTTTATTTGTGATAATAATTAAAAGAAGTTTAGAGATGTAAATATTAGATCAGAATCACGTGTGGCTCAAGAAAAAATCATGGTTAGTGTAGAAAACATGATATGGTTTACTATAAAGTACATTCTTATATGAATGCCATTTTAACTTGCATTAGGCATTAGCAGTGATGAGATCTGGGTTCAACTAAGAAGTATTGATAAAAAAATCATGTTCTTAGATGATTTTAGCTTGAAAACTCAGAGAAGGTAGAAATATTTATTTTCATACTGTAAATATCTTTTGAAAAAGCAATAACCAATGAAACAAATTACTTCAAACAACATCACAACAAAAACCATATGATTTCATTGGTAGGGCTCTTTTAGGAGCTAGTTTAATAGTGGAGACTTTGAACATTTAAACAAAGGTTTAAACAACTATATATCAATAAATAATACTTTTGATGAGAGATATAGTACCATACACATTACAAATTACTTTTTTTATATATTTTAATTATAAAATGACAATTATAAAATGTGGTTTTTTTTAATTTATTTATTTTTATAAAAAGTATTATATTAATTAAAATTTGGGGAGAACCTTCCCAACGTCACTATCTTGGGGTGTGTTAGTGTCAATGTCCCTCTCGTCTTATTTTGGTGGTAGATTGGAGTCTATTCCATTATACTTTAGAGTGGGTTTGGTTTTGATGTGATGACTTGGATAGGGTGGACTTTCATGCTTGTGATTAGGTGTTGGTGTTTGAACCTAGTCACATTCTTTCTTCGTGTTGGGGAACATGGATCTTTGTAAATTATTTTATTCTTAGCAGTGTCGTGATGCTCCTCGAGTTCCAAGGAGGCCCACATCAATGAATCTTGTGATAGTTAGTTGTTTGGTTCGTGCTGAGGTTGGAAAATTTCATTTTCTTTCATGGCATCGATGGAGTAATAAGCTCTTATTTCCTGCTAAAGTACTTGGTCTTTTTTCTAAGACCAAAGGTCTGGAAATTTTTTAGTATTCCTGGCCAGATTGTTGTCATCAAATTTGATTGGAAAGTCAAGCTCTTTTTTGTGGTTTCGTGTTACTTGGCAATTCTTCAACATCTCACTAAATTTTATGGCCAGGGAGTCTATGACCCACCTAAGGAGGCATTTTTATTTAAATGAAGTATTTTTTGGTTTACAAGGTGCTAAGAGAATGGTCCTATTCTTTCGTAAGTGTGAGCGGTGGTTTCTTATGGCTCAGAAGTATGTTCAGAAGGATATGAGAATTCTTGTGGAGTTAAGAGTTTTGGAGGTAGATGCCAAAGTGAAAAAATCTTGTGTAAATATGGTCTTATAGATTTTATTCAATCCTTCCATGGCCATCATAGGGCCCTATCAAGAACCTTGGCCCACTCTTAGAGAAAGGGGTGGGTCCAAGCTGAAGGGATTGATTTCATCATCTCGTTGGACCTCATTGGTGAGGTGTCTAGGTTACCCATCATTGTAGGTGGTAATAAATATTATATTTGAAATATAAGATATTATTAAGCAATATTTGCTTTAATTAGTCCCTTTGTGGTTGGGAGACTTGGGTCTTCCCCATTGGGCTACGAGCTTTTTTTTCATTTTTTGTTTTGCTTGGTTGGTTGCCCCACTTTTGTTATTTTGTCTCGGGTTGCCTCTGTTAGGCTCATTTTCAAGGATTTGTGTTTTATGTTGAGAAATATCTAGTTGTTGTTTTTTTATCTCTCATATTTGGTAGATTGTTCTCAGTCATCATATATAGCTTGTCACTCTCAAGCTATGTGGATTTGGCTAAAAATATGACCAATGCAAAAAGTGTTTCCCTAGTGTATAGAGCATTCTCTCAATGTGCAATCAATTCTTGCAAACGAGTCATTAATTTTCCATAGAAAACAATGGTCAAAGTGCTAGAATTTAACTCTAAATTTTTAAAAATTATTATTGTCAATTAATTTTTAAAATTTAGTAGGCTAAAAATTATTTTCTAAAAGTAGTTTTTATTTTATTTAATAATGAAAAATGCATCACCACCAAGTGCCAATTTCTAATGAATCTATTTCACTCTTGAATGCATTAAATTATAAGCCCATGATAGAATATTTTTATATCTTAAGAGCTGAGAGTTTGCTTGTAGGGATGAGACATGTTATGCAATGCTTACAATCAACCCCATAATGGCAAACATATATTAATAATGAGGTTTGTTGTTATATTATTTGGTTTTAAGTGTTTTTTCTAACAGAAAAATATATAATAAGTTTGAATCGATAGGAGAAGACACACATTATTACAACAAAACATATAATTTTTATTCATTGATTAAAATTAACAATCTAATACAAGAATAATTTTATTTATAAACTTAATATCCAAAATAGGAAGCTTCTTAAAAAAATGTATAGCGGTAAAGAACATAGTAGAATTAATCTAATTATGGAATGTATGAGGTGGTGAATCATTTTAGTAATCAAACATGGTGATTACTAAAACCATAGATATTAAGCATTATATTTAACATTCTCCCCCTTAACCCTTTATGTAGTAACACCTAACATTTGTTTCATATATATATATATATATATATATATATATATATATATTGATAATGTATTAATAAACAAATCAACAAGTTGATTACCAATTTTATAAAACTTTTGTTCAATGTGACCTTCTAACACAATATTTCTAATAAAGTGATATCTAATATTAATATGATTAGTTTGATTGTGGATGCATTAAATGATAGGCCTTAAATAGAAAATTTCCATGACTATCTTGAGTGTTGAGAGTTTACTTGTAATGGTCATGGTAAGGCATGCTATGCAATGCTTACAATCAACCCCATAAGTAAGTGAAGTTATGATAAACATATTTTGATTATAATATTTTTTGTATTATGTCATTTCATTTATTTTTTTTAAGAGGAAAAAATGTATAATAAATCTAAATAAATAAGAAAAGACTCGTAAAACACATTTTTTATTCATTGATTAAAATTGTCATTCTAATATAAGAACAGTTTTATTTATAGACTTAATACTCAAAATAGGAAGCTTTTGAAACAAAGTGTAGTGGTGAAAAACAAAGTGGAAGTAATTTAATTTTGAAATGTATGAGGTAGTGGTTACTAAAATCTTGGACATGGTGATTCTTGAAATCTTGGATGTTAAGCATTATCTTTATCATCCTCACCCATGATGCTTAATGTAGTAATACCTAATATTTATCTTATCCATATAAAATTTCCTTTGGTAAACAAATTATCAATATGATTATTGATTTCGTAAAACTTTAGTTCAATCTAACCTTCTACCATAATATTTCTAATAAATTGATGATTGATATCAATATGCTTAGTAAGACTATGTAAGACTAAATTCTTTACTATGGTAGTTGTGGATTTATTGTTACAATAAATAATTATTGTCACATTTTGTTCATGCCTCAAATATGTTAAAATCCTCCTTCGACCAAATTGTATGAAAGGAAGCTAATGGCATTGTAATATATTATGCTATTCCTTATGATAGTGAAATAGTGAAATAGTTGATTGCTTCTTTTAATCTAAATAAATTATAACTGATCCCAAGTTGAATACATATCTTGAAGTATTTTTGTCAACCATCAATGGATCCTCCCAATTCACTATATATATATATATATATATCCAACCAATCCCAAGTTATCAATTAATGTATACAAAATACCAAAGTTATTTGTACCATGAGCATATCTAAGTATTCTTTTTTCTACACAAAAATGAATGTCACTTGAATCTTGCATAAATTTTGAAATCAAATTTACAAAATACATGATGTTAGATCTAGGAGCAATACGATACATAAGATTGTAAAATAAACTCCTATATAGTGTAGCATCTATATTTTTACTACCATCATTCTTTACTAACTTCACATTCACATTCAAGGGTGTGTTCATTGGCTTGCAAATTTTCATTCTAAAGTTATCAAGTAAATTAATTGCATACTTTTCTTGTGAGATAAAACTGTCATCATTTAATTTTTTTACTTGTAAGTTAAGAAAGTAATGCATCAAACCCAAATCTATCATTTTAATTTTAATTTTTTTGTGGTAGTTTTGAATTCCTCTATTAACACTTTTCTAGTGCCAGTGTAAATTAAGTCATCAACATATAAGTAGACAATAAGTAAATCATTAGTACCTCTAGATTTTACATAGAGTGTGGGTCCATTTTCACTATTGTTGAAACCATTTTTTTGAAAATATCCATCTACTATATGATACAAGGATCTTAGTACTTTTTTAAGTTCATAAATAGCTTTATTCAACCTATAAAACTTTTGTTGTTGTTTTTTAGCTTTATAACTATGTGGTTGATATACAAATACTTCTTCATCCAAGAAATCATTGAAAAATACTAATTTAAAATTAATATACTAACTACTTAAATTGTGTTGCCAATGCTCAAATAATTATTATGGTATCCAATATCACAAATGGAGCATAATTTTTATTGTAATCTATACTTGGTTGTTGTGAGAAGACTTTAGCTACTAATATTACTTTACAACTTGCAATGGATCCATCAACTTTATATGTTGTTTTGTAGACCCACTTTAGTCCAATGAAATCCTTTTCTAGTGGAGAATCTACTAATTTGTATGTTTCATTCCTTTTTATGGTAGAAATATCCTCATTCATAGTTTTACCAGACTCCATGCTACATTGGCTCTTCAAAATATCTTGGTTCTACTTGAATATGAGATAATAAAGTAAAAATAACTATTGAATTAAAACTAGTAGTTCCTTCGTAAATTTATTTAATATTTTTTACCTTTGTTGGAGGAGGACTTCAACTAGAAAGAGGACTCAATAAAAAATATGTTAACCTTAATGAATGAGTGGCAATAGAACTTGAGTTGTTGCTTGGGCTAGTGGAATAAGATGAAGCATCTTGTTTCATATCCATAATTATTGGTTTTCTTGTTGTAAATGTTTGTTCCATTGCAATACTTCAATTTTACCAAAACATATATCATTATAGATTGTTAGCTTCTCTATCATTGGATTATAAAACTTGTAACCCTTTGTGTCCTCGTTATAGAAAATAAAAATGCATTTTCACTTTTATCATGGAGATGTCTTTTTATATGAGCACAAGGAATGAAACCAAACACCTTAAGATGAATCACTCTAGGCTTTCTTCTACTTCATGCCTCATAA
Organism: Wollemia nobilis; assembly: GCA_028583015.1. NCBI lineage: Eukaryota > Viridiplantae > Streptophyta > Pinopsida > Araucariales > Araucariaceae > Wollemia > Wollemia nobilis. The sequence continues at coordinate 839,984 of JAQPPZ010002738.1, read as the reverse complement.
TAAGTCATATTTATATTTATTGTTGAGAATTTATTTAGAAAACAAACAGATGTGGTTGTTGCTTCAAAACAAAAGGTATTTGGAAGATGATTGGCCTTAAGAATGCTTCTTGTCATCTTTACAATTGTACAATTCTTATGTTTAGCTACTCCATTTTGATAAGGGATATAACTAGTATTTAGTTGCCTTTGATTAGCATACTTTTTGTAAAAATATTGAAATTAATTAGACATAAATTTTCCCCCTATATTTGTATGTAGAGTCATGAAGAGACAACCACATTGCTTTTAAATATTAGCTTTAAATTGTTGAAAGATAGAAATATCTTCTAACTTTTCTTTGATGAAATATACCCAAGTTATTATACAATAGTCATAAAAAATAATAATAAAATGTATTTCTCTTATTGAGTGATAAGATCTACATTGTACCATAGATATTAGCATGCTCTAATTCAAGTGGCACCTTTTTCCTCAATGTTTTCCTACTAGAAAGGAATCTTGATGTTGATTACCAAAAGTATAACCTTTAAAAACTTGATCATATTGTTCAATATATGGTGATCCTTTTAATATTTGATTCTAATATAGTATTTTTAGCTCTTGTCATGTGTCATAACCAAGATTCATAATTTAGGATGGCTTTTAGAGCTTTAGTTTCTTCATATTCAAGTGTAAGATGAAAATTTTGTTTTATAGCATACTAACTTTTATTACAATATAATTACTACAATATTTATCATAGATAACAAATTAATGATTTTCAAAAATTGTATAATATCTCTTTTTAATAAAGTTTCCTATACTCAACAAATTTGGATTTAATGTAGGCACATATAAAAAATTATGGATAAACTTATCTCACCTTGTTTTGTCTTAACTACAATGGTGCTCTTGCCAAAGATTTTAACTTCCTTTTCATCTCCAAGTCATAATTGAGCTTTGATAGGTTCATCCATATTTACAATGATGTTTTTGTTGCCTATCATATGGCTATTGCAACTGCTATAAAAAATCCATACATATTTAGAGATTTCATTTATAATATCACAACCAAAAAATAAACTACTTTGTTATTCCTTTTATTCAAAAAAATTAACATGTTGCTGATGTTTTTCCTAATAATCATATTCGTAATGACTAAATTCTTTGCAATAATAACATTGGTCTTTTGATTTGTCATGGTTTTTATTTGGTTCTCCTTGCACATCCTCTTCATCTATTTTTTTCCTTATAATATGATTCTTCATATCCTTTTTTGTTATTCTTTGAAACATTTTTTTTTTTTTAAATCTTGTTCAACAAATTTTCTAATTGATCTATTCATCCTCTAGTAATTATTTTTAAGAGATCCCATAATATCATTTACTAATAGCATAGTCAAATCCTTATATTCTTTAATAGCAACCATAATAATATCAAAAGGTGTAGGGAGGCTTCTCAAAAAAAAATCTACTATATTTAGATGTATTAAAATTTCTTTTGATTTACTAAGTCCATCACGTGAGTACAAAAATTCAACGTATTTCATAAAAATATTTTCAATATCTCTTCTAAGAATTTTTTTTCGTAAGTAAGAGACTTTTATAATTAACATCGGGTTTTAACTTGTTGACCCAAAACCATTTTACAAAATAGGTTCCACCGACCAAATGGACAAAGGCCAAGCCCTACAAGTTTAATATGAAAAAAAGAAGGGTCAAGACCTACTCTTCCATCTAAATACAACCAAAATAAACTATGGAAGCCTAATATTGTAGCCATCAGAAAAGAAAGACTCAAAATAAAAACAACAATGAGAAAAACTAAACATGCAAGAACCATGCAGGGTCGCTTGTGCCCATACAAAAAATAGCATAATATAGTCAAATAAACATCCCATAGAATGGAAATCCAGGAGGCCAACCAGACAGTCTTCCTTGTAGTCCTCATATGACTCCTTATCATCCTCATACTTAGATTCCTTCGTGCCATCAACTTTAGATCAGACAGACTTTTTAACTGGTTGATAATATTACATGTTGATGAAATCGTCATCTTCTTCAATACTGTTATAGTGGGTTCCGGTACCCCATATCTTCTAAGAATTTTAATAAAATGACAATTATAAAATGTGGTTTTTTTTAATTTATTTATTTTTATAAAAAATATTATATTAATTAAAATTTTGGGAGAACCTTCCCAATGTCACTATCTTGGGGTGTGTTAGTGTCAATGTCCCTCTCATCTTATTTGGGTGGTAGATTGGAGTCTATTCCCTTATACTTTAGAGTGGGTTTGGTTTTGATGTGATGACTTGGATAGGGTGGACTTTCATGCTTGTGATTAGGTGTTGGTGTTTGAACCTAGTCACATTCTTTCTTTGTGTTGGGGAACATGGATCTTTGTAAATTATTTTATTCTTAGCAGTGTCATGATGCTCCTCGAGTTCCAAAGAGGCCCACATCAATGAATCTTGTGATAGTTAGCTATTTGGTTCATGCTGAGGTTGGAAACTTTCATTTTCTTTCATGGCATCGATGGAGTAATAAGCTCTTATTTCCTGCTAAAGTACTCGGTCTTTTTTATAAGACCAAAGGTCTAGCAATTTTTTAGTATTCTTGGCTAGATTGTTGTCATCAAATTTGATTGGAAAGTCAAGCTCTTTTTTGTGGTTTCGTGTTACTTGGAAATTCTTCAACATCTCGCTAAATTTTATGGCCAGGGAGTCTATGACCCACCTAAGGAGGCATTTTGATTTAAAGGAAGTGTTTTTTGGTTTACAAGGTGCTAAGAGAATGGTACTATTCTTTCATAAGTGTGAGCGGTGGTTTCTTATGGCTCAGAAGTATGTTTAGAAGGATATGATAATTCTTGTGGAGTTAAGAGTTTTGGAGGTAGATGCCAAAGTGAAAAAATCTTGTGTAAATATGGTCTTATAGATTTTATTCAATCCTTCCATGGCCATCATACAGCCCTATCAAGAACATTGGTCCACTCTTAGAGAAAGGGGTGGGTCCAAGCTGAAGGGATTGATTTCATCAACTCGTTGGACCTCATTGGTGAGGTGTATAGGTTACCCATCATTGTAGGTGGTAATAAATATTATATTTGAAATATAAGATATTATTAAGCAATATTTGCTTTAATTAGTCCCTTTGTGGTTGGGAGACTTGGGTCTTCCCCATTGGGCTATGAGATTTTTTTTCATTTTTGGTTTTGCTTGGTTGGTTGCCCCACTTTTGTTATTTTGTCTCGGGTTGCCTCTGTTAGGCTCCTTTTTAAGGATTTGTGTTTTATGTTGAGAAATATCTAGTTGTTGTTTTTCGATCTCTCATATTTGGTAGATTGTTCTCAGTCATCATATATAGCTTGTCACTCTCAAACTATGTGGATTTGGCTAAAAATATGACCAATGCAAAAAGTGTTTCCCTAGTGTATAGAGCATTCGCTCAATGTGCAATCAATTCTTGCAAACGAGTCATTAATTTTCCATAGAAAACAATGGTCAACGTGCTAGAATTTAACTCTAAATTTTTAAAAATTATTATTGTCAATTAATTTTTAAAATTTCGTAGGACAAAAATTATTTTCTAAAAGTAGTTTTTATTTTATTTAATAATGAAAAATGCATCACCACCAAGTGCCAATTGCTAATGAATCTATTTCACTCTTGAATGCATTAAATTATAAGCCCATGATAGAATATTTTTATATCTTAAGAGATGAGAGTTTGCTTGTAGGGATGAGACATGTTATGCAATGCTTACAATCAACCCCATAATGGCAAAAATATATTAATAATGAGGTTTGTTGTTATATTATATGGTTTTAAATGTTTTTTCTAAGAGAAAAATATATAATAAGTTTGAAGCGATAGGAGAAGACACACATTATTACAACAAAACATATAATTTTTATTCATTGATTAAAATTAACAGTCTAATACAAGAATAATTTTATTTATAAACTTAATATCCAAAATAGGAAGCTTCTTAAAAAAAAGTGTAGCGGTAAAGAACATAGTAGAAGTAATCTAATTATGGAATGTATGAGGTGGTGAATCATTTTAGTAATCAAACATGGTGATTACTAAAACCATAGATATTAAGCATTATATTTAACATTCTCCCCCTTAACCCTTTATGTAGTAACACCTAACATTTGTTTCATATATATATATATATATATTGATAATGTATTAATAAACAAATCAACAAGTTGATTACCAATTTTATAAAACTTTTGTTCAATGTGACCTTCTAACACAATCTTTCTAATAAAGTGATATCTAATATTAATATGATTAGTTTGATTGTGGATGCATTAAATGATAGGCCTTAAATAGAAAATTTCCATGACTATCTTGAGTGTTGAGAGTTTACTTGTAATGGTCATGGTAAGGCATGCTATGCAATGCTTACAATCAACCCCATAAGTAAGTGAAGTTATGATAAACATATTTTGATTATAATATTTTTTGTATTATGTCATTTCATTTATTTTTTTTAAGAGGAAAAAATGTATAATAAATCTAAATAAATAAGAAAAGACTCGTAAAACACATTTTTTATTCATTGATTAAAATTGTCATTCTAATATAAGAACAATTTTATTTATAGACTTAATACTCAAAATAGGAAGCTTTTGAAACAAAGTGTAGTGGTGAAAAACAAAGTGGAAGTAATTTAATTTTGAAATGTATGAGGTAGTGGTTACTAAAATCTTGGACATGGTGATTCTTGAAATCTTGGATGTTAAGCATTATCTTTATCATCCTCACCCATGATGATTAATGTAGTAATACCTAATATTTATCTTATCCATATAAAATTTCCTTTGGTAAACAAATTATCAATATGATTATTGATTTCGTAAAACTTTAGTTCAATCTAACCTTCTACCATAATATTTCTAATAAATTGATGATTGATATCAATATGCTTAGTAAGACTATGTAAGACTAAATTCTTTACTATGGTAGTTGTGGATTTATTGTTACAATAAATAATTATTGTCACATTTTGTTCATGCCTCAAATATGTTAAAATCCTCCTTCGACCAAATTGTATGAAAGGAAGCTAATGGCATTGTAATATATTATGCTTTTCCTTATGATAGTGAAATAGTTGATTGTTTATTTTAATCTAAAGAAATTATACCTGATCCCAAGTTGAATACATATCTTGAAGTATTTTTGTCAACCATCAATGGATCCTCCCAATTCACTATATATATATCCAACCAATCCCAAGTTATCAATTAATGTATACAAAATACCAAAGTTATTTGTACCATGAGCATATCTAAGTATTCTTTTTTCTACACAAAAATGAATGTCACTTGAATCTTGCATAAATTTTGAAATCAAATTTACAACATACATGATGTTAGATCTAGGAGCAATACGATACATAAGATTGTAAAATAAACTCCTATATAGTGTAGCATCTATCTTTTTACTACCATCATTCTTTACTAACTTCACATTCACATTCAAGGGTGTGTTCATTGGCTTGCAAATTTTCATTCTAAAGTTATCAAGTAAATTAATTGCATACTTTTCTTGTGAGATAAAACTGTCATCATTTAATTTTTTTACTTGTAAGTTAAGAAAGTAATGCATCAAACCCAAATCTATCATTTATTTTTATTTTTATTTTTTGTGGTAGTTTTGAATTCCTCTATTAACACTTTTCTAGTGCCAGTGTAAATTAAGTCATCAACATATAAGTAGACAATAAGTAAATCATTAGTACCTCTAGATTTTACATAGAGTGTGGGTCCATTTTCACTCTTGTTGAAACCATTTTTTTGAAAATATCCATCTACTATATTATACAAGGATCTTAGTACTTGTTTAAGTTCATAAATAGCTTTATTCAACCTATAAAACTTTTGTTGTTGTTTTTTAGCTTTATAACTGTGTGGTTGATATACAAATACTTCTTCATCCAAGAAATCATTGAAAAATACTAATTTAAAATTAATATACCAACTGCTTAAATTGTGTTGCCAATGCTCAAATAATTATTATGGTATCCAATCTCACAAATGGAGCATAATTTTGATTGTAATCTATACTTGGTTGTTTTGAGAAGACTTTATCTACTAATATTACTTTACAACTTGCAATGGATCCATCAACTTTATATTTTGTTTTGTAGACCCACTTTAGTCCAATGAAATCCTTTTCTAGTGGAGAATCTACTAATTTGTATGTTTCATTCCTTTTTATGGTAGAAATATCCTCATTCATAGTTTTACCAGACTCCATGCTTCATTTCCTCTTCAAAATATCTTGGTTCTACTTGAATATGAGATAATAAAGTAAAAATAACTATTGAATTAAAACTAGTAGTTCCTTCATAAATTTATTTAATATTTTTTACCTTTGTTGGAGGAGGAATTCAACTAGAAAGAGGACTCAATAAAAGATATGTTAACCTTAATGAAGGAGTGGCAATAGAACTTGAGTTGTTGCTTGGGCTAGTGGAATAAGATGAAGCATCTTGTTTCATGTCCATAATTATTGGTTTTCTTGCTGTAAATGTTTGTTCCATTGCAATACTTCAATTTTACCAAAACATATATCATTATAGATTGTTAGCTTCTCTATCATTGGATTATAAAGCTTGTAACCCTTTGTCTCCTCGTTATAAAAAATAAAAATGCATTTTCACTTTTATCATCGAGATGTCTTTTTATATGAGCACAAGGAATGAAACCAAACACCTTAAGATGAATCACTCTAGGCTTTCTTCTACTTCATGCCTCATAATAAGTCATAGTTATATTTATTTTTGAGCATTTATTTAGCAAACAAACATATGTGGTTGTTGCTTCATAACAAAAGGTATTTGGAAGATGATTGGCCTTAAGCATGCTTCTTGTCATCTTTACAATTGTACAATTCTTATGTTTAGCTACTCCATTTTGATAAGGGATATAACTAGTATTTAGTTGCCTTTGATTAGCATACCTTTTGTAAAAATATTGAAATTAATTAGACATAAATTTTCCCCCTATATTTGTATGTAGATGAAGAGACAACCACATTGCTTTTAAATATTAGCTTTAAATTGTTGAAAGATAGAAATATCTTCTAACTTTTCTTTGATGAAATATACCCAAGTTATTATACAATAGTCATCAAAAATAATAATAAAGTAATGCATCAAACCCAAATCTATCATTTTTTTTTATTTTTATTTTTTGTGGTAGTTTTGAATTCCTCTATTAACACTTTTCTAGTGTCAGTGTAAATTAAGTCATCAACATATAAGTAGACAATAAGTAAATCATTAGTACCTCTAGATTTTACATAGAGTGTGGGTCCATTTTCACTCTTGTTGAAACCATTTTTTTGAAAATATCCATCTACTATATTATACAAGGATCTTAGTACTTGTTTAAGTTCATAAATAGCTTTATTCAACCTATAAAACTTTTGTTGTTGTTTTTTAGCTTTATAACTGTGTGGTTGATATACAAATACTTCTTCATCCAAGAAATCATTGAAAAATACTAATTTAAAATTAATATACCAACTGCTTAAATTGTGTTGCCAATGCTCAAATAATTATTATGGTATCCAATCTCACAAATGGAGCATAATTTTGATTGTAATCTATACTTGGTTGTTTTGAGAAGACTTTATCTACTAATATTACTTTACAACTTGCAATGGATCCATCAACTTTATATGTTGTTTTGTAGACCCACTTTAGTCCAATGACATCCTTTTCTAGTGGAGAATCTACTAATTTGTATGTTTCATTCCTTTTTATGGTAGAAATATCCTCATTCATAGTTTTACCAGACTCCATGCTTCATTTCCTCTTCAAAATATCTTGGTTCTACTTGAATATGAGATAATAAAGTAAAAATAACTATTGAATTAAAACTAGTAGTTCCTTCATAAATTTATTTAATATTTTTTACCTTTGTTGGAGGAGGAATTCAACTAGAAAGAGGACTCAATAAAAGATATGTTAACCTTAATGAAGGAGTGGCAATAGAACTTGAGTTGTTGCTTGGGCTAGTGGAATAAGATGAAGCATCTTGTTTCATGTCCATAATTATTGGTTTTCTTGCTGTAAATGTTTGTTCCATTGCAATACTTCAATTTTACCAAAACATATATCATTATAGATTGTTAGCTTCTCTATCATTGGATTATAAAGCTTGTAACCCTTTGTCTCCTCGTTATAAAAAATAAAAATGCATTTTCACTTTTATCATCGAGATGTCTTTTTATATGAGCACAAGGAATGAAACCAAACACCTTAAGATGAATCACTCTAGGCTTTCTTCTACTTCATGCCTCATAATAAGTCATAGTTATATTTATTTTTGAGCATTTATTTAGCAAACAAACATATGTGGTTGTTGCTTCATAACAAAAGGTATTTGGAAGATGATTGGCCTTAAGCATGCTTCTTGTCATCTTTACAATTGTACAATTCTTATGTTTAGCTACTCCATTTTGATAAGGGATATAACTAGTATTTAGTTGCCTTTGATTAGCATACCTTTTGTAAAAATATTGAAATTAATTAGACATAAATTTTCCCCCTATATTTGTATGTAGATGAAGAGACAACCACATTGCTTTTAAATATTAGCTTTAAATTGTTGAAAGATAGAAATATCTTCTAACTTTTCTTTGATGAAATATACCCAAGTTATTATACAATAGTCATCAAAAATAATAATAAAATGTATTGCTCTTATTGAGTGATAAGATCTACATTGTACCATAGATATTAGCATGCACTAATTCAAGTGGCACCTTTTTCCTCCATGTTTTTCCTACTAGAAATGAATCTTGATGTTGATTACCAAAAGTATAACATTTAAAAACTTGATCATATTGTTCAATATATTGTGATCCTTTTAATATTTGATTCTAATATAGTATTTTTAGCTCTTGTCATGTGTCATAACCAAGATTCATAATTTAGGATGGCTTTTAGAGCTTTAGTTTCTTCATATTCAAGTGTAAGATGAAAATTTTGTTTTATAGCATACTAACTTTTATTACAATCTAATTACTACAATATTTATCATAGATAACAAATTAATGATTTTCAAAAATTGTATAATATCTCTTTTTAATAAAGTTTCCTATACTCAACAAATTTGGATTTAATGTAGGCACATATAAAAAATTATGGATAAACTTATCTCACCTTGTTTTGTATTAACTACAATGGTGCTCTTGCCCAAGATTTTAACTTCCTTTTCATCTCCAAGTCATAATTGAGATTTGATAGGTTCATCCATATTTACAATGATGTTTTTGTTGCCTATCATATGGCTATTGCAACTGCTATAAAAAATCCATACATATTTAGAGATTTCATTTATAATATCACAACCAAAAAATAAACTACTTTGTTATTCCTTTTATTCAAAAAAATTAACATGTTGCTGATGTTTTTCCTAATAATCATATTCGTAATGACTAAATTCTTTGCAATAATAACATTGGTCTTTTGATTTGTCATGGTTTTTATTTGGTTCTCCTTGCACATCCTCTTCATCTATTTATTTCCTTATAATATGATTCTTCATATCCTTTTTTGTTATTCTTTGAAACATTTTTTTTTTTTTTAAATCTTGTTCAACAAATTTTCTAATTGATCTATTCATCCTCTAGTAATTATTTTTAAGAGATCCCATAATATCATTTACTAATAGCATAGTCAAATCCTTATATTCTTTAATAGCAACCATAATAATATCAAAAGGTGTAGGGAGGCTTCTCAAAAAAAAATCTACAATATTTAGATGTATTAAAATTTCTTTTGATTTACTAAGTCCATCACGTGAGTACAAAAATTCAACGTATTTCATAAAAATATTTTCAATATCTCTTCTAAGAATTTTTTTTCGTAAGTAAGATACTTTTATAATTAACACCGGGTTTTAACTTGTTGACCCAAAACCATTTTACAAAATAGGTTCCACCGACCAAATGGACAAAGGCCAAGCCCTACAAGTTTAATATGACAAAAAGAAGGGTCAAGACCTACTCTTCCATCTAAATACAACCAAAATAAACTATGGAAGCCTAATATTGTAGCCATCAGAAAAGAAAGACTCAAAATAAAAACAACAATGAGAAAAACTAAACATGCAAGAACCATGCAGGGTCGCTTGTGCCCATACAAAAAATAGCATAATATAGTCAAATAAACATCCCATAGAATGGACATCCAGGAGGCCAACCAGACAGTCTTCCTTGTAGTCCTCATATGACTCCTTATCATCCTCATACTTAGATTCCTCCTTGCCCTCAACTTTAGATCAGACAGACTTTTTAACTGGTTGATAATATTACATGTTGATGAAATCGTCATCTTCTTCAATACTGTTATAGTGGGTTCCGGTACCCCATCTCTTCTAAGAATTTTAATAAAATGACAATTATAAAATGTGGTTTTTTTTAATTTATTTATTTTTATAAAAAATATTATATTAATTAAAATTTTGGGAGAACCTTCCCAATGTCACTATCTTGGGGTGTGTTAGTGTCAATGTCCCTCTCGTCTTATTTGGGTGGTAGATTGGAGTCTATTCCCTTATACTTTAGAGTGGGTTTGGTTTTGATGTGATGACTTGGATAGGGTGGACTTTCATGCTTGTGATTAGGTGTTGGTGTTTGAACCTAGTCACATTCTTTCTTTGTGTTGGGGAACATGGATCTTTGTAAATTATTTTATTCTTAGCAGTGTCATGATGCTCCTCGAGTTCCAAAGAGGCCCACATCAATGAATCTTGTGATAGTTAGCTATTTGGTTCGTGCTGAGGTTGGAAAATTTCATTTTCTTTCATGGCATCGATGGAGTAATAAGCTCTTATTTCCTGCTAAAGTACTCGGTCTTTTTTATAAGACCAAAGGTCTAGCAATTTTTTAGTATTCTTGGCTAGATTGTTGTCATCAAATTTGATTGGAAAGTCAAGCTCTTTTTTGTGGTTTCGTGTTACTTGGAAATTCTTCAACATCTCGCTAAATTTTATGGCCAGGGAGTCTATGACCCACCTAAGGAGGCATTTTGATTTAAAGGAAGTGTTTTTTGGTTTACAAGGTGCTAAGAGAATGGTACTATTCTTTCATAAGTGTGAGCGGTTGTTTCTTATGGCTCAGAAGTATGTTTAGAAGGATATGAGAATTCTTGTGGAGTTAAGAGTTTTGGAGGTAGATGCCAAAGTGAAAAAATCTTTTGTAAATATGGTCTTATAGATTTTATTCAATCCTTCCATGGCCATCATACAGCCCTATCAAGAACATTGGTCCACTCTTAGAGAAAGGGGTGGGTCCAAGCTGAAGGGATTGATTTCATCATCTCGTTGGACCTCATTGGTGAGGTGTATAGGTTACCCATCATTGTAGGTGGTAATAAATATTATATTTGAAATATAAGATATTATTAAGCAATATTTGCTTTAATTAGTCCCTTTGTGGTTGGGAGACTTGGGTCTTCCCCATTGGGCTATGAGATTTTTTTTCATTTTTGGTTTTGCTTGGTTGGTTGCCCCACTTTTGTTATTTTGTCTCGGGTTGCCTCTGTTAGGCTCCTTTTTAAGGATTTGTGTTTTATGTTGAGAAATATCTAGTTGTTGTTTTTTGATCTCTCATATTTGGTAGATTGTTCTCAGTCATCATATATAGCTTGTCACTCTCAAACTATGTGGATTTGGCTAAAAATATGACCAATGCAAAAAGTGTTTCCCTAGTGTATAGAGCATTCGCTCAATGTGCAATCAATTCTTGCAAACGAGTCATTAATTTTCCATAGAAAACAATGGTCAAAGTGCTAGAATTTAACTCTAAATTTTTAAAAATTATTATTGTCAATTAATTTTTAAAATTTCGTAGGACAAAAATTATTTTCTAAAAGTAGTTTTTATTTTATTTAATAATGAAAAATGCATCACCACCAAGTGCCAATTGCTAATGAATCTATTTCACTCTTGAATGCATTAAATTATAAGCCCATGATAGAATATTTTTATATCTTAAGAGATGAGAGTTTCCTTGTAGGGATGAGACATGTTATGCAATGCTTACAATCAACCCCATAATGGCAAAAATATATTAATAATGAGGTTTGTTGTTATATTATATGGTTTTAAGTGTTTTTTCTAAGAGAAAAATATATAATAAGTTTGAAGCGATAGGAGAAGACACAAATTATTACAACAAAACATATAATTTTTATTCATTGATTAAAATTAACAGTCTAATACAAGAATAATTTTATTTATAAACTTAATATCCAAAATAGGAAGCTTCTTAAAAAAAAGTGTAGCGGTAAAGAACATAGTAGAAGTAATCTAATTATGGAATGTATGAGGTGGTGAATCATTTTAGTAATCAAACATGGTGATTACTAAAACCATAGATATTAAGCATTATATTTAACATTCTCCCCCTTAACCCTTTATGTAGTAACACCTAACATTTGTTTCATATATATATATATATATATATATATATTGATAATGTATTAATAAACAAATCAACAAGTTGATTACCAATTTTATAAAACTTTTGTTCAATGTGACCTTCTAACACAATCTTTCTAATAAAGTGATATCTAATATTAATATGATTAGTTTGATTGTGGATGCATTAAATGATAGGCCTTAAATAGAAAATTTCCATGACTATCTTGAGTGTTGAGAGTTTACTTGTAATGGTCATGGTAAGGCATGCTATGCAATGCTTACAATCAACCCCATAAGTAAGTGAAGTTATGATAAACATATTTTGATTATAATATTTTTTGTATTATGTCATTTCATTTATTTTTTTTAAGAGGAAAAAATGTATAATAAATCTAAATAAATAAGAAAAGACTCGTAAAACACATTTTTTATTCATTGATTAAAATTGTCATTCTAATATAAGAACAATTTTATTTATAGACTTAATACTCAAAATAGGAAGCTTTTGAAACAAAGTGTAGTGGTGAAAAACAAAGTGGAAGTAATTTAATTTTGAAATGTATGAGGTAGTGGTTACTAAAATCTTGGACATGGTGATTCTTGAAATCTTGGATGTTAAGCATTATCTTTATCATCCTCACCCATGATGCTTAATGTAGTAATACCTAATATTTATCTTATCCATATAAAATTTCCTTTGGTAAACAAATTATCAATATGATTATTGATTTCGTAAAACTTTAGTTCAATCTAACCTTCTACCATAATATTTCTAATAAATTGATGATTGATATCAATATGCTTAGTAAGACTATGTAAGACTAAATTCTTTACTATGGTAGTTGTGGATTTATTGTTACAATAAATAATTATTGTCACATTTTGTTCATGCCTCAAATATGTTAAAATCCTCCTTCGACCAAATTGTATGAAAGGAAGCTAATGGCATTGTAATATATTATGCTTTTCCTTATGATAGTGAAATAGTTGATTGTTTATTTTAATCTAAAGAAATTATACCTGATCCCAAGTTGAATACATATCTTGAAGTATTTTTGTCAACCATCAATGGATCCTCCCAATTCACTATATATATATCCAACCAATCCCAAGTTATCAATTAATGTATACAAAATACCAAAGTTATTTGTACCATGAGCATATCTAAGTATTCTTTTTTCTACACAAAAATGAATGTCACTTGAATCTTGCATAAATTTTGAAATCAAATTTACAACATACATGATGTTAGATCTAGGAGCAATACGATACATAAGATTGTAAAATAAACTCCTATATAGTGTAGCATCTATCTTTTTACTACCATCATTCTTTACTAACTTCACATTCACATTCAAGGGTGTGTTCATTGGCTTGCAAATTTTCATTCTAAAGTTATCAAGTAAATTAATTGCATACTTTTCTTGTGAGATAAAACTGTCATCATTTAATTTTTTTACTTGTAAGTTAAGAAAGTAATGCATCAAACCCAAATCTATCATTTTTTTTTATTTTTATTTTTTGTGGTAGTTTTGAATTCCTCTATTAACACTTTTCTAGTGCCAGTGTAAATTAAGTCATCAACATATAAGTAGACAATAAGTAAATCATTAGTACCTCTAGATTTTACATAGAGTGTGGGTCCATTTTCACTCTTGTTGAAACCATTTTTTTGAAAATATCCATCTACTATATTATACAAGGATCTTAGTACTTGTTTAAGTTCATAAATAGCTTTATTCAACCTGTAAAACTTTTGTTGTTGTTTTTTAGCTTTATAACTGTGTGGTTGATATACAAATACTTCTTCATCCAAGAAATCATTGAAAAATACTAATTTAAAATTAATATACCAACTGCTTAAATTGTGTTGCCAATGCTCAAATAATTATTATGGTATCCAATCTCACAAATGGAGCATAATTTTGATTGTAATCTATACTTGGTTGTTTTGAGAAGACTTTATCTACTAATATTACTTTACAACTTGCAATGGATCCATCAACTTTATATGTTGTTTTGTAGACCCACTTTAGTCCAATGAAATCCTTTTCTAGTGGAGAATCTACTAATTTGTATGTTTCATTCCTTTTTATGGTAGAAATATCCTCATTCATAGTTTTACCAGACTCCATGCTTCATTTCCTCTTCAAAATATCTTGGTTCTACTTGAATATGAGATAATAAAGTAAAAATAACTATTGAATTAAAACTAGTAGTTCCTTCATAAATTTATTTAATATTTTTTACCTTTGTTGGAGGAGGAATTCAACTAGAAAGAGGACTCAATAAAAGATATGTTAACCTTAATGAAGGAGTGGCAATAGAACTTGAGTTGTTGCTTGGGCTAGTGGAATAAAATGAAGCATCTTGTTTCATGTCCATAATTATTGGTTTTCTTGCTGTAAATGTTTGTTCCATTGGAATACTTCAATTTTACCAAAACATATATCATTATAGATTGTTAGCTTCTCTATCATTGGATTATAAAACTTGTAACCCTTTGTCTCCTCGTTATAGAAAATAAAAATGCATTTTCACTTTTATCATCGAGATGTCTTTTTATATGAGCACAAGGAATGAAACCAAACACCTTAAGATGAATCACTCTAGGCTTTCTTCTACTTCATGCCTCATAATAAGTCATAGTTATATTTATTTTTGAGCATTTATTTAGCAAACAAACATATGTGGTTGTTGCTTCATAACAAAAGGTATTTGGAAGATGATTGGCCTTAAGCATGCTTCTTGTCATCTTTACAATTGTACAATTCTTATGTTTAGCTACTCCATTTTGATAAGGGATATAACTAGTATTTAGTTGCCTTTGATTAGCATACCTTTTGTAAAAATATTGAAATTAATTAGACATAAATTTTCCCCCTATATTTGTATGTAGATGAAGAGACAACCACATTGCTTTTAAATATTAGCTTTAAATTGTTGAAAGATAGAAATATCTTCTAACTTTTCTTTGATGAAATATACCCAAGTTATTATACAATAGTCATCAAAAATAATAATAAAATGTATTGCTCTTATTGAGTGATAAGATCTACATTGTACCATAGATATTAGCATGCACTAATTCAAGTGGCACCTTTTTCCTCCATGTTTTTCCTACTAGAAATGAATCTTGATGTTGATTACCAAAAGTATAACATTTAAAAACTTGATCATATTGTTCAATATATTGTGATCCTTTTAATATTTGATTCTAATATAGTATTTTTAGCTCTTGTCATGTGTCATAACCAAGATTCATAATTTAGGATGGCTTTTAGAGCTTTAGTTTCTTCATATTCAAGTGTAAGATGAAAATTTTGTTTTATAGCATACTAACTTTTATTACAATCTAATTACTACAATATTTATCATAGATAACAAATTAATGATTTTCAAAAATTGTATAATATCTCTTTTTAATAAAGTTTCCTATACTCAACAAATTTGGATTTAATGTAGGCACATATAAAAAATTATGGATAAACTTATCTCACCTTGTTTTGTCTTAACTACAATGGTGCCCTTGCCCAAGATTTTAACTTCCTTTTCATCTCCAAGTCATAATTGAGATTTGATAGGTTCATCCATATTTACAATGATGTTTTTGTTGCCTATCATATGGCTATTGCAACTGCTATCAAAAATCCATACATATTTAGAGATTTCATTTATAATAGCACAACCAAAAAATAAACTACTTTGTTATTCCTTTTATTCAAAAAAATTAACATGTTGTTGATGTTTTTCCCAATAATCATATTCGTAATGACTAAATTATTTGCAATAATAACATTGGTCTTTTGATTTGTCATGGTTTTTATTTGGTTATCCTTGCACATCGTCTTCATCTATTTTTTTCCTTATAATATGATTCTTCATATCCTTTTTTG
The DNA here is from genome assembly GCA_028583015.1 of Wollemia nobilis. Lineage (NCBI taxonomy): Eukaryota > Viridiplantae > Streptophyta > Pinopsida > Araucariales > Araucariaceae > Wollemia > Wollemia nobilis. Next base: position 823,651 of record JAQPPZ010002738.1, on the reverse strand, counting down.
TTATTCTTTGAAACATTTTTTTTTTTTTAAATCTTGTTCAACAAATTTTCTAATTGATCTATTCATCCTCTAGTAATTATTTTTAAGAGATCCCATAATATCATTTACTAATAGCATAGTCAAATCCTTATATTCTTTAATAGCAACCATAATAATATCAAAAGGTGTAGGGAGGCTTCTCAAAAAAAATTCTACAATATTTAGATGTATTAAAATTTCTTTTGATTTACTAATTCTATCACATGAGTACAAAAATTCAACGTATTTCATAAAAATATTTTCAATATCTCTTCTAAGAATTTTTTTTCGTAAGTAAGAGACTTTTATAATTAACACCGGGTTTTAACTGGTTGACCCAAAACCATTTTACAAAATAGGTTCCATCGACCAAATGGACAAAGGCCAAGCCCTACAAGTTTAATCTGACAAAAAGAAGGGTCAAGACCTACTCTTCCATCTAAAGAAAACAAAAATAAACTATGGAAGCCTAATATTGTAGCCATCAGAAAAGAAAGACTCAAAATAAAAACAACAATGAGAAAAACTAAACATGCAAGAACCATGCAGGGTCGCTTGTGCCCATACAAAAAATAGCATAATATAGTCAAACAAACATCCCATAGAATGGACATCCAGGAGGCCAACCAGACAAGTCTTCCTTGTAGTCCTCATCTGACTCCTTATCATCCTCATACTTAGATTCCTCCTTGCCATAAACTTTAGATCAGACAGACTTTTTAACTAGTTGATAATATTAGAGGCTGATGAAATCGTCATCTTCTTCAATACTATTACAGTGGGTTCCGGTACCCCATATCTTCTAAGAATTTTAATAAAATGACAATTATAAAATGTGGTTTTTTTTAATTTATTTATTTTTATAAAAAGTATTATATTAATTAAAATTTTGGGAGAACCTTCCCAACGTCACTATCTTGGGGTGTGTTAGTGTCAATGTCCCTCTCGTCTTATTTGGGTGGTAGACTGGAGTCTATTCCCTTATACTTTAGAGTGAGTTTGGTTTTGATGTGATGACTTGGATAGGGTGGACTTTCATGCTTGTTATTAGGTGTTGGTGTTTGAACCTAGTCACATTCTTTCTTCGTGTTGGGGAACATGGATCTTTGTAAATTATTTTATTCTTGGCAGTGTCATGATGCTCCTCGAGTTCCAAGGAGGCCCACATCAATGAATCTTGTGATAGTTAGTTCTTTGGTTCGTGCTGAGGTTGGAAGCTTTCATTTTATTTCATGGCATCGATGGAGTAATAAGCTCTTATTTCCTGCTAAAGTACTTGATCTTTTTCCTAAGACCAAAGGTATGGAAATTTTTTAGTATTCCTGGCCAGATTGTTGTCATCAAATTTGATTGGAAAGTCAAGCTCTTTTTTGTGGTTTCGTGTTACTTGGCAATTCTTCAACATCTCGCTAAAGTTTATGGCCAGGGAGTCTATGACCCACCTAAGGAGGCATTTTGATTTAAATGAAGTGTTTTTTGGTTTACAAGGTGCTAAGAGAATGGTCCTATTCTTTCGTAAGTGTGAGCAGTGGTTTCTTATGGCTCAGAAGTATGTTCAGAAGGATATGAGAATTCTTTTGGAGTTAAGAGTTTTGGAGGTAGATGCCAAAGTGAAAAAATCTTGTGTAAATATGGTCTTATAGATTTTATTCAATCCTTCCATGGCCATCATAGGGCCCTATCAAGAACCTTGGCCCACTCTTAGAGAAAGGGGTGGGTCCAAGCTGAAGGGATTGATTTCATCATCTTGTTCGACCTCATTGGTGAGGTGTCTAGGTTACCCATCATTGTAGGTGGTAATAAATATTATATTTGAAATATAAGATATTATTAAGCAATATTTGCTTTAATTAGTCCCTTTGTGGTTGGGAGACTTGGGTCTTCCCCATTGGGCTACGAGATTTTTTTTCATTTTTGGTTTTGCTTGGTTGGTTGCCCCACTTTTGTTATTTTGTCTCGGGTTGCCTCTGTTAGGCTCCTTTTTAAGGATTTGTTTTTTATGTTGAGAAATATCTAGTTGTTGTTTTTCGATCTCTCATATTTGGTAGATTGTTCTCAGTCATCATATATAGCTTGTCACTCTCAAGCTATGTGGATTTGGCTAAAAATATGACCAATGCAAAGAGTGTTTCCCTAGTGTATAGAGCATTCTCTCAATGTGCAATCAATTCTTGCAAACGAGTCATTAATTTTCCATAGAAAACAATGGTCAAAGTGCTAGAATTTAACTCTAAATTTTTAAAAATTATTATTGTCAATTAATTTTTAAAATTTAGTAGGCCAAAAATTATTTTCTAAAAGTAGTTTTTATTTTATTTAATAATGAAAAATGCATCACCACCAAGTGACAATTGCTAATGAATCTATTTCACTCTTGAATGCATTAAATTATAAGCCCATGATAGAATATTTTTATATCTTAAGAGCTGAGAGTTTGCTTGTAGGGATGAGACATGTTATGCAATGCTTACAATCAACCCCATAATGGCAAACATATATTAATAATGAGGTTTGTTGTTATATTATATGGTTTTAAGTGGTTTTTCTAAGAGAAACATATATAATAAGTTTGAACCGATAGGAGAAGACACACATTATTACAAGAAAACATATAATTTTTATTCATTGATTAAAATTAACAATCTAATACAAGAATAATTTTATTTATAAACATAATATCCAAAATGGGAAGCTTCTTAAAAAAAAGTATAGCGGTAAAGAACATAGTAGAAGTAATCTAATTATGGAATGTATGAGGTGGTGAATCATTTTAGTAATCAAACATGGTGATTACTAAAACCATAGATATTAAGCATTATATTTAACATTCTCCCCCTTAACCCTTTATGTAGTAACACCTAACATTTGTTTCATATATATATATATATATATATATATATATATATATATATTGATAATGTATTAATAAACAAATCAACAAGTTGATTACCAATTTTATAAAACTTTTGTTCAATGTGACCTTCTAACACAATCTTTCTAATAAAGTGATATCTAATATTAATATGATTAGTTTGATTGTGGATGCATTAAATGATAGGCCTTAAATAGAAAATTTCCATGACTATCTTGAGTGTTGAGAGTTTACTTGTAATGGTCATGGTAAGGCATGCTATGCAATGCTTACAATCAACACCATAAGTAAGTGAAGTTATGATAAACATATTTTGATTATAATATTTTTTGTATTATGTCATTTCATTTATTTTTTTTAAGAGGAAAAAATGTATAATAAATCTAAATAAATAAGAAAAGACTCGTAAAACACATTTTTTATTCATTGATTAAAATTGTCATTCTAATATAAGAACAATTTTATTTATAGACTTAATACTCAAAATAGGAAGCTTTTGAAACAAAGTGTAGTGGTGAAAAACAAAGTGGAAGTAATTTAATTTTGAAATGTATGAGGTAGTGGTTACTAAAATCTTGGACATGGTGATTCTTGAAATCTTGGATGTTAAGCATTATCTTTATCATCCTCACCCATGATGCTTAATGTAGTAATACCTAATATTTATCTTATCCATATAAAATTTCCTTTGGTAAACAAATTATCAATATGATTATTGATTTCGTAAAACTTTAGTTCAATCTAACCTTCTACCATAATATTTCTAATAAATTGATGATTGATATCAATATGCTTAGTAAGACTATGTAAGACTAAATTCTTTACTATGGTAGTTGTGGATTTATTGTTACAATAAATAATTATTGTCACATTTTGTTCATGCCTCAAATATGTTAAAATCCTCCTTCGACCAAATTGTATGAAAGGAAGCTAATGGCATTGTAATATATTATGCTTTTCCTTATGATAGTGAAATAGTTGATTGTTTATTTTAATCTAAAGAAATTATACCTGATCCCAAGTTGAATACATATCTTGAAGTATTTTTGTCAACCATCAATGGATCCTCCCAATTCACTATATATATATCCAACCAATCCCAAGTTATCAATTAATGTATACAAAATACCAAAGTTATTTGTACCATGAGCATATCTAAGTATTCTTTTTTCTACACAAAAATGAATGTCACTTGAATCTTGCATAAATTTTGAAATCAAATTTACAACATACATGATGTTAGATCTAGGAGCAATACGATACATAAGATTGTAAAATAAACTCCTATATAGTGTAGCATCTATCTTTTTACTACCATCATTCTTGACTAACTTCTCATTCACATTCAAGGGTGTGTTCATTGGTTTGCAAATTTTCATTCTAAACTTATCAAGTAAATCAATTGCATACTTTTCTTGTGAGATAAAACTGTCATCATTTAATTTTTTTACTTGTAAGTTAAGAAAGTAATGCATCAAACCCAAATCTATCATTTTAATTTTAATTTTTTTGTGGTAGTTTTGAATTCCTCTATTAACACTTTTCTAGTGCCAGTGTAAATTAAGTCATCAACATATAAGTAGACAATAAGTAAATCATTAGTACCTCTAGATTTTACATACAGTGTGGGTCCATTTTCACTATTGTTGAAACCATTTTTTTGAAAATATCCATCTACTATATGATACAAGGATCTTAGTACTTGTTTAAGTTCATAAATAGCTTTATTCAACCTGTAAAACTTTTGTTGTTGTTTTTTAGCTTTATAACTATGTGGTTGATATACAAATACTTCTTCATCCAAGAAATCATTGAAAAATACTAATTTAAAATTAATATACTAACTACTTAAATTGTGTTGCCAATGCTCAAATAATTATTATGGTATCCAATATCACAAATGGAGCATAATTTTTATTGTAATCTATACTTGGTTGTTGTGAGAAGACTTTAGCTACTAATATTACTTTACAACTTGCAATGGATCCATCAACTTTATATGTTGTTTTGTAGACCCACTTTAGTCCAATGAAATCCTTTTCTAGTGGAGAATCTACTAATTTGTATGTTTCATTCCTTTTTATGGTAGAAATATCCTCATTCATAGTTTTACCAGACTGCATGCTTCATTTCCTCTTCAAAATATCTTGGTTCTACTTGAATATGAGATAATAAAGTAAAAATAACTATTGAATTAAAACTAGTAGTTCCTTCGTAAATTTATTTAATATTTTTTACCTTTGTTGGAGGAGGAATTCAACTAGAAAGAGGACTCAATAAAATATAAGTTAACCTTAATGAAGGAGTGGTAATAGAACTTGAGTTGTTGCTTGGGCTAGTGGAATAAGATGAAGCATCTTGTTTCATATCCATAATTATTGGTTTTCTTGCTGTAAATGTTTGTTCCATTGCAATACTTCAATTTTAGCAAAACATATATCATTATAGATTGTTAGCTTCTCTATCATTGGATTATAAAACTTGTAACCCTTTGTATCCTCGTTATAGAAAATAAAAATGCATTTTCACTTTTATCATCGAGATATCTTTTTATATGAGCACAAGGAATGAAACCAAACACCTTAAGATGAATCACTCTAGGCTTTCTTCTACTTCATGCCTCATAATAAGTCATAGTTATATTTATTGTTGAGCATTTATTTAGCAAACAAACAGATGTGGTTGTTGCTTCAAAACAAAAGGTATTTGGAAGATGATTGGCCTTAAGCATGCTTCTTGTCATATTTACAATTGTACAATTCTTATGTTTAGCTACTCCATTTTGATAAGGGATATAACTAGTATTTAGTTGCCTTTGATTAGCATACCTTTTGTAAAAATATTGAAATTAATTAGACATAAATTTTCCCCCTATATTTGTATGTAGAGTCATGAAGAGACAACCACATTGCTTTTAAATATTAGCTTTAAATTGTTGAAAGATAGAAATATCTTCTAACTTTTCTTTGATGAAATATACCCAAGTTATTATACAATAGTCATCGAAAATAATAATAAAATGTATTGCTATTATTGAGTGATAAGATCTACATTGTACCATAGATATTAGCATGCACTAATTCAAGTGGCACATTTTTCCTCCATGTTTTTCCTACTAGAAAGGAATCTTGATGTTGATTACCAAAAGTATAACCCTTAAAACTTGATCATATTGTTCAATATATGGTGATCCTTTTAATATTTGATTCTAATATAGTATTTTTAGCTTTTGTCATGTGTCATAACCAAGATTCATAATTTAGGATGGCTTTTAGAGCTTTCGTTTCTTCATATTCAAGTGTAAGATGAAAATTTTGTTTTATAGCATACTAAATTTTATTACAATCTAATTACTACAATATTCATCATAGATAACAAATTAATGATTTTCAAAAATTTTATAATATCTCTTTTTAATAAAGTTTCCTATACTCAAAAAATTTGGATTTAATGTAGGCACATATAAAAAGTTATGGATAAACTTATCTCACCTTGTTTTGTCTTAACTACAATGGTGCCCTTGCCCAAGATTTTAACTTCCTTTTCATCTCCAAGTCATAATTGAGCTTTGATAGGTTCATCCATATTTACAATGATGTTTTTGTTGCCTATCATATGGCTATTGCAACTGCTATCAAAAATCCATACATATTTAGAGATTTCATTTATAATATCACAACCAAAAATAAACTACTTTGTTATTCCTTTTATTCAAAAAAATTAACATGTTGTTGATGTTTTTCCCAATAATCATTTTCGTAATGACTAAATTATTTGCAATAATAACGTTGGTCTTTTGATTTGTCATGGTTTTTATTTGGTTCTCCTTGCACATCCTCTTCATCTATTTTTTTCCTTATAATATGATTCTTCATATCCTTTTTTGTTATTCTTTGAAATTTTTTTTTTTTTTTAAATCTTGTTCAACAAATTTTCTAATTGATCTATTCATCCTCTAGTAATTATTTTTAAGAGATCCCATAATATCATTTACTAATAGCATAGTCAAATCCTTATATTCTTTAATAGCAACCATAATAATATCAAAAGGTGTAGGGAGGCTTCTCAAAAAAAATTCTACAATATTTAGATGTATTAAAATTTCTTTTGATTTACTAAGTCCATCACGTGAGTACAAAAATTCAACGTATTTCATAAAAATATTTTTAATATCTCTGAAAGCACGAGATTTCGGGCAAAGGAAACACTAATTGTGATGCATCTAAAATCAAATACGCTTAAGTCCTAGAAATGTAAATTGCATGAAATGAAAGAAACGCATTGGAAGAGACACAAGCAAATGGAGAAAACACAACCCTTTCATTAAAATTTCTTGATCTCAGTTACAAATACGCCTCCTCCATTTTCAGGGGCTAGGAGCGTTAAAAGAATTTGACTACAATCGAGACTTAAGGTTCCTCTTTCCACATGCCCACACTTGAAATGGATGGGCCAAGATGATGCCGTCGCTGATGTCGATGAGTCTTTGACCTCTGCTGCTCCTCCTGCAAACAAAGAAACAACGAAGATGTCAGTAGCACCTGCTGCAAATAAGAAGTGTTTGTTCTCTAAAATTTCCAAAAGATGCATGCAAACATTTGTCTGAAACAGTGAGTAAAATGACTCTAAATGACCTGAAAACCTGACAGAGGACAGAAAACATCACCAGAAGGCCACTGCCACTGAGACAGTCGGCCACTCTACCTTCAACTAGAATTCGTCCCTGGGCAGGACGAATTCTGACTGCAATTCGTCCCTGGGTGGGACGAATTCTTTTGTGTTGGAAAATTCGACCTGATGCTACTCCAATGTTGAATCCCGAGACCTGAAAAACACCTAAAAACAGAGGGGTTATGTAATTGGGGCCATTTTGGGACGACCCAGATGGTTGGATTCTCCCAATTTGGCCTCTATCCTTGGGAATTCAATATCGCCACCTGCAAGTTAGTGAAACAACAAAGCGACACAAAGCATGATAAAATCTGATCAGAATGTTATGAAATTGAAGCTATGAATTCACCAAATAGAATAACACAAAATGCAACATGAACAAGTAATATAGAATGCTTTAGAATAAAACTTAGAAAGTGCGGGGGTGCCCAAGTGGGCCTCCCACCGTTGGCACTTGATTTTGGAGCCAATCCACTAGGGATGGGCCCAAAAACTTCTTAGGATTGGGGGGTCGACAAATTGGTTGATTCAGGAGTCCATATGTTGGATTTGGGTCAGATTCAAGCTTCCAAAATCCACCCAACAACCTCCATTGCAAAAGAGATTGGTGGATGTGAGAAGGTGAATCAAAGGGGATGCAAGTGGGTGTTCAACTCGACAGCACTTCTTTGCTTGAAATCTCCTTCAATATGTTCCTTTTGGGTGAGAAAAGTCCCACATTTTATAGACCCATGGGGTATCTTTTGAGAGGGAAGCACAAATGCCATGTGTTGGTCATAGGTGCCATGTGGTAGTCATGTCTTCCCATGAGGGAGGGGAGTCCTCCATTGACTTGGGCTCTCATAACTGCCCTTGTGACAGTCCTCTAACGGCCTATCTATCCACCCACACACGTGTGCGAGGCAGGAGTCATCAACTGACTGTCCTGGGCTGACACTTGGCACCATTCTTATTTTTGCCCGTTAAACTTGGAATTCATCCCTGGGTGAGACGAATCCTAGTTAGTATTCATCCCTGGGTGAGACGAATAGTGAGCAAAGTGTCTAAATGTGCCAAATTGCTTCCTGACCTTACAAAATTGCTATGAAAGTGGTTAGGACCACTGTTTGACCTCTGAGGGCTGCCCTGGGGGCTGTGTTTGTCAAAGCGATCAGTGTTTGCAGTCACATAATTAGATTGGTGTTGTTTTGGTGTCTACAGATGCCCCTTTTTGGGATGCGCTGTGCATAGCGCAGCGCCAACCAAAAATAGATAACCAAAGCACTAATTATTAGGGTTTCTTGGTAACCTAACCAACTTTTGATGCCCCAAGCGTGGAAATGGCATGCATTCTTGAATCCTTGCTTCTGACGAGCTAAGGAGTTTGATTTCAAGTGTTAAACTGTTTTGGTGATGTGTGACTTGAACTTGGACATTGATCAGTCATGATTAGGCAAAGGGCGCAACCTTTTATCCTCAGGGGAACCTTGTGTTCATGATTCATGAAATGCCAAGTGTTTGATTGATTTGATTGTTGCTTGTTTACTACCCCAAGCAGGGGCGTGATTGTCTTTATCAATGATTTTTTGAATGCATGTCATTTTCCTTAATTGGGTGTGTGATTGTTGATTGGTGACTAAGTGTGACTACCCCCTCAAGCGACGAATCGATGAGGGAATGACCTTCATGAGAAAAGCGACGAGTCGCTTGACCCAAGATGACTTGTTCAAGGGTGCCTTTAGATGGTTTATCGTTAAGCATGTGCAATTTTTCCAACATCTGTACCTATTTTTGGTGGGTGTTAACCCTTTTTGTGATGCCATAATGGGGTGAAATCATCGCCAACCCATCTTCCTGTGTAGCAGTCCGGCTATGATAGCCTTCTTGGGGAAGTAGGAGAGTGACAATTTGAATCCCGACATTGATTTTCTATGCCAAGAGGTTAAGTGCGAGAGCACTTGTGTCCGGAAATGCTTATTGCTATGTTTTTGTGTTGCGTTTATTTGTTGTTTTTGTTATTCTTTGAAACATTTTTTTTTTTTTTAAATCTTGTTCAACAAATTTTCTAATTGATCTATTCATCCTCTAGTAATTATTTTTAAGAGATCCCATAATATCATTTACTAATAGCATATTCAAATCCTTATATTCTTTAATAGCAACCATAATAATATCAAAAGGTGTAGGGAGGCTTCTCAAAAAAAAATCTACAATATTTAGATGTATTAAAATTTCTTTTGATTTACTAAGTCCATCACGTGAGTACAAAAATTCAACGTATTTCATAAAAATATTTTCAATATCTCTTCTAAGAATTTTTTTTCGTAAGTAAGAGACTTTTATAATTAACATCGGGTTTTAACTTGTTGACCCAAAACCATTTTACAAAATAGGTTCCACCGACCAAATGGACAAAGGCCAAGCCCTACAAGTTTAATATGAAAAAAAGAAGGGTCAAGACCTACTCTTCCATCTAAATACAACCAAAATAAACTATGGAAGCCTAATATTGTAGCCATCAGAAAAGAAAGACTCAAAATAAAAACAACAATGAGAAAAACTAAACATGCAAGAACCATGCAGGGTCGCTTGTGCCCATACAAAAAATAGCATAATATAGTCAAATAAACATCCCATAGAATGGAAATCCAGGAGGCCAACCAGACAGTCTTCCTTGTAGTCCTCATATGACTCCTTATCATCCTCATACTTAGATTCCTTCTTGCCATCAACTTTAGATCAGACAGACTTTTTAACTGGTTGATAATATTACAGGCTGATGAAATCGTCATCTTCTTCAATACTGTTATAGTGGGTTCCGGTACCCCATCTCTTCTAAGAATTTTAATAAAATGACAATTATAAAATGTGGTTTTTTTTAATTTATTTATTTTTATAAAAAGTATTATATTAATTAAAATTTTGGGATAACCTTCCCAACGTCACTATCTTGGGGTGTGTTAGTGTCAATGTCCCTCTCGTCTTATTTGGGTGGTAGATTGGAGTCTATTCCCTTATACTTTAGAGTGGGTTTGGTTTTGATGTGATGACTTGGATAGGATGGACTTTCATGCTTGTGATTAGGTGTTGGTGTTTGAACCTAGTCACATTCTTTCTTTGTGTTGGGGAACATGGATCTTTGTAAATTATTTTATTCTTAGCAGTGTCATGATGCTCCTCGAGTTTCAAAGAGGCCCACATCAATGAATCTTGTGATAGTTAGTTGTTTGGTTTGTGCTGAGGTTGGAAACTTTCATTTTCTTTCATGGCATCGATGGAGTAATAAGCTCTTATTTCCTGCTAAAGTACTCGGTCTTTTTTCTAAGACCAAAGGTCTGGCAATTTTTTAGTATTCTTGGCTAGATTGTTGTCATCAAATTTGATTGGAAAGTCAAGCTCTTTTTTGTGGTTTCGTGTTACTTGGAAATTCTTCAACATCTCGCTAAATTTTATGGCCAGGGAGTTTATGACCCACCTAAGGAGGCATTTTGATTTAAAGGAAGTGTTTTTTGGTTTACAAGGTGCTAAGAGAATGGTCCTATTCTTTCATAAGTGTAAGCGGTGGTTTCTTATGGCTCAGAAGTATGTTCAGAAGGATATGAGAATTCTTTTGGAGTTAAGAGTTTTGGAGGTAGATGCCAAAGTGAAAAAATCTTGTGTAAATATGGTCTTATAGATTTTATTCAATCCTTCCATGGCCATCATAGGGCCCTATCAAGAACATTGGTCCACTCTTAGAGAAAGGGGTGGGTCCAAGCTGAAGGGATTGATTTCATCATCTCGTTGGACCTCATTGGTGAGGTGTATAGGTTACCCATCATTGTAGGTGGTAATAAATATTATATTTGAAATATAAGATATTATTAAGCAATATTTGCTTTAATTAGTCCCTTTGTGGTTGGGAGACTTGGGTCTTCCCCATTGGGCTATGAGCTTTTTTTTCATTTTTGGTTTTGCTTGGTTGGTTTCCCCACTTTTGTTATTTTGTCTCAGGTTGCCTCTGTTAGGCTCCTTTTTAAGGATTTGTGTTTTATGTTGAGAAATATCTAGTTGTTGTTTTTCGATCTCTCATATTTGGTAGATTGTTCTCAGTCATCATATATAGCTTGTCACTCTCAAACTATGTGGATTTGGCTAAAAATATGACCAATGCAAAAAGTGTTTCCCTAGTGTATAGAGCATTCTCTCAATGTGCAATCAATTCTTGCAAATGAGTCATTAATTTTCCATAGAAAACAATGGTCAAAGTGCTAGAATTTAACTCTAAATTTTTAAAAATTATTATTGTCAATTAATTTTTAAAATTTAGTAGGACAAAAATTATTTTCTAAAAGTAGTTTTTATTTTATTTAATAATGAAAAATGCATCACCACCAAGTGCCAATTGCTAATGAATCTATTTCACTCTTGAATGCATTAAATTATAAGCCCATGATAGAATATTTTTATATCTTAAGAGCTGAGAGTTTGCTTGTAGGGATGAGACATGTTATGCAATGCTTACAATCAACCCCATAATGGCAAACATATATTAATAATGAGGTTTGTTGTTATATTATATGGTTTTAAGTGTTTTTTCTAAGAGAAAAATATATAATAAGTTTGAAGCGATAGGAGAAGACACACATTATTACAACAAAACATATAATTTTTATTCATTGATTAAAATTAACAATCTAATACAAGAATAATTTTATTTATAAACTTAATATCCAAAATAGGAAGCTTCTTAAAAAAAAGTGTAGAGGTAAAGAACATAGTAGAAGTAATCTAATTATGGAATGTATGAGGTGGTGAATCATTTGAGTAATCAAACTTGGTGATTACTAAAACCATAGATATTAAGCATTATATTTAACATTCTCCCCCTTAACCCTTTATGTAGTAACACCTAACATTTGTTTCATATATATATATATATATATATATAAATATATATATATATATATATATATATATATTGATAATGTATTAATAAACAAATCAACAAGTTGATTACCAATTTTATAAAACTTTTGTTCAATGTGACCTTCTAACACAATATTTCTAATAAAGTGATATCTAATATTAATATGATTAGTTTGATTGTGGATGCATTAAATGATAGGCCTTAAATAGAAAATTTCCATGACTATCTTGAGTGTTGAGAGTTTACTTGTAATGGTCATGGTAAGGGATGCTATGCAATGCTTACAATCAACCCCATAAGTAAGTGAAGTTATGATAAACATATTTTGATTATAATATTTTTTGTATTATGTCATTTCATTTATTTTTTTTAAGAGGAAAAAATGTATAATAAATCTAAATAAATAAGAAAAGACTCGTAAAACACATTTTTTATTCATTGATTAAAATTGTCATTCTAATATAAGAACAATTTTATTTATAGACTTAATACTCAAAATAGGAAGCTTTTGAAACAAAGTGTAGTGGTGAAAAACAAAGTGGAAGTAATTTAATTTTGAAATGTATGAGGTAGTGGTTACTAAAATCTTGGACATGGTGATTCTTGAAATCTTGGATGTTAAGCATTATCTTTATCATCCTCACCCATGATGCTTAATGTAGTAATACCTAATATTTATCTTATCCATATAAAATTTCCTTTGGTAATGTGTTGATAAACAAATTATCAATATGATTATTGATTTCGTAAAACTTTAGTTCAATCTAACCTTCTACCATAATATTTCTAATAAATTGATGATTGATATCAATATGCTTAGTAAGACTATGTAAGACTAAATTATTTACTATGGTAGTTGTGGATTTATTGTTACAATAAATAATTATTGTCACATTTTGTTCATGCCTCAAATATGTTAAAATCCTCCTTCGACCAAATTGTATGAAAGGAAGCTAATGGCATTGTAATATATTATGCTTTTCCTTATGATAGTGAAATAGTTGATTGTTTATTTTAATCTAAAGAAATTATACCTGATCCCAAGTTGAATACATATCTTGAAGTATTTTTGTCAACCATCAATGGATCCTCCCAATTCACTATATATATATATCCAACCAATCCCAAGTTATCAATTAATGTATACAAAATACCAAAGTTATTTGTACCATGAGCATATCTAAGTATTCTTTTTTCTACACAAAAATGAATGTCACTTGAATCTTGCATAAATTTTGAAATCAAATTTACAACATACATGATGTTAGATCTAGGAGCAATACGATACATATGATTGTAAAATAAACTCCTATATAGTGTAGCATCTATCTTTTTACTACCATCATTCTTTACTAACTTCACATTCACATTCAAGGGTGTGTTCATTGTCTTGCAAATTTTCATTCTAAAGTTATCAAGTAAATTAATTGCATACTTTTCTTGTGAGATAAAACTGTCATCATTTAATTTTTTTACTTGTAAGTTAAGAAAGTAATGCATCAAAACCAAATCTATCATTTTTTTTTTTTTTTTTTGTGGTAGTTTTGAATTCCTCTATTAACACTTTTCTAATGCCAGTGTAAATTAAGTCATCAACATATAAGTAGACAATAAGTAAATCATTAGTACCTCTAGATTTTACATAGAGTGTGGGTCCATTTTCACTCTTGTTGAAACCATTTTTTTGAAAATATCCATCTACTATATTATACAAGGATCTTAGTACTTGTTTAAGTTCATAAATAGCTTTATTCAACTTGTAAAACTTTTGTTGTTGTTTTTTAGCTTTATAACTGTGTGGTTGATATACAAATACTTCTTCATCCAAGAAATCATTGAAAAATACTAATTTAAAATTAATATACTAACTGCTTAAATTGTGTTGCAAATGCTCAAATAATTATTATGGTATCCAATCTCACAAATGGAGCATAATTTTGATTGTAATCTATACTTGGTTGTTTTGAGAAGACTTTAGCTACTAATATTACTTTACAACTTGCAATGGATCCATCAACTTTATATGTTGTTTTGTAGACCCACTTTAGTCCAATGAAATCCTTTTCTAGTGGAGAATCTACTAATTTGTATGTTTCATTCCTTTTTATGGTAGAAATATCCTCATTCATAGTTTTACCAGACTCCATGCTTCATTTCCTCTTCAAAATATCTTGGTTCTACTTGAATATGAGATAATAAAGTAAAAATAACTATTGAATTAAAACTAGTAGTTCCTTCGTAAATTTATTTAATATTTTTTACCTTTGTTGGAGGAGGAATTCAACTAGAAAGAGGACTCAATAAAAGATATGTTAACCTTAATGAAGGAGTGGCAATAGAACTTGAGTTGTTGCTTGGGCTAGCTAGTGGAATAAGATGAAGCATCTTGTTTCATGTCCATAATTATTGGTTTTCTTGCTGTAAATGTTTGTTCCATTGCAATACTTCAATTTTAGCAAAACATATATCATTATAGATTGTTAAATTCTCTATCATTGGATTATAAAACTTGTAACCCTTTGTCTCCTCGTTATAGAAAATAAAAATGCATTTTCACTTTTATCATCGAGATGTCTTTTTATATGAGCACAAGGAATGAAACCAAACACCTTAAGATGAATCACTCTAGGCTTTCTTCTACTTCATGCCTCATAATAAGTCATAGTTATATTTATTTTTGAGCATTTATTTAGCAAACAAACATATGTGGTTGTTGCTTCATAACAAAAGGTATTTGGAATATGATTGGCCTTAAGCATGCTTCTTGTCATCTTTACAATTGTATAATTCTTATGTTTAGCTACTCCATTTTGATAAGGGATATAACTAGTATTTAGTTGCCTTTGATTAGCATACCTTTTGTAAAAATATTGAAATTAATTAGACATAAATTTTCCCCCTATATTTGTATGTAGATTCATGAAGAGACAACCACATTGCTTTTAAATATTAGCTTTAAATTGTTGAAAGATAGAAATATCTTCTAACTTTTCTTTGATGAAATATACCCAAGTTATTATACAATAGTCATCAAAAATAATAATAAAATGTATTGCTCTTATTGAGTGATAAGATCTACATTGTACCATAGATATTAGCATGCACTAATTCAAGTGGCACCTTTTTCCTCCATGTTTTTCCTACTAGAAATGAATCTTGATGTTGATTACCAAAAGTATAACCTTTAAAAACTTGATCATATTGTTCAATATATGGTGATCCTTTTAATATTTGATTCTAATATAGTATTTTTAGCTCTTGTCATGTGTCATAACCAAGATTCATAATTTAGGATGGCTTTTAGAGCTTTAGTTTCTTCATATTCAAGTGTAAGATGAAAATTTTGTTTTATAGCATACTAACTTTTATTACAATCTAATTACTACAATATTTATCATAGATAACAAATTAATGATTTTCAAAAATTGTCTAATATCTCTTTTTAAGTGGTTTTTCTAAGAGAAAAATATATAATAAGTTTGAACCGATAGGAGAAGACACACATTATTACAACAAAACATATAATTTTTATTCATTGATTAAAATTAACAATCTAATACAAGAATAATTTTATTTATAAACATAATATCCAAAATAGGAAGCTTCTTAAAAAAAAGTATAGTGGTAAAGAACATAGTAGAAGTAATCTAATTATGGAATGTATGAGGTGGTGAATCATTTTAGTAATCAAACATGGTGATTACTAAAACCATAGATATTAAGCATTATATTTAACATTCTCCCCCTTAACCCTTTATGTAGTAACACCTAACATTTGTTTCATATATATATATATATATATATATATATATATATATATATATGGATAATGTATTAATAAACAAATCAACAAGTTGATTACCAATTTTATAAAACTTTTGTTCAATGTGACCTTCTAACACAATCTTTCTAATAAAGTGATATCTAATATTAATATGACTAGTTTGATTGTGGATGCATTAAATGATAGGCCTTAAATAGAAAATTTCCATGACTATCTTGAGTGTTGAGAGTTTACTTGTAATGGTCATGGTAAGGCATGCTATGCAATGCTTACAATCAACACCATAAGTAAGTGAAGTTATGATAAACATATTTTGATTATAATATTTTTTGTATTATGTCATTTCATTTTTTTTTTTTAAGAGGAAAAAAAGTATAATAAATCTAAATAAATAAGAAAAGACTCGTAAAACACATTTTTTATTCATTGATTAAAATTGTCATTCTAATATAAGAACAATTTTATTTATAGACTTAATACTCAAAATAGGAAGCTTTTGAAACAAAGTGTAGTGGTGAAAAACAAAGTGGAAGTAATTTAATTTTGAAATGTATGAGGTAGTGGTTACTAAAATCTTGGACATGGTGATTCTTGAAATCTTGGATGTTAAGCATTATCTTTATCATCCTCACCCATGATGCTTAATGTAGTAATACCTAATATTTATCTTATCCATATAAAATTTCCTTTGGTAATGTGTTGATAAACAAATTATCAATATGATTATTGATTTCGTAAAACTTTAGTTCAATCTAACCTTCTACCATAATATTTCTAATAAATTGATGATTGATATCAATATGCTTAGTAAGACTATGTAAGACTAAATTATTTACTATGGTAGTTGTGGATTTATTGTTACAATAAATAATTATTGTCACATTTTGTTCATGCCTCAAATATGTTAAAATCCTCCTTCGACCAAATTGTATGAAAGGAAGCTAATGGCATTGTAATATATTATGCTTTTCCTTATGATAGTGAAATAGTTGATTGTTTCTTTTAATCTAAAGAAATTATACCTGATCCCAAGTTGAATACATATCTTGAAGTATTTTTGTCAACCATCAATGGATCCTCCCAATTCACTATATATATATCCAACCAATCCCAAGTTATCAATTAATGTATACAAAATACCAAAGTTATTTGTACCATGAGCATATCTAAGTATTCTTTTTTCTACACAAAAATGAATGTCACTTGAATCTTGCATAAATTTTGAAATCAAATTTACAACATACATGATGTTAGATCTAGGAGCAATACGATACATAAGATTGTAAAATAAACTCCTATATAGTGTAGCATCTATCTTTTTACTACCATCATTCTTTACGAACTTCACATTCACATTCAAGGGTGTGTTCATTGGCTTGCAAATTTTCATTCTAAAGTTATCAAGTAAATTAATTGCATACTTTTCTTGTGAGATAAAACTGTCATCATTTAATTTTTTTACTTGTAAGTGAAGAAAGTAATGCATCAAAACCAAATCTATCATTTTTTTTTTGTGGTAGTTTTGAATTCCTCTATTAACACTTTTCTAGTGCCAGTGTAAATTAATTCATCAACATATAAGTAGACAATAAGTAAATCATTAGTACCTCTAGATTTTACATAGAGTGTGGGTCCATTTTCACTCTTGTTGAAACCATTTTTTTGAAAATATCCATCTATTATATTATACAAGGATCTTAGTACTTGTTTAAGTTCATAAATAGCTTTATTCAACCTGTAAAACTTTTGTTGTTTTTTAGCTTTATAACTGTGTGGTTGATATACAAATACTTCTTCATCCAAGAAATCATTGAAAAATACTAATTTAAAATTAATATACTAACTGCTTAAATTGTGTTGCCAATGCTCAAATAATTATTATGGTATCCAATCTCACAAATGGAGCATAATTTTGATTGTAATCTATACTTGGTTGTTTTGAGAAGACTTTAGCTACTAATATTACTTTACAACTTGCAATGGATCCATCAACTTTATATGTTGTTTTGTAGACCCACTTTAGTCCAATGAAATCCTTTTCTAGTGGAGAATCTACTAATTTGTATGTTTCATTCCTTTTTATGGTAGAAATATCCTCATTCATAGTTTTACCAGACTCCATGCTTCATTTCCTCTTCAAAATATCTTGGTTCTACTTGAATATGAGATAATAAAGTAAAAATAACTATTGAATTAAAACTAGTAGTTCCTTCGTAAATTTATTTAATATTTTTTACCTTTGTTGGAGGAGGAATTCAACTAGAAAGAGGACTCAATAAAATATATGTTAACCTTAATGAAGGAGTGGCAATAGAACTTGAGTTGTTGCTTGGGCTAGTGGAATAAGATGAAGCATCTTGTTTCATGTCCATAATTATTGGTTTTCTTGCTGTAAATGTTTGTTCCATTGCAATACTTCAATTTTAGCAAAACATATATCATTATAGATTGTTAGCTTCTCTATCATTGGATTATAAAACTTGTAACCCTTTGTCTCCTCATTATAGAAAATAAAAATGCATTTTCACTTTTATCATCGAGATGTCTTTTTATATGAGCACAAGGAATGAAACCAAACACCTTAAGATGAATCACTCTAGGCTTTCTTCTACTTCATGCCTCATAATAAGTCATAGTTATATTTATTTTTGAGCATTTATTTAGCAAACAAACATATGTGGTTGTTGCTTCATAACAAAAGGTATTTGGAAGATGATTGGCCTTAAGCATGCTTCTTGTCATCTTTACAATTGTACAATTCTTATGTTTAGCTACTCCATTTTGATAAGGGATATAACTAGTATTTAGTTGCCTTTGATTAGCATACCTTTTGTAAAAATATTGAAATTAATTAGACATAAATTTTCCCCCTATATTTGTATGTAGAGTCATGAAGAGACAACCACATTGCTTTTAAATATTAGCTTTAAATTGTTGAAAGATAGAAATATCTTCTAACTTTTCTTTGATGAAATATACCCAAGTTATTATACAATAGTCATCAAAAATAATAATAAAATGTATTGCTCTTATTGAGTGATAAGATCTACATTGTACCATAGATATTAGCATGCACTAATTCAAGTGGCACCTTTTTCCTCCATGTTTTTCCTACTAGAAATGAATCTTGATGTTGATTACCAAAAGTATAACCTTTAAAAACTTGATCATATTGTTCAATATATGGTGATCCTTTTAATATTTGATTCTAATATAGTATTTTTAGCTCTTGTCATGTGTCATAACCAAGATTCATAATTTAGGATGGATTTTAGAGCTTTAGTTTCTTCATATTCAAGTGTAAGATGAAAATTTTGTTTTATAGCATACTAACTTTTATTACAATCTAATTACTACAATATTTATCATAGATAACAAATTAATGATTTTCAAAAATTGTCTAATATCTCTTTTTAATAAAGTTTCCTATACTCAACAAATTTGGATTTAATGTAGGCACATATAAAAAATTATGGATAAACTTATCTCACCTTGTTTTTTCTTAACTACAATGGTGCCCTTGCCCAAGATTTTAACTTCCTTTTCATCTCCAAGTCATAATTGAGCTTTGATAGGTTCATCCAGATTTACAATGATGTTTTTGTTGCCTATCATATGGCTATTGCAACTGCTATCAAAAATCCATACATATTTAGAGATTTCATTTATAATATCACAACCAAAAAATAAACTACTTTGTTATTCCTTTTATTCAAAAAAATTAACATGTTGTTGATGTTTTTCCCAATAATCATATTCGTAATGACTAAATTATTTGTAATAATAACATTGGTCTTTTGATTTGTCATGGTTTTTATTTGGTTCTCCTTGCACATCCTCTTCATCTATTTTTTTCCTTATAATATGATTCTTCATATCCTTTTTTGTTATTCTTTGAAACATTTTTTTTTTTTTAAATCTTGTTCAACAAATTTTCTAATTGATCTATTCATCCTCTAGTAATTATTTTTAAGAGATCCCATAATATCATTTACTAATAGCATAGTCAAATCCTTATATTCTTTAATAGCAACCATAATAATATCAAAAGGTGTAGGGAGGCTTCTCAAAAAAAATTCTACAATATTTAGATGTATTAAAATTTCTTTTGATTTACTAATTCTATCACGTGAGTACAAAAATTCAACGTATTTCATAAAAATATTTTCAATATCTCTTCTAAGAATTTTTTTTTCGTAAGTAAGAGACTTTTATAATTAACACCGGGTTTTAACTATTTGACCCAAAACCATTTTACAAAATAGGTTCCACCGACCAAATGGACAAAGGCCAAGCCCTACAAGTTTAATCTGACAAAAAGAAGGGTCAAGACCTACTCTTCCATCTAAAGACAACAAAAATAAACTATGGAAGCCTAATATTGTAGCCATCAGAAAAGAAAGACTCAAAATAAAAACAACAATGAGAAAAACTAAACATGCAAGAACCATGCAGGGTCGCTTGTGCCCATACAAAAAATAGCATAATATAGTCAAATAAACATCCCATAGAATGGACATCCAGGAGGCCAACCAGACAGTCTTCCTTGTAGTCCTCATATGACTCCTTATCATCCTCATACTTAGATTCCTCCTTGCCATAAACTTTAGATCAGACAGACTTTTTAACTGGTTGATAATATTAGAGGCTGATGAAATCGTCATCTTCTTCAATACTATTACAGTGGGTTCCGGTACCCCACCTCTTCTAAGAATTTTAATAAAATGACAATTATAAAATGTGGTTTTTTTTAATTTATTTATTTTTATAAAAAGTATTATATTAATTAAAATTTGGGGAGAACCTTCCCAACGTCACTATCTTGGGGTGTGTTAGTGTCAATGTCCCTCTCGTCTTATTTGGGTGGTAGATTGGAGTCTATTCCATTATACTTTAGAGTGGGTTTGGTTTTGATGTGATGACTTGGATAGGGTGGACTTTCATGCTTGTGATTAGGTGTTGGTGTTTGAACCTAGTCACATTCTTTCTTCGTGTTGGGGAACATGGATCTTTGTAAATTATTTTATTCTTGGCAGTGTCATGATGCTCCTCGAGTTCCAAGGAGGCCCACATAAATGAATCTTGTGATAGTTAGTTGTTTGGTTCGTGCTGACGTTGGAAGCTTTCATTTTATTTCATGGCATCGATGGAGTAATAAGCTCTTATTTCCTGCTAAAGTACTCGATCTTTTTTCTAAGACCAAAGGTCTGGAAATTTTTTAGTATTCCTGGCCAGATTGTTGTCATCAAATTTGATTGGAAAGTCAAGCTCTTTTTTTGTGGTTTCGTGTTACTTGGAAATTCTTCAACATCTCGCTAAAGTTTATGGCCAGGGAGTCTATGACCCACCTAAGGAGGCATTTTGATTTAAAGGAAGTGTTTTTTGGTTTACAAGGTGCTAAGAGAATGGTCCTATTCTTTCGTAAGTGTGAGCAGTGGTTTCTTATGGCTCAGAAGTATGTTCAGAAGGATATGAGAATTCTTGTGGAGTTAAGAGTTTTGGAGGTAGATGCCAAAGTGAAAAAATCTTTTTTAAATATGGTCTTATAGATTTTATTCAATCCTTCCATGGCCATCATAGGGCCCTATCAAGAACCTTGGCCCACTCTTAGAGAAAGGGGTGGGTCCAAGCTGAAGGGATTGATTTCATCATCTCGTTGGACCTCATTGGTGAGGTTTCTAGGTTACCCATAATTGTAGGTGGTAATAAATATTATATTTGAAATATAAGATATTATTAAGCAATATTTGCTTTAATTAGTCCCTTTGTGGTTGGGAGACTTGGGTCTTCCCCATTGGGCTACGAGCTTTTTTTTCATTTTTGGTTTTGCTTGGTTGGTTGCCCCACTTTTGTTATTTTGTCTCGGGTTGCCTCTGTTAGGCTCCTTTTTAAGGATTTGTGTTTTATGTTGAGAAATATCTAGTTGTTGTTTTTCGATCTCTCATATTTGGTAGATTGTTCTCAGTCATCATATATAGCTTGTCACTCTCAAGCTATGTGGATTTGGCTAAAAATATGACCAATGCAAAAAGTGTTTCCCTAGTGTATAGAGCATTCTCTCAATGTGCAATCAATTCTTGCAAACGAGTCATTAATTTTCCATAGAAAACAATGGTCAAAGTGCTAGAATTTAACTCTAAATTTTTAAAAATTATTATTGTCAATTAATTTTTAAAATTTAGTAGGCCAAAAATTATTTTCTAAAAGTAGTTTTTATTTTATTTAATAATGAAAAATGCATCACCACCAAGTTCCAATTGCTAATGAATCTATTTCACTCTTGAATGCATTAAATTATAAGCCCTTGATAGAATATTTTTATATCTTAAGAGCTGAGAGTTTGCTTGTAGGGATGAGACATGTTATGCAATGCTTACAATCAATCCCATAATGGCAAACATATATTAATAATGAGGTTTGTTGTTATATTATATGGTTTTAAGTGGTTTTTCTAAGAGAAACATATATAATAAGTTTGAACCGATAGGAGAAGACACACATTATTACAACAAAACATATAATTTTTATTCATTGATTAAAATTAACAATCTAATACAAGAATAATTCTATTTATAAACATAATATCCAAAATAGGAAGCTTCTTAAAAAAAAGTATAGCGGTAAAGAACATAGTAGAAGTAATCTAATTATGGAATGTATGAGGTGGTGAATCATTTTAGTAATCAAACATGGTGATTACTAAAACCATAGATATTAAGCATTATATTTAACATTCTCCCCCTTAACCCTTTATGTAGTAACACCTAACTTTTGTTTCATATATATATATATATATATATATATATATATATATATATATATATATTGATAATGTATTAATAAACAAATCAACAAGTTGATTACCAATTTTATAAAACTTTTGTTCAATGTGACCTTCTAACACAATCTTTCTAATAAAGTGATATCTAATATTAATATGATTAGTTTGATTGTGGATGCATTAAATGATAGGCCTTAAATAGAAAATTTCCATGACTATCTTGAGTGTTGAGAGTTTACTTGTAATGGTCATGGTAAGGCATGCTATGCAATGCTTACAATCAACCCCATAAGTAAGTGAAGTTATGATAAACATATTTTGATTATAATATTTTTTGTATTATGTCATTTCATTTATTTTTTTTAAGAGGAAAAAATGTATAATAAATCTAAATAGATAAGAAAAGACTCGTAAAACACATTTTTTATTCATTGATTAAATTGTCATTCTAATATAAGAACAATTTTATTTATAGACTTAATACTCAAAATAGGAAGCTTTTGAAACAAAGTGTAGTGGTGAAAAACAAAGTGGAAGTAATTTAATTTTGAAATGTATGAGGTAGTGGTTACTAAAATCTTGGACATGGTGATTCTTGAAATCTTAGATGTTAAGCATTATCTTTATCATCCTCACCCATGATGCTTAATGTAGTAATACCTAATATTTATCTTATCCATATAAAATTTCCTTTGGTAATGTGTTGATAAACAAATTATCAATATGATTATTGATTTCATAAAACTTTAGTTCAATCTAACCTTCTACCATAATATTTCTAATAAATTGATGATTGATGTCAATATGCTTAGTAAGACTATGTAAGACTAAATTCTTTACTATGGTAGTTGTGGATTTATTGTTACAATAAATAATTATTGTCACATTTTTTTCATGCCTCAAATATGTTAAAATCCTCCTTCGACCAAATTGTATGAAAGGAAGCTAATGGCATTGTAATATATTATGATTTTCCTTATGATAGTGAAATAGTTGATTGTTTCTTTTAATCTAAAGAAATTATACCTGATCCCAAGTTGAATACATATCTTGAAGTATTTTTGTCAACCAGCAATGGATCCTCCCAATTCACTATATATATATATCCAACCAATCCCAAGTTATCAATTAATGTATACAAAATACCAAAGTTATTTGTACCATGAGCATATGTAAGTATTCTTTTTTCTACACAAAAATGAATGTCACTTGAATATTGCATAAATTTTGAAATCTAATTTACAACATACATGATGTTAGATCTAGGAGCAATACGATACATAAGATTGTAAAATAAACTCCTATATAGTGTAGCATCTATATTTTTACTACCATCATTCTTTACTAACTTCACATTCACATTCAAGGGTGTGTTCATTGGCTTGCAAATTTTCATTCTAAAGTTATCAAGTAAATTAATTGCATACTTTTCTTGTGAGATAAAACTGTCATCATTTAATTTTTTTACTTGTAAGTTAAAAAAGTAATGCATCAAACCCAAATCTATGCTTTTAATTTTTTTTTTTTTTGGTAGTTTTGAATTCCTCTATTAACACTTTTCTAGTGCCAGTGTAAATTAAGTCATCAACATATAAGTAGACAATAAGTAAATCATTAGTACCTCTAGATTTTACATAGAGTGTGGGTCCATTTTCACTCTTATTGAAACCATTTTTTTGAAAATATCCATCTACTATATTATACAAGGATCTTAGTACTTGTTTAAGTTCATAAATAGCTTTATTAAACCTGTAAAACTTTTGTTGTTGTTTTTTAGCTTTATAACTGTGTGGTTGATATACAAATACTTCTTCATCCAAGAAATCATTGAAAAATACTAATTTAAAATTAATATACTAACTGCTTAAATTGTGTTGCCAATTCTCAAATAATTATTATGGTATCCAATCTCACAAATGGAGCATAATTTTGATTGTAATCTATACTTGGTTGTTGTGAGAAGACTTTAGCTACTAATATTACTTTACAACTTGCAATGGATCCATCAACTTTATATGTTGTTTTGTAGACCCACTTTAGTCCAATGAAATCCTTTTCTAGTGGAGAATCTACTAATTTGTATGTTTCATTCCTTTTTATGGTAGAAATATCCTCATTCATAGTTTTACCAGACTCCATGCTTCATTTCCTCTTCAAAATATCTTGGTTCTACTTGAATATGAGATAATAAAGTAAAAATAACTATTGAATTAAAACTAGTAGTTCCTTCGTAAATTTATTTAATATTTTTTACCTTTGTTGGAGGAGGAATTCAACTAGAAAGAGGACTCAATAAAATATATGTTAACCTTAATGAAGGAGTGGCAATAGAACTTGAGTTGTTGCTTGGGCTAGTGGAATAAGATGAAGCATCTTGTTTCATATCCATAATTATTGGTTTTCTTGCTGTAAATGTTTGTTCCATTGCAATACTTCAATTTTAGCAAAACATATATCATTATAGATTGTTATCTTCTCTATCATTGGATTATAAAACTTGTAACCCTTTGTATCCTCGTTATAGAAAATAAAAATGCATTTTCACTTTTATCATCGAGATGTCTTTTTATATGAGCACAAGGAATGAAACCAAACACCTTAAGATGAATCACTCTAGGCTTTCTTCTACTTCATGCCTCATAATAAGTCATAGTTATATTTATTGTTGAGCATTTATTTAGCAAACAAACAGATGTGGTTGTTGCTTCAAAACAAAAGTTATTTGGAAGATGATTGGCCTTAAGCATGCTTCTTGTCATATTTACAATTGTACAATTCTTATGTTTAGCTACTCCATTTTGATAAGGGATATAACTAGTATTTAGTTGCCTTTGATTAGCATACCTTTTGTAAAAATATTGAAATTAATTAGACATAAATTTTCCCCCTATATTTGTATGTAGAGTCATGAAGAGACAACCACATTGCTTTTAAATATTAGCTTTAAATTGTTGAAAGATAGAAATATCTTCTAACTTTTCTTTGATGAAATATACCCAAGTTATTATACAATAGTCATCGAAAATAATAATAAAATGTATTGCTCTTATTGAGTGAAAAGATCTACAATGGACCATAGATACTAGAATGCACTAATTCAAGTGGTGTATTTTTCCTCAATGCTTTTCCTACTAGAAAATAATCTTGATGTTGATTACCAAAAGTATAACCTTTAAAAACTTGATCATATTGTTCAATATATGGTGATCCTTTTAATATTTGATTCTAATATAGTATTTTTAGCTTTTGTCATGTGTCATAACCAAGATTCATAATTTAGGATGGCTTTTAGAGCTTTAGTTTCTTCATATTCAAGTGTAAGATGAAAATTTTGTTTTATAGCATAGTAACTTTTATTACAATCTAATTACTACAATATTTATCATAGATAACAAATTAATGATTTTCAAAAAATTTATAATATCTCTTTTTAATAAAGTTTCCTATACTCAACAAATTTTGATTTAATGTAGGCACATATAAAAAAATATGGATAAACTTATCTCACCTTGTTTTGTCTTAACTACAATGGTGCCCTTGCCCAAGATTTTAACTTCCTTTTCATCTCCAAGTCATAATTGAGCTTTGATAGGTTCATCCATATTTACAATGATGTTTTTGTTGCCTATCATATGGCTATTGCAACTGCTATCAAAAATCCATACATATTTAGAGATTTCATTTATAATATCACAACCAAAAAATAAACTACTTTGTTATTCCTTTTATTCAAAAAAATTAACATGTTGTTGATGTTTTTCCCAATAATCATTTTCGTAATGACTAAATTATTTGCAATAATAACATTGGTCTTTTGATTTGTCATGGTTTTTATTTGGTTCTCCTTGCACATCCTCTTCATCTATTTTTTTCCATATAATATGATTCTTCATATCCTTTTTTGTTATTCTTTGAAACATTTTTTTTTTTTAAAATCTTGTTCAAAAAATTTTCTAATTGATCTATTCATCCTCTAGTAATTATTTTTAAGAGATCCCATAATATCATTTACTAATAGCATAGTCAAATCCTTATATTCTTTAATAGCAACCATAATAATATCAAAAGGTGTAGGGAGGCTTCTCAAAAAAATGTCTACAATATTTAGATGTATTAAAATTTCTTTTGATTTACTAAGTCCATCACGTGAGTACAAAAATTCAACGTATTTCATAAAAATATTTTTAATATCTCTGAAAGCACGAGATTCCGGGCAAAGGAAACACTAATTGCGATGCATTCAAAATCAAATACGCTTAAGTCCTAGAAATGTAAATTGCATGAAATGAAAGAAACGCATTGGAAGAGACACAAGCAAATGGAGA
This sequence comes from Wollemia nobilis, assembly GCA_028583015.1. Lineage (NCBI taxonomy): Eukaryota > Viridiplantae > Streptophyta > Pinopsida > Araucariales > Araucariaceae > Wollemia > Wollemia nobilis. The sequence goes on along the minus strand of JAQPPZ010002738.1, from coordinate 796,312 downwards.
AAACACAGCCCTTTCATTAAACTTTCTTGATCTCTTGTTACAAATACGCCTCCTCCCTTTTCGGGGGCTAGGAGCGTTAAAAGAATTTGACTACAATCGAGACTTAAGGTTCCTCTTTCCGCGTGCCCACACTTGAAATGGACGGGCCAAGATGATGTCACCGCTGATGTCGATGAGTCTTTGACCTCTGCTGCTCCTCCTACGAACAAAGAAACAACGAAGATGTCAGTAGCACCTGCTGCACATAAGAAGTGTTTGTTCTCTAAAATCGCCAAAAGATGCATGCAAACATTTGTCTGAAACAGTGAGTAAAATGACTCTAAATGACCTGAAAACTTGACAGAGGACAGAAAACATCACCAGAAGGCCACTGCCACTGAGACAGTCGGCCAATCTGCCTTCAACTGGAATTCGTCCCTGGGCAGGACGAATTTGACTGCAATTCGTCCCTGGGTGGGACGAATTCTTCGTGTTGGAAAAGTCGACCCGATGCTGCTCCAATGTCGAATCCCGAGACCTGCAAAACACCTACAAACAGAGGGGTTATGTAATTGGGGCCATTTTGGGACGACCCAGATGGTCGGATTCTCCCAATTTGGCCTCTATCCTCGGGAATTCGATATTGCCACCTGCAAGTTAGTGAAACAACAAAGCGACACAAAGCATGATAAAATCTGATCAGAATGTTATGAAATTGAAGCTATGAGTTAACCAAACAGAATAACACGAAATGCAACATGAACAAGTAATCTAGAATGCTTCTGGAATAAAACTTAGAAAGTGCGGGGGTGCCCAAGTGGGCCTCCCACCGTTGGCACTTGATTTTGGAGCCAATCCACTAGGGATGGGCCCAAAAAATTCTTAGGATTGGGGTGTCGGCAAATTGGTTGATTCAGGTGTCCATATGTTGGATTTGGGTCAGATTCAAGCTTCCAAAAGCCACCCAACAACCTCCCTTGCAAAAGAGATTGGTGGATGTGAGAAGGTGAATCAAAGGGGATGCAAGTGGGTGTTCAACTCGACAGCACTTCGTTGCTTGAAATCTCCTTCAATCTGTTCCTTTTGGGTGAGAAAAGTCCCACCTTTTATAGACCCATGGGGTCTCTTTTGAGAGGGAAGCACAAATGCCATGTGTTGGTCATAGGTGCCATGTGGCAGTCATGTCTTCCCATGAGGGAGGGGAGTCCTCCATTGACTTGGGCTCTCATAATCGCCCTTGTGACAGATCCTCTAACGGTCTATCTATCCACCCACACACGTGTGCGAGGCAGGAGTCATCAACTGACTGTCCTGGGCTGCCACTTGGCACCATTCTTCTTTTTGCCCGTTAAACTTGGAATTCGTCCCTGGGTGAGACGAATCCCAGTTAGTATTCGTCCCTGGGTGAGACGAATAGTGAGCAAAGTGTCTAAATGTGCCAAATTGCTTCCTGACCTTACAAAATTGCTATGAAAGTGGTTAGGACCACTGTTTGACCTCCGAGGGCTGCCCTGGGGGCTGTGTTTGTCAAAGCGATCAGTTGTTTGCAGTCACATAATCGGATTGGTGTTGTTTTGGTGTCTACAGATGCCCCTTTTTGGGATGCGCTGTGCATAGCGCAGCGCCGAGCAAAAATAGATAACCAAAGCACTAATGATTAGGGTTTCTTGGTAACCTAACCAAATTTTGATGCCCCAAGCATGGAAAGGGCATGCATTCTTGAATCCTTGCTTCTGACGAGCTAAGGAGTTTGATTTCAAGTGTTAACCTATTTTGGTGAGGTGTGACTTGAGCTTGGACATTGATCAGTCATGATTAGGCAAAGGGCGCAACCTTTTATCCTCAGGGGAACCTTGTGTTCATGATTCACGAAATGCCAAGTGTTTGATTGATTTGATTGTTGCTTGTTTACTTCCCCAAGCAGGAGCGTGATTGTCTTTGTCAATGATTCTTTGAATGCATGTCGTTTTCCTTAATTGGGTGTGTGATTGTTGATTGGTGACTAAGTGTGACTACCCCCTCAAGCGACGAATCGATGAGGGAATGACCTTCATGAGAAAAGCGACGAGTCGCTTGACCCAAGATGACTTGTGCAAGGGTGCCTTTAGATGGTTTATCGTTAAGCATGTGCAATTTTTCCAACATCTGGACCTGTTTTTGGTGGGTGTTAACCCTTTTTGTGATGCCATAATGGGGTGAAATCATCGACAACCCATCTTCCCGTGGAGCGGTCCGGCTATGATAGCCTTCTTGGGGAAGTAGGAGAGTGACAATTTGAACCCCGACATCGATTTTCTATGCCAAGAGGTTAAGTGCGAGAGCACTTGTGTCCGGCAATGCTTATTGCTGTGTTTTTGTGTTGCGTTTATTTGTTGTTTTTGTTGTTTTTTGTGACACCATTTGGGGATCAAATTATCGAAAATCCATCTTCCCGTGGAGCGGTCCGGCTATGGTAGCCTTCTTAGGGAGTAGGATAGTGATAATTTGTGACTCCAATGTCTATTTTGTATGCTCTGGATGTCAGATGCAATAGCACTCCTATCGGGCAAATTTATTGTCTGTTTTTAGTGCATTTTTGATCATTTTTTGATGTTTTTGAAGTGCTGGTTTGAATTCGTCCCTGGGTGGGACGAATTCCAGCTGTAGAATTCGTCCCTGGGTGGGACGAGCGCTAACTAGAGCGCTCGTCCCAGTCAAGGATGAATTCCAGCTCAAAAGGCCTATTTAAGGGCCAAAACTTGCATTTGGGCTCATTTGTGTCATTTTTTTCTTGCGATTTTGGAGCTTTGGGAGGATCTGCGAAGCGAAGCGCTGCTGGAATTCTCTCTGCCATCATGAGTGCACAAAGCGGTTCGAGCGGCGGAGCCGAAGCGAAACTTGTAAGTGTCTTCTAGAGCTTATTTTTGTTTAAATTTGCACTTGTTTTATTTAATTGTTTTTTTGTGATGCTGTTTTTCAAAATGTGTTTTAAAACTTAAATCCTAAAACTGGATTGAAGACAACTACTTGAATTTTCTTTTTATGCTGTACAGTTCTTTTCCATGATTTTTAATTTTTTTTTTTGAATTGTTTTCTTTTGCAGGTTAGGAGCCGGTACCGTGTACCTACCGCTTTGCTCGAGGCGCGGGGTGCACCGACCGATGGTGATTGGGAATGGCTTGATGCCCTTGGGCTCAAGCGGTGTCTCGTCTGGAGCTCGTGGTCCCGGATCAGGCCTATCTGACGGCCCTGATCAAACTTTGGGATCCGCGGACCAACACGTTCCATCTCCCGATAGGGGAGATGACTGTAACTTTGGAGGATGTCTATCGGTTGCTTCGGATTTCGATAGATGGACTGCCCATTAGGTCATCGTCGTGTGATCAACGGACTACTGTACTTACGAGATGCTTTGGGCATGGGGGGCGGCTGGGTGTAACGAACCCAGTGGAGACAATCGAGGTGGATTGCCAGGCGGCGGGATTTTGGTTGGTTGGTGGCAGGAGAGGGGGGTGTTAGGAGTGAGGCACGCATTCTTGATGGGCCTCATTTCTAACATGCTTCTCCCTGATTCGTCAGGCGCGAGGTTCCCGTGGAACCTGCTGGATTTGGTATGGCAGTTGGTAGAGTGCCCGATAGAGGCACCACTGATTTTGAGATGGGGACAGACATTGTTGGCACAGCTCTACGAGGAGCTGTATGGGGTCCGCTGTCGACAGCGGAAGGGGGTCAGCTGTAGCTATCTGCTGCAGTGCTGGGGTTGGCAGCACATAGTAGTGGAGAGGCCGACCGGGTTACCGTGGACGACTCGGGCAGCGATGGATGACACGGAGATAGGCTATGCAGTTTTGTGGCGGCGGTCTGCGGAGCAGGGGCAGAGTCGGCGATGGGCAGGTGTTGTAGAGCACTATACCGATGCCTTTTCTCGGCTCACTCTAGGGGAGGTGTTTTGGCGCCCTTATCGGGACTGTCCAGCCTGGCCAGAGGCTGGAGAGTGGCTCCGTCGGGTACGCAGGGAGCGGTGGTTGACTGGGAGGCACGGGACGGAGCATGAGTTCTTTTCATACAGCCGGGTTACACGACAGTTTGGGGTGCGCCAGGGGTTGCCTGGTGAGCCCGTGGTCTATCGGCGGTGGGGAGATGAGAGGGATTTAGATCCACCGGTCACCGCACCATTGGGCGAGGAGTCAGATGCGGTTATTGACGTCCCGGACGTAGATGACGTCGGGACTACCACTGAGTATGACTCGTGGTGGGTACTACGGCGATGGAGAGGAGAGGGGCCACTGGGAGGCGCGGAGGCGGCAGTGGAGGGTGCTGAGGCAGCAAGGGGATGATTGGGGAGGTCCGTTGGATGATGCGGACATGTTGGATGTGGGGGATGAGGATGTAGACTTGGGCGCTCCGGATCAGCCGGACATGCAGGACGTGGAGGAGCAGTGGGAGCCAGAGCATGCTGCTGTTCCAGAGGGTCCTGTTCGTCAGGCAGACACAGAGGAGGTGGAGTCTGAGATACGTGCTGAAAATGTGCAACTGACATAGCTGCTACATGGATACGGGATCTGGAGTTGGGGGATGCGAGGCGGGAGCTGGGGGACACGCTACGGGAGAGGGATCTCCTGCGGGCTCAGCTGGCAGAGCGGGATAGGGTTCTGGCACAGCGCGACGATGCGGTGTCATACTATCATCGACGAGAGGCAGAGTGGTGTCGGCACCGGATAGAGTTGGAGAGGGAGGTCATCCGCCTTGGTGGGCGACTTCCTGAGCCCTCGGTCAGTGGATCTTCACGCCGGACGAGGGATAGTGCGACTGAGCAGTCAGCATCATCTCGTCGCCGATGATTAGATGAGGGAGGCGGTAGCAGGCATGATGCGGGGGCTGGCAGTAGCCGCCCTGCAAGGTCCCATAGGACCCACACCACGGGGGTAGTTCCCATCACACCGATCCTGCGTGATCATGGTGGTCGCTCTCTTAGGTTGGGTTTTTGGATATGATTGCGGGGATTGAGGACCAGTTTTGTAGCCTACGGGCATTTTTTTGACGATATATATATATATATATATACCGGTTTTATTGTGGTTTCTTACATGTGATGATTTGATTTTTGTTATGCATGATGGCTAATGACTATGGATGTATGCATGTTTATTTATTTTGATGAATGCTTATGTTATGATGAATGCAAATGTTTTTGATTTCTTTTTGATATGCAAAGTGAAATTGATGAATGATATTTGTGGTGATTGGTTACGGCACCATAGGCTGTTTAAGACGCTCTTTAATTCGTTTTTAGGCGATTGCTATGATGTATGGCTCTTGTATGTATACATGTGGTTTTTTTTTTTTGTATTTTTTGATGGTATTGTAAGGATGAAAAGTAGCGCAGTTGGTTTAGAAATGTAGCTAAGGTTTTCTGAGACTCAGACGGTTTTAACTCACTAGCCACGACTGTACTTTATCTTATAAGACTTTTGAACAAGGTATGAATCAGACTTGTTTTTGACCAAGCTATTTCACATCCCCATGTGTGTGCAATTGAGTTCATTATTGTGGTATTTATCGGGATACCGCCGAGTGCCGGATGGGCTTTCAACCGAACCTGTACTCGAGGATCACCTAATTAGCTCCACTAACTCCTTTGTTGTATTTAGTTAGATTAATCTGCGGTGTTATCCAGGATGCCATAAGCTAGCTCATCCACATGCAAACATTGATCCGTACGCAAGTTAATGTGATAGATATATCGTCATGCGAGAAGTTTACCGCCAGTGATCGATAGGCTATCAACCAAACCGCATGCGAGGCTTGCCTCATGACCTTTTAGAATGCTTGAGAGTTCCAGGGATTCAAGTTCCAACTCCCTTCTTTTCTTCAATTGTATTGGGATACTTGCTCGTTTGTAGTGATAAGATCACTGTTTATTTTGATTTGTTTTTCTTTTGAGCAAGGGATTGGGGATATGGAGTGATGAAAATCACTATTGTTTGTGCCCTTTGATGTGTGCACTGTAGGATGTCAAATATTTGATTTTTGACGTTTTGCAAATTTTTTGATGTTTTGCAACTATTGAGAACTAGGGATTCTTAGGGAATTGGGTAGGGAGGATGCTTGTCCTTTTGCCAACTCTTAGCATTCTTGGGGTCATTCGCACAGGGGGATGAGCAAGATAACCGTTTCGCTTATGGTGACCTGGATTACTGTGCAGGTTTCATCTTTCGTTCACACAACTTAGGAATTGTTTTATGTGTTTTAATTTGTGTTGGGATGTTACGTAACAAGGTGTATTTCAAGTATGACTCTACCTTCGTAAAATCTGTTTGACTTGATACATTACATGGCTAAAGAGCAAAATGATGACTGAATCACGAAAAACTCTTGATACATTAAAAGACCACTGACTCTAGTGTGGTAAAAGCAATGCATGGTGTTTTTGTTGTTTTTGTAAAATGGAACAAGTGTGGAATAAGATGGACTAGCAGAGCAATTACAGCCTATGGTGCCTTTGACCTATACGACCACAAATATGCAATGTATGGATGCAATGCTTAATGCAACTACATGTTTTTGTATTTTTGATGGATTGATTTTTGTGAATATGAATATGAGGTGCGAGAAGAGCTCTCGATTGATGAATTTGAGTATGCCTAGATATGAGATGCAAATTTTTTGTTGTTTTTGATTATTTTTTTATTTTTGACCAAGTGATTGTGGACATCCTTGGAGCATTTTGGTGACCAAGTGATTGCGATAATCCTTGGAGCTTTTTGGGTGACCAAGTGATTGCGATAATCCTTGGAGCTTTTTGGGTTTGACCAAGTGATTGCGATAATCCTTGGAGCTTTTTGGGTTTTGACCAAGTGATTGCGATAATCCTTGGAGCTTTTTGGTTTGACCAAGTGATTGCGATAATCCTTGGAGCTTTTTGGGTTGACCAAGTGATTGCGATAATCCTTGGAGCTTTTTGGGTTTGACCAAGTGATTGCGATAATCCTTGGAGCTTTTTGGGTTTGACCAAGTGATTGCGATAATCCTTGGAGCTTTTTGGTTTGACCAAGTGATTGCGATAATCCTTGGAGCTTTTTGGTGACCAAGTGATTGCGATAATCCTTGGAGCTTTTTGGTTGACCAAGTGATTGCGATAATCCTTGGAGCTTTTTGGTTTGACCAAGTGATTGCGATAATCCTTGGAGCTTTTTGGTTTGACCAAGTGATTGCGATAATCCTTGGAGCTTTTTGGTTTGACCAAGTGATTGCGATAATCCTTGGAGCTTTTGTGGTTTGACCAAGCGATTTTATGGATCCTTGGAGCATTTTTGGGATATGGCTCTCTTAGATATAAAATGGTCGCAAATGACTGATATTCAAGGGTTTTGTTTCCTTGATACCATCAAGAGAAGCTAGCCGGTACGTCCCAGGTCCTATTTTGCTATCAATGACATATGGACCTAACCAATTTGCCGTGAACTTGTCCCTTAGGTGGGACGGCAAATTAGAGTTCTGTTGGTTTTCCTTCAAAACCAAATCACCAACCCGAAAGTCCCTTAGGTGAACTTTCATGTTGTAAGCTTTCTTAAGCCGCTCTTGATAGATACGTAAGTGCTCGAGAGCATTCACGCATCGTTCGTCAAGCAACGTAAGTTGGTCTAACCGGGCCTGCCGCGCAGTGTCATCATCGATGAACTCCTGCATTGATATGCGAAGGGAAGGAATTTCCAACTCGAGAGGCATTACTGCCTCTGAGCCATACACGAGCGAAAATGGAGTTGCCCCAGTTGGCATCCGAACGCTAGTGCGGTAAGCCCAAAGGGCAAGTGGGATTTGTATGTGCCAATCCTTATGATTGTTTGCGACTGTATTTTTAAGGATGGCCACTAGTGTTTTGTTTGATGCCTCTGCTTGCCCGTTTGCTTGCGGATAATAGGGTGTTGAAAAGTTGTGCTGAATTTTGTACTTTGTGGTCAAAGCACGCACGTCTTTGTTCTTGAATGATGGCCCATTATCCGATATTATTTTGGATGGAATACCAAAATGACATATGATGTTATGCAAGATGAACTCCACAATGCGGGGTCCTTTCGTTGAGGTTAACGAAATTGCTTCCACCCATTTGGTAAAATACTCTATGGCCGTTATGATAAACGTGTGACGGCCTGACGATGCAGGGGAGATCTTTTCGATTAGATCGAGGCCCCACTGCGAAAATGGCCAAGCAGACTGGACTGTCTGTAGGGCCTAGGAAGGTACGTGCATCAAATTGGCATGATGTTGACATTTCATGCACTTCTTGACATATTCGCAACAATCTCGCTCTAAAGATGGCCAATAATAGCCCATGCGGAGAATGCGCTTTGCAATGGCCATACCACTAAAGTGGCCACCACATGTACCGTCGTGCGCTTGGGCGACTGCCCAAGTGGACTCTTGCTGGTCCAAACAACGAAGAAGAATTCCGTCATAGCTACGACGATACAAAATGTCTCCTATCAAGACATACTTAGCCGCTTTCTGCTTGAATGTTCGTTTTGCGGCGTGCGTCAATCCAAAGGGAAGATTACCTAACTTGAGGTAGTCTCTAATGGGTAAATACCAGTCCTGTTGATCGAAAACCTCGACAGTATGAACAGCCAATCCCTTTTGAAGTTCTTCCCTAACAAATGCTGAATGGGATAGAACTTGTAAGAATAGCGTTGTGTTGCTATTAATGGGAGTGGGGGAAAACAAGGACCCCCAGTTGGCACGTTTCAGACGGTCTCGGATTCGAAAGAACTTATCCGAGGATGGTTCGATCTGGATCATGTGGATTCCTGGTGTCAAGTCTGAGCTTGCACGCTCCATCATGGATTGCGATAAGGTTTTGACTTGAATGGTTGTCATATCACCGGAAAGGTCTTGCGGGATTAATGACCCCAAGGAGGCCATTGTGTCCGCAAAATGATTCGATGATCGAGGGAGTGCCTCGATGTCGTACCACTCAAGTTTTGCCAGGAATTTGTCCACGAGGGCTTTATAGGCCTTCGAACTGGGCATTTGCATTGATATACCCCTTTGACTTGATTGACTATTAACAGCGAATCACCAAAGATATTCAATCGTTTGATGTTCATGGCGATTGCTGTCTGAAGACCTAGGAGCAAGGCTTCATATTCTGCATTATTGTTGGTGCATTGGAAGTTTAATTTAAATGACAGGGGCATTGGAGCACCCTGCGGTGTGAAGAATACAATTCTCGTGCCACCACCTTGCTCGCATTTAGAACCATCGAAGAATAGGGTTATGTCGGCCTATGACTCAGGCTCATCAAAATCTGGCGATTCTGAGACATGGAAGACCCCATCATCGGGTAGTTCTATGACCAGAGGCTGATCGTCTTCAAGAGGAGCCTCTGCTAGTTGATCGGCTATGACTTGTCCTTTGATAGATTTTTTCCCAATGAACTCAATGTCAAATTCCGTCAACAACATGATCCATTTTGCCGTGCGACTACTATGATAAGTACGACTCATCATGTATCGCAATGGATTCTCCTTAGACACAACATACGTAGTGTTGCTCAGCATGTAGTGGCGTAGCTTTTTGGTAGCAAACACCACTGCCAAGCAGAGTTTCTCAACGTATGCATAGTTAAGTTCGTAACTGACCAGGGTGCGGCTAAGATAGTAAGTAGCCTTTTCTTTGTGAAGTTCATTCTTTTGGGCTAGCATGGCGCCCAGTGCCACCTCAGTAGTTGAGATGTATAAGTAGAACGACACTCCTGGTCTAGGTGGTGCCAATACTGGTGGCGAAGCCAAGTATTGTTTGATTTCGTCAAAGGCTGACTGGCACTCGTCATCCCAATGAAATGTAACTCCCTTGTGCAATAATTTGTTCATGGGTCGGCATTTGTGAGATAATTGCGCTATGAAGCGTTTAATCGACGCGACCTTTCCTTGCAGACTTACGAGCTGCTTGATGGTAGTTGGGGGAGCCATTTCAAGGATTGCCTTGACTTTCTTTGGGTCCACTTCGATGCCTCATTTTGAGACTATAAAACCCAAGAGTTTTCTAGATGTGACGCCAAATACGCACTTCTTGGGATTCAGTCTGACCTTATGCTCTATGAGGCGATCGAGGATCTTGCTTAAGTCACCGAGATGATCTGAGCGCAAAAGAGACTTGGCTAACAAATCATCCATGTAATCTTCCAAAGTTTTGTGCATGTAATCATGGAAGATATATGTCATGGCACGTTGGTAGGTAGCGCCAGCATTTTTAAGGCCAAAAGGCATGACCTTATAACAAAATGTCCCCCAAGGCGTTGTGAACGCCGTTTTAAGTTGGTCTTCGGGATTGATACGAATTTGGTTGTATCCTGAGAAGCCATCCATTAGGGAGAGCATTTCATGACCTGTTGTAGTAGCGTCTACTAGCGCGTCGATGCTTGGCAAGGGGAAATCATCCTTAGGACTCGCTTTGTTTAGGTCTCAAAAATCGGTGCATATGCGAATCCTCCCATCGGGCTTCTTGATGGGAACCATGTTGGACAGCCATGGCGGATAATCCATGCAGATGACAAACTGTGCATCCAACAACTTTTGCAATTCATCTTTGACCATCAAGGCCACTGTTGGGTGCATCTTTCGTAGTTTTTGCTTTACGGGCTTGATTGTCGGATCAAGCGTTAAATTATGCGTGACTAGCTGCGGGTCTAGTCCTGGCATATCCTTGTATGACCATGCAAAAACTTCCTTCTTCGCTTTGAGAAGGGCGATGTATTCGGCTTGCTCTTCGGGGGAAAGACTTACCCCCAGCTTGATAATCTATGGATTCGTTGGGTCTAAGCCGATGTCTACGTCAGTCATTTCCTCGACTGACATGTGGGATCCGTCCTCCAACTGATGTGGAGTTGGGATCAAATGGATATCATTAGCTGAGTTTAGATCTACGTTTGGAACCTCGGGTCCCTCTTCAGCCTGAAAAATATCCTGAGTTGTCCTTGGGGTGGAATGAAGCATTTCACCGAAAGGCCGATACTCTGATGGTGATAAAGGTGAATTGACGCGATCCCAGTCGATGGCATCTATGTCTAGGTGCAATGATTGTGATGGATCGGCCGGATTGCGGATGGGTGCGGTCAAATCAATGGAGATCATGTGGATGGAATGAATTTGGTCTCCAGAACCGCGGGTGTGATAACTCGATTCTTTTAGATGCTCCCTATACTCTGGATCTGGCTCTACGGGAACGGGCACGAATGGATCTTCCCTAGGTGCGAATTCGTCCCTATTTGCGAAAAGGATGGTAGGGTCTTTTCTCGAAACTGATGTCATGATGGGATCTCGAGGTGGACGATGCTCATCTTGAATTTGGAGCCATGGATCCAATACTTGGTCCCACCTTGCAGGGTCTACCCACCATTCATGCCCTAGCAGTATGCCCATCTGTCCCATTAGATCTTCATGAGTTAAAGGGCGATGATGTCATCGCGCATGTCTGAGATAGTCCATCTCAGTCTCATCTTCTGAATCACTTTCGGAGACCCAAAAATGTTCATTCTCTTCAGCAACTGTTGCTTGCGACGTTGAGGACTCTCCTTGTTCCAGTAAGTTAATCTGGTCCCATTGTGGTTGTTCCACTCTTGGTGGAGGGACCTGATTCCCTTGACACTGTATTGTTTCATCTGGAACCTCTAAGGGGAATAGCTTCAAAAAGATGTCCGGAAGCCGTTGATGTTCTCTTTGAGGATTAATCTCTGAACTTTCGCCTCTCTCTAGCAAAGGAGAGGGATTACTACTGTTTCCAGGGGTGTTTGTTGACCATGGGAGGTAATCTCCCAATGTGTATTCTGTATTTGGATTGGCATAAGGATCTAATGCCAATCCCCCCTTGTTGCCTATTTCTAGGCCTTGCATATTTTCAACCAAGATGTCTAAGGGCAGGGGGTGGTTGAACCCTACTCCTGACTTGTCATATGGCATCTGATATCTTGGTTGGCAAAGGACCCGCATCCCTTGCTCATATCTGCCTAGCTCGTATCCATGCCAATTGCATTGGCCGAGATATTTTAGGGCAAAATCTGGGTTTGACAGATAGTTGATGTTTTCAACAAAAGGCTCTTCGTCTGCTTCCTTTTGTTTGCATGGTTCAAGACCATGATCAAGGCCCCCATACACAAAATTTGTCTGGTTTGGAGGGTAGCCTAGAGGAACAATTGTCCCTATGGGAAGGCGAGGTCTCCCCATGTCTTGTACTGACTCCAATGCGGGGTTGCCACAACATTTTGCACTAAATACTCCCCCGGGCCCGTATTGGCCATTTCGACAGTGATTGTTGATGATTGGGTGGGAGGAAATGGGAGTCCTTCCTGAGTCCATTCCATGTTCGGTATTTTAGGAGTCTTAGTTTCTGTTGTGCTGGGTGTTTCCTCTGTTGATATCGTTGAAATTGTGGGCAACCTTTCTTCTAGGGGCTTAGCCTCTTCCATGATCTGTTTTCCCTTGTCCTTCTGTTTGGCCATGATGGGCGGCGTTGATGATGAAGGAGCAGGTGATGAAGTCTCACCTGGCTGGGATTTTGCCTTGTTTTGGTCACCAGTGGTGCCCTGCGGTATTGGACCCCTGTTTAGATGGATTTAACTAGAAATCCAAATGCGTTGAAGGGAGGGTCGATTGAGGCATGAATTGTACCGCATTGCAATACTTGAAGGGCTCTAAGTCCATTGGGACTACATGTATTTCTCCTTCATAAGCATACTTTAAGCACTTGTGGGCGATCGAAGGGACACACTTCATGTCCCTGATCCAAGGCCGCCCTAGCAGTATATTATAAGCCATCTCGCCTTCTAACACATGGCACAGTGTAGGTATTGACTTTTGTCCTACCTGGACAGGCAGAACAACCGTGCCGATCGTCGAGCATATTGCATCGTTGAAAGCTCGCGAGTGTGTACGTGGAGGTTGTGATGTGAGAGGTCGGCAGCTTCAAATGTTTTAAGGCTACAGTGGTAATGATGTTACTGGACGAGCCAGTATCTATCAACACTCTCTTGTACGGAATCCCGTTGACCCGCGCGATAACGTGCAGGGGTGGATCTGCCATGTCATTCGATATCGTTTTGACCTCATCTTCTCCGAATGTGATGACCGGCTCCGTACATTGTTTCACATGTCCCACGAAGTTGTTGAAAGAATTTGCTTCGTGAGGTTGTAATTCGATGGCTTTTAAAATGTCCATAAGAGCTTCCCTATGGGGTGCTAACTGTTGAATAAGCTCATAAATGGATAGCCTAGCCGATGTGGTCCGCAAACTTCGTGTGAGTTTGGTCCGTATCGTGACCTCGGGTCTAGGCGGAGGCAACTGCGTTGGGCGTTGTTGAGGCTGCGATGTTGTCGAAACTTCCCTCGTAGCTACCTCGGGGGCAACTGCTGGGTACCTTCTGTTCCTTGTCACTATGCTAATCATTCCCACAAATCCTTGCATGGGAAGATTCTGTCGCACCTCGTTAATCTGGAGTGGTTTTTCCTGTGCCTCGTGGGCAGGCAAAGGGTCCTTGAATACCCCCATTTGTTGGTTGTTTGGCGCTATGGGGTTGTCCACGGCCAATGTTCTATTGTCGATCAAATCTTGGATTAGTTCTTTGAACTTCCAGCATCCATTCAAGTCGTGTCCTCTGCGCCTATGGAATCTACAATACAATTCCTCTCTGTATCCCCTAGGCTTAGGAGCATTAGGGTCTATAGTTTGGATTTTTGGCAGAGTGACTAAATTTGCCGCTGACAAGCGGTCAAATAGGGAGTCCCTGGACTCCGTGTAAGGGGTGAATTGTCGCCTAGGGTGACGCTGCTGATTCTGCTCCTGTCTTCTATTATCTCTTTCATAAGCAGGAGGCACTGCCTGGTAATTAGCCTTTTGAGGCTGCATTTCTTGCACAGGTGCGGGAACATTTATCGCAACTTGGTTAACCGCAGCATGTTGTGATTGCGTTGTCCCGATTTTAGTGGTTTTATTCCACTCTTTCTTTTTAGGCTTGGCGATTGCGCCTTCGCCTATTTTGATCTCTTCTATAACTCTGGCTTGTGCCAAAGCTTCTTCTAAGCTGTCGTATTGTCACAGCAACAATAGACCAGAGATTGATTTCAAGCAACTTTTTGCGAACATCTGTGTGAGATCAGACATAGGGGGACGGTAAGGTAACTTAGAAAGCAAAGCTCTCCATCGATTCCCGTATGCTGCCATTGTTTCTTCCTCAAATTGCTTGAGGCTCGCCAGATCACTCAGTGATGCCTTCTTCCTTGTGTTGAAGGCAAAGCGTTCAAGAAACGCATCTACTAATTGATCTAAGTTGCTTATGTTGTGTTTGGGTAGTTGTGTGAACCAATCCGAGGCAGGGCCTGCGAATGTGGTTATGAATGTTCTAAGCAACAATGCGTCATTATCTTGGATGCCGAAGCATTGGCTTAGAAATCTTGTAACATGTTCTTGTGCGTCCTCTTCACCTTTAAAGATTGCCAATTGAGGCAACTTGAAGTGTTCGGGGTAAAGAGGTGTAGGCACTGAGGGATGCACCGGATGACTCGCAGAGTTGACGTAATGTGGGTTTTTGATGCCCAACAGCTTTTGTCTCCACAGACTCCAAACGCTCTAATAGCGCTTGGTATGCATCGGAAGATTTTATTTCTTCCTCTCTTGTTCGCTCCCGTTGTAAGTTATGGTAAGACTGGGGGCCTATGGAGGGGTGGCCGAATGGCAATCCTCCTGCCTTGATGGGGAGTTTCAGCATATTCTATTTCTGGTTCGTACTCCTCATAAAATTCTTGAGGAGTCTCTGGGCGAGACCTATGACCCTGATTGAGTCCTTGCTGAAGGTACCCATCATTGTTTCGGGGAGTGGCCTCCCTCTCGGGTCTATAAGGTCTCGGAGGCAAAGCTTGACGAGGTCGTGGAGACCTGTCCTGCACCAACGAATTATGCCTCTCATATTTTTCGGCTCTTTGGGTGCGAGGGGTTGGCCCCCTCTCAGGTAGTTCATAGCGTAACTCATCCGCTTCGCGTTGCATGCGCTCTCTATCCAAGCGGTGTCGATACTCTATCTCCTGATGACTTTGTTTAAGCCGCGTGATTTGGGCTTGACGGGTGGCATGTCTGGCGACTATCGGGTCAATTTGGTCTACCCTATTTTGCTCAGGAGGTTCGAATGTTTCTCCTATGTGTTTGCCTCGATCTTGATGATCTAAAATTTCAATGGGTCGCTTCCCTCTGTCGAGGTAGGCGACATGTACTCGAGGCTCTGGCCTCGATGTATGATCATGATACCTAGCAAGTGCGGAAACGCAAGGTTCCCATGTTGTTTGTTGTCCTTGAGGAATGCGATGGCTTTCCTCGTACTCCCTTTCATGGGTTTGAAGGGGCGGGCGGAGTTAGCTCGCCCTGTGTAAGGAGCCCTGCGCTCTGGATTTTGTCTTTCTGTCCTGACAACTAGAGGGGGTGAAGGAGGGATAATGTAATCATGTGGTTCCTCCAAATGGAACCCTATGTGTGACCCTAGCGCTTCATCACATAGTGACCACTCATAGCGAACATCTAAGGGAGCTCTCCTATGAATGTACCCCTCATGGAAGGGTGTGTGTTGAGTGCTATGCTGAATAGGAGTGTTCCTAGAAGGGGTGCCCCTATAGTCCCTTTCCGTTAAGGTGTGGAGTGGATTGCCTTGTGTGTTAGGTCACCAAGGTGGTATGACCAAATCCTTGGGACTGTAACGGAGGTGACTCGTGCCTCCTTGGACATTCCCCACAGCCTCCGCCCGTGATTGGGCTTGGCTACGGGTGAGCACCATGACGATGTCTCTCTAGAAAACCCTAAAAATTAAAATGAGTCATATGGGGCCCAAAATTGGCGTGTGCATCCCTCTTATAGTAGATAAGACAAAAATGAAGTTTCAAGTCCTAACTCTAAATACATTAGGAGATATTGACATCCGAACAGCTCAAAAAGTGTAAAAAATTGGGCACGCAATTTTAAAACCTAATTTCGGGGCACTAGATGATGGAATTTGGCCCCGAAAACTGATTTTTGGGCAAATAGAATTCTATGGAATCATATTTGTTTAAAATTATCCCAACTAACTCCCTGTAAAATTTCGTGTCAATCGGAGCTACGGTTGAGAAGTTATGGCCCCGACAAGATGCACTAAAATTTAGGGAAAAATATAAGATTTCCCATATTTTGTTGGATGCTCCCGCATCACTTATGGGCACATTTGGGGTGCTTTTGGGTTGACCAAAGGGTTCATGGACACCTTTGGGGCATTTTGGGGTGACCAAGCGATTGCGGGAATCCTTGGAGCTTTTGGAGCGAATGACAAAATGCGTAGATTTTTATCTTTTGTTTATGATGATTTTTTTTTTTTGTCTACACTAAGCAGAAATGAACACACACATACACAAACCGTGATTATCTCTTTTAAGGATTAATGGTGTGTCCTAAACTGGTTTAGTGCATTTTGATGTTTTTTTTTGTTTTTGTAGGTTTTGAAGAACGTTTAAATGCATTATGACGGCTCATATAACTCCCAAAATGGTCGCCCCTTCAATATACCAACCGGGCCGATATACCAACCTCTCTATATACCCGCCCTTACGAGAGGGAGACTATAGGTACGTGAGAGCAGAAGGTACGTGGTACGTAGGTGGTACGGAAGGGGGATTGTCCTGTTAATGGCACCTACCATAGAAGACTTATCCTCGCGCGCATGGGAATCACCCCAGCGACACTCGGTCAGCTTTCGTCAGGATTTACGCCTAACAACAGTTGACAATCGGGAAATGGATGCAAAGCTAAGCCAAGGTGGTGATGAACCCACCGTTGGTCTTGCTCAAGGGCTGGGGTCTTACGACCAGCTCCTTGGTTTAAAATTATTGCGTGAAGTGTGTGGGATTCATTTTATTTAGAAAAAATGAAACAAGCATAAATGACTTTCCCTAAGCAATGCAGAATTAAATGAAAACATTTAAAGAAACAGAAAAGTAGAAAATAATAGAACGAGATTATGAAAATCCCTACCTCTTCTCTCGCCCGGACCGGTTGCTTTCTGATCTTCTGCTCTGAAAATTTGTAGAGAGAAATTCGTCCCTCGGTGAGACGAATTACGGAACGGAATTCGTCCCTCCCGGAGATGAATTTGAATTCGTCTCGGGGTCAGACGAATTTCAGTAAAGCAATCGCCACAGTCAAGGACGAATAATAGTCAAAAACAAAAAAAGGTACCTGTCAAGCACAAAACACAAAAATTTAATCAGTTTTTGTGATCTTAAAAACAGGGGACAGAGTCCCACCGTGATCGCCACTGAAAGCACGAGATTCCGGGCGAAGGAAACACTAATTGCGATGCATTCAAAATCAAATACGCTTAAGTCCTAGAAATGTAAATTGCATGAAATGAAAGAGACGCATTGGAATGAGACACAAGCAAATGGAGAAAACATAGCCCTTTCATTAAACTTTCTTGATCTCTATTACAAATACGCCTCCTCCCTTTTCAGGGGCTAGGAGCGTTAAAAGAATTTGACTACAATCGAGACTTAAGGTTCCTCTTTCCGCGTGCCCACACTTGAAATGGACGGGCCAAGATGATGCCGTCACTGATGTCGATGAGTCTTTGACCTCTGCTTCTCCTCCTGCGAACAAAGAAACAACGAAGATGTCAGTAGCACCTGCTGCACATAAGAAGTGTTTGTTCTCTAAAATCGCCAAAAGATGCATGCAAACATTTGTCTGAAACAGTGAGTAAAATGACTCTAAATGACCTGAAAACCTGACAGAGGATAGAAAACATCACCAGAAGGCCACTGCCACTGAGACAGTCGGCCAATCTGCCTTCAACTGGAATTCGTCCCTGGGCAGGACGAATTCTGACTGCAATTCGTCCCTGGGTGGGACGAATTCTTCTGTGTTGGAAAAGCCGACCTGATGCTGCTCCAATGTCGAATCCCGAGACCTCCAAAACACCTGCAAATAGAGGGGTTATGTAATTGGGGCCATTTTGGGATGACCCAGATGGTCGGATTCTCCCAATTTGGCCTCTATCCTCGGGAATTCGATATCGCCACCTGCAAGTTAGTGAGACAACAAAGCGACACAAAGCATGATAAAATCTGATCGAATGTTATGAAATTGAAGCTATGAGTTCACCAAATAGAATAACACAAAATGCAACATGAAACAATAATCTAGAATGCTTTTGAAATAAAACTTAGAAAGTGCGGGGGTGCCCAAGTGGGCCTCCCACCGTTGGCACTTGATCTTGGAGCCAATCCACTAGGGATGGGCCCAAAACTTCTTAGGATTGGGGGGTCTGAAAATTGGTTGATTCAGGTGTCCATATGTTGGATTTGGGTCAGATTCAAGCTTCCAAAAGCCACCCAACAACCTCCCTTGCAAAAGAGATTGGTGGATGTGAGAAGGTGAATCAAAGGGGATGCAAGTGGGTGTTCAACTCGGCAAGCACTTCGTTGCTTGAAATCTCCTTCAATCTATTCCTTTTGGGTGAGAAAAGTCCCACCTTTTATAGACCCATGGGGTCTCTTTTGAGAGGGAAGCACAAATGCCATGTGTTGGTCATAGGTGCCATGTGGCAGTCATGTCTTCCCATGAGGGAGGGGAGTCCTCCATTGACTTGGGCTCTCATAACTGCCCTTGTGACAGTCCTCTAACGGCCTATCTATCCACCCACACACGTGTGCGAGGCAGGAGTCATCAACTGACTGTCCTGGGCTGCCACTTGGCACCATTCTTCTTTTTTCCCGTTAAACTTGGAATTCGTCCCTGGGTGAGACGATTTCAGAATTCGTCCCTGGGTGAGACGAATCCCAGTTAGTATTCGTCCCTGGGTGAGACGAATAGTGAGCAAAGTGTCTAAATGTGCCAAATTGCTTCCTGACCTTACAAAATTGCTATGAAAGTGGTTAGGACCACTGTTTGACCTCTGAGGGCTGCCCTGGGGGCTGTGTTTGTCAAAGCGATCAGTGTTTGCAGTCACATAATCGGATTGGTGCTGTTTTGGTGTCTACAATCTCTTCTAAGAATTTTTTTTCATAAGTAAGAGACTTTTATAATTAACATCGGGTTTTAACTGGTTGACCCAAAACCATTTTACAAAATAGGTTCCACCGACCAAATGGACAAAGGCCAAGCCCTACAAGTTTAATCTGACAAAAAGAAGGGTCAAGACCTACTCTTCCATCTAAAGACAACAAAAATAAACTATGGAAGCCTAATATTATAGCCATCAGAAAAGAAAGACTCAAAATAAAAACAACAATGAGAAAAACTAAACATGCAAGAACCATGCAGGGTCGCTTGTGCCCATACAAAAAATAGCATAATATAGTCAAATAAACATCCCATAGAATGGACATCCAGGAGGCCAACCAGACAGTCTTCCTTATAGTCCTCATATGACTCCTTATCATCCTCATACTTGATTCCTCCTTGCCATCAACTTTAGATCAGACAGACTTTTTAACTGGTTGATAATATTAGAGGCTGATGAAATCATCATCTTCTTCAATACTGTTATAGTGAGTTCCGGTACCCCATCTCTTCTAAGAATTTTAATTGACAATTATAAAATGTGGTTTTTTTTAATTTATTTATTTTTATAAAAAGTATTATATTAATTAAAATTTGGGGAGAACCTTCCCAACGTCACTATCTTGGTGTGTGTTAGTGTCAATGTCCCTCTCGTCTTATTTGGGTGGTAGATTGGAGTCTATTCCCTTATACTTTAGAGTGGATTTGGTTTTGATGTGATGACTTGGATAGGGTGGACTTTCATGCTTGTGATTAGGTGTTGGTGTTTGAACCTAGTCACATTCTTTCTTCGTGTTGGGGAACATGGATATTTGTAAATTATTTTATTCTGGGTAGTGTCATGATGCTCCTCGAGTTCCAAGGAGGCCCACATCAATGAATCTTGTGATAGTTAGTTGTTTGGTTCGTGCTGAGGTTGGAAAATTTCATTTTCTTTCATGGCATCGATGAAGTAATAAGCTCTTATTTCCTGCTAAAGTACTCGGTCTTTTTTCTATAACCAACGGTCTGGCAATTTTTTAGTATTTCGGGCTAGATTGTTGTCATCAAATTTGATTGGAAAGTCAAGCTATTTTTTGTGGTTTCGTGTTACTTGGCAATTCTTCAACATCTCGCTAAATTTTATGTCCAGGGAGTCTATGACCCACCTAAGGAGGCATTTTGATTTAAAGGAAGTGTTTTTTGGTTTACAAGGTGCTAAGAGAATGGTCCTATTATTTCGTAAGTGTGAGCGGTGGTTTCTTATGGCTCAGAAGTATGTTCAGAAGGATATGAGAATTCTTGTGGAGTTAAGAGTTTTGGAGGTAGATGCCAAAGTGAAAAAATCTTGTGTAAATATGGTCTTATAGATTTTATTCAATCCTTCCATGGCCATCGTAGGGCCCTATCAAGAACCTTGGCCCACTATTAGAGAAAGGGGTGGGTCCAAGCTGAAGGGATTGATTTCATCATCTCGTTGGACATCATTGGTGAGGTGTCTAGGTTACCCATCATTGTAGGTGGTAATAAATATTATATTTGAAATATAAGATATTATTAAGCAATATTTTCTTTAATTAGTCCCTTTGTGGTTGGGAGACTTGGGTCTTCCCCATTGGGCTACGAGCTTTTTTTTCATTTTTGGTTTTGCTTGGTTGGTTGCCCCACTTTTGTTATTTTGTCTCGGGTTGCCTCTGTTAGGCTCCTTTTTAAGGATTTGTGTTTTATGTTGAGAAATATCTAGTTGTTGTTTTTCGATCTCTCATATTTGGTAGATTGTTCTCAGTCATCATATATAGCTTGTCACTCTCAAGCTATGTGGATTTGGCTAAAAATATGATCAATGCAAAAAGTGTTTCCCTAGTGTATAGAGCATTCTCTCAATGTGCAATCAATTCTTGCAAACGAGTCATTAATTTTCCACAGAAAACAATGGTCAAAGTGCTAGAATTTAACTCTAAATTTTTAAAAATTATTATTGTCAATTAATTTTTAAAATTTAGTAGGCCAAAAATTATTTTCTAAAAGTAGTTTTTATTTTATTTAATAATGAAAAATGAATCACCACCAAGTGCCAATTGCTAATGAATCTATTTCACTCTTGAATGCATTAAATTATAAGCCCATGATAGAATATTTTTATATCTTAAGAGCTGAGAGTTTGCTTGTAGGGATGAGACATGTTATGCAATGCTTACAATCAACCCCATAATGGCAAACATATATTAATAATGAGGTTTGTTGTTATATTATATGGTTTTATGTGTTTTTTCTAAGAGAAAAATATATAATAAGTTTGAACCGATAGGAGAAGACACACATTATTACAACAAAACATATAATTTTTATTCATTGATTAAAATTAACAATCTAATACAAGAATAATTTTAATTATAAACTTAATATCCAAAATAGGAAGCTTCTTAAAAAAAATTATAGCGGTAAAGAACATAGTAGAAGTAATCTAATTCTGGAATGTATGAGGTGGTGAATCATTTTAGTAATCAAACATGGTGATTACTAAAACCATAGATATTAAGCATTATTGATATTCTCACAACGACACTGAGAGGGGGGGTGAATCAGTGTAACTATTTAAAAAATTAAATCTGCTACTCTTAAAATTTAATACTGCAAGTTTAAAAATAGATACAGCAAACAAAGCACAAGAGCATCACACAACACAGGATTTAACGAGGTTCACCAATGTGGCTACTCCTCAAAAATGACCGTTTGGACTACGATCCAAATCCAGTCTTTGCAAGGATTCAATCTTTACAAAAGGTTTACCAGCACCCACTGGAAGGAGCACCAACCCCTGATTTATCTGTTGCAACAGATATGAGCACCAACTCCTTTTACCAAGCACCCACTTGGATTTTAATTTTTAATAAAAATAATGACATATAAAATGCCTTCTCTTTTTCAAGACCCTCACTGGTCTACAGCACATACAAACATCCCACAGAAGCATAGAAAGAATTGTTAGAGACTCAATAGCTTCTTTTCAAATCTGAAACCTCTCTGTTGTTTTTACAAAAAAATGTGTAGGTTTCAAAAATTCTTGTTGTTGTTCATCCAGCTCTTTTACCACACTACGCCTTTTGATGTATTCAATAATGCACAGTGCAGTAACCTTCTAACTATGCCAGTTCGATCCTTATATCCTTGATTTCCTCGAATGGCTCAATTTGAAACGGCTCAATTTTCCCTCCAATTTCTCATGCATTCTCGGCTGTAATCAACGTGTCAAATCCTTTCTGACAAGTTCTGCCTTTTAGCCGCTTTCTTTCTGACTCATTCTGACATTCTGACAGCCTCTTTCTCTCGCACATTCCGACGAGTATCCCGACAGCCTTTTCGCGTATCTCGGCTCTCTGATGTTCTTCTTTCTTCTCTGTTGAAAACTGTGTGTCCTTTATCTTCTACGTTCAACTGAAACTTTTGATATACGCAACTAAACAACGCCTCTGTAAACAGTTCTCGATACAACCGTCCAGCTGTTCTATTTTTAATGCTATGTTCCGTAGCTTCCCTGTGAAGCTGCCACCTTTTCCTGCCAACTGCATTACGGCCCTGCAACAACCGTTCTTTTTCTTAAAAGCGTTGTCTTGAAACTTTCACTTGAAACTCCAGTCGACTCTTGCAGTGTATTCTCTAATCTTTTGCCAACACCTGTCACTTGGAACTGCACATTTGACTCCAGTTAACTTTACTGTAACTGGCAGCATGCTTGGTCGACACCTGTCACTGTGCATGCATATTTAACTTTTTCTCGCCAAAATCATTACCTGTCGCGATATCGCGACGTTTTCTGCTTTCTTGCACTTTCCTTCGCTTACCTCCGTGAAATTGATACATGTCATGAAATCGTGACACATTCCGCTTTTGCTGACGTCATCCTCCATGTTGTCGCGAAATCGCGACATTTCTGGCTTGCTGAGGCTTCTCTGGAAACTTGTCGCGATATCGCGACATTTTTAGACTTGATGACGTCATCTTCAAAGATGTCGCGAAATCGCGACGCTTCCGACTTACAACGGCTTTTCTGGTAACTTGTCACGATATCGCGACATTTTTAAATTTGGCGTCGTCTTTTAAAGAGTAAATTGTCGAGGGTTGACTTCAACGGCTTTTCTGGTAACTTGTCGCGATATCGCGACATTTTTAAACTTGCTGACGTCATCTTCAAGGTTGTCGTGAAATCGTGACACTTTCGGCATCCTGCGGCTTTTCTTTCAACTTGTCACGAAATCGCGACGCTTCTGGCCTCCGTACAATTCTTTCTTCATGCAGCCGTGAAAACCTTACCTGTAGCGAAATCGCTACACCTTTCTGACTTAACATTTTTCTTTGTTGCATCTTCCGAAAATCTAACTTTGTTGGCTTGGTGTTTCCTCTTGCTTCGACTTGCTGATCTCAAGACTTGTAGCGCAATCGCTACCCCATTGTGTTTTGAGTTTTGCACTTGTAGCGAAATCGCTACACCTATGCCCCTTGCTTTTCAAACTTGTGTCAAAGTCGCTGCCCCTTTGCACCTTTTATTTCGAACCTGTAGCGAAATCGCTACACTTTTCGCCTTGCATTTCGAAGCTATAATGAAATCGCTACACTTCTCCGCCTTACATTTTGAGCCTGTAGCGAAATCGCTACACTTTGTTGCCTTGCATTTTGAACCTGTAGCGAAATCGCTACACTCTTGCATTTTGTATTTCGGACTTGTAGCGAAATCGCTACACCTTCTTGACTTATCACTTTTTCTTTGCTTTTGCCAACGAAATTGCAACATGTAGCGAAATCGCTACGCTTTCTTCACTTTGTCGCTTTGCCTCCAACATGTCGCGAAATCGTGATAGTTTTATGAACTTTCTCTCTCCTCCTTTTTGTCGCGATGTCACGACACTTTGCGCCCTTAGTGCTTTTCTTTCGAAACTGTCGCGATATCGCGACACTTTCTCATGCACTTTCTCTCTCATCCTTTTTGTCGTGAAATCGCGACAGAAAACATGTCGCGATATCGCGACAGTTTTCTTCCTTGTATTTTTTTGCAAATTTCTGGATCTGGGTCCCCTCTGTTTTTCTTGAAATTTTTTGCACTTGATCTGACTGACCTCTGAACTGCATCAACTGCATCAATCTATCTGTGTTGACAACAATTACAATACTTTTGCACTGCTTTCGCTGCACCTTGCTCAACAATCTCCCCCTTTGGAATTGTTGGCAACACACTGTAACCTTGCTCAACACACTGTAACCTTGCTCAAATTCTTCTCCCCCTTTGCCAATAATGCCAAAGGGTTGCTGCAGACTCCCCCTGAGTCTATGCACAACATTCTCAGGCATAAATAACTTGAATGCTCCCCCTGAGAATGTATTTCCCATAGCTAGTCAGTGCTTGGGAAGTGTGACTACTCCCAACTTCTTTCGAAGGTATTCAAATACTTCCTTTGGTAAAGGTTTGGTGAATATGTCAGCTACTTGCTCTGTAGTTGGAACAAACTCCAATCTGACCTCTCCTTCCGCAACCTTATCCTTCAAGAAGTGATACCGGATTGCAATATGTTTGGTGCGGGAATGCATTACCGGATTCTTTGAAATGTTGATTGCACTAGTGTTGTCACATTTGACTGAAATGGGCTCATTGAAGTGAATACCTAGATCTTTCAATGTTTGTCTCATCCATAGTATTTGTGTGCAGCATGTTGTTGCTGCAATGTATTCTTCCTCAGCTGTGGATAGAGAGACTGATTCTTGCTTCTTACTGTGCCATGCTACCAATTTATCTCCAAGAAAAAATGCTCCTCCACTTGTACTTTTTTTGTCATCAATGCATCCTGCCCAATCTGCATCAGAATATGCAAAGAGAGTGAAGTCTTTTCCTTTTGGATACCACAGCCCATACTCCATAGTACCCTTGAGGTACCTAAAGATCCTTTTCACAGCTGTTACATGAGTCTCTTTTGGACTAGCCCGAAATCTTGCAACCATGCAAATAGCTTGTAAGATATCCGGTCCAGTTCTGTTGTTAAATACAGCAAGCTCCCAATCATTGATCTGTACATTGTTTGATCAACATTTGGAGATTTATCATCCTTGCTCAACTTGCAGCTTGTTGTCATGGGGGTGCTCACTGGCTTACTATCTTCCATAGTGAACTTTTTCAGCATTTCTTTCACATATTTAATTTGAGAAATAAAAATCCCTTTTTCGGTTTGATTAACTTGCAATCCAAGGAAATATGAAAGTTCACCTATCATAGACATTTCAAACTCTTTCTGCATTTTGTTTGCTATGTCTTTGCATGATTCATCATTGCTGCTCCCAAAAATTATATCATCTACATAAACAACAAGAACAATGAAGTTGCCATTTTCAGTTTTCACATATAGATTGCTATCTACCATACCTTTCTTGAAACCTTGCTTAGTGAGATAGCTGTCCAATCTTGCATACCAAGCTCTAGGTGCTTGTTTCAAACCATACAATGCTTTCTTTAGTTTGCAAACAAAGTTAGGATTGTCACAAAGTTGAAAACCATCGGGCTGTTCAATATATACTTCTTCTTCAAGATTTCCATTCGGAAATGCTGATTTTACATCCATCCGATAAACCTTGAAATTCTTATGAACAACTAAAGCCAAAAATAGTCTTATTGCTTCAAGTCCGGCTCACTGGTGCAAAAGTCTCTTCAAAATCAATCCCCTCAACTTGGGCATATCCCTTACAGACTAATCTTGCTTTATTCCTTACAACTTTGTCCATCTTCATTCAATTTGTTTCGAAATATCCATTTAGTACCAATTATGTTTTTATTTTCAGGCCTTGGTACTAATTCCCAGGTTTTGTTTTTCTCAATTTGATCTAGTTCTTCATTTAATGCTTCCATCCAGCTTTCATCTGTGCTTGCTTCAATAATATTCTTGGGCTCAATACTGGATAACGAGAGAATAGTTATTTACTACTCTTCTTCTTGTCTGAATGCCAATCGTAGGGTCCCCAATAATCTGCTCTTTGGGATGATTTTTCTGCCACATTGCTCGTTCGAATTTCCTATTTTCTTCTCTTTCCAAATCATCTCGAATCTGATTTTTGTCTCTCTTCCTTTTCTTGATCTTCATCTTCTTCAATAAATTCTTCATAGGTTGGGTAGTTTTCATTATTGCTGATTTCTTGTTTCCTGCCTTCATCAACCTTCACATCCGCACTCTCCACAATTTTCTTTAGTCTTTTGTTGTAGCATGTGTAAGCTTTACTTTTTGTTGAGTAACCAAGAAAGATACCTTCATCAGCTCTATCTTCGAATTTGCCAAGATTGGCTTCAGTCCGTTTAATGTAACACTTGTTGCCGAACACTTTGAAGTATTTTGTTGTAGCCCTTTTGCCAAACCATAGTTCATAAGGTGTTTTGCTTTCATGCGGCCTTAACATACACCTATTCTGAATATAGACTGCAGTATGAACTGCCTCTTTCCAGAACCTGTCAGCAATTTTGCTCTCTGTTAACATGGTCCTTGCCATTTCCTGTACAGTTCTGTTCTTTCTTTCAACTACTCCATTCTGCTGAGGTGTTCTTGCTGCTGAAAACTGTCTTCTTATTCCATGTTTTTCACAGAATTCAGCAAACTCATTTGAAATAAACTCTCCTCCTCTATCAGATCTCAAGCATTTAATTCTTTTTCCAGATTGATTCTCAACAAGATTTTTGAAAGTTTTAAACATCTCAAAGGCTTCTGATTTCTGTTTCGGAAAGAGTACCCATGTCATTCTGGAAAAATCATCTATACACGACATAAAATATTTGTATCCATTTATGCTTTCTGTCCTCATGGGTCCACACAAATCAGTGTGAATTAGTTCTAATGGCTTGCTAGTGAAATATTCTTTTGCTTTGAAAGTAGATCTGGTTTGCTTCCCCTTTTGGCATGACTCACAAATGTTGTTTGATGGTTTACCAATAGTGGGTATATCTCTTACTGCTCTTTTCGAGCTGATTTTTACCAGATTATCAAAGCTTATGTGACCGAGTCTTTTATGCCACAACCAATTTTCTTCTTCCTGTCCAACCAAGCAAGCTCCATCTGAAGTCTCCGAGAGAGTATACAAATTTCCAGAAGTTCTCAGTCCAGTGGCTATTAACTTTCCATTTCTTGTCTTCCTTACTTCACAGCCCTCCTTCTTGAAAATTACTTCATGACCTCTGTCACAAATCTGACTTACACTCAGTAAGTTGTGCTTCAGTCCTACCACAAAAAGAACTTCCTTAGAGTTGATTTTACCGTCACTTAACTTAACAGATCCTTTACCCACTATTTTTGCTCCATCATTGTTTTTGAATTTTACAGAACCACCTTCGTATGTCTGCAGCTTGTCAAACTTCTGTTTGTCTCCTGTCATATGACTGGAGCATCCACTGTCCAGAATCCAAGGTGCAGATTTATTCTGGGCTTTGAGGGCTGTTTGAACAATTAGAGATTCCTTGTCTTTCTTTGGTTGTTCCTTTTCTTTCCACTGAGATTTAACAGTAGATCTGGTCACTTGTTTTACCTTCTCCCTTTCATTGGCTTGTGACAGTTTTTCGAGAAATTTTCTGTACTGTTTTGATCCAACTGAGTGATATTTTCTTTCCTGGTATTTATTTCCTGCAAACGAGCTACGACAATTTCTTGCAATATGGCCGAAGTTATGACAGTTATAACATTCTACAGCATAATCTATCAAAGGAGAAAAAATATTTCTACTAGTAAAATTTCTTTGTTCTACATTATATCTACAACTTGAGATTTTATGACCATATGCATTGCACTTAAAACAATAACCAGAAAAGGAACGAGTGTACCTGGGAAATGGTTGTTGCCATGTGGAAGTGGGAGCCATGGGTCTTCTTCTTCTTTGATATGAGACTTTGGTGAATCCATCATTTGCAGCACTCCTTTCGAGCTTGGACTTGTTGATCTCTTTTGCACGATATGGTTTATCTTGATCAACCCTGATCTTGTCTTTATTCTTTGTTGGTTCTACAGTTACTGCCTTTGAGTCTTTTGAGGATTCTCCTTCATCAAAGCCTAAGCCAAATTTGATACCCGTAGGCCTTTGATTATTCAACATTTTATTCAGCTTCGCAGAACTGTCTTCAAATTTATGATGACAACTCAGTTTCCGGTTCATCTCTTCTAGCTGCAGCCTTAATCCAACTATGTCTTCTTCTAGTTTATTGCACTCATTTATTTTCACGGTTAGCTGAGCTTCAAAATATTCAGTCCTTTTCTTATGTTCTTCAGTTTGTACTTTCAAATCGATTATTAAATTGCTGGCATCCTCAAATTTTCTTGCCATATTTTTATTTCTTTTCCTTTCTGCACTTAACTCTTCAAGTGCAGCAACCAGCTCACCTTCCAGATCTACCTCAGCCTCATCGTCTAATTTTTCTTCACATTCCTGGGTTTCTTCTGTTCTTTGTTCTTCAACGACCATGAACAAGGCTTCACCGGTTTCTTCTTCTGAGTCTTCACTGGAACTGTCTTCAGAAGAGTCAATATTCTTGGAAATGAAACTTTTCTTCTTGAAGTTCCTTTTTCTAAAATGTGGTTTCTTTTTCCAGACATTTCTTTCTTGGTGTGTCCCTTCATCACTTCTGTTTTTCTCATTCATTGGGCATTTTGCTGCAAAGTGCCCGATGCCTCCACAGTTAAAGCACTTGAACGGTAGCTTACCTCTGTACTTTCCTTTTCCCTTTACTAACTTCCTAACAAAGTTTGCTTCAGTCTCATCTGCAGATTCTTCTTCCTCAGATTCCTGTTTAGATTTTATATTTTTCTGTGCTTGGAAAGCTGCTTCTCTATCTGAGGGCTTAGTTTGACCAATCCTCATTTCATATGCTGTTAGAGAACCATGCATTTCATCCATACTAAAAAAATTTAAATCTTTTGCTTCTTCTATGGCAGAAACCTTTGCATCAAACCTTTTATTGAGGGTTCTTAGTACCTTCTTTACAACAACTGCATCTTCCATTTCTTCCCCGAGTCCTCTTATTGCATTGATGATTCCATTTACTCTCAGCAGATAGGCTTCAATGTTCTCATCATCGGTCATCTTTAATGCTTCGAACTGGGCACGATGTGTTTGCAACTTAGCTTCCTTGATTTTGCTATCTCCTTCATGAATGCTTTGCAGTTTGTCCCATATGTCTTTAGCAGATTTGCAGTTCATGATGCGTATCAACTCACTATCTACTAATCCACACATAATAGCATTCTTGGCTTTTGAGTTGTTCTCAAACTTTTTCTTCTCAGCCGCATCTGTTGGAGGAACAGTGGGTATGGTGTATCCATTTTCAACAGATTCCCAAATGTCATAACCCAGTGCACATAGATAAGTCTGCATCCTGAGCCTCCAGAAAGAATAATTTGTTCCATCAAACAGAGGAGCTTTGTTAGAAGAAAAACCTTCACCACCGGCCATTGTGTATCTTCCAAGATCACCTTAGCTGATTAAGCTTGTACAGGTGCCTGGCTCTGATACCAATTGATATTCTCACAATGACACTGAGAGGGGGGGGTGAATCAGTGTAACTATTTAAAAAATTAAATCTGCTACTCTTAAAATTTAATACTGCAAGTTTAAAAATAGATACAGCAAACAAAGCACAAGAGCATCACACAACACAGGATTTAACGAGGTTCACCAATGTGGCTACTCCTCAAAAATGACCGTTTGGACTACGATCCAAATCCAGTCTTTGCAAGGATTCAATCTTTACAAAAGGTTTACCAGCACCCACTGGAAGGAGCACCAACCCCTGATTTATCTGCTGCAACAGATATGAGCACCAACTCCTTTTACCAAGCACCCACTTGGATTTTAATTTTTAATAAAAATAATGACATATAAAATGCCTTCTCTTTTTCAAGACCCTCACCGGTCTACAACACATACAAACATCCCACGAAGCATAGAAAGAATTGTTAGAGACTCAATAGCTTCTTTTCAAATCTAAAACCTCTCTGTTGTTTTTACAAAAAAATGTGTAGGTTTCAAAAATCTTGCTGTTGTTCATCCAGATCTTTTACCACACTATGCCTTTTGATGTATTCAATAATGCACAGTGCAGTAACCTCCTAACTGTGCCAGTTCGATCCTTATATACTTGATTTCCTCGAATGGCTCAATTTGAAACGGCTCAATTTTCCCTCCAATTTCTCATGCATTCTCGGCTGTAATCAACGTGTCAAATCCTTTCTGACAAGTTCTGCCTTTTAGCCGCTTTCTTTCTGACTCATTCTGACATTCTAACAGCCTCTTTCTCTGCACATTCTGACAGGTATCCTGACAGCCTTTCTGCGTATCTCGGCTCTCTGATGTTCTTCTTTCTTCTCTGTTGAAAACTGTGTCCTTTATCTTCTACGTTCAACTGAAACTTTTGATATACGCAACTAAACAATGCCTCTGTAATCAGTTCTCGATACAACCGTCCAGCTGTTCTATTTTTAATGCTATGTTTCGTAGCTTCCCTGTGAAGCTGCCACCTTTTCCTGCCAACTGCATTACGGCCCTGCAACAGCCGTTCTTTTTCTTAAAAGCGTTGTCTTGAAACTTTCACTTGAAACTCCAGTCGACTCTTGCAGTGTATTCTCTAATCTTTTGCCAACACCTGTCACTTGGAACTGCAGATCTGACCCCAGTTAACTTTACTGTAACTGGCAGCATGCTTGGTCGACACCTGTCACTGTGCATGCATATTTAACTTTTTCCCGCCAAAACCATTACCTGTCGCGATATCGCGACGTTTTCTGCTTTCCTGCACTTTCCTTCGCTTACCTCCACGAAATTGATACATGTCACGAAATCGCGACACATTCCGCTTTTGCTGACGTCATCCTCCATGTTGTCGCGAAATCGTGACATTTCTGGCTTGCTGAGGCTTCTCTGGAAACTTGTCGCGATATCGCGACATTTTTAGACTTGCTGACGTCATCTTCAAAGATGTCACGAAATGCGCACGTGCTTACAACGGCTTTTCTGGTAACTTGTCGCGATATCGCGACATTTTTAGACTTGCTGACGTCATCTTCAAAGATGTCACGAAATCGCGACGCTTCCGACTTGCAACGGCTTTTCTGGTGACTTGTCGCGATATCGCGACATTTTTAAACTTGCTGACGTCATCTTCAAGGTTGTCGCGAAATCGCGACACTTCCGGCATCCTGCGGCTTTTCTTTCAACTTGTCGCGAAATCGCGACGCTTCTGGCCTCCGTACAATTCTTTCTTCATGCAGCCATGAAAACCTTACCTGTAGCGAAATCGCTACACCTTTCTGACTTAACATTTTTCTTTGTTGCATCTTCCGAAAATCTAACTTTGTTGGCTTGGTGTTTCCTCTTGCTTCGACTTGCTGATCTCAAGACTTGTAGCGCAATCGCTACCCCATTGTGTTTTGAGTTTTGCACTTGTAGCGAAATCGCTACACCTATGCCCCTTGCTTTTCAAACTTGTGTCAAAGTCGCTGCCCCTTTGCACCTTTTATTTCAAACCTGTAGCGAAATCGCTACACTTTTCGCCTTGCATTTCGAAGCTGTAACGAAATCGCTACACTTCTCCGCCTTACATTTTGAGCCTGTAGCGAAATCGCTACACTTTGCTGCCTTGCATTTTGAACCTGTAGCGAAATCGCTACACTCTTGCATTTTGTATTTCGGACTTGTAGCGAAATCGCTACACCTTCTTGACTTATCACTTTTTCTTTGCTTTTGCCAGCGAAATTGCAACATGTAGCGAAATCGCTACGCTTTCTTCACTTTGCTGCTTTGCCTCCAACATGTCGCAAAATCGTGACAGTTTTTATGAACTTTCTCTCTCCTCCTTTTTGTCGCGATGTCGCGACACTTTGCGCCCTTAGTGCTTTTCTTTCGAAACTGTCGCGATATCGCGACACTTTCTCATGCACTTTCTCTCTCATCCTTTTTGTCGCGAAATCGCGACAGAAAACATGTCGCGATATCGCGACAGTTTTCTTCCTTGTATTTTTTTGCAAATTTTTGGATCGGGGTCCCCTCTGTTTTTCTTGAAATTTTTTGCACTTGATCTCGATCGACCTCCCGAACCGCATCAATCGCATCAATCTGTCTGTGTTGACAACAATTACAATACTTTTGCACTGCTTTCGCTGCACCTTGCTCAACATATTTAACATTCTCCCCCTTAACCCTTTATGTAGTAACACCTAACATTTGTTTCATATATATATATATATATATATATATATATATATATATATATATATATATATTGATAATGTATTAATAAACAAATCAACAAGTTGATTACCAATTTTATAAAACTTTTGTTCAATGTGACCTTCTAACACAATCTTTCTAATAAAGTGATATCTAATATTAATATGATTAGTTTGATTGTGGATGCATTAAATGATAGGCCTTAAATAGAAAATTTCCATGACTATCTTGAGTGTTGAGAGTTTACTTGTAATGGTCATGGTAAGGCATGCTATGCAATGCTTACAATCAACCCCATAAGTAAGTGAAGTTATGATAAACATATTTTGATTATAATATTTTTTGTATTATGTCATTTCATTTATTTTTTTCAAGAGGAAAAAATGTATAATAAATCTAAATAAATAAGAAAAGACTCGTAAAACACATTTTTTATTCATTGATTAAAATTGTCATTCTAATATAAGAACAATTTTATTTATAGACTTAATACTCAAAATAGGAAGCTTTTGAAACAAAGTGTAGTGGTGAAAAACAAAGTGGAAGTAATTTAATTTTGAAATGTATGAGGTAGTGGTTACTAAAATCTTGGACATGGTGATTCTTGAAATCTTGGATGTTAAGCATTATCTTTATCATCCTCACCCATGATGCTTAATGTAGTAATACCTAATATTTATCTTATCCATATAAAATTTCCTTTGGTAATGTGTTGATAAAAAAATTATCAATATGATTATTGATTTCGTAAAACTTTAGTTCAATCTAACCTTCTACCATTATATTTCTAATAAATTGATGATTGATGTCAATATGCTTAGTAAGACTATGTAAGACTAAATTCTTTACTATGGTAGTTGTGGATTTATTGTTACAATAAATAATTATTATCACATTTTGTTCATGCCTCAAATATGTTAAAATCCTCCTTCGACCAAATTGTATGAAAGGAAGCTAATGGCATTGTAATATATTATGCTTTTCCTTATGATAGTGAAATAGTTGATTGTTTCTTTTAATCTAAAGAAATTATACCTGATCCCAAGTTGAATACATATCTTGAAGTATTTTTGTCAACCATCAATGGATCCTCCCAATTCACTATATATATATCCAACCAATCCCAAGTTATCAATTAATGTATACAAAATACCAAAGTTATTTGTACCATGAGCATATGTAAGTATTCTTTTTTCTACACAAAAATGAATGTCACTTGAATATTGCATAAATTTTGAAATCAAATTTACAACATACATGATGTTAGATCTAGGAGCAATACGATACATAAGATTGTAAAATAAACTCCTATATAGTGTAGCATCTATATTTTTACTACCATCATTCTTTACTAACTTCACATTCACATTCAAGGGTGTGTTCATTGGCTTGCAAATTTTCATTCTAAAGTTATCAAGTAAATTAATTGCATACTTTTCTTGTGAGATAAAACTGTCATCATTTAATTTTTTTACTTGTAAGTTAAAAAAGTAATGCATCAAACCCAAATCTATGCTTTTAATTTTTTTTTTTTTGTGGTAGTTTTGAATTCCTCTATTAACACTTTTCTAGTTCCAGTGTAAATTAAGTCATCAACATATAAGTAGACAATAAGTAAATCATTAGTACCTCTAGATTTTACATAGAGTGTGGGTCCATTTTCACTCTTGTTGAAGCCATTTTTTTGAAAATATCCATCTACTATATTATACAAGGATCTTAGTACTTGTTTAAGTTCATAAAGAGCTTTATTCAACCTGTAAAACTTTTTTTGTTGTTTTTTAGCTTTATAACTGTGTGGTTGATATACAAATACTTCTTCATCCAAGAAATCATTGAAAAATACTAATTTAAAATTAATATACTAACCACTTAAATTGTGTTGCCAATGCCAAAATAATTATTATGGTATCCAATCTCACAAATGGAGCATAATTTTGATTGTAATCTATACTTGGTTGTTGTGAGAAGACTTTAGCTACTAATATTACTTTACAACTTGCAATGGATCCATCAACTTTATATGTTGTTTTGTAGACCCACTTTAGTCCAATGACATCCTTTTCTAGTGGAGAATATACTAATTTGTATGTTTCATTCCTTTTTATGGTAGAAATATCCTCATTCATAGTTTTACCAGACTCCATGCTTCATTGCCTCTTCAAAATATCTTGGTTCTACTTGAATATGAGATAATAAAGTAAAAATAACTATTGAATTAAAACTAGTAGTTCCTTCGTAAATTTATTTAATATTTTTTACCTTTGTTGGAGGAGGACTTCAACTAGAAAGAGGACTCAATAAAAGATATATTAACCTTAATGAAGGAGTGGCAATAGAACTTGAGTTGTTGCTTGGGCTAGTGGAATAAGATGAAGCATCTTGTTTCATATCCATAATTATTGGTTTTCTTGCTGTAAATGTTTGTTCCATTGCAATACTTCAATTTTAGCAAAACATATATCATTATAGATTGTTAGCTTCTCCATCATTGGATTATAAAACTTGTAACCCTTTTTCTCCTCGTTATAGAAAATAAAAATGCATTTTCACTTTTATCATCGAGATGTCTTTTTATATGAGCACAAGGAATGAAACCAAACACCTTAAGATGAATCACTCTAGGCTTTCTTCTACTTCATGCCTCATAATAAGTCATATTTATATTTATTGTTGAGCATTTATTTAGCAAACAAACAGATGTGGTTGTTGCTTCAAAACAAAAGGTATTTGGAAGATGATTGGCCTTAAGCATGCTTCTTGTCATCTTTACAATTGTACAATTCTTATGTTTAGCTACTCCATTTTGATAAGGGATATAACTAGTATTTAGTTGCCTTTGATTAGCATACCTTTTGTAAAAATATTGAAATTAATTAGACATAAATTTCCCCCCTATATTTGTATGTAGAGTCATGAAGAGACAACCACATTGCTTTTAAATATTAGCTTTAAATTGTTGAAAGATAGAAATATCTTCTAACTTTTCTTTGATGAAATATACCCAAGTTATTATACAATAGTCATCAAAAATAATAATAAAATGTATTGCTCTTATTGAGTGATAAGATCTACATTGTACCATAGATATTAGCATGCACTAATTCAAGTGGCACATTTTTCCTCCATGTTTTTCCTACTAGAAAGGAATCTTGATGTTGATTACCAAAAGTATAACCTTTAAAAACTTGATCATATTGTTCAATATATGGTGATCCTTTTAATATTTGATTCTGATATAGTATTTTTTGCTCTTGTGATGCAGGAGCATCCAGAGACAGTGAAGCAATATTGCATCTTCCAAAAAAAAATTTCAAATTTTTTTCTAAGTTCTATGCACCTTGTTTTATTTATTTTATTTTAGTCCAGGAGAAGTTTTGTTGAGCAATGTTTAAATTGGAAAGGTTTGGCAAAGAAAGGGGGTTGGGGTCACGAAATCGTGACCTCCGAAATGCTACCAAGTGATGGTTGAGTTCCGTCGCGATATCGCGACATCGCGATATCGTGACAGTGTGTCGAGAGCTTTAGCAAAGGTCCTCTGACATCGCGACGTCATTGTTGAGGCTAAGGGAAGTGGCCACAGTAGTCGCGATATCGCGACGTCACGATATCGCGACGATCTCATGGGGAAAAGCGAAGAGGGAGAGGCTTGTCGTGATATCGTGGCCTGGTTTTTGCACAGTCGAAGGTAAACAAGAGAACGGCCTGGCAAGGTCAACTTGACACGTGGGCAGTGTGGAGGACACGTGTTTCTACTGTAATGTGACAAGGAAAGAGCATGACCCGATGAGCCGGCCACGTGTAAGAAAACCAAAGAGGAAGGTCAAGGAGATTAATAAGGGGGTGTAAGCCACACATCCTTTTACTTCTGGCAACACGACAATTGTGGGAGATGGATTAATGAATGAAGCAGCGGTACAGAGTACAGTCAGTGTATAGCGGCCAGTGCAGGGTATGGGAAGCCATTAATGCAAGCTTCCAGGCTGGTCGGGCAGTTGCCCATTTATGGCAGAAAACCAAAATTTAAAAATTTGATCGGAGGGAAAATGGAAATTGAAATTGTTGTGGGGCGGGAGCATTGATTTTCGAGAGGATCGAGGCCTCAATAAAAACTCAAAATTTGTAAGGGTTGGGGATGGTGAAGTTCGGGATTGGGAAAGAAGTGTTGTGCCGGGGTAAAGTTACTACTGTATTTTGGCATTGAATGAATTAATAAAAATTTCTATGAATTTACTGTGAGATTGTCTGTGTGAATCCCGACTTTGCCATCAAGTGGTATCAGAGCAGGAGCTCCTGAGCATGTAACAGATAGCCAGAGAAAGAGGCAGTTACACCAGGATCTGTGGGAAGATTTAAAAAAAAAAAATATATATATATATATATATATAATATATATATATATATATATATATATATATAATGCCTCCACAAAGGAACCGAGGCGGAGGAGGAGGTGTGGTGTCGGCCGAAGACTTCCGGGCCTTGCAAAGGCAAGTTCAAGCCTTGCAAGCGAGTTACGCAGAAGGCGCGAACCCGGAGGGGAAGAGGAAAGTGAAGATGAAGTTGAAGAGGAAGAACAATCTGAGGAAGAAGCAGAAGCTGTGGATCCAGCTCAGGCCCGGTTGTATAAGGCCATCTCTCAGATTGGAAAGTAGCCTAAAATGAAGGTTTCTACATACTCGGGAAACCTGAATCCAGAAGAAGTGATTGACTAGATAAATGATTTGGAGGAATATTTCAAGTATGAGGAAGTTGAAGACCCTAACCGAGTCAGATTTGCTAAGACGAAGTTGAAGGGCCATACCAACATTTGGTGGAGAGGAATCCAGTTGGAGAGGAACAAGAGAGGGAAGGAGAGAATAAGGAGATGGGATAGAATGGTGGAGAAGCTTAAAAGACAGTTCATCCCAGCAGATTACGAGTTGGATCTGCTAAGAAAAATGCAGAGCTTGAGACAGACAAACAAAACTGTCCAAGAGTACACTGAAGAGTTTTACAAAATTTCTATTAGAACAGGGCATTTAGAGGCAAACAAAGAGAAGGTAGCCCGTTACATTAATGGGTTGAGGCTTGGTATCCAGGAAGAACTGAGCCTGGTTCGATTAAACACCATTGAGGATGCTTACCAATTTGCCTTGAAGGTAGAAGAAAAGCTAAACAGGCGGTTTGAAGGCAAGCAAAGAGGAAGAGGCCGAGGTGGAAGGACTGGCGGGAGAACCAGTGGGGAAAAGTACAAGGATCCGAAGAAGACTGGTGAAGCCAGTAGTAACCAGGACCAAAAGGAAGAGGATGTTTATCAGCCTCGAGATCAGAACAGCTACCCAAGAGGACGGGGTGGATCTAGATGAGGATTTGGAAGAGGAGTATTTCATGGAACGTGTTTCCACTATGGTGAAGAAGGACACCGGGCATTTGAATGTCCACAACACCGAGAAAGAACAAACAAGAGGCCTGAGGGTCCAGCCAGAGCTGCTGTGGCGGAGGAGGATGCTGAATCCGAGCATTTCGAAGAAGCAGAGAGGGGAGAGACAATGATTGTAAGAAGAGTCCTGTTGAACGGGGAGAAGGACACAGACCAGAGGAAAATCTTATTCCGCACTAGATGTAAATGTGCGGGCAAGGTTTGCAATATCATTATTGATAATGGTAGCATGGATAACCTGGTTTCTGAGGAAATGGTTACCAAGTTATAGCTAGAAAGGAAGAAGCACCCACACCCATACCGGGTCGCATGGTTGCAAAAGGACCACGAGCTTTGGTCAATGAGCGAGTGTTCGTTAAATTTAACATTGGAAATTATTGTGATGAGATCCTGTGTGACATCTTGCCCATGGATGCTTGCCACATGTTGTTGGGGAGACCCTGGCAGTTTGACCGAAGTGCAGTACATGATGGCCGAGCCAACACCTACTCATTGACAAAGAATGGTGTACGCCATAAACTAAAGCCCTTGAAGGATGCAGATGAAAGGGTATGTCATATTTCCGAGTCTGTTTAGTTGAGGGGAGAGAGTTTTTGAACGGGTTAAAGCGTGAACATTTATGTTATGCAATAATCCCTAGAGTTAGGTGGAAGGAATGCCAGGATACCCCAGCAGAAATTCTAAATCTGTTGGAGGAATTTCTAGACATTGTGTCTGACAATGTGCCCGAGGGCTTACCCCCTGTGAGAAAAATTAGCCATCATATAGATTTAATACCGGGATCAAGCCTGCCAAATAAAGCTACGCACATGATGACACCTGTAGAGACTGAGGAATTAAATAGACAGGTCCAAGAATTATTAGAAAAGGGATTAATTCGGGAAATCTTGAGCCCATGCGCAGTCCCTGCAGTGCTGGCGCCAAAGAAGGATGGGGAATGGAGGATGTGTACAGATTCACGGGCCATCAACAAAATTACTATTAAGTACAGATTCCCGTTACCAAGAATGGATGATATCATGGACTGTTTAAGTGGAGCTGAGTACTTCACAAAGATTGACCTAAAAAGTGGCTATCATCAAATCCGTATCCGAGAGGGAGATGAATGGAAGAAAGCCTTCAAAACAAGAGAAGGCCTGTTTGAGTGGTTGGTCATGCCCTTTGGACTGTCCAATGCACCAAGTACCTTCATGCGGTTGATGAATGAAGTACTGAAAGAATTTCTGGGAAAGTTTGTTATTGTTTATTTAGATGATATATTGATATTCAGCAGGACCCTGGAGGAACACCTGATGCATATCAGGAGGGTCTTTGAAAAGCTGCAAGAAGAACAGTTATTAATAAATTTGAAAAAGTGTAATTTTTTCAAGAAGGAATTGGTATACTTGGGGTTTGTAATCTCAGCAGAAGGCCTGAAGATGGACCCCAAAAAGGTGAGAGCCATCATTGAATGGCCTACTCCAAGGAGCACAACAGAAGTGAGGTCATTCCATGGTCTGGCCAGTTTTTATAGGAAGTTCATAAAGAACTTCAGCAGTATTTGTGCACCTCTCATAGAGACAATGAGGGGAGATAAAAAGGAGTTCAAATGGACATCAGGGGCTTAAAGGAGCTTTGATACATTGAAGAGAAAAGTTATAGAATAGCCTATTTTGGCACTTCCAGACTTCAACAAGGTATTTCAGGTGGACTGTGATGCCAGTGGCAGTGCAATAGGGGCGGTACTGAGTCAAGGAGGCAAGCCAGTTGCTTATTTCAGTGAAAAGTTAAATGATGCTTGGAAAAAGTATTATGTCTATGATCAAGAATTTTATGCTATAGTTCAGGCCCTGAAGAAGTGGAGACATTATTTATTACCAAAGGAGTTTGTACTATTTACTGACCATCAGGCTCTGCAATACATTAACAGTTAGACAAAACTGAACCAAAGGCACATGAAATGGGTGGAGTTCCTCCAAAGTTATACCTTTGTACTGAAGCACAGAAGTGGGAAGTCAAATAGAGTTGTAGATGCCTTAAGCAGAAGGTAGACTCTACTAACCAGATTGACAGTAGAAGTAGTGGGGTTTGAAGAACTAAAGGGTCTATACCCTACAGATCCGGATTTTGTAGAAGCCTGGGAGGCTTGCTCAATACCTCTTACTATGGATAGAACAAAATGGTTGGATTTCTTAATCCAAGACGGAATGCTGTTCAAGGGTAGTAAGTTGTGCATTCCCAGAAGTTCCATGCGGGAGAATTTAATCAAAGAAAAGCACAGCGGAGGATTGGTCGGGCATTTTGGTAGGGATAAGACCATTGCCTTGATTGAGGAAAATTACTACTGGCCACAACTTCAGTAAGATGTACGAAAGTTTGTGCAAAGTTGCAGAATATGCCAGATGGCAAAGGGTGTAAAACAAAATACAGGACTGTACCAGCCATTACCTGTATCGGAGAGGCCATGGGAGGACATAAGCATGGATTTCATCCTTGGATTACCAAGGACACAAAGAGGAAATGACTCTGTATTTGTGGTGGTTGATCGATTCTCCAAAATGGCACATTTTATTCCCTGCCAAAAGACAAGTGATGCAGTTCACATTGCTGGGTTGTTCTTCAAGGAAGTGGTTAGACTTCACGGTCTGCCAAGAAGCATAGTTTCTGATAAAGATACCAAGTTTGTTGGATACTTTTGGAGAACTCTGTGGAAGAAGATGAAAATAGACCTGAAATTCAGTTCGGCATACCACCCACAGACTGACGGACAGACAGAGGTGGTGAACAGAAGCCTGGGTAATCTATTGAGGTGTTTGATAGCAGATCAGCCCAAGGGATGGGATTTAGTTTTACCGCAGGCAGAATTTGCATATAACAGTTTAGTTAATAAAAGCACAAATAAATCTCCATTCCAGATAATATATGGACACAGCTCGAGGAATGTGTCTGAACTAAGAAAGTTGGACAGAAAAGAAAAATGTAGTGCCGAAGCAGAAGAATTTGCAGAACATATGAAAAGTCTGCATGAGGAAGTAAGAAGACAAATTACAAAAATGAACAGTCAATATAAGACAAGGGCAGACCAGAAGCGGCGGTTCAAGGAGTTCAAGGTTGGAGATGAGGTTATGGTGCATCTCAGGAAGGAGAGATTTCCTACCAAGACTTACAATAAATTGAAGATGAAAAAGTTTGGACCATGTAAAATACTGGGAAAGCGGGGGTCAGGAAATGCGTATGAGGTGGAATTGCCGAGTTGGCTTGATATTTCACCTATTTTTAATATTTCAGATTTAGTGGAATATCATGAGGGAGAAGCCACAGAGAGGCAAAGTCCAGAATTATGGCAAATTCCAGCATCCACTCCAAGCACAAATGAGGCCGAGGAAGTATTGGATACCCGTGAAGGCAGAAGCACCAGAAACAGACAGTATACTGAGTATTTGATCAAGTGGAAGGGCAGGCCTGTTGAAGATGCAACTTGGTTGTCTAAAATAGAGGTTGACCGCCTGGGTCTTCCTCTAACAACCCAAAAGTGAGGATCACTTTTCTTTAATTACCCCGGGTGTCTGATGCAGGAGCATCCGGAGACAGTGAAGCAATCTTGCATCTTCCAAAAAAAATTTCAAGTTTTTTTCTAAGTTCTATGCACCTTGTTTTATTTATTTTATTTTAGTCCAGGAGAAGTTTTGTTGAGCAATGTTTAAATTGGAGAAGGTTTGGCAAAGAAAGGGGGTTGGGGTCGCGAAATCGTGACCTTCGAAAGGCTGCCAAGTGATGGTTGAGTTTCGTCGTGATATCGCGACGTCGTGATGTCGCAACATCGCAATATCGCGATAGTGTGTCGAGAGCTTTGGCAAAGGTCCTCTGACGTCGCGATATCGCGATGTTGCGATGTCGCGACGTCATTGTTGAGGCTATGGGAAGTGGCCACAGTCATCGCGATATCACGACGATCTCGTGGGGAAAAGCGAAGAGGGAGAGGCTTGTCGCGATATCGTGACGGTCGCTATATCACGACTGTCGCGATATCGCGGCTTGGTTTTTGCACAGCCAAAGGTAAACAAGAGAACGGCCTGGCAAGTTCAACTTGACACGTGGGCAGTGTGGAGGACACGTGTTTCTACTGTAATGTGACAAGGAAAGAGCATGACCCGATGAGCCGGCCGCGTGTAAGAAAACCAAAGAGGAAGGTCAAGGAGATTAATAAGGGGGTGTAAGCCACACATCCTTTTACTTCTGGAAACACGACAATTGTGGGAGATGGATTAATGAATGAAGAAGTGGTACAAATTATAGTCAGTGTATAGCGGCCAGTGCAGGGTATGGGAAGCCATTAATGCAAGCTTCCAGGCTGGTCGGGCAGTTGCCCATTTATGGCAGAAAACCAAAATTTAAAAATTTGACCGAAGGGAAAATGGAAATTGAAATTGTTGTGGGGCGGGAGCATTGATTTCCGAGAGGATCGAGGCCTCGATAAAAACTCAAAATTTGTAAGGGTTGGGGATGGTGAAGTTCGGGATTGGGAAAGACGTGTTGTGCCAAGGGAAAGTTACTACTGTATTTTGGCATTGAATGAATTGATGAAAATTTTTGTGAATTTACTGTGAGATTGTCTGTGTGAATCCCGGATTTGCCATCATCTTGTCATGTGTCATAACCAAGATTCATAATTTAGGATGGCTTTTAGAGCTTTAGTTTCTTAATATTCAAGTGTAAGTTGAAAATTTTGTTTTATAGCATACTAACTTTTATTACAATCTAATTACTACAATATTTATCATAGATAACAAATTAATGATTTTCAAAAATTGTATAATATCTCTTTTTAATAAAGTTTCCTATACTCAACAAATTTGGATTTAATGTAGGCACATATAAAAAATTATGGATAAACTTATCTCACCTTGTTTTGTCTTAACTACAATGGTGCCCTTGCCCAAGATTTTAACTTCCTTTTCATCTCCAAGTCATAATTGAGCTTTGATAGGTTCATCCATATTTACAATGATGTTTTTGTTGCCTATCATATGGCTATTGCAAATGCTATCAAAAATCCATACATATTTAGAGATTTCATTTATAATATCACAACCAAAAAATAAACTACTTTGTTATTCCTTTTATTCAAAAAAAATAACATGTTGTTAATGTTTTTCCCAATAATCATATTCGTAATGACTAAATTATTTGCAATAATAACATTGGTCTTTTGATTTGTCATGGTTTTTATTTGGTTCTCCTTGCACATCCTCTTCATCTATTTTTTTCCTTATAATATGATTCTTCATATCCTTTTTTGTTATTCTTTGAAACATATATTTTTTTTTAAATCTTGTTCAACAAATTTTCTAATTGATCTATT
The DNA here is from genome assembly GCA_028583015.1 of Wollemia nobilis. Classification (NCBI taxonomy): domain Eukaryota; kingdom Viridiplantae; phylum Streptophyta; class Pinopsida; order Araucariales; family Araucariaceae; genus Wollemia; species Wollemia nobilis. The sequence goes on along the minus strand of JAQPPZ010002738.1, from coordinate 753,320 downwards.
CATCCTCTAGTAATTATTTTTAAGAGATCCCATAATATCATTTACTAATAGCATAGTCAAATACTTATATTCTTTAATAGCAACCATAATAATATCAAAAGGTGTAGGGAGGCTTCTCAAAAAAAATTCTACAATATTTAGATGTATTAAATTTTCTTTTGATTTACTAAGTCCATCACGTGAGTACAAAAATTCAACGTATTTCATAAAAATATTTTCAATATCTCTTCTAAGAATTTTTTTTCGTAAGTAAGAGACTTTTATAATTAACACCGGGTTTTAACCGGTTGACCCAAAACCATTTTACAAAATAGGTTCCACCGACCAAATGGACAAAGGCCAAGCCCTACAAGTTTAATCTGACAAAAAGAAGGGTCAAGACCTACTCTTCCATCTAAAGACAACAAAAATAAACTATGGAAGCCTAATATTGTAGCCATCAGAAAAGAAAGACTCAAAATAAAAGCAACAATGAGAAAAACTAAACATGCAAGAACCATGCAGGGTCGCTTGTGCCCATACAAAAAATAGCATAATATATTGAAATAAACATCCCATAGAATGGACATCTAGGAGGCCAACCAGACAGTCTTCCTTGTAGTCCTCATATGACTCCTTATCATCCTCATACTTAGATTCCTCCTTGCCATCAACTTTAGATCAGACAGACTTTTTAACTGGTTGATAATATTAGAGGCTGATGAAATCGTCATCTTCTTCAATACTATTACAGTGGGTTCCGGTACCCCGTCTCTTCTAAGAATTTGAATAAAATGACAATTATAAAATGTGGTTTTTTTTAATTTATTTATTTTTATAAAAAGTATTATATTAATTAAAATTTGGGGAGAACCTTCCCAACGTCACTATCTTGGGGTGTGTTAGTGTCAATGTCCCTCTCGTCTTATTTGGGTGGTAGATTGGAGTCTATTCCCTTATACTTTAGAGTGGTTTTGGTTTTGATGTGATGACTTGGATAGGGTGGACTTTCATGCTTGTGATTAGGTGTTGGTGTTTGAACCTAGTCACATTATTTCTTCGTGTTGGGGAACATGGATCTTTGTAAATTATTTTATTCTTGGCAGTGTCATGATGCTCCTCGAGTTCCAAGGAGGCCCACATCAATGAATATTGTGATAGTTAGTTGTTTGGTTCGTGCTGAGGTTGGAAGATTTCATTTTATTTCATGGCATCGATGGAGTAATAAGCTCTTATTTCCTGCTAAAGTACTCGGTCTTTTTTCTAAGACCAAAGGTTTGGCAATTTTTTAGTATTCCTGGCTAGATTGTTGTCATCAAATTTGATTGGAAAGGCAAGCTCTTTTTTGTGGTTTCGTGTTACTTGGCAATTCTTCAACATCTCGCTAAAGTTTATGGCCAGGGAGTCTATGACCCACCTAAGGAGGCATTTTGATTTAAAGGAAGTGTTTTTTGGTTTACAAGGTGCTAAGAGAATGGTCCTATTCTTTCATAAGTGTGAGCAGTGGTTTCTTATGGCTCAGAAGTATGTTCAGAAGGATATGAGAATTCTTGTGGAGTTAAGAGTTTTGGAGGTAGATGCCAAAGTGAAAAAATCTTGTGTAAATATGGTCTTATAGATTTTATTCAATCCTTCCATGCCCATCATAGGGCCCTATCAAGAACCTTGGCCCACTCTTAGAGAAAGGGGTGGGTCCAAGCTGAAGGGATTGATTTCATCATCTCGTTGGACCTCATTGGTGAGGTCTCTAGGTTACCCATCATTGTAGGTGGTAATAAATATTATATTTGAAATATAAGATATTATTAAGAAATATTTGCTTTAATTAGTCCCTTTGTGGTTGGGAGACTTGGGTCTTCCCCATTGGGCTACGAGCTTTTTTTTCATTTTTGGTTTTGCTTGGTTGGTTGCCCCAATTTTGTTATTTTGTCTCGGGTTGCCTCTGTTAGGCTCCTTTTTAAGGATTTGTGTTTTATTTTGAGAAATATCTAGTTGTTGTCTTTCGATCTCTCATATTTGGTAGATTGTTCTCAGTCATCATATATAGCTTGTCACTCTCAAGCTATGTGGATTTGGCTAAAAATATGACCAATGCAAAAAGTGTTTCCCTAGTGTATAGAGCATTCTCTCAATGTGCAATCAATTCTTGCAAACGAGTCATTAATTTTCCATAGAAAACAATGGTCAAAGTGCTAGAATTTAACTCTAAATTTTTAAAAATTATTATTGTCAATTAATTTTTAAAATTTAGTAGGCCAAAAATTATTTTCTAAAAGTAGTTTTTATTTTATTTAATAATGAAAAATGCATCACCACCAAGTGCCAATTGCTAATGAATCTATTTCACTCTTGAATGCATTAAATTATAAGCCCATGATAGAATATTTTTATATCTTAAGAGCTGAGAGTTTGCTTGTAGTGATGAGACATGTTATGCAATGCTTACAATCAACCCCATAATGGAAAACATATATTAATAATGAGGTTTGTTGTTATATTATATGGTTTTAAGTGGTTTTTCTAAGAGAAAAATATATAATAAGTTTGAACCGATAGGAGAAGACACACATTATTACAAAAAAACATATAATTTTTATTCATTGATTAAAATTAACAATCTAATACAAGAATAATTTTATTTATAAACTTAATATCCAAAATAGGAAGCTTCTTAAAAAAAAGTATAGCGGTAAAGAACATAGTAGAAGTAATCTAATTCTGGAATGTATGAGGTGGTGAATCATTTTAGTAATCAAACATGGTGATTACTAAAACCATAGATATTAAGCATTATATTTAACATTCTCCCCCTTAACCCTTTATGTAGTAACACCTAACACTTTTTTCAGATATATATATATATATATATATATATATATATATTGATAATGTATTAATAAACAAATCAACAAGTTGATTACCAATTTTATAAAACTTTTGTTCAATGTGACCTTCTAACACAATCTTTCTAATAAAGTGATATCTAATATTAATATGATTAGTTTGATTGTGGATGCATTAAATGATAGGCCTTAAATAGAAAATTTCCATGACTATCTTGAGTGTTGAGAGTTTACTTGTAATGGTCATGGTAAGGCATGCTATGCAATGCTTACAATCAACCCCATAAGTAAGTGAAGTCATGATAAAAATATTTTGATTATAATATTTTTTGTATTATGTCATTTCATTTATTTTTTTTAAGAGGAAAAAATGTATAATAAATCTAAATAAATAAGAAAAGACTCGTAAAACACATTTTTTATTCATTGATTAAAATTGTCATTCTAATATAAGAACAATTTTATTTATAGACTTAATACTCAAAATAGGAAGCTTTTGAAACAAAGTGTAGTGGTGAAAAACAAAGTGGAAGTAATTTAATTTTGAAATGTATGAGGTAGTGGTTACTAAAATCTTGGACATGGTGATTCTTGAAATCTTGGATGTTAAGCATTATCTTTATCATCCTCACCCACGATGCTTAATGTAGTAATACCTAATATTTATCTTATCCATATAAAATTTCCTTTGGTAATGTGTTGATAAACAAATTATCAATATGATTATTGATTTCGTAAAACTTTAGTTCAATCTAACCTTCTACCATAATATTTCTAATAAATTGATGATTGATATCAATATGCTTAGTAAGACTATGTAAGACTAAATTCTTTACTATGGTAGTTGTGGATTTATTGTTACAATAAATAATTATTGTCACATTTTGTTCATGCCTCAAATATGTTAAAATCCTCCTTCGACCAAATTGTATGAAAGGAAGCTAATGGCATTTAATATATTATGCTTTTCCTTATGATAGTGAAATAGTTGATTGTTTCTTTTAATCTAAAGAAATTATACCTGATCCCAAGTTGAATACATATCTTGAAGTATTTTTGTCAACCATCAATGGATCCTCCCAATTCACTATATATATATCCAACCAATCCCAAGTTATCAATTAATGTATACAAAATACCAAAGTTATTTGTACCATGAGCATATCTAAGTATTCTTTTTTCTACACAAAAATGAATGTCACTTGAATCTTGCATAAATTTTGAAATCAAATTTACAACATACATGATGTTAGATCTAGGAGCAATACGATACATAAGATTGTAAAATAAACTCCTATATAGTGTAGCATCTATATTTTTACTACCATCATTCTTTACTAACTTCACATTCACATTCAAGGGTGTGTTCATTGGCTTGCAAATTTTCATTCTAAAGTTATCAAGTAAATTAATTGCATACTTTTCTTGTGAGATAAAACTGTCATCATTTAAATTTTTTACTTGTAAGTTAAGAAAGTAATGCATCAAACCCAAATCTATCATTTTAATTTTTTTTTTGTGGTAGTTTTGAATTCCTCTATTAACACTTTTCTAGTTCCAGTGTAAATTAAGTCATCAACATATAAGTAGACAATAAGTAAATCATTAGTACCTCTAGATTTTACATAGAGTGTGGGTCCATTTTCACTCTTGTTGAAACCATTTTTTTGAAAATATCCATCTACTATATTATACAAGGATCTTAGTACTTGTTTAAGTTCATAAAGAGCTTTATTCAACCTGTAAAACTTTTGTTGTTGTTTTTTAGCTTTATAACTGTGTGGTTGATATACAAATACTTCTTCATCCAAGAAATCATTGAAAAATACTAATTTAAAATTAATATACTAACTGCTTAAATTGTGTTGCCAATGCTCAAATAATTATTATGGTATCCAATCTCACAAATGGAGCATAATTTTGATTGTAATCTATACTTGGTTGTTGTGAGAAGACTTTAGCTACTAATATTACTTTACAACTTGCAATGGATCCATCAACTTTATATGTTGTTTTGTAGACCCACTTTAGTCCAATGACATCCTTTTCTAGTGGAGAATCTACTAATTTGTATGTTTCATTCCTTTTTATGGTAGAAATATCCTCATTCATAGTTTTACCAGACTCCATGCTTCATTGCCTCTTCAAAATATCTTGGTTCTACTTGAATATGAGATAATAAAGTAAAAATAACTATTGATTTAAAACTAGTAGTTCCTTCGTAAATTTATTTAATATTTTTTACCTTTGTTGGAGGAGGACTTCAACTAGAAAGAGGACTCAATAAAAGATATATTAACCTTAATGAAGGAGTGGCAATAGAACTTGAGTTGTTGCTTGGGCTAGTGGAATAAGATGAAGCATCTTGTTTCATATCCATAATTATTGGTTTTCTTGCTGTAAATGTTTGTTCCATTGCAATACTTCAATTTTAGCAAAACATATATCATTATAGATTGTTAGCTTCTCTATCATTGGATTATAAAACTTGTAACCCTTTGTCTCCTCATTATAGAAAATAAAAATGCATTTTCACTTTTATCATCGAGATGTCTTTTTATATGAGCACAAGGAATGAAACCAAACACCTTAAGATGAATCACTCTAGGCTTTCTTCTACTTCATGCCTCATAATAAGTCATATTTATATTTATTGTTGAGCATTTATTTATCAAACAAACAGATGTGGTTGTTGCTTCAAAACAAAAGGTATTTGGAAGATGATTGGCCTTAAGCATGCTTCTTGTCATCTTTACAATTGTACAATTCTTATGTTTAGCTACTCCATTTTGATAAGGGATATAACTAGTATTTAGTTGCCTTTGATTAGCATACCTTTTGTAAAAATATTGAAATTAATTAGACATAAATTTTCCCCCTATATTTGTATGTAGAGTCATGAAGAGACAACCACATTGCTTTTAAATATTAGCTTTAAATTGTTGAAAGATAGAAATATCTTCTAACTTTTCTTTGATGAAATATACCCAAGTTATTATACAATAGTCATCAAAAATAATCATAAAATGTATTGCTCTTATTGAGTGATAATATCTACATTGTACCATAGATATTAGCATGCACTAATTCAAGTGGCACATTTTTCCTCCATGTTTTTCTTACTAGAAATGAGTCTTGATGTTGATTACCAAAAGTATAACCTTTAAAAACTTGATCATATTGTTCAATATATGGTGATCCTTTTAATATTTTATTCTAATATAGTATTTTTTTTTTTTGGTAAGTAAGAGAATATTATAATTAACACCGGGTTTTAACTGGTTGACCCAAAACCATTTTACAAAATAGGGTCCACTGACCAACTGGACAAATGCCAAGCCCTAAAAGTTTAAACTGACAACAAAAAGGGCCAAGACCTACTCTTCCATCAGAATACAACCAAACTAAACTATGGAAGCCTAATATTATGGCCATTAGAAAATAAAGACGCAAAATAGAACTAACAAAGACAAAAACTAATCATGCAAGCACCATGCAGAGTAGCTTGTGCCCATATAAAATAATAGAATATGGTCAAAAAAAACATCCCATAGAATGGACAGCCAAGAGGCCAAGAAGTCTTCCTTGTAGTCCTCATCTAACTTCTTATCATCCTCCTTGCCATCATATTTAGATTTTGCCTTCGACTCCTTGTTCCCCTGGAACTGCTGGCTATAAAACAGAAGATTTAGAGAATCACACAAATCAACAGCTGCACTGATGAGGCCAGACAGACTCTTCAACTGGTTGATACTGTTGGAGGCTGATGAAATTGTCATCTTCTCCAAGACTATTATGGTGGGGTCTGGTACCTCATTGTCAGGGATCTCCAACACTTTGTTATTTCTTGCTAGGGCCTTTTTGCGACATCGAATCCAAACACACCTTGGGAAATACTTGAGGCCAAAGCAGATGTTTCCCATGCATGAATTTGTAGATTAAAAACCTATATCAGTTCCCTATATCAGATGTTTCCCTAATATAGTATTTTTAGCTCTTGTCATGTGTCATAACCAAGATTCATAATTTAGGATGGCTTTTAGAGCTTTAGTTTCTTCATATTCAAGTGTAAGATGAAAATTTTGTTTTATAGCATACTAACTTTTATTACAATCTAATTACTACAATATTTATCATAGATAACAAATTAATGATTTTCAAAAATTGTATAATATATCTTTTTAATAAAGTTTCCTATACTCAACGAATTTGGATTTAATGTAGGAACATATAAAAAATTATGGATAAACTTATCTCACCTTGTTTTGTCTTAACTACAATGGTGCCCTTGCCCAAGATTTTAACTTCCTTTTCATCTCCAAGTCATAATTGAGCTTTGATATGTTCATCCATATTTACAATGATGTTTTTGTTGCCTATCATATGGCTATTGCAACTGCTATCAAAAATCCATACATATTTAGAGATTTCATTTACAATATCACAACCAAAAAATAAACTACTTTTTTATTCCTTTTATTCAAAAAAATTAACATGTTGTTGATGTTTTTCCCAATAATCATATTCATAATGATTAAATTCTTTGCAATAATAACATTGGTCTTTTGATTTGTCATGGTTTTTATTTGGTTCTCCTTGCACATCCTCTTCATCTATTTTTTTCCTTATAATATGATTCTTCATATCCTTTTTTGTTATTCTTTGAAACATTTTTTTTTTTTTAAATCTTGTTCAAAAAAATTTCTAATTGATCTATTCATCCTCTAGTAATTATTTTTAAGAGATCCCATAATATCATTTACTAATAGCATAGTCAAATCCTTATATTCTTTAATAGCAACCATAATAATATCAAAAGGTGTAGGGAGGCTTCTCAAAAAAAATTCTACAATATTTAGATGTATTAAAATTTCTTTTGATTTACTAATTCCATCACGTGAGTGCAAAAATTCAACGTATTTCATAAAAATATTTTTAATATCTCTTCTAAGAATTTTTTTTCGTAAGTAAGAGACTTTTATAATTAACACCGGGTTTTAACTGGTTGACCCAAAACCATTTTACAAAATAGGTTCCACCAACCAAATGGACAAAGGCCAAGCCCTACAAGTTTAATCTGACAAAAAGAATGGTCAAGACCTACTCTTCCATCTAAATACAACAAAAATAAACTATGGAAGCCTAATATTGTAGCCATCAGAAAAGAAAGACTAAAAATAAAAACAACAATGAGAAAAACTAAACATGCAAGAACCATGCAGGGTCGCTTGTGCCCATACAAAAAATAGCATAATATAGTCAAATAAACATCCCATAGAATGGACATCCAGGAGGCCAACTAGACAGTCTTCCTTGTAGTCCTCATATGACTCCTTATCATCCTCATACTTAGATTCCTCCTTGCCATCAACTTTAGATCAGACAGACTTTTTAACTGGTTGATAATATTAGAAGCTGATGAAATCGTCATCTTCTTCAATACTGTTACAGTGGGTTCCGGTACCCCATCTCTTCTAAGAATTTTAATAAAATGACAATTATAAAATGTGGTTTTTTTTAATTTATTTATTTTTATAAAAAGTATTATATTGATTAAAATTTAGGGAGAACCTTGCCAACGTCACTATATTGGGGTGTGTTAGTGTCAATGTCCCTCTCGTCTTATTTGGGTGGTAGATTGGAGTCTATTCCCTTATACTTTAGAGTGGATTTGGTTTTGATGTGATGAATTGGATAGGGTGGAATTTCATGCTTGTGATTAGGTGTTGGTGTTTGAACCTAGTCACATTATTTCTTCGTGTTGGGGAACATGGATATTTGTAAATTATTTTATTCTTGGTAGTGTCATGATGCTCCTCGAGTTCCAAGGAGGCCCACATAAATGAATATTGTGATAGTTAGTTGTTTGGTTCGTGCTGAGGTTGGAAACTTTCATTTTCTTTCATGGCATCGATTGAGTAATAAGCTCTTATTTGCTTCTAAAGTACTCGGTCTTTTTTCTATGACCAAAGGTCTAGCAATTTTTTAGTATTCCTGGCTATATTGTTGTCATCAAATTTGATTGGAAAGTCAAGCTCTTTTTTGTGGTTTCGTGTTACTTGGCAATTCTTCAACATCTCGCTAAAGTTTATGGCCAGGGAGTCTATGACCCACCTAAGGAGGCATTTTGATTTAAAGGAAGTTTTTTTTGGTTTACAAGGTGCTAAGAGAATGGTCCTATTCTTTCGTAAGTGTGAGCAGTGGTTTCTTATGGCTCAGAAGTATGTTCAGAAGGATATGAGAATTCTTGTGGAGTTAAGAGTTTTGGAGGTAGATGCCAAAGTGAAAAAATCTTGTGTAAATATGGTCTTATAGATTTTATTCAATCCTTCCATGGCCATCATAGGGCCCTATCAAGAACCTTGGCCCACTCTTAGAGAAATGGGTGGGTCCAAGTTGAAGGGATTGATTTCATCATCTCGTTGGACCTCATTGGTGAGGTGTCTAGGTTACCCATCATTTTAGGTGGTAATAAATATTATATTTGAAATATAAGATATTATTAAGCAATATTTGCTTTAATTAGTCCCTTTGTGGTTGGGAGACTTGGGTCTTCCCCATTGGACTATGAGCTTTTTTTTCATTTTTGGTTTTGCTTGGTTGGTTGCCCCACTTTTGTTATTTTGTCTCGGGTTGCCTCTGTTAGGCTCCTTTTTAAGGATTTGTGTTTTATGTTGAGAAATATCTAGTTGTTGTTTTTCGATCTCTCATATTTGGTAGATTGTTCTCAGTCATCATATATAGCTTGTCACTCTCAAGCTATGTGGATTTGGCTAAAAATATGACCAATGCAAAAAGTGTTTCCCTCGTGTATAGAGCATTCTCTCAATGTGCAATCAATTCTTGCAAACGAGTCATTAATTTTCCATAGAAAACAATGGTCAAAGTGCTAGAATTTAACTCTAAATTTTTAAAAATTATTATTGTCAATTAATTTTTAAAATTTAGTAGGCCAAAAATTATTTTCTAAAAGTAGTTTTTATTTTATTTAATAATGAAAAATGCATCACCACCAAGTGCCAATTGCTAATGAATCTATTTCACTCTTGAATGCATTAAATTATAAGCCCATGATAGAATATTTTTATATCTTAAGAGCTGAGAGTTTGCTTGTAGGGATGAGACATGTTATGCAATGCTTACAATCAACCCCATAATGGCAAACATATATTAATAATGAGGTTTGTTGTTATATTATATGGTTTTAAGTGGTTTTTCTAAGAGAAAAATATATAATAAGTTTGAACCGATAGGAGAAGACACACATTATTACAAAAAAACATATAATTTTTATTCATTGATTAAAATTAACAATCTAATACAAGAATAATTTTATTTATAAACTTAATATCCAAAATAGGAAGCTTCTTAAAAAAAAGTATAGCGGTAAAGAACATAGTAGAAGTAATCTAATTCTGGAATGTATGAGGTGGTGAATCATTTTAGTAATCAAACATGGTGATTACTAAAACCATAGATATTAAGCATTATATTTAACATTCTCCCCCTTAACCCTTTATGTAGTAACACCTAACACTTTTTTCAGATATATATATATATATATATATATTGATAATGTATTAATAAACAAATCAACAAGTTGATTACCAATTTTATAAAACTTTTGTTCAATGTGACCTTCTAACACAATATTTCTAATAAAGTGATATCTAATATTAATATGATTAGTTTGATTGTGGATGCATTAAATGATAGGCCTTAAATAGAAAATTTCCATGACTATCTTGGGTGTTGAGAGTTTACTTGTAATGGTCATGGTAAGGCATGCTATGCAATGCTTACAATCAACCCCATAATTAAGTGAAGTTATGATAAACATATTTTGATTATAATATTTTTTGTATTATGTCATTTCATTTATTTTTTTTAAGAGGAAAAAATGTATAATAAATCTAAATAAATAAGAAAAGACTCGTAAAACACATTTTTTATTCATTGATTAAAATTGTCATTCTAATATAAGAAAAATTTTATTTATAGACTTAATACTCAAAATAGGAAGCTTTTGAAACAAAGTGTAGTGGTGAAAAACAAAGTGGAAGTAATTTAATTTTGAAATGTATGAGGTAGTGGTTACTAAAATCTTGGACATGGTGATTCTTGAAATCTTGGATGTTAAGCATTATCTTTATCATCCTCACCCATGATGCTTAATGTAGTAATACCTAATATTTATCTTATCCATATAAAATTTCCTTTGGTAATGTGTTGATAAACAAATTATCAATATGATTATTGATTTCGTAAAACTTTAGTTCAATCTAACCTTCTACCATAATATTTCTAATAAATTGATGATTGATATCAATATGCTTAGTAAGACTATGTAAGACTAAATTCTTTACTATGGTAGTTGTGGATTTATTGTTACAATAAATAATTATTGTCACATTTTGTTCATGCCTCAAATATGTTAAAATCCTCCTTCGACCAAATTGTATGAAAGGAAGCTAATGGCATTGTAATATATTATGCTTTTCCTTATGATAGTGAAATAGTTGATTGTTTCTTTTAATGTAAAGAAATTATACCTGATCCCAAGTTGAATACATATCTTGAAGTATTTTTGTCAACCATCAATGGATCCTCCCAATTCACTATATATATATCCAACCAATCCCAAGTTATCAATTAATGTATACAAAATACCAAAGTTATTTGTACCATGAGCATATCTAAGTATTCTTTTTTCTACACAAAAATGAATGTCACTTGAATCTTGCATAAATTTTGAAATCAAATTTACAACATACATGATGTTAGATCTAGGAGCAATACGATACATAAGATTGTAAAAAAAACTCATATATAGTGTAGCATCTATCTTTTTACTACCATCATTCTTTACTAACTTCACATTCACATTCAAGGGTGTGTTCATTGGCTTGCAATTTTTCATTCTAAAGTTATCAAGTAAATTAATTGCATACTTTTCTTGTGAGATAAAACTGTCATCATTTAAATTTTTTACTTGTAAGTTAAGAAAGTAATGCATCAAACCCAAATCTATCATTTTAATTTTTTTTTTTTGTGGTAGTTTTGAATTCCTCTATTAACACTTTTCTAGTGCCAGTGTAAATTAAGTCATCAACATATAAGTAGACAATAAGTAAATCATTAGTACCTCTAGATTTTACATAGAGTGTGGGTCCATTTTCACTCTTTTAGAAACCATTTTTTTGAAAATATCCATCTACTATATTATACAAGGATCTTAGTACTTGTTTAAGTTCATAAAGAGCTTTATTCAACCTGTAAAACTTTTTTTGTTGTTTTTTAGCTTTATAACTGTGTGGTTGATATACAAATACTTCTTCATACAAGAAATCATTGAAAAATACTAATTTAAAATTAATATACTAACTGCTTAAATTGTGTTGCCAATGCTCAAATAATTATTATGGTATCCAATCTCACAAATGGAGCATAATTTTGATTGTAATCTATACTTGGTTGTTGTGAGAAGACTTTAGCTACTAATATTACTTTACAACTTGCAATGGATCCATCAACTTTATATGTTGTTTTGTAGACCCACTTTAGTCCAATGACATCCTTTTCTAGTGGAGAATCTACTAATTTGTATGTTTCATTCCTTTTTATGGTAGAAATATCCTCATTCATAGTTTTACCAGACTCCATGCTTCATTGTCTCTTCAAAATATCTTGGCTCTACTTGAATATGAGATAATAAAGTAAAAATAACTATTGAATTAAAACTAGTAGTTCCTTCGTAAATTTATTTAATATTTTTTACCTTAGTTGGAGGAGGACTTCAACTAGAAAGAGGACTCAATAAAAGATATGTTAACCTTAATGAAGGAGTGGCAATAGAACTTGAGTTGTTGCTTGGGCTAGTTGAATAAGATGAAGCATCTTGTTTCATATCCATAATTATTGGTTTTCTTGCTGTAAATGTTTGTTCCATTGCAATACTTCAATTTTAGCAAAACATATATCATTATAGATTGTTAGCTTCTCTATCATTGGATTATAAAACTTGTAACCCTTTGTCTCCTCGTTATAGAAAATAAAAATCCATTTTCACTTTTATCATCGAGATGTCTTTTTATATGAGCACAAGGAATGAAACCAAACACCTTAAGATGAATCACTCTAGGCTTTCTTCTACTTCTTGCCTCATAATAAGTCATATTTATATTTATTGTTGAGCATTTATTTAGCAAACAAACAGATGTGGTTGTTGCTTCAAAAAAAAAGGTATTTGGAAGATGATTGGCCTTAAGCATGCTTCTTTTAATCTTTACAATTGTACAATTCTTATGTTTAGCTACTCCATTTTGATAAGGGATATAACTAGTATTTAGTTGCCTTTGATTAGCATACTTTTTGTAAAAATATTGAAATTAATTAGACAAAAATTTTCCCCCTATATTTGTATGTAGAGTCATGAAGAGACAACCACATTGCTTTTAAATATTAGCTTTAAATTTTTGAAAGATAGAAATATCTTCTAACTTTTCTTTGATGAAATATACCCAAGTTATTATACAATAGTCATCAAAAATAATAATAAAATGTATTTCTCTTATTGAGTGATAAGATCTACATTGTACCATAGATATTAGCATGCACTAATTCAAGTGGCACCTTTTTCCTCCATGTTTTTCCTACTAGAAAGGAATCTTGATGTTGATTACCAAAAGTATAACCTTTAAAAACTTGATCATATTGTTCAATATATGGTGATCCTTTTAATATTTGATTCTAATATAGTATTTTTAGCTCTTGTCATGTGTCATAACCAAGATTCATAATTTAGGATGGTTTTTAGAGCTTTAGTTTCTTCATATTCAAGTGTAAGATGAAAATTTTGTTTTATAGCATACTAACTTTTATTACAATCTAATTACTACAATATTTATCATAGATAACAAATTAATGATTTTCAAAAATTGTATAATATCTCTTTTTAATAAAGTTTCCTATAATCACCAAATTTGGATTTAATGTAGGCACATATAAAAAATTATGGATAAACTTATCTCACCTTGTTTTGTCTTAACTACAATGGTGCCCTTGCCCAAGATTTTAACTTTCTTTTCATCTCCAAGTCATAATTGAGCTTTGATAGGTTCATCCATATTTACAATGATGTTTTTGTTGCCTATAATATGGCTATTGCAACTGCTATCAAAAATCCATACATATTTAGAGATTTCATTTATAATATCACAACCAAAAAATAAACTACTTTGTTATTACTTTTATTCAAAAAAATTAACATGTTGATGATGTTTTTCCCAATAATCATATTCGTAATGACTAAATTATTTGCAATAATAACATTGGTCTTTTGATTTGTCATGGTTTTTATTTGGTTCTCCTTGCACATCCTCTTCATCTATTTTTTTCCTTATAATATGATTCTTCATATCTTTTTTTGTTATTCTTTGAAACATTTTTTTTTTTTAAATCTTGCTCAACAAATTTTCTAATTGATCTATTCATCCTCTAGTAATTATTTTTAAGAGATCCCATAATATCATTTACTAATAGCATAGTCAAATCCTTATATTCTTTAATAGCAACCATAATAATATCAAAAGGTGTAGGGAGGCTTCTCAAAAAAAATTCTACAATATTTAGATGTATTAAAATTTCTTTTGATTTACTAAGTCCATCACGTGAGTACAAAAATTCAACGTATTTCATAAAAATATTTTCAATATCTCTTCTAAGAATTTTTTTTCGTAAGTAAGAGACTTTTATAATTAACACTTGGGTTTTAACTGGTTGACCCAAAACCATTTTACAAAATAGGTTCCACCCACCAAATGGACAAAGGCCAAGCCCTACAAGTTTAATCTGACAAAAAGAAGGGTCAAGACCTACTGTTCCATCTAAAGACAACAAAAATAAACTATGGAAGCCTAATATTGTAGCCATCAGAAAAGAAAGACTCAAAATAAAAACAACAATGAGAAAAACTAAACATGCAAGAACCATGCGGGGTCACTTGTGCCCGTAAACAAATTAGCAAAATATAGTCAAAAAAACATCCCACAGAATGGACAGCCAGAAGGCCAAACAATCAGGTTTCCTTGTAGTCTTCATATGACTTCTTATCATCCTCATACTTAGATTCCTCCTTGCCATCAACTTTAGATCATACAGACTTTTTAACTGGTTGATAATATTAGAGGCTGATGAAATCATCATCTTCTTCAATACTGTTACAGTGGGTTTCGGTACCCTATCTCTTCTAAGAATTTTAATAAAATGACAATTATAAAATGTGGTTTTTTTTAATTTATTTATTTTTATAAAAAGTATTATATTAATTAAAATTTTGGGAGAACCTTCCCAACGTCACTATCTTGGGGTGTGTTAGTGTCAATGTCCCTCTCGTCTTATTTGGGTGGTAGATTGGAGTCTATTCCATTATACTTTAGAGTGGGTTTGGTTTTGATGTGATGACTTGGATAGGGTGGATTTTCATTCTTGTGATTAGGTGTTGGTGTTTGAACCTAGTCACATTCTTTCTTCGTGTTGGGGAACATGGATCTTTGTAAATTATTTTATTCTTGGCAGTGTCATGATGCTCCTCGAGTTCCAAGGAGGCCCACATCAATGAATCTTGTGATAGTTAGTTGTTTGGTTCGTGCTGAGGTTGGAAGCTTTCATTTTCTTTCATGGCATCGATGGAGTAATAAGCTCTTATTTCCTTCTAAAGTACTCGGTCTTTTTTCTAATACCAAAGGTCTGGCAATTTTTTAGTATTCCTGGCCAGATTGTTGTCATCAAATTTGATTGGAAAGTCAAGCTCTTTTTTGTGGTTTCGTGTTACTTGGCAATTCTTCAACATCTCGCTAAAGTTTATGGCCAGGGAGTCTATGACCCACTTAAGGAGGCATTTTGATTTAAAGGAAGTGTTTTTTGGTTTACAAGGTGCTAAGAGAATGGTCCTATTCTTTCGTAAGTGTGAGCGGTGGTTTCTTATGGCTCAGAAGTATGTTCAGAAGGATATGAGAATTCTTGTGGAGTTAAGAGTTTTGGAGGTAGATGCCAAAGTGAAAATTTTTTGTGTAAATATGGTCTTATAGATTTTATTCAATCCTTCCATGGCCATCATAGGGCCCTATCAAGAACCTTAGCCCACTCTTGGAGGAAGGGGTGGGTCCAAGTTGGAGGAATTGATTTCATCATCTCATTGGACCTTATTGGTGAGGTGTCTAGGTTACCCATCATTGTAGGTGGTAATAAATATTATATTTGAAATATAAGATATTATTAAGAAATATTTGCTTTAATTAGTCCCTTTGTGGTTGGGAGACTTGGGTCTTTCCCATTGGGCTACGAGCTTTTTTTTCATTTTTGGTTTTTCTTGGTTGGTTGCCCCACTTTTGTTATTTTGTCTCGGGTTGCCTTTGTTAGGCTCCTTTTTAAGGATTTGTGTTTTATGTTGAGAAATATCTAGTTGTTGTTTTTCGATCTCTCATATTTGGTAGATTGTTCTCAGTCATCATTTATAGCTTGTCACTCTCAAGCTATGTGGATTTGGCTAAAAATATGACCAATGCAAAAAGTGTTTCCCTAGTGTATAGAGCATTCTCTCAATGTGCAATCAATTCTTGCAAACGAGTCATTAATTTTCCATAGAAAACAATGGTCAAAGTGCTAGAATTTAACTCTAAATTTTTAAAAATTATTATTGTCAATTAATTTTTAAAATTTAGTAGGCCAAAAATTATTTTCTAAAAGTAGTTTTTATTTTATTTAATAATGAAAAATGCATCACCACCAAGTGCCAATTGCTAATGAATCTATTTCACTCTTGAATGCATTAAATTATAAGCCCATGATAGAATATTTTTATATCTTAAGAGTTGAGAGTTTGCTTGTAGGGATGAGACATGTTATGCAATGCTTACAATCAACCCCATAATGGCAAACATATATTAATAATGAGGTTTGTTGTTATATTATATGGTTTTAAGTGGTTTTTCTAAGAGAAAAATATATAATAAGTTTGAACCGATAGGAGAAGACACACATTATTACAAAAAAACATATAATTTTTATTCATTGATTAAAATTAACAATCTAATACAAGAATAATTTTATTTATAAACTTAATATCCAAAATAGGAAGCTTCTTAAAAAAAAAGTATAGCGGTAAAGAACATAGTAGAAGTAATCTAATTCTGGAATGTATGAGGTGGTGAATCATTTTAGTAATCAAACATGGTGATTACTAAAACCATAGATATTAAGCATTATATTTAACATTCTCCCCCTTAACCCTTTATGTAGTAACACCTAACACTTTTTTCATATATATATATATATATATATATATATATATATATATATTGATAATGTATTAATAAACAAATCAACAAGTTGATTACCAATTTTATAAAACTTTTGTTCAATGTGACCTTCTAACACAATATTTCTAATAAAGTGATATCTAATATTAATATGATTAGTTTGATTGTGGATGCATTAAATGATAGGCCTTAAATAGAAAATTTCCATGACTATCTTGGGTGTTGAGAGTTTACTTGTAATGGTCATGGTAAGGCATGCTATGCAATGCTTACAATCAACCCCATAATTAAGTGAAGTTATGATAAAAATATTTTGATTATAATATTTTTTGTATTATGTCATTTCATTTATTTTTTTTAAGAGGAAAAAATGTATAATAAATCTAAATAAATAAGAAAAGACTCGTAAAACACATTTTTTATTCATTGATTAAAATTGTCATTCTAATATAAGAAAAATTTTATTTATAGACTTAATACTCAAAATAGGAAGCTTTTGAAACAAAGTGTAGTGGTGAAAAACAAAGTGGAAGTAATTTAATTTTGAAATGTATGAGGTAGTGGTTACTAAAATCTTGGACATGGTGATTCTTGAAATCTTGGATGTTAAGCATTATCTTTATCATCCTCACCCATGATGCTTAATGTAGTAATACCTAATATTTATCTTATCCATATAAAATTTCCTTTGGTAATGTGTTGATAAAAAAATTATCAATATGATTATTGATTTCGTAAAACTTTAGTTCAATCTAACCTTCTACCATAATATTTCTAATAAATTGATGATTGATATCAATATGCTTAGTAAGACTATGTAAGACTAAATTCTTTACTATGGTAGTTGTGGATTTATTGTTACAATAAATAATTATTGTCACATTTTGTTCATGCCTCAAATATGTTAAAATCCTCCTTCGACCAAATTGTATGAAAGGAAGCTAATGGCATTGTAATATATTATGCTTTTCCTTATGATAGTGAAATAGTTGATTGTTTCTTTTAATGTAAAGAAATTATACCTGATCCCAAGTTGAATACATATCTTGAAGTATTTTTGTCAACCATCAATGGATCCTCCCAATTCACTATATATATATCCAACCAATCCCAAGTTATCAATTAATGTATACAAAATACCAAAGTTATTTGTACCATGAGCATATCTAAGTATTCTTTTTTCTACACAAAAATGAATGTCACTTGAATCTTGCATAAATTTTGAAATCAAATTTACAACATACATGATGTTAGATCTAGGAGCAATACGATACATAAGATTGTAAAATAAACTCATATATAGTGTAGCATCTATCTTTTTACTACCATCATTCTTTACTAACTTCACATTCACATTCAAGGGTGTGTTCATTGGCTTGCAATTTTTCATTCTAAAGTTATCAAGTAAATTAATTGCATACTTTTCTTGTGAGATAAAACTGTCATCATTTAAATTTTTTACTTGTAAGTTAAGAAAGTAATGCATCAAACCCAAATCTATCATTTTAATTTTTTTTTTTTGTGGTAGTTTTGAATTCCTCTATTAACACTTTTCTAGTGCCAGTGTAAATTAAGTCATCAACATATAAGTAGACAATAAGTAAATCATTAGTACCTCTAGATTTTACATAGAGTGTGGGTCCATTTTCACTCTTTTAGAAACCATTTTTTTGAAAATATCCATCTACTATATTATACAAGGATCTTAGTACTTGTTTAAGTTCATAAAGAGCTTTATTCAACCTGTAAAACTTTTTTTGTTGTTTTTTAGCTTTATAACTGTGTGGTTGATATACAAATACTTCTTCATACAAGAAATCATTGAAAAATACTAATTTAAAATTAATATACTAACTGCTTAAATTGTGTTGCCAATGCTCAAATAATTATTATGGTATCCAATCTCACAAATGGAGCATAATTTTGATTGTAATCTATACTTGGTTGTTGTGAGAAGACTTTAGCTACTAATATTACTTTACAACTTGCAATGGATCCATCAACTTTATATGTTGTTTTGTAGACCCACTTTAGTCCAATGACATCCTTTTCTAGTGGAGAATCTACTAATTTGTATGTTTCATTCCTTTTTATGGTAGAAATATCCTCATTCATAGTTTTACCAGACTCCATGCTTCATTGTCTCTTCAAAATATCTTGGCTCTACTTGAATATGAGATAATAAAGTAAAAATAACTATTGAATTAAAACTAGTAGTTCCTTCGTAAATTTATTTAATATTTTTTACCTTAGTTGGAGGAGGACTTCAACTAGAAAGAGGACTCAATAAAAGATATGTTAACCTTAATGAAGGAGTGGCAATAGAACTTGAGTTGTTGCTTGGGCTAGTTGAATAAGATGAAGCATCTTGTTTCATATCCATAATTATTGGTTTTCTTGCTGTAAATGTTTGTTCCATTGCAATACTTCAATTTTAGCAAAACATATATCATTATAGATTGTTAGCTTCTCTATCATTGGATTATAAAACTTGTAACCCTTTGTCTCCTCGTTATAGAAAATAAAAATCCATTTTCACTTTTATCATCGAGATGTCTTTTTATATGAGCACAAGGAATGAAACCAAACACCTTAAGATGAATCACTCTAGGCTTTCTTCTACTTCTTGCCTCATAATAAGTCATATTTATATTTATTGTTGAGCATTTATTTAGCAAACAAACAGATGTGGTTGTTGCTTCAAAACAAAAGGTATTTGGAAGATGATTGGCCTTAAGCATGCTTCTTTTCATCTTTACAATTGTACAATTCTTATGTTTAGCTACTCCATTTTGATAAGGGATATAACTAGTATTTAGTTGCCTTTGATTAGCATACTTTTTGTAAAAATATTGAAATTAATTAGACAAAAATTTTCCCCCTATATTTGTATGTAGAGTCATGAAGAGACAACCACATTGCTTTTAAATATTAGCTTTAAATTTTTGAAAGATAGAAATATCTTCTAACTTTTCTTTGATGAAATATACCCAAGTTATTATACAATAGTCATCAAAAATAATAATAAAATGTATTTCTCTTATTGAGTGATAAGATCTACATTGTACCATAGATATTAGCATGCACTAATTCAAGTGGCACCTTTTTCCTCCATGTTTTTCCTACTAGAAAGGAATCTTGATGTTGATTACCAAAAGTATAACCTTTAAAAACTTGATCATATTGTTCAATATATGGTGATCCTTTTAATATTTGATTCTAATATAGTATTTTTAGCTCTTGTCATGTGTCATAACCAAGATTCATAATTTAGGATGGTTTTTAGAGCTTTAGTTTCTTCATATTCAAGTGTAAGATGAAAATTTTGTTTTATAGCATACTAACTTTTATTACAATCTAATTACTACAATATTTATCATAGATAACAAATTAATGATTTTCAAAAATTGTATAATATCTCTTTTTAATAAAGTTTCCTATAATCACCAAATTTGGATTTAATGTAGGCACATATAAAAAATTATGGATAAACTTATCTCACCTTGTTTTGTCTTAACTACAATGGTGCCCTTGCCCAAGATTTTAACTTTCTTTTCATCTCCAAGTCATAATTGAGCTTTGATAGGTTCATCCATATTTACAATGATGTTTTTGTTGCCTATAATATGGCTATTGCAACTGCTATCAAAAATCCATACATATTTAGAGATTTCATTTATAATATCACAACCAAAAAATAAACTACTTTGTTATTACTTTTATTCAAAAAAATTAACATGTTGATGATGTTTTTCCCAATAATCATATTCGTAATGACTAAATTATTTGCAATAATAACATTGGTCTTTTGATTTGTCATGGTTTTTATTTGGTTCTCCTTGCACATCCTCTTCATCTATTTTTTTCCTTATAATATGATTCTTCATATCTTTTTTTGTTATTCTTTGAAACATTTTTTTTTTTTAAATCTTGCTCAACAAATTTTCTAATTGATCTATTCATCCTCTAGTAATTATTTTTAAGAGATCCCATAATATCATTTACTAATAGCATAGTCAAATCCTTATATTCTTTAATAGCAACCATAATAATATCAAAAGGTGTAGGGAGGCTTCTCAAAAAAAATTCTACAATATTTAGATGTATTAAAATTTCTTTTGATTTACTAAGTCCATCACGTGAGTACAAAAATTCAACGTATTTCATAAAAATATTTTCAATATCTCTTCTAAGAATTTTTTTTCGTAAGTAAGAGACTTTTATAATTAACACTGGGTTTTAAGCTGGTTGACCCAAAACCATTTTACAAAATAGGTTCCACCCACCAAATGGACAAAGGCCAAGCCCTACAAGTTTAATCTGACAAAAAGAAGGGTCAAGACCTACTGTTCCATCTAAAGACAACAAAAATAAACTATGGAAGCCTAATATTGTAGCCATCAGAAAAGAAAGACTCAAAATAAAAACAACAATGAGAAAAACTAAACATGCAAGAACCATGCAGGGTCGCTTGTGCCCATACAAAAAATAGCATAATATAGTCAAATAAACATCCCATAGAATGGACATCCAGGAGGCCAACCAGAC
Source organism: Wollemia nobilis (assembly GCA_028583015.1). NCBI lineage: Eukaryota > Viridiplantae > Streptophyta > Pinopsida > Araucariales > Araucariaceae > Wollemia > Wollemia nobilis. Next base: position 731,632 of record JAQPPZ010002738.1, on the reverse strand, counting down.
AGTCTTCCTTGTAGTCCTCATATGACTCCTTATCATCCTCATACTTAGATTCCTCCTTGCCATCAACTTTAGATCATACAGACTTTTTAACTGGTTGATAATATTAGAGGCTGATGAAATCATCATCTTCTTCAATACTGTTACAGTGGGTTTCGGTACCCTATCTCTTCTAAGAATTTTAATAAAATGACAATTATAAAATGTGGTTTTTTTTAATTTATTTATTTTTATAAAAAGTATTATATTAATTAAAATTTTGGGAGAACCTTCCCAACGTCACTATCTTGGGGTGTGTTAGTGTCAATGTCCCTCTCGTCTTATTTGGGTGGTAGATTGGAGTCTATTCCATTATACTTTAGAGTGGGTTTGGTTTTGATGTGATGACTTGGATAGGGTGGATTTTCATTCTTGTGATTAGGTGTTGGTGTTTGAACCTAGTCACATTCTTTCTTCGTGTTGGGGAACATGGATCTTTGTAAATTATTTTATTCTTGGCAGTGTCATGATGCTCCTCGAGTTCCAAGGAGGCCCACATCAATGAATCTTGTGATAGTTAGTTGTTTGGTTCGTGCTGAGGTTGGAAGCTTTCATTTTCTTTCATGGCATCGATGGAGTAATAAGCTCTTATTTCCTTCTAAAGTACTCGGTCTTTTTTCTAATACCAAAGGTCTGGCAATTTTTTAGTATTCCTGGCCAGATTGTTGTCATCAAATTTGATTGGAAAGTCAAGCTCTTTTTTGTGGTTTCGTGTTACTTGGCAATTCTTCAACATCTCGCTAAAGTTTATGGCCAGGGAGTCTATGACCCACTTAAGGAGGCATTTTGATTTAAAGGAAGTGTTTTTTGGTTTACAAGGTGCTAAGAGAATGGTCCTATTCTTTCGTAAGTGTGAGCGGTGGTTTCTTATGGCTCAGAAGTATGTTCAGAAGGATATGAGAATTCTTGTGGAGTTAAGAGTTTTGGAGGTAGATGCCAAAGTGAAAATTTTTTGTGTAAATATGGTCTTATAGATTTTATTCAATCCTTCCATGGCCATCATAGGGCCCTATCAAGAACCTTGGCCCACTCTTAGAGAAAGGGGTGGGTCCAAGCTGAAGGAATTGATTTCATCATCTCGTTGGACCTCATTGGTGAGGTGTCTAGGTTACCCATCATTGTAGGTGGTAATAAATATTATATTTGAAATATAAGATATTATTAAGAAATATTTGCTTTAATTAGTCCCTTTGTGGTTGGGAGACTTGGGTCTTTCCCATTGGGCTACGAGCTTTTTTTTCATTTTTGGTTTTTCTTGGTTGGTTGCCCCACTTTTGTTATTTTGTCTCGGGTTGCCTTTGTTAGGCTCCTTTTTAAGGATTTGTGTTTTATGTTGAGAAATATCTAGTTGTTGTTTTTCGATCTCTCATATTTGGTAGATTGTTCTCAGTCATCATTTATAGCTTGTCACTCTCAAGCTATGTGGATTTGGCTAAAAATATGACCAATGCAAAAAGTGTTTCCCTAGTGTATAGAGCATTCTCTCAATGTGCAATCAATTCTTGCAAACGAGTCATTAATTTTCCATAGAAAACAATGGTCAAAGTGCTAGAATTTAACTCTAAATTTTTAAAAATTATTATTGTCAATTAATTTTTAAAATTTAGTAGGCCAAAAATTATTTTCTAAAAGTAGTTTTTATTTTATTTAATAATGAAAAATGCATCACCACCAAGTGCCAATTGCTAATGAATCTATTTCACTCTTGAATGCATTAAATTATAAGCCCATGATAGAATATTTTTATATCTTAAGAGTTGAGAGTTTGCTTGTAGGGATGAGACATGTTATGCAATGCTTACAATCAACCCCATAATGGCAAACATATATTAATAATGAGGTTTGTTGTTATATTATATGGTTTTAAGTGGTTTTTCTAAGAGAAAAATATATAATAAGTTTGAACCGATAGGAGAAGACACACATTATTACAAAAAAACATATAATTTTTATTCATTGATTAAAATTAACAATCTAATACAAGAATAATTTTATTTATAAACTTAATATCCAAAATAGGAAGCTTCTTAAAAAAAAAGTATAGCGGTAAAGAACATAGTAGAAGTAATCTAATTCTGGAATGTATGAGGTGGTGAATCATTTTAGTAATCAAACATGGTGATTACTAAAACCATAGATATTAAGCATTATATTTAACATTCTCCCCCTTAACCCTTTATGTAGTAACACCTAACACTTTTTTCATATATATATATATATATATATATATATATTGATAATGTATTAATAAACAAATCAACAAGTTGATTACCAATTTTATAAAACTTTTGTTCAATGTGACCTTCTAACACAATATTTCTAATAAAGTGATATCTAATATTAATATGATTAGTTTGATTGTGGATGCATTAAATGATAGGCCTTAAATAGAAAATTTCCATGACTATCTTGGGTGTTGAGAGTTTACTTGTAATGGTCATGGTAAGGCATGCTATGCAATGCTTACAATCAACCCCATAATTAAGTGAAGTTATGATAAACATATTTTGATTATAATATTTTTTGTATTATGTCATTTCATTTATTTTTTTTAAGAGGAAAAAATGTATAATAAATCTAAATAAATAAGAAAAGACTCGTAAAACACATTTTTTATTCATTGATTAAAATTGTCATTCTAATATAAGAAAAATTTTATTTATAGACTTAATACTCAAAATAGGAAGCTTTTGAAACAAAGTGTAGTGGTGAAAAACAAAGTGGAAGTAATTTAATTTTGAAATGTATGAGGTAGTGGTTACTAAAATCTTGGACATGGTGATTCTTGAAATCTTGGATGTTAAGCATTATCTTTATCATCCTCACCCATGATGCTTAATGTAGTAATACCTAATATTTATCTTATCCATATAAAATTTCCTTTGGTAATGTGTTGATAAACAAATTATCAATATGATTATTGATTTCGTAAAACTTTAGTTCAATCTAACCTTCTACCATAATATTTCTAATAAATTGATGATTGATATCAATATGCTTAGTAAGACTATGTAAGACTAAATTCTTTACTATGGTAGTTGTGGATTTATTGTTACAATAAATAATTATTGTCACATTTTGTTCATGCCTCAAATATGTTAAAATCCTCCTTCGACCAAATTGTATGAAAGGAAGCTAATGGCATTGTAATATATTATGCTTTTCCTTATGATAGTGAAATAGTTGATTGTTTCTTTTAATGTAAAGAAATTATACCTGATCCCAAGTTGAATACATATCTTGAAGTATTTTTGTCAACCATCAATGGATCCTCCCAATTCACTATATATATATCCAACCAATCCCAAGTTATCAATTAATGTATACAAAATACCAAAGTTATTTGTACCATGAGCATATCTAAGTATTCTTTTTTCTACACAAAAATGAATGTCACTTGAATCTTGCATAAATTTTGAAATCAAATTTACAACATACATGATGTTAGATCTAGGAGCAATACGATACATAAGATTGTAAAAAAAACTCATATATAGTGTAGCATCTATCTTTTTACTACCATCATTCTTTACTAACTTCACATTCACATTCAAGGGTGTGTTCATTGGCTTGCAATTTTTCATTCTAAAGTTATCAAGTAAATTAATTGCATACTTTTCTTGTGAGATAAAACTGTCATCATTTAAATTTTTTACTTGTAAGTTAAGAAAGTAATGCATCAAACCCAAATCTATCATTTTAATTTTTTTTTTTTGTGGTAGTTTTGAATTCCTCTATTAACACTTTTCTAGTGCCAGTGTAAATTAAGTCATCAACATATAAGTAGACAATAAGTAAATCATTAGTACCTCTAGATTTTACATAGAGTGTGGGTCCATTTTCACTCTTTTAGAAACCATTTTTTTGAAAATATCCATCTACTATATTATACAAGGATCTTAGTACTTGTTTAAGTTCATAAAGAGCTTTATTCAACCTGTAAAACTTTTTTTGTTGTTTTTTAGCTTTATAACTGTGTGGTTGATATACAAATACTTCTTCATACAAGAAATCATTGAAAAATACTAATTTAAAATTAATATACTAACTGCTTAAATTGTGTTGCCAATGCTCAAATAATTATTATGGTATCCAATCTCACAAATGGAGCATAATTTTGATTGTAATCTATACTTGGTTGTTGTGAGAAGACTTTAGCTACTAATATTACTTTACAACTTGCAATGGATCCATCAACTTTATATGTTGTTTTGTAGACCCACTTTAGTCCAATGACATCCTTTTCTAGTGGAGAATCTACTAATTTGTATGTTTCATTCCTTTTTATGGTAGAAATATCCTCATTCATAGTTTTACCAGACTCCATGCTTCATTGTCTCTTCAAAATATCTTGGCTCTACTTGAATATGAGATAATAAAGTAAAAATAACTATTGAATTAAAACTAGTAGTTCCTTCGTAAATTTATTTAATATTTTTTACCTTAGTTGGAGGAGGACTTCAACTAGAAAGAGGACTCAATAAAAGATATGTTAACCTTAATGAAGGAGTGGCAATAGAACTTGAGTTGTTGCTTGGGCTAGTTGAATAAGATGAAGCATCTTGTTTCATATCCATAATTATTGGTTTTCTTGCTTGTAAATGTTTGTTCCATTGCAATACTTCAATTTTAGCAAAACATATATCATTATAGATTGTTAGCTTCTCTATCATTGGATTATAAAACTTGTAACCCTTTGTCTCCTCGTTATAGAAAATAAAAATCCATTTTCACTTTTATCATCGAGATGTCTTTTTATATGAGCACAAGGAATGAAACCAAACACCTTAAGATGAATCACTCTAGGCTTTCTTCTACTTCTTGCCTCATAATAAGTCATATTTATATTTATTGTTGAGCATTTATTTAGCAAACAAACAGATGTGGTTGTTGCTTCAAAAAAAAAGGTATTTGGAAGATGATTGGCCTTAAGCATGCTTCTTTTCATCTTTACAATTGTACAATTCTTATGTTTAGCTACTCCATTTTGATAAGGGATATAACTAGTATTTAGTTGCCTTTGATTAGCATACTTTTTGTAAAAATATTGAAATTAATTAGACAAAAATTTTCCCCCTATATTTGTATGTAGAGTCATGAAGAGACAACCACATTGCTTTTAAATATTAGCTTTAAATTTTTGAAAGATAGAAATATCTTCTAACTTTTCTTTGATGAAATATACCCAAGTTATTATACAATAGTCATCAAAAATAATAATAAAATGTATTTCTCTTATTGAGTGATAAGATCTACATTGTACCATAGATATTAGCATTCACTAATTCAAGTGGCACCTTTTTCCTCCATGTTTTTCCTACTAGAAAGGAATCTTGATGTTGATTACCAAAAGTATAACCTTTAAAAACTTGATCATATTGTTCAATATATGGTGATCCTTTTAATATTTGATTCTAATATAGTATTTTTAGCTCTTGTCATGTGTCATAACCAAGATTCATAATTTAGGATGGTTTTTAGAGCTTTAGTTTCTTCATATTCAAGTGTAAGATGAAAATTTTGTTTTATAGCATACTAACTTTTATTACAATCTAATTACTACAATATTTATCATAGATAACAAATTAATGATTTTCAAAAATTGTATAATATCTCTTTTTAATAAAGTTTCCTATAATCACCAAATTTGGATTTAATGTAGGCACATATAAAAAATTATGGATAAACTTATCTCACCTTGTTTTGTCTTAACTACAATGGTGCCCTTGCCCAAGATTTTAACTTTCTTTTCATCTCCAAGTCATAATTGAGCTTTGATAGGTTCATCCATATTTACAATGATGTTTTTGTTGCCTATAATATGGCTATTGCAACTGCTATCAAAAATCCATACATATTTAGAGATTTCATTTATAATATCACAACCAAAAAATAAACTACTTTGTTATTACTTTTATTCAAAAAAATTAACATGTTGATGATGTTTTTCCCAATAATCATATTCGTAATGACTAAATTATTTGCAATAATAACATTGGTCTTTTGATTTGTCATGGTTTTTATTTGGTTCTCCTTGCACATCCTCTTCATCTATTTTTTTCCTTATAATATGATTCTTCATATCTTTTTTTGTTATTCTTTGAAACATTTTTTTTTTTTAAATCTTGCTCAACAAATTTTCTAATTGATCTATTCATCCTCTAGTAATTATTTTTAAGAGATCCCATAATATCATTTACTAATAGCATAGTCAAATCCTTATATTCTTTAATAGCAACCATAATAATATCAAAAGGTGTAGGGAGGCTTCTCAAAAAAAATTCTACAATATTTAGATGTATTAAAATTTCTTTTGATTTACTAAGTCCATCACGTGAGTACAAAAATTCAACGTATTTCATAAAAATATTTTCAATATCTCTTCTAAGAATTTTTTTTCGTAAGTAAGAGACTTTTATAATTAACACTCGGGTTTTAAGCTGGTTGACCCAAAACCATTTTACAAAATAGGTTCCACCCACCAAATGGACAAAGGCCAAGCCCTACAAGTTTAATCTGACAAAAAGAAGGGTCAAGACCTACTGTTCCATCTAAAGACAACAAAAATAAACTATGGAAGCCTAATATTGTAGCCATCAGAAAAGAAAGACTCAAAATAAAAACAACAATGAGAAAAACTAAACATGCAAGAACCATGCAGGGTCGCTTGTGCCCATACAAAAAATAGCATAATATAGTCAAATAAACATCCCATAGAATGGACATCCAGGAGGCCAACCAGACAGTCTTCCTTGTAGTCCTCATATGACTCCTTATCATCCTCATACTTAGATTCCTCCTTGCCATCAACTTTAGATCATACAGACTTTTTAACTGGTTGATAATATTAGAGGCTGATGAAATCATCATCTTCTTCAATACTGTTACAGTGGGTTTCGGTACCCTATCTCTTCTAAGAATTTTAATAAAATGACAATTATAAAATGTGGTTTTTTTTAATTTATTTATTTTTATAAAAAGTATTATATTAATTAAAATTTTGGGAGAACCTTCCCAACGTCACTATCTTGGGGTGTGTTAGTGTCAATGTCCCTCTCGTCTTATTTGGGTGGTAGATTGGAGTCTATTCCATTATACTTTAGAGTGGGTTTGGTTTTGATGTGATGACTTGGATAGGGTGGATTTTCATTCTTGTGATTAGGTGTTGGTGTTTGAACCTAGTCACATTCTTTCTTCGTGTTGGGGAACATGGATCTTTGTAAATTATTTTATTCTTGGCAGTGTCATGATGCTCCTCGAGTTCCAAGGAGGCCCACATCAATGAATCTTGTGATAGTTAGTTGTTTGGTTCGTGCTGAGGTTGGAAGCTTTCATTTTCTTTCATGGCATCGATGGAGTAATAAGCTCTTATTTCCTTCTAAAGTACTCGGTCTTTTTTCTAATACCAAAGGTCTGGCAATTTTTTAGTATTCCTGGCCAGATTGTTGTCATCAAATTTGATTGGAAAGTCAAGCTCTTTTTTGTGGTTTCGTGTTACTTGGCAATTCTTCAACATCTCGCTAAAGTTTATGGCCAGGGAGTCTATGACCCACTTAAGGAGGCATTTTGATTTAAAGGAAGTGTTTTTTGGTTTACAAGGTGCTAAGAGAATGGTCCTATTCTTTCGTAAGTGTGAGCGGTGGTTTCTTATGGCTCAGAAGTATGTTCAGAAGGATATGAGAATTCTTGTGGAGTTAAGAGTTTTGGAGGTAGATGCCAAAGTGAAAATTTTTTGTGTAAATATGGTCTTATAGATTTTATTCAATCCTTCCATGGCCATCATAGGGCCCTATCAAGAACCTTGGCCCACTCTTAGAGAAAGGGGTGGGTCCAAGCTGAAGGAATTGATTTCATCATCTCGTTGGACCTCATTGGTGAGGTGTCTAGGTTACCCATCATTGTAGGTGGTAATAAATATTATATTTGAAATATAAGATATTATTAAGAAATATTTGCTTTAATTAGTCCCTTTGTGGTTGGGAGACTTGGGTCTTTCCCATTGGGCTACGAGCTTTTTTTTCATTTTTGGTTTTTCTTGGTTGGTTGCCCCACTTTTGTTATTTTGTCTCGGGTTGCCTTTGTTAGGCTCCTTTTTAAGGATTTGTGTTTTATGTTGAGAAATATCTAGTTGTTGTTTTTCGATCTCTCATATTTGGTAGATTGTTCTCAGTCATCATTTATAGCTTGTCACTCTCAAGCTATGTGGATTTGGCTAAAAATATGACCAATGCAAAAAGTGTTTCCCTAGTGTATAGAGCATTCTCTCAATGTGCAATCAATTCTTGCAAACGAGTCATTAATTTTCCATAGAAAACAATGGTCAAAGTGCTAGAATTTAACTCTAAATTTTTAAAAATTATTATTGTCAATTAATTTTTAAAATTTAGTAGGCCAAAAATTATTTTCTAAAAGTAGTTTTTATTTTATTTAATAATGAAAAATGCATCACCACCAAGTGCCAATTGCTAATGAATCTATTTCACTCTTGAATGCATTAAATTATAAGCCCATGATAGAATATTTTTATATCTTAAGAGTTGAGAGTTTGCTTGTAGGGATGAGACATGTTATGCAATGCTTACAATCAACCCCATAATGGCAAACATATATTAATAATGAGGTTTGTTGTTATATTATATGGTTTTAAGTGGTTTTTCTAAGAGAAAAATATATAATAAGTTTGAACCGATAGGAGAAGACACACATTATTACAAAAAAACATATAATTTTTATTCATTGATTAAAATTAACAATCTAATACAAGAATAATTTTATTTATAAACTTAATATCCAAAATAGGAAGCTTCTTAAAAAAAAAGTATAGCGGTAAAGAACATAGTAGAAGTAATCTAATTCTGGAATGTATGAGGTGGTGAATCATTTTAGTAATCAAACATGGTGATTACTAAAACCATAGATATTAAGCATTATATTTAACATTCTCCCCCTTAACCCTTTATGTAGTAACACCTAACACTTTTTTCATATATATATATATATATATATATATATATATATTGATAATGTATTAATAAACAAATCAACAAGTTGATTACCAATTTTATAAAACTTTTGTTCAATGTGACCTTCTAACACAATATTTCTAATAAAGTGATATCTAATATTAATATGATTAGTTTGATTGTGGATGCATTAAATGATAGGCCTTAAATAGAAAATTTCCATGACTATCTTGGGTGTTGAGAGTTTACTTGTAATGGTCATGGTAAGGCATGCTATGCAATGCTTACAATCAACCCCATAATTAAGTGAAGTTATGATAAAAATATTTTGATTATAATATTTTTTGTATTATGTCATTTCATTTATTTTTTTTAAGAGGAAAAAATGTATAATAAATCTAAATAAATAAGAAAAGACTCGTAAAACACATTTTTTATTCATTGATTAAAATTGTCATTCTAATATAAGAAAAATTTTATTTATAGACTTAATACTCAAAATAGGAAGCTTTTGAAACAAAGTGTAGTGGTGAAAAACAAAGTGGAAGTAATTTAATTTTGAAATGTATGAGGTAGTGGTTACTAAAATCTTGGACATGGTGATTCTTGAAATCTTGGATGTTAAGCATTATCTTTATCATCCTCACCCATGATGCTTAATGTAGTAATACCTAATATTTATCTTATCCATATAAAATTTCCTTTGGTAATGTGTTGATAAAAAAATTATCAATATGATTATTGATTTCGTAAAACTTTAGTTCAATCTAACCTTCTACCATAATATTTCTAATAAATTGATGATTGATATCAATATGCTTAGTAAGACTATGTAAGACTAAATTCTTTACTATGGTAGTTGTGGATTTATTGTTACAATAAATAATTATTGTCACATTTTGTTCATGCCTCAAATATGTTAAAATCCTCCTTCGACCAAATTGTATGAAAGGAAGCTAATGGCATTGTAATATATTATGCTTTTCCTTATGATAGTGAAATAGTTGATTGTTTCTTTTAATGTAAAGAAATTATACCTGATCCCAAGTTGAATACATATCTTGAAGTATTTTTGTCAACCATCAATGGATCCTCCCAATTCACTATATATATATCCAACCAATCCCAAGTTATCAATTAATGTATACAAAATACCAAAGTTATTTGTACCATGAGCATATCTAAGTATTCTTTTTTCTACACAAAAATGAATGTCACTTGAATCTTGCATAAATTTTGAAATCAAATTTACAACATACATGATGTTAGATCTAGGAGCAATACGATACATAAGATTGTAAAATAAACTCATATATAGTGTAGCATCTATCTTTTTACTACCATCATTCTTTACTAACTTCACATTCACATTCAAGGGTGTGTTCATTGGCTTGCAATTTTTCATTCTAAAGTTATCAAGTAAATTAATTGCATACTTTTCTTGTGAGATAAAACTGTCATCATTTAAATTTTTTACTTGTAAGTTAAGAAAGTAATGCATCAAACCCAAATCTATCATTTTAATTTTTTTTTTTTGTGGTAGTTTTGAATTCCTCTATTAACACTTTTCTAGTGCCAGTGTAAATTAAGTCATCAACATATAAGTAGACAATAAGTAAATCATTAGTACCTCTAGATTTTACATAGAGTGTGGGTCCATTTTCACTCTTTTAGAAACCATTTTTTTGAAAATATCCATCTACTATATTATACAAGGATCTTAGTACTTGTTTAAGTTCATAAAGAGCTTTATTCAACCTGTAAAACTTTTTTTGTTGTTTTTTAGCTTTATAACTGTGTGGTTGATATACAAATACTTCTTCATACAAGAAATCATTGAAAAATACTAATTTAAAATTAATATACTAACTGCTTAAATTGTGTTGCCAATGCTCAAATAATTATTATGGTATCCAATCTCACAAATGGAGCATAATTTTGATTGTAATCTATACTTGGTTGTTGTGAGAAGACTTTAGCTACTAATATTACTTTACAACTTGCAATGGATCCATCAACTTTATATGTTGTTTTGTAGACCCACTTTAGTCCAATGACATCCTTTTCTAGTGGAGAATCTACTAATTTGTATGTTTCATTCCTTTTTATGGTAGAAATATCCTCATTCATAGTTTTACCAGACTCCATGCTTCATTGTCTCTTCAAAATATCTTGGCTCTACTTGAATATGAGATAATAAAGTAAAAATAACTATTGAATTAAAACTAGTAGTTCCTTCGTAAATTTATTTAATATTTTTTACCTTAGTTGGAGGAGGACTTCAACTAGAAAGAGGACTCAATAAAAGATATGTTAACCTTAATGAAGGAGTGGCAATAGAACTTGAGTTGTTGCTTGGGCTAGTTGAATAAGATGAAGCATCTTGTTTCATATCCATAATTATTGGTTTTCTTCTTGTAAATGTTTGTTCCATTGCAATACTTCAATTTTAGCAAAACATATATCATTATAGATTGTTAGCTTCTCTATCATTGGATTATAAAACTTGTAACCCTTTGTCTCCTCGTTATAGAAAATAAAAATCCATTTTCACTTTTATCATCGAGATGTCTTTTTATATGAGCACAAGGAATGAAACCAAACACCTTAAGATGAATCACTCTAGGCTTTCTTCTACTTCTTGCCTCATAATAAGTCATATTTATATTTATTGTTGAGCATTTATTTAGCAAACAAACAGATGTGGTTGTTGCTTCAAAAAAAAAGGTATTTGGAAGATGATTGGCCTTAAGCATGCTTCTTTTCATCTTTACAATTGTACAATTCTTATGTTTAGCTACTCCATTTTGATAAGGGATATAACTAGTATTTAGTTGCCTTTGATTAGCATACTTTTTGTAAAAATATTGAAATTAATTAGACAAAAATTTTCCCCCTATATTTGTATGTAGAGTCATGAAGAGACAACCACATTGCTTTTAAATATTAGCTTTAAATTTTTGAAAGATAGAAATATCTTCTAACTTTTCTTTGATGAAATATACCCAAGTTATTATACAATAGTCATCAAAAATAATAATAAAATGTATTTCTCTTATTGAGTGATAAGATCTACATTGTACCATAGATATTAGCATGCACTAATTCAAGTGGCACCTTTTTCCTCCATGTTTTTCCTACTAGAAAGGAATCTTGATGTTGATTACCAAAAGTATAACCTTTAAAAACTTGATCATATTGTTCAATATATGGTGATCCTTTTAATATTTGATTCTAATATAGTATTTTTAGCTCTTGTCATGTGTCATAACCAAGATTCATAATTTAGGATGGTTTTTAGAGCTTTAGTTTCTTCATATTCAAGTGTAAGATGAAAATTTTGTTTTATAGCATACTAACTTTTATTACAATCTAATTACTACAATATTTATCATAGATAACAAATTAATGATTTTCAAAAATTGTATAATATCTCTTTTTAATAAAGTTTCCTATAATCACCAAATTTGGATTTAATGTAGGCACATATAAAAAATTATGGATAAACTTATCTCACCTTGTTTTGTCTTAACTACAATGGTGCCCTTGCCCAAGATTTTAACTTTCTTTTCATCTCCAAGTCATAATTGAGCTTTGATAGGTTCATCCATATTTACAATGATGTTTTTGTTGCCTATAATATGGCTATTGCAACTGCTATCAAAAATCCATACATATTTAGAGATTTCATTTATAATATCACAACCAAAAAATAAACTACTTTGTTATTACTTTTATTCAAAAAAATTAACATGTTGATGATGTTTTTCCCAATAATCATATTCGTAATGACTAAATTATTTGCAATAATAACATTGGTCTTTTGATTTGTCATGGTTTTTATTTGGTTCTCCTTGCACATCCTCTTCATCTATTTTTTTCCTTATAATATGATTCTTCATATCTTTTTTTGTTATTCTTTGAAACATTTTTTTTTTTTAAATCTTGCTCAACAAATTTTCTAATTGATCTATTCATCCTCTAGTAATTATTTTTAAGAGATCCCATAATATCATTTACTAATAGCATAGTCAAATCCTTATATTCTTTAATAGCAACCATAATAATATCAAAAGGTGTAGGGAGGCTTCTCAAAAAAAATTCTACAATATTTAGATGTATTAAAATTTCTTTTGATTTACTAAGTCCATCACGTGAGTACAAAAATTCAACGTATTTCATAAAAATATTTTCAATATCTCTTCTAAGAATTTTTTTTCGTAAGTAAGAGACTTTTATAATTAACACCGGGTTTTAGCTGGTTGACCCAAAACCATTTTACAAAATAGGTTCCACCCACCAAATGGACAAAGGCCAAGCCCTACAAGTTTAATCTGACAAAAAGAAGGGTCAAGACCTACTGTTCCATCTAAAGACAACAAAAATAAACTATGGAAGCCTAATATTGTAGCCATCAGAAAAGAAAGACTCAAAATAAAAACAACAATGAGAAAAACTAAACATGCAAGAACCATGCAGGGTCGCTTGTGCCCATACAAAAAATAGCATAATATAGTCAAATAAACATCCCATAGAATGGACATCCAGGAGGCCAACCAGACAGTCTTCCTTGTAGTCCTCATATGACTCCTTATCATCCTCATACTTAGATTCCTCCTTGCCATCAACTTTAGATCATACAGACTTTTTAACTGGTTGATAATATTAGAGGCTGATGAAATCATCATCTTCTTCAATACTGTTACAGTGGGTTTCGGTACCCTATCTCTTCTAAGAATTTTAATAAAATGACAATTATAAAATGTGGTTTTTTTTAATTTATTTATTTTTATAAAAAGTATTATATTAATTAAAATTTTGGGAGAACCTTCCCAACGTCACTATCTTGGGGTGTGTTAGTGTCAATGTCCCTCTCGTATTATTTGGGTGGTAGATTGGAGTCTATTCCATTATACTTTAGAGTGGGTTTGGTTTTGATGTGATGACTTGGATAGGGTGGATTTTCATTCTTGTGATTAGGTGTTGGTGTTTGAACCTAGTCACATTCTTTCTTCGTGTTGGGGAACATGGATCTTTGTAAATTATTTTATTCTTGGCAGTGTCATGATGCTCCTCGAGTTCCAAGGAGGCCCACATCAATGAATCTTGTGATAGTTAGTTGTTTGGTTCGTGCTGAGGTTGGAAGCTTTCATTTTCTTTCATGGCATCGATGGAGTAATAAGCTCTTATTTCCTTCTAAAGTACTCGGTCTTTTTTCTAATACCAAAGGTCTGGCAATTTTTTAGTATTCCTGGCCAGATTGTTGTCATCAAATTTGATTGGAAAGTCAAGCTCTTTTTTGTGGTTTCGTGTTACTTGGCAATTCTTCAACATCTCGCTAAAGTTTATGGCCAGGGAGTCTATGACCCACTTAAGGAGGCATTTTGATTTAAAGGAAGTGTTTTTTGGTTTACAAGGTGCTAAGAGAATGGTCCTATTCTTTCGTAAGTGTGAGCGGTGGTTTCTTATGGCTCAGAAGTATGTTCAGAAGGATATGAGAATTCTTGTGGAGTTAAGAGTTTTGGAGGTAGATGCCAAAGTGAAAATTTTTTGTGTAAATATGGTCTTATAGATTTTATTCAATCCTTCCATGGCCATCATAGGGCCCTATCAAGAACCTTGGCCCACTCTTAGAGAAAGGGGTGGGTCCAAGCTGAAGGAATTGATTTCATCATCTCGTTGGACCTCATTGGTGAGGTGTCTAGGTTACCCATCATTGTAGGTGGTAATAAATATTATATTTGAAATATAAGATATTATTAAGAAATATTTGCTTTAATTAGTCCCTTTGTGGTTGGGAGACTTGGGTCTTTCCCATTGGGCTACGAGCTTTTTTTTCATTTTTGGTTTTTCTTGGTTGGTTGCCCCACTTTTGTTATTTTGTCTCGGGTTGCCTTTGTTAGGCTCCTTTTTAAGGATTTGTGTTTTATGTTGAGAAATATCTAGTTGTTGTTTTTCGATCTCTCATATTTGGTAGATTGTTCTCAGTCATCATTTATAGCTTGTCACTCTCAAGCTATGTGGATTTGGCTAAAAATATGACCAATGCAAAAAGTGTTTCCCTAGTGTATAGAGCATTCTCTCAATGTGCAATCAATTCTTGCAAACGAGTCATTAATTTTCCATAGAAAACAATGGTCAAAGTGCTAGAATTTAACTCTAAATTTTTAAAAATTATTATTGTCAATTAATTTTTAAAATTTAGTAGGCCAAAAATTATTTTCTAAAAGTAGTTTTTATTTTATTTAATAATGAAAAATGCATCACCACCAAGTGCCAATTGCTAATGAATCTATTTCACTCTTGAATGCATTAAATTATAAGCCCATGATAGAATATTTTTATATCTTAAGAGTTGAGAGTTTGCTTGTAGGGATGAGACATGTTATGCAATGCTTACAATCAACCCCATAATGGCAAACATATATTAATAATGAGGTTTGTTGTTATATTATATGGTTTTAAGTGGTTTTTCTAAGAGAAAAATATATAATAAGTTTGAACCGATAGGAGAAGACACACATTATTACAAAAAAACATATAATTTTTATTCATTGATTAAAATTAACAATCTAATACAAGAATAATTTTATTTATAAACTTAATATCCAAAATAGGAAGCTTCTTAAAAAAAAAGTATAGCGGTAAAGAACATAGTAGAAGTAATCTAATTCTGGAATGTATGAGGTGGTGAATCATTTTAGTAATCAAACATGGTGATTACTAAAACCATAGATATTAAGCATTATATTTAACATTCTCCCCCTTAACCCTTTATGTAGTAACACCTAACACTTTTTTCATATATATATATATATATATATATATATATATATATATATATATATATATATATATATATATATATATATTGATAATGTATTAATAAACAAATCAACAAGTTGATTACCAATTTTATAAAACTTTTGTTCAATGTGACCTTCTAACACAATATTTCTAATAAAGTGATATCTAATATTAATATGATTAGTTTGATTGTGGATGCATTAAATGATAGGCCTTAAATAGAAAATTTCCATGACTATCTTGGGTGTTGAGAGTTTACTTGTAATGGTCATGGTAAGGCATGCTATGCAATGCTTACAATCAACCCCATAATTAAGTGAAGTTATGATAAAAATATTTTGATTATAATATTTTTTGTATTATGTCATTTCATTTATTTTTTTTAAGAGGAAAAAATGTATAATAAATCTAAATAAATAAGAAAAGACTCGTAAAACACATTTTTTATTCATTGATTAAAATTGTCATTCTAATATAAGAAAAATTTTATTTATAGACTTAATACTCAAAATAGGAAGCTTTTGAAACAAAGTGTAGTGGTGAAAAACAAAGTGGAAGTAATTTAATTTTGAAATGTATGAGGTAGTGGTTACTAAAATCTTGGACATGGTGATTCTTGAAATCTTGGATGTTAAGCATTATCTTTATCATCCTCACCCATGATGCTTAATGTAGTAATACCTAATATTTATCTTATCCATATAAAATTTCCTTTGGTAATGTGTTGATAAAAAAATTATCAATATGATTATTGATTTCGTAAAACTTTAGTTCAATCTAACCTTCTACCATAATATTTCTAATAAATTGATGATTGATATCAATATGCTTAGTAAGACTATGTAAGACTAAATTCTTTACTATGGTAGTTGTGGATTTATTGTTACAATAAATAATTATTGTCACATTTTGTTCATGCCTCAAATATGTTAAAATCCTCCTTCGACCAAATTGTATGAAAGGAAGCTAATGGCATTGTAATATATTATGCTTTTCCTTATGATAGTGAAATAGTTGATTGTTTCTTTTAATGTAAAGAAATTATACCTGATCCCAAGTTGAATACATATCTTGAAGTATTTTTGTCAACCATCAATGGATCCTCCCAATTCACTATATATATATCCAACCAATCCCAAGTTATCAATTAATGTATACAAAATACCAAAGTTATTTGTACCATGAGCATATCTAAGTATTCTTTTTTCTACACAAAAATGAATGTCACTTGAATCTTGCATAAATTTTGAAATCAAATTTACAACATACATGATGTTAGATCTAGGAGCAATACGATACATAAGATTGTAAAATAAACTCATATATAGTGTAGCATCTATCTTTTTACTACCATCATTCTTTACTAACTTCACATTCACATTCAAGGGTGTGTTCATTGGCTTGCAATTTTTCATTCTAAAGTTATCAAGTAAATTAATTGCATACTTTTCTTGTGAGATAAAACTGTCATCATTTAAATTTTTTACTTGTAAGTTAAGAAAGTAATGCATCAAACCCAAATCTATCATTTTAATTTTTTTTTTTTGTGGTAGTTTTGAATTCCTCTATTAACACTTTTCTAGTGCCAGTGTAAATTAAGTCATCAACATATAAGTAGACAATAAGTAAATCATTAGTACCTCTAGATTTTACATAGAGTGTGGGTCCATTTTCACTCTTTTAGAAACCATTTTTTTGAAAATATCCATCTACTATATTATACAAGGATCTTAGTACTTGTTTAAGTTCATAAAGAGCTTTATTCAACCTGTAAAACTTTTTTTGTTGTTTTTTAGCTTTATAACTGTGTGGTTGATATACAAATACTTCTTCATACAAGAAATCATTGAAAAATACTAATTTAAAATTAATATACTAACTGCTTAAATTGTGTTGCCAATGCTCAAATAATTATTATGGTATCCAATCTCACAAATGGAGCATAATTTTGATTGTAATCTATACTTGGTTGTTGTGAGAAGACTTTAGCTACTAATATTACTTTACAACTTGCAATGGATCCATCAACTTTATATGTTGTTTTGTAGACCCACTTTAGTCCAATGACATCCTTTTCTAGTGGAGAATCTACTAATTTGTATGTTTCATTCCTTTTTATGGTAGAAATATCCTCATTCATAGTTTTACCAGACTCCATGCTTCATTGTCTCTTCAAAATATCTTGGCTCTACTTGAATATGAGATAATAAAGTAAAAATAACTATTGAATTAAAACTAGTAGTTCCTTCGTAAATTTATTTAATATTTTTTACCTTAGTTGGAGGAGGACTTCAACTAGAAAGAGGACTCAATAAAAGATATGTTAACCTTAATGAAGGAGTGGCAATAGAACTTGAGTTGTTGCTTGGGCTAGTTGAATAAGATGAAGCATCTTGTTTCATATCCATAATTATTGGTTTTCTTGCTTGTAAATGTTTGTTCCATTGCAATACTTCAATTTTAGCAAAACATATATCATTATAGATTGTTAGCTTCTCTATCATTGGATTATAAAACTTGTAACCCTTTGTCTCCTCGTTATAGAAAATAAAAATCCATTTTCACTTTTATCATCGAGATGTCTTTTTATATGAGCACAAGGAATGAAACCAAACACCTTAAGATGAATCACTCTAGGCTTTCTTCTACTTCTTGCCTCATAATAAGTCATATTTATATTTATTGTTGAGCATTTATTTAGCAAACAAACAGATGTGGTTGTTGCTTCAAAACAAAAGGTATTTGGAAGATGATTGGCCTTAAGCATGCTTCTTTTCATCTTTACAATTGTACAATTCTTATGTTTAGCTACTCCATTTTGATAAGGGATATAACTAGTATTTAGTTGCCTTTGATTAGCATACTTTTTGTAAAAATATTGAAATTAATTAGACAAAAATTTTCCCCCTATATTTGTATGTAGAGTCATGAAGAGACAACCACATTGCTTTTAAATATTAGCTTTAAATTTTTGAAAGATAGAAATATCTTCTAACTTTTCTTTGATGAAATATACCCAAGTTATTATACAATAGTCATCAAAAATAATAATAAAATGTATTTCTCTTATTGAGTGATAAGATCTACATTGTACCATAGATATTAGCATGCACTAATTCAAGTGGCACCTTTTTCCTCCATGTTTTTCCTACTAGAAAGGAATCTTGATGTTGATTACCAAAAGTATAACCTTTAAAAACTTGATCATATTGTTCAATATATGGTGATCCTTTTAATATTTGATTCTAATATAGTATTTTTAGCTCTTGTCATGTGTCATAACCAAGATTCATAATTTAGGATGGTTTTTAGAGCTTTAGTTTCTTCATATTCAAGTGTAAGATGAAAATTTTGTTTTATAGCATACTAACTTTTATTACAATCTAATTACTACAATATTTATCATAGATAACAAATTAATGATTTTCAAAAATTGTATAATATCTCTTTTTAATAAAGTTTCCTATAATCACCAAATTTGGATTTAATGTAGGCACATATAAAAAATTATGGATAAACTTATCTCACCTTGTTTTGTCTTAACTACAATGGTGCCCTTGCCCAAGATTTTAACTTTATTTTCATCTCCAAGTCATAATTGAGCTTTGATAGGTTCATCCATATTTACAATGATGTTTTTGTTGCCTATAATATGGCTATTGCAACTGCTATCAAAAATCCATACATATTTAGAGATTTCATTTATAATATCACAACCAAAAAATAAACTACTTTGTTATTACTTTTATTCAAAAAAATTAACATGTTGATGATGTTTTTCCCAATAATCATATTCGTAATGACTAAATTATTTGCAATAATAACATTGGTATTTTGATTTGTCATGGTTTTTATTTGGTTCTCATTGCACATCCTCTTCATCTATTTTTTTCCTTATAATATGATTCTTCATATCTTTTTTTGTTATTCTTTGAAACATTTTTTTTTTTTAAATCTTGCTCAACAAATTTTCTAATTGATCTATTCATCCTCTAGTAATTATTTTTAAGAGATCCCATAATATCATTTACTAATAGCATAGTCAAATCCTTATATTCTTTAATAGCAACCATAATAATATCAAAAGGTGTAGGGAGGCTTCTCAAAAAAAATTCTACAATATTTAGATGTATTAAAATTTCTTTTGATTTACTAAGTCCATCACGTGAGTACAAAAATTCAACGTATTTCATAAAAATATTTTCAATATCTCTTCTAAGAATTTTTTTTCGTAAGTAAGAGACTTTTATAATTAACACTGGGTTTTAACTGGTTGACCCAAAACCATTTTACAAAATAGGTTCCACCCACCAAATGGACAAAGGCCAAGCCCTACAAGTTTAATCTGACAAAAAGAAGGGTCAAGACCTACTGTTCCATCTAAAGACAACAAAAATAAACTATGGAAGCCTAATATTGTAGCCATCAGAAAAGAAAGACTCAAAATAAAAACAACAATGAGAAAAACTAAACATGCAAGAACCATGCAGGGTCGCTTGTGCCCATACAAAAAATAGCATAATATAGTCAAATAAACATCCCATAGAATGGACATCCAGGAGGCCAACCAGACAGTCTTCCTTGTAGTCCTCATATGACTCCTTATCATCCTCATACTTAGATTCCTCCTTGCCATCAACTTTAGATCATACAGACTTTTTAACTGGTTGATAATATTAGAGGCTGATGAAATCATCATCTTCTTCAATACTGTTACAGTGGGTTTCGGTACCCTATCTCTTCTAAGAATTTTAATAAAATGACAATTATAAAATGTGGTTTTTTTTAATTTATTTATTTTTATAAAAAGTATTATATTAATTAAAATTTTGGGAGAACCTTCCCAACGTCACTATCTTGGGGTGTGTTAGTGTCAATGTCCCTCTCGTCTTATTTTGGTGGTAGATTGGAGTCTATTCCCTTATACTTTAGAGTGGGTTTGGTTTTGATGTGATGACTTGGATAGGGTGGACTTTCATTCTTGTGATTAGGTGTTGGTGTTTGAACCTAGTCACATTCTTTCTTCGTGTTGGGGAACATGGATCTTTGTAAATTATTTTATTCTTGGCAGTGTCATGATGCTCCTCGAGTTCCAAGGAGGCCCACATAAATGAATCTTGTGATAGTTAGTTGTTTGGTTCGTGCTAAGGTTGGAAGTTTTCATTTTCTTTCATGGCATCAATGGAGTAATAAGCTCTTATTTCCTTCTAAAGTACTCGGTCTTTTTTCTAATACCAAAGGTCTGGCAATTTTTTAGTATTCCTGGCCAGATTGTTGTCATCAAATTTGATTGGAAAGTCAAGCTCTTTTTTGTGGTTTCGTGTTACTTGGCAATTCTTCAACATCTCGCTAAAGTTTATGGCCAGGGAGTCTATGACCCACTTAAGGAGGCATTTTGATTTAAAGGAAGTGTTTTTTGGTTTACAAGGTGCTAAGAGAATGGTCCTATTCTTTCGTAAGTGTGAGCGGTGGTTTCTTATGGCTCAGAAGTATGTTCAGAAGGATATGAGAATTCTTGTGGAGTTAAGAGTTTTGGAGGTAGATGCCAAAGTGAAAATTTTTTGTGTAAATATGGTCTTATAGATTTTATTCAATCCTTCCATGGCCATCATAGGGCCCTGTCAAGAACTTTAGCCCACTCTTGGAGGAAGGGGTGGGTCCAAGTTGGAGGAATTGATTTCATCATCTCATTGGACCTTATTGGTGAGGTGTCTAGGTTACCCATCATTGTAGGTGGTAATAAATATTATATTTGAAATATAAGATATTATTAAGAAATATTTGCTTTAATTAGTCCCTTTGTGGTTGGGAGACTTGGGTCTTTCCCATTGGGCTACGAGCTTTTTTTTCATTTTTGGTTTTTCTTGGTTGGTTGCCCCACTTTTGTTATTTTGTCTCGGGTTGCCTCTGTTAGGCTCCTTTTTAAGGATTTGTGTTTTATGTTGAGAAATATCTAGTTGTTGTTTTTCGATCTCTCATATTTGGTAGATTGTTCTCAGTCATCATTTATAGCTTGTCACTCTCAAGCTATGTGGATTTGGCTAAAAATATGACCAATGCAAAAAGTGTTTCCCTAGTGTATAGAGCATTCTCTCAATGTGCAATCAATTCTTGCAAACGAGTCATTAATTTTCCATAGAAAACAATGGTCAAAGTGCTAGAATTTGACTCTAAATTTTTAAAAATTATTATTGTCAATTAATTTTTAAAATTTAGTAGGCCAAAAATTATTTTCTAAAAGTAGTTTTTATTTTATTTAATAATGAAAAATGCATCACCACCAAGTGCCAATTGCTAATGAATCTATTTCACTCTTGAATGCATTAAATTATAAGCCCATGATAGAATATTTTTATATCTTAAGAGCTGAGAGTTTGCTTGTAGGGATGAGACATGTTATGCAATGCTTACAATCAACCCCATAATGGCAAACATATATTAATAATGAGGTTTGTTGTTATATTATATGGTTTTAAGTGTTTTTTCTAAGAGAAAAATATATAATAAGTTTGAACCGATAGGAGAAGACACACATTATTACAAAAAAACATATAATTTTTATTCATTGATTAAAATTAACAATCTAATACAAGAATAATTTTATTTATAAACTTAATATCCAAAATAGGAAGCTTCTTAAAAAAAAGTATAGCGGTAAAGAACATAGTAGAAGTAATCTAATTCTAGAATGTATGAGGTGGTGAATCATTTTAGTAATCAAACATGGTGATTACTAAAACCATAGATATTAAGCATTATATTTAACATTCTCCCCCTTAACCCTTTATGTAGTAACACCTAACACTTTTTTCAGATATATATATATATATATATATATATATATATATATATTGATAATGTATTAATAAACAAATCAACAAGCTGATTACCAATTTTATAAAACTTTTGTTCAATGTGACCTTCTAACACAATATTTCTAATAAAGTGATATCTAATATTAATATGATTAGTTTGATTGTGGATGCATTAAATGATAGGCCTTAAATAGAAAATTTCCATGACTATCTTGAGTGTTGAGAGTTTACTTGTAATGGTCATGGTAAGGCATGCTATGCAATGCTTAAAATCAACCCCATAAGTAAGTGAAGTTATGATAAACATATTTTGATTATAATATTTTTTGTATTATGTCATTTCATTTATTTTTTTTAAGAGGAAAAAATGTATAATAAATCTAAATAAATAAGAAAAGACTCGTAAAACACATTTTTTATTCATTGATTAAAATTGTCATTCTAATATAAGAAAATTTTTATTTATAGACTTAATACTCAAAATAGGAAGCTTTTGAAACAAAGTGTAGTGGTGAAAAACAAAGTGGAAGTAATTTAATTTTGAAATGTATGAGGTAGTGGTTACTAAAATCTTGGACATGGTGATTCTTGAAATCTTGGATGTTAAGCATTATCTTTATCATCCTCACCCATGATGCTTAATGTAGTAATACCTAATATTTATCTTATCCATATAAAATTTCCTTTGGTAATGTGTTGATAAACAAATTATCAATATGATTATTGATTTCGTAAAACTTTAGTTCAATCTAACCTTCTACCATAATATTTCTAATAAATTGATGATTGATATCAATATGCTTAGTAAGACTATGTAAGACTAAATTCTTTACTATGGTAGTTGTGGATTTATTGTTACAATAAATAATTATTGTCACATTTTGTTCATGCCTCAAATATGTTAAAATCCTCCTTCGACCAAATTGTATGAAAGGAAGCTAATGGCATTGTAATATATTATGCTTTTCCTTATGATAGTGAAATAGTTGATTGTTTCTTTTAATGTAAAGAAATTATACCTGATCCCAAGTTGAATACATATCTTGAAGTATTTTTGTCAACCATCAATGGATCCTCCCAATTCACTATATATATATCCAACCAATCCCAAGTTATCAATTAATGTATACAAAATACCAAAGTTATTTGTACCATGAGCATATCTAAGTATTCTTTTTTCTACACAAAAATGAATGTCACTTGAATCTTGCATAAATTTTGAAATCAAATTTACAACATACATGATGTTAGATCTAGGAGCAATACGATACATAAGATTGTAAAATAAACTCATATATAGTGTAGCATCTATCTTTTTACTACCATCATTCTTTACTAACTTCACATTCACATTCAAGGGTGTGTTCATTGGCTTGCAATTTTTCATTCTAAAGTTATCAAGTAAATTAATTGCATACTTTTCTTGTGAGATAAAACTGTCATCATTTAAATTTTTTACTTGTAAGTTAAGAAAGTAATGCATCAAACCCAAATCTATCATTTTAATTTTTTTTTTTTGTGGTAGTTTTGAATTCCTCTATTAACACTTTTCTAGTGCCAGTGTAAATTAAGTCATCAACATATAAGTAGACAATAAGTAAATCATTAGTACCTCTAGATTTTACATAGAGTGTGGGTCCATTTTCACTCTTTTTGAAACCATTTTTTTGAAAATATCCATCTACTATATTATACAAGGATCTTAGTACTTGTTTAAGTTCATAAAGAGCTTTATTCAACCTGTAAAACTTTTTTTGTTGTTTTTTAGCTTTATAACTGTGTGGTTGATATACAAATACTTCTTCATACAAGAAATCATTGAAAAATACTAATTTAAAATTAATATACTAACTGCTTAAATTGTGTTGCCAATGCTCAAATAATTATTATGGTATCCAATCTCACAAATGGAGCATAATTTTGATTGTAATCTATACTTGGTTGTTGTGAGAAGACTTTAGCTACTAATATTACTTTACAACTTGCAATGGATCCATCAACTTTATATGTTGTTTTGTAGACCCACTTTAGTCCAATGACATCCTTTTCTAGTGGAGAATCTACTAATTTGTATGTTTCATTCCTTTTTATGGTAGAAATATCCTCATTCATAGTTTTACCAGACTCCATGCTTCATTGTCTCTTCAAAATATCTTGGCTCTACTTGAATATGAGATAATAAAGTAAAAATAACTATTGAATTAAAACTAGTAGTTCCTTCGTAAATTTATTTAATATTTTTTACCTTAGTTGGAGGAGGACTTCAACTAGAAAGAGGACTCAATAAAAGATATGTTAACCTTAATGAAGGAGTGGCAATAGAACTTGAGTTGTTGCTTGGGCTAGTTGAATAAGATGAAGCATCTTGTTTCATATCCATAATTATTGGTTTTCTTGCTGTAAATGTTTGTTCCATTGCAATACTTCAATTTTAGCAAAACATATATCATTATAGATTGTTAGCTTCTCTATCATTGGATTATAAAACTTGTAACCCTTTGTCTCCTCGTTATAGAAAATAAAAATCCATTTTCACTTTTATCATCGAGATGTCTTTTTATATGAGCACAAGGAATGAAACCAAACACCTTAAGATGAATCACTCTAGGCTTTCTTCTACTTCTTGCCTCATAATAAGTCATATTTATATTTATTGTTGAGCATTTATTTAGCAAACAAACAGATGTGGTTGTTGCTTCAAAACAAAAGGTATTTGGAAGATGATTGGCCTTAAGCATGCTTCTTTTCATCTTTACAATTGTACAATTCTTATGTTTAGCTACTCCATTTTGATAAGGGATATAACTAGTATTTAGTTGCCTTTGATTAGCATACTTTTTGTAAAAATATTGAAATTAATTAGACAAAAATTTTCCCCCTATATTTGTATGTAGAGTCATGAAGAGACAACCACATTGCTTTTAAATATTAGCTTTAAATTTTTGAAAGATAGAAATATCTTCTAACTTTTCTTTGATGAAATATACCCAAGTTATTATACAATAGTCATCAAAAATAATAATAAAATGTATTTCTCTTATTGAGTGATAAGATCTACATTGTACCATAGATATTAGCATGCACTAATTCAAGTGGCACCTTTTTCCTCCATGTTTTTCCTACTAGAAAGGAATCTTGATGTTGATTACCAAAAGTATAACCTTTAAAAACTTGATCATATTGTTCAATATATGGTGATCCTTTTAATATTTGATTCTAATATAGTATTTTTAGCTCTTGTCATGTGTCATAACCAAGATTCATAATTTAGGATGGTTTTTAGAGCTTTAGTTTCTTCATATTCAAGTGTAAG
This sequence comes from Wollemia nobilis, assembly GCA_028583015.1. Lineage (NCBI taxonomy): Eukaryota > Viridiplantae > Streptophyta > Pinopsida > Araucariales > Araucariaceae > Wollemia > Wollemia nobilis. The sequence continues at coordinate 705,698 of JAQPPZ010002738.1, read as the reverse complement.
ATGAAAATTTTGTTTTATAGCATACTAACTTTTGTTACAATCTAATTACTACAATATTTATCATAGATAACAAATTAATGATTTTCAAAAATTGTATAATATCTCTTTTTAATAAAGTTTCCTATAATCACCAAATTTGGATTTAATGTAGGCACATATAAAAAATTATGGATAAACTTATCTCACCTTGTTTTGTCTTAACTACAATGGTGCCCTTGCCCAAGATTTTAACTTTATTTTCATCTCCAAGTCATAATTGAGCTTTGATAGGTTCATCCATATTTACAATGATGTTTTTGTTGCCTATAATATGGCTATTGCAACTGCTATCAAAAATCCATACATATTTAGAGATTTCATTTATAATATCACAACCAAAAAATAAACTACTTTGTTATTACTTTTATTCAAAAAAATTAACATGTTGATGATGTTTTTCCCAATAATCATATTCGTAATGACTAAATTATTTGCAATAATAACATTGGTCTTTTGATTTGTCATGGTTTTTATTTGGTTCTCCTTGCACATCCTCTTCATCTATTTTTTTCCTTATAATATGATTCCTCATATCTTTTTTTGTTATTCTTTGAAACATTTTTTTTTTTTAAATCTTGCTCAACAAATTTTCTAATTGATCTATTCATCCTCTAGTAATTATTTTTAAGAGATCCCATAATATCATTTACTAATAGCATAGTCAAATCCTTATATTCTTTAATAGCAACCATAATAATATCAAAAGGTGTAGGGAGGCTTCTCAAAAAAAATTCTACAATATTTATATGTATTAAAATTTCTTTTGATTTACTAAGTCCATCACGTGAGTACAAAAATTCAACGTATTTCATAAAAATATTTTCAATATCTCTTCTAAGAATTTTTTTTCGTAAGTAAGAGACTTTTATAATTAACACTGGGTTTTAACTGGTTGACCCAAAACCATTTTACAAAATAGGTTCCACCCACCAAATGGACAAAGGCCAAGCCCTACAAGTTTAATCTGACAAAAAGAAGGGTCAAGACCTACTGTTCCATCTAAAGACAACAAAAATAAACTATGGAAGCCTAATATTGTAGCCATCAGAAAAGAAAGACTCAAAATAAAAACAACAATGAGAAAAACTAAACATGCAAGAACCATGCAGGGTCGCTTGTGCCCATACAAAAAATAGCATAATATAGTCAAACAAACATCCCATAGAATGGACATCCGGGAGGCCAACCGGACAGTCTTCCTTGTAGTCCTCATATGACTCCTTATCATCCTCATACTTAGATTCCTCCTTGCCATCAACTTTAGATCATACAGACTTTTTAACTGGTTGATAATATTAGAGGCTGATGAAATCATCATCTTCTTCAATACTGTTACAGTGGGTTTCGGTACCCTATCTCTTCTAAGAATTTTAATAAAATGACAATTATAAAATGTGGTTTTTTTTAATTTATTTATTTTTATAAAAAGTATTATATTAATTAAAATTTTGGGAGAACCTTCCCAACGTCACTATCTTGGGGTGTGTTAGTGTCAATGTCCCTCTCGTCTTATTTGGGTGGTAGATTGGAGTCTATTCCCTTATACTTTAGAGTGGGTTTGGTTTTGATGTGATGACTTGGATAGGGTGGACTTTCATTCTTGTGATTAGGTGTTGGTGTTTGAACCTAGTCACATTCTTTCTTCGTGTTGGGGAACATGGATCTTTGTAAATTATTTTATTCTTGGCAGTGTCATGATGCTCCTCGAGTTCCAAGGAGGCCCACATAAATGAATCTTGTGATAGTTAGTTGTTTGGTTCGTGCTAAGGTTGGAAGTTTTCATTTTCTTTCATGGCATCAATGGAGTAATAAGCTCTTATTTCCTTCTAAAGTACTCGGTCTTTTTTCTAATACCAAAGGTCTGGCAATTTTTTAGTATTCCTGGCCAGATTGTTGTCATCAAATTTGATTGGAAAGTCAAGCTTTTTTTTGTGGTTTCGTGTTACTTGGCAATTCTTCAACATCTCGCTAAATTTTATGGCCAGGGAGTCTATGACCCACTTAAGGAGGCATTTTGATTTAAAGGAAGTGTTTTTTGGTTTACAAGGTGCTAAGAGAATGGTCCTATTCTTTCGTAAGTGTGAGCGGTGGTTTCTTATGGCTCAGAAGTATGTTCAGAAGGATATGAGAATTCTTGTGGAGTTAAGAGTTTTGGAGGTAGATGCCAAAGTGAAAATTTTTTGTGTAAATATGGTCTTATAGATTTTATTCAATCCTTCCATGGCCATCATAGGGCCCTATCAAGAACCTTGGCCCACTCTTAGAGAAAGGGGTGGGTCCAAGCTGAAGGAATTGATTTCATCATCTCGTTGGACCTCATTGGTGAGGTGTCTAGGTTACCCATCATTGTAGGTGGTAATAAATATTATATTTGAAATATAAGATATTATTAAGAAATATTTGCTTTAATTAGTCCCTTTGTGGTTGGGAGACTTGGGTCTTTCCCATTGGGCTACGAGCTTTTTTTTCATTTTTGGTTTTTCTTGGTTGGTTGCCCCACTTTTGTTATTTTGTCTCGGGTTGCCTCTGTTAGGCTCCTTTTTAAGGATTTGTGTTTTATGTTGAGAAACATCTAGTTGTTGTTTTTCGATCTCTCATATTTGGTAGATTGTTCTCAGTCATCATTTATAGCTTGTCACTCTCAAGATATGTGGATTTGGCTAAAAATATGACCAATGCAAAAAGTGTTTCCCTAGTGTATAGAGCATTCTCTCAATGTGCAATCAATTCTTGCAAACGAGTCATTAATTTTCCATAGAAAACAATGGTCAAAGTGCTAGAATTTAACTCTAAATTTTTAAAAATTATTATTGTCAATTAATTTTTAAAATTTAGTAGGCCAAAAATTATTTTCTAAAAGTAGTTTTTATTTTATTTAATAATGAAAAATGCATCACCACCAAGTGCCAATTGCTAATGAATCTATTTCACTCTTGAATGCATTAAATTATAAGCCCATGATAGAATATTTTTATATCTTAAGAGTTGAGAGTTTGCTTGTAGGGATGAGACATGTTATGCAATGCTTACAATCAACCCCATAATGGCAAACATATATTAATAATGAGGTTTGTTGTTATATTATATGGTTTTAAGTGGTTTTTCTAAGAGAAAAATATATAATAAGTTTGAACCGATAGGAGAAGACACACATTATTACAAAAAAACATATAATTTTTATTCATTGATTAAAATTAACAATCTAATACAAGAATAATTTTATTTATAAACTTAATATCCAAAATAGGAAGCTTCTTAAAAAAAAGTATAGCGGTAAAGAACATAGTAGAAGTAATCTAATTCTAGAATGTATGAGGTGGTGAATCATTTTAGTAATCAAACATGGTGATTACTAAAACCATAGATATTAAGCATTATATTTAACATTCTCCCCCCTTAACCCTTTATGTAGTAACACCTAACACTTTTTTTCAGATATATATATATATATATATATATATATATATATATATATATATATATATATATATATATATATATATATATATATATATATATATATATATATATATATATATATATATATATATATATATATATATTGATAATGTATTAATAAACAAATCAACAAGTTGATTACCAATTTTATAAAACTTTTGTTCAATGTGACCTTCTAACACAATATTTCTAATAAAGTGATATCTAATATTAATATGATTAGTTTGATTGTGGATGCATTAAATGATAGGCCTTAAATAGAAAATTTCCATGACTATCTTGAGTGTTGAGAGTTTACTTGTAATGGTCATGGTAAGGCATGCTATGCAATGCTTACAATCAACCCCATAAGTAAGTGAAGTTATGATAAACATATTTTGATTATAATATTTTTTGTATTATGTCATTTCATTTATTTTTTTTAAGAGGAAAAAATGTATAATAAATCTAAATAAATAAGAAAAGACTCGTAAAACACATTTTTTATTCATTGATTAAAATTGTCATTCTAATATAAGAAAAATTTTATTTATAGACTTAATACTCAAAATAGGAAGCTTTTGAAACAAAGTGTAGTGGTGAAAAACAAAGTGGAAGTAATTTAATTTTGAAATGTATGAGGTAGTGGTTACTAAAATCTTGGACATGGTGATTCTTGAAATCTTGGATGTTAAGCATTATCTTTATCATCCTCACCCATGATGCTTAATGTAGTAATACCTAATATTTATCTTATCCATATAAAATTTCCTTTGGTAATGTGTTGATAAACAAATTATCAATATGATTATTGATTTCGTAAAACTTTAGTTCAATCTAACCTTCTACCATAATATTTCTAATAAATTGATGATTGATATCAATATGCTTAGTAAGACTATGTAAGACTAAATTCTTTACTATGGTAGTTGTGGATTTATTGTTACAATAAATAATTATTGTCACATTTTGTTCATGCCTCAAATATGTTAAAATCCTCCTTCGACCAAATTGTATGAAAGGAAGCTAATGGCATTGTAATATATTATGCTTTTCCTTATGATAGTGAAATAGTTGATTGTTTCTTTTAATATAAAGAAATTATACCTGATCCCAAGTTGAATACATGTCTTGAAGTATTTTTGTCAACCATCAATGGATCCTCCCAATTCACTATATATATATCCAACCAATCCCAAGTTATCAATTAATGTATACAAAATACCAAAGTTATTTGTACCATGAGCATATCTAAGTATTCTTTTTTCTACACAAAAATGAATGTCACTTGAATCTTGCATAAATTTTGAAATCAAATTTACAACATACATGATGTTAGATCTAGGAGCAATACGATACATAAGATTGTAAAATAAACTCATATATAGTGTAGCATCTATCTTTTTACTACCATCATTCTTTACTAACTTCACATTCACATTCAAGGGTGTGTTCATTGGCTTGCAATTTTTCATTCTAAAGTTATCAAGTAAATTAATTGCATACTTTTCTTGTGAGATAAAACTGTCATCATTTAAATTTTTTACTTGTAAGTTAAGAAAGTAATGCATCAAACCCAAATCTATCATTTTAATTTTTTTTTTTTGTGGTAGTTTTGAATTCCTCTATTAACACTTTTCTAGTGCCAGTGTAAATTAAGTCATCAACATATAAGTAGACAATAAGTAAATCATTAGTACCTCTAGATTTTACATAGAGTGTGGGTCCATTTTCACTCTTGTTGAAACCATTTTTTTGAAAATATCCATCTACTATATTATACAAGGATCTTAGTACTTGTTTAAGTTCATAAAGAGCTTTATTCAACCTATAAAACTTTTTTTGTTGTTTTTTAGCTTTATAACTGTGTGGTTGATATACAAATACTTCTTCATACAAGAAATCATTGAAAAATACTAATTTAAAATTAATATACTAACTGCTTAAATTGTGTTGCCAATGCTCAAATAATTATTATGGTATCCAATCTCACAAATGGAGCATAATTTTGATTGTAATCTATACTTGGTTGTTGTGAGAAGACTTTAGCTACTAATATTAATTTACAACTTGCAATGGATCCATCAACTTTATATGTTGTTTTGTAGACCCACTTTAGTCCAATGACATCCTTTTCTAGTGGAGAATCTACTAATTTGTATGTTTCATTCCTTTTTATGGTAGAAATATCCTCATTCATAGTTTTACCAGACTCCATGCTTCATTGTCTCTTCAAAATATCTTGGTTCTACTTGAATATGAGATAATAAAGTAAAAATAACTATTGAATTAAAACTAGTAGTTCCTTCGTAAATTTATTTAATATTTTTTACCTTAGTTGTAGGAGGACTTCAACTAGAAAGAGGACTCAATAAAAGATATGTTAACCTTAATGAAGGAGTGGCAATAGAACTTGAGTTGTTGCTTGGGCTAGTGGAATAAGATGAAGCATCTTGTTTCATATCCATAATTATTGGTTTTGTTGTTGTAAATGTTTGTTCCATTGCAATACTTCAATTTTAGCAAAACATATATCATTATAGATTGTTAGCTTCTCTATCATTGGATTATAAAACTTGTAACCCTTTGTCTCCTTGTTATAGAAAATAAAAATGCATTTTCACTTTTATCATCGAGATGTCTTTTTATATGAGCACAACGAATGAAACCAAACACCTTAAGATGAATCACTCTAGGCTTTCTTCTACTTCTTGCCTCATAATAAGTCATATTTATATTTATTGTTGAGCATTTATTTAGCAAACAAACAGATGTGGTTGTTGCTTCAAAACAAAAGGTATTTGGAAGATGATTGGCCTTAAGCATGCTTCTTTTCATCTTTACAATTGTACAATTCTTATGTTTAGCTACTCCATTTTGATAAGGGATATAACTAGTATTTAGTTGCCTTTGATTAGCATACTTTTTATAAAAATATTGAAATTAATTAGACAAAAATTTTCCCCCTATATTTGTATGTAGAGTCATGAAGAGACAACCACATTGCTTTTAAATATTAGCTTTAAATTTTTGAAAGATAGAAATATCTTCTAACTTTTCTTTGATGAAATATACCCAAGTTATTATACAATAGTCATCAAAAATAATAATAAAATGTATTTCTCTTATTGAGTGATAAGATCTACATTGTACCATAGATATTAGCATGCACTAATTCAAGTGGCACCTTTTTCCTCCATGTTTTTCCTACTAGAAAGGAATCTTGATGTTGATTACCAAAAGTATAACCTTTAAAAACTTGATCATATTGTTCAATATATGGTGATCCTTTTAATATTTGATTCTAATATAGTATTTTTAGCTCTTGTCATGTGTCATAACCAAGATTCATAATTTAGGATGGCTTTTAGAGCTTTAGTTTCTTCATATTCAAGTGTAAGATGAAAATTTTGTTTTATAGCATACTAACTTTTATTACAATCTAATTACTACAATATTTATCATAGATAACAAATTAATGATTTTCAAAAATTGTATAATATCTCTTTTTAATAAAGTTTCCTATAATCACCAAATTTGGATTTAATGTAGGCACATATAAAAAATTATGGATAAACTTATCTCACCTTGTTTTGTCTTAACTACAATGGTGCCCTTGCCCAAGATTTTAACTTTCTTTTCATCTCCAAGTCATAATTGAGCTTTGATAGGTTCATCCATATTTACAATGATGTTTTTGTTGCCTATAATATGGCTATTGCAACTGCTATCAAAAATCCATACATATTTAGAGATTTCATTTATAATATCACAACCAAAAAATAAACTACTTTGTTATTACTTTTATTCAAAAAAATTAACATGTTGATGATGTTTTTCCCAATAATCATATTCGTAATGACTAAATTATTTGCAATAATAACATTGGTCTTTTGATTTGTCATGATTTTTATTTGGTTCTCCTTGCACATCCTCTTCATATATTTTTTTCCTTATAATATGATTCTTCATATCCTTTTTTGTTATTCTTTGAAACATTTTTTTTTTTTTAAATCTTGCTCAACAAATTTTCTAATTGATCTATTCATCCTATAGTAATTATTTTTAAGAGATCCCATAATATCATTTACTAATAGCATAGTCAAATCCTTATATTCTTTAATAGCAACCATAATAATATCAAAATGTGTAGGGAGGCTTCTCAAAAAAAATTCTACAATATTTAGATGTATTAAAATTTCTTTTGATTTACTAAGTCCATCACGTGAGTACAAAAATTCAACGTATTTCATAAAAATATTTTCAATATCTCTTCTAAGAATTTTTTTTCGTAAGTAAGAGACTTTTATAATTAACACCGGGTTTTAACTGGTTGACCCAAAACCATTTTACAAAATAGGTTCCATCGACCAAATGGACAAAGGCCAAGCCCTACAAGTTTAATCTGACAAAAAGAAGGGTCAAGACCTACTCTTCCATCTAAAGACAACAAAAATAAACTATGGAAGCCTAATATTGTAGCCATCAAAAAAGAAAGACTCAAAATAAAAACAACAACGAGAAAAACTAAACATGCAAGAACCATGCAGGGTCGCTTGTGCCCATACAAAAAATAGCATAATATAGTCAAATAAACATCCCATAGAATGGACATCCAGGAGGCCAACCAGACAGTCTTCCTTGTAGTCCTCATATGACTCCTTATCATCCTCATACTTATATTCCTCCTTGCCATCAACTTTAGATCATACAAACTTTTTAACTGGTTGATAATATTAGAGGCTGATGAAATCATCATCTTCTTCAATACTGTTACAGTGGGTTTCGGTACCCTATCTCTTCTAAGAATTTTAATAAAATGACAATTATAAAATGTGGTTTTTTTTAATTTATTTATTTTTATAAAAAGTATTATATTAATTAAAATTTTGGGAGAACCTTCCCAACGTCACTATCTTGGGGTGTGTTAGTGTCAATGTCCCTCTCGTCTTATTTGGGTGGTAGATTGGAGTCTATTCCCTTATACTTTAGAGTGGGTTTGGTTTTGATGTGATGACTTGGATAGGGTGGACTTTCATGCTTGTGATTAGGTGTTGGTGTTTGAACCTAGTCACATTCTTTCTTCGTGTTGGGGAACATGGATCTTTGTAAATTATTTTATTCTTGGCAGTGTCATGATGCTCCTCAAGTTCCAAGGAGGCCCACATCAATGAATCTTGTGATAGTTAGTTGTTTGGTTCGTGCTGAGGTTGGAAGCTTTCATTTTCTTTCATGGCATCGATGGAGTAATAAGCTCTTATTTCCTTCTAAAGTACTCGGTCTTTTTTCTAATACCAAAGGTCTGGCAATTTTTTAGTATTCCTGGCCAGATTTTTGTCATCAAATTTGATTGGAAAGTCAAGCTATTTTTTGTGGTTTCGTGTTACTTGGCAATTCTTCAACATCTCGCTAAAGTTTATGGCCAGGGAGTCTATGACCCACTTAAGGAGGCATTTTGATTTAAAGGAAGTGTTTTTTGGTTTACAAGGTGCTAAGAGAATGGTCCTATTCTTTCGTAAGTGTGAGCGGTGGTTTCTTATGGCTCAGAAGTAAGTTCAGAAGGATATGAGAATTCTTGTGGAGTTAAGAGTTTTTGAGGTAGATGCCAAAGTGAAAATTTTTTGTGTAAATATGGTCTTATAGATTTTATTCAATCCTTCCATGGCCATCATAGGGCCCTATCAAGAACCTTGGCCCACTCTTAGAGAAAGGGGTGGGTCCAAGCTGAAGGAATTGATTTCATCATCTCGTTGGACCTCATTGGTGAGGTTTCTAGGTTACCCATCATTGTAGGTGGTAATAAATATTATATTTGAAATATAAGATATTATTAAGCAATATTTGCTTTAATTAGTCCCTTTGTGGTTGGGAGACTTGGGTCTTCCCCATTGGGCTACGAGCTTTTTTTTCATTTTTGGTTTTGCTTGGTTGGTTGCCCCACTTTTGTTATTTTTTCTCGGGTTGCCTCTGTTAGGCTCCATTTTAAGGATTTGTGTTTTATGTTGAGAAATATCTAGTTGTTGTTTTTCGATCTCTCATATTTGGTAGATTGTTCTCAGTCATCATATATAGCTTGTCACTCTCAAGCTATGTGGATTTGGCTAAAAATATGACCAATGCAAAAAGTGTTTCCCTAGTGTATAGAGCATTCTCTCAATGTGCAATCAATTCTTGCAAATGAGTCATTAATTTTCCATAGAAAACAATGGTCAAAGTGCTAGAATTTAACTCTAAATTTTTAAAAATTATTATTGTCAATTAATTTTTAAAATTTAGTAGGCCAAAAATTATTTTCTAAAAGTAGTTTTTATTTTATTTAATAATGAAAAATGCATCACCACCAAGTGCCAATTGCTAATGAATCTATTTCACTCTTGAATGCATTAAATTATAAGCCCATGATAGAATATTTTTATATCTTAAGAGATGAGAGTTTGCTTGTAGGGATGAGACATGTTATGCAATGCTTACAATCAACCCCATAATGGCAAACATATATTAATAATGAGGTTTTTTGTTATATTATATGGTTTTAAGTGTTTTTTCTAAGAGAAAAATATATAATAAGTTTGAACCGATAGGAGAAGACACACATTATTACAACAAAACATATAATTTTTATTCATTGATTAAAATTAACAATCTAATACAAGAATAATTTTATTTATAAACTTAATATCCAAAATAGGAAGCTTCTTAAAAAAAAGTATAGCGGTAAAGAACATAGTAGAAGTAATCTAATTCTGGAATGTATGAGGTGGTGAATCATTTTAGTAATCAAACATGGTGATTACTAAAACCATAGATATTAAGCATTATATTTAACATTCTCCCCCTTAACCCTTTATGTAGTAACACCTAACATTTGTTTCATATATATATATATATATATATATATATATATATATATATATATTCATAATGTATTAATAAACAAATCATCAAGTTGATTACCAATTTTATAAAACTTTTGTTCAATGTGACCTTCTAACACAATCTTTCTAATAAAGTGATATCTAATATTAATATGATTAGTTTGATTGTGGATGCATTAAATGATAGGCCTTAAATAGAAAATTTCCATGACTATCTTGAGTGTTGAGAGTTTACTTGTAATGGTCATGGTAAGGCATGCTATGCAATGCTTACAATCAACCCCATAAGTAAGTGAAGTTATGATAAACATATTTTGATTATAATATTTTTTGTATTATGTCATTTCATTTATTTTTTTTAAGAGGAAAAAATGTATAATAAATCTAAATAAATAAGAAAAGACTCGTAAAACACATTTTTTATTCATTGATTAAAATTGTCATTCTAATATAAGAACAAGTTAATTTTGAAATGTATGAGGTAGTGGTTACTAAAATCTTGGACATGGTGATTCTTGAAATCTTGGATGTTAAGCATTGTCTTTATCATCCTCACCCATGATGCTTAATGTAGTAATACCTAATATTTATCTTATCCATATAAAATTTCCTTTGGTAATGTGTTGACAAACAAATTATCAATATGATTATTGATTTCGTAAAACTTTAGTTCAATCTAACCTTCTACCATAATATTTCTAATAAATTGATGATTGATATCAATATGCTTAGTAAGACTATGTAAGACTAAATTCTTTACTATGGTAGTTGTGGATTTATTATTACAATAAATAATTATTGTCACATTTTGTTCATGCCTCAAATATGTTAAAATCCTCCTTCGACCAAATTGTATGAAAGGAAGCTAATGGCATTGTAATATATTATGCTTTTCCTTATGATAGTGAAATAGTTGATTGCTTCTTTTAATCTAAAGAAATTATACCTGATCCCAAGTTGAATACATATCTTGAAGTATTTTTGTCAACCATCGATGGATCCTCCCAATTCACTATATATATCCAACCAATCCCAAGTTATCAATTAATGTATACAAAATACCAAAGTTATTTGTACCATGAGCATATCTAAGTATTCTTTTTTCTACACAAAAATGAATGTCACTTGAATCTTGCATAAATTTTGAAATGAAATTTACAACATACATGATGTTAGATCTAGGAGCAATATGATACATAAGATTGTAAAATAAACTCCTATATAGTGTAGCATCTATCTTTTTACTACCATAATTCTTTACTAACTTCACATTCACATTCAAGGGTGTGTTCATTGGCTTGCAAATTTTCATTCTAAAGTTATCAAGTAAATTAATTGCATACTTTTCTTGTGAGATAAAACTGTCATCATTTAATTTTTTTACTTGTAAGTTAAGAAAGTAATGCATCAAACCCAAATCTATCATTTTAATTTTTTTTTTTTGTGGTAGTTTTGAATTCCTCTATTAACACTTTTTTAATGCTAGTGTAAATTAAGTCATCAACATATAAGTAGACAATAAGTAAATCATTAGTACCTCTAGATTTTACATAGAGTGTGGGTCCATTTTCACTCTTGTTGAAACCATTTTTTTGAAAATATCCATCTACTATATTATACAAGGATCTTAGTACTTGTTTAAGTTCATAAAGAGCTTTATTCAACCTGTAAAACTTTTGTTGTTGTTTTTTAGCTTTATAACTGTGTGGTTGATATACAAATAATTCTTCATCCAAGAAATCATTGAAAAATACTAATTTAAAATTAATATACTAACTGCTTAAATTGTGTTGCCAACGCTCAAATAATTATTATGGTATCCAATCTCACAAATGGAGAATAATTTTTATTGTAATCTATACATGGTTGTTGTGAGAAGACTTTAGCTACTAATATTACTTTACAACTTGCAATGGATCCATCAACTTTATATGTTGTTTTGTAGACCCACTTTAGTCCAATGACATCCTTTTCTAGTGAAGAATCTACTAATTTGTATGTTTCATTCCTTTTTATGGTAGAAATATCCTCATTCATAGTTTTACCAGACTCCATGCTTCATTGCCTCTTCAAAATATCTTGGTTCTACTTGAATATAAGATAATAAAGTAAAAATAACTATTGAATTAAAACTAGTAGTTCCTTCGTAAATTTATTTAATATTTTTTACCTTTGTTGGAGGAGGACTTCAACTAGAAAGAGGACTCAATAAAAGATATATTAACCTTAATGAATGAGTGGCAATAGAACTTTATTTGTTGCTTGGGCTAGTGGAATAAGATGAAGCATCTTGTTTCATATCCATAATTATTGGTTTTCTTGCTGTAAATGTTTGTTCCATTGCAATACTTCAATTTTAGCAAAACATATATCATTATAGATTGTTAGCTTCTCTATCATTGGATTATAAAACTTGTAACCCTTTGTCTCCTCCTTATAGAAAATAAAAATGCATTTTCACTTTTATCATCAAGATGTCTTTTTATATGAGCACAAGGAATGAAACCAAACACCTTAAGATGAATCACTCTAGGCTTTCTTCTACTTCATGCCTCATAATAAGTCATATTTATATTTATTGTTGAGCATTTATTTAGCAAACAAATAGATGTGGTTGTTGCTTCAAAACAAAAGGTATTTGGAATATGATTTGCCTTAAGCATGCTTCTTGTCATCTTTACAATTGTACAATTCTTATGTTTAGCTACTCCATTTTGATAAGGGATATAACTAGTATTTAGTTGCCTTTGATTAGCATACTTTTTGTAAAAATATTGAAATTAACTAGACATAAATTTTCCCACTATATTTGTATGTAGAGTCATGAAGAGACAACCACATTGCTTTTAAATATTAGCTTTAAATTATTGAAAGATAGAAATATCTTCTAACTTTTTTTTGATGAAATATACCCAAGTTATTATACAATAGTCATCAAAAATAATAATAAAATGTATTGCTCTTATTGAGTGATAAGATCTACATTGTACCATAGATATTAGCATGCACTAATTCAAGTGGCACCTTTTTCCTCCATGTTTTTCCTACTAGAAAGGAATCTTGATGTTGATTACCAAAAGTATAACCTTTAAAAACTTGATCATATTGTTCAATATATGGTGATCCTTTTAATATTTGATTCTAATATAGTATTTTTAGCTCTTGTCATGTGTCATAACCAAGATTCATAATTTAGGATGGCTTTTAGAGCTTTAGTTTCTTCATATTCAAGTGTAAGATGAAAATTTTGTTTTATAGCATACTAACTTTTATTACAATCTAATTACTACAATATTTATCATAGATAACAAATTAATGATTTTCAAAAATTGTATAATATCTCTTTTTAATAAAGTTTCCTATACTCAACGAATTTGGATTTAATGTAGGCACATATAAAAAATATGGATAAACTTATCTCACCTTGTTTTGTCTTAACTACAATGGTGCCCTTGCCCAGGATTTTAACTTCCTTTTCATCTCCAAGTCATAATTGAGCTTTGATAGGTTCATCCATATTTACAATGATGTTTTTGTTGCCTATCATATGGCTATTGCAACTGCTATCAAAAATCCATACATATTTAGAGATTTCATTTATAATATTACAACCAAAAAATAAACTACTTTGTTATTCCTTTTATTCAAAAAAATTAACATGTTGTTGATGTTTTTCCCAATAATCATATTCGTAATGACTAAATTCTTTGCAATAATAACATTGGTCTTTTGATTTGTCATCGTTTTTATTTGGTTCTCCTTGCACATCCTCTTCATCTATTTTTTTCCTTATAATATGATTCTTCATATCCTTTTTTGTTATTCTTTGAAACATTTTTTTTTTTTTAAATCTTGTTCAACAAATTTTCTAATTGATCTATTCATCCTCTAGTAATTATTTTTAAGAGATCCCATAATATCATTTACTAATAGCATAGTCAATTTCTTATATTCTTTAATAGCAACCATAATAATATCAAAAGGTGTAGGGAGGCTTCTCAAAAAAAATTCTACAATATTTAGATGTATTAAAATTTCTTTTGATTTACTAAGTCCATCACGTGAGTACAAAAATTCAACGTATTTCATAAAAATATTTTCAATATCTCTTCTAAGAATTTTTTTTCGTAAGTAAGAGACTTTTATAATTAACATCGGGTTTTAACTGGTTGACCCAAAACCATTTTACAAAATAGGTTCCACCGACCAAATGGACAAAGGCCAAGCCCTACAAGTTTAATCTGACAAAAAGAAGGGTCAAGACCTACTCTTCCATCTAAAGACAACCAAAATAAACTATGGAAGCCTAATATTGTAGCCATCAGAAAAGAAAGACTCAAAATAAAAATAACAATGAGAAAAACTAAACGTGCAAGAACCATGTAGGGTCGCTTGTGCCCATACAAAAAATAGCATAATCTAGTCAAATAAACATCCCATAGAATGGACATCCAGGAGGCCAACCAGACAGTCTTCCTTGTAGTCCTCATATGACTCCTTATCATCCTCATACTTAGATTCCTCCTTGCCATCAACTTTAGATCAGATAGACTTTTTAACTGGTTGATATTATTAGAGGCTGATGAAATCGTCATCTTCTTCAATACTGTTACAGTGGGTTCCGGTACCCCATCTCTTCTAAGAATTTTAAGTTTGATGGTTTTTACATTTTTTATTCTTTTATATGCATTATGTAGTATATTCCATCCTTGTTTTTATTTTTTTGATGCAATAATTTTTAGAAAAATGACTCATTTAAAACTTAGAATAAAAAAGGGCTTTTGAGTCCTTTCTATTCTCCTTTAGCTGATGTCATTGTACTTACATAATCATATGCTTGTAGGTTAAATTAAAGGTGCTCATAATCACTTATTGACAACTTTGTCGATGGCCTAAAAAATATTAGATTATATATTTCAACATCTTTTTTCCCATAATTTAAGCTAATATATATATAAAGAGAGAAGTTATTAGAGGTAGTACATCCCTCCACAATGGATGTTCTAGTGGGCTTTTGTTGTTTATCCTTCATCCTCAGTATTAAACATCAAAAATCTTGTGTCTAGCCATCAAGAATTATGTCTCAATATTCATTAGCCTTATACAACAATTCCTAATGGAGTGTCCTCTTTTATAGTAATATTTTTTTTGATATCTTTCAAGCCTTAGTCTTAGCTTTAGCCACCAAAAACAAATCCATAATTCTTCATTGTCAATTCATAATGGATTATAAGCTTGAAAACTTATTCAAGAGAGATGGGTCATGGCTCCTTAATATTCATAGCATTCATATAAATAATCAAGTCAATTAAATAAGAATAAGGATAAGGAATGGAAGTACTAGATTTGGAATACTCTTCATCATTCATTCCATTACCTCCTACTTTAGCTAGATCAACTTTTTGAGATTTGAAGTGAGATATGTGGTCTTCAAAATTATTGAAATATTGGAGAACTCTATATCTATCATGTTAATTTCATTAGAAATTTCTCTTCCATAAAGATATTTCAAAGTAGACCATACCTCAATAGGATTAGTTTTCACTCAAATATGGAAAAATACATATTCCACTAACATTAAGTGTCCTAGAGCTTCCTCCTTTGTCTTACAAAGTTCATGATCACTAAGCTTTTCCTCTAATTCATTATTAAAGATGAACCAAATATTTTTACTTATAAATAATCTTACCATTTTAACTCACCAAGTGGTATAATTTTACATATTGAGATGAGTAACATACCTTAAGGATTCCATATTGTAAATAAATTCTAAATACATCTATAATAGGTATGTAAACTCATGTCACCACTATGCAAAGCTCAAAAAATATACAATCTAGAAAAAATAGATCCAAATACTTTTTTATGCAAAAGTTATGGCCTCTAGAAGGTCTAGTTATATTAGCACTCAAATAAAAAAAATCAAATTCTAAATCTTAGAAACTTTTCTATCAAATCAAAAACTACCACATCTTACCACTAGATTGGATGTTACACTAGTGGATCTATGTGTTGAAACTTTGTATTATGATATTTATAGATTATCCATTGCTCATATATATTTTAAAAAAAAATAAGTTCAGTGGGTTTGGATTTGATGAGGCTCAAACATGATATGACCTACTTCGAATCAAGTGAACCAACTACTACATCACACATGTAGTTGAGAGCATAGAGAAGAAATGTATATTTTTACTAGAGTGCAAACTATGATATTGTCTAGAGCAAAAGAAAGAGTCAATGCTAAGTTTTGAACTTGGCATCTCCCTTGTATAAGCCAACTACCCAACCATGGTTCCATATACCAAGTTGAGGTTATGTGGTATTTCTTCCATTTGGTGTGTACACCTTGTATCTTTTGGAAAAACAAATTTAGAAAACCTTATCTTGTAGGATTCAAAATGCTAACCTCTATGCTACAACCAATATATCCAATTATTATGCTAAGTTTTCAGACTCAATCAAATAAAGAGATATAACTACCTCTAAATCATACTTTCAAGAAGATATGTGTTGTGACTATTTCACAACTAACCCCAATATTGGGGACCCACTTGAAATTTGTAAAAAATTGAGCTAATGGGATAGTATTGAGTAGTTGGATGCTTCTTTTGGTTGATATGTGTCCCTTGAATTTCATTGAATATGGTACTAATAGGGACCACTTTGCTAGTAGTTAGATAGAAGGGCATTCCCTTGCATTTGAGAATTTCTAGGACTAGCAAAATGATTCTTAACATTGCTCAATCTTTAGATTTTGGTTTGTTGTTGGTGTGTAATTTCTTTAGTTTCTTTTATTAGAATTTATGTGGTTAGTTTGTCTTGTTTTTATTTTAGAGATTCTTTGTTAGATCATGTTATTTTATTTTAATGTTAGTGCATTTTATTTGTGTGTGTGTTTTAATATTAGAACACTTTATTTTTTGTGTGAATTGTATTATATTTCCTTAGACTATAGTTGTTAGTTAATTCTTCTTAGTACCTAGGTTTAGGTTTTATTTAGTTTATTTTTTTATTATTATTTTTTGTTTATTTAGTGTTGCCTTTATATTATGTAAATTTATCTTTATGTTTAGATTAATCAAGTCCTTGTGTTAAAATTCCCTTTGTTAGCCTCACCCCACTATGTTCTAAGTTCTAATGTTCAAAATATGTGTATAGGGATGATCATCGATAGTGGAGCAATGAACACGCTAGCCGAAGGACAATGAAGTAGTGAAGTCAAAGCATCGATAATGGAGTCAAGGCGGACCAACGGTGATAATAGGGTAGAGATGTGGTAGCCTACCATGTGGATGGGTGACCAATGAGGGGACCTTGACACCGAGTGGTGCAGGGGAGAGACTACCTGAAGATAGTCAATAGATTATGGGTAGAGTCCACCTTATGAAGCACTCAAAAGTAACAGTAGGAAGTAGGTGGGATAAATGAAACTCCCACGTAGACCATAACATCATGTGTACACATGGCACATCCAAGGGTCATGATTGTAGAGCAATTCCAGATCTTTGGTAGCGAGAATGGGGGACAACATCCCTCACCAAACCACTACCGAAGGACAACGAGCGGTAGGTGACAGGGACATCGTCAGTCAAGGTAGCGAGATAGAGGAATCCTAATGCAAACCCTAATGTCTCTCCTTCATAAACACGCATCAAAGTGGCCGATTGATAAACATGGGTGAGTGGAAGAGATATCTGATGCCGAAGGAGGGCCTGGACTGGCCATCGAGTAGAACGTCACGTAGGAGGAATGTGAGGTAACACAGAGCACTGCATGAGAGGAGCCATGACACAAAGAAGCACTATTTGGACAAGCACCACAGAGGGAGGAGAAACAATATGGTGGTCGTAGAGTTTTTTTCTCAGCCCAAGCTTGGGTGCAACGGTAGGGGCAATCCAGATAGGGCTTATGCCCCATCGACTCGGGTTTGAGTCACGTTGGCATCGCTCGAAGGATGATAAGAAAAGTTTTCATTATTTTTTAATATTGTAATGTTTTTTTTATTGATTGGTATTAGTATATCATGCGCCCTTTGGTAGAAAGCATTATAATTATGGGTATTTGTGGCCTTGGTAGTGCCCACGAGCCTAACCCACATTTTTTTAAGGGTTAGATATTATTATTGGGGCCCTTTAGTATGATTATGGTTGAATATTTTAGAATAGGGACCAAAGGGTAAAGTTCTAATTAAGAAGGAGATATAAGGGAAAAGGTGAACTTTATCCTTTTTGTTTTTTTTGTTGTCATCCTATTTTGAAAAGGTTTAAAATGTTGGAGGTTATTTACACTTCCATTTTTTTTGTAAAGGGAGATGAAATGAAAGGGTTCCTAAAATTTTTAAATACCCATGGAAGACCATGTTGAAGGGGCTGGAATTTTTGTAATAAAAGAATACCATTTTTTGATGCATATTGATCCGAAAACTTGCACCTTGTGAGCAAGACTGAAGGAGTTCATTTCTGAGGATTATTGTGTTAATGTCCATCCTTTTTGCTGCATTTTTTAAACTTATATCTAGTGTTGAATGCTCTTAGGAGGTTACACTACGTGAAGGTTTATGTTGATGCAGGTTCTATTTTTCCTTTGAGTCTAGCACTTGATCTAATCTGATTGTGCTATTGCAGGTTTGATTAGGTTGGGTTATCCTCATGAGTGACTCATGATATTTGGTTTTGCAGGGTAGGGGAGCATGATACCATATTACATTTACATTTTTATTCCAGCTTTAGCATAGTTAGTTGTAGTTTCTTCATGCAAGTTTACTTCCTTTTTGCACATATCAAAATTTATTTCTACAAGTGCTCAATCTGAAACTCAGAATCCCAAAATATCCTATTTATATCATAAATATGATCTAGGAAATCTAGAGTGTACATCATCCAAGTAATTAGTTTTCTAAGTTTTTACCTTTACAATTATTTGGATAATCTTTCAAGAGTATTAAAAGGAATGAATCTGCACTCTTCTCACATGGCATAAGCAAGATAAAAATTAGTCTAGGAGGGATTGTTGCTAACCTACTATCTCATTTTAAGTGCAGATAAAACAATGAATGCTAACTTGCTAACTTTCTAACATTCTAACTTTCTAACCTACTGACTTCTAACTTTGCAATTAGTGGAACAATAATATGAAGATAAAATGAACCTACTAACTGCAAATACTGACTGCAATCTCACATTAAAGGCATGGATTTAAAATGAAGTGGACAATTCCACAACACTCTAACTTTGCATCCTAATATGAAGATTAAAATGAACCCACTAACAGGGATTCAGGGTAAGACAAATTAATGCAAAGATAATCAATGAAGCAACACTTCATTTTATGAGTTCACATTAAGGCACAATCATGGCAATCTAAGGAAATTAATTACAAAGCATGAATGAAATAAACCAGTAGGCCCCTTGTTTACAGTCACTTGCAAATCACTTGGTTGTTCCTAGCACTTGTTATTCTTGAACATTTTACTTTCGAATATACTTGTGTAATGCTTATATAGCGGAACCTTGGAGAAGTTGTTTTCTTTGTTTAACTTCTTTGCAAGAGAGGGTTTTCGGTTTAATACCCTGACTGTGGTGGGGATTTTGCAACTGGGAAAAATATTCACTCAACAAAAATGGTGCTAGAAGGAGGGCCTCCTTCATTGCATAGCTTTGTGATTTGTTTACTTAAGGTCATTTTCATCTAACAATGTTTATAGTTGCAGAAGCCTTTTATTTTTTGACAACTAACGTGTGAATTTTTGTTTCCACTGTGTTGTGTTGTAGGAACTTTATTTTGTAGGTTTTTGGTTTTTCTTTTATTTATTATCTGAGTTATTGTGAGTTGTGAGAGGTATTGTAGAGCAAGTATCTTCCCAAGCTGGCCCAACCTGAGTATATCGCTACTAGGTCTAAAACCACTAGGGAAACTATCTTTCAAAGCCTTTCTCCTAATTCTAGGAAATCGAGGAACAAGACTCAAGAGGTCGAAATCCCACCTAGTGTGCTTGCCTTAGGTTCACCTGTAGTGTCAAGTACAACTAGTGTTTCTACACCGGTTGTCTCTATTACCGTGAGTACACCAAGTGTATATCGCACTAATTACCTCTACTATTTCTACTACTCCTATAGGGCCACCTTTATCGAACACTATGGCCCAACCACCACCAGCTCCCTGGTATGGAGTACGTAATATTCCCCTAAACATAGCTGGGGATGTTCATAACATACCTAAAAATATTGAGAAATATTTTCCCAAGTTCAAACATGATGGTCCTGGAATAATTGAAGAGCATATTTAGGCTTACAAGGATGTGTTAATTAGACTACAAGTAGAACATGAAGATGTCACTTGTAGACTCTTTCCCATGAGTCTGGATCAAATGTCTTATGAATGGTATATCAGTCTACCCATCAGGTCCATTACTTCATGGGTTCAACTCAAAAATACTTTCATCAATCAGTTTAGGTCTCCTTTGGATCCCACTATCATGTATCATCAGTTTGTGACATCCAAAAGGGCACCTAATGAGTCGATTAGGATGTTCAATCAGAGATTTCAAAAACTTTATTCTAGGTCGACTCACCACTTTAACATAGATGTGACTTTTGCTTTACAAATATACTTTGGGGCGTTAGATCCCATGACTGCCATGTTTTCTAGGAGAAATCCTCAAGTTACCATGTTAGCCCAAGCTTACATGGAAGCCATGGTCATAGAACAACAAATGACACCCCAAGGAGTTGGGATACCCCAATTGCCTATGATAGGATAGTTTGGTCCTTATAGTCAATTTGCTATGATGAATCAAGTCATGACACCTCAGGTGCCAATGATGAATACCTTACCATACCATCAATCTTACCCATTAATGTCCACTTATCCATCTATTCCCACCTATCTGAATACTTCCATTCCATCTACCACACCGTTGCTCCCTGATAATCAAATGACTACCAATGCTCAAGCTTTGGCAGCCTTTCCCATGCCCACACCTCTTCAAAGTGTGAATCCTTTGTTAAATCAAAATGTGCAAATTCAAGCCATGATGTTAGGTCAAGACACTTCTGGTATTGGAAATTATTTTGGATCTAGTACCATAATTCCTCCACCAAAAGAGTCTAATTCTGAAGTTGAGGAACTAAAGAAGATGTACCTCAAGTTGAGTAATGATATGGTCCACATGCAAAAGCATAATTCCCAAGCTCCTCACTCTAATAGAAATTTCAATAATCAGAGGAGGCCATGGAATACTAGGCCTAACAATGGGAATGTGCCTAACCCCATAGCCAATCAAGTTGATGCTTTTGCAAGCCCTAGTAGATCAGATTCCATTATCAATCTTGTAGATATTACTTGGGAAAAGGGATGTAGGTTGCACAACACTAAGGACCATAATGAGAAGGAGTGTCCAAAAATTTCTCGATACACGAATTGTTTACAAGCTCAAGTTGATGACTTAGAGCTAGTGCCCAATGAGGGTTCACATTATATTTCTAAGGGAAAAGATGTCGCTTTGGTGGCTGAAATAGTTCATTATCAAGAGAGTGAGGAAGAAGAAGAGGATAATGAAGTCTTAGGAGAGGATGATGAGGAAATCATAGAAGAGGAAGTCCAAGTTGTTAGGTAGTTTAGGAAAGGGAATCATGGTTATTTCATGAGAAGTAAGTCTAGGAGTCCCAAAACTTCCTCTACTCCACCAAATAATTCCATTCTTCCTTCGGATACCAAAGTTGATAATAATCCTCCTCCTCCACCTGCTATAGAATCATCCAAGCCTACGTAAAAAATGCAAAATTTTGAGAAACCTACGTATGACATAGTGGAAGACCTGAAAAGGACTAAAGCTAATGTCTCATTCATAGAGGTTTCTAGGTTGCTAGGTCAGAAGGAAGCCTTGATGAAGGTATTATACCCACCAAGACAAACCCATGAGGTCAAAGGTGTTGAGTCTCACTTGGTTTTACGAAAGGAGAAGCAAGAAGTGCCTCCTTTTATTTTGATAATTAGGATTGCAAGAAAAAACTTGCATAATTGTTTAGTGGATTCAGGTGCCTCGGGCAATATCATACCCCTTGAGATTTTCCAAAGGTTAGGTTTAAATCCAATTCCTTCAAGGAGCAAGGTGATACAATTGGATAGGACTGTAGTGGATGTGGTAGGAACCCTTTATGAAGTCTAAATTCAAATCAATTTAGAACCTAGGATTCAACATCATATTGACATCTTGGTGGTCAATATTCCTACCAAATATGACATGGTGTTGGGTAGGGATTGGAGTAAGAATCTGAATGGTTATGTAGTCACTGATTCATCCCATATGTGGCTACCTTGGAGAGGATTGGCAAACCAAATTTGGGTGGATAGTGAGCCAAGACTTAAGGAAATGATTACTGAATATAATAGGCCCAATGAAATTCAATTTGCAGAATCTGACTTAGGGGTCTATAACTTGGATATTGAAGAGGCTACCAAAGAACCTCAAAAAGGAAACCTATCTTGTAGCCCTCTTGAAAAGAACAATCTGGTTTGGATTCTCAGATTTGATGGATCCAAATCAAGACAAGGTGCTAGAGCCAATATTGAACTCACATGTCTGGGAAGCAAGCCTTTGCTTGCTGCCTATAGATTATAATTCCCTTGCACCAACAATATGGTAGAGTATGAAGCCCTTATTTTTGGGCTACAACTAGCTCTAAGTAAGAAAGTCAAGTGTCTCAAGGTCTTAGGAGACTCTGAGTTAGTTGTTAAATAGGTCAAAGGGCAATATGCATGTCATGACAAAATATTGAGCCATTATAGGACTCGAGTTAGGGATTTGATAGATGAATTTGATGCTTTCAACATTTCCCTTATCTCTATAAAAGGTAATAGGATGGCCGATTCTTTAGCCATTGCTAGTAGGTACGCTCAAACCAGTTGACAATAAAAAATATAAAAATTTTTTTATTGAGCTAGTTTCTTGTCCTTCAATACCAGATAACGTTAGGAATCTATAGGTGTTTGAGAGTGATAGGCACATTTTTAAGTTTGTTACTAACTCTGGTATTTTTAAAAATCAGATCATAGATGAAGACCAAATATGGCAAGAGGAAACATATGAGGATAGTGAAATAGCGTAGAAAATGAATAAAATACCTAAAGGAATTATTTCACTAGAAAAATTATTTGATACAAGGTATCAAGCAAAAAGAGGAAAAAGGATACCACCCCCTAAAGAAGCATGTGATGCAATCAACTTAGGGAGTGCAAAAAATCCACAAGAGGTATTCATTGCCAAGGCATGTACAAGTGAAGAAAAAGAGTCTATCATTCATGCATTGAAAGAATACATGGATTGTATAGCCTGGAGTTACAAAGAACTGAAAACCTATGATCATAATGTTATAATGCACATGATCCCATTGAAACCTGACTCCAAGCCCTTTAGATAGAGACAATGACCTATCAACCCATTTTTAGAACCCTTGATAGAGAAAGAAGTGAAAATATTGCTAGATGCTAAGATTATCTTTCCTGTTAGGCATTCTACATGGGTTGCCAACTTGGTTCCTATGAGAAAGAAGAGTGGAGAAATAAGGTTGTGCATAGATTTTAGAAATCTGAACAAAGCATCTCAAAAGGACAACTACCCATTGCCTTCCATTTATGAGATACTCCAAATGGTAAATGGGTCAGAAATGATGTCATTCTTAGATGGGTACTTAGGGTACAACCAAATTCTCATCCATCCAAGTGATAGGATGAAGACAACCTTTACCACCAAATGGGGAACATTTGCCTATAGGAGAATACCCTTTGGATTATTAAATGCAGGTGCAACTTTCCAACATGCCATGGATTATGCATTTAAGGGACTCATAGGTAAGTGCATTATTGTTTATGTGGATGATATTCCTGTCTTCTCTAAGAAGAGAGAAGATCATGTCAAATATTTGAGAAAAGTTCTCCAAAGATGTAGGGAACATGGGATCTCCCTAAATCCGAGAAAATGCATCTTTGGAGTAATAGAGGGTAAGATTTTGGGTCACATTGTTTCAAAAGAAGGAATTTCTATTGATCTCGAAAGAATAAAAGCTATCCAAGAAATCCCTCCTCCCCATAACAAGAAGGAATTAAGATCATTCTTTGGTAAAATCAATTTTGTAAGGAAGTTCATTGTTGGATTTGTTGAGATTGCTAAACCATTGAATGACATGCTAAAAAAGGATGTTGAAATTAAATGGACAAATGAGAGTAAGGATGCTTTCCAGGGCATTAAAGATGCTATTTCTAAGGCACCTATTTTGGTAAGTCCAGATTATTCAAAGTCCTTTTATATTTATACGTTTGCTTTCGAACATTCATTCGCAAGTGTCCTAACTCAAAAGGGTGAAGGTAATGTTGAAAATCCCATCGCTTTTCTGAGTTCTCCTTTGAAAGGTGCAGAGTTGAGATATTCTATTTTAGACAAGCAAATGTATGCACTATTTAAAATGATAAAAAATTTAGATATTACATTGTATGTAGTAGGGTTTATGCTATTGTGCCTGACCCTACTGTCAAAACTATGTTTCTACAGAATGAACTAGGTGAGAAAAGAGGAAAATGGATTTCTACACTTCAATAATTTGACCTCGAAATCCAACCTATGAAGCTAGTTCATGGACAAGGATTGGTAAAATCCATTGCTGAAATTGATCCTCAAATCTCATGCCAACATTATACTATAGAAGAAATTACTAAAGATGATTGGTATGTAGATATTGTATATTTTTTGTTGAATGGTAAGTGTCCATCACATCTCACTTCTACCCAAAGAAGAGCTTTACGGTTGAAATCTGCAAACTTTTTGATTAAATCTGGTGTTTTGTACAGGAGAAACCACGAAGGCATCTACCTTCGTTGTGTGAATCAAAGGGAGGCAACCCAAGTGCTTAACGACTTCCATGGTAAATATGGAACTGGACATGGGTCAGCCAATGCAACGACACACTAGATTCTTAGATAAGGATACTATTGGCCTCATATTTTCAGAGATGCATATGCTCATGTGCGATCTTGCCATACATGTCAGATGGCGGCCAATAGGGAAAGAAACACAACCATGCCTTTACAACCTGTGGTGGAGATGAGGCCTTTTGCACAATGGGGATTGGATTTTTTTGGGGTTATTAATCCTAACTCTTCTAATTCTCATAAATTCATCCTCACAACTATATATTACTACACCATATGGATAGAAGCAGTCCCTACAAAACATGCTACCACTGATGTTGTTATTAAGTTTTTAGAGGATTGCATTATAACTCGTTTTGGAATACCTAATGCAATAGTAAGTGATAATGGTTTCGCATTTGCTTCTATTCAATTTGCAGATTGGGCATATGATAACAAGGTGAGCTTGAAATTTTCTTCCAATTATTATCCACAAGGTAATGGTTTGGTAGAATCTTCTAACAAGAATTTGTTGTCTAGCATAAAAAGGTTGCTTGAGAAGAATCCTAGAGATTGGCATGGTAAGTTAAAATTTGCTCTTTGGGTTGATAGAACTAGAGTGAAAGAATCAATTGGAACACCTCCATATCATCTAGTTTATGGGTAGGACCCCATTTTTCCCACTAATCTAAGGTTGCAAACTCTTCATTTTATGAAAGAATATCTTGGAATTGATAATCAAACTGAAGCTCGGTTAACCCACTTGATGCATCTTGATGAGAAAAGAGAGGAAGCCATGCTTCATTTTAGCAAACATCAAGATGTAGTAAAGAGGTGGTTTGATAGGAGAGCTACAATTAAAACTTTCAAGATTTCTAATTTAGTGTTATTGTGGGATAAAAAACATGAAAAAAGGGGGATCATGATAAATTTGATTGTTTATGGTTAGGACCTTATCAAATTTCTGAAATCCTAGGTAAAAATTGAGTTTTTTTTTTTTTTTTTATTTGTGGATGGTGTTTTATATTTATTTATTTTTTTTTTTTTTTTTTTTTTTTTTTTTTTTTTTTTTTGTTTTTTTGTGAGTTTTTTTGTGGGGGGGTGGTAGTTGTGTTTAGGTTGTGGAGGAAAATATTTTCAAAGTCAATAATACAACCCAAGAATCAAATGGAACTGAAGGTAAGGAAATAAAGCTATTTAATGGTTATCCTTGGTTAAGTATACTAAGATGGTGGAGTGTGAAACAATGAAATATTATGCCAAAGCTTCACTTTAATGAATCACATGAAGAGATATTTCTTGGGATTTTTAAGAATGAAATCATTTTGGTAAAATGATTAAGGTTAATCTAACATGCTCATGTCACATACAGGTTTGCAAAGCTCACTATAAAAGAGGAATACAAGCAATGCAAATATTGATCAAATCAGTCACCAAGTCGAATAAACTCCACCAGGGCTATAGATGCCTGACTGGTAGTGGGGCTCTATCTAGATCATGCTCAAAAGAGACTTTGCAAAATACTATTTAAAATAAGTTTTATGAGCAGTATTTCATAGCCTAAAGGTGAACCAAATGATGGAATTTGGATGGTCCCAAGGGTGTAAATTGAATCACAATGCACACACCTAGCTGAAGCAAATAATTCATTTGTTCTCATGTGAAGCTATTGATCTTGCTTTCCTAGGATGTCATTAAATGGGATATATTTTTCTAACCTTTGGTTCATTAATTTTAGAACTGGGTTCTCATCGGAAATGCTCAAGAGCATTTCCCAGTAGAGTCGCCATTTGTTGTGACTATTTCACAACTAACCCCAATATTGGGGACCCACTTGAAATTTGTAAAAAATTGAGCTAATGGGATAGTATTGAGCAGTTGGATGCTTCTTTTGGTTGATATGTGTCCCTTGACTTTCATTGAATATGGTACTAATAGGGACCACTTTGCTAGTAGTTAGATAGAAGGGCATTCCCTTGCATTTGAGAATTGCTAGGACTAGCAAAATGATTCTCAGCATCACTCAATATTTGGATTTTGGTTTGTTGTTGGTGTGGAATTTCATTAATTTCCTTTATTAGACTTTAGTGGCTAGTTTGTCTTGTTTTTATTTTAGAGCTTCTTTGTTAGATCATGTTATTTTATTTTAATGTTAGTATATTTTATTTGTGTGTGTGTGTTTTAATATTAGAGCATTTTATTTTTGTGTGAATTGTATTATATTTCCTTAGACTATAGTTGTTAGTTAATTCTTCTTAGTACCTAGGTTTATGTTTTATTTAGTTTCCTTTTTTATTTAGGTTGCTTTTATATTTTATGTGATTTCTTTTAGTTAGTGTTGCCTTTATATTATGTAAATTTGTCTTTATGTTTATATTAATCAAGTCATAGTGTTAAAATTCCCTTCGTTAACTTCACCCCACTATGTTCTAAGTTCTAATGTTCAAAATATGTGTATAGGGATGATCATCGATAGTGGAGCAGTTGAAACACTAGCTGAAGGACAACGAAGTAGCGAAGTCAAAGCATCGATAGTGGAGTCAAGATGGACCAGTGGTGACAACAAGAAAAATATGTGGCAGTATACCACGTGCATGGGTAACCAATGAGAGGACCTCAATACCAAGTGGTGGATGGGAAACACAGCTTGAAGACAGTCAATAGATTATGGGTGGATTCCACCTTATGAAGCACTCAAAAATAACGATAGGAAGTAGGTGGGATAAATGAAACGTCCACATAGACCATAACATTGTGCATACACCTAGCACATCCATGGGTCGTGATTGTAGAGTAGTTATAGATCTTTAGCGATGAGAATGGGGGATAATGTTCCTCATCAAATCACTACCGAAGGATAATGAGTGGTAGGTCAGGGGGATGTCGTCAGTTAAGGCAATGAGATAGAGGAATTCTAATGCAAACCCTAATGTCTCTCCTTCATAAAAATGCATCAAAGTGGTTGATTTATAAACATGGGTGAGTGGAAGAGATGTATAATACCGAAGGAGGGTCTAGACTGACCATCAAGTAGAACGTCGCATACGAGGAAGACGAGATAAAGCAGAGTGTTACATGAGAGGAATTGCGATACAAAGGAGAACCATTTGGATGCTGCAGAAGGAGGATAAATGATATTATGGCTATAGAATTTGGTTCTCAGTCCAATCTTGGTTGAAGTAGCAAGGACAAGCTAGATAGGGCTTGCACCCCATCGACTCAATTTTGAGTCATATTGGTGTCGGACGAAGGATGATATAGGGAGCTTTGTTATTTTTTAATATTGTATTGTTTTTTATTGATTGAAATTAGAATATCATTTACCCTTTGGTAGAAAGCATTATAATTATGGGTATTTGTGGCCTTGGTAGTGCCCACGAGCCTAACCCACATTTTTGTAAGGGTTAGATATTATTCTTGGGGCCCTTTAGTATGATTATGGTTGAATATTTTGGAATAGGGACCAAAGGGTAAAATTCTAATTCAGAAGGAGATATAAGGGAAAAGGTGAACTTTATCCTTTTTTATTTTTTTGTTGTCATCCAATTTTGAAAAGGTTTAAATGTTGGAGGTTATTTACACTTCCATTTTTTTTTTGTAAAGGGAGATGAAACGAAAGGGTTCCTAAAATTTTTAAATACCCATGGAAGACCATGTTGAAGGGGCTAGAATTTTTGTAATAAAAGAATACCATTTTGATGCATATTGATATGGAAACTTGCACCTTGTGAGCAAGACTGAAGGAGTTCATTTCTAAGGATTATTGTGTTAATGTCCATATTTTTTGCTACATTTTTTAAACTTATATCTAGTGTTGAATGCTCTTAGGAGGTTACACTACGTGAAGGTTTATGTTGATGCAGGTTCTATTTTTCCTTTGAGTCTAGCACTTGATCTAATCTGATTGTGCTATTGCAGGTTTGGTTAGGTTGGGTTATCCTCATGAGTGACTCATGATATTTGGTTTTGCAGGGTAGGGAAGCATGATACCGTATTATATTTGCATTTTTATTCCAGCTTTAGCATAGTTAGTTGCAGTTTCCACATGCAATTTTTCTTCCTTTTTGCACATACCAAAATTTATTTATGCAAGTGCTCAATCTGAAACTCAGAATCCCAAAAGATCCTATTTAAATCATAAATCTGATCTGGGAAATCTAGAGTGTACATCATCCAAGTAATTAGTTTTCTAAGATTTTTACCTTTACAATTATTTGGATAATCTTTCAAGAGTATTAAAAGGAATGAATCTGCACAATTATCACATGGCATAAGCAAGATAACAAATTAGTCTAAGAGGGAGGGTTGCTAACCTACTATTTCATCTTAAGTGCAGATAAAACAATGAATGCTAACTTGCTAACTTTCTAACATTCTAACTTTCTAACCTACTGACTTCTAACTTTGCAATTAGTGGAACAATAATCTAAAGATAAAATCAAACCTACTAACTACAAATACTGACTGCAATCTCACATTAAAGGCATGGATTTAAAATAAAGTGGACAATTCCACAACACTCTAACTTTACATCCTAATCTGAAGATTAAAATGAACCCACTAACAGGGATTCAGGGTAAGATAGATTAATGCAAAGATAATCAATGAAGCAACACTTCATTTTATGAGTTCACATTAAGGCACAATCATGGCAATCTAAGGAAATTAATTACAAAGCATGAATGAAATAAACCAGTAGTCCTCTTGTTTACAGTCACTTGCAAATCACTTGGTTGTTCCTAGAACTTGTTATTCTTGAACATTTTACTTTCGAATATACTTGTGTAATGCTTATATAGCGAAACCTTGGAGAAGTTGTTTTCTTTGTTTAACTTATTTGCAAGAGAGGGTTTTCGGTTTAATACCCTGACTATGGTGGGGATTTTGCAATCGGGAAAAATATTCACTCAATAAGATGTAGGAGAAACAACTACCAAAATTTCTTCTTGGCACTTTCTCTTCACATACTCAAAAAGGTTTGCAATTATTGCATGCCTAGCAAATTGACCCTTAGACAACCTTCCAACCAAGCACTAATTCTACCAACATGCCACTCCCTAGTTGTGAAATGTCAAAGAGACAGGTCTAGAAGACAATAAGCTAATATAATTGTAAATGCTAGTATTCAAGCATTCCTCCTACTAGTAGTAAGGTGCGTAGACTATCTACCTCACTATTTACACTAAAGTGCACTTCTGTGTTAGAATTCATGGATATGTGGTGGTCATTTGTACACATGCAAAAAAATATACGAATGGAACCAAAAAATAAATAATTTTGAAATTTCAAATGCAAAGAAGAATACAAAATGTAATCTAAATATGATGTCTTCAATCACCAACAAATATCTTCTACTGGATAAATGATGTAGCTCTAAAACTAGCTTTGATATAACGTTAGAGTTTGTAATATTTTCTAGAAATATTCCAAAACATGCATTCACCATAGTCATATGCTAAGAAGAAGAAAATACGATTATAATATAAATAAATAAAATGAATTAATGTAGTAAAGAGACATGACAAGAAGAAGTATAAGGTGAGTGTTCATGGGAACCCCAATATATCACACTTATGATAAAAATGGAGACTCTTTGAGTTGTACCTATAGTGATATTAAATCATCAATGAGAGGTTAACCTCGGGATAATAAAAACTTAACCTTGATATTAACCATAGAATAAAATAATAATAAATTACCCTTTTAAGTAAGGTTATTCGTAAAGGTGGATTAACCGATACTAGTAAGGGTGAAATAAAAAAGGGTCCCATAGGCTTACATGAACATGCTCATAGGCTACATAGATAGTGCTTATAATAACTTCTTCACACCTTCAAGATTTGCCTAAACAAGATCAGATTACATGTACTTCAGCATCATGTGCTTGGTAATGTATTGATATATTCCTTAGTTGTGATAGTTTTAGTATCATATAGGGGCTTATTTGTATCATATCTTCCATCTGGTGGAATCGTGTAGTCGCAAGTTTAAATTATCCTTCAACATTAGATATAATTTTGAAATATAAGATTTTGTTTCAGAGAGTGGTTCATAACTTTATTGATCTTTAGAAAATTCCCACTAGGAGATGGAAATCTTGGCAAGAGCTTAAGATTTCTTGCATTCCCATCATGATTTAAAGATGTTAGTCTATCAATTCAAAGCATGTTTAATAAAGAACTTTACATCAAACTATAAACTTTTATATTTTGTAATACATTTAAGGATTGAAACTAATTGGATGATAGAAATTTTTTTACCTCTTTTGTTAGAATGCAATATAAAATTTTGATCTCTCTTGTGCTCGTAGCATCTAAGTTGAATAATAAATGATTCTTTGATACTCATAGAGAAAGTTGAGTGCTACGAATTGGAAATCAAGTGTTACCATGTCTAATTGATTTTTTAAATTTTTGCATCATAAGATTCCCTCTAGAGTATTTTTGGCTAATTTTAGATATGTAAAGCTTGAGGTTGTGGCATGCCATAAAATAGAGACTATAAAACATTGTTTTTAATCATGTTATGTTGAGAACTATATATAGGGAAGAGCCCAAGAAGACTCTCTAGCCATCTTTAGGAACAATCCAAATGACAGAGAAGCATTGTTGGGTGGTTTTTATTAGCTTAATAGGATGTTAGAACCTTTTTATGAGCTCGTTTTAGATCATTTGTGATTTATCAAATTTTAGAACTCCTTTAATGAAACTATGTTTTTATTGTTTGTTAGCATTTTATAACTTCAACTTTTTACATGTAAATGCTTTCTTTACAAAATTATAAGAAAAAGTAAAGAGAAGAATAGATACAAGTTTTAAATCCTACTAAAAGCTTAATACAATTAAAAGTAATGTTGAGACACAATAGAATGTAATTGAATTCAAGGGCTTATTAAAGGGATCTCCCTTCCTCACTCTTCTCAGCAGTTGATTAATGTCATTTTGCTGATGACTCTTTTTTGACTTTATCAGAAGATGAGATTTCTATTTCTCATGCTTTAGCTTGCCTTGAGCTTTTTTGTTTAGCTTCAGAATTTAATGTTCAATGGAGAAAAACATCTTTTTTCAGACAATCTTTGAAACCTCTTCCTCCCTGGTTATCTGATAAACAATGGAAGTGGATACAACCGGGTGAGATGTTTACATTTTTGGGCATTCCATTTGCATTTCAGGGATCTCCTGCTCAACTTTGGGGATATGTAGTGCAAAAGGTAGAGAAAAAGATAGCTTATTGGACTTCTAAAAAGCTGTCTCTTGCGGGTAAATTCCAAATTTGCTCTAAAGTTTTAGCTTCTACACATGTTTATTATTCTTATTGTTGGGTTCCTTCCAAGAATTGTTACAAGAAACTTGAAAAGCTTCTTCGGGATTTTTTATGGTCTAATGATGTTGGTAAAAGAGGATTTCACAGAGTTGCTTGGGATATTTGTTGTCTTCCTAAGCACTCGGGTGGTATGGGTTTGTTTGACTATCAAAAGCAAGGTTTTGCTTTATGTGCCAAATGGATAACTCGTTCTGATAGCTGATTCCTGATATTATGTATAGAGATATGTTAAGTGATATGTTTGTTGCAGTTAGTGTGACTTTTCTTCCTAATTGTAATAGTTTCTCTTGGTTGATTGGGGTGTGTTAATCCCACCCACACTGTTTTGTATGATTAAGCTTTATTAATACAATTTTGGCTTTTTTATTCAAAAATACACATTATCTACACTAAACAACCAAATAAAATAATTTTAAAAGATAAAAAATATATATTATGGTTAATTTTTTTTTTTGGTTAGTTAGGAGAGTTGGTTATAATCACACTATTTTTAATAATTGAGAAGCGCGGGCCCAAACCACATGGACTGCTCCCACCAAACCTATTTTTTTTTTTTGTTATTGTTGACTCGATGTGAAGGGACCACCAGATGCTCCGATGCAGGGAACTCGTACCATCATCGTCATTTGGCGCACTCAGAAAATTCAGATCAGAGTACTACTTTTGCAAACAGGTACCCGAATAAATATCTTCTTAAGAAATTTTTAACCAAACAAATACTTACCAATCCACTAACCCTTAAATGAAGACATTTATGTATGATGTTCTTATTTCTTACAGACCATAAAATTTCATCGGTAGGTGGAGCCCCAAATATATATATATATATATATATATATATATATATATATATATCATTTTCAAATTACTTTCACCAATTTTCTTATAAATTACTTTTCCTTGATCAACAGATAGGTATGGCCGTCCTCGTCTTTCAGTAATTGGTCCGCTTCCTCCTTTTGAGCTCCACATTCTTTCCTATTGTGTTATGTGAATTTCAAAGAGAATCTCAGGAAGATTATATATATTTCAAAAAATATTGCATGCCTAATATGATTGGTAGTTCTGTTATCTTTGTTACCTGTTGCATTTAGGGCAAGCAACCGTGCGAGATTTTTCGAAAATAAATTATTTTTCCCTCCGCAAAATACGCGTGATCGGGTCCCGAGCTAAATTATCAAAGTGCAAGCAGAAGAAGTCGATGTTTGAGTTTGAAGAGAAAGAATGATGTGAAACCTGACATGTTTATGTACAATGTGGTAGTCAAGAGTACATTCACGCAGTCTGGACAAACTGCAAGAGGAATCAAAATCAATGCGAAGAAGAAGAAGTTGATGTTTGAGCTTGAAGAGAAATAATCAGCTAAAGCTGACATGTTGATGTTCAATGTGGTAGTCAAGAGTACAGTCACGCATTCTGGACAAGCAAGAGGAATCAAAATGGTCAATGCACAGCGCCTTTCCAGATCCGAGTACACCCCACCAGTCAGTCCCATGCAGGTTTATGACATTCTAAAATCAGAACGGATAAGCGGAGCAGGTCACATTAAGCAACAGCAAGGTGGTGTCACCGACAAACTGATTATCGTGTCTAATCCAAAATATCGACAGGTAATCATCAAAAAGTTTGAACCCTCTTATTAATATATCTGACCAATTTACATTGCGATCATTTCCTCAGAACTCTCTTAGAAAGAAGATGCAGAGACCCAAGAGCGAGTGTGTGCAGCGAGAGAGGAACGAACTCTTTCACGGATTCTCGTTCTCCTGTATCGTTCCGCGATGCTCTGCGGGTCCGCGGTTTTCGTCGGTTTTTGATAAGGCTCACCGGAAAAGGAGTGCTCCTTTGCCGACGACAAAAAAGAAAATCCGATGAAATAAGACTTTCAAGCGTCGAGCTCTTGTCTTTTGGCGGAAACAATATCGCAAATGTCAAGCCTAGCCGGATCAGCAATCGAAATAGCTCCGCGACAGACATCAACGAAATACTCATCGTCTGCTTGCTGCTGCGGATTTGAGAATTCGTAAATAAAATGACGAAAGCTATGGTGAAATCCGTCGAGAACCTCAGCAACCAACCGACGAAAACCGTGGACCCGCAAGCATCGCGGCACGACACAGGAGAACGAGAATCCGTGAAAGAGTTCGTTCCTCTTTCGCTGCACACACTCGCTCTCTCTCTTGGGTCTCTCCATCTTCTTTCTGAGAGCGTTCTAAGGAAATGATGGCAATGTAAAGTGGTCAGATATATTATTAAGAGGGTTCACATTTTGTGATGATTACCTTTCGATGTTTGGATCCAACGGAGCTTCAAGAGTTGGTCCATGGTCTCCTGCAACACATGGATTCAGATCGACACCTCAATCATCTCTGGATGTTTCTTGCAATATAAAGGCGTTAATATAAAATATAAATAATATATATAATATTAAAAAAGTAAGGTTGATGATTGAGTAGGAAAATAACAAATTTAAATCCAAGAGTTTGTATGTTAATGGTGGAGCCCGATTTGAAGTACTAGATCCAAACAAGAAAGCAGAATAACGAAAACTATAGGAGAACTTAAGAGTAACTGGTTTCTTAATAAGATCATATCTCAAACTTGGAAGCGAACCCTTTTGAGCGTCCACCATCCAGTCGTCAACTACGACACTGGATTTTTAATCTATTTTCTATATTTTTTAAAATATTATTATTGTCGCCCAGCTAAGATGCTGTTGTGATTTCAGCATCACTTGTCTTACCAAATGATTCTAGGTGTGCTCAGCAAAAATTAAAACAACTATTGAAACAAAAATTATGGCGTCGCAGCTTCATTCCATTTTTGTCTCATGCAGAACAGGACAGTTTTGTCGTACACCCAGATCATTCAGTGGAAGCCCCTCCTACAACTGCTACTAGAGCCGGGTATTTGAACATAGGAGCAAACTAATTGATCTTATACATATTTATAGCTACTGTTCATAAGTAATAACATGTTCTTCATTAATGATTAAAAACATATCTTCATAGCCATTCAGTACTTTAAGATTGACTTTTTTTTCTTAAAAAACTGTTATCATTATTCTTTCTGCCAGCTAGATATGTTTGGTGTATTTTTTTTTTCATATTCTCTATAGTTTAGCCTCTATTAGTCAACTTCTTTACAAAATTTTATTCATCTTAAGGCTCTGACGCATATTTTTTTATCTTCTCTCTTTAGCCTCAATTAGTCAACCTCTTTACAAAAGGCTCTGACGCAAACAGCTCAGGATATACGACGAAAATATAATCTACGATATAGTAAACTATTCTGTAAGCCTGCGGCATTTATTAAAAAGACCATTTAAATTTTTGGGATACCTAAAATCTAGGTAAAGGTAGTAGTCTGATTTAGTTCGTTTAGTGCGTGTAAGTTTGATGATGGTATTCCCTTACCTAAAAAAGGCAGAGATTATAATTACAACTTCAATGATTTAACTTATATTCTGAAAAATGTATGTACTAGTGCCTAATTATTAAAGATGGAAGAATGTTATTGATTCCATAATATTAAAGAAAAAACACTCTCACCCCTCGTTTTGAGGTTTAGAAAACAAAACAAAAAAACTATCTGGTTCCATTGCACGTTTGGCACAAGGACTGGGTGCACTGGATGTACAATTAACATCACTTTCTTTTATTTAATCGAGGACATAGCCCGCGCAGCACCTTTCTTCGGATGAACAAAGTAATCATTAAAACATAATAAAGGATGAAGTGCAGTCCGAAACCAGCCGAATCAACGAAGACATTGATCAGAATCGCGTGGCTCAAGGAAAAGTCATCGTTACCTGCACAGGTGCAGAAAACGTGATATGGTTTGGTATAAAGTACGTTCTCAGGTGTTCATAGGTTGAAAACTAAGAGCCGGTGGAAATGTTTATTTTTATATTTCATATTTTTTAAATTATATATTCACCGTATTTTACGGTTGGGAAACAAAATCAACAATGAAACAAATTACTTCAAACAACATCACAACAATCATTCTATACTGGTATAAGAAAAAGATATGATTCCGATGGTAGGGCTCTTTTTGATCAGCAAAACGTTGGATATAAACGTTGGTTGCTTGAGTTGTGTAGGTGGTGTTGTGTCATTGTCATATATGGTTTGTATGATCACGTGGACCATCTCCATATCTAAAACCTCATATTCTAACCTACAATCAATCATATGAAGTAAATTAAATGACTTAATAAACATAATAAACATTATATCCATATAATATTATATTAAAGACAAGAAAATCCCAAATCATTTAAACCAAGGCTAATGAAAAATCAAACCTACATTAAACTTAAACTAAAATAAACTATAATAAAACCAAACTCAATGAACCTTTAAATATATATATATATATATATATATATATATATATATATATATATATATATATATATATATATATATATATATATATATATATATATAATTATTTTATTTTATTTTTTTGTATTCAGAATGTTTGAATCAATTAAAATGCGTAAAGACAAACTATAAAACCATACTGAAACCAAAAACTTAACCCAAAAAATTCCAAGTATTACGATATGCAACATGGAGATACTATCCAACTAAAACTATGGATAAAGGCCCATTAAAAGTAACACTCCAAGCTAACCTAGACTCCCAAAACATTCAAAATGAAAAGGTTGGTCCCCAAATTTGGGGCTAGTTGTACAATGGTCACAAAAAATGGTGACTCTTCTAGGAAATTCTCTTAAGTATTTTGGATGAATAACCCAACCTGAAACCAAGAAAACCAATGATTACTGAAATGATAATCGTTTAGAAATATTCAGAGAAGGTGGGGGTTAGACAACTTTACATGAAAACAACTAAACCATTTGCCTTTGCTCAATGTGTGTGGAAATTTATTTGTTTTGCACCTCTGAAACAATCCATATTCAATCACTTGCTTTGCATTTAGACTACAAAATATCACTTATTACATGGTACCTTTGCATTGCTCCACTACTAGCCAGACATCTATAGCCTCGGTGGAGATAACATTGACCCCTTCTAGATCTTGCTCTACTACCAACTAGACATCTATAGACTCGGTAGAGATTGTTTGAATCATCAAAGTATTAGATATAATTTTGCATTTACCTTTTATAGACATTACTCCACTGCCAGCCAAGTGTCTATAGCCCCATTGGAGATGGTCTAAACTTTTAATTAATAAGAATTTTTTTTTAGCATTTGTATTGATAAGAAAAATTTACCTATCACAAAGGTTAGAGGCCACTTAAGGCTAGTGTTTGATAAATTTTCCTTAATTTGCAAAGCAAAGTGACTTTATATTTCAATATTTCAATGAAAAATCCCTTTAACATGTGAATTATATGCAGAGCTTTATCAAAATATTTCATTGTTCCACCTTCCACCATTTTGGTCCCAAAATCTAAGAATAATCACTAATCAATTTCATCCCCCTTTTCTTTAGTTTCACTTGTTTTCAAACTAGGTAATCTAACCTACTTAACAAAGGACTAATTTTCAACCAAGGAATCAAGATTTCATGACCACCACGAAACATTACCACAAACAAAGTTACCAAAGTTGTAATGGCACTAAACACTGAGTGGGATTCTAACTTCTCGTTACCAAAGAAAAATGTGCTTACTTTAAGATGCCCATGCTTTCTCTAAAACTTCTGACCTTACCATACTACCACAATGGTGATATGTGGTGACTTCTATGATGGTTTCTTGTCCAATGAACAATCACCCACATACTACATCCTAACAATAGCTTGCATAAGGTGCATAGTTCTCTCCTTAATATATTATTATGTGGCATAACCCTCTACAATGTGACCAAAAGTACCAAATAGCACGAAAGTGGGGTAGGTCCACCATTACATTTTCAAATGATACATTCTCTATAAACATAGTTGTAGAAGATTGCAGTAGTATTAGGTTCCATACACTCAATACAAACTGGATATTACACAAATAGCTCATTATATTCATATTTATGAAAGTGCACCACTAACCCCATAAGAATGCACTAAACAATGAGCGGGATTCTAACTTATCATTACCAAAGGAAAATATGCTTATTTTAAGATGCCCATGCTTTCTCTAAAAAATTTGATCTTACCATACTACCGCAATGGTGAGATGTGGTGACTTCTATGGTGGCTTTTCATCTAGTGAACAATCACCCACATACTACATCCTAAAAGTAGCTTGCATAAGGTGCACAGTTCTCTCCTTAATGCATTATTATGTGGCATAACCGTCTACAATGTGACCAAAAGTACCAAATAGAACAAAAGTGAGGTAGGTCCACCGTTACATTTTCAAACAATACATTCTCCATAACCATAGTTGTAGAAGCTTGCAACAGTATTAGGTTACATACACTCGATATAAACTAGGTGTTACACAAATAGCTCATTATATTCATCTTTATGAATTTGCACCACTAACCCCATAAGAATGCACATTTAAAAATTCACTCGGGATTCCAAAATTAGACTTGTAACGCCCGAGCTACGACCTACGAAAACCATGTGCATAGTTGAACCTACGCCTATGATATCAACATAGCTTAAGTGAGTTAGTTTAACATCTATCTCCTTGATATTTATCCTTTATCATTATGGTGTTGTCATGGTAAGTTCTATGCTCTTCCTTTATGGGTATGACAACTTCACGTAAACACCATAATATTAACTTTAATGAACTGTTGCAATGCCCACTTTAATGTCTGCCAATGTAAACAATATCTCCTCAAACACACCCGTCAGTTTGTACTATGATTAGACACCAGGGGCATGAATGAGATGTTGTGAGGGATAGTTATTTAATCATTTCAAATTATGATTCGGTAGTCATGGAAGAAATTTATTTCACTACTATTAAATCCCTCAACATGTATTTAGCTAGACCAACAAACACACCTATTTTACTGTACAATGCTATCTTCTCCATTCTGCAATCCTGAGTCTTCTCGTAAATAATCAAAATATTTTTCTATTCTTAGACTGCATGGTGGTAAATACGATGAAGCATAACATCCCAAATTAGCAATTCATAGCTTTCTAACTATGATTTTGCTATATTGCACGATGGTAAATTAGGTAAATCATAGCATCCCAAACTTAGCAACTTGTTTGTCCATACATCTACTGATTATGCCATGAACACTATCTAGTTGGTCCAAGTGCATCATCTACATGTCAAAATTATGTTTTTGGTCCATGTAGATGGTCTTCATTTATTTGTAAATATTTACTTTCGTCTACACCCTTCATCCTTGCATGCATCCATGTCGCTTCGATAACACGTCATCTTCGCTCCTACGTTATTACCAAAAATCTCTTAGTGTGAACTTGCTTGCCTATGTATATACACTTGCCCAGATGTGTCCTTGTCATTAGACATCACCATGTCACTAAACCCCATGTAGTTTTGCATCACTTCCAAGCCTTCTTGCCACATCAAGTGGTCTATGGTGTCGTATATCAAACTTCGACTATGTTACGAAGGTCAACCTCAAAAGATACATTGGTTGCTTGAGTTGTGTAGGCGGTGTTGTGTCATCATCATATATGGTCTGTATGATCATGTGGACCATATCCATATATGCACCCTCATGTTCTAGCCTACAATAATTAAGATGAAGTAAATTAAACAACTTTATAAACATAATAAACATTATATCTATATAATATTATATTAAAGACAACAAAATCCCAAATCATTTAAACCAAGGCTAATGAAAAAATAAACCTACATTAAACTTAAACTAAAATGAACTATAATAAAAACAAACTCAATGAACATTTAAATATATATTTTATATGTACATATATTATATATAAATAATATTAATATTTAATTGTTCTATTTAATTTATGTATTTATTTATTTATTCAGATTGCTTGAATCAATTAAAAGTAGCAAAGACAAACGATAAAACCAAACTAAAACCAAAAACAAAAATCTAAACCAAATACTTAACCCCAAAACTTCCAAGAACTACAACATGAAACATGGAGATACTATCCAACTAAAAATATGGATAAAGGCCCATTAAAAGTAACACTCCAAGCTAACCCGGACTCCCAAAATATTCAAAATGAAAAGGAGGGTACCCAAATTTGGGGCTACTTGTACAATGGTCACAAAAATGGTGAATCTTCTAGGAAATGCTCCTACGTATTTTGGATGAAGAACCCAACCTAAAACCAAGAAAACCAATGATCAATGAAATGATAATCGTTTAGCAATATTTAGAGAAGGTGGGGGTTAGACAACTTTGCATGAAAATAACTAAACTATTTGCCTTTGCTTAGTGTGTGTGGAAAGTTATTTTTTTGCACATATGAAATAATCTAGATTCAATCACTTGCTTTACATTTAGACTACAGAATATCACTCATTACATGGTACCTTTGCATTTCTCCACTGCTAGCCAGGCATCTATACCTCGGTGGAGATAACCTTGACCCCTTATAGACCTTGCTCTACTAGCAACCAAACATCTATAGACTCGGTAGAGACTATTTGAATCATCGAATTATTAGATATAATTTTGCATTTACCTTTTATAGACATTGCTCCACTACTAGCCAAGCATCTATAGCCACAATGGAGATGGCCTAAACTTTTAATTGATATGACTTTTCATTTTTTTCAGCATTTGCATTGATAAGTAAAATTTACGTACCATCTAGGTTAGAGGCCACTTAAGGCTAAATCTGGAGTCTGTTTGATAATTTTACCTTAATTTGCAAAGCAAAGTGACTTTATCTTTCAATATTTCAAAGGAAAAACCCTTTAACCTATGAGTTATATGCAAAAATTTAGAAAAATATTTCATTGTTCCACCTTCCAACATTTTGGTCCCAAAATCTAAGCATAATCACTAAGCAATTCCATCCCCTTTTCTTTATTTTCACCTCTTTTCAAACTAGGTAATATGACCTACTTAAGAAAGGACCAATTACTAACCAAGGAACCAAGATTTCACGACCACCATGAAACATTACCACAAATAGAATTACCAAAGTTGTAATGGCACTAAACACTAAGTGGGATTCTAACTTATCATTACCAAAGAAAAATATGCTTACTTTAAGATGCCCATGCTTTCTCTAAAACTTATAACCTTACCATACTACCACAATGGTGAAATGTGGTGACTTCTTATCCATTGAACAATCACCCACATACTACATCCTAACAGTAGCTTGCATAAGGTGGATAGTTCTCTCTTTAATGCATTATTATGTGGCATAATCCTCTACAATGTGGCC
This sequence comes from Wollemia nobilis, assembly GCA_028583015.1. NCBI lineage: Eukaryota > Viridiplantae > Streptophyta > Pinopsida > Araucariales > Araucariaceae > Wollemia > Wollemia nobilis. Next base: position 663,822 of record JAQPPZ010002738.1, on the reverse strand, counting down.
AAAAGTACCAAATAGAACAAAATTGGGGTAGGTCCACCATTACATTTTCAAATGATACATTCTCGATAACCATAGTTTTAGAAGATCACAACAATATTAGGTTCCATACACTCGATACAAACTAGATATTACACAAATAGCTCATTATATTCATCTTTATGAAAGTGCACCTCTAACCCCATAAGAATGCACTAAACAGTGAGTGGGATTATAACTTATCATTACCAAAGAAAAATATGCTTACTTTAATACGCCCATGCTTTCTCTAAAAAAATTGACCTTACCATACTACCATAATGGTAAGATGTGGTGACTTCTGTGGTGGCTTCTTGTCTAGTGAACGATAACCCACATACTACATCCTAACAGTAGCTTGCATAAGGTGAAAAGTTCTCTCCTTAATGCATTATTATGTGGTATAACCCTCTACAATGTGATAAAAAGTACCAAATAGAATGAAAATGGGGTAGGTCTACTATTACAGTTTCAAAAAATACACTCTCCATAACCATATCTGTAGAAGCTCGTAGTAGTATTAGGTTCAATACACGATATAAACTAGATGTTACACAAATAGCTCGTTATATTCATCTTTATGAAAGTTCACCACTAACCCCATAAGAATGCACATTTAAAAATCCACTTGGGATTCCAAAATTAGACTTGTAATGCCCGACCTACGACCTTCAAAAACCATGTGCACAGTTGAATTGATATCAACATAGCTTAAGTGAGTTAGTTTAACATCTATCTCCTTGATATTTATCCCTTATCATTACGATGTTGTCATGGTAATTTCTATGCTCTTCCTTTATGGGTATAACCCCTTCACATAAACACCATAATATTAACTTCAATGAATTATTGCAACGCCCATTGTAATACCTGCCAATGTAAACAATATCTCAAATGCACTCATTATTTTACACTACGATTAGACACCAGTGGCATGAATGAGATGTTGTCAGGGATAGTTCATTAAGCATTTCAAATTATGATTCGACAGTAATTGAATATGTTTGTTTCACAGCTCTTAAATCCCCCAACATATATTTAGCTAGACCAAAAAACACACCTGATTTACTATATAATTCTCTCTTCTCCATTCTGCAATCTTGAGTCTTCTCATAAATAATCTGAATCTTTTGCTATTCTTATACTGCATGGTGGTAAATACGATGAAGCACAACATCCCAACTTAGAAATTCATAGCTTTCTAACTATGATTTTTTTTTATTGTACGATGGTAAATGAGGTAAATCACATCATACCAAACATAGAAACTTGTTTTTCCACACATCCACCGAGTCTACCATGAACACTATCCAGTTGGTCCAAGTGCATCACCTACATGTCAAAATCATGCTTTTGGTCCATGTACATGGTCTTAATTTATTGGTAAATATTCACTTTCGTCTACACCCTTCATCCTTGCATGCATCCATATCACTCCGACATCATGTCATCTTTGCTCCTATGCAATTACCAATAATCACCCGGTGTGAACTGCTTGCCTATGTATATACATCCTACCCAGATGTGCTTTCATCATTGGACGTTGCCATGTCACTAACCCCTATGTAGTTTTGTGTCACTTCCAAGCCTTCTCGCCACGTCAAGTGGTATGTGGTGTCGTATATCAAACTTCGGATATGTTAGCAACGTCAACCTCAAAAGATACATTGGTTGCTTGAGTTGTGTAGGCGGTGTTGTGTCATCGTCATATATGGTTCGTATGATCACATGGACCATCTCCATATTTTTGCCCTCATGTTCTAGCCTCCAATAAATATGATCAAGTAAATTAAATAAATTTATAAACATAGTAAACATTATATCAATATAATTATATATTAAAGACAAGAAAATCCCAAATCATTTAAACCAAGGCTAATGAAAATTTAAACCTACATTAAAATTAAACTAAAATGAACTATAATAAAACCAAACCAAACTCAATGAACCTTTAAATATATATATTATATACACATATATATATAAATTATATTTATATTTAATTATTTTATTATTATTATTATTATTATTTAGAATGCTTGAATCAATTAAAACATGCAAAGACAAACAATAAAACCACAATGAAACCAAAAACTAAAATCTAAACCAAAAACTTAACCCCAAAACTTCCAAGCACTATGACATGAAACATGGAGATACTATCCAACTAAAAATATGGATAAAGGCCTATTAAAAGTAAAACTCCAAGCAAACCCAAACTCCCAAAACATTCAAAATGAAATGATGGGTCCCCAAATTTGGGGCTAGTTGTACAATGGTCACAACAAATGGTGAATATTCTAGGAAATGTTCCTAAGTATTTTGGATGAAGAACCCAACCTGAAACCAAGAAAACCAATGATCAATGAAATTATAATCATTTAGAAATATTCAGAGAAGGTGGGGTTTAGACAACTTTGCATGAAAATAACTAAACCATTTGCCTTTGCTCAGTTTGTGTGGAAAGTTAGTTTTTTTGCACATATGAAATAGTCCAGATTCCATCACTTGCTTTACATTTAGACTACAAAATATCACTCATTACATGGTACCTTTGCATTGCTCCACTGCTATCCAGGCATCTATAGCCTCGGTGGAGATAACCTTGACCCCCCCTTATAGACCTTGCTCTACTACCAACCACACATCTATAGACTTGGTAGAGACTATTTGAATCACCGAAGTATTAGATATAATTTTGCATTTACATTTTATAGAATTTTCTCCACTACTAGCCAAGCATCTATAGCCACAATGGAGATGGCCTAAACTTTTAATTGATATGACTTTTTATTTTTTTTAGCATTTGCATTGATAATAAAAATTTACGTACCACCCAGGTTAGAGGCCACTTAAGGCTAAATCTGGAGTGTGTTTGATAATTTTACCTTAATTTGCAAAGCAACGTGACTTTATCTTTCAATATTTCAAAGAAAGAACTAGTCTTCTAGGAAATGCTCCTAATTATTTTGGATGATGAATCCAACCTAAAATGGAGGGAAAACTACTCTACTAGGGTTTGATGAAAAAAATTGCTCTGCGGGGATGGTAGCAACTTCCAGAGGAGGTCTCAAAAATTAGAGGAATGTTGTGATGGCATCGGGTTCGGCACATAGAGTGCATGCTTGTGATATTTTTTCATCTAAAAATGACTGGAAGGAACAAGATTTTCCAGTGCATGTCGAGAACCGCTTGTTAAATAACAATGGATGTTTGGAATGATGTGAATCCAAGCCAGTTATAGTGGTTCAACTAGACTCGGTGGCGGAAGTGTGGAGTATCTAACCAAACATGCCCTTATTGGTAAATTTTTGGGCATCCGAATTTCTCTCCCCTTTGTGGAGGCTTGGGTCAGGAAGACTTGGAATCCTGAAGGCGATGTGGAGGTGATGCTGAGTGCAAACAGCTATTTTATGGTGGTTTTCTCTTGTATTGTATATCGTAACAAAGCATTTGAAGGAGGTAATTATTTCTATAACCAAGTGGGACTCTTTCTTAAACCCTGGCATGTGGGTTTCAACCCATCAGAGGAGCGGTCGTCATGGGTTCTAGTATGGGTGTGGCTTCCATGGCTCCCATTGCAATTCTGGAGAACTGATATCTTGCATAATATTACCCTTATTCTTGGGAAGTCGGTTGGACTATCACAACATACAATGGATAAAAAGGTAATCTCTGTTGCTCGTATTTGTGTTGAAATTGAATTAAATAATCCTATTCCAAATTCTATTGAAATACAATTTGGATCAACTACATGGGTTCAAAAACTTGACTATGAAGCTATTCCATTTCGTTGTTGGATTTACCATGAAAATGGTCACCTGCAAAGAAAATGCCCTAAGTTTGTCTCACCTGTGGCTTCAAATCCTGGGCCCTCTCAATCTGGACAAAGTTTAGATAAAGGAAAATCCCCGATAAGGGAAGGGGAACGAGATAAGGAAGGTTTTGTTTCGATAAAATATTGAAACAGAGGACGAAGGGCAAAAAAAGACCTTAAGGATAGCCAGCCAGATTCTCTACTCAACCATTTTGAAATATGAGACGATCTTGATCAGTGCATGGAGATACCTGAAACGTTGCTACCTAATGCAAATATAACAAGGCTGAATAAGATATAGGGGGTTTAAATGAAGAACAAAGGGCTTTGGATCTGAGTATAGGGGACATGGTTGGGTCTAGCCCTAAATTAGCTATTGATAGTATGTCCAGTATTGCTCCCAAGTTGTGGAGAATAGGGCAATGCTAGTGTATTGGTTCATGTGGATATGTTGGTGGCGTTGCTTGTTTATGGGATCTGGTTAAGATATCTCCTCTTACTTTTATTTTCAATAGATGGTCTATTTCAATGATCGGGCATGATAATGAATCTGGTGAAATCATCCTACTTACAAATGTGTATGCTCCTGTTGATTACAATGGTAAAGTGAATTTTTGGAAGCATATTTGCTTTGTGAGAAGTTTGGTTCCCCTGTACCCATGGATTTTGGCTGGAGACTTCAACACTATCACTTTTCTAGAGGAGAAACGTGGTGGGGTGTACCGTCTCGAGCCTTTTTCTTCTGTATTCAGTGCTCATATCCGGGCCCTAAACTTGGTTGACATCAAGCCGGATAATGGGATATTTACTTGGCACAATAGAAGGTGTGGGGAAGCTTCCATCTCAGAGAGACTGGATAGGTTTTTGATATCCAGTTATTGGATGGGTAATAACAAAGGTGCTAGTTCTGTGATTCTTGAGGGTAGGGGATCTGATCATTGGCCTATCAAACTCTCTACTTTTGAGTTAGGGATAAAAAAGAATCCCTCCTTTAAGTTTCAATTTATGTGGCTTCGTGATCCTAAGCTTCATGATTTCATGCGAGCCTGGTGGACCATTGGCAAACCTCATCATGGCACCACTATGTATTCCTTTATGAAGTGACTACAATTTGTAAAACATAAATTGAAGAGATGGAATAAATTGAATTTTGGGAACTTTTCCTTGGCTAAGCTGGCAGCTCTTAGGAGGATGGAAGAAGCTTCAAGGAATATTAGAGATCAGGGATTCACGAAGGAGCTTCTTATTGAGGAATATGACACTGCAAAAGACCTTGCTGAATGGGAACTGAGGGAAGAAATTTTTTGGAAACAAAAAGCTCGAGTAGATTGGCTTCAAAAAGGGGATAGGAACACAAAATTCTTTTATAACTCAGTTAAGGCTCGTCATAATGGTAACCTGATTACCTCTCTTGTGAATTCTCAGGGTGTCCTCCTCTCTTCTTTCAGGGATATTTCAAAAGAGACTAAGAGGTATTTTTCCTCTCTCTTCAAGGAGGACTCCCTATCAGATGATGATAATGAAAAGCTTATTCTAAAATGTATTCCAGTGATTATTTTTGGAGAGATGAATGAGCACTTGATGGGTCCAATTTCCTTGAGGAGTTGGAAAATGTTGTATTCAATATGAAAAAGGAAAATCCCCAAGACCATATGGATTCCCTATTGAGTTTTATCAAGAGTTTTGGGATTTAATAAAATTTGATCTTTTGGAGGTGGTACATGAGTCCCAAAAGAACAAACAGATGCTAAGGGCCCTAAATTCTACCTTTGTGGTGCTTATATCCAAAAAAGAGGGAGCAAATTCCTTAGATATGTTCAGGCGTATTGCTCTCTACAATGTTGTGTATAATATCATCAAAAAAATTATTGTTGAGAGGCTAAAGATATGATTGAGCAAAATCATCTCTATGGAGCAAGAAGGGTTTGTTGATGGCAGACAAATATTGGATGGGGTTGTTATTGCTACGGAAGTTATTCACTCGATGGAAAATTCTAATGAGAAATCTATGTTCATTAAGTTGGACATGGCCAAAGCCTATGATCAGGTTAGATGGTCCTTTCTTTAGAAATTTCTTGCTGCTTTTGGATTTGAGGAATGGATTAGATGGGTGATGAGTTGTGTTTCTTCTTCCTCATTCTCTATTCTTGTTAATAATGATTCATCAGAGCTATTTGAGGCCTTAATGGGATTGAGGCGAGGATATCCTTTATCTCCTTATTTGTTTATCATTATGGCAGAAGGGTTGGGAATATTGCTAAAGTCTCAAGTCATGTAGGGTCTCATTCAGGGGTGGAAGTGGGATAGTAGTTTCCCACATCTTCCCACATTCAATTTGTTGATGATACTGCTTCGTTGGGAGTTGCCATTATCATGGAAGATGGCAATATTAGACAGTCTCTTGACATATATATTGGTGCTTCTAGATAGTTGATTAATGAGGACAAGTCTTCTATTTTATTCTTCAATACCCCTCCTCTTATTCAAGCCAGGATTGCTCGCATTCTAAGATTCCAGGTTGGGACTCCCCCCTTCATTTATTTTGGTATTCTAATTTCATCTCACCCTCTACCTACATCTTCTTGGTAGTTTATGCTTGATAATTTTAGAAGGAAGGTGAATCACTAGACTTTCAGATGGCTATCGACTGCAGGTAAAGTGTTGCTTTTAAAATCTATTGTTCAAGATTTACCCATTTATAGATGTTTTGTACAAATAGCTCCCTCTTACTTCATCAAGGAAATGGATGCTTTGTCATGAAAATTTTAATGGTCTAGAAAACTTGATAAATATAAATGGAGTTTGGTTATGTGGGATTCTATATGTAGGCCAGTGCAATAGGAAGGCCTTGGGTTACGATAGACAACTCTTTTTGGGAAGGCTTTGGCTGCAAAACTTTATTGGATATGGTGTACCTCTCAAGATACTATTTGGGCTAAAATATTATCTTTTAAATACTTAAGAGGTATTTCTAAGGCTGAAATCCCTAGATTCAGCTTGGTTGGGAAAGGTTCAGTTATTTGGGACACTCTGAAAAGAGGAGCTAATTTAATCAAGCAAGGTTTGTTCTGGATTTGCAATCAGGGATCAAATGCTCTTTTTTAGAAGGATTCTTGGGATGGCCACCCTCCTATCTTGAATAAATATCCTAGGTTATGTTCCCTAAGCATTTTTTTCTTGGAAGCAGGTTGGTCTCATATGGAGGACTTCAAAAAAATCTAGTCTTTTGGAAATATGGAGATGTACAAGTGGAAAGATCCACAAGAATGGTCCTAGGGGAGATTGGCCAAGGACAGAGAGGTTTTTGCTCTTATTCTTATGGGGAGGTCTTGTTCTTAATTTAGGGGTAAAGATATTCTGGCTTGGAACCTTGATCCTAAGGGAACCTACTCGGTAGCCTATGGTTATCAGGTTCTTGTTAAGCAAAAGTATGGGAGTCTTCCTGTCACTTGGTGGAAAAAGGTGTGGAAAAAATTTTCCTAGCCAAAATGTTGCTTCTTTCTCTGGTTGGTAGCTCGTAATAAATGCCTCACTTGGGATAATGTGAGAAAGAGGGGATTTCAGGGTCCCTCTTTTTGTTTCCTTTGTAGTAAGAATTAGGATGACTCTTCTCATTTATTTTTCCAATGCTCCTTTGCCAAAGACATTTGGCACCGTTGGTGGAGAACCTAGAACCATCCATAATTTCATGTGTTATCCCTGGTGGATTTTTGGAGTAGTCTGGGCAGACCTCCGACCAAGGCCCCCTTCCTTCGGGTGGCTTGGAATTTGGACGCTTATTGCATCATCTGGAAAATTTGGCTCGAACAAAATCGATGCATATTTAAGGGCAGTTATTTGGCTGTTCAATAGATCTGGCAAAGGATCTTGTATATGGTTTAGGAAACCATCCATAGAAAATGTTATGTGGACCCTCTTTTATATTGTAGGGAGGAGAAGGTACAACAATCCCTTGGTCTCTTTTGGGATGGTTTGAACTCTTCTAGCCCTAGTAGGGTTCCTCAACTCAACAAGAAGGTTAGGAGAGATGGTAGGTGGATGCCACCCCCTAGAGGAGTTTTAAAAATTAATACTGATGGATCATCCAGGGGTAATCCTAGACATGTTGGCATTGGTAGTGTTGGGAGAGATTCTACTGGTGGTGTCATTTTTTTATTTTCCATTTATAAAGGTGTTCACTCCAACAATTTTATGGTAGCTCTTGCAATTCTTGAAGCCTTGTGGAGGGGGTTTTCTCTTGGTTGTCATATTATTATCTATGAGTATGACTCTCAAATTGTGGTTAATATTTTAAACAGTAAAAGCGTGGATGAAGTTAATTGGTAGTTGGTCTCTGTAGCCATTCATATTAATAGAATGAGTGAAGAGTTCAAATTTATATCCTTTGTACACATTCCAAGGGAATGGAATGTGGTTGCTGATTACCTGGCCAAAAGGGCTTCTGAGCTGCTGGATCCTTGGAGTATCAATAATTGGGAGAGTCTCCTATCTGGGGACTCTCAATACCTATGGGAGTTGATCCACAAGGATGTACAGACTTAATGTGGTTTATTCTTGTTGTCTTTTCTGGGTGTCATTCTAGTCTACTGGTTTTAGCCTATTTGGTTATTTATTTGAGTCCTAGTTGGAAGCTCAATTGTACTCTATAATCCAAACTTTTTTATCAATAAATTTGTACCCATTTATTTTAAAAAAAGAGAACCCAACCTAAAACTAATAAAACCAATGATCAATGAAATGATAATAATTTAGCAGTATTCAGAGAAGGTGGGGGTTAGACAGCTTTGCATGAAAACAACTAAACCATTCGTCTTTTATCAGTGTGTGTGGAAAGCACCTCTGAAACAATCCAGATTCAATCACTTGCTTTGCATTTAGACTAGAGAATATAACTCATTACATGGTACCTTTGCATTGCTCCACTGCTAGCTAGGCATCTATAGCCTCTGTGGAGATAACCTTGACCCCTTCTAGACCTTGCTCTACTACCAACCAAGAATCTATAGACTTGGTATAGACTGTTTGAATCACCAAAGTATAAGATATAATTTTGCATTTACCTTTTATATACAATGCTCCACTTCCAGCCAAGCATCTATAGCCCCAATGGATATGGTCTAAACTTTTAATTGATAAGACTTTTTTTTTTTAGAATTTGTATTGATAATAAAAATTTACGTACCACCAATGTTAGAGGACACGTAAGGCTGGTGTTTGATAATTTTGCCTTAATTTGCAAAGAAAAGTGACTTTATCTTTCAATATTTCAAATAAAAAGCCCTTTAACATATGGGTTATATGCGAAGCTTTAGAAAAATGTTTCATTTTTCCACCTTCCACCATTTTGGTCCCAAAATCTAAGAATAATCACTAAGCAATTTCATCCCAATTTTCTTTAGTTTCACTTGTTTTCAAACTAGGTCATCTGACCTACTTAACAAAGGACCAATTACCAACCAAGGAACCAAGATTTCATGACCACCACAAAACATTACCACAAACATAGTTACCAAAGTTGTAATGGAACTAAAAACTGAGTGGGATTCTAACTTATCGTTACCAAAGAAAAATGTGCTTACTTTAAGATGCCCATGCTTTCTCTAAAGCTTTTGACCTTACCATAGTACCACAATGGTGAGATGTGGTGACTTTTGTGGTGGCTTCTCATCCAGTGAACAATCACCCACATACTACATCCTAACAGTAGCTTCCATAAGGTGCACAATTCTCTCCTTAATGCATTATTATGTGTCATAACCCTCTACAATGTGACCAAAAGTACCAAATAGAATAAAATTGGGGTAGGTCCACCATTACATTTTCAAACGATACATTCTCTATAACCATAGTTTTAGGAGATCACAATAGTATTAGGTTCTATACACTCGATACAAACTGGATATTACACAAATAGCTCATTATATTCATCTTTATAAAAGTGCACCACTAACCCCATAAGATTGCACTAAACATTGAGTGGGATTCTAACTTATCGTTACCAAAGGAAAATATGCTTACTTTAAGACGCTCATGCTTTCTCTAAATATTTTGACCTTACCATACTACTGCAATGGTGATATGTGGTGACTTATGTGGTGGGTTCTCATCCATTGAAAAATCACCCACATACTACATCATAATAGTAGCTTGCATAAGGTGCACATTTTTCTCCTTAATGCATTATTATGTGGTATAACCCTCTACAATGTAACCAAAAGTACCAAATATAACGAAAGTGGGGTAGGTCAACTGTTACATTTTCAAACAATACATTCTTTGTAACCATAGTTGTAGAAGCTCACAACAGTATTAGGTTCTATACACTTGATATAAACTAGATGTTACACAAATAGCTCATTATATTCATCTTTATGAAAGTGCACCACTAACCCCATAAGAATGCACATTTAAAAATTCACTATGGATTCCAAAATTAGACTTGCACCGCCCGAGCTACGACCTTAGAAAACCATGTGCACAGTTGAACCTATGCCTATGATATCAACATAGCTTAAGTGAGTTAGTTTAACATCTATCTCCTTGATATTTATCCCTTATCATTATGGTGTTGTCATGGTAAGTTATATGCTCTTCCTTGATTGGTATGACCCCTTCATGTAAACATAATTATCTTCACTTCAATAAAATGTTGCAACACACACCGTAATGCCTACCAATGTAAATAATATCTCGTCAAACACACCCATCAGTTTACACTACTATTAGGCACCAGTGGCATGAATGAGATGTTGTCAGGGATAGTTCGTTAAGCATTTCAAATTGTGATTCAGAATTCATGGAAGATGTGTATTTCACTGCTCTTAAATCCCTCAATATTTATTTAGCTAGACCAACAAACACACATGCTTTACTGTACAATGATCTCTTCTCCATTCTACAATCCTGAGTCTTCTCGTAAATAATCTGAATCTTTTGCTATTATTAGACTGTGTGGTGGTAAATATAGTGAAACACAACATCCTAAATTAGCAATTCATATCTTTCTAACTATCATTTTACTATATTACACGATGGTAAATTAGGTAAATCACATCATCCTAAACTTAGCAACTTCTTTGTCCACACATCCACTGAGTCTGTCATGAACATTATCTAGTTGATCCAAGTGCATCGCCTACATGTCAAAATATTTCTTTTGGTCCATGTATATGGTATTCATTTATTGGTAAACCTCCATTTTCATCTACACCCTTCATCCTTGCATGCATCGATGTCACTCTGACAATGCATCATCTTCACTCCTATGCGATTAACAACAATCACCCGATGTAAACTTGCTTGCCTATGTATATACATCCTACCCAGATGTGCCCTCGCCATTGGATGTCACCATGTCATTAACCCCCATGTATTTTTGCATCACCACAAAGCCTTCTCGTCACGTCAAGTGGTCTGTGGTGTTGTATATCAAACTTTGTCTATGTTAGCAATGTCAACCTCAAAAGATACATTGGTTTCTTGAGTTGTGTAGGTGATATTGTGTCATTATCATATATGGTCCATATAATCACGTGGACCATCTCCATATTCGTGCCCTCATGTTCTATCCTACAATCAATCATATGAAGTAAATTAAACAACTTTATAAATATAGTAAATATTATATCTATATAATATTATATTAAAGACAAGAAAATCCCAAATCATTTAAACCAAGACTAATAAAAAATTAAACCTATATTAAAATTAAAGTAAAATGAACTATAATAAAACCAAACTCAATGAACCTTTAAATATATATATTTTATATATACATATATTATATATAAATAATATTTAAATTAAATTATTTTATTTATTTTTTTATTATTATTTAGAATGCTTGAATAAATTAAAACGTGCAAAGACAAATGATAAAACCACACTAAAACCAAAAAAAAAAATGTTGGCAATTTTGGGTACCTTGGGTACATTGCATTTGCTCAAGTGAATAAGTTGTCATTGATGTCAAGAAGTTGTTGAAGGAATTTGAATTAATGTCAAATAATTTGTTTTGATGAAGGTTCGGCATGACAGGTTCAAAAGAAAGCTTTTTAGAAAAGTGTCGCGATATCGCGACATGTCGCATTTTCGCGACTTAAGCCGGCAAGAAAAAGCTTTTTAGAAAAGTGTCGTGATATCACGACATGTCGTAGTTTCACGACTCAAAGAGGAGAGAGAATGTTCGGAGTTAGAAATGTCACAATTTCGCGACATGTTGTAGGAGAGAGAGTCCTAAAGAAAAAGTGTCACAATTTCGTGACATAATGCAGGAGATAGAGTCCAGGAGAAAAAGTGTCGCGATATCGCGACATGTCGGGTTTTCACGATCCGAAGAAAATAAAAGCGCTAAGGAGAAAAAGTGTCACGATTTCATGGCAAGTCAGAAGACAAAGTGAAAGCAAGATAAAATGTTGCGATTTCGCGACATGCTGTAGATGAAAATGTTCCAAGTAAGAACTGTCACGATTTCGCGAAATGCAGCAAAGAGAAGAGTTTGAAAGGAGAAGCATCATGATTTCGCGATAGGTTGCAAAGAAGTCGTACGGAAGCTGAAAGCATCGTGATTTCGCGACAGGATGCAAAGAAAACGTACGAAAGATAGAAGTGTCACGATTTCACGACAAATTCAATGAGGAAGAGCTCAAAGGCAAAAGCATCACGATTTTGTGACATGTTCCATTTTCGCTAGTGCAGACAAGACAAGAATGCAAGGAAGAGAAAGTGTCATGATTTCATGACAGATTGAGATGGCAGCGTTCGGTTGGAGAAAGTGTCACGATTTCGTGACAGAAACACAAAGCAGGTCTTCAACAGGAGAAGTGTCATGATTTCGTGACAGAAGCCAAGTTGTGAACTATGAAGACAGAAGTGTCATGATTTCATGACAAAAGTGAAGTCAGAGTCTACAGAGGCAGAAGTTCACGATTTCGTGATAAAATCAAAGTTGATGCTAACTAAGTCAGAAGTGTCATGATATCGCGACAAGAGCTTAGTTGAAGTCGACAAAGGCTGAAGTGTCACGATATCGCGACAAAAACCAAAAGAAGGTATACGGTTGCAAAAGTGTCACGATATCATGACATGTTGTAGTTTCACGGTAGAAGCTATAGAAGAGTTGCAAAGGCAGTGAGGCTAACAAAGTTAAATTTGGGCCGACAAATATTAGGGTTTGCAGTCGACGTAGTTTAGGGTTGTGTAGCCGACTAAGATCAAGGTTTTGATCTTGAAAGTGTTAGTATAAAAGGAGGGCTGTTTGGATAGTTGTGGAGTGATCGAATGCATTGTAAAAGTGTGAAGTTGGAAGATAGTGCGCAAGTTAAGTCTGCGATGAGCAGAGAGCGAGTCATGCCGAATAGAGCTAAGTGCGAAGCAGAGCGCACAGAGAGCAGAAGAGCGCAAAGCTTTTGGGTGCATCATTTTTGTGATGTTCGGAGATAGTGCGCAGGCCTTGATGGTTTTGGACAAATCATTGAGAGGGATTGTTGGACAGATTTGAGCAATCTTTTGTTGAGCTTGTGGAGCATTTTGGGTAGGTTCTATTGAGAACTTGCAAAGCAGATCTGAGACAAGTCTTGGTGAAGACTTGGGTGAAGATCAAGCAAGCTTTAGTGGAAGCTTGTGAACAACTTCTATGAACCAGATTTGAGGACCAATTGAGAATAGAGATTGGTGCAGTTTTGAGGACATTTGTGCCAGACCGAAGGACTGTGTTTGGTGCAAATCAGAGAAAGAGGATGAGGACATTTGTGCCAGACCAAAGGACTGTATTTGGTGCAGATTAGAGAAAGAGGACGAGGACATTTGTGCCAGATTGAAGGACTGTGTTTGGTGCAGATCAAAGAAAGAGGACGAGGACATTTATGCCAGATCGAAGGACTGTGTTTGGTGTAGATTAGAGAAAGAGGACGAGGACATTTGTGCCAGACCAAAGGACTATGTTTGGTGTAGATCAGAGAAAGAGATCGAGGACATTTGTGCTAGACCGAAGGACTGTGTTTAGTGCAAATTCGAGGACCATATTTGGAGGTGATAGAGTTGAGGACAGAGGTCTCCATCCAAAGTAGGGAGGACAGATGTCTTCTATGGATAGAGTTCCATTTGCTAAGGGCAGCGGAGGCAGAGGTCTTCTAGAGGATCACCAGCTAGAGCAGAGCTAGGAGATTGGTGTCTCCTTTGGGTTGGTGCCCATAAACATTGTAATCGGGAAAGGTATTCCAAGAATTTGGTTGATAAAATTTAGTGAAAGATTTTATCCGTGGACGTAGCCCAACCATTCTGGGTGAACCAAATTAAAATTTTTGTCGCTTTATGGATTTTTTCATGCATTGCTTTGATATTGATGTGGGTATATTGCTTTACTATTTTGTAATATAAAGGAAAAAGTAAAAAGAGGTCTTATACTGTTCACCCCCCTTCTCAGTATAAGCTTGTGTTCTTCAATTGGTATCAGAGTCGGTGCCTTCGAAAAGTTTAACAGCTTGAAGGAAAAGCTAATAAAGAACACAATGGATTATTCAAGTGGCAATGCAAAACCTATTCTTGATGGGTCAGATTTTGGACTTTGGAGTGCAAGGATGAAGGTTCATATAATGGCACTTGGTAATGAGGTATGGGAAGTAATTGAAGATGAGTACACTATTCCTGTACATGGTCCAAATACTAAATAAGAAAGACTCCTACATCATAGCAATTCAAAAGCAATGAATGCAATCCTGAAAGGCTTACAGAAAGTAGATCTCACCAAAGTAATTCACTGCAAAAAAACTAGTGAAATGTGGAAATAGTTGCAGGTGGTTCATATAGGTGATTAAAATGTCAAAAATTCCAATTTGAGACATTTCAAAGGTATGTTTGAACAAATCAAGATGAATGATGATGAAAATATTAGTGACTACATGCTTCGTATGGATGAGGTTGTTAACTCCACGAAAGACTTAGGTCTTGAGCTTGCTGAAAATGATGTGTGTGATAATATTTTAAGATCTCTTCCTAATAGATTTAGTGAAAATATTTATGCTATTGAGGAAGCTAAAGATTTGGATAAGTTGAAAAAGGATGAGCTCCATAGTATACTTGCAGCATTTGAGTTGAGAACTCAAGTGAATGTTGATGTCAAGAAAGAAGCAGCTTTCAAGGCTACCAAGAAATCCAAGGGTAAACAACTTCAAGAGAGTGATGAGTCTTCTAGTGATGAAGAGGCGTATTACAACAAGAAAGGCAAATTCTCTAGAAAGCACAAAAGCATGAAAAATATAAGATGTTTCAATTTTTCAGAAATTTTGGTCATTATGCTACAGACTGTACTATTTCCAAGGATGAAAGTGATGAAGATAAACAAGATTCTAAGAGCAAGGATTTTGAAAATCACAAGCATCACAGAAAGAACAAATATGAGCACAACAATCAAGGAAAGAGGTATTCTCACAAGCACAAGAAGAGTTTCTACCTAGACAAAGCAAGTAAGTGTTCTAGTAGTGATAGTGAAAGTTCTTCAAGTGAAAGTGAAAATGAGATGTTGTTCATATCAAAAAAGGAGGAAGAACCGAAACATAGATTCATTATCATGAAATGTCTTAGATGTGGAAATTTTGGTCACCTTGAGGATGATTGCACAAATAATGATTTGGTTTCTAGTATGTATGAAGATGCTTGAGAAAACTATAAGGAAGATGCGTGTATGGTTTTTGAAAAAGGTAGCACCTCTAGTGATAAGAAATCTGAAAAAGGCTTTGATGATTCAGAAAGCAAACAAATAAAGGATCATGAAAGTGAACTTAGTAGTTCTCTTAGTGCTTTGAAAAAGGAAAGAAAGAAGAATGCTAGACTCAAGGATAAGTTAGATGAATGGTGTATGGAGAGAGATTATCTTATAGAAAATCTTGAATTCTCTATAGCTAAGACACAAGAACTCGAGGATGAGTTAGAGTCTAAGGTTCTTGAGTATAGTGAGTTAGAACAGAAAATGGCTTCTTTGAAAGAGGAAACTAAAGAGTACAAGGATAAGATTTACGAGGTTTCAAGATAGCTCCAAAAAGGTTAAGTCACTCATCAAAGGTCAAAGAAAGATAACAGATAAAACAGGCCTTGGTTTTGTTAAGCCACACAAGGAACAAGCTGGAGAGCCTAGTAAGAGACTCCAAAAGGGAGAGAGTTCTGATGAGGAAAGTTTTTCAGATCATGAGTCCTTGAATGATAGATGCACAAAAACAAAAAACGAAATTCAGAATGAGAAGAAGAAGTTTTCAGGACCCAAGAGGTTGAATAAAAGAAAATTTCACGATAGATGTTTTGCGTGTTACAGGGTTGGTCACATGGCTGCACATTGCATGCCTAAAGTGAAGAAGGTAAATGGCAATTTCAGAAGTGCTAGTTTCTTTCAATGGTATTGCTACTCTTGTCAACAGTTTGGGCACAAGGCAGTCTATTGCAAGGTTAATTACAGTAATAGGTTTGATCAAAACAGGTTCGGCCAGAATAGGTTTGGTCAGAACAGGGTTAGTCAGAATAGGCGAATTCAAAGAATAGGTATGCTTAAAAGAAATAACATTGTTACTTGTTATAAGTGTAACAATGAAGGTCACACAACTAGACAGTGTAGAGCTGATCTTCCAATGTACAAGAATAGAAGCAGTGGTATAAATAGGTCTAAGGATCAAGGCATGAACAAGAACAGGGATGAGAACAAGAACAAGAACAGTGACAAGAACAGGAATGATAACAGGAACAGGAGCAATGACATGAACAGGAACAAGAATACGGGCAAAGAGTTCAAGTGAAGGCCCGACAAGGAAATTATAGACGCTGATGATGATCAGTGCCTAATTGGAGTTTTACTCCCACCCCAAAATTAATCACCTCATCAGGAGGTGGGGGAGGGACTAAGCTAAGAGGCTCATTCTTAGTCCCAAGCCCCAAAGGTGACCCTTTGCCATTGATGACAAAGGGGGAGAGATATGAGTAAGGGGGAGAGATTCAAGTGAAGAGGAAAGCTTCAAGTCAGGGGAAGCAAAACTTCAAAGGAAGATTCTCAGTTATGGGCACATTTTATCAGTTGTTAGCACAGTTGGTTTCATTTTTGGCTCTTAAGACGTATTTTTAGTAAAGGTTTGCCATCAATGACAAAGGGGGAGATTGTTGGCAATTTTGGGTACCTTGGGTACATTGCATTTGCTCAAATGAATAAGTTGTCATTGATGTCAAGAAGCTGTTGAAGGAATTTGAATTAATGTCAAATAATTTGTTTTGATGAAGGTTCGGCATGACAGGTTCGAAAGAAATATTTTTAGAAAAGTGTCATGATATCGCGACATGTCGCATTTTCGCGACTTAAGCCGGTGAGAAAAAGATTTTTAGAAAAGTGTCGCGACATGTCACAGTTTCGCGACTCAAAGAGGAGAGAGAATGTTCGGAGTTAGAAATGTCACGATTTCGTGACATGTTGCAGGAGAGAGAGTCCGAAAGAAAAAGTGTCATGATTTTGCGACATAATGCAGGAGAGAGAATCCAAAATAAAAAGTGTCGCAATTTTGTGACATAATGCAGGAGAGAGATTTCGGGAGAAAAAGTGTCGTGATATCGTGACATGTCGGGTTTTCGTGACCCGAAGAAAAGAAAAGCACTAAGGAGAAAAAGTGTCACGATTTTGTGACATGCTATAGATGAAAATGTTCCAAGTAAGAACTGTTGTGATTTTGTGACATGCAGCAAAGAGAAGAGTCTGAAATGAGAAGCGTCGCGATTTCGCGACAGGTTGCAGAGAAGTCGTACGGAAGCTGAAAGCGTCACGATTTCGTGACAGGCTACAAAGAAAATGTACGGAATCTAGAAGTGTCATGATTTCATGACAAATTCAAGGAGGAAGAGCTCAAAGGTGAAAGCATCATGATTTCGTGACATGTTCTATTTTCACTAGTGCATACAAGACAAGAATGCAAGAAAGATAAAGTGTCATGATTTCGTGATAGATTGAGATGGCAGCGTTCGGTTGGACAAAGTGTCGTGATTTCACAACATAAACACAAAGCAGGTCTTCAATAGGATAAGTGTCACAATTTCATGATAGAAGCCAAGTTTTTTACTATGAAGATAGAAGTGTCACGATTTTGTGATAGAAGTGAAGTCGAAGTCTACAGAGGCAGAAGTGTCACGATTTCGTGACAAAAGCAAAGTTGATGCTGACTAAGTCAGAAGTGTCACGATATCACGACAAGAGCTTAGTTGAAGTCGACAAAGGTTGAGTGTCACGATATCATGACAAAATCCAAAAGAAGGTATACGGTTGCAAAAGTGTCACGATATCGCAACATGTTGTAGTTTCGTGGCAGAAGCTATAGAAGAGTTGCAGAGGCAGTGAGGTTGACAAAGTTAAATTTGGACTGACGAATATTAGGGTTTGTAGCCAACATAGTTTAGGGTTGTGCAGCCGACTAAGATCAAGGTTTTGATCTTGAAATTGTTACTATAAAAGGAGGGTTGTTTGGAGAGTTGTGGAGTGATCGAATGCGTTGTAAAAGTGCGAAGTTGGAAGATAGTGTGCAAGTTAAGTCTGCGGTGCGTAGAGAGCGAGTCATGCCAAATAGAGCTAAGTGTGAAGCAGAGCACACATAGAGCAGAAAAGCACAAAGCTATTGGGTGCATCATTTCTATGACGTTCAGAGATAGTGTGTAGGCCTTGATGGTTTTGGACAAATCATTGAGAGGGATTGTTGGACAAATTTGAGCAAGCTTTTGTTGAGCTTGTGGAGTAGTTTGGGCAGGTTCTAGTGAGAACTTGCAAAGCAGATCTGAGACAAGTCTTGGTGAAGACTTGGGTGAAGATCAAACAAGATTTAGTGGAAGCTTGTGAACAACTTCTGTGAACCAAATTTGAGGACCAATTGAGAACAGATATTGGTGCAGTTTCGAGGACATTTGTGCCAAACCGAAGGACTGTGTTTGGTATAGATCAGAGAAAGAAGATGAGGACATTTGTGCCAGACCGAAGGACTATGTTTGGTGCAGATCAGAGAAAGAGGATGAGGACATTTATGCCAAACCGAAGGACTGTGTTTGGTGTAGATCAAAGAAAGAGGATGAGGACATTTGTGCCAGACCGAAGGACAGTGTTTGGTGTAGATTAGAGAAAGAGGACGAGGACATTTGTTCCAGATCGAAGGATTATGTTTGGTATAGATTAGAGAAAGACATCGAGGACATTTGTTCTAGATTGAAGGACTGTGTTTAGTGCAAATTCGAGGACCAGCTTTGGAGGTGATAGAGTTGATAACAGAGGTCTCCAGCCAAATTAGGGAGGACATGTGTCTTCTATGGATAAATTTCCATTTGCTAAGGGCAGTGGAGGTAGAGGTCTTCTAGAGGATCATCAGCCAGAGCAGAGCTAGGAGATTGGTGTCTCATTTGGGTTGGTGCCCATAAACATTGTAATCGGGAAAGGTATTCCCAGAATTTGGTTGATAAAATTTAGTGAAATATTTTATCTGTGGACGTAGCCCAGCCATTCTGGGTGAACCACATTAAAATTGTTGTCGCTTTGTGGATGTTTTCATGCATTGCTTTGATATTGTTGTGGGTATATTGATTTACTATTTTGTAATATAAAGGAAAAATTAAAAATAGGTCTTATACTGTTCACCCCCCCTCTAAGTATAAGCTTGTGTTATTCAAAAAATCTAAACTAAAAACTTAACTCCAAAACTTCCAAGCACTACGACATGAAACATTGAGATACTATCCAACTAAAAATATGGATAAAGGCCCATTAAAAGTAAAACTCTAAGCTAACCCAGACTCCCAAAATATTCAAAATGAAAAGGTGGATCCCCAAATTTGGGGCTAGTTGTACAATGGTCACAACAAATGGTGACTCTTCTAGGAAATGCTCCTAATTATTTTGGATGAAGAACCCAACCTGAAACCAAGAAAACCAATGATCAATTAAATGAGAATCATTTAGCAATATTCAGAGAAGGTGGGGATTAGACAACTTCACATGAAAACAACTAAACCATTTGCCTTTGCTTAGTGAGTGTGGAAAGTTATTTGTTTTGCACCTCTAAAATAATCTAGATTCAATCACTTGCTTTGCATTTAGACTACAAAATATCACTCATTACATGGTACCTTTGTATTGCTCCACTACTAGCCAGGCATCTATAGCCTCGGTGGAGATAACATTGACCCCTTCTAGACCTTGCTCTCCTACCAACCAGGCATCTATAGACTCGGTAGAGACTATTGGAATCACCGATGTATTTGATATAATTTTGCATTTACATTTTATAGACGTTGCTCCACTGCCAGCTAGGTGTCTATAGCCCCGATGGAGATGGCCTAAAATTTTAATTGACAAGGATTTTTTTTATTGTTTGCATTGATAAGAAAAATTTACCTACCACCTAGGTTAGAGGCCACTTAAGGCTAAATCTGGAGTGTGTTTGATTTTTTTTTCCTTAATTTGCAAAACAAAGTGACTTTATCTTTCAATATTTCAAAGAAAAAACCCTTTAATATGTGAGTTATATGCAGAGCTTTAGAAAAAAAATTCATTGTTCTAACTTCCACCATTTTGGTCCCAAAATCTAAAAATAATCACTAGGCAATTTCATCCCCCTTTTCTTCAGTTTCACCTATTTTCAAACTAGGTAATATGACATACTTAACAAAGGACCAATTACCAACCAAGAAACCAATATTTTATGACCACCATCAAACATTACCACAAATAGAGGGAGAAAACCAAAATGAGAATCTAAAAAGAAACACCCTATCCTAAACTAAAAAACACAGATAAGAAGCCAAATAACAAACTTTGCAAAACAAAGGACTATGTACAAAGGTGCCACACCAAGACAATAATATATATACAATAATGTACAATATGTGTACAATATGGTGCAAATTTTAGGCTATCACTTCCCTGGATCCCGAACACAATTACCACAATTTTAAAGACATATACCATAATATGCATGCCAGGCTTTATAGAAATCCAACCAAAATACGATGAGTCCAAACAATACAAAAAATCTAATTTTTTCTCTCCCATCCCACCAATTTGATTCAATGATATTAGAAATTCCATGTTAAGACTTTGATTCAAAAAACTTGCAAGCAGATACATGATTTTAAACTATCTTTTGCATTTTCAATGATGTGTAAATTTTGAAACCTGATTCATCATCCTGACTTGATTTCTCTCTTTCACAAACATATAAGATTTATTTCAAGTAGGAAGTCATTTCTGAAAATTTTAAAACCACATCATCATCCATATATTTAAGCCAATCATGACTATGTAGCATTTTACAAGCTTCTAGGATATCTAACATATGAGGATCATTATAACCTTTTATCCCAGATTCCATTGATAAATGTTGATGAATTTGATTTAGTAACTCTAAAGCATCTACCTTCATTTTTTTAACATAGTAATATTATTACTGGTGTGAGAAGAAATCAACTCAAATTCTTTTTCAACCACAAATGGCATTTCATCATTGATAACCTTTGAATCCAACAAATAATTAGGTAAAATTTTACCTGGAGTTTGAATGATTGAACATAAAAGGTGAGATTCTACCTTTTGTACATGTTCATTTACCTAGACTTGATGAGCATTCGTAATATTTTTTTTTTCTTCATTGGATTCATCGTCATCATATTTTATCCCTTCATCTTAATCAATTACTCACTTTTCAAAAACACCAAAATCAGGCACCCACTTAGAAACATACCCATCATTTTCAAACCCTAAATCCAACCGTTCAAGGGATGTGTCAAATAACACATCTCTATGATCAATTATTTGATTTGCTTCAAATAAAGCCATATTTTCATTTGGATCATCAATGACATCAAACCCAAACCATTCAGATTCTAGAATTTTCTCTAAGGTAGCATAGATATTATAGGATCCTTAGGTGAAACAAGGCTTTCAATTTCTTTCCCCTCAAATGGGAATAAAGTGAGTGATTCCTCTTCTTTTTCTAGATTTGTAGAATCATTATCCTTATGAAATAGTTGATGAGGTATCATCCCTTATTTCATGCCATTTTTAGATTGTAGAGGAAATGCACCATCTTCATGTGATATAGTGATTCTAGCATCATCCATATCAAGTGAAATAGATACCTATGATTCATTTGTGATCAAGTTGGTATCCAAGGTATAAACATCCAACTCACATCATTATACAGGCTCTCATTTATTTTATTATACTCCATGATCATCTCTTTGATTCTAGGATCTCTTTAAATTAAGATTTGATTGGCTACCCCTTTCCAAGGTAACCACATGTGTGAACAATTAAAGGCAAGGTAGCCATTCAAATTTCTACTCCAATACATATCCAATGATATACCATATTTTTTAGGGATGTCAACAACATGAATATCAATTAATTGCTAAATTCTAGGCTTATATGAAATATAAATATGGATGTTATGAAGCATGCCTACTACATTTACCTCAGATCTGTCTAATTGTATCACCATTCTATTTCAAGGATTAGGTTTCAGGCCTAATCTGTTATAAACAACATGAGGCATGACATTTCTTGATGTGCCTGAATCTATCAAACAATTCTGTAGGTTCTTTCCTACAATTTTGAATTTTAGAATAAAATGATGAACTTCTCCTTTCTCCTTTCACAAGACTAAATGTCACTCTATAATTTTCCTACAATCATTTTTTCTTGATCCACCCCAAGCCTCAATCAAACCTTCCTTTTTAACCTTCATTAGTGCCACTTCAAACGTACTGATATTATATTTTGTTTTCTTCAAATCCTCAAAAATTTTATAAGCAAACTTATCAAAATTTTACTCTTTTTGAGGAGGTTTAGATGAATCATTTCGAGGTGAAGGTGGAGGGTTATTTTTTGCCTTGGTATCAGGTGGAAAAATGGATTTTTTTGGAGGAGTAGAAGTATTTGGGATCTTTCTCTTATTCCTCAAGAGGTAATTGTTATTCCCATTTTGAAACTGCCCAAAAGCCTAAACTTCTTCTTCTATGGAGTCATCCTCCTTCTCTTCTTCTTCACTTTCAAAACCAAAAGTTTAAACAACAAAATCATGTTGCTTGCCTCTTCTTGAACTAGCTTGATAAGAATAATTATTATTAGGTAGTAGGTACTATTTCCAAATCATCAATATCTTATTCTAAAATACCTTTGGAATCCTGGAGCACTGGGCATTCATTTTCCTTGTGCTCGTTTATGGAATGCATCCTACACCAATTTCTCCTAGAGAAATATAAAATATTAAAAATCATATGATATTAGCTATAAGTATCATTATTTAATTAGCAACCAGGCTGGGTACACCCCCATTGTTCGATCGTGTGTCCCATTGTTTCTTTTGAAAACTAAATTTTTTGTTTTATTGCATGTTTTAGGGTGCCTGCTTTTGGGAATGAATCATATCACTACTTAACTTCTGGACCACCCTATACAACTCTTTCACCTTTGAATCCAACTTTTTGGGTTGGGTAGTAGCAATGGTAGGATTAGTTGGGTTCCAAAAAATAGGAAGTTTTGGTTTAATACCATGTTTTTATTTTGAACATTCAAATCCTGTAAAATATTTTGAGCTTGAAGATTTGGTTTTTGAAATGAATTCAAGCTATGTATGGGTGTTTTATTGACACAATTAGGTAAATTTTGAGCACTTGTTGTGGCTCCTTGAGTGGCCAAATTATTCTCTAACAGTAATGGAGTGGTTGGATGAGTAGGCATATTTGGATAAGTAATTGTGGGAGGAAAAGTAGGCATATTAGGATAACATTGATTATGAAGCAAAGCATTCAACATCGAATTCTAATTTAACAAATCTTGGTTTATCATATAAATTTAGTTGTAGGCCCCAAGTTGTTCTATTGCAGGTAATTGTCCTATCCTATAGTTGTGGCATCTACTATTGCTCAATAGTCATGACCTTCGTGTATGATGAGGCAAGAGTAGTAACCAATGGATTTCTCCTATAAAACATGGTGGTTAAGGGATCTAAGACCCCAAAGTATATTAGAAGAGTTACAATGACTATAACAACATATTGACCACTCAACCTCATGTAGAGCTCTAAAATTTGGTGTTAAACATCCTTATTAGTTTATTAGGTCCCTTTTTGCAAGCCACAAACTTATTGTAAATGATGGTAGAATCTAAGGGTAACATAAATTGGTTCACAAAGGAGGTTTTTGATTGGGCCCAGGAATTAATAGAGTCGATAGGTAGATTGATGCACCAATCATACGCTAGGTCATCTAGTCTTAAAGAAAACAATATACAAATCACATCCTCATGTTTGACTTGCTGTCAAATTAAAGTGTCCTTATAGGCTCTAATATATTCCTTGAAAAGTCGTGTACCATCATGTTTATACTTGGACATAATTTTCTCTATGCTCTTGGATAAATTATGGATATTTGCATCGATTTTTAATGGATTGTTGTGTGCCTCATACCAGGCAGTATTTATAGCCATTGGATTGCGCTGAGGGGTAACCAAAGGAACAATGGATAGAACAAGGACACCAAGTGGTCCATAAATCCCACTAGATGGGATAACCACTACTTGAATCTAGGTTTTTTTTGGTCTATAAGTAGGATATAGGCTTTGGAATATGGTATCTTTTGTAACCTTAGATCTAGTAATGATATGCTTTGGTTCCAGCTTAACAATGATAACCACAACACATTAATTAACAATGCATCAAGTAAACCATAACAACAATAAATATTCTCAAAAAATGGTTAGCATAAATGCATAATCAATTAATATTATTTCTAATAAATGATCACAATAACCTATCAACAAAACCATATCAGTCCAAAATAATTCTTTCAATACAACCTTTCAAGAACAAATTAGCACTTAAAACAACAATAACAAAAAACATGCAATAGGTCCTCCTAGCACCAAATTATTGAGTGGTGATTTTTCCCTATTGTAAAATCACACTCACAGTTAGGATTTCATTAGAAAAACCCTCTCTTGCAAAGAAATACAAATTTATCCAAGGTTCCTTTTACTTAATAGATCAAAATGAAATCCTAGAACAACTTAGTGATTTGCAAATAATTGTTAACAAGGGGCTTGTGGTTAAAATTATTTGTCATGCATTATATAAAATAAAAGGGCTTGAGTTCCGTTATGTGTAGAAATAAATGAATGAGTAAATGCTTGAAATAAATCCTAATTTATTTTATTTATGATTTATCAATGTGATTTACCCATAAATCCTTGTTAGTAGATTCCTTTTATCTTTAGTTAAAATGTTATGTTAGCAGGTGTTGTGGAAAACCACTTTCTTTTATCTTTGACTTAAGGTGAAATTAGATTCAGCACTTGTTGTTACCAGATTTATTCTATTGTATAGTAAAATGTTTAATTAGTAAGTGTTGTGGAAAACCACTTTTATCTTTGCCTTAATATGAAATTTGAAGTTAGTAAAATCCCTCCCCTGAGTGCAAGTTCATTTTATCTTTGATTTAGTTATTAAAATGCTATCAGATTGTTGTCAAAATTTTGGTCATCTTTTTGTATGCAAAAAGCCAAGGTTTTGGATATTATAGAAGACTATATTATGTTAGGATCTCATCCTAACCCTTAATGTAATAACTTCCTTGATGTAATAATTCCTAGTGAACGTGGGTAGTACCCATGATTAATATTTTGTAATGTTCTAAGTTTTAGCTTAGGTAGTGCCTATGACAAATGGCACCCTTTTTTATGTAACACATGGTAGATAGGTGGCATTGTGCATGTAATTCGTGTGGCATTGTGCATGTAATTCGGGTGGCATTGTGCATGTAATTCAAAGTGGCACTATGCATGTAATTCGGGTGGCATTATGCATGTAATCCAGGTGGCATTTTGCATGTAAGCCAACCTTGGAAGGAAACTCCTTAAATACCCGAAAGGGCACCAATGTAACCATCTTTTGCAAAATTAATGAAGTATTGAAGGAGGTTGCCCCCTCGAAGAGGCCTGCGATTCAGTTCTATTGTGAGATTGTTCTTTATGCAAATTTCTGTTATATTAATGTGATGTTTATGTGAGTTATTTCCAAGCAATTGTGTGAGAGTGTGTTATTTGAGTTTATTTTATAGCAGGATCTTAACAAGTGGTATCAGAGCGCTTTCCGGGGCCAAGTTACTGCATAACTGCAACGATTCTTGCCATCCAATCCGCATGTTAGGTATAAATTCCGTGTGTTTTTTCCATTCTGTTTTTCCTTATTAAAAAAAATCCAAAAAAAAAATACAGTGTTTTTTTTCCAGACCAAAAACAAAAAAATATATTATTAGTTGAGTAGGTAGAAACCCTGTATCGGGGGTTTTAAAATATCGCGAAGGATCTGTCGTTATTGGCTAAGCTAGATAGCCCATAAAGCGTCTAGTGAAGTGAGGGGCGATCAGGCTCCAATACCCAGGCCTCGAGACGGAACTCGCGCACGGACTTGAGCTCCCACGTATCTTCGGGTATATCGGGAGACCATCTAGGATTAAACAAACTTTTAGCCATTAGGAAGCTCTTCGGCCTTGTATTACTCATAGTCTACGGGACACAGCATCTTGGACGATTACCCTCCCGTATTGTCGAGAGGCGGGTAGTGTGCTCAAGGGTATGTGTGGAATCCTCCTTGAGTAGTGGCCTGAAATATTGGTCCGAGCACTATTGTTCGTCATTGTCGGTATATTAGAGGGCCTATGGGTGGTACATACTCCTATACTTAGCATTCCCTGGTTTTGTTAAAACTGCAACCTTGTAAAAAATACAAAAATAAAAATCAAAATAAGAATCCAAACACCCCCATTCGTAAACCTGCATTTCAAAAGTGAGCATATGAGAAAGGAGTCCTCTACCAAAAAAAATAACAAAAGGGACATGCATTCGGGATAAGCCATGAGGGTGACACTTAAGTTGAAAGTCTGGAGAGTAACAGTCAAATTTACGATGGCGATCCACGGTCGGGTCGATCGAGTCGGAGAGGTCGGCACGGTCGAGGCGAGAATTCACAGTCTTCAGAGTCAGAACAGAACTGTCATATCAGTCACCTGCAAAATACAGAGAATCTTGAGTGTGAAACACGGCCGGTTTTAGATAGTGCTCCAGTACCCAACTTTTGCTCAGTAGCTCAGAATCAGAATACGTAAACACCGTTAGACTCAGCAAAACAGGAGAAAAAAAAAAAAAAAAAGTGCGGGGTGCCAAAAAGTAGTGTTAAGAGATATAGCTCATTGTGACCACCTCCTCCTGCTGATCATTTTGATATATAGCACCCAAGCACTTTTTTGGGCATTTACTAAAAATAGTAAGTCAAAAAAATTCAATTCTATTTTTAGTAGCTTGGTCACAAAAGGTCAAAAAATGGCCCGGGGTACTCGTGGACACCAGAAAGAACTAGAACACTTGGATTCCCTAACAAAAGCCATTGAGAACTTGAACTCGGCTTTTCACTCCATAAGGGAAGAAGTCCAAGGTCTTCGCTTAGAGCATGAGGCCACTAGCAATCGCTTAGAAGAAGCATTGACTGAAGTGGACAGCAAACCGAGAAGAGAACCACCCAAATCAGAATACCAAGCTGAGAGTTCTACAAGGAATCGTGACCATGATACACCCTTCAGAATGCCCAAGTTGGACTTTCCCAAATTCAGTGGGAAGGATGTTGATGGGTGGCTATGTCGGGTTGACCAATTCTTTCGACTTCATAATGTACCGGTATTTCATCGAGTCCAGGATGGCTTCCTTTAACTTGGAATACGAGGGCTCTACACTGGTTTCAATGGTTGCGTCTTACCTACCCAAATCTCTCTTGGGAGGATTTTGAATCCCAAATACTCACTCGATTTGGTCCTAGTGAGTTTGAGGACTTCACGGGAGCCTTATCCAAACTACAACAAACGAGGGTCGGTTCGAGAGTACCAAGCTCAATTTGAAAAATTGTGCCAATCGAACAAGAGGATTGAGTGAAGGGTTCTTCCGAGTTGTTATATCGGTGGGTTGAAGATGGAACTCCAAGCGAAGTCAAAATGTTGAAACCACGAACTATGATGGAAGCTATCGGTTTGGCCCGTACGGCCGAATCTAAACTCTCTGCCCAAAGACGCCCATCAAAGTTTTCTCAAGATAGACCTTCATTTCCCCCGAGAGCCCAACACCCGGATGATAATAAACCTGCTTGCACCCAAGCGCCTCACCACCGAAGAGATGGATGCACGTCGTGCCAAAGGATTATGCTACAATTGTGATGAAAAGTTTTTCAAGGGGCATAAGTGTGCACACAAAAAATTGTTCTTGATAGATGTTGGAGAACCTGATACCGTTGACGAGAGTGATGAGGATGAGGACCCTCCAGAAACACCTCCCCCACAAGAAGAAGGGAAACAGGAACCTGAGACATCAATTACAATCCATGCCCTTGCGGGCATTACTACTCCTCAAACCATGAAGGTTACAGGATGTTTCAAGGGCCAACGTCTTTCCATCCTTTTGGATTCGGGAAGCACGCACAACTTCATTGACCCTAGAGTTGCTCAACGGGCAAATTGCTATATCCATAATTGTAATTCCTTTGAGGTCATGGTAGCCAATGGGGGAACCTTATCTTGTAAAGGAAAGTGTCACAATGTTAAAATCAAGATAGGGGATTATGAACTCAAGCAGGACATGTTTGCCCTCCATTTGGGTGGATGTGATATTGTTTTGGGATGCCAATGGTTGAGTACGTTGGGCACTATTAGTTGGAACTTTGCTAAACTTTGGATGCAGTTCTTCCAGAACGGACAAACACACATCATCAAGGGCTCCCCGACAGGAACACCTCAAATTATCGGTTCAAACGGCATGGAGAAATTGCTAAAGAAATCATCACGTGGGGTCATTGCACAACTATTCTCCATCCAGCCATCCACATCTCCAATGGGTGAAATCCCACAAGACATGCAACAGATTCTCCACAAACATGAGGCCATCTTTTCAGAACCCATCACACGACCACTGCATCGCTCTCACGACCATGCCATTCCATTATTCTCGGATAGTACACCTCCCAATATCGAGACCACCTTATGAGCGACTCAAGCGCACCTTATTTTGGAAAGGTAGGAAACGGGACATTCGCTCTTTTGTGGCGAGCTGCGACACGAGGTCAAAGGATGAAAAGAGAAACGAGTGCACTCTTCGGGCACTCTTCCACCCTTGTCGATACCGGATCAGGTGTGGAGTGACATCTCTATGGATTTCATAGAAGGGCTACCTAAATGCGGAGACAAGTCTGTTATTTTTGTGGTAGTGGACCGCCTTTCAAAGTATGCTCACTTTTGTGCCCTAGCCCATCCTTACACGGCATTCACTATTGCCCAAATTTTCCTTGACTCCATATTTAGCCTTCATGGCATGCCAACCTCCATTGTATCGATCGTGATCCCGGCCTTACTAGCAATTTTTGGCAAGAGTTGTTTAAGTTGCGGGGGACTCAGCTCACAATGAGTTTAGCCTACCATCCGCAAACGGATGGTCAAACAAAGGTTGTTAATAACTACTTGGAAACCTACCTTCGCTACTTGCCTCCGATCATCCTACTCATTGGGCAAAATGGCTTTCTTTGGCCGAATGGTGGTACAACACTTCCTATCATACCGCCACCAGAGGCTGAGTACGGGCACCCTCCACTCATGCCTCCCTCCTACATTTCGGGCAGCTCCAAGGTACGGGTTCCATCAACACTTCCCGAATTGGATGAAGAAGGCTCCATCTTACTTGCACCAAAGCAGTGCTTGTATCGTCGAACTTCGCAACCGTACCATCACGGAGGTCCTGGTTCGGTGGCGTGGACTTCAACCTTGAGGATGCTACATGGGAGTCCCTCCATCAACTCCGACAACGGTTTCCTCATTTTTAGCTTTGAGGACAAAGCTTCTTCAAGGAGAAGGGCATGTTAGGATCTCATCCTAACCCTTAATGTAATAACTTCCTTGATGTAATAATTCCTAGTGAACGTGGGTAGTACCCATGATTAATATTTTGTAATGTTCTAAGTTTTAGCTTAGGTAGTGCCTATGACAAATGGCACCCTTTTTTATGTAACACATGGTAGATAGGTGGCATTGTGCATGTAATTCGTGTGGCATTGTGCATGTAATTCGGGTGGCATTGTGCATGTAATTCAAAGTGGCACTATGCATGTAATTCGGGTGGCATTATGCATGTAATCCGGGTGGCATTTTGCATGTAAGCCAACCTTGGAAGGAAACTCCTTAAATACCCGAAAGGGCACCAATGTAACCATCTTTTGCAAAATTAATGAAGTATTGAAGGAGGTTGCCCCCTCGAAGAGGCCTGCGATTCGAGTTCTATTGTGAGATTGTTCTTTATGCAAATTTCTGTTATATTAATGTGATGTTTATGTGAGTTATTTCCAAGCAATTGTGTGAGAGTGTGTTATTTGAGTTTATTTTATAGCAGGATCTTAACATATTATTGCATATTTGTTTGTCTTCACATGTATTGAGATTATTTTTATGATTTTTATGCATGAATTTAGTTGCATTATAAGTATATTTTCTATGCATGTTTATATCCTCAAAATATTGCCATAACCAATTTTTAGATTGTGTGAATGCAGGTATAAACTAGTTGTGCTTCTTGTTCATGATCTAACTTTTCTGTAGTACAGACTAGAGTATTTTGTAGTAGATGTTTCTTTGGTTTATTTTCACTGTCTGATCCATTTTTTTAGATTTTAAATTTCATTCTACTAATCCTAGACATTATTTTTATTTTATCTGTGATGTCTTTTTATGTTTCATCAAACACTTTAAATCCTAAAAAATTTGTGATTTTTACATTAAAGTTAGCATTTTTGAAGTTATAAGATATCCAAATAGTTTTATGTTAATGTTAATCCATTAAATTATTTGGATATTTATTTCAATTATATAAGCACTCCATAGGGTTTTCATCTTCACGCAGAGTTTTTAAGTTCAAAAAATGATAAAAGGAATTAGTATTTCAATATTTTTTTAGCATTTCATTTTATTAACTAAAGCCAAGATAAAATGAACTTGCAGTCTTACACTCAGGGGAGGTATTTTGCTAACTCCAAATTTCATATTAAGTCGAAGATAAAATGAAGTGGTTTTCCACAACACTTTCTAACTACACATTTTAATATGAAATAAAATGAATCTTCTAACAAGTACTTACTCTAACTTCACCTTAAATCAAAGATAAAATGAAGTGGTTTTCCACAACACTTGCTAACAAAACATTTTAACTAAAGATAAAATGAATTTGCTAATAGGGATTTATGGGTAAATCATATTGATAAATCATAAATAAAATGAATTAGGATTTATTTCAAGCATTTATTCATTCATTTATTTCTGTACATAAGGGAACCTAACTCTTAATGTAATAACTTCCTTGATGTAATAATTCCTAGTGAACGTGGGTTGTAACCATGATTAATATTTTATAATGTTCTAAGTTTTAGCTTAGGTAGTGCCTATGACAAATGACACCCTTTTCTATGTAACACATGGTAGATAGGTTAGGTAAGGTGGCCTTGTGCATGTAATTCGAGTGGCATTGTGCATGTAATTCGTGTGGCATTATGCATGTAATTTGAGTGGAATTGTGCATGTAATTCAAAGTGGCACTATGCATGTAATTCGGGTGGCATTATGCATATAATCCAGGTGGAATTTTGCATGTAAGACAACCTTGGAAGGAAACTCTTTAAATACCCGAAAAGGCACCAATGTAATGATCTTTTTGCAAATTAATGAAGTGTTGAAGGAGGTTGCCCCCTCGAAGAGGCCTGTGATTCTATCTATTGTGAGATTGTTCCTTTTAAGTGATTTTTGTTATCATATGCATTTAATTCTGAATACTGTTATAATGTTTCTGTGAGTTTATTTCCAAGCAAATGTGTGAGAGTGTGTTTATTTGAGTTGAGAGTGTGTTGTTTAGTACAATTTATAGTAGGATCCTAACAAGTGGTTTCAGAGCGCTTTCCAGGGCCAAGTTCTTCTAAAAATGCAATGATTCTTGCCATCCAATCCACATGTTAGGTATAAATTCTGTGTTTTTTCCGTTCCTATTTTTCTTATAAAAAAAAATCCGAAAAATACAGTGCATTTTTTTTCTAGACCAAAAAAAAAAATCTTTTTAGTTGAGTAGGTAGAAAGCCTATGCTGGGGGTTTTAAAATATCACGAAGGATCTATCGTTATTGGCTAAGATAGATAGCCCATAAAGCGTCTAGTGAAGTGAGAGGCTATCAGGCTCCAATACCCAGGCCTCAGACAAAACTCGTGCACGGACTTGAGCTCCCACGTATCTTCGGGTATATCGGGAGACCATCTAGGTTTAAACAAACTTTTAGCCATTAGGAATATTTTTGGCCTTGTATTAATCATATTATACGGGACACAACATCCTGGATGATTACCCTCCCGTATTGTCAGAGAGGCAGGTAGTGTGCTCAAGGGTATGTGTGGAATCCTCCTTGAGTAGTGGCCTAAAATATTGGTCCGAGCACTATTTTTCATCACTGTCGGTATAATAGAGGGACTATGGGTGGTACATACTCCTCTACCTAGCATTCCCTGGTTCTGTTAAAACTTCAACCTAAAAAAAATGAAAAAAAAAAAACCAAACCTCCCTATTCGTAAACCTGCATTTCAAATCCCCAAAAGTGAGCATATGAGAAAGGAGTCCTCTACTAAAAAAATAACATAAATTACATGCATTCGAGATAGACCATGAGGGTGACACTTAAGCTGATAGTCTAGAGAATAACAATCAAATTTATAGTGGCAGTCACAGTCAGGTCAGTCAGGTCAGAATTTACATCTTTTAGGGTCAGAACATAACTGTCATAACAGTCACCTACAAAATACAGAGAATCTTGGGGCTAGTGAGGTCAGTAGTGTTAGAGAGACTGTCAGGAGTGGGGAAACCAATGAGAGCATGACACGAGGCCAGTTATAGATAGTGATCCAGTACCCAACTTTTGCTCTCTAGCTCAGAATCAAAAACTGTAAACACCATTAGACTCAACAAAACATGAGATAAAAAAAAATTTGGGGTGCCAAAAAGTAGTGTTGAGAGATATAGCTCATTGTGACCACCTCTTTGAGCTGATCGTTTTTATATATAGCACCCAAGAGATTTTTTGGGAACTTACTAAAAATAGTAAGTCCTAAAAACTCAATTCTATGTTTGGTCACAAAATATTTCAAAATGGCCCAGGGTACCCGTGGACATCAAAAAGAACTAGACCACTTGGAATCCTTAACAAAAGCCATTGAGAACTTGCACTCGGATTTTCACTCCATAAGGGAAGAATTCCAAGGTCTTCGCCTAGAGCATGAGGCCACTAGTAATCGCTTAGAAGAAGCACTAACAGAAGTAGACAACAAACTAAAAAGAGGACCACCCAAAATAGAACACCAAGTTGAGGGTTCTGCAAGGAATCATGACCATGATCCATCCTTTAAAATGCCCAAATTGGACTTTTCCAAATTTAGTGGGAAGGATGTTGATGGGTGGCTATGTAGGGTTGATCAATTCTTTAGACTTCATAATGTCCCCATATTTCATCGAGTCCATATGGCTTCCTTTAACCTGGAATCTAAGGCTCTACACTGGTTTCAATGGTTACTTATTGCCAACCCAAATCTCTCTTGGAAGACTTTTGAATCCCAACTACTCACTTGATTTGGTCCTAGTGAGTATGAGGACTTTATAGGGGCCTTGACTAAACTACAACAAACAATATCAGTCTGTGAATACCAAGCTCAATTTGAAAAATTGGCCAATAAGACAAGAGTATTCAATGAAGGGTTCTTCCAGAGTTGTTATATCAGTGGGTTGAAGGGGGAACTCCAAGCGAAAGTAAGAATTTTGAAACCACAAACTATGATGGAAGTTATCAGTTTGGCTCGTTTGGCCGAATCTAAAATCGCTACCCAAAGATGCCCATCAAACTTTCCTCAAAATAGACCTTCATTTCCTTCTCAATCCCAACACCTAGTTGATAATAAACCTGATGCACCCAAGTGCCTAACCACAGAAGATATGGATGCACGTCGTGCCCAAGGATTATGCTACAATTTTGATGAAAATATTTTTAAAGGGCATAAGTGTGAACACAAAAAATTGTTCTTGATAGATTTTGAAGAACCTGATAACTCTGACCAGAGTGATGAGGATGAGGACCCTCCGAAAACACCTTCTCCATAAGAAGAAGTGAAACAGGAACCTGAGACAACAATTACATTCCATGCTCTTGTCGGCATTACTACTCCATAAACCATGAAGGTTGTGGGATTTTTCAAGGGCCAACGTCTTTCCATCCTTATGGATTCGGGAAGCACGCACAACTTCATTGACCCTAGAGTTGCTCAGTGGGAAAATTGCTATATCCACACTTGTAATTCCTTTGAGGTCATGGTAGCCAATGGGGGAACCTTACCTTTTAAAGGAATATGTCGCAATGTTAAAATCAAGATAGGGGACTATGAACTCAAGCAGGACATGTTTACCCTCCAGTTGGGTGGATGTGATATTGTTTTGGGATCTCAATGATTGAGTACATTGGGCACTATCAATTGGAACTTTGCCAAACTCTGGATGTAGTTCTCCCAAAATGGACAAACACACATCATCAAGGGCTCCCCAGCAGAAACACCTCAAATTATTAGTTCAAATGGCATGGATAAATTGCTAAATAAATCACCACGTGGGGTCATTACACAACTATTCTCCATCCAACCATCCACCTCTCAAATGGGTGAAACCCCATCAGACCTGCAATAGATTCTCCATAAACATGAGGTCATCTTTGCGGAACCAACTACACTACCACCGCATCGCTCTCACGACCATGTCATTCCATTATTTTTGGATAGTGCACCTCCCAATATCATACCATACAGGTACCCTCATGCCATGAAGTCATATATTGAGACAATGATATAGGAATTACTCAAGGCGGGTATCATTCGGCCTAGTACTAGTCCCTACTCTGCACCAGTCTTACTGGTCCTCAATAAGGATGGCTCTTGGTGACTGTGTATTGACCACCTTGATAGTTATCTTGTTGAGTTCTTGGTATTCAATACACAGTCTCCAGGAGCCATCCTTCTTGAGGACCAGTAATATTCATGCAAAGTAGGGACTAGTACTAGGCTGAATGATACCCGCCTTGATTAATTCCTGTATCATTGTCTCAATCTCTGACTTCATGGCATGAGGGTACCTGTATGTTCTGATATTGGGAGGTGCACTATCTGGCATTTATGGAATGACATGGTCATGAGAGCGATGTGGTTGTAGTGTAGTTGGTTCCACAAATATGGCCTCATGTTTATGGAGAATCTATTGCAAGTCTGATGGGGTTTCACCCATTTGATAGGTGGATTGTTGGATGGAGAATAGTTGTGCAATGACCCCATGTAATGATTTCTTTAGTAATTTCTCCATGCCATTTGAACTAATAATTTAAGGTGTTTCTGCTGGGGAGCACTTGATGATGTGTGTTTGTCCATTTTGGGAGAACTACATCTAGAGTTCGGCAAAGTTCCAATTGATAGTGCCCAACGTACTCAACCATTGAGATCCCAAAACAATATCACATCCGCCCAACTGGAGGGTAAACATGTCCTGCTTGAGTTCATAGTCCCCTATCTTGATTTTAACATTGCGACATTTTCCTTTACAAGGTAAGGTTCCCCCATTGGCTACCATGACCTCAAAGGAATTACAAGTGTGGATATAGCAATTTTCCCATTGAGCAACTCTAGGGTCAATGAAGTTGTGCATGCTTCTCGAATCCATAAGGATGGAAAGACGTTGGCCCTTGAAAAATCTTGCAACCTTCATGGTTTGTGGAGTAGTAATGCCGACAAGAGCATGGACTGTAATTGCTATCTCAGGTTCCTGTTTCACTTCTTCTTGTGGAAAAGGTGTTTTCGGAGGGTCCTCATCCTCATCACTCTGGTCAGAGTTATCAGGTTCTTCAACATCTATCAAGAACAATTTTTTTCGTGCACACTTATGCCCTTTAAAAAAAAATTCATCATAATTGTAGCATAATCCTTGGGCATGACATGCATCCATATCTTCTGTGGTTAGGTGCTTGGGTGTACCAGGTTTATTATCAACTAGGTGTTGGGATCGAGAAGGAAATGAAGGTCTATTTTGAGGAAACTTTGATGGGCACCTTTGGGCAAAGAGTTTAGATTCGGCCAAACGGACCAAACTGATAACTTCCATCATAGTTTGTGGTTTCAACATTCTTACTTCCGCTTGGAGTCCCCCATTCAACCCACTGATATAACAACTCTGGAAGAACCCTTCATTCAATCCTCTTTTCTTATTGGCCAATTTTTCAAATTGATCTTGGTATTCATGGACTGATCCTGTTTGTTGTAGTTTGGTCAAGGCCCCTATAAAGTCCTCATACTCACTAGGACCAAATTGAGTGAGTAGTTGGGATTCAAAATTCTCCCAATATATATTTGGGTTGACAATACATAACCATTGAAACCAGTGTAGAGCCTCAGATTCCAAGTTAAAGGAAGCCATCTGGACTTGATGAAACATGGGGACATTATGAAGTCTAAAGAATTGATCAACCCTACATAGCCACCCATCAACATCCTTCCCACTAAATTTGGGAAAGTTCAATTAGGGCATTTTAAAGGATGGATCATGGTCATGATTCCTTGTATAACCCTCAGCTTGGTGTTCTATTTTTGGTGGTCCTCTTTTTAGTTTTTTGTCTACTTCTATCAGTGCTTCTTCTAAACGGTTACTAGTGGCCTCATGCTCTAGGCGAAGACCTTGGACTTCTTCCCTTATGGAGTGAAAATTCGAGTGCAAGTTCTCAATAGATTTTGTTAAGGATTCCAAGTGGTCTAGTTCTTTTTGATGTCCACGAGTACCCTGGGCCATTTTGAAATCTTTTGTGACCAAAAATAGAATTGAGTTTTTAGTACTTACAATTTTTAGTAAGTGACCAAAAAAGTGCTTGGGTGCTATATATCAAAACGATCAGCTCAAATAGGTGGTCACAATGATCTATATCTCTCAACACTACTTTTTGGCACCCCAAACTTTTTTTTTTCTTTTTATCTCCTATTTTGCTTAGTCTAACGGTGTTTATAGTTTTTGATTCTGAGCTACAGAGCAAAAATTGGGTACTGGAGCACTATATATAACTGGCCTCGTGTCATGCTCTCATTGGTTGCCCTAGTCTTGACAGTATCTCTAACACTACTGACCTCACTAGCCCCAATATTCTCTATATTTTGCAGGCGACTGTTATGATGGTTCTGTTTTGACCCTGAAAGCTATAAATTCTAACCTGACTGTGCTGACCTCTCTGACCTGACTGACCTGACTGTGACTGCCACTGTAAATTTGATTATTATTCTCCAGACTATTAGCTTAAGTGTAACCCTCATGGTCTATCCTGAATGCATGTACTTTCTATTATTTTTTTAGTAGAGGACTCATTTCTTATATGCTCACTTTTGGGGATTTGAAATGCAGGTTTACGAATAGGGAGGTTTTTTTTTTTTTTCATTTTTTTAGTTTGAATTTTTAACAGAACCAGGGAATTCTAGGTAGAGGAGTATGTACCACCCATAGGCCCTCTATTATATTGAAAGTGATGAACAATAGTGCTCGGACCAATATTTTAGGCCACTACTCAAGGAGGATTCCACACATACCCTTGAGCACACTACTCGCCTCTCTGACAATACGGGAGGGTAATCGTCCAGGATGCTATGTCCCATATACTATGAGTAATACAAGGTCGAAAAGATTTCTAACGGCTAAAAGTTTGTTTAAATGTAGATGGTCTCCCAATATACCCGAAGATACGTGGGAGCTCAAGTCCGTGCGCGAGTTCTGTCTGAGGCCTGGGTATTGGAGCCTGATCACCCCTCACTTCACTAGATGCTTTATGGGCTATCTAGCTTAGCCAATAATGACAGATCCTTCGCGATATTTTAAAACCCCCGACATAGGGTTTCTACCTACTCAACTAAAAAGATTTTTTTTTTTTTTTTGGTCTGGAAAAAAAATGCACTGTATTTTTTGGATTTTTTTTTATAAGAAAAAATAGGAACAAAAAAAACACACATAATTTATACCTAACATGTGGATTGGATGGCAAGAATCATTGCAGTTGCAGCAGAAATTGGCCCTAGAAAGCGCTCTAATACCACTTGTTAGGATCCTGCTATAAATTATACTAAACAACACACTCTCAACTCAAATAAAAACACTCTCACACATTTTCTTGGAAATAAACTCATAGAAACATTATAACAGTATTCGGAATTAAATGCATATGATAACATAAATTACTTAAAAGGAATAATCTCACAATAGATAGAATTGCAGGCCTCTTCGAGGGGGCAACCTCCTTCAACACTTCATTAATTTGCAAAAAGATCATTACATTGGTGCCTTTTCGGGTATTTAAAGAGTTTCCTTCCAAGGTTGGCTTACATGCAAAATGCCACATGGATTACATGTATAATGCCACCCGAATTACATGCATAGTGCAACTTTGAATTAAATGCAAATGCCACTCGAATTACATGCATAATGCCACACGAATTACATGCACAATGCCACTCGAATTACATGCACAAGTCCACCTTACCTAACCTATCTACCATGTGTTACATAGAAAAGGGTGTCATTTGTCATAGGCACTACCTAAGCTAAAACTTAGAACATTACAAAATATTAATCATGGGTAATACCCACATTCACTAGGAATTATTACATCAAGGAAGTTATTACATTAAGGGTTAGGATGAGATCCTAACATCATTTTAACCACATGGCCCTTGTTAACAGTTATTTGTAAATCACTAAGGTATTCTAAGCTTTCATTTGATATATTCAGTAGAAGGAACCTTGGAGAAATTTCTATTTCTTTGTAAGAGAGTTTTTTGCTAACAAAATCTTGTGAGTGTGGTTTTGCAATAGGATAAAATTACCACTCAAAAATATGTATGTTTTTATTAGGAATATCATTCTTTCATATGGTGATTCCATCACTGAATGTGTAGAGGCTAGCGCCTATAGTAATTGCACTTTAAAAATAATATCTAAATTCAAAGTCAAAGAAAAAATAACAGTGCATGTTTCTACTCCTCTCATAAAGGAACTTTAGTTATGTAGTTTTATCAACAACTATTTTTCTTTTTTTAGCAACTTATTATTGAGTCACACATTGCATTACCTCAAATATAGAATCAAATCTCATTTTCTCATTATTGGGTATTGAATTGACCTCAAGTTTTACTTGACACTACAACTTTATATCTTCCAATTTTCTATCTAGGCTTACACCCGATAGTCACAGCTCAACACTCAACATTGGATGGACCAAAGGTTGCTTCAGCCCAACCTCCATAGTAGGTTGATTCTTTGTCAACTTAGCAATATGTTGACTCAATTAAGCTCAATAAGGGTTTGAATAATAGAGTTAGGAAAGGTTTAGTGTTAGAGAAATTATTCATCAATAGTGGATGGATAGTCTAACAGCATAGGCATCTAGAGTAGAAACCTCTGACAAACTATTTCTAGTGTCCCATCACTCAGGATTAGTAGCACCCAAAACCATGAAATCTTCATACATTAAAGCATAAACAAATATATGTTGCAAGAAGCAATTCCAATATCCAATATATTGATAATCCAATTTAGCATAATAGACCAATAATCATATTTAACATAAATAAACTTCCTACTAACATAGATCTAACTATGAACAAATTTCAACTACTTTCACAACTAGTAATCCAATAGAAATAGAATGAAAAAACCGTTACAACATTGACATAAATGCAATTCATAGATTTTAATATCTTAATCGAAATATAACAAATATAACATGTCTTGAGTCAAAAATCAAAGTAATGCTCCTTCCATTAGTTTGTAGAAAATATTTATATAGTAGAGCAAGCAAACGCACTAAAGCTGACCCTAAAAATCAAGGTTTTGACATCTATTTATAGTTCATAATTTAAGGAATTGAAATAGACATTACAAAGATTAATATTATGATAACTCAATAGAGAGATTTATTGGCATTATCTCATTTTCTCATGGAGTCTGAGAAATTTTTTGGAAGAAATATGCCATGACATCTTGACTCTAAAACCCATTGTTCCAGTAATGGTTGTTGGATCTCAAGCCATAGGAAACTACATCTGTACTGCTCATAATTCTTGTAAAATCCATTCTACCATAGATCTTCAACCACTCTGGTTCTTGGTTCTTGAAAATCCTCGAACGCTTTTCTTTCCTGCTTCGAATTTACTATTCTTGAATCCAAAAATATTCTGCCTTTGTATACTTTGTAAAGTGTAAACAAAATCTATGCCATTACTTCTCTTGGTGGATGGCTATGATTTGATCTTTAGAAATATTCTACAAACTGGAAGGGAAGGAACAATATGCCATTCCACTCAAAATTAATGCTAACATTAGCCTGGTAGCTTCGACCAAGGAAAACGATTTTTGATGAGAAATACACTAAGTTGCAAGCAGAACCAAATTTACCTTCAATCCACTTACTTAGACTTCAAAAAAATCTAACTTCTTTCTCACATTCGTGGCATAAATATTTAATCACAATCTTCTCAAGAATCATGTTGACATCATCTATGATTCGATTTGACTGCAGAATCACCAATACACTTTGCAAGCAATGTAAATGACATTGTCGCCATTTCGCTACCTTTACAACACTTTCAACCTCATTATCACCATTTCCATCTACATTAGTCTTGGAACTCAGTGGAATGTATTTTTATCAACACTTAGTCACTGGAGTATGTGAAACAAAGATAAATTACCATTTCACAATTTAGAACATACTGACATCATCAAAGCTCAAAATATTTATCGATTGGAATACTCGCTGAAATTCACTTCCAAATACATTAGGCATCAGGCAAAATGAGGTACTTAGCTTGTTATAGCAAAAATCACTAATTGTTGAGCAGATTGAAGCATTCTTTGTGTAGATATGCTCCAAAATACTCTATATCCTCAATGGAATAGATATTTCTTTGCCTTAGAATAGTTTTTAAAAAAATTCTAAGGATGTGGCCATTTTGGGCCTGCATTTTGAAACCTCCTAGGTGGATTTGCTTGCAAAGCCAATGAACTTAGAGTCTTATCCATTGGGTATTAGGAGTCAAAATATTTCTAGTCTTCAAAAAATGCTTCAAAGAATAATATCCATATGAATACTACCCTCTGAAAACTTCATGAAACATCCTAGAGGATAAATGTTCATATTGATATCACACTAGAAACACAGATATTTCCGCTACTCCAAAATTGCTCTAATATTAAGAAAAAAAGACAACTATAGTCTCTTTTTTATGTTTTTCTAGCATGACATGAATACCTTCATAAAATTCTCATTGTATACATTCTAGCTTCATGCTTTTATTACAGTCTTCTAACATTGTCAGAGTAAAAACAAATAAAAAAATGCAACACATCTACATGACTACAAAAATGCATAAAACAAAAATATTCTACTATTGTGTCCCTTTAGATTTCGCAGTAGCTTTGTTTGGTTCTTCATACTCTTGTTGAGCTTCTTCTTCAGTATTATCTTCTTGTTCTTGCTCGAACTCTTCCTCGGGTGATTCTTTTTTCATTTACCTCTTCAGCATTATTTCCAAACAACTGAACCATCAGCTTCAAGGGTTGTAAAGCCTACTTCGAGACTGCTTCAGTGGGGTTGAAATTATTTTTTAGCTACTTGTGAATATACCCTAAATCGCCAATGTTTTCATAATATGTAGCACTTCCTTTATTTATAAAGTCCTCCTTTAGATCTTTGAGTTTGGTAAAATCAATAATCATTTGTAAAAATTTCTCCTGGTCAATTGGCTCTTCTAGAGTATCAATCTCAGACTCATGTTGAAATCTCTCAAAAACACTCTTTTTAATCTATCCCACTGATAGCAAAGTGTTATTCTCCATTCACAACCTTCCAAAGCCATTCTACATCATTTCTTTATTTATGT
The DNA here is from genome assembly GCA_028583015.1 of Wollemia nobilis. Classification (NCBI taxonomy): domain Eukaryota; kingdom Viridiplantae; phylum Streptophyta; class Pinopsida; order Araucariales; family Araucariaceae; genus Wollemia; species Wollemia nobilis. Next base: position 621,897 of record JAQPPZ010002738.1, on the reverse strand, counting down.
CCACTACACCCTGAGTCACATTTTCCACCTTATAAAATAATAGCCAAGCCTCTTGTAGCATTATTTTCTTCTTTACTATAACTATGGCAGCCAGTATGGTAGTATTCCATTATTTATTAGGAATAGGTTTAGCAGTCTCGCTAAGCCTGCTATCTGCCAGCTTATAAATCTTCTCGGCTACTAGAATTACCATGGATTGTAGTTCTATGGTGTAGCGAACCAAGTCTTCTTGAACATTATATAGTATATTGCTAGCATCATCCATGTAATCAATGATGGGTTGTAACTCTAAGCATTTTTCCAAAACTTCAAAAAATAGTTATTTCCTTGCTTTCTTCAGCTCTGGCTTAGAGAAACCTAAAAAATTAGACTTTGCAATCTGAAGTTGTTGCTTCAAGCTCTATATTTATTTGGCTTGTTCTTTTTTTTTCTTCTTTTGTTCCTCTATTTTATCCTTGAGCTTATTAGCCTCTTGAAATTTATCTTTTTAGTTCTTTGCTTCTTTTTTGAGAGCTTTTTCTATTTGTTTTTGGTTGGTGATTTTTTTTCAAGATTTTCAATTGTCTACTTCAGCTTGTCCACTTTATCTTTGTATATATTACCTTTGACATATGAAGTTTCCAAGTGAACCTTAGCTATCACCAACTAATATTCAATAAGTAACTACTCAATGTCTCATGTGTATTCTTCTAGACGGTAGTCTTGAGCAGTCATTTCAGTCTCAGGCTTGCTTACTATAGGAATGATGGATTTGAATATCCTCTGCCTAGAAACTGGATTAATAAACATACTTCTCATTTTCATAGCCATCCTTTTAGAAGGTTTGGACAATTTCTCTACCCAAAAATCCTAAATTTTCTATGAATATTCCTTCTTTTGCAAAGTTTCTAGGGTAGGATAACTCATAGGAGGAGGAGGAGAGGCTATAAGGAAGGAGAGAGAAGAACCAATAACTTATGATGGCTTGGTAGAAGTCACTATAGTGGAATCTATGACTACCACTATTATTGCAATTGGAAAACTCATAGAAACTACATTATAACTTACAAAAAGGTGATTGGGTGTAGATGAAATAGCCTACTTTTAGATAATGGAGGAGGTTGCAATGGCAAATATGGGATTATGGGATATGATGAAAAAGGAATTTGAGGTGACCTGGGAGAAGATGGGTTGGTTTTGCCTTCAATATTGGCTGGTGAAATAGGTGGTGAACTATGAGGGAGAGAAGGTAGTTGTGTTACAACTTCTTTCTCAGAAGGGGGGGTAACTTTCTTTAGGGAATATAAAGGAGAAGGAGGAGAAAAGGGAATAGATACCATACCTTCACGTACAGATGTAGGGTTTTTTGGAGTTGTCCCTTCACTTTTTTTTTGTGTTTATTGTATCAATTCTTCTGTAGTTGAAACAAGTGTCTCCTCAGTAATATTCTCTTTATCAAACTTTTTTTTCTTACACATCTCCTATTGAGCTCTTTATGGTTCCCTTTTGGACTTTCTTTTAAAAAATTGCAAGACTACTAGTTTATGATATTTCATGTCTTCCCTTCGAAGTCTCTTCTTGTGATGGTCCCTCCTACAATGTCTCTTCACTTATAGGATTCAATTCTACTGAAGATGTTGTGGTGAAACTTACTGGTGTGAACACAAATTCCTTATCCTTCTTATTCCAGTCTATCTCTATTGCAGGGATTTCTCCACCCAAGGCTAGGCACTTGGGCCTAATTGCTATTTGAATTGCTGGTGTGCTAATAGTGCTATCATAAGAATAGTTCATATTACTCATTAATTGTGTCCCTTTTGGAAAATTCTCTAATTGTTTAGTTGAAGGCTGAAATAATTTTAGAACTTCAGTAGAAGTTAATGAAGTATTATCTCCTTCTTCTTGAGATTATTCTTGCAGAGGTGGGAATGGTGAGTCTGATCTTGGTTGTGGCTTCTTATAAATTAGCACTATATTCTTTGGGTCTTTTTCTTTACAAGTTGTGATATTCTTGTCATATTTATCATAAAATCATTGTCAATTACTAATCCAAACTTGGATTTCTCTTTACCAATTTCAACTCTCATCCTCCACCAATCTACTATCTTGGCTTCATTCCATTTATTTTTACCCTCGATGTCTCCAATGGTAGACTCTTGCAACTGATGTTTTACATTTTTATATATTTTTTTCTCGACCTCTATGATGGTAGACCCCTACAAATGATGTTTTTCATTATTATCTAGATCAAAATCAAAAACCTGTTCATAGAAATCTAACCATGGAGAAATTTGTTCCATCTTGGCAACATTCCACTCCAAAGGAGCATTTTCCTTATTATTTTTTCCTTGTTTAAAATGAGGCCTAGGTTTTTTCTCAAATTTGTAGGCCTTTTCTCCATTCAGGACTATGGTCCTCTTATGGAGATTATCATCCAGGTCATATCTCCATATTTGAGGAATATAGAATAGGCCCAACCTATCCAAATATTGATCAATTTGCTAATTCTACCCCTTCTTAGTGGTAGTTATATCATCAACACTATGGTAGGTCAACAAACATTTTCTATTTCTTCTAGAGCCATAGTTCATATTAATGAACTCTGCTTGTCTCAAATATTCTAGGGCTAATAATTTATTTGTAACAAAATAAAGAAGCAAAAAAGGTTTACTAGTGAAGCCATATAGTCTAATGAATGTGCCCTCGGTAAGGATGTACCAATATCCTTCTTCAAAACCCTCTGTTATTAACAATTTCCTGGCTAATGGTGGTATCCTAGGGTATTTCCCATACATTATTTTTAGTGTTGGCCCCAAAAATTTCATGTTAAATTTATAAAAGGACTCAATGCTCCTCCATATGAGAAGTCCAATAGTATATAGGAATGGGGTCTCACTGATCATTATTTTTCTTGATAAGAATCCAAGGCATCATTTTCCTCACAGTAGCAAATAAAATCTAAAATAGACTTGAGCAATACCGAAAAGAGGAAGCATAAAAATTCCTTTTCATTCTTACTAATTTCTCATGTATTCTTTGATCTAGGAAAACCAACCAGTCAAAGTAGATGACCTTAACACCCTTATTTTCTACATGTTCCTCATTCATTCTCTCATTTGGAAATGTTGTATGCAGTGGCTATTTGCCAGTCTATCACAAGTTTATCAGAATCCAAACCCTCCATACAAACTATCATAGAATAGATCTTCGGGTTAGCAAATTGGTTAATGGGAATTAGGGTTTTGAGAAATACTCTACCAAATTTAATGGTTTTAAATTGATTATAAATCCATTTTTAAAATGTTCTACCCCTAGGGTAAAAATATTATGGTAAACCTTGGCAGTGACACTAAAAAAGGTTTTACCTTCTACCATCTTTACCACTTTTTCTCTTGGATCATAATACTTAACAATGGTCACTATCAACTTTGGACATAGATGAACTGAATCACAGATATAAAAGAAAATAAGGCATGAACATCACATTTACCTTGGGGTGACAAAGCTACTCCTTTATTGAATCTATCATTGATGTTCTTTCTGAGCTTTGTTCTCTTTGTGAGGACTAGCTTAGTTTCGGCCACAACTTCTACTTTATTGATGTAATGGACCACTTCTTCATTCACCAATGTTTCAACTTCTTGGGTGTCTTCAAATGCCATTTCTATAGGAATATTTAGAAATTTATTTCTATGGATTTTACAGAGATTTTTTAGCTACTCTCCTCCTCTTTCTGCTTGGTAAGCATTGCCTTCATCGAATGGATGCATTCTAGGCTTTTAGAATTTTTAATTTTCCATGCATGCACACCCTCCACCATTTATGTAGCCACTACACAAATAGTCCGTTTGCATACTTTTAAAATTAAGACTATGCATCCTGGCATCTTGGAGACGTTACATTATTTTCTGATTAGCTGGAACACCAAATATTTTTATGTGCTCATGGTATCGCTTGTCCTTTTCTTTTCCTGTGGAGTGGTGTGGGATTCATTTTTCACTCAAAAGTAGTCATGAACCCTAGCTGATTGGAACATATTCCATTATATGTTGCCACCCTAGTCTCTTTAAGAGTGGAATAGATGCATGCAGTATTCCACTATCACCTTAGTTCACTTGAATGCAGATTAGAAACATGTTACTTGTTTATGACACTTAGCTTATTTTGCAACTCATCACTTTGATTATAAAATTTCTCTCTTTTTCTTTTATTTTTATAAAAAAAAATTATAAAATAAAAACTTGATATAAAATTAAAAAAGAACATGATACAAAGTATGTACATATATTATAATGAGCTTAGCTTAATAAAAATAGATTTTACGGTGGAAACAATTGACCAGAATCGACTGTATATTTCCCTCGAGGTATTCAAGCTAGAAAATATTGGTTTCCTTAAATTATGCTATTTTGAAAGGGCCATCCCAGAAGGGGTCAAACTTTTGATGATGTCCTGGTTTAGCTCTTTCAACATTCCACCTGAGTACGAAACGTCCAACTTGGAATTTTTTGAACTTTACTTTCTTGTCAAACCATGCCTTGACGTCAACTAAATACTTTTAAAAATATTTATATGCCTAAGTTCTTTTCTCTTCTAACTACAACAGGTGTTTTAGCCTTGTTTCAATTGGATTTTTCTCAGATTCCTCTTCAATGTTTATGAGTGCTAGAATCTCTAAATTAATAGGTAAAACTACATCTTTTTCATATACTAAGGCATAATGGGAGGTCTTTATGGAATTTTTAGTAGTGATTCTATCTATCCATAGAGCTTGCTCCAATAATAGGAGCCAATTTCTCTTATTATCCTCTAATGATCTCAAAATCCTCAACAAATTCTTGTTAGTTGATTCTGCAAGTCCATTTCCTTGGGGGTAGTAGTTTGAAGTATTCTTTATGGTAATGTCATACTTATTGGTAAACTAAATATATTTGGCTCCTATGAATGCTGATCCATTATCGCTTACAAAATATTCTAGAACACCAAACCATGAAATCAATCTTTCCATAAAATTTATCACTACTTCTTGGTTCATTTCTTTGTAGGAATAGCCTCTACCCATGTGGTGAGGTAGTCAGTAGCAGTAATAATATACTTATGCTCAGTTTAGGAATGTGGATTGATAACTCCTATGAATTTAAAACCCCATTGCTATAAGGGTTCTTCCACTTGAATTGGCTTAAGGGGAAATGATGCATTCCTTGTTCTTCCCACATGTTGCTGGTATTTATCATAGGTTCTAGTGACTTTGAATTTGTTAGTAAATATGGTAGGCCAATAATAGTTTGATCTTATAATATTCAAATCTATTACTCTTCCTGATAAGTGTCCTTCGAATAATCCTCCATGGAACTCCTCTATGACCTTTTGTTGTTGATCATATTTTAAGAACCTAAGGAGAAATCCATCAAGGTTTCTTTTGTATAGACCCTCTGGCAGTAAGATATAATTCAAAGTATGTAGTCTATATCTTCTTTTCTATGATGCATTAATATTATGAGGGCATACCCCAATTTGAAAGTACTTAGTCATCTGATCTATCGAGTTTGATTCACCTAGCTATAATTCTTCAATATAATCATCTACTTTTGACTGACAAGCTATCACTTCTGTTGAAATTGTTGCTTCTATTAGACCTTGGAATAGGGCTCTTCCTCTTTTCGGATTGGTAGGATGGATTTCCACATCATATTATTAGATATTATTGATCAAACCAGCTCTCTTATCTCCCAATTCTCCTTGTAAAATAAATCTTCTTACATCCGGATGAACCACATAAACCAAGGTCTTGCATCGAATCAAGTGTTGCCTAAATTTTTTCAATGATTTAATTACTACAAATACTTGCTTCTCAATGAAATTATACTTAACTTGGTACTCACAAAGATTCTGGCTCCAAAATAATATAGGGTGCTCCTCTCCTTTATCATTTTTCTATTTTAGCACTGAGGCATAGCTTTCTTCAACTCCATAAGCATAAAGAATGAAGTCCTTGTTGCAGTTTAGATTTAATAGCATTGAAACTGTAGCAATCAATTACTTGATGATTTCAAAGGCTTGTTTTCTTACCTCGGTCCATTTGAAATTTATATCTTTATTCAATAGTTCAGATATAAGTCTCACCTTTTGAATAAATTTAGAGATGAATTTTATGATAAATTTTATCTAGCCAAAGAAAGAATGCAAGGCTTTCTTGTTCATAGGCAGTGGAAGAGAAAGAATGGATTTTATTCTAGCTAGATCAATGGCCACACCTTCTTTTGAGACCACATGGTATAGAAACTTTACCTCATGAACTACAAAAAATGACTTCTTAGGATTAAGGTAGATGCCAAATTCTCTACACTTCTAGAAGACTTGTTCTAGGTGTACCAAGTGGTCTTGCTTGTTGTGGGAAAACGCAGTCATATCATCCAAATAGATAAGAATGACCTTGTTAATCAACTCCCCAAAAACATAGTCCATTGCTCTCTAGAACATGGCCCCTGCATTAGATAGCCCAAAATGAATTTTTTGATATGCAAAGGTTCCCCATTTTGTGATGAATGTTGTCTTAAACTAATATTCATTCTTCACCCAAATTTGGTTATATCTAGAGAAACCATCTAGTAGTGAGAACATTTCTGCACCTACCACAATTTGTAATATTTTATCAATATGTGGTAGGGGGTAATGGTCCTTAAGTGACACTTGGTTGAGATTTCTGAAAACTACACACAATTAACTGTCACCATTCTTCTTCCTTACAGGTACCAAGTTGGCTACCTAGGTTGAATATTTAATTGGATAAATTATCTTACTCTTTAGCAACTTCAAAATTTGATCTCTCATTATGGCTTCAATCCTAGGATTTATAGGCCTCTGTTTCTGCCTGAATGGTTTTGCATTAGGCTCTATCTCAATGGTTTATTGGATGACCTTCTTGTCATATACTTTGAGGTCTTCATATGACCAAGCTACAATGTTTTGGTACTTTAGGAATAAATATTTGATATCCTCTTCTTCCTCTGGAGAACATCGGATTCCAACTTTGAGCTTCTTTTCTATTTCAATTTCAACTTCTTTATAGATTTTATCATTGACTTCCATGATCTGATATTTTTCCTATCTTCATTGTCAAATAGGCTCTCTACAGTAACCAAACCTCTAAGTATGTGATTGTTCTTGAGTTGAATTACATCCTATTGATCAAATTCTTCTGTATTTTCCTCTTGAATAGTGAATAAACAGACTTCTCTCACCAAAAATTCAATGATTTGTTCATCACTTTCAAAGACCTGCTAGAAAAATTGCTTATCTAGCACTGTAGGCCTGAAAATCATTTTGATCCCCTTTTCCTTCTTAACTCCTATTTCTAAAGAAGGGTTGAAGTTAGCTCCCCTTACTACTAAGGAATCTACCAAGTTATTCTTTCCTCTGGGAACAAAATTTATTTTTAGGGCATCAAACGATTCCATAAAATCCCATACCCTATTTCTATATACTTTTAGGTAATGGTGCTTACTCGTATACCTTTCTCTTACCTTATTTACAATTAATTCAAAAAATCTTTATATGTTTAATTTCTTGATGCCCATGCTTTTACATTACATTAGTACAGGGCATAGAGCCTCATATTCTACAGTATTATTAGTGCATGACCATGTTAGCCTATAGGCAAAACTCTTTGACCCTTCTGATTAGGATTATAATACAACACTAGCACCAACATCATTTCTACATTTGGTACCATCAAAATGAATTATCTATAATTCTACTTCTCTCAAGGATTGGTTAGATATAGTAGGAACCTTTTTTTTTGTCTCCACAAAAATACTATATGTACCCATACCTATCCCAAATTAACTATAATCCTCCCTGAAATACAACTCATATTCAATTTATAGCTCTTCAAAGCTATCCATAAATTCAAATTATTCAAGAGGAGTGAGATTGCACATATCCTCTTCAATGTTTTCAATGTGGTAAGACACAGGATTCTCATGTGTTATTCTTATCCTCTTTCTTTTGAAAGGAATGACCATGCTAGAATAGTCCATATACATGCATTCACCCAACTTTGCAGTGAGTTCTCTTAAAAGGTATAGTAAAAATAGGACTCTAGATCCACCACTACTATATCTTGTACTATAGTTACATCGGGTGCTCTATGTAGCCTCATAAAGACATATTTTATCACTCCCACTATCTTCATAGGTGTCCCATCCAATTTTAGTACTCCAGGGTAGGATCGGGTATACTCCATACCCATCTCCTCATAAACAGCTTTAGGTATGACTGTAGTAGATGCCCCTGAGTCAATCATACAATTGTGGATAACCCAACCTTCCATCCTCACGAAGATATAAAAATAAGGGGGTTTATTATTTCAAATAGTAGGGTATATTTCTTTATTTTTGGAGGGTATGCTAAGAATTGTGGTGGCCTACTTTTCTTGTGGATATTTTTTCAAGCAATATTTTAGTAGGTCTATTTTTTTTGGAATAAAGAGATTATCGTATAGGCTAGCTTTGGATGGTATCCTCTTCATTTCCTCCATAATATTGTATTTATATGTGACAGAGGTGGGTCTCTCAGGCATTCTCTCTGGCTCACCATATTTTCTCTTATATTGTTGAGTGGCCTCGATTCTCTACCTTTTGGTAATGGAAGGGAACCTAAGCCTCTCTTGGGCTTCATATTTAGACCTCATCCTATCTCCCTCAGTTTCTTTCTCAACTCTTTTGGGAAAACTAACTACATTTTCTTGGCCCTTAGAAGCCATGTCTCTTTTTTCATTGGCCTGGGGGATAGGGAATGTATCACTACTTTGGGCAAGTGAGTCCTTAGTATTTTGAGAAGGGACATAAAATTGACCCAACTTCTATGGATCAACCTATAATATTTTCTTTTCTGACCTTGTCATGATAGCAATAGGTCCATCCTCATCAATATATTTTCCAACCATGATCTAGTTATATTTCCAGAGCATATTCACTCTTCCTTTATGATTCCTTTTTGCTTGATCCATAGCTTGTTGTACATGGTGTTGGTACATAATACAAGATTGTGAATCATGAGGATCATTACACACCAAACACCAAATATTTACTGGATTTGTCTTTGAAGAATGCTCAAGCTCTTCATACACAACATTTATGCTAACCCCAGTACTATTGCTAGGACATTTATTTACATAAAAAAAAATTCCTTTGTTGAGACCTCTCCATTTCTCTCTTCTATATTGAATTTAATTTGTTGCTAATATTTTTCAACGTATTATGAATATCAAGGAGGATATAGAAATATTGGGGAATCTGAGAAGGAAGTGGAGGGAAAGGAACTGCAATAGATGGTGCTTTTATTTGAGGAATAAGAGTCATCTACAGGAATGGGGATGATAAGGGAGTGGGTTCCATATAATATGAAGTATTAGTTTGGCTTTGGACATTAGTGGTCTCCAAATTATAGAGAAACACAACTTTTTGAGGTAATATCCCTACATTAATAAGGATTTTTTCTACATGAAAAACTACATTATAGACCTATGGAAAGGTCTCCAACCTAGATTTTTGGGTTTGTAAACATATATTTGATCCAAGAGCTCTAATATAATACATGTAAGTAAGGCTTGCAGTTGGTCTAGTTGCAAGGGGAATTCTCTTCCAGGTCCTATTGAACCTTAAGTTCAAATCTGAAATAGTTTCTTGTTGATACTTTTGCATTGATGTGAACTAATTAAGGAGGAAAAAGGATTAGTATATTTATTAAATTCTTCCACAAAAGGCTCAGAAAATTCTCCCATGAGGTGATGGTATTATCTTCAAGCATACTAAACAAATTTAAAATATTTCCTCTAAAGGATAGGGCTAAGATTCTAACAATAACATATTCATTTTTTATATTGTGGATTGTTTCTAGATTTAGAATATCTTGGTAGTGTTCATATGTAGTTTTTCCAGATCCATCATAGGTGGGAATGGCCTTAGACATAGCTTGAATAATGTCATGCATATGGGCTAGTTTAATGGGTCCAGTTGTGTTCCATTTGGGGTACTTTTGCAAGGGTTGATTTGAAAATACATTTCCTACCATGTTTCTAGGTGTAGGTCGTGCTGGATGGGGTGTTGGATTAACCATAGGATTCTACTCAGGGGTATTTTCTTTAGAATATAAATATTGATTCAAATTCCTTATAACAGTATACCCTCTATAAGGTAGATCACAATAGAAAAATGAGTATGGGATATTCCACTTGAATAACCTGGTATACATGAAAAATTATGATCTACAGGGATAACATTTTTTTGGTTTTAAAGACCAGGGAGTCGTCAGTTGAATTTTCTATTCACCGCTTAGCAAGGTCAATACAATTCACAAAATATTGATTCCTTAAAGTAAGGTTTTAAACAATAAAACATATGATGGTTTTTATTGTTTCTTGCAAATAGGTCCCACCAAGTGTGCCAAAAAATGTTGGACACTGAATTGACATCAAGTTTTACTCGAAACTACAACTTTCTATCTTCCAATTTTCTATCCAACCTTATACCTAATAGTCATAGCTTAGAACTCAACATTAGATGGACCAAAGGTTGCTTCAGACCAACCTCTAGAGTAGGTTGGTTCCTTGTCAATTTAGCAAGATGTTGACTCACTTAAGCTCAAGAAATAATTGAAGAATAGGGTTAGGAAAGGTTTAGGGTTAGAGAAATTATTCATCAATAGTGGATGCATAGGCTAACAGCATAAGCATCTATAGTAGAAACCTCTAAAAACTATTTCCAATGTCCCATCACTTGGGATTAGTAGCACCCAAAACCATAAAATATTAATACATTAAAGAAAAAAATAGAGATATGTTTCAAGAAACAATTATAATATCCACTATATTAATAATACAATATAGCAGAATATACCAATAATTAGATTTAATAGAAATAAACTTCCTATCAACATAGATCAACTATGAATATATTTCAACTACTTTAACAACTAATAATCCAATGAAAATGGAATGAACTAACTATTACAACATTGATAGAAATTCAATTCACAACTTCGAATCTCTTAATAGAAAGATATCAAAGATAACATATATTTGATTAAAAAATCATAGTAATGCTCCTCCCATTAGTTTGTAGAAAATATTTACATAGTAGGTCAAGCAAACGCACTAGAGATAATCTTGAAAATTGAGGGTTCGACCTCTATTTATAGTTTACAATTGAAGGAATTGAAAGAGACATTACAAAGATTAAAATTTTAACAACTCAGTAGAGAGCTTTGTTGACATTATCTCATTTACTCATGGATTCCGGGAAATCTGCTGGAAGCAATCCACCATGACAACTCAGCTCTACAACCCACTAGTCCAGTAATAGTAGTTGGGCCTCAGGCCATTGGAAACTAAATCTAGACCACTCATCATTCTTGGAAACTCCATTTTTCCATAGATCTTCAACTTCTCTGGTTCTTGGTTCTTGAAAACCCTTAAAAAATTTGCCTTCCTACTTTGAAATAATTGTTTTTGAATTTAGCAAGATTATACCTTTGTATGCTTCGTAAAGTGTTGGAAAAAGCTATGTCATTGATTCTCTTGGTGTACAACTACGATTTAATATTCAGAAATATTTTTTAAACTGGAGGGGAAGGAACAAGATGCCATTCCACTCAAAATTAATGTTGATGTTAGCCTTGGTAGCTTTGGCCAATAGAATCAAGTTTTGGCAAGAAATGCACTAAGTTGCAAGCGAAACCAAATTTACCTTCAATCTTCTTACTTAACCTTCAAAAATATCTAACTTCTTTCTTGCATTCGTGGCATAAAGCTTTAATTGCAATCCACTAAAAAATCATATTGAAATCATCTTTGACTCGGTTTAGCTATAGAATTGCCAATCCACTCTGCAAGTAATGCAAATGACCTTGTCACCATTCTGCTACCTTTACAATGCTTCTGACCTTCTTGTCATCATTTCGCTCCATATTAGTATTGTAACTCAGTGGAATGCATCTTATCAACACTTAGTCACTGTAGTACGCAAAACAAAGAGAAATTGTCATCCCACACTTTAGAACGTGCTTACATCATCAAAGCTCAAAATATTTGTAGATTGGGAGACTCATTGGAATATGCTGCCAAATACACTAGGCATCAAGTAGAATGAAGTACTTAGCTTGTTATAGAAAAAACACTAAGTGTTGAGTGGATTAGAGCACTGTTTACATGGATACGCTCCAAAATACTCTATATCCTCAAAAGAATAGAGATTTCTCTACCTTAGAATAATTTTTCAAAATTTTCTAAGGATGTGGCCATTTTGGACCTACACTTATATCATAACATCAAATCATGGTACTATATTGTATACTTTTAATTAAAACCTAATGTGGTCAGTGATGTGTCATCTTTAGGACATCAAGGTTTAGTTTTGTTCAAATTCATATTTTAAGGATTATTGTATCCAAGATCTTAGGATGAATTATTGTATGATTCAGATGGTAGGGATACATCAGTAGTTAGGATGTCAAGGTTTAGTTTTGTTCAAATTCATATTTTAAGTATTATTGTATCCAAGATATTAGGATGACTTATTGTATGATTTTTATGGTAGGGATGCGTCAGTCTTTAGGACATCAAGGTTTAGTTTTGTTCAAATTCATATTTTAAGTATTATTGTATCCAAGATCTTGGGATGATTTAATGTATTATTTCTATGGTAGGGTTATAATTTAAATGGATTTAATAGTGGAGACTTTGAACATGTAAACACAAAGGTTTAAAAATTTATATATTAATAAATAATATTTTTCTTGAGAGTTATATAACTTATAGTTTCAAAAACATTACAAATTATTTTGTTTTTATTTTTTATTAAAAATTGATGATTATAAAGTGCATTTTTTAATTAATTTATTTATTTGTAAGAATTATTATATTTATTAAAATATAATAATTTTATAAGCAACAAAAAATAAAATAGGTGTATATGCACACTCTTACATAGTCAATAATTGTTTATAAAAAATAGGTCAAAGATACCTCAAATTATTAATTGGATTTATAACATCTATAAAGACTATGGAGGCTCATTTTTTTGTAGATTGTTTCTAGTCATCACATATAGCCATCTTGATGTAGAAGATGAATCATCTTGGTGGCCAGACCTACCATAGTTAGTCGTAAGCTCTGTTGATTTGGCTAGAGAAACGGTCAATACAAGAAAACCGTGCAAAAAGCATTTTTCTAATGCAGAGAGCATTCCCAAAATGTGTAATCAATTCATGCAAATGGATCAATAATTATTCATGAGAGCATTCTTCCAATGTGTAATCAATTCATGCAAATGGATCAATAATTATTCATAAAAAATAAAGGCCAAAGTGCCATATTTCAATTCTAAAAAATTTAAATTATTATTAACAATTAATTTTTACAATTTAGTAGGCCAAAATTTAAATTCTCAAAGTAGTTTTTTTAATGAAAAATACCTTAGCACAAGTGTCAATTTTTAATGAATTTGTTCCACTCTTGAATGCATTCAATGATAGGAATACAGTGGAATTTTTTTGTGACTATCATAAGAGTTGAGATTATGCTTCTAGGTATGCTATGTAATTCTTACAATCAACCCCATAATGGTAGACATTTTTTAATAATGAAGTTTGTTGTTGTATTATATGGTTTTACTTGTTTTTTTTTAGAGAAAAATGTATAATAAATTTGAATAGAAAAGGGAAAATAAATTAATACAATAAAACATATCATTTTTATTCACTGATTAAAATTAACAATCTAATACAAGAACAAATTTATTTATAAACTTAACATCCAAAACTAGAAGCTTCTTGAACAAACTATAGCAGTGAAGAACATAGTGGAAGTAATCTAATTTCAAAATGTATGAGGTGGTGGATCCTAAAATATAGGACATGGTGATCCCTAAATTCTTAGACATTAAGCATTATCTTTAACATCCTCCCCCTTAATGCTTAGTGTACTAGCACCTAACATTTGTATCATCATTATAAAATTTTCTTTTGATAATGTGTTAATAAACAAGTTGATTACTGATTTTGCAAAACTTTAGTTCAATGTGACCTTTTACCACAATATTTCTAATAAAGTGATATTTAATATGATGAATCTAATTGTGGATGCATTAAACAATAGGACTACAATGGAAAATTTCCATGACTATCTTGAGTGTTAAGAGTTTGCTTGAAGTGGTCATGGTCAAGAATGCTATGCAATTCTTACAATTAATCCCATAAGCAAGTGAAATTATGGTAAACATATTTTGATAATAATGCGTGTATTATATGGTTTCAATTGTTGTTTTTAAGAAGAAAAAGTATATAATAAATCTAAAAAAAAATGAGAAGACACAGATTGTTATAGTAAAACATATAATTTATTATTCATTGATTAAAATTGTTAATATGATATGAGAATAATTTTATTTACAAACTTAATATTGAAAATAGGAAACTTTTGGAACAAAGTGTAGTAGTGAACAACAAAGTGAAAGTAACTTAATTTTGAAATGTATGAAGTACTGGATCTTGAAATCTTGGACATGGTGATTTCTAAAATCTTGGATGTTAAGCATTACCTTTATCATTCTCCCCATTAATTCTTAATGTAGTAATACCTAAAATTTATCTTATCCTTATAAAATTTTCTTTTTATAATGTGTTAGTAAACAAATCAGCATGTTGGTTGTTTATTTTACAAAACTTTAGTTCAATGTAACCTTTGCCACAACATTTCTAATAAACCAATGACTAATATCAACATGTTTAGTACAAATATGGAATATTGAATTCTTTACTATTGAAATTGTGAATTTATTGTTATAATAAATAATTGTTGCCACATTTTTTTCATGCCTCAAATATGTTAAAATCCTCTTCCAACCAAATTGTTTGACATGAATTTGATGGTATTGCAATGTATTTTTATTTTATTTATTAAAGTGCAATAATTGATTGTCTTTTTAAGATAAATAAAGTATACATAATCCTAAGTTGAATACATATCTTGAATTATTTTTTTGACCATCAATGAATCCTTCCCAATCACTATCTGTATATACAACCAATCCCAAGTTATCAATTGATGTAGAAAAAAAACCAAATTTGCTTGTACCATAAACATTGATATGGTACTCAAAAGTGAAGCTATTTATTCATTAGGAATAGTAGAATATATAAGCTTACAAATAATATCATGTAGGTTAGTGGTTGCAAAAATTTTCCAAACATGGCCAACCACTTAACTAACAAATAACAATATGCTAATCTAGGATGACAACTAACTACTAGAAGACAAATGACCACTCTAACAACTAACTAAACATCCAATAACTTAACAACCTATTTCCAACATGGGCATACTATACCTCACATGAATACAAAGTGTAATAAATAGGAAATAATAAAATAATAATAACTTAGGCTTATAATTAAGCCTAAGGTACAATCATATCCTCAACACTCCTCCCAACCATATAAGCATTGGACCCAAATTCTTTCAAAAAATATGGAAATTCATGGGCCATATCATGGTGGGGAATCTAGCAAGCCATGTGTGGAGAGTAAACATGGTGGGTGACAAGATAATAAGTGGAAGAACCCTATTGAATGTGATGAGTCTTCATCTCAAAAACTCTATCTGTAATGAGTGGAAGCTGACGATTAGGTGCCACTGCTACTATAGGGCTAATGAAAAGTTTAAGTATAAAATGAGGATCCTGATATGGTGTCTCTGGAAAGTTTCACTTACCCAAAGGAAGCCAAAATATATCTCCAACTTGATATGAGTGAGGACTGCGATGATTTTGCATCACTCTCTCTTGCTCTTGTGGAGTCTCCTGTAATTCTTGTGTTATCTTGCCTTGAAGGCTCTATTGGTGCTGAATGAAGGAAGTGACCTTAGCTTTCTCCTTTGTGTGTGCAATGGTGGAAGGGAGCAAAGCCAAAGGTAAATTCTATGGAGCAAGTGGTTGTGTGTCCAAAGGTGTACCCAAAATGATGCCAATAGAATGAATGGAATATTTCTCATGAGTGAGAGTGATGGGTTCCTTAACCATGAGCTCTTATGATTATTCATTTTGTGGAAATGAAGATTCTTCTTTATCATGAGCCTTTGATGGTACTTGTTTTTCATCATGTGTGGAACTTATGCAAATAGGATCCAAAATAAGTGCTTAAATTAATGGCTTACAAACTTACCTACAACTTAACATCAAATTTGATGTGGGTGTAGTGCTTTGTATCAAGTATCTTTTATCGTGCAAGTCCAATGTGTATGTTTTTTTTAGCATGATATACAATATTCCTATCAAATTGATAGGTTTTACCAAGAAAAATTCCACAAAAATCCATCTTTGTGACATAACATATTACTTTATCCATAAATTTATCACCAAAAGCAAAATTCAAGGTGCAAGTGTGTGTGATGTTAGATGTGGAGTCCACATCCTTCCACCCAAGTGCATAGGGTTGGTGATGTGGCTTCATGGGAAGCTTCAAAATCTCTACAATGGACTTCATGATGTGGTTATTTTATGAGTCATTATCTATGATACAATTCACATAAAAATCATGTGTAAGGTGGGCTCATCCGAACGAGGCACCTAAACCTCCCATAGCATAGGAAAGTCAACATTATGAGGTACTAAGATGACCATACGAAGGAGGCACCTAAACCTCCCATAGCTCAACATCAATTTATCACACAGATCCACCTCTACCTTAGAATTCCCATTGATTCTCTATGATCTGTTGTTTTTATCATTTTGATGATGTCCTCCAGTCAACAAGGACCCTTGGTAGTGATTTGAAAATGGGATATTGTGCAGTACCAATTTACATTTGGTGGGCTTCAAAAATCCTCTGCATCTAGATTTATTTTACGAACTACATCATCATCGTGTTGATAAAGATCAAGTGGGCATTGGTAGACATGATCTACAACTAATGGATGATAGTGAAGCCATAAACAAATATTGATGGTATAATTGATTTTATTGGTAGACAAGGGCGATCTGCATAGATTTTGTTCTATGCACATAGGCATGGATGCGATATCAACAAGGATCCTTGCTATTATTATATTTATTGAATTTGAGCTCCCACCATCATGAGTAGAGGTCTTCCAAATTTTAATATGATGAATTTGACCATTTGTTTGTCTTGTGTTCATCGTCTATCCATTAAACCCATATTTCTCGACCTCCCCTATGTAATGATCAAGATTTTAGTATCGCCTATTGTTCTTATCCATACCTACATCACAATTGGATGGTAAAATAAAATCAAAATGAAACCCTAAATTTTTGAACTCTGATATTATATTTCCATGTCGCAAAAGGTAAGCCATATCAATCCTGATATGTGACATTATTATTCATGGTTTGCATGCAGCCAAGGAAATATTAGTAAATTATAGCTTAGGATTAATATCCCATGTGTTACGGGATGTTGCCTATTACACCTTAAAAAGATAAATGCTCCCCTTTTTGTTTTGACCATTAGCTGGTGGTCGGGGAGTCTCCCACATGGTGCCACTTGGAAGTGGCAATGCTAGCCACTAGAGCTCCCACCATGCTTGGCACACCATAATGTTGACTTTCCTACATTGTGGACTTTCATAGTTGCTGAGTACTATTGACCTTCCTTCCACGAGTGTGTGGGACACATTTTCCTTTTGCATAATATTTTAGGGAATATTCTATTTTCAAATTCCCATTCCAAAATTACAATGGGATTTGTACCTTTTTATTTTACTTCTATATAGCTTACTATTTTTCTAGATTAGAGGTTTGATATTTTTACAAGTATAGGCTTACATATAGTCATTGGAAATATCTTTTTGATTCGGTTCTAATGGCATTATTATTTTACCATTTTGTAAAGGTCTTCCTTGACCTATGGTGCTCCAAATTTTGGGATGATAAAACCTTCTTTGGAACCTTTGTATTAGTCCTATTTTGGACTTTATTTTTGGCTCAAAGCCATTTGTAAGCTTTGTAAGCTTTTTTCCTCATATATTTTTAATAGGGAGTGCATGATCGGTGGTACTCGACACTCCTTAATACAAGTGAACCTCATAAGTAGTAATCTCCTCTATAACACTTGGCAATTGCAATAACTAGTTATCCATGCAATATGATAAGATGAGAATATTACCATAAGGACACTTGGAGGATTTGTACCTTTGTTATTTTATTCTCTTGTTGCATTGAGCATCATTGTGAAGCTCCTAAGGTGATAGGTCCTGCACCGAATATCTTTGAGCATAATTGTTAAGCTCTTGATGTGATAAAGGGTGTCAATATTACCCCTGCATAAAAAATATTTGAGTATCATTGTGAATCTCATGAGGTGATAGGCATCTGCACCAAATATTTTTTAGCATCACTTTGGATTTTCCATATCACCATGTTTTTAGAAGCATGATTGATGTGAGGAGCAGAAATTTTTTTAGAAAGAATAAAATAGCCCATGGATCATATTTTATTTGGATACTACCTTTGCAAGAGTGGTATTGATTCCTTGGTGATGATGGTTGCTCTTCCAAGGGTATTCATTTTCTTCATCAGTTCAAGGACTATATTTTGGGGAATTGTACACTCCCATGTTCACTCCCACTTTCTTGTTAAATTATTGGATTACAAATATTCTATGTTGGGAGGAATTATGAGGACATAATATTCATGTGAGACTTCACATTAAGCTCATGTTAGATTTGGTTGTTAATTTGTTAGCTCAAGTTAGCTAACTGTTGCATTTTTGTTTTGTAATTTATGCTATTTAAGAACTCATCAATAATATAAACTTAGTTTTATGTGATTCCATATAAAATATACCTAATTATTCCTTTTGCTACACAAAATTTAATCTCACTTGGATCTTGCATAAATTTTGAAATCGAATTTACAACATACATGATGTCAGTTCTAGGGGAACTAAGATACATGAGACTGTAAACTAAACTCTTATATAGTGTAGGATATTTCCTTTTACTATCATAATTCTTGAATAACTTCTTGCTCACATTCAATGGTGTGTTCATTGACTTTCAAATTTTCATTCTAAAGTTATCAAGTAAATCAATTGGACAATTTTCTTGTTAGATAAAAATATCATCATTTAATTTTTTTACTTCTAAGGTAGTAATGAATCAAACCCAAATTTGTCATTTCAAATTCATTCTTCATGGTATTTTTTAATTTATATAATAACACTATGCTAGTTCTAGTGTAAATAAAATCATCAACATATAGGTTTAGACACCCAAACATGTCAATTTTATAATCATCTAAAGTAATTTTGTCTAATTTTGTAAAATCCTAAAAAATCCCCAATTTCTTCCAAATTCAACCAATCTCCTTAAAATCCATCTAAATTCCTCCAAAATATCAATTTTCTATCTAATTCACTTAATTTCCTCTAAATTACCCTATTCTTCCTCCAATTCTTCCAATTTCTCTAAATTCTCCAAATTCCTTTAAATTCTTCTAATTTCTTCTAATTTTCGCCTAATCTTTCTAAATACTTCTAATTTCTCTTCAAATACCTTTAATCCTATTTGACTCCTATAATTATCCTCTAATTTCTAAAATTCCTCCTAATTTTCCCCTAACCATCATAATTCTTCCTTAATCCTAATGAATTCTTCTAATCCTATCTTAGCCTTCCTAAATCTTATAATCTCCTCGTAGTACCTCATTTATTTTTCCAAATCCTCCTCAAAAATCCCATAATCATGTTTACCCCCAAAATGCCCTAATAAAACCCCTAACCATACCCTAATTACACCCCTTAATCCTTATCCATATCCCAAGGATATTGCATCATAAATTTCAAAATCCTAAGCAACGAAATACCAAAATGAATTTTATATCCTAACGAAATCCCTAAATGTCCTAACCCTTACCCAAATCCCCACTAAATATTCTATAAAATGCCCCCATTTAACCCTCATGTCCCCTCAAACTATTTTACATCCCCCCATGCACTTTCTTAAGAATTAAAATTTCCTATAATCCCAATTTCAAACCCCCCATCAAATCCCACATTAAAATATTAAGTCCTCTCCAACGTCCATTTCATTTTTTATGTATTTTAAAATCAACCACATCCCTCCATGCACATTTTTAAGAATTTTAAAATCATCCATATGCCCCTAGGCCCCCATATCCCCATGCCCATTTATGGCCCTTGGGTGGGTGAGGATTCTCATCACCCAAGACCATTAATAGGGATGGTGCACATTATCCTAAGGATAATTTTCTAGATTTTTCATGTCCTCTCCCCTTGCCACACAGTTCCCACATCATGTCAAGTAATTTTCTAGTCACCACCCCCTCCCCTTGGACAAAGTCTATAATTACCCCCCTCATTCCTTCATTTACATAAGAATATATGATATTCCTACCAAAACTCTATTGAATTTTTATCATACCTCTTTGTTCCCCTTGAGTGTGCTTAAATCGTAGTGTGATTGCTCCTCCTTTTGGTGCACCAAAATCAAAATGGAAATGTAGTTTCCTTGAAGGACCTATCAACATTTCCTTTGTAGTTGTGCATAGATCAGATGGTAAATCAACACCAGATCTTCACCAGGAGCTCAAGAAACTTATAGGAAGGCCCACAACAAGCCTTCAAGCCCCATAAATAGTAGAAATATAGTCACCCTCTATGGCCATATAGCACCAATTACTCCCTATGATCACACAACCACTCCCTACAGCTACATAGAGCCCCAATCGCTCCCTACATTTGCACCCTTGAAGGTAGATAAAGAAATTCAATCAATAGAAATGTAAGCAAGGTAAAGCAACCCATTTTGTAAGGTTTTGTAACATTTTATATGTATTTTATAATTTTTTTCATACATTTTATGATACTTGAGTTATCATTTTAATGGATTTGGACCTTATGAAGAAAGGTCCAATAGATTCTACTAATAACTTCTTGTGTGCTTGTGTACAATCATTTGGAGTAGTATAAGGCCTAGGGTGGTTAAGTAACAAGGATTAAGAAAAACCCACCCAACCATTTTAGGGTGACCTAGAGAATTTATGTACTACCATGATATTAATTGTGAAAATAAAATCATCCCTTTTAGGAGGTCTTATTGTAACCAAATGGTTGTTTTGTGACACGATAAGAGAGATTGAACTCAATGAAGGAGTGGCAATAAAATTTGAGTTGTTGCTTGAGCTAGTGGAATAATATGAAGCATCTTATTTTTTATCTATAATTTATTATTGCACATTTTTATTCCATTGCCATAGTTTATTTTTAGAAAAAATATATCACAACAAATTGTCAACTTCTCTATGATTGGATTATAAAACCTGTAACCCCTTCTCTTCTCACTATAGATAATAAAATATATTTTCACTTTTTTCATCATGTTGTCTTTTATTTTTTTAGTTATATGAGCATAAGGAATGCAACAAAACACTTTAAAGTGAACTACTATAGGATTTCTTCTACTCCATGCCTCACAAAATATCATATTTACACTTATTTTTGGACATCTATTTAGCAACAAAATAGATGTGGTTGCTACTTCAACACAGAAGATATTTAGAATATGAATAACCTTAAGCATGCTTCTTTCCATCTTCACAATTGTACAAATATTATGTTTTGCTATCTCATTTTTTTAAGGGGTATAACTAGTAGTTAGTTGAATTTTAATTCAATAATTTTTATAAAAAATTTGGAATTCAATAGATACATTATCCCCCTATATATGTACATAGATCCATCAAGAGACAACCACATTGCTTTTAAACATTAGCTTTAAATTGCTAAAATATAGAAAAATCTTCTCACTTTCTTTGATGAAATATGCCCAAGATATTCTACCATATTCATCAACAAAAATAATATAATGCACGGTATTATTAAATGATAAAATTTGCATCGGACCATAGATATCAATATGCACTGATTCAAGTTGTAACTTTGCCCTCCATACTTTTATTATTAGAAAAAAGTCTAGATGTTGCTTACCAAAAATATAACCTTCACAACCTTTATCATCTTGTTCAATAAATGGTAATTCTTTCATTATTTTATTCTAGTATAGTAGTTTTAGACCTTGAATATTAAGCTATTCATACCTCATGTACCATAGCAAAGATTCATCATTTAGGATGGATTTTAGAGCTTGAGTGTCTTCATATGAAAGCATAAGAGAAAAATCATATTTTGTAGCATATTAAATTTTGTTATAAATTGGTTGCTATAATTGAAGAACACAAGCTTATATTGAGAGGGGGGTGAACAGTATAGCGCCCACTTTTTACTTTATTTCAAACAAATATCAATTAATGTCCTTAATTGCAATAACCAAATATAGCAGTGTGCAATAATAACTCAGATAGTAATAGTAAGTAAGAGCACAAGTCACCACACACAATTGATACACAAGATTTAATGTGGTTCCCCCAATGTGGGGTACTCCACAAGATAATCTCCTTATAATATTTCACATAGAAATAAGGATACTTATCCAATACAATTATTACTTTGATCTGCTCAAAGCTAGGCAATATATTGATATGCTTAGGTAGGCAATCCACTGATCTGCTCAGCTAGGCAACACAGTGATCTGCTCAGCTAGGCAATCCACTTATCTACTCAACTAGGCAACACACTGATTTGCTCAGGTAGGCAATCCGTTAATCTGCTCAGCTGCACAACACACTGATCTACTCAGTTAGGCAATCCACTTATCTGCTCAACTAGGCACTCCACTGATATGCTCAACAAGCTCACAGAGAACTTGTCCAAATACACTCAACAAGCTCATATAGAACTTGTCAAAATCTGGTCAACAAGCTCACATAGAACTTGTCAAAACATGCTCAACAAGCTCCCACAAAACTTGTCTAAATCTTCTCAACAAGCTCACACATAACTTGTCCAAATTTTCTCAACAAGCTCACATATAACTTGTCCAAATCTGCTCAACAAGCTCACACAGAACTTGTCCAAATCTGCTCAACAAGCTCACACAAAACTTGTCCAAATCTTCTCAACAAGCTCACATAGAACTTATCCAATTCTGCTCAATAAAATCACACAGAACTTGTCCAAATATTTCGCAAAAACTATCCACAAAGTTGCCCAGAAATCTATCATAATAGCCTTCTTAAAGGCTCAATCAATCATACTCAAGTAGTACTCAAATCTCATCCACAAATCTTATGAAGGCAAGGCTCAATGATGAACTCAACAATGAATGGTAATACATTCTTCAAAGGATGACAACTATGATCCACAATGATCTCAACTCAAATCAATCTCATAGAAGCATAAAGAGAATTGTTAGAGACTCAATATGTTCTATACTCAAATTCAATATCTTTCTCAACTCAAGGCAATCTCATAGAAGCATAAAGATAATTGTTAGAGACTCAATATGTTCTATCCTCAAATCTCAATCTCAACTTAAATCTAGAATATAGAATAGTTTGTTTCATGGAACTTGAAAAACCACTTCACACAATCACTTGAATAGGCTCAAACAACTCTTCTCAACCAACTACCACAAGGAACAACTCTTTATTATAGACCCTAGTCCAAGCATGTACCAACCAACTCAAATATTTCCAATAATTCTCAACCACAAATCTCACATAACAATGATACTCATTTTCTTTTCAAGTTCTTTGCATAACAAATGGGCTTCAACAACTATGCTTATAAAACAAGGTTTAACCACAACTCTCAAATTAGAAAACATTGAAGCATTCAACCAACCACTTTCGAAAAGGAAACCACAATCAATCCTTTTATCTCCAATTATATTTCATAAATCAACCACCATAAAAAAATAATAGGATAATGTGCCCATACCTTTTATGATGATGAATAAACCCC
Organism: Wollemia nobilis; assembly: GCA_028583015.1. Lineage (NCBI taxonomy): Eukaryota > Viridiplantae > Streptophyta > Pinopsida > Araucariales > Araucariaceae > Wollemia > Wollemia nobilis. The sequence continues at coordinate 598,023 of JAQPPZ010002738.1, read as the reverse complement.
TTTGGAAATCTGCCACACTCAACACACTTTGAAAAATAACAAAACAATCTTCACTTTGAACCCCTTTACAAAAACATAAATATCTCTTTACATACAAATTATTTCTCCATATAATAAAGTTAATAAAATAGCCCTTGAAATAAAATTTCCAATGATATATAATATGGTATACTTCTAAAAGAGGAAAACACTAGAAATTTCTCTTTTTCTAAAAGTGCATTTCAACCCTTATATCTTGCCTTCCAAGTAACTACAAATTTAGTCAAACATTATTCCCTTAAAATCACCTTATTCCTCCAACAATAGGCAATAAGAAAAAAATATTCAGTAAAGTGTTTACTTGCATCTTAGAGGGAATAAAACCCTCGTCACTGCCCACTCAACACCACAACCACGGCGCCAAAGACCACGTGAGCTATCTTCTCACATAGGATAGAGAACAAAAATGCTCCCTATATTTTTCTGCCCTTGCTCATACCAAAAATGTGTGCCAAATGCTCTTATTCCACACTATACAAAAATCGAATCCACTGGGAATCGAACGCATGCCTTATCGCAACCAAAAACTCCACGTTTTCCAAGATCACCGTTGGACCACGTTGTCACATCGAAGGATTTTGGGGCTTCTGCTTTTTTTTCTCTTCGTTTGATGCTTAGACTTTTGAATCGAAAGCCTTTGCATATATATATGCAACCTTCCTTTAATTTCACATACATCGGCACCTTTAATTATTAATTTCCTTTTGATGGCGCATGGTTTTTATGACGTCGACGATGACTTTAATTTTAATTTTAAATAATTAAAATTTAAACTAAATATTTAAAATTAAATATCTCCATCACTGGGGCACCTTTTTCGACGAAACGAAAATCCAACCTCGGTTTTAAGAAAAATTCATTTCAAATCTACCATCCATGGTTTTAAATAAAACCTTTTATTTTTCCTGCCTTGGTTTTCAAAAAAACCCTGTATATATCCATGCTTTCCAAAATATAATAAATGCTTATTTGTGAAATACTTTGGCCACCAAAACTCAATGTGATCCATGTGACATCAATTATCCATGTGATATCAATGATAACATAAAATACCTAAAATTTCCAACAATCTCCCCCTTTTTCATTGATGGCAACACCTCTAATGCAAATCACCACAGTCATTGCAAAAACCATTTTTGAGAATCAAAGTTGATCCCCTTGAATCAATACTCTCTTTGGAGGCTACTCCCCCTAACTCAATTCTCTCTTTGGAGGCTGCTCCCCCTAACTCAAATCTCTCCTCCTTTGATATCAATGGCAAAAGGGACACCTATGGGGCTAAAAGATATGACTCTTAAGCTTAGCCCCCTTATCACCTTCTCTATTGAGGTGATTAATTTTGGGGTGGGAGTACTTTTACTCCCATATTACATTGTTTCTTTCCTCTATCAACTTCCTTTCATGTTTTTCTGATATCCTTCTCTTGATGAATTACTTGATCTTGTTGTCTAGAACCTGTTTGACCTTCTTAACTTGAACTTGTTTGACCTTCTTGTTTTGAACCTATTTGGAATTGAGTCCTACACCATTTTTAAATATTTCCAAAGTTATTGCAATTAAAACACTTGATATTGTAGCCTTTTGATGGTGCCCATATCCTGAATCTTTTCTTGAAATAATTTCCATATCCATTCCTTTCCTGAACCCTGTATTGTGAATCTCTATTTTCATGACCATTATGACCATGACTTCTGAATTGTGTAGCTCTACAACCAAAACCATGTTGTTCATTATCTTTGCACTAAGAAGCTCTATGAAAAATTCTATAGCATAAGAAGCAATATCCCTAAAAACCATACCTTCTTCCTTTCAAGTTTCTTCTAGCAAAATCAAACTTCTTTGATCTATAGACCCTGTACTGTATAGCCATGTGTCCAAATCCGTTACAAGAAAAACAATATCCTTTAAAAGTCCTTTTTTCATGCCTTGGTTCCTCATATATTTCTTGACCATTATCCCTATGATCATTTTCAATTTTGCATTGCATCCTTAAACCTTCTTGTAGTATCTGAATCTTTTTCCTTAATTTCATCCTTGCTTTCCTCTTCAAGTATTTATTTTCATTTTGAACTTTATTCACCTATCTCAAAACAAGATCTAAACTAAATATTTGGAGCCATTGGAACTTTGGAACTTTCTTCATAACACTTATGTGCTTCCTTGCTTTCATTTTTTAGAACTTCCTTTCCTTTTGAGTGTGATTCCCCAAACCTGAAATATGAGACTTTTGGTGCTTTGGAATCTTCCACTTCTTTCTCTTCATTTGTGTCAAGTAGTAAATTGGAAGACATCTCTATAGCATCTGAATTGCAAGTATCCATTTATACTACTTACTTTTCTTTGGGAACCGGTTCTTCCTTATAGATTTCTGAAATAAAAACTCCTAATACAAATATAGGTCCTTATGTACTTATTTTTTATTTCCCTTCTTCATAACCAAGCCTTGTATTTATAAATGGATCTCGTTGTAAATCCAAAAAATTATCCAAAGTTTTTAAATTCCTTTGAAATCGTGCTAACTCATTTATGTAGGTCCCCAAAATTTTTTGATCTTCTTCTTCTAACTGTTTACACATTTCTTTCTTCTCCTTCAATTGCTCAAAAATAGTGATGTCGAGCTCTTTGGTTTCTTGAAGCTATTTTTACAAATCTTGAATGTGTTGATCAAGCATCATTTGTACCTTTTCATTTTCATGCACCTTATTTTCAAGCCTCTTCATTTTCCTTTCCAATATCCTGATTTTCTTTTCTTGTTTTATGGATTCCTCTTCTTCATCATCATTGACTCACAAAGCTCACAAATAACTTGTCCAAATCTGCTCAATGAGCTCACACAGAACTTGTCAAAGTTTTCTCAACAAGCTCACACATAACTTGTCAAAATCTGCTCAAAAAGCTCACACAAAACTTGTCCAAATCTTCTCAACAAGCTCACACAGAACTTGTCCAAATATGCTCAACAAGCTCACACAGAACTTGTCCAAATCTTCTCAACAAGCTCACACATATATTTTCCAAATCTGCTCAACAAGCTCACACAAAACTTGTCCAAATCTACTCAACAAGCTCACATAGAACTTTTCCAAATATGTCCCAAAAATTGTCCACAAAGCTATCTAGAAATCTATCCCAAAAGCCTTCTCAAAGGCTCAATCAATCATACTCAAGTAGTACTCAAATATCATCCATAAATCTTATGAAGGAAAGGGTCAAATATGAACTAAAAAATGAATGGTAATACACTCTTCAAAGGATGATAACTATAATCCACAATGATCTCAACTCAAATCAATCTCATAGAAGCATAAAGAGAATTGTTAGAGACTCAATATGTTCTATACTCAAATTCAATATCTTTCTCAACTCAAGGCAATATCATAGAAGCATAAATAAAATTGTTAGACTCAATATGTTCTATCCTTAAACCTTAATCTCAACTTAAATCTAGAATATAGAATAGTTTGTTTCATGGAACTTGAACAACCACTTCACACAATCACTTGGCTAGGCTCAAAAAACTCTTCTCAATTAACTACCACAACGAACAACTCTTTCTTACAAACCCTAGTCCAAGCATGTATTAACCAAATCAAATGTTTCCAACAATGTTCAACCACAAATATCACATAACAATGATACTCATGTTCTTTTCAAGTTCTTTGCATAACCAATGGGCTTCAACAACTATGCTTATAAAACAAGGTTTAACCACAACTCTCAAACTAGAAAACCTTGAAGCATTCAACCAACCACTTTCGAAAAGGAAACCACAATCAATCCTTTTCTCTCCAATGATATTTCATAAATCAACCACCATAAAAAAACAATAGGAGAATGTGCCCATACCTTATATGAAGATGAAGAAACCCCTATGAAAATATGCCACACTCAACAAACTTTGAAAAAGAACAAAACAAACTTCACTTTGAACCCCTTTACAAAAATATAAATATCTCTTTACATACACCTTATTTCTCCATATAATCAAGTTAATTAAATAGCCCTCGAAATAAGCTTTCCAATGATATATAATATGGTATACTTATAAAAGAGGAAAACACCAGAAATTTCTCTTTTTCTAAAAGTGCATTTCAACCCTTATATCTTGCCTTCCAAGTAAATACAAATTTAATCAAACATTATTCCCTTAGCATCACTGTATTCCTCCAATATTAGGAAATAATAAAAAATATATTCAATAAAACATTTACTTACCTCTTAGAGGGAATCAAACCCTCATCACTGCCCACTCAACACCACAACTGTGGATCCAAAGACCACGTGAGCTATATGCTCACATAGGATAGAGAGCAAAAATGCTCCCTATATTTCACTGCCCTTGCTCATGCCAAAAATGTGTGCCAAATGCTCTTCTTCCACACTCTATGAAAATCAAGCCCAATAGGAATCGAACGCATGCCCTGTTGCAACCAAAAACTTCATGCTTCCCAAGCTCACCCTTGGACCACACTATCACATCGAAGGATTTCGGGGCTTCTGCTTTTTGTTCACTTCGTTCGATGCTTAGACCTTTGAATTGAAAGCCTTTGCATATATATATGCAACCTTCCTTTTATTTCACATAGGTCGGCACCTTTAATTATTAATTTCTTGTTGATGGCGCATGGTTTTTATGATGTCGATGATGACTTTAATTTTAATTTTGAAATTTTAATTTTAATTTTAAATAATTAAAATTTAACTAAATATTTAAAATTAAATATCTCCATCACTGGGGCACATTTTTTGATGAAACGTAAAGCCAACCTAGGTTTTAAGAAAAATCCATTTCAAATATGCCATCCATGGTTTTAAATAAAACCTTTTATTTTACCTTCCTTGGTTTTCACAAAAACCTTGTATATATCCATGCTTTCCAAAATATCATAAATGCTTATTTATGAAATAATTTGGCTACAAAAATACAATATGATCCATGTGACATCAATGATCCATGTGACATCAATGACAACATAAAATACCTCAAATTTCTAACAATAATTTTTATCATATATAGCAAATTTATTATTTTCAAAAATGATATAATATCTATTTTTAATAAGTATCCCCATTAGTAGTAGAAAACCAACCACCTCTTATGGCTATACAGATCCAACTGCTCCTTGCATCCACACAACCGCTCCCTATGGGCACACAATCACTCCTTGTGGCTACACAAAGCCCCAACTACTCCTTGTGGTTGCACCCCTAAAGGTAGATAGAGACATCCAACTAGCAGAAAGGTAAGTAATGTAAGACAACCCCTTTTGTAAGGTTTTTTAATATTTTACATGCATTTTATAATTTTTGTCATAAGTATTGTGATATTTGAGTTATCATTTTCATGGATTTGGGACTTATCTATAAAGGTCCAATATATGCTACTAGAAACTTATTGTGGGATTGTGTGTAAGTATTTGAAGTAGCATAATGCCTAGGGTGGTCAAGCAATAAGGCTCAAGAAAAACCCACCCAACCATTTGAGAGTTATAGGAAAATTTTGTAGCACCATAAGATTCATTGTGAAAATAAAACCCTCCCCTTTGGGAGTTTTTATTGTAATCAAAAGGTTGTTTTATAACCAAGAAATATTGCTTTATAATAACAAACCTTATTTATTGATTTATACGGAATGATGCATTTCCTTTGTCATGTATTTGGCGATCACAGTAGGACCTTCGACCCTTAGCACATTAGGCATATTTCATTTTGTATAGCCTATATGAGTACTAAGCTCTTTTTGTTCTTATAATAGCATGCCTTGTGTGTTTTAATTTGGATTTTGCATTTCTCTTTGCATATCTTATTTTTCTTACTATCTCTCTATTATTTATCTGTGTCATAGGTACTCAACATCAAAAAAAAAGCACCACATCATCCAAAATGAGACTCAATCTACCAACATCTATCCATCTAAACTCAAATCTAGCTGCTCCTAGTGATCAATAGACTCATCATCCACTCATGGAGGTCAATCAACCACTCCTAGTAGTCAATAGACTGGTTAGCCACTCCTAGAGATCAAACATACTTACAAAAGCAACCAATATAGTCATTCTATTTTATCAACAAGCACAAGCTCACAATTTAGTGGCTCATATCACTCAGTTTAGTATAGATCTACATCATCACCAATTTCCTTGCTATTTATTACTTGTCAATTTAATTTTTATTTGCTTTCTAGTCATAGTAAATTTTAGAGGTTTTATCTCTTAGTTTAGTATAGTATTTTCATCTCTTAGCTTGTCATAAGTGTTCATTTCCTTAACATAGTTATTTTATCCATTAGCTTCTCATAGGCTTATATTTTGTAGTTTAGTTGTATATTCAAGTATATTTAGCCTATTATACTTCCATTATCTTAGTTATTTGGTATTATGATGTAGGAGCATCTGGTGACAGTAGAGCAATCTTGCATCTTCCAAATTTTTTTTCTAAATTTTCTAAGTACTTTGTATTCCAAAATTTTCCAAGTACTTTGCATTTGATTTATTTTTAGTTATTTCCCAAGGGGGAAGTTTTTTAAAGCAAAGGGGGAAGTTTCGTAAAGCAAGGGGGAGGGGTCGCAAAATCGTGACATGTCGCGAAATCACGACCTCAAAAGGCTATGGCAAGACTTATGCAAGTTCCGTCACGATATCGCGACGTCGCAATATAGCGATGAAATTTCAAAGCAAAGGCGATGGGTAAGTCCCATCACGATATCGTGACAGGTCGTGATATCATGACTTATCACGATCTCACGACCAGTTGAAGGTTGCCATGTGGATAAGTTTCGAGACAGCTTCAAAGGCTAAGGCGGGTGCAGTTTGGTCGCGATGTCACGACAGGTCACGATATCATGACCTATCACGATATCGTGACCAGTTGAAGGTTGCCACGTGGATAAGTTTTGAGACAGCTTCAAAGGCTAAGGCGGGCGCAGTTTTGTCGTGATATCGTGACATCGTGATATCATGACGTTTTGCGGACTAAGGCGCAGGGGGGGTAGTTTGGGTCACGATATCGCGACATGTCGTGGTATCGCGGCCAAGAAGTGGACTAAGGCACTGGTGGTAGTTTGGGTCACGATATCGTGACATGTCGTGGTATCACGGACAAGAAGCGAACTAAGGCATAGGGGGCAGTTTGGGTCGTGATATCGCGACATGTCACGGTATCGCAACCAAGAAAAGGACAAGTCAGAGTTTACACACAGACGACCAGGCAAGGCCGAATAGACACGTGGCTGCCACGTGTGATAAAGCGACAAATCCAATTGAATACAAAGCCAAAAATGGACATGCAGACTGCCACGTAAATTAAATCAGAGTTGACGATCGCGTATATTAAAAATGGAGATAACCATCTTAAGGAAATTTTTGGATAAGTATGTTGACCACGCATATTTTTAAATTCTGACAAAACAGCAGTTGCAGAGCATGGACAGTATGGGTTAGATGGCAGTTCAGAAAAATGGTCTGACCAAAGCGGCGGTTGCAGGACAAGGGAGGTCTTTAATGCGAGTTCATAGTGGATCAGGGCAGGGGTCCCATTAATGGAAGAAAATTCAAACAAAACTTGGCGGAGGGAAGGAATTTTCTAGTTTTGTTTGGTGAATTCTCTCAGGTGGGGCATTAATTGCCTGGAGGGCCGAGACCTCGATAAAAACTCAAAAATTGTAAGGGAAAGGGATGGTGAGTTCGGGATTGAGAGGGGAAGAACTATGCCTGGAAACGATATTGTAAGACTATGTTAAGAAATTTGCAAAAAATTAATTTGAAGTTCTGTTGTGTGAATCTCGGCTTGCCATCATATTACCCCTTTCTTCATATGTCAACACCCTTTTTCATTCTTTAGCTTATATGCATTTTATTTTCCTAGGAGTAGTTTTATTTTGCATAGTTTGATTGCTTTTTATTCCTTTATAATAGGTGTCATTTAGTTCCCTAGCATAGTCCTTTGTATTTCTTAGTTTAGTTGGTTTTCACTTGCTTAGAATAGTCTCTCTTATTTTTCTTTTCCATAGCATGGCTTATTGAGAGCTTAAAAACTATGTACCAATAAAGCAATAATGATGTAAAAACAACAATGAACAAATGCACGTAATAAAAACATGATGAAAAAATAATAAGAATGAGCTAGGTCCTTTTTATTAAATGATCAATTATATTTATCAAAACATACTACAATCACATCTCCTTTAGGGAGTTCATAAATGTGATACAATAAATACAAAATAGGAGGGTTTTGCTTCCCTATAAATCATCTTGGTACACTCTAGAAGGCTCTCTTGTAGTCACAATTCATCTTGGTTTGGGTTTTCAATGATCAGTGTGGTGAGTATGATGTGAATCTTGCACTCATTTACCCTCATGATCTTGTATTTTGCACACAAATAAACTAGAAATGTATCAAAATTATATGAAGAGCCCACCTAGATCAAGCCTGTTTTTATCAATATGAATGTGATAAATATAACGAATGATAAGTATACGAAAGCATAAACTAAAATTTAACTCATGTAAAGAAATAAGAAAAAGTGTTGTTCTAAGATAATATAAAAGAAAATTCATGAAACCAGGTCTGTGTCATAGACTATTTTAAGTCAATATGACCTTGTCTGCAGATCATCTCGAGTCGATATGGCCATAATCATGAGAATCTATTCTTTTATCACCAGTCTAAGTGATGTCCAAAAGATCCCAAGAGGTGTTATTGGTATATTGGTGCACTGTGGGAGTTCCTTAATGGATTAAACCAATCATAGAAGTAGGTATTTTTTATTACATGGAATATGGAAGCACGACTTACAACCCTTTATAGCAATGCAATAGTATGGTCTCAACGGTAGGAGGGATTGGAGGATAAAAAATGGAAGCACTTCGTTATGCAAAATCTTAAGCTCGAGGTATGATTTTGGTAGTATTTAATTTTTCAAAAACTTCAATTCCATATCTCTTTTCAACTGAGGGGTGAGTGCCAATTTATATACTTCTTGTATGGAAGCTAAAAATGGAAAAAACATCGTGCATGAAAAAGTAAAGAGGCAATTCATATTAAGAAAAGTGAATGCTTATCTCTGAAAATTCATGCAAATATGTTTTTCTAATTTTTGCCCATGTGGAGTGTTTAATACCTTTTACAAGATCATACATTGGGTTAACTGGTATTTTTGATTTCCAGTTATGCACCCTTCTATTTTTAAACTTGCTTTTTGGTGGTGGTCTTGGATCGAGATAGCCATGGTTTGGAGATCGTCTTGGGTCAATACGACCATGGTTTTATGGGGAACTATTCTCATTTAAATGGTGAAAACCACTATTTTATCTCTAAAGCTACCCAAGGTGAGTTATGTGGTCTAATGGGAGTCCATTTAGGTATTCTCCTCAATATGACATGTTTTAGTTTTCTTTAGATACCCCTTTTTGGGATGCTATATGTGACAACGCAATGTAGAGCAAAAATAGAGAACCTAAAATAGTTAATTTTATGGTTAATGATATTCATTGATTAAATCAATGTAAGATGCACTAATCATAAAAATAGAATGTATTTTTGAATCATTTCTTCAAAATCAGTGATGGATTTTATTGGTTTTTGGTAGCTTTTCAATCATGGATCTATGGAAGGATTGGTAAGAGAAGAAAGAAAAAAAAAATGCCTCCATGAAGAAACCGTGGTGGAGTAGGAAATGTGGTGCCGGCCGAAGACTTCCGAGCCTTACAGAGGCAAGTTCAAGCCCTGCAAGAAGAGCTATGTAGAAGGCACGAGCCCGAAAGGGATGAGGGAAGTGAAGACGAAGTTGATGAAGAAGAAGATCAGTCTGAGGAAGAAGAAGAGGCTGTGGATCCTGCACAAGCCAGGTTGTACAAATCCATCTCTCAGATTGGAAAGCAACCAAAAATGGAGGTTTCTACATACTCAGGAAACCTAAATCCAGAAGAAGTGATTGACTGGATAAATGACTTAGAAGAATATTTCGAATATGAGGAGGTTGAAGACCCTAATCGGGTCAGATTTGCTAAGACCAAGTTGAAGGGTCATGCCAGCATTTGGTGGAGGGGAATACAGTTGGAGAGGAACAGAAGAGGGAAGGATAGAATAACAAGATGGGATAGAATGGTGGAAAAGCTAAAAAGATAGTTTATTCCGACAGATTACGAGTTGGATCTGCTAAGGAAAATGTAGAGTTTGAGATAGACAAACAAAACTATCCAAGAATACATCGAGGAGTTTTACAAGATCTCTATTATAACTAGACATTTAGAGGCAAACAAAGAAAAGGTAGCTCGTTATATCAATGGGTTGAGACTCGGTATCCAAGAAGAGCTGAGCCTAGTTCAGGTAAGCACCATTGAGGATGCTTACCAGTTTGCCTTAAAGGTGGAAGAAAAACTAAATAGGCGGTTTGAAGGCAAGCAAAGAGGAAGGGGCCATGGTGGAAGAACTGGTGGGAGAACCAGTGGAAAAAAATATAAAGATCTTAAGAAGACCGGTGAAGCCAGTAGTAACCAGGATCAAAGGGAAGAGGATGTTTATCAGCCCCATGATCAGAATAGCTACCCAAGAGGACGGGGTGGATCTGGACAAGGATTTGGAAGAGGAGTATTTTGTGGGACATGTTTCCACTATGGTGAAGAAGGACATCGGGCATTTGAGTGTCCACAACATCGAGAAAGGACGAACAAGAGGCCTGAGGGTCCAGCCAGAGCTGCTGTGGTAGAGGAAGATGCTGAGTCTGAACATTCTGAAGAAGTGGAGATATGGGAACCAATGATCGTAAGGAGATTCCTATTAAATGAGGAGGACACAGATCAGAGAAGAAGTTTATTTTGCATAAGGTGTAAATGCGCGGGCAAGATTTGCAATATTATTATTGATAATGGTAGCATGGATAACCTAGTTTCAGAAGAAATGGTTACCAAGCTACAGTTAGAGAGGAAGAAGCACCCGCATCCATATCGGGTCGCATGGCTACAGAAGGACCATAGGGCCCTGGTCAGTGAGCAGTGCTCCGTTAAATTTAATATTGGGAATTATTGTGATGGGGTCCTGTGCGACATCCTGCCTATGGATGCTTTCCATATGTTGTTGGGAATGCCCTGGCAGTTCGATCGGAATGCAGTGCATGACGGTCATGCCAACACCTACTCATGGACGAACAATGGCATGCGCCATAAGCTAAAACCCTTAAAGGAAGCGAATGAAAAGGTGTGTAACATCTCCAGAATCTGTTTAGTTGAAGGGAGAAATTTTTTGGACGGTTTGAAGCATGAACATTTATGTTATTCAATAATTTCGAGAGTTAGGGAGAAGGAATGCCAAGATACCCCAATAGAAGTCCTAGATATGTTGGAGGAATTTCTAGATATTGTGTCTGATAATGTGCCTGAGGTTCTAGCCCCAATAAAGAAAATCAGCCACCATATAGATTTGGTGCCAGGATCGAGCTTGCCAAATAAAGCTGCACACAAAATGACGCCTATAGAGACTGAGTTAAATAGGTAGGTCCATTAGTTGCTGGAGAAGGGATTGATTTGGGAAAGTTTGAGCCCATGCACAGTACCTGCAGTGCTAGCACCAAAGAAGGATGGGGAATGGAGAATGTGTACAGATTCACGGGCCATAAACAAGATCACTATCAAATACAGATTCCCATTGCCAAGGATGGATGATATCATGGACTGTTTGAGTGGAGCTGAGTACTTCACGAAAATCGACCTGAAAATGGTTATCATCAAATCCGTATCCGAGAAGGGGATGAGTGGAAGATAGCCTTCAAGACAAGAGAGGGCTTGTATGAGTGGTTGGTCATGCCATTTGGGCTGTCCAATGGACCAAGTACCTTCATGCGGCTGATGAATGAGGTACTGAAGGAGTTTCTGGGAAAGTTTGTCATTGTTTATTTAGATGATATATTAATATTCAGTAGAATCCTATAGGAAAACTTGATGCATATCAGGAGGGTTTTTGAAAAGCTGCGGGAGGAGCAGTTATTAATAAATCTAAAAAAGTGTAAATTTGTCAAAAAAGAGTTAGTATACCTGGGGTTTGTAATCTCAGCAAAAGGTCTGAAAATGGACCCAGAGAAGGTGAGAGCCATCATCGAATGGCCTACCCCAAGAAGCACAACAGAGGTAAGATCATTTCATGGTCTAGCTAGCTTTTACAGGAAGTTCATAAGGAACTTTAGCAGCATTTGTGCACCTCTCACAGAAACAATGAGGGGGGATAAAAAAGAGTTCAAGTGGACATTAGGGGCTGAAAGAAACTTTGATGCATTAAAGAAAAATGTCACAAAACAACCTATTTTAGCACTTCCAGACTTTAACAAGGTATTTCAGGTGGATTGTGATGCCAGTGGCAGTGCAATAGGGGCTGTACTGAGTCAAGAAGGTAGACCTATTGCTTATTTTAGTGAAAAGCTCAATGATGCTCAAAAAAAGTATTCAGTGTATGACCAAGAATTTTATGCTATAGTTCAGGCTCTGAAGAAGTGGAGGCATTATTTGTTGCCAAAAGAGTTTGTTCTATTTACTGATCATCAGGCATTGCAGTACATCAACAGCCAGACAAAAACTGAATCAACGGCACATGAAGTGGGTTGAGTTTCTCCAAAGCTATACCTTTGTATTAAAGCACAGGAGTGGGAAATCAAACAAGGTTGTAGATGCTTTAAGAAGAAGGTAGAATATGCTAATTGAAATGACAGTGGAAGTAGTTGGATTCGAAGAACTGAAGGGTCTTTATCCTGAAGATCCTGATTTTGCAGCAGCCTGGACGGCTTGCTTGGCACCTGTTACTATGGACAGGACAAAATGGTTAGATTTCCTAATTAAGGACGGAATGCTGTTCAAGGGAAGTAAATTATGCATTCCAAGGAGTTCCATGCGGGAGAAATTGATCAAGGAAAAGCACAGTGGAGGACTGGCTGGGCACTTTGGTAGGGATAAGACCATTGCCTTGGTGGATGAAAATTACTACGCCGCAACTTCGAGCAAGATGTGAGGAAGTTTGTGCAAAGTTGCAGAATATGCCAGATGGCAAAAGGCATAAGGCAAAACACAGGATTATACCAGCCATTACCTGTACCTGAGAGGCCATGGGAGGACATAAGCATGGATTTTATTCTTGGATTACCGAGAAAACAGAGGGGAAATGACCCTGTATTTGTGGTAGTTGACCGATTCTCCAAAATGGCACATTTTATTCCTGCGCGAAGACAAGTGATGCGGTTCACATTGCGGGGGTTATTATTCAAGGAAGTGGTACGACTTCACGGTCTACCAAGAAGCATATTTTCTGACAGAGATACAAAGTTTGTTGGGTATTTTTGGAGAAATTTGTGGAAGAAGTTGAAGACAGATCTGAAATTCAGTTCTGCATACCACCCACAGACTGATGGACAGACAAAGGTGGTAAATAGAAGCCTGGGTAATTTACCGAGATGCTTGATAGCAGATCAACCCACGGGATGGGATTTAGTTTTATCACAGGAAAAATTTGCGTATAACAATTCAGTCAATAAGAGCACAAATAAATCTCCGTTCTAGATAATATATGGAAATAGCCCAAGAAATGTGTCTGAACTGAGAAATTTGGATAAGAGAGAAAAGTGCAGTGCCAAGGCAGAATAATTTGCGGAACATATGAAAAGTCTGCATGAAGAAGTAAGGAAACAAATTATAAAAATGAATACTCAATATAAGACAAGAGCAGACCAGAAGTGATGATTCAAAGAGTTCGAGGTAGGAGATGAGGTCATGGTCCATCTCAGGAAGGAAATATTTCCTACCAAGACTTATAACAAATTAAAGATGAAGAAGTTTGGGCCATGCAGAATACTGGAAAAACGGGAGTCGGGCAATGCATATAAAGTGGAATTGCCAAGTTGGCTTGACATTTCACCTGTTTTTAATATTTCAAATTTAGTGGAATACCATGAGGAAGATAGTATAGAGGCACCAAGTACAAATTTATGGCAAATTCCAGCATCTACTCCAACCATAGACGAGGTCGAGGAAATATTAGACACTCGTGAAGGCAGAAGCACCAGGAACAAACAGTATTCTAAATATTTGATAAAATGGAAGGGCAGACCTATTGAAGATGCAACTTGGTTGTCGAAGATGGAGGTTGACTGCCTGGGTCTTCCCCTAACAAAACAGAAGTGAGGATCACTTTTTTTTTATTTTTATTTACCCCGGGTGTCTGATGCAGGAGCATCTGGCGACAGTAGAGCAATCTTGCATCTTCAAAAAAAAAATTCTAAATTTTCTAAGTACTTTGTATTCCAAATTTTTCCAAGTACTTTGCATTTGATTTATTTTCAGTTATTTCCCAAGGGGGAAGTTTTGTAAAGCAAGGGGGGAAGTTTCGTAAAGCAAGGGGGAGGGGTCGCGAAATCGCGACATGTCGCGATTTCGTGACATGTCATGAAATCGCAACCTCAAAAGGCTATGGCAAGACTTAGGCAAGTTTCGTCGTGATATCACGACGTCGCGATATCGTGATGATATTTCAAAGAAAAGGCGATGGGGAAGTCCCGTCGCGATATCGCGACCAGTTGAAGGTTGCCACGTGGATAAGTTTTGAGACAGCTTCAAAGGCTAAGGCGAGTGCAGTTTGGTCGCGATATCATGACGTTTTGCAGACTAAGGCACAAGGGGGGCAGTTTGGGTCACGATATCGTGACATGTCACGATATCGTGACATGTCACGGTATCACGGCCAAGAAGCAGACTAAGGCATAGGGGGCAGTTTGGGTTGTGATATCGCGACATGTCGCGATATCGTGGCCAAGAAGCGGACTAAGGCACAGGGGGCAGTTTGGGTCGCGAACATGTCGCGGTATCGCGGCCAAGAAAATGATAGGCCAGAGTTTACACACGGATGGCCAGGAAAGGCCAAATAGACACGTTGCTACCACATGTGATAAAGCGACACAGCCAATTGAAGACAAAGCCAAAAATGGACATGCAGACTGCCACGTAAATTAAATCAGAGTTGACGGTCGCGTATATTAAAAATGGAGATAACCATCTTAAGGAAATTTTCAGACAAGTATGTCGACCATGCATATTTTTAAATTCTGACAAAACAACAGTTGCAGAGCATGGACAATATGGGTTAGACGATAGTTCAGAAGAACGGTCTGACCAAAGCGGCGGTTGCAGGACAAGGGAGGTCTTTAATGCGATTTCATAGAGGATCGGGGCAGGGGGCCCATTAATGGAAGAAAATTCAAAAAAACTTGGTGGAGGGAAGGAATTTTTTGGTTTTGTTTGGTGAATTCTCTCAGGTGGGGCATTAATTGCCTGGAGGGCCGAGACCTCGATAAAAACTTGAAAATTGTAAGGGAAAGGGATGGTGAGTTCGGGATTGAGAGGGGAAGAACTATGTCTGGAAATGATATTGTAAGACTGTGTTAAGCAATTTCCAAAAAATTAATTCGAAGTTCTATTGTGTGAATCTCGGCTTGCCATCATATTACCCCTTTCTTCATATGTCAACACCCTTTTTCATTATTTAGCTTATATGCATTTTATTTTCCTAGGAGTAGTTTTATTTTCCATAGTTTGATTACTTTTTATTCCTTTATAATAGGTGTCATTTAGTTCCCTAGCATAGTCCTTTGTATTTCTTAGTTTAGTTGGTCTTCACTTGCTTAGAATAGTCTCTCTTATTTTTCTTTTCCATAGCATGGCTTATTGAGAGCTTAAAAACTATGTACCAATAAAGCAATAATGATGTAAAAACAACAATGAACAAATGCATGTAATAAAAACACGATGAAAAAATAATAAGAATGAGCTAGGTCCTTTTTATTAAATGATCAATTATATTTATCAAAACATACTACAATCACATCTCCTTTAGGGAGTTCATAAATGTGATACAATAAATACAAAATAGGAGGGTTTTGCTTCCCTCTAAATCATCTTGGTACACTCTAGAAGGCTCTCTTGTAGTCACAATTCATCATGGTTTGGGTTTTCAATGATCGGTGTGGTGAGTATGATGTGAATCTTGCACTCATTTACCCTCATGATCTTGTATTTTGCACACAAATAAACTAGAAATGTATCAAAATTATATGAAGAGCCCACCTAGATCAAGCCTGTTTTTATCAATATGAATGTGATAAATATAACGAATGATAAGTATACGAAAGCATAAACTAAAATTTAACTCATGTAAAGAAATAAGAAAAAGTGTTGTTCTAAGATAATATAAAAGAAAATTCATGAAACCAGGTCTGTGTCATAGACTATTTTAAGTCAATATGACCTTGTCTGCAGATCATCTCGAGTCGATATGGCCATAATCATGAGAATCTATTCTTTTATCACCAGTCTAAGTGATGTCCAAAAGATCCCAAGAGGTGTTATTGGTATATTGGTGCACTGTGGGAGTTCCTTAATGGATTAAACCAATCATAGAAGTAGGTATTTTTTATTACATGGAATATGGAAGCACGACTTACAATCCTTTATAGCAATGCAATAGTATGGTCTCAACGGTAGGAGGGATTGGAGCATACAAAATGGAAGCACTTCGTTATGCAAAATCTTAAGCTCGAGGTATGATTTTGGTAGTATTTAATTTTTCAAAAACTTCAATTCCATATCTCTTTTCAACTGAGGGGTGAGTGCCAATTTATAGACTTCTTGTATGGAAGCTAAAAATGGAAAAAATATCGTGCATGAAAAAGTAAAGAGGCAATTCACATTAAGAAAAGTGAATGCTTATCTCTGAAAATTCATGCAAATATGTTTTTCTAAGTTTTGCCCATGTGGAGTGTTTAATACCTTTTACAAGATCATACATTGGGTTAACTGGTATTTTTGATTTCCAGTTATGCACCCTTCTATTTTTA
Organism: Wollemia nobilis; assembly: GCA_028583015.1. NCBI lineage: Eukaryota > Viridiplantae > Streptophyta > Pinopsida > Araucariales > Araucariaceae > Wollemia > Wollemia nobilis. Next base: position 581,123 of record JAQPPZ010002738.1, on the reverse strand, counting down.
AACTTGCTTTTTGGTGGTGGTCTTGGATCAAGATAGCCATGGTTTGGAGATCGTCTTGGGTCAATACGACCATGGTTTTATGGGGAACTATGCTCATTTAAGTGGTGAAAACCACTATTTTATCTCTAAAGCTACCCAAGGTGAGTTATGCGGTCTAATGGGAGTCCATTTAGGTATTCTCCTCAATATGACATGTTTTAGTTTTCTTTAGATACCCCTTTTTGGGATGCTATATGTGACAACGCAATGTAGAGCAAAAATAGAGAACCTAAAATAGTTAATTTTATGGTTAATGATATTCATTGATTAAATCAATGTAAGATGCCCTAATCATAAAAATAGAATGTATTTTTGATTCATTGCTTCAAAATCATTGATGGATTTTATTGGTTTTTGGTAGCTTTTCAATCATGGATCTGTGGAAGGATTGGTAAGAGAAGAAAGAAAACTAAATAAAAAATGCCTCCACGAAGAAACCATGGTGGAGTAGGAAATATGGTGCCGGCCGAAGACTTCCGAGCCTTGCATAGGCAAGTTCAAGCCCTACAAGAAGAGCTACATAGAATGCACGAGCCAGGAAGGGATGAGGGAAGTGAAGACGAAGTTGATGAAGAAGAAGATCAGTCTGAGGAAGAAGAAGAGGCTGTGGATCCTGCACAAGAAAGGTTGTACAAAGCCATCTCTCAGATTGGAAAGCAACCAAAAATGGAGGTTTCTACATACTCGGGAAACCTAAATCCAGAAGAAGTGATTGACTGGATAAATGACTTAGAAGAATATTTCGAATATGAGGAGGTTGAAGACCCTAATCGGGTCAGATTTTCTAAGACCAAGTTGAAGGGTCATGCCAGCATTTGGTGGAGGGGAATACAGTTGGAGAGGAATAGAAGAGGGAAGGAGAGAATAACAAGATGGGACAGAATGGTGGAAAAGCTAAAAAGATAGTTTATTCCGACAGATTACGAGTTGGATCTGCTAAGGAAAATGCAGGGTTTGAGACAGACAAACAGAACTATCTAAGAATACACCGAGGAGTTTTACAAGATCTCTATTAGAACTGGACATTTAGAGGCAAACAAAGAAAAGGTAGCCCGTTATATCAATGGGTTGAGACTCGGTATCCAAGAAGAGCTGAGCCTAGTTCGGGTAAGCACCATTGAGGATGCTTACCGGTTTGCCTTAAATGTGGAAGAAAAACTAAATAGGCGATTTGAAGGCAAGCAAAGAGGAAGGGGTCATGGTGGAAGAACTGGTGGGAGAACCAAGTGGAGAAAAATACAAAGATCTAAAGAAGACTGGTGAAGCCAGTAGTAACCGAGGATCAAAGGGAAGAGGATGTTTATCGGCCCGTGATCATAACAACTACCCAAGAGGACGGGGTGGATCTGGACGAGGATTTGGAAGAGGAGTATTTTGTGGGACATGTTTCCACTATGGTGAAGAAGGACATCGGGCATTTGAGTGTCCACAACATCGAGAAAGGACGAACAAGAGGCCTGAGGGTCCAGCTAGAGCTATTGTGGCAGAGGAAGATGCTGAGTTTGAACATTCTGAAGAAGTGGAGAGAGGGGAACCAATGATCATAAGGAGAGTCCTATTAAAAGAGGAGAAGGACACAGATCAGAGAAGAAGTTTATTTTGCATAAGGTGTAAATGCGTGGGCAAGATTTGCAATATTATTATTGATAATGGTAGCATGGATAACCTGGTTTCAGAAGAAATGGTTACTAAGCTACAGTTAGAGAGGAAGAAGCACCCGCATCCATATCGAGTCGCATGGCTACAGAAGGACCATAGGGCCCTGGTCAGTGAGCAGTGCTCCATTAAATTTAATATTGGGAATTATTGTGATGAGGTCCTGTGCGACATCCTACCTATGGATGCTTGCCATATGTTGCTAGGAAGGCCCTGGCAGTTCGATCAGAATGCAGTGCATGACGACCGTGCCAACACCTACTCATTGACGAACAATGGCGTGCGCCATAAGCTAAAACCCTTAAAGGAAGCAGATGAAAAGGTGTGTAACAGCTCTAGAATCTGTTTAGTTGAAGGGAGAAATTTTTTGGACGGTTTGAAGCATGAACATTTATGTTATGCAATAATTCTGAGAGTTAGGGAGAAGGAATGCCAAGATACCCCAACAGAAGTCCTAGATCTATTGGAGGAATTTCTAGATATTGTGTCTGATAATGTGCCTGAGGGTCTACCCCCAATAAGGAAAATAAGCCACCATATAGTTTTGGTGCCAGGATCGAGCTTGCCAAATAAAGCTGCACACAGAATGATGCCTGTAGAGACTGAGGAGTTAAATAGGTAGGTCCAGTAGTTGTTGGAGAAGGGATTGATTTGGGAAAGTTTGAGCCCATGCACAATACCTGCAGTGCTAGTGCCAAAGAAGGATGGGGAATGGAGAATGTGTACAGATTCATGGGCCATCAACAAGATCACTATCAAATACAGATTCCCATTGCCAAGGATGGATGATATCATGGACTGTTTGAGTGGAGCTGAGTACTTCACAAAAATCGACCTGAAAAGTGGTTATCATCAAATTTGTATCTGATAAGGGGATGAGTGGAAGATAGCCTTCAAGACAAGAGAGGGCTTTTATGAGTAGTTGGTCATGCCATTTGGGATGTCCAATGCACCAAGTACCTTCATGCGACTGATGAATGAGGTACTGAAGTAGTTTCTGGGAAAGTTTGTCATTGTTTATTTAGATGATATATTAATATTCAGCAGAATCCTAGAGGAACACCTGATGTATATCAGGAGGATTTTTGAAAAGCTACGGGAGGAGCAGTTATTAATAAATCTAAAAAAGTGTAAATTTGTCAAGAAAGAGTTAGTATACCTGGGGTTTGTAATCTCAGCAAAAGGTCTGAAAATGGACCCAGAGAAGGTGAGAGCCATCATCGAATGGCCTACCCCAAGAAGTACAACAGAGGTAAGATCATTTCATGGTCTAGCCAGCTTTTACAGGAATTTCATAAGGAACTTCAACAACATTTGTGCACCTCTCACAGAAACAATGATGGGGGATAAAAAAGAGTTCAAGTGGACATTAGGGGCTGAAAGAAATTTTGATGCATTAAATAAAAAGGTCACAAAATAGCCTGTTTTAGCACTTCCAAACATTAACAAGGTATTTCAGGTGGATTGTGATGCCAGTGGCAGTGCAATAGGGGCTGTACTGAGTCAAGAAGGCAGACCTATTGCTTATTTTAGTGAAAAGCTCAATGATGCTCGAAAAAAGTATTCAATGTATGACCAAGAATTTTATGCTATAGTTCAGGCTCTGAAGAAGTGGAGGCATTATTTTTTGCCAAAAGAGTTTGTTCTATTTACCGATCATCAGGCATTGCAGTACATCAACAGCCAGACAAAACTGAATCAACGACACATGAAGTGGGTTGAGTTTCTCCAAAGCTATACCTTTGTATTAGAGCACAGGAGTGGGAAATCAAACAGGGTTGCAGATGCTTTAAGCAGAAGGTAGAATCTGCTAATTGAAATGACAGTGGAAGTAGTTGGATTCGAAGAACTGAAGGGTCTTTATCCTGAAGATCCTGATTTTGCAGCAGCCTGGACGGCTTGCTTGGCACCTGTTACTATGGACAGGACAAAATGGTTAGATTTCATAATTAAGGATGAAATGTTGTTCAAGGGAAGTAAATTATGCATTCCAAGGAGTTCCATGCGGGAGAAATTGATCAAGGAAAAGCACAGCGGAGGAATGGATGGGCACTTTGGTAGGGATAAGACCATTGCCTTGTTGGATGAAAATTACTACTGGCCGCAACTTCAGCAAGATGTGAGGAAGTTTGTGCAAAGTTGCAGAATATGCCAGATGGCAAAAGGCATAAGGCAAAACACAAGATTATACCAGCCGTTACCTGTACCTAAGAGGCCATGGGAGGACATAAGCATGGATTTTATTCTTGGATTGCCGAGAACACAGAGGGGAAATGACTCTGTATTTGTGATAGTTGACCGATTCTCCAAAATGGCACATTTTATTCCCTGCCAAAAGACAAGTGATGTAGTTCACATTGCAGGGTTATTCTTCAAGGAAGTGGTATGACTTCACGGTCTACCAAGAAGCATAGTTTCTGACAGAGATACAAAGTTTGTTGGGTATTTCTAGAGAAATTTGTGGAAGAAGTTGAAGACAGATCTGAAATTCAGTTCTGCATACCACCCACAGACTGATGGACAGATAGAGGTGGTAAATAGAAGCCTGGGTAATTTACTGAGATGCTTGATAGCAGATCAACCCACAAGATGGGATTTAGTTTTACCACAGGCGGAATTTGCGTATAACAATTCAGTCAATAAGAGCACAAATAAATCTTCGTTCTAGATAATATATGGAAATAGCCCAAGAAATGTGTCTGAACTGAGAAAGTTGGATAAGAGAGAAAAGTGCAGTGCCGAGGCAGAAGAATTTGCGGAACATATGAAAATTCTGCATGAAGAAGTAAGGAAACAAATTATAAAAATGAATACTCAATATAAGACAAGAGCAGACCAAAAGCGGTGATTCAAAGAGTTCGAGGTAGGAGATGAGGTCATGGTCCATCTTAGGAAGGAAAGATTTCCTGCCAAGACTTATAACAAATTAAAGATGAAGAAGTTTGGGCCATGCAGAATACTGGAAAAACGAGAGTCGGGCAATGCATATAAAGTGGAATTTCCAAGTTGGCTTGACATTTCACCTGTTTTTAATATTTCAAATTTAGTGAAATGCCATGAGGAAGATAGTATAGAGGCACCAAGTACAAAGTTATGGCAAATTCCAGCATCTACTCCAACCACAGATGAGGTCGAGGAAATATTAGACACTCATGAAGGCAGAAGCACCAGGAACAAATAGTATTCTGAATATTTGATAAAATGGAAGGGAAGACCTATTGAAGATGCAACTTGGTTGTCGAAGACGGAGGTTTACCGCCTGGGTCTTCCCCTAACAAAACAGAAGTGAGGATCACTTTTTTTTTTTTTTATTTACCCCGGGTGTATGATGCAGGAGCATCTGGCGACAGTAGAGCAATCTTGCATCTTCCAAAATTTTTTTCTAAACTTTCTAAGTACTTTGTATTCCAAATTTTTCCAAGTACTTTGCATTTGATTTATTTTCAGTCATTTCCCAAGGGGGAAGTTTTGTAAAGCAAAGGGGGAAGTTTCGTAAAGCAAGGGGGAGGGGTCGCGAAATCGCGACATGTCGCGATTTCGTGACATGTCACGAAATTGCAACCTCAAAAGGCTATGGCAAGACTTAGGCAAGTTTTGTCGCGATATCGCGACGTCGCGATATCGCGATGATATTTCAAAGCAAAGGCGAGGGGAAGTCCCGTCGCGATATCATGACCAGTTGAAGGTTGCCACGTGGATAAGTTTTGAGACAGCTTCAAAGGCTAAGGCGGGCGCAGTTTGGTCGCGATATCATGACGTTTTGTAGACTAAGGCATAGGGGGGGCAGTTTGGGTCACAATATCGTGACATGTCACGATATTGCAAAATGTCGCGATATCACGGCCAAGAAGCGGACTAAGGCATAGGGGGCAGTTTGGGTTGCGATATCGCAACATGTCACGGTATCGCGGCCAAGAAGCGGACTAAGGCACAGGGGGCAGTTTGGGTCACGATATCGCGACATGTCGCGGTATCGTGGCCAAGAAAAGGACAGGCCAGAGTTTACACACGGATGGCCAGGCAAGGCCAAATAGACACGTTGATGCCACGTGTGATAAAGCGACACAGCCAGTTGAAGACAAAGCTAGAAATGGACATGTAGACTGCCACGTAAATTAAATCAAAGTTGACGGTCGCGTATATTAAAAATGGAGATAACCATCTTAAGGAAATTTTTGGACAAGTATGTCGACCACGCATATTTTTAAATTCTGACAAAACAACAGTTGCAGAGCATGGACAGTATGGGTTAGACGATAGTTCAAAAGAACGGTCTGACCAAAGCGGCGGTTGTAGGACAAGGGAGGTCTTTAATTCGAGTTCGTAGCGGATCGGGGCAGGGGGCCCATTAATGGAAGAAAATTCAAAAACTTGGCGGAGGGAAGGAATTTTCTTGTTTTGTTTGGTGAATTCTCTCAGGTGGGGCATTAATTGCCTGGAGGGCTGAGACCTCAATAAAAACTTGGAAATTGTAAGGGAAAGGGATGGTGAGTTCGGGATTGAGAGGGGAAGAACTATGCCTGGAAATGATATTGTAAGACTGTGTTAAGCAATTTGCAGAAAATTAATTCGAAGTTCTGTTGTGTGAATCTCGGCTTGCCATCATATTACCCCTTTCTTCATATGTCAACACCCTTTTTCATTCTTTAGCTTATATGCATTTTATTTTCCTAGGAGTAGTTTTATTTTCCATAGTTTGATTGCTTTTTATTCCTTTATAATAGGTGTCATTTAGTTCCCTAGCATAGTCCTTTGTATTTCTTAGTTTAGTTGGTCTTCACTTGCTTAGAATAGTCTCTCTTATTTTTCTTTTCCATAGAATGGCTTATTGAGAGCTTAAAAACTATGTACCAATAAAGCAATAATGATGTAAAAACAACAATGAACAAATGCACGTAATAAAAACATGATGAAAAAATAATAAGAATGAGCTAGGTCCTTTTTATTAAATGATCAATTATATTTATCAAAACATACTACAATCACATCTCCTTTAGGGAGTTCATAAATGTGATACAATAAATACAAAATAGGAGGGTTTTGCTTCCCTCTAAATCATCTTGGTACACTCTAGAAGGCTCTCTTGTAGTCACAATTCATCTTGGTTTGGGTTTTCAATGATCGGTGTGGTGAGTATGATGTGAATCTTGCACTCATTTACCCTCATGATCTTGTATTTTTCACACAAATAAACTAGAAATGTATCAAAATTATATGAAGAGCCCACCTAGATCAAGCCTATTTTTATCAATATGAATGTGATAAATATAACGAATGATAAGTATACAAAAGCATAAACTAAGATTTAACTCATGTAAAGAAATAAGAAAAAGTGTTGTTCTAAGATAATATAAAAGAAAAATCATGAAACCAGGTCTATGTCATAGACTATTTTAAGTCAATATGACCTTTTCTGCAGATCATCTCGAGTCGATATGGCTATAATCATAAGAATCTATTCTTTTATCACCAGTCTAAGTGATGTCCAAAAGATCCCAAGAGGTGTTATTGGTATATTGGTGCACTGTGGGAGTTCCTTAATGGATTAAACCAATCATAGAAGTAGGTATTTTTTATTACATGGAATATGGAAGCACGACTTACAATCCTTTATAGCAATGCAATAGTATGGTCTCAACGGTAGGAGGGATTGGAGGATAAAAAATGGAAGCACTTCGTTATGCAAAATCTTAAGCTCGAGGTATGATTTTGGTAGTATTTAATTTTTCAAAAACTTCAATTCCATATCTCTTTTCAACTGAGGGGTGAGTGCCAATTTATAGACTTCTTGTATGGAAGCTAAAAATAGAAAAAACATCGTGCATGAAAAAGTAAAGAGGCAATTCACATTAAGAAAAGTGAATGCTTATCTCTGAAAATTCATGCAAATATTTTTTTCTAATTTTTGCCCATGTGGAGTGTTTAATACCTTTTACAAGATCATACATTGGGTTAACTGGTATTTTTGATTTCCAGTTATGCACCCTTCTATTTTTAAACTTGCTTTTTGGTGGTGGTCTTGGATCGAGATAGCCATGGTTTGGAGATCATCTTGGGTCAATACGACCATGGTTTTATGGGGAACTATGCTCATTTAAGTGGTGAAAACCACTATTTTATCTCTAAATCTACCCAAGGTGAGTTATGTGGTCTAATGGGAGTCCATTTAGGTATTCTCCTCAATATGACATGTTTTAGTTTTCTTTAGATACCCCTTTTTGGGATGCTATATGTGACAACACAATGTAGAGAAAAAATAGAGAACCTAAAATAGTTAATTTTATGGTTAATGATATTCATTGATTAAATCAATGTAAGATGCCCTAATCATAAAAATAGAATGTATTTTTGAATCATTGCTTCAAAATCATTGATGGATTTTATTGGTTTTTGGTAGTTTTTCAATCATTGATAGATAAGGTCAAGTTGTTAGGGTCCTATCCTAACATTAATTAATAATAATAATAGTAATAATGTATTTCATATCCTATAGTTATAATAATAAAATAATATAATAATTAATATAATTAATTATTATATTATTATTATAAGATTAGGGTTAGGAAGCATTGCATCCTTTCACCTATAACCCTAGAGTGGGTATAAAATATTGTAAGAACTTATCATTCCAATATCAATGAATATGAAATATAATACAATTTATTTAAGGGACTTCCTGACAATACAAAATGCGATTCTCTTAGTTTTAGGTCTATTTATTATTTATTTATCATTTTATGTGCTAGGAACCCTAGGTTCTACCATCTGGTATCAGATCCGTATGGATCCAACAATATGGGACATAAATATCAAAGGAATAAAAAAAGACATTACAGAAATTAGAAGAATGATTGAACGAAAACAAAATAAACAAATGGAACGTTCTGATCGTATTATACAATATTTAAGGGAAATGCAAGAGGATACCCTAGCCATGAAATCTCAGGTAGAGGAGGAAGAACCCATAGCCATGGAATCCCAGGTGGAGGAAGAACCCATATTCGACGAATCCCAGGTGGTAACCATTGCACTCCCCAAGAAAGAAAAATATGATTCACACCCTAATTTTTTTTTGGAAGAGCTTGAAGCCATAAATTTTCAAACGGTATATGATGTACTTCCAAAATAAAATTATGCAAACCCTAAAAATACAATTTTTTTTAAATAAATAAATGAAAAATAGGTCTTTTCCAGCAACAGTGCAAAATTTTCCATAGAAAAAATCTACTGGAAATTCCACAAAAAATATTCCATGGTTTACTGCTTTATTCCCTTGCATTTTACTAGTTGAATTATAAAAAATTCTACGATAACTGTAACACCAATTGGAAAATTGAAACAGCCACCACCTGCACACAACTCTCATCTGTGTGACCTCCTCCATGGCCACCTCCTTCTCCGCTCACTCACGTGACATGTGCGTCATCCAAATAGATCCAACAAGGTGTGAGTGTAAACTAGCATATGAATTAAATAAGATGAATACATCTGTGAATAATGCATTGCTATCATACTTATTATTACTCAAATTGTCTGACAAATCGTTGCGATAGAAAGTGATTTCAGCAACCTTATAATATTAGACAGATGTAATCCAAATGTAATCCTTGATAGATGAAAACAACTGCCACTTCATGATAAATTGTGGTTGACATCCAGACGATGTGGTCAAGCTTCTGCCTTTTGAGTTACCTAAAGCAGGTACCAGTTATAATACTATTATGTTCTTCCACCATTTCAATTAGTTTCTAACACTGTGGCTTGAAAATAGCTATATTTTAATGAATATTCTGGGCTACCCAATGCTATTCCAGAGTGGAACAGGCCACTCTACCAATGCATGGGAGCTTAGATCATGCCAAGACTTCCTTCCACTCAAAGCATAATTGTGATTATGATCACTTACAACAACTGATATCACCACTGGATGATTCACTTTATGATTGTGAGGAGAACAAAAGACAATACTGACAAAAATGAAAGACCCTTTCTTGTTCTTCCACCAACTGATATGGTATTATAAAATACTCAAAAATTTAGAAGTTATACCACTAATAACAGTGATTTTGTAATCTCAATATGGACATCACCATGAAATATTAACATTATTTATGGATATTAAACGTCTCGAAGATATTTGAAAAGTCACTGATGCAAAGCCAAATTGGCGCAGGGAAAATGCAATTGTATAAGGTATGCCTTGTAACATGTCATGACCTTGCACAATAGAAGGAAAGCATAAGAAACTTGAGTTCTGGCCAAATTTTATAATCACCTGAGCAACCTGGTGCCAAGTGGGAGATAGAAATGGTTGAATAAGCAATGTCAATAGAAAAGTACCAACACGTATCCTATAAGAAAAAGGAGCCAAGATGCAGTGCACGAATGAAGGGTTCATCTAATTTCACAATAGGTCACATGCTCATAGGGAGACATTTTTAATATTGCTAAGGTGACCCCTCTTCAATGACCACAGTAGGAGCTTGCACATACTAAATCAGAACACCAAAAATCAAAGTAATATGATCAATATTGAAACCTAAGAGTTGTTGTAGCCTGAATTACCTGAGAAATACAATGCAATACCATGATAGATATGCATATGCGAATTCTATTACGTAGGTATCATGATAGGAAGGCTCTTATATATTAACATATTGTAGACATTGAAGTTGCCTATCCACACAGATAAAAATTTAAATGATCAAGCTACAAATATATATATATATATATAGAACTCGAAAAGATGACGAACTCTTGCGGGTAACGCTTGTTATCAAGAGATGATGGATTAACCAAATTTTATTACAATTAATAGATCCCTTCCTAGAATTATATCCACCACGTTGAATTAAAAAAAAAAAAAAGTGGATACAGATTTAGATTTACGTGGAAATTTTAGTTGTCCCATAGAATAGCTATCAGTCAATACAAATATCTATCTTTATTCTGGTGAAAGAAGCCTCAACATAGAAAATGGAATAGCTATTTATGTCTTATTTGTTTTCATAATGGAACTAGTCCAATACTTGCTACTCGATGTGTGATTTTGGCCCTACAGTTTTCACATGAGGGGGAATATGTCCACCAGTGGAAATCTTTCCATATCCCCAACTCCAATTCTGGTCCGTTCTCATTGGCTTTTGGTTCTATTTTTTATACTTGGAAGGTGGTATTTTGCAGCAATTCTTGTCTAGAGTATTGCCACTATAGTTTGAAGTTAAAGGGTAGCTTTGTAACTCTTTTGCTATGCTGGAAAATACATTTTTATCTCCGTTGTTGGCTGCATTGAGTTTGCATTAATGTCATGTCCAGTAGAGACACTGGCCACAAATATAACTTGGAGCTCACATAAAATTCTTAAGAGATGTTGCTAATCCTTTGGGCCTCAAAAATTATGCTGCCATCACTTACACCAAACAAAGTGGTCAAACATAGTACAACAGAGAAGACAACTCGAGATATGACCTAGCTCTGGAAGCATACCATAAAAAAAAAATATTATTGGAACTTAGGTTGAGAACAACAAGAAGACTGCAGTTCACGATACTCGATGGTATGATAATTATTGAGACACCCAGAGAGTCAGGAAAAAACTCCAAACTTACACAGAAATAAATATACAGTGAAATGAAGCTGGACAAATTAACTAAAAATACGGTGGCAAACATTCCAATCCATAACAACCAATTTAGTCAAGTTAGATAAATTACCAAAATTAATTGGCAAGCTTCTCAACACCATGCTCTCTATATTCCTCACTCCCAAATTGTAGAGTTTATAAATGTTAGGAGGCACATTCCTTATGCTAGTACAAGAACAATTGAACTCTCTCAAGAATGGTTGGTTTGTGATATAATGAGGCAACGCTTGCAGTTCCTCGTAGTATGAAAAGCTCAAATACTCAAGCATTGTGATGTTTTCCAAAATATCTAAATTCTCTAATGTAAAATTGAGCCTCCTACAATTGGAAAAATCTAGATATTGTAGGCATGTCAGCTGCTTAAATGAAACAGGCAAACGCTCCATTCAAAGATAACCCACTCGCAATGATTATGAGACGAAATTGGTCGTTTTGAGGACAAAGTCGTTTTTCAAGATGAGTGGAATGTTAGGGACAAATCTTGTTTTAAGGAGGGTGGAATGTTAGGGTCCTATCCTAACATTAATTAATAATAATAATAGTAATAATGTATTTCATATCCTATAGTTATAATAATAAAATAATATACTAATAAATAATATAATAATTAATATAATTAATTATTATATTATTATTATAAGATTAGGGTTAGGAAGCATTGCAACCTTTCACCTATAACCCTAGAGTGGGTATAAAATATTGTAAGAACTTATCATTCCAATATCCATGAATATGAAATATAATACAATTTATTGAAGGGACTTCCCGACAATACAAAAGGCGATTCTCTTAGTTTTAGGTCTATTTATTATTTATTTATCATTTTATGTGCTAGGAACACTAGGTTCCTACCACAAGTGTACACTTTAGGCTTTAAGTCTACCTAATCTTGAAAACATTTAGGCCATGGGTAGATAGGGTCAAGTATACACTTTAATTTTTAGGTATACCAAGTATATGTTTGATTGAAATTTTTGCTTTTGCCCTAGAAAGAAGGAATGTATGATAGTTTTTTATAATTACTCTTGAATGAACATAATTTGTATTTTTGATTGTTTGACTATGGACTTGATTTTAAATTTTATAATTTATATAACTACCCCCTCAAGTGATGAGTTGATGGAGGATATGGAAAGTGATGAAAATGATGATTCGCTTGACCAAGATGATTTAATTGGAGTTTTTTGGGGAATTTTAAAAAAATTGAGGGCTTAACAACCCCTTAGAACCTTGTTTTGACCAATTTTGATTTTTTGCAATTTTTAGGAATATTTTTTCTATATATATATTTTGAATTTATATGGAATTTTGAAAATTTTATGGCCATATCAGATGGTCACAATGTGCCATATGACCATATTGTATGGTCACATCTGTGGTGATTATTTATAGAAAATTTTTCATGAAATTGATTTCATTTTTATCACGTACGATGGGAGGAGAGTGAAACAGTGAGGAGGAGAGTTTGGTTTTTGAAGTGGAGCACTGTCAAAACCCATACTAAACCTGAGAATGAAATAACCTAAGGCATATTCAAGTGGATCCAGGGAATTAAAGGTAAGTATCACATTCTCACGTTTTTTTTTATTAATTTAAAATGAACCACATTAAGAAAAATGGGTAATGAACCTCACATTTAATTTTTTAATGAGATGAACTTCACATTATATAGGTTAATTGTAGAGGTGTTAATTTTTTTGTCTTGTCATATATTTTGATTTTTTATTTTGTATATTTAGCATTTTTATTTTTTATTTTGGGGGTTATCTTGGGTTGAGATTACCCCTTTTCAAAATTTTTACCATTGGAGATACCATATCGAACTGAGATGAGCACATTCGAGGGTCATATCGACCCAATACAGTCTCGTTGGTACTTGAAAATTTATTTTTTTGTTTATTTTATTGTTCTTATCTATTTTTTTTAGACTATGTGGTAATGTTTGTTAAATTTTGCATTATTTCATGTACTTAGGGCATGTCATAGAAACGCCAATGAGAGCACATAATGCTCTCACTAATGATGATTGGGATTGGTTTAAATTCATTGGACTTATGTATGTTATCATATTATAATAAATACATGCAAAATAGACCTACCTATTTGCCTTGATTGATATATAGGATAGTTAGATGAACACTTTTGACCTTTCGAATAGCAAATATGACTGTCACCCCAGAGGATGTCTATAATATATTACAAATTACTATAGAGGGAACTCTAATTATTACAACTCAGACCAACAAGTGGAAGAGGATATTACAATGATTTTACTGGTAGGATTGGTAGTAAGTATACTAGGATTTGAACAATGAGAGAGTGTAGGTGGACATTGGGTATAATACCCAACTTCTAACATCTCGACATGTAGTGCTTATGTCACTCATGTAGAGTATGATTTTTTCTAGATATTTAGGTGTGAGGTTCCCATGGAACCTCTTAGATATACTGCATGATTTTGTGGAGTGCACAATGGAGCAGCCACTGATTATATCTTGGGATACCATGCTACTGGTGTATCTCTATGAGGAGCTATATGATATTCAACAATGTTGTTGGTTGGGGTTGGGGTGCAACTTCCTCTTATAAGTTTAGGGATGGGAATACATTCAAGTGGATAGGCCAATTGGACTACCATGGGCTAGTTGGAAGGATATGGTGGATATGGATATCTCATATTTTGTGTGATGGATGCACACTAAGGAGTGAGGAAAGAGCTACATATACCAGGGTATCATACTACATTACAAAAAATTGCTAGAGAGGCTTAAGCCAAAGCATGTGATATGGTAGTATTAGAGGGATTTTATAGTTTGGGTAAAGGTTGATCAGTAGCTTAGGTAGGTGAGATGTGATTTATGGTTGATAGGTCGACATGGTACTAAGCATGAGTACTTCTAATACACACAAGTTATTCAATAGTTAGGGTCCAATAGTGCAGACACTAAAATCATGTAAATCAGATAAGACTACTATGCACCACTTTTATCGACATCATATGGCCCAATTGGGAAAACCTAAGGGATTAATTAGGGATCCCAACCACTTTTAGGAGGGTTTAACCCAATTTTAGGATGTTTTGGACCATGTAGTAATGGCCCTCCCACCTTGGGATGACCATAGTTCATGGTCATCCCACCCAAGGATGGCCACATGTAGCCATCCTTGGTAGGATGACCATGAACTAGACCCCCAAAATTCAAAGGGTGGGATAAATAGAAATCAATTTCTACCATTTATCCTACCCAATCACCCAAGGAGGCTGTCATAAACATCAAGGCCTACAAATTGGAGGTCCCAAATAGGTAAGTTTTTCCATCCTACATATGGCAAGGGCATTGACAAGTGGCAACACTTGCCCTACATGCCATAACTTTCCCCTTTGAACATTTGCCCTAGTTTAGCTATAAATTGAGGCACTCCTACCCAATTTCAAAAGATACAATAACAAGCATTGCTCAGAAAGTGTTTCTCACATTTGTCCTCACATTTGCCCAAGTATTTTCCTTGAAAACATCTTCATTCGAAGGCGCTTTCAGGGGCATGCCAAAATAAACTAATAAATTTCAAAACCTATAAAATATGAGATTTATTTTACCAAATCTAATGACAACACATTTAGGAGAGTTCTAAACCAAATCCCCTTGGAATTGGTGGAAAAAACCACCCAGTTGTATGACCATCCCTACTAGGTATGGGTAATAGTCCTAGTTGCACTTGACAGGTATGAAAACCAAATGGCTAATAATTTTGATGTAAATTCACCATATGTTAATCCTAAAGCATTATATTAGCCTTATATTCCATTTTGGTTAAGTTTTGAGCAGATTTGATGGGTCAATTTATGTTTTTGTGATTGCAGTATTAAATATTCCTACCAGGAATGGTCATAGGTTTTGATCACAATTTCATTCTAATTTATGCTAAGATCCTTCCAAAATAATATTAATAACATCATATTATATTTTTAATTCATTTGGAGTTGTTTTAATTTGTCGCAAATAAGTTTTACTTTCTCTATTACATACTTTTCACGATTTTCAATATAAAATGCATATACTATTAATAGTTTTTAATATCTTATGTGTAGGTGCAAGTATTCTAGGCATGAGGGAGGAGCTAAGAAATATATTAAAATAACCCAAATATTAGATCTCAATTGTGGGTTGGGAGAAGAACATTGAAACATGCCATTAAGCTCACGGAGAGATTCATTCCCTTGTAATTTGTAACCTAAAATGTATCAAAATGATAAACCCTCAAAGGGGATGTATTGTAACATTTTTGAATTGATGAATTTATAAATATAAGGAGATATCCTCCCTTTTTATTGTAAATTATTCATCATTTCAATAGTTTACATCTTTTGCATGCTTGCCTAGAAACAATAGATATAATTATGGTTTCAATCATCTAGGCGTGTCATTTTTTGTTCTTCTTCAACAACGATCATGGTACGACCCTTTTTTCCTTGTCCCCTTTAATTTTTGTCATTTTTGATATCCTTTTAGTGTTTTGTGTGTTGCATGTTCTGGTCATTCTGAGTAGGAACAACTGTAGAATTCCTAGTTGGAACTCCTAGGGATGACCACTATAAATGTCCCTGCTAGGGACAACCCCAAAATTTGTAGCTACTCCACCTAGGGATGGCCACAAAACTAAGGGGTTTCTACAAAAATTTCCAAAAATAACAAGTTTCAAAATAGAAAAGGTAATCTTCTAAACCTTCAATTTGCATCTAGGT
Source organism: Wollemia nobilis (assembly GCA_028583015.1). Classification (NCBI taxonomy): domain Eukaryota; kingdom Viridiplantae; phylum Streptophyta; class Pinopsida; order Araucariales; family Araucariaceae; genus Wollemia; species Wollemia nobilis. Next base: position 565,041 of record JAQPPZ010002738.1, on the reverse strand, counting down.
TGTTTCAAAAAGCTTAAATTTTAGTTTTTCTTGTCTTTTGTGTGCAATTGAAAGTTATATTTCACATTTCTAAATTTTTCATTAACAAATCAAAGAAAAATAGGAAAAATAATAGCCATACAAAATGCATTTGTCTAGTTTTCCTATGTGTGACCTACCTAAGGGTTAGGTTTTCATATAGTTTACAAATTTGGTAGTTTTCATTTAGATATATATGCTTATGATTTTGAAAGTGAAACACAATTTCATGCATTTAGTGAAAAAATCATTGAATGCTATATGATTTTATGTAAATCATTTTAAAAGGAACCACACACACCACACTTCTTTTTAACGTTAGTGAGTTGGAATTCATCCCCAACCACTGATAGATTTCAATGACGGTGGGTTTCATCTCCATCCGTTGGCTTAAATCCCATGTACCCTTATTTTTTTGGCCAAGGACAGCTCCAAGAACCATCTTATCCATGGAAAATTGCATGCACTCCTCTTCATAGGGTGTATTGCTATCCACGATCAATATGGGTGAGGATTGATAGGACCTATACTCCCTAATTGGATATGGATTTCATATCCATACTTTGGTTGGTTTATGTGACCCAAATTTCATTGTCGGTTGTCGAGTTGTAAGTGTATATGTGAAAATATTTAAATAATTTAGAATTACATCAACATTCAAAACACGTGAAAGAGATTATTTTAAAAAGTAGCAAATTTGAAACACATCAAATATTTTAGGAACACATAATATTTAAAAGAGATAATCATTTGTATTCTTGTGTGTTTCTATTGATTATGTGTTTAAATCTATAAAAATTGTAAAGTAGATAATCACATAGAGGTTTAGAGTAAGTAGCTATGGTATATACTTGTAGCCAAACCCACTTAAGGGTGGAAGTTATGGGGAGTAGGCAAGAGGACATATAACATATTTGTTTTGACCCCAAGGACATGGTTATACCTCCTTGGCAGTCAACTACTCTCCCCAGTCCTAGAAGGTTAGAAAGGGGACCTAGCCTACAAGGGACTCCTACAAGGGGCACCCCTATAGGTCACAATCCAAATTTGGGAAACCATTTTCCAAGTATGAATACTTCCAATGCCTTCTTTCAAGAAAGGCAACCATGTAATGAGATGCATACACATAGATAAATACCACACATTCGTGTGCCTTCTCGGTCTACTTCACATACTTGTGTCTAGGAACAAGACTATAAACCTAGGGTAGGGTTAAATGATCATATTTTTCTTTCAAATCACCATTTACCAAGGTATCAAAACCTAGACGAGTATGATACTCATTGTAGTGGGTGTGTCAATTCTACCCTACCATTCCTCATTTATGAAGGAAGACCTGAGGAAGATCCTAATTACCATCGATCACATTATTCCATGCAAGCACAAGGTACCTCTACCAGGAAAACACCAATGGGTTATTCATGTGATCAAGTAGACTACTCGGTTGGCCTAAAGAACACAAGCTTATACTGAAATGGGGGGTGAACAGTATAGCACCCACTTTTCACTTTCTTTCCAAACCAATATCAATTAGTGTCCTTAATTGTGATAACCAAAAATAGCAGTGTGCATTAATGACATATATAGCAATAGTAAGCAAGAGCACAAATCACCACACACAATTGAGACACAATATTTAATGTGGTTCCCTCAATGTGCGGTAGTCCACAAGATAATCTCCTTATAATATTTCACAAAGAAATAAGGATCCTTATCCCAATATAAATGATTAATTTGATCTGCTCAAAGCTAGGCTATCCACTGATCTACTCAGTTGGGCAATCCACTGATCTATTTAGCAAGGCAATCCATTGATCTACTCAACTAGGCAATCCATTGATCTGCTCAGCTAGTCAATCATGATCTGCTCAGGTAGGCTAGCCATTGATCTACTCAGTAAGGCAATCCACTCATCTGCTCAACAAGTCAATTGACTGATCTACTCATCTAGGTAATCCATTGATCTACTTCAGCAAGCTCACCAAGAACCTGCTCAAATATACTTAGCAAGCTCACCAAGAACTTGCTCAAAATCTGTTCCAGCAAGCTCACCAAGAACTTGCTCAAACAAGATCACCAAGAACTTGCTCAAATATTCTTAAAAAATTCACAAATAACTTGCTCAAATATATCCCAAATATATCCATAAATCTATCCCAAAAGCCTTCTCAAAGGCTCAATAAATCATGCACAAAAGCTGCCTCAAATCTGTCCCAAAAGCCTTCTCAAAGGCTCAATCAATCATGCTCAAGTAGCACTCAAATCTCATCCACAAATCTATGAAGGCAAGGCTCAATGATGAACTCAACAATGAATGGTAATGCACTCTTCAATGGATGACAACAATGATCCACAATGATCTCAACTCAAATCAATCTCAACTCAACTCAAATCAAATCAATCTCAACTCAACTCAAATCAAATCAATCTCAACTTAGCTCAATATTATAGAAGAATAAAGAGAATTGTTAGAGACTCAATATGTTCTATTCACAATCTCTATTTCTTTCTCAACTCAAATCATAATATAGAAGTTTGTTTCATGGAACTTGAACAACCACTTCATACAAACACTTGAATAGGCTCAATCAACTCAACTCAACCAATCACCTTAAGGAATAACTTTTTATCACAAACCCTAGTTCAAGCATGAATCAATCAACTCAAAACGTTTCCAACAATACTCAACAATAACTCTCACATAACAATGATACTCATGTTCTCCTCTAACTTAAGTTCAAGTTCTTTGTACAAGCAATGGGCTTCAACAACAATGCTTATAAAACAAGGTTTAATCACAACTCTCAAATGTTTCTCTTGGTAATGGTTTTGTAAATATGTCTGCAATCTGATATTTTGTAGGAACATATTCCAATCTTACTTGTTGCTCTGTAACCTGTTCTCTTAAAAAGTGATACTTGATTGGAATGTGCTTTGTTATGGCATGCATTACTGGATTCTTCGAGATACTTATAGCACTAGTATTATCACACAGAATAGGAATGGGATGATCATGTTCTATACTAAAATATTTGAGAGTCTGTTTCATCCATAATACCTGTGAACAACATGCTACCATTGCAATATATTCTGCCTCTATTGTGGAAAGTGACACTGATGGTTGTTTCTTGCTTAGCCAAGAAACTAGGCAATCACCAAGAAAGAATGCTCCTCCACTTGTGCTTTTTCTATCATCAATATTTCCTGCCCAATATGCATTTGTGTATGTTGTGAGAGTGAACTTATTACTTCTAGGATACCATAGACCATACTCCATTGTTCCTTTGAGATATCTGAGTATTCTTTTCACTGTTGTCACATGTGATTCTTTTGGAGCTTCTTGAAATCTTCCCACTAAACCAACTATCTGTATTATATCCGGTCTTGTGGCTGTAACATATAACGGGCTACCAATCATAGATCTGTATAGAGTTTGATTTGCATCAGGAGATTCATCATATTTGCTTAATTTGCACCCTATAACCATTGGAGTACTAACTGGCTTACTATATTCCATTTTGAATTTCTTCAACATCTCCTTTATATACTTTGTTTGTGAAAGAAATATCCCTTTTTCTAATTGTGAAATATATAATCCGAGGAAAAAGGTTAATTCACCAAGCATAGACATTTCAAACTCATTAGTCATGTTTCTTGCAAATTCTTGACACATTCTATCATTGCTACCCCCAAAAATAATATCATCCACATAAACTTCCACAATCATCAAATCATTTCCCTTATTTTTAATATACAGATTGCTATCAATTGTTCCCTTTCTGAAACCTTGCTCTCGAAGATATTTATCCAGTCTTGAATACCATGCTCTAGGAGCTTGCTTTAAGCCATAAAGAGCCTTTTTCAATTTGCATACATAATCTGGCTTATCTGCTTGATTAAACCCATCTGGTTGTTCAATGTAAACTTCTTCTAAATGACCATTCAAAAATGTTGATTTGACATCCATATGATATACTTTGAAATTCCTGTAGCTTGAAAGTGCCAAAAACATCCGTATAGCTTCCAATATTGCAACTGGTGCAAAGGTCTCATCAAAATAAATTCCTTCTACTTGTGCATATCCTTTACACACCAATATTGCCTTGTTTCGATGACTTGACCATCTTCATTCAGTTTGTTCCTGTAGACCCATTTAGTACCAATTACATTTTTTCCCTTTGGTCTTGGAACTAATTCCCAAGTCTTACTTTTTTCAATCTGATCTAGTTCTTCCTTCATTGCTTTAATCCAACATTCATCATTTTCTACCTCTCTGAAATCCTTTGGTTCTATCTTGGATAGTAGTGAAACATTTGCTTGTTCTGTTGAGCCTATGATTCCTCTTCTTGTTCGTCTTACATCAGGGTTGCCAATGATCAAGTCCTCTGGATGATTTTTTTGAATATATCTTGATGAAGTTTTGGAGGGTATATTCTGCAAATCTTCTTCATCTGAATCTTCACCCATTTCTTCCTGATAGCTTTCTTCTTCTTCAAGAATATCTTCCTGAGATGGCTCATTTATTCCTATTCTTTCATCAACTCTGACATTTATACTTTCCACCATGGTATGTGTTCTTTTATTGTAGCATATGTAGGCCTTACTCTTTGTAGAGTATCCAAGAAAAATACCTTCATCGCATCTAGGATCAAACTTGCCCAAGTCCTTATCCTCTCTTTTGATATAACACTTCCAAAAAATTTGAAGTAGTTTACCATGGGAGGTCTTCCTTTCCAAAACTCATATGGAGTCTTATGTTGCTTTGTTCTAACTTGAGCTCTATTCATAACATAGACTATTGTACTGATTTCTTCCTTCCAAAACCCATCTGAGATTCTTGATTCATTTAGCATTGCTCTGGCCATATTCTCAAGAGTTCTATTCTTTCTTTCTACTACTCCATTTTGTTGAGGAGTCCTGGCTGCTGAGTATTCTTTTCTGATTCCATGTTCTACACAAAACTCAATGAATTCTGTAGAGATGAATTCCCCTCCTCTATCTGATCACAAACACTTGATCTTCTTTCCTATTTTATTTTCTACCATTTCTTTGAATACTTTGAAATGCTCAAATGCCTCTGATTTCTCTTTCAGAAAAACAACCCAAGTCATTCTAGAATAATCATCTATGAACAACATGAAGTAGCTTTCACCTTGCAGGATTTTGGTTCTCATAGGACCACATAAATCAGTATGAATCAATTCTAAAACCTTGGAAGAGGAATATTCTTTTGCCTTGAAACTTGATCTTGTCTGCTTTCCATACTGACACTGTGCACAAATTGTATTTGAAGGTCTTTTTATCTTTGGTAGATCTCTCGACAATTTATTTGTTTCTTATCCTTACTATGTTATCGAAGTTCAAATGACACAACCTTTTATGCCATAACCAACTTTCTTCTTCTTGAGATAGAAGACATTTTTCCCTTTTTATTTCACTTGAGCATGTAGAGATTGTTATTGGTTCTTTCTACATTTGCAACAAGCTTCCCTATTTTTGTTTCCCTGATTTTGCATCCTATAGAGGAAAAAGTAACTGTGTACCCTCGATCACAAAGCTGACTTACACTCAGTAGATTGTGTTTTAGACCCTCAACATAGAGTACACCCTATGTAGTAGTCTTTCCATCATCCAAACTTAAAGTTCCTCTCCCTTTGATTTTAGTTGAAGCATTATCACCAAATCTCATAGATCCGTTGTTGTTCCCTTTTAAAGAAATGAACTTATCCTTATACCCAGTCATATGACTAGAGCACCCACTATCAATATACCATTTGTCCATCCTATAACCCAGTAGAATCTACCTTCAATATTGTTAGCCTTTCCTAAGGAACCCGCTCTGATACCAATTGAAGAACACAAGCTTATACTGAGAGGGGGGTGAACAATATAGCACCCACTTTTTACTTTCTTTCCAAACCAATATCAATTAGTGTCCTTAATTGCAATAACCAAATATAGCAATGTGCATTAATGACATAGATAGCAATAGTAAACAAGAGCACAAATCACCACACACAATTGAGACACAAGATTTAACGTGGTTCCCCCAATGTGGGGTACTCCACAAGATAATCTCCTTATAATATTTCACAAATAAATAAGGATCCTTATCCCAATACAAATGATTACTTTGATCTTCTCAAATCTAGGCAATCCACTGATCTACTCAGGTAGGCAATCCACTAATCTACTTAGGTAGGTAATCTACTGATCTGCTCAGCAAGGAAATCCACTAATCTGCTCATCTAGTCAATCCACTAATTTACTTAGCTAGTCAATCCTTATCTTCTTAGGTAGACTATCCATTGATCTTCTCAGCAAGGAAATACACTAATTTTCTCATCAAGGCAATCCAGTAATCTACTCAACTAGGCATTTTACTGATCTAATAGCAAGCTCACTAAGAACTTGCTCAAATATTCTCTAGCAAGCTCACCAAGAACTTGCTCAAAATATGCTCTAGCAAGCTCACCAAGAACTTGCTCAAATCTACTCTAGCAAGCTCACCAAGAACTTGCTCAAAATCTGCTCTAGCAAGCTCACCAAGAACTTGCTCAAATATGCTTAACAAGCTCACCAAGAACTTGCTCAAAATCTTCTCAACAAGCTCACCAAGAACTTTCTCAAATCTACTCAAAAAGCTCACTAAGAACTTGCTCAAAATATTCTTAACAAGCTCACCAAGAACTTGCTCAAATCTGTCCCAAATCTATCCATAAATCTATCCCAAAAGCCTTCTCAAAGGCTCAATCAATCATACATAAAAGCTGCCACAAATCTATCCATAAATCTATCCCAAAAGCCTTCTCAAAGGCTCAATCAATCATGCTCAAGTAGCACTCAAATATCATCCACAAATCTATGAAGGCAAGGCTCAATGATGAACTCAATAATGAATGGCAATGCACTCTACAATGGATGACAACAATGATCCACAATGATCTCAACTCAAATCAATCTCAACTCAACTCAAATCTTATAGAAGCATAAAGAGAATTGTTAGAGACTCAATATGTTCTATTCTCAAACTCAATCTCAACTCAAATCAATAATAAATATAGAATAGTTTGTTTCATGGAACTTGAACAACCACTTCACACAATCACTTGACTAGGCTCAAACAACTCTACTCAACCAATCACCACAAGGGACAACTCTTTCTCACAAACCCTAGTCCAAGCATGTATCAACCAACTCAAAATGTTTCCAACAATGCTCAACCACAAATCTCACATAACAATGATACTCATGTTCTCCTCTAACTCAAGTTCAAGTTCTTTGCATAACCAATGGGCTTCAACAACTATGCTTATAAAACAAGGTTTAAACACAACTCTCAAACCAAAAAACCTTGAAGCATTCAACCAACCACTTTTAAAAAGGAAACCACAATCAATCCTTTTCTCTCCAATGATATTTCAGAAATCAACCACCATAAACAAAGTCAATGGAGAATATTGCTCATACCTTTTTGATGCCTTATTAGTTGTCCACTAAATCTGCCACACTCAACAAACTTTCTTTTTCAACTTTTAATAAGGGTTAGAGATCATGATTAATAACACAACAATAATATCCAAATAACACCTTATTACTCCTACTCAATAAAATACATCATGTCCCCTCATGAAATAATTAATCCCCTTTGAAAAAGAACAAAACAACCTTCAATTTTGAACCCCTTTACAAAATTATAAATATCTCTTTACATACACCTTATTTCTCCCTCTAAGTAAGTTAATCAAATAGCCCTTGAAATAATATTTCCAACGATATATAATATGATATACTTCCAAAAAGGAAAATCACCAGAAATATCTCTTTTTCTTAAAGTGCATCACAACCCTTATTTCTCCTAGGGCAACTTTAGAAAAATAAAATATTAAAAAATATTAACTTGCCTCTGTCCTTGATGGGATTCGATCTCTTGATGCCTCCTTGCTCAGCACCTTAACCACAGCCAACCTGTTCATGAGCTACATGCCCTCACGTGTTGGGAGGGAAAGGCACAAATACTTCAAAAACTCCTCCCTTCATAAACCAAAAACACTTCGAGCGTTTCTTCCAACGCATAACGCACCAAGGGGATTCAAAACCTTGATGTTCGTTCTGCCACTTGCCTTAGCCAAAAGCTATATAATGCACCACACTAGCCAAGGATGACTAGTTTCAATAGACCCATATAATTTATTCTTCGCTTCCAGTCACTTAACCCTCTTTTCACAAGCTCTTTTTCTTTCCAAAAATCAGATTAATTCATGAGGACGAGCTTTTGATATATATATACCTTTTAGAGTACTATAATTTAATATATGTTTTCCTCCTTCATATTTAAGACGTCGGCGGATTAATTTTATTTTTAATTTTAAAATTAAAATTTAAACTAAATATTTAAAATTAAATATCTCCATCATCGGGGCACCTTTTTCGATGAAACGAAAAGCCAACCTGGGTTTTAAGAAAAACCCATTTCAAATATGCCATCCATGGTTTTAAATAAAACCTTTTATTTTGCCTGCCTTGGTTTTCACAAAAACCTTGTATATATCCATGCTCTCCAAAATATCATAAATGCTTATTTATGAAATGCTTTTGCCACCAAAACTCAAATGTGATCCATGTGACATCAATGATCCATGTGACATCAATGACAACATAAAATAACTCAAATTGCCAACAATCTCCCCCTTTGTCATTGATGGCAACACCTCTAATGCAAATCACCACAATCACTGCAAAAACCATCTCTGAGAATCAAAGCTGCTCCCCCTGACTCAATACTCTCTATGGAGGTTGCTCCCCCTAACTCAATGCTCTCTTTGGAGGCTGCTCCCTCTAACTCAATGCTCTCCCCCTTACTCAAATCTCTCCCCCTTTGACATCAATGGCAAAAGGGACACCTATGGGGCTAAAATATATGACTCTTAAGCTTAGCCCCCTCACCACCTTCTCTCTTGAGGTGATTAATTTTGGGGTGGGAGTACTTTTACTCCCAGCTGTTCTCTCAAATGCTCAAACATTTCTCTCGGTAATGGTTTTGTAAATATGTCTGCAATCTGATATTTTGTAGGAACATATTCCAATCTTACTTGTTGCTCTGTAACCTGTTCTCTTAAAAAGTGATACTTGATTGGAATGTGCTTTGTTCTAGCATGCATTACTGGATTCTTCGAGATACTTATAGCACTAGTATTATCACATAGAATAGGAATGGGATGATCATGTTCTATACTAAAATATTTGAGAGTCTGTTTCATCCATAATACCTGTGAACAACATGCTTCCACTGCAATATATTCTACCTCTGTTGTGGAAAGTGACATTGATGGTTGTTTCTTACTTAGCCAAGAAACTAGGCAATCACCAAGAAAGAATGCTCCTCCACTTGTGCTTTTTCTATCATCAATATTTCTTGCCCAATCTGCATCTGTGTATGTTGTGAGAGTAAACTTATTGCTTCTAGGATACCATAGACCATACTCCATTGTTCCTTTGAGATATCTGAGTATTCTTTTCACTGTTATCACATGTGATTCTTTTGGAGCTGCTTGAAATCTTCCCACTAAACCAACTACCTGTATTATATCTGGTCTTGTGGCTGTAACATATAACAGGCTACCAATCATAGATCTGTATAGAGTTTGATTTGCATCAGGAGATTCATCATCTTTGCTTAATTTGCACCCTGTAACCATTGGAGTACTAACTGGCTTACTATCTTCCATTTTGAATTTCTTCAACATCTCCTTTATATACTTTGTTTGTGAAAGAAATATCCCTTTTTCTAATTGTGAAATCTGTAATCCGAGGAAAAAGGTTAATTCACCAAGCATAGACATTTCAAACTCATTAGTCATGTTTCTTGCAAATTCTTGACACATTCTGTCATTGCTACCCCCAAAAATAATATCATCCACATAAACTTCCACAATCATCAAATCATTTCCCTTATTTTTAATATACATATTGCTATCAATTGTTCCCTTTCTGAAACCTTGCTCTCGAAGATATTTATCCAGTCTTGAATACCATGCTCTAGGAGCTTGCTTTAAGCCATAAAGAGCCTTTTTCAATCTGCATACATAATCTGGCTTATCTGCTTGATTAAACCCATTTGGTTGTTCAATGTAAACTTCTTCTTCTAAATGACCATTCAGAAATGCTGATTTGACATCCATCATTATATACTTTGAAATTCCTGTGGCTTGAGTAAGAAAAACAACCCAAATAGCTTCCAATATTGCAACTGGTGCAAAGGTCTCATCAAAATCAATTCCTTCTACTTGTGCATATCCTTTACACACCAATATTGCCTTGTTTCTGATGACTTGACCATCTTCATTCAGTTTGTTCCTGTAGACCCATTTAGTACCAATTACATTTTTTCCCTTTGGTCTTGGAACTAATTCCCAAGTCTTACTTTTTTCAATCTGATCTAGTTCTTCCTTCATTGCTTTAATCCAACATTCATCACTTTCTGCCTCTCTGAAATCCTTTGGTTCTATCTTGGATAGTAGTGAAACATTTGCTTGTTCTGTTGAGCCTATGATTCCTCTTCTTGTCCGTCTTACATCAGGGTTGCCAATGATCAAGTCCTCTGGATGATTTTTTTGAATATATCTTGATGAAGTTTTGGAAGGTATATTCTACAAATCTTCTTCATCTGAATCTTCACCCATTTCTTCCTGACAACTTTCTTCTTCTTCAAGAATATCTTCCTGAGATGGCTCATTTATTCCTGTTCTTTCATCAACTCTGACATTTATACTTTCCACCATGGTATGTGTTCTTTTATTGTAGCATCTGTAGGCCTTACTCTTTGTAGAGTATCCAAGAAAAATACCTTCATCGCATCTAGGATCAAACTTGCCCAAGTCCTTATCCTCTCTTTTGATATAACACTTACTTCCAAAAATTTTGAAGTAGTTTACCGTGGGAGGTCTTCCTTTCCAAAACTCATATGGAGTCTTATGTTGCTTTGTTCTAACTTGAGCTCTATTCATAACATAGACTGTTGTACTGATTGCTTCCTTCCAAAACCCATCTGAGATTCTTGATTCATTTAGCATTGCTCTGGCCATATTCTCAAGAGTTCTATTCTTTCTTTCTACTACTCCATTTTGTTGAGGAGTCTCATTGTTGAGTATTCTTTTTTGATTCCATGTTCTGCACAAAACTCAATGAATTCTGTAGAGATGAATTCCCCTCCTCTATCTGATCGCAAACACTTGATCTTCTTTCTTGTTTCATTTTCTACCATTTCTTTGAATACTTTGAAATGCTCAAATGCCTCTGATTTCTCTTTCATAAAAACAACCCAAGTCATTCTAGAATAATCATCTATGAACAACATGAAGTAGCTTTCACCTTGCAGGCTTTTGGTTCTCATAGGACCACATAAATCAGTATGAATCAATTCTAATACCTTGGAAGAGGAATATTCTTTTGCCTTGAAACTTGATCTTGTCTGCTTTCCATACTGACACTGTGCACAAATTGTATTTGAAGGTCTTTTTATCTTTGGTAGATCTCTGACAATTTGTTTGTTGCTTATCCTTACTATGTTATCGAAGTTCAAATGACACAACCTTTTATGCCATAACCAACTTTCTTCTTCTTGAGATAGAAGACATTTTTCCCTTTTTATTTCACTGAGCATGTAGAGATTGTTATTGGTTCTTTCTACATTTGCAACAAGCTTCCCTATTTTTGTTTCCCTGATTTTGCATCCTGTAGAGGAAAAAGTAACTGTGTACCCTCGATCACAAAGCTGACTTACACTCAGTAGATTGTGTTTTAGACCCTCAACATAGAGTACACCCTGTGTAGTAGTCTTTCCATCATCCAAACTTAAAGTTCCTCTCCCTTTGATTTTAGCTGAAGCATTATCACCAAATCTCACAGATCCGTTGTTGTTCCCTTTTAAAGAAATGAACTTATCCTTATACCCAGTCATATGACTAGAGCACCCACTATCAATATACCATTTGTCCATCCTATAACCCAGTAGAATCTACCTTCAAGCTTGTTAGCCTTTCTGAAGGAACCCGCTCTGATACCAATTGAAGAACACAAGCTTATATTGAGAGGGGGGTGAACAATATAGCACCCACTTTTTACTTTCTTTCCAAACCAATATCAATTAGTGTCCTTAATTGCAATAACCAAATATAGCAGTGTGCATTAATGACATAGATAGCAATAGTAAGCAAGAGCACAAATCACCACACATAATTGAGACACAATATTTAACGTGGTTCCCCCAATGTGGGGTAGTCCACAAGATAATCTCCTTATAATATTTCATAAAGAAATAGGGATCCTTATCCCAATACAAATGATTACTTTGATCTTCTCAAAGCTAGGCTATCCACTAATCTGCTCAGGTAGGCAATCCACTGATCTACTCAACAAGGCAATCCACTGATCTGCTCAGCTAGGCAATCCACTGATCTACTTAGCTAGGCAAATCCTGATCTACTTAGGTAGGCAATCCACTGATCTGCTCAATAGGCAATCCAATTTGAATTATCTCTAGAAGCTCACCAAGAACTTGCTCAAATATGCTCTAGAAGCTCACCAAGAACTTGCTCAAATCTGCTCACAAGCTCACCAAGAACTTGCTCAAAATATGCTCAACAAGCTCACCAAGAACTTGCTCAAATGCTCAACAAGCTCACCAAGAACTTGCTCAAATCTGCTCAACAAGCTCACCAAGAACTTGCTCAAATCTGCTTAGCAAGCTCACAAAGAACTTGCTCAAATATGTCCTAAATCTATCCATAAATCTATCCCAAAAGCCTTCTCAAAGGCTCAATCAATCATGCACAAAATCTGCCTCAAATATGTCCATAAATTTATCCCAAAAGCCTTCTCAAAGGCTCAATCAATCATGCTCAAGTAGCACTCAAATATCATCCACAAATCTATGAAGGCAAGGCTCAATGATGAACTCAACAATGAATGGCAATGCACTCTTCAATGGATGACAACAATGATCCACAATGATCTCAACTCAAATCAATCTCAACTCAACTCAAATCAAATCAATCTCAACTCAGTCAATCTTATAGAAGCATAAAGAGAATTGTTAGAGACTCAATATGTTCTATTCACAAACTCAATTTCTTTCTCAACTCAAACTCAACTCAAATTATAATATAGAAAGTTTGTTTCATGGAACTTGAACAACCACTTCACACAATCACTTGACTAGGCTCAATCAACTCTACTCAACCAATCACCTTAAGGAATAACTCTTTCTCACAAACCCTAGTTCAAGCATGAATCAATCAACTCAAAATGTTTCCAACAATACTCAACAATAAATCTCACATAACAATGATACTCATGTTCTCCTCTAACTCAAGTTCAAGTTCTTTGTACAAGCAATGGGCTTCAACAACAATGCTTATAAAACAAGGTTTAATCACAACTCTCAAACCATAAAACCTTGAAGCATTCAACCAACCACTTTCAAAAAGGAAACCACAATCAATCCTTTTCTCTCCAATGATATTTCATAAATCAACCACCATAAACAAAGTCAATGGAGAATATTGCTCATACCTTTTTGATGCCTTATTAGTTGTCCACTAAATCTGCCACACTCAACAAACTTTCTTTTTCAACTTTCAATAAGGGTTAGATATCTTGATTAATAACACAACAATAATATCCAAATAACACCTTATTACTCCTACTCAATAAAATACACCATGTCCCCTCATGAAATAATTAATCCCCTTTGAAAAATAACAAAGCAACCTTCACTTTTGAACCCCTTTACAAAATCATAAATATCTCTTTACATACACCTTATTTCTCCCTCTAAGCAAGTTAATCAAATAGCCCTCGAAATAATATTTCCAATGATATATAATATGATATACTTCCAAAAGGAAAATCACCAGAAATCTCTCTTTTTCTTAAAGTGCATCACAACCCTTATTTCTCCTAGGGCAACTTTAGAAAAATAAAATATTAAAAAAATATTAACTTGCCTTTGTCCTTGATGGGATTCGATCCCTCGATGCCTCCTTGCTCAGCACCTTAACCATGGCCAAGCTGCCACATGAGCTACATGCTCGTTTGGGAGGGAAAGGCACCACGTGCTTCAAAACACTCCTCCCTCTCATGCAAACCAAAAACGCTTCGTGCGCTCTTTCTTCCAACGCCTTCTAATGCAGCCAAGGGGATTTGAAACCTTGACGTTCATTCTGCCACTTGCCTTAGCCAAAATCCAATTTCCAATGCGCCACACTACCCAAGGTGACTAGGGTTTCACACGTCATCCAATTTATTCTTCGCTTCCATCACTTAACCCTCTTTTGCATGAGCTCTTTTCACTTTCCAACAATCGCATTAATTCACGAGTGCAAGCTTTAATTAATAAACCTTAGGCATCCTTTTATATAGTTTTCTCCCTCATATTCGATGACGTCGGCATATTACTTTTATTTTTAATTTTAAAATTTAAATTTAAATTTTAAATAATTTAAAATTTAAACTAAATATTTAAAATTAAATATCTCCATCACCGGGGCACCTTTTTCGATGAAACGAAAAGCCAACTTGGGTTTTAAGAAAAACCCATTTCAAATCTGCCATCCATGGTTTTAAATAAAACCTTTTATTTTTCCTGCCTTGGTTTTCACAAAAACCCTGTATATATCCATGCTCTCCAAAATATCATAAATGATTATTTATGAAGTGCTTTTGCCACCAAAACTCAATGTGATCCATGTGACATCAATGATCCATGTGACATCAATGACAACATAAAATAACTCAAATTTCCAACAATCTCCCCCTTTGTCATTGATGGCAACACCTCTAATGCAAATCACCACAATCACTACAAAAACCATCTCTGAGAATCAAAGTTGCTCCCCTTGACTCAATACTCTCTATGGAGGCTGCTCCCCCTAACTCAATGCTCTCTTTGGAGGCTGCTCCCCCTAACTCAATGCTCTCCCCCTTACTCAAATCTCTCCCCTTTGACATCAATGGCAAAAGGGACACCTATGGGGCTAAAATATATGACTCTTAAGCTTAGCCCCCTCACCACCTTCTCTCTTGAGGTGATTAATTTTGGGGTGGGAGTACTTTTACTCCCAGTTGTTCTCTCAAATGCTCAAACGTTTCTCTTGGTAATGGTTTTGTAAATATGTCTGCAATCTGATATTTTGTAGGAACATATTCCAATCTTACTTGTTGCTCTGTAACCTGTTCTCTTAAAAAGTGATACTTGATTGGAATGTGCTTTGTTCTGGCATGCATTATAGGATTCTTCGAGATACTTATAGCACTAGTATTATCACATAGAATAGGAATGGGATGATCATGTTCTATACTGAAATATTTGAGAGTCTGTTTCATCCATAATACCTGTGAACAACATGTTGCCACTGCAATATATTCTGCCTCTATTGTGGAAAGTGACATTGATGGTTGTTTCTTGCTTAGCCAAGAAACTAGGCAATCACCAAGAAAGAATGCTCCTCCACTTGTGCTTTTTCTATCATCAATATTTCCTACCCAATCTGCATCTGTGTATGCTGTGAGAGTGAACTTATTACTTCTAGGATACCATAGACCATACTCCATTGTTCCTTTGAGATATCTGAGTATTCTTTTCACTGTTGTCACATGTGATTCTTTTGGAGCTGCTTGAAATCTTCCCACTAAACCAACTGCTTGTATTATATCTGGTCTGGTGGCTGTAACATATAATAGGCTACCAATCATAGATCTGTATAGAGTTTGATTTGCATCAGGAGATTCATCATATTTGCTTAATTTGCACCCTGTAACCATTGGAGTACTAACTGGCTTACTATCTTCCATTTTGAATTTCTTCAACATCTCTTTTATATACTTTGTTTGTGAAAGAAATATCCCTTTTTCTAATTGTGAAATCTGTAGTCCGAGGAAAAAGGTTAATTCACCAAGCATAGACATTTCAAACTCATTAGTCATGTTTCTTGCAAATTCTTGACACATTCTGTCATTGCTACCCCCAAAAATAATATCATCCACATAAACTTCCACAATCATCAAATCATTTCCCTTATTTTTAATATATATATTGCTATCAATTGTTCCCTTTCTGAAACCTTGCTCTCAAAGATATTTATCCAGTCTTGAATACCATGCTCTAGGAGCTTGCTTTAAGCCATAAAGAGCCTTTTTCAATCTGCATACATAATCTGGCTTATCTGCTTGATTAAACCCATCTGGTTGTTCAATGTAAACTTCTTCTTCTAAGTGACCATTCAGAAATGTTGATTTGACATCCATCTGATATACTTTGAAATTCCTGTAGCTTGAAAGTGCCAAAAACATCCGTATAGCTTCCAATATTGCAACTGGTGCAAAGGTCTCATCAAAATCAATTCCTTCTACTTGTGCATATCCTTTACACACCAATCTTGCCTTGTTTCTGATGACTTGACCATCTTCATTCAGTTTGTTCCTGTAGACCCATTTAGTACCAATTACATTTTTTCCCTTTGGTCTTGGAACTAATTCCCAAGTCTTACTTTTTTCAATCTGATCTAGTTCTTCCTTCATTGCTTTAATCCAACATTCATCACTTTCTGCCTCTCTGAAATCCTTTGGTTCTATCTTGGATAGTAGTGAAACATTTGCTTGTTCTGTTGAGCCTATGATTCCTCTTCTTGTCCGTCTTACATCAGGGCTGCCAATGATCAAGTCCTCTGGATGATTTTTCTGAATATATCTTGATGAGGTTTTGGAAGGTATATTCTGCAAATCTTCTTCATCTGAATCTTCACCCATTTCTTCCTGACAACTTTCTTCTTCTTCAAGAATATCTTCCTGAGATGGCTCATTTATTCCTGTTCTTTCATCAACTCTAACATTTATACTTTCCACCATGGTATGTGTTCTTTTATTGTAGCATCTGTAGGCCTTACTCTTTGTAGAGTATCCAAGAAAAATACCTTCATCGCATCTAGGATCAAACTTGCCCAAGTCCTTATCCTCTCTTTTGATATAACACTTACTTCCAAAAATTTTGAAGTAGTTTACCGTGGGAGGTCTTCCTTTCCAAAACTCATATGGAGTCTTATGTTACTTTGTTCTAACTTGAGCTCTATTCATAACATAGACTATTGTATTGATTGCTTCCTTCCAAAACCCATATGAGATTCTTGATTCATTTAGCATTGCTCTAGCCATATTCTCAAGAGTTCTATTCTTTCTTTCTACTACTCCATTTTGCTGAGGAGTCCTGGCTGCTGAGTATTCTTTTCTGATTCCATGTTCTACACAAAACTTGATGAATTCTATAGAGATGAATTCCCCTCCTCTATCTGATCGCAAACACTTGATCTTCTTTCCTATTTCATTTTCTACCATTTCTTTGAATACTTTGAAATGCTCAAATGCCTCTGATTTCTCTTTTAGAAAAACAACCCAAGTCATTCTAGAATAATCATCTATGAACAACATGAAGTAGCTTTCACCTTGCAGGATTTTGGTTCTCATAGGACCACATAAATCAGTATGAATCAATTCTAAAACTTTGGAAGAGGAATATTCTTTTGCCTTGAAACTTGATCTTGTCTGCTTTCCATACTAACACTATGCACAAATTGTATTTGAAGGTCTTTTTATCTTTGGTAGATCTCTAACAATTTGTTTGTTGCTTATCCTTACTATGTTGTCGAAGTTCAAATGACACAACCTTTTATGCCATAACCAACTTTCTTCTTCTTGAGATAGAAGACATTTTTCCCTTTTTATTTCATTGAGCATGTAGAGATTGTTATTGGTTCTTTCTGCATTTGCAACAAGCTTCCCTATTTTTGTTTCCCTGATTTTGCATCCTGTAGAGGAAAAAGTAACTGTGTACCCTCTATCACAAAGCTGACTTACACTCAATAGATTATGTTTTAGACCCTCAACATAGAGTACACCCTATGTAGTAGTCTTTCCATCATCCAAACTTAAAGTTCCTCTCCCTTTGATTTTAGCTGAAGCATTATCACCAAATCTCACAGATCCATTGTTGTTCCTTTTTAGAGAAATGAACTTATCCTTATACCCAATCATATGACTAGAGCACCCACTATCAATATACCATTTGTCCATCCTATAACCTAGTAGAATCTACCTTCAAGCTTGTTAGTATTTCTGAAGGAACCCGCTCTGATACCAATTGAAGAACACAAGCTTATACTGAGAGGGGGGTGAATAGTATAGCACCCACTTTTTACTTTCTTTCCAAACCAATATCAATTAGTGTCCTTAATTGCAATAACCAAATATAGCAGTGTGCATTAATGACATAGATAGCAATAGTAAGCAAGAGCACAAATCACCACACACAATTGAGACACAAGATTTAACGTGGTTCCCCCAATGTGGGGTAGTCCACAAGATAATCTCCTTATAATATTTCATAAAGAAATAGGGATCCTTATCCCAATACAAATGATTACTTTGATCTGCTCAAAGCTAGGCTATCCACTGATCTTCTCAGGTAGGCAATCCACTGATCTGCTCAACAAGGCAATCCACTGATCTTCTCAGCTAGGCAATCCATTGATCTGCTCAACTAGGCAATCCTAATATGCTTAGGTAGGCAATCCACTGATCTGCTCAGCAAGGCAATCCATAATTTTCGAACAACTTAGCTAGGCAATCCATGATCTTTAACAAGATCACCAAGAACATGCTCAAAATCTGCTCTAATGAGCTCACCAAGAACTTGCTCAAATATGCTATAGCAAGCTCACCAAGAACTTGCTAAAATCTATTTAACAAGCTCACCAAGAACTTGCTCAAATTAACTCACAGAACTTGCTCAAATTCTTACAAGTACAAACTTGCTCAAATCTGCTCAACAAGCTCACCAAGAACTTGCTCAAATTTTAGTCAACTTCTAAAAATTCAAATCTATCCCAAATCTATCTAAATCTATCCCAAAAGCCTTCTCAAAGGCTCAATAAATCATGCACAAAATTTACCTCAAATTTGTCCAAAAATCTATCCCAAAAGCCTTCTCAAAGGCTCAATCAATCATGCTCAAGTAGCACTCAAATATCATCCACAAATCTATGAAGGCAAGGCTCAATGATGAACTCAATAATGAATGGCAATGCACTCTTCAATGGATGACAACAATGATCCACAATGATCTCAACTCAAACCAATCCCCCCCCACCCCAAATCAAATCAATCTCAACTCAGCTCAATCTTATAGAAGCATAAAGAGAATTGTTAGAGACTCAATATGTTCTATTCACAAACTCAATTTCTTTCTAACTCAAACTCAACTCAAATCATAATATAGAATAGTTTGTTTCATGGAACTTGAACAACCACTTCACACAATCACTTGACTAGGCTCAATCAACTCAACTCAACCAATCACCTTAAGGAATAACTTTTTCTCACAAACCCTAGTTCAAGCATGAATCAATCAACTCAAAATGTTTCCAACAATACTCAACAATAACTCTCACATAACAATGATACTCATGTTCTCCTCTAACTCAAGTTCAAGTTCTTTGTACAAGCAATGGGCTTCAACAACAATGCTTATAAAACAAGGTTTAATCACAACTCTCAAACCAGAAAACCTTGAAGCATTCAACCAACCACTTTCAAAAAGGAAACCACAATCAATCCTTTTCTCTCCAATGATATTTCAGAAATCAACCACCATAAACAAAGTCAATGGAGAATATTGCTCATACCTTTTTGATGCCTTATTAGTTGTCCACTAAATCTGCCACACTCAACAAACTTTCTTTTTCAACTTTCAATAAGGGTTAGAGATCTTGATTAATAACACAACAATAATATCCAAATAACACCTTATTACTCCTACTCAATAAAATACACCATGTCCCCTCATGAAAGAATTAATCCCCTTTGAAAAAGAACAAAGCAACCTTCACTTTTGAACCCCTTTATAAAATCAGAAATATCTCTTTACACACACCTTATTTCTCCCTCTAAGCAAGTTAATCAAATAGCCCTCGAAATAATATTTCCAACGATATATAATATGATATACTTCCAAAAAGGAAAATCACCATAAATCTCTCTTTTTCTTAAAGTGCATCACAACCCTTATTTCTCCTAGGGCAACTTTAGAAAAATAAAATATTAAAAAAATATTAACTTGCCTTTGTCCTTGATGGGATTCGATCCCTCGATGCCTCCTTGCTCAGCGCCTTAACCGCGACCAAGCTTCCGCATGAGCTACAGGCTCGTTTGGGAGGGAAAGGCACCACGTGCTTCAAAACACTCCTCCCTCTCACGCAAACCAAAAACACTTCGCGCGCTCTTTCTTCCAACGCCTTCTAACGCATCCAAGGGGATTCAAAACCTTGACGTTCATTCTACCACTTACCTTAGCCAAAATCCAATTGCTAATGCACCACACTACCCAAGGTGACTAGGGTTTCACATGTCATCCGATTTATTCTTCGCTTCCATCACTTAACCCTCTTTTGCACGAGCTCTTTTCGCTTTCCAACAATCGCATTAATTCACGAGCATAAGCTTACGATTAATAAACCTTAGGCATCCTTTTATATAGTTTTCTCCCTCATATTCGATGACGTCGACGGATTACTTTTATTTTTAATTTTAAAATTTAAATTTAAATTTTAAATAATTTAAAATTTAAACTAAATATTTAAAATTAAATATCTCCATCATCGGGGCACCTTTTTCGATGAAACGAAAAGCCAACTTGGGTTTTAAGAAAAACCCATTTCAAATCTGCCATCCATGGTTTTAAATAAAACCTTTTATTTTGCCTGCCTTGGTTTTCACAAAAACCCTGTATATATCCATGCTCTCCAAAATATCATAAATGATTATTTATGAAGTGCTTTTGCCACCAAAACTCAATGTGATCCATGTGACATCAATGATCCATGTGACATCAATGACAACATAAAATAACTCAAATTGCCAACATGGCAAACACCAAGTTCAAGCCCAAACCAAAGATAACCAGCCTACCAAGAGGCCTAATAGGGAAGTCTAAACTCCTTCTTCACCACCTAAAACTCCCATTCAACAAATGGTAATAAGCCAGTGTAGGCCTATGTAGATTTCACATATGTCATTAGCCAACATGACCATGGGAGATTTAATAAAAAAGTACCCCAATCATCAGGAAACTCTCATGGAGGTTTTAAATTCTATTGAGTTACAGCCTCACGATCTTGATGCTTTCACCAACTTTGTGGGATACATACAAATGTACAAAGATTCTATTATATCCTTTTTAAATTAGGCTATCAAACCTAGGTCTGCCAATTTACCAGACTCTCCTTTGCACATCATCATGTGCATCAATAGGATACCCTATAAGCGAGTGTTGGTTGACACAAGTTCCACAATAAACATTATTACCACAACTACACTGAAACATCTCAACATACCATATTTGCACATTACAAAAACCGTGTTCATATTGAAAGTATTTAATGATGTTTTGTACTCTACTGTGTGCACTATAATCCTACCTATTCAATTTGGACAAAATACTATGCCTACATTGTTCTACATCCTGGAAGGTGAAAGACAATACAACATATTGTTAGGAATACCTTAGCTAAGAGATATGGAGTGCATCCCCTCCATTATGCACCAATGCATAAAACACAATAATGAAGTCCAAGTCCATGTGGTTGAGGTTGACCTAGACCCCTTCAAGTATTACAATGTGGAGGATCATTTGTAGGAGTCTACTCTTCCATCCACACACTTGGACACTAAACCCAAGGATCTTATCTAGAGTCCAGATTCAACCCCATGATTAGTCGTGAAGCTACCTTCACCACCATTGCTAGTACCATCCCTTATTTCTTCAAGCAAGGGAGAGTGAAAAAGGCTAACTATAAAGGCTCTCATAGACATTTTTAACACATTAGTAGAAGACCTTCCCATTCCTACCAATAAGGAGTAATCCACACTTGATATCGATGAGTTAGATCGTACCATACCATATTCATCCACTACACTTGAGGATACAATTCACTTGACCAATCTAGTACTCAATGAGTGCATAGTACACAATGTTACATGCCCACCTATCATTGAGTCAATCAAGGACCTAGGTCATCCTCTTGACAATTTTCCACCCATTGATAGCATTTTTGATGCACACCCTAAACATGGGGGCCAAGTAGATCACCTTGAACAAGTTTATGAGGTACCCATGACTTGTCCAAATGCAAGTGTATCTTATCATGAGTTTTTGGGAATGGTCAATGTGATTACAAAGAAATAAAGTCCTCTAAATTCATTTATACCAATTACAACTCCATCCAACATTCCATCCATACCATAAGAGATACCATCAATAGATTTAGTCACACCTACTCCATCTCACTCAATATCTCCATAAAATCAAGAATGGGTGTAACCCCTACATCAAAGTGGAGGTAATCCAACTACCACAATTGAACACTATGAATTGGAACAAGACTATGAGCTAATAAAGAGCAACAACATGTGGATATATTCATTAGGCATAATCATCATGCACCATCCATATCCGCTTAGACAATTTTTGATAGGCTAACCAACATTGAGTTACAAGTGAGTCATCAACACAATGACTCGCAACAAATATTGAATCTACTCGAAATAAATGAGTTACGATTGAGTCATCCAAAATCTCAACCCCTTAATTGTCAGAACCAACCTCCTCCTATGTGGTCCAATGTCAAATCTCAATAGAAGCATAAGCAAATGCAACAACACCATAAAATTCCCACTTAACACCATTGCTTGAATATATGGTGTTTCTCTTTAATCAATTTTGCAAGTCCAATGTTACCATATCACAATATATTCACCCCTAAGATCTCAAAAACTCCACACAATGGTGGCATCAATAAGACCAATACTATCCTTATTATCAAGTATATGGTCATGACATTCAGTGGTGTATCCAATTCAAGAACGAGGTACAAGATATGCTTAACAAGAATTATCTTCAAATCAATAATCAATAGATTGGGATATGTTAGTACATGTTACCTATATATGGGAGTCAATAGAGCAACCTAAAAAAGTGACTGAGATGCATAAAACCCTATCACTTCATAAATTGAGGTGACCTTCACCTAATTTAGAGCATCAACATCACACCTAGACTCCATTATCTGAGCCCATGTCAACCATTTTTTATAACCTGTAAGAAACAAAGACAATCATCTTGCCAGATGTACCCTTGGTCAACCCAAATAGGTCTAGACCTAGATGATACAGAGAGGCTCATTCTTACCTCTATCACTAAATTAAAGGGTATGAAATTAGTGATTCCTATGCTTTTAGACATCTGGTCCAAGATATTATTGATAGGGAAGCATTATCCACATGTGGGTCACTCATTTTACTCAATAAAGACAATGGTATTACCCATAATTCCCTACCACAACTATGGGAGTTTGTATCTATCACTCCTCCTAGCCAATATATTAATAGTGCATCAAACATAGTACATACTAGGGATATCCAAGGTGTCACATCTTCCCCACTAGTCACATCCCAAGAAATGAAGTAAATTGAGGATCCTAAAGGTAATGCGCCTTCCCCACTTTCTTTGATCACCACAAATACTGGGGGCACATAAGGTATTGCACCTTACTCCTATAATCACAAAGTAATCAAAGTTACAAAAAGACCCAAAGGTACCCATAAACTCTTTGGTCAATCAAAAATGCTCCTAGGTGGTCTACGACTATCTAGGTCACCCTAAAATTTCCTAGGCAGTCTACAACCATCTAGGTCAATATAAAATACCCCTAGGTGGTCTACGACCATCTAGGTCAACCTAAAATTTCCCTAGGTGGTCTATGACCATCTAGGTCAATCTAAAATACCCTTATGTGGTCTATGATCATCTAGATCTACCTAAAACATCCCTAGGTAGTCTACGACCATCTAGGTCAACCTAAAATACCCCTAGGTAGTTTACGACAATCTAGGTCAACCTAAAATACTCCTAGATAGTCTACGACCATCTAGGTCAACCAAAACTACCCCTAGGTAGTCTACGATCATCTAGGTCAACCAAAAATATATCTAAGTGGTCTACAATCATCTAGGTCAATCAAAAATACTCCTAGGTGGTCTATGATCATCTATGTCAACCTAAAATATCTCTAGGTGATTTATGACAACCTAGGTCACCCCAAAAATCTCCAAAGGCATCTATAAGCCCTTTGGTCACTGTAAAACACTCATAGGTGGTCTACAACCATCTAGGTCACCTCAAAAATCCCCAAAGGTATCTATAAGCCCTTTGGTCACCCTAAAATTCTCCTAGGCGATCTACGACCAGCTAGGTCACCCCAAAATACCCTAAAGATGTCTATAAACCCTTTGGTCACCCTAAAACATCCCTAGATAGTCTATGACCATATAGGTCATCCCAAAATGCCCTAAATATATCTATAAGACCTTTGGTCATCCTAAAACACCCCTAGGCAGTCTACAACCATCTAGGTCATGCCAAAAAGCCCTAGAGGCATATATAAACCCTTTGGTCACCCTAAAATACCCCTAGGTGATATGCGACAATATAGGTCACCCCTAAAAGCTCCAAAGGCATATATAAACCCTTTGGTCATCCTAAAATTACCCTAGATGGTCTAAAACCGTCAGGTCACACCAAATGCCCCAAAGGCATCGATAAACCCTTTGGTCATCCAAAAGGTACCAATGGCATTCATTAAGCCCATTGGTCAACCTGTATATATATATATATATATATATATCACAAATACAAAAACATTATTAAAACATCAAAAATATAAAAATATTACTTCATTGCACTTCACATCATTTGCATTTCAACATCAATTGCATTAGGCATACTCATCATTGCATTGTGTATTGTTAGAAGATGAGCATACATGTTTAGCACCAGGTCTGTATACTAGGCATCTATCAAATTCATTGTTATCATATGTCAATGTTACCACCTATTTACATTACATGTATCATTTACATTTACACTCCATTTTGTGTGTTTGTTTCCTGTCACTTAGACATTGTTCCTAAGACATAGTTAGGTTTTTTAGTCACTCAGCTATATCTAGTTTTCTTTTTGGATTTTTTTGAAAGCTATCATGATTTTTTAGAAGGTAGAATCCTTCTTATATTATACCTTGCATACATCAAAATTCCAACACATTTTCACATTTATAAATACATGTTTAGCATAAGGAAAGATGAAACTTACAAAGTGGTCTAGGTTATCCTTAGCAAAAAAGTTTATCTCACTTATCCCCCATGCGAATGGTTCAAAGATGCTAATAATTGACAAAAGGACAAGTTCCTCCTTACCAAAATAATAAAAATATCTTGCTTCACACCAAATTGGGGCAAGTATCCAAAAGAGAAAAATAAACAGTGGTTATTACCACTAAAAATATTCAAAATAAATAGTGGTTTTCACCATTAGAAAAAAGTAAAATAAATAGTGGTTCTCACCACTACCAAAATCCATTGCTCACCATAACAAAAATGAGCAACTCCCTTGAAAAATTCAAAAATCAAAAGAAAATAAGGGAGTATTGAACTTGAATCCCTGGAATTCTCAGCATTAAAGAACGATAAGGTGATCCTCATTATAGGTTGGATGGCATAAAGCCCGACTAGAAATGGTGGTATCCTTACACATGATTATATGTCTATCACATAAGCAACTTTCTTTTGTAAAAACTAATTTTTTCATTCAAATGATCTATCTTTTAGTAGCCTATATTGCCTAGTGGTCTAATCCAACTAAGTATAAAACTTAGGATAATGATACCCGCAGAGTGATATCTAGTACCAATGGGTTGCATAAATTCTATTTGGCACTAGGGTAACTTTATGTGTTATCACAGTAATGAAATCACATGCGCACATAGGATATTAGCTATCTTGGTTATCCTAGAAGATTTATACTTTGTTAAAAAGTCTTGCATGGTTACTATATAACTTTTGATTAGGTAACTAGAGTTTTGAGTTTCCTAAAAATCCCAAACACATCATAAAATATTATACTATTCATTCCATTTCACATCATGTTGTCACATGTTTGTTATTGTACATTTTCAAAAGACATTACATAGTGTCATGATAACATTAAAATGAATAGATGAATTTTGTACAATCTATGGTGCTAGCATCTAGTGTGTCAACTAGTATTCATCATCCATCATATACATTAATAAATCATCCATTCCATTACATTATGCATACACACATGCACATATCATCAATCACATCATAATACAATTCATGCATACATGGTAGGCATCCATCAATGCATCACTAAAGCAAATATAAGCACTGCATACATCTCATTAAGTAGTAAAAGCATCACATGATGACAACCAAAAAGCTCATATATATATATATATATATATATATATATATATATATATATATATATATATGGGGTAAAAAGTTACATCATAATTAAAAAGATACTCGTAGGCTAAAATCAAGTGGGTCCTCAGACCTCACATTCCAAAAATCATAAAATCAACAAAAAATCAAATAAAGTAAAATCTCAAGTGTACCTCGTACCCAGTTATTTACCCTATACACTTGGCAGTTGCAACGACTTGCGCCCCACACAATATAAAAAGATGAGTAAATCACCATAAGGTTACTTCAACCAAATTATTCCTAGTCGAACTGAAATGTCTTTACTTCAATATCCAAGAAGGCCATTGCATCCAGACTGCTCCATGGGAAAGAGGTATTCATTTCCTTTCTTCTATGAAATCTCATCAAAAATAAAAAATTCAAAAATAATTAAAACACCAAAAAAAATACTACAAAAAATGGATCAAGATTAAATTCAAAGTATTCATGGATGCTCTTAAATTTATTTATTTCACTCCCCAAGAAGGCTATTATGGCTGGAACACTCCACGGGAATGAAGTACTTAGTCTTTTGCTTCCATAAAACACCTCCAAAATAATCCAAATCTTAGCAAAATTGATAGGGTTTGAAATGGGTAAAATTGATAGCTATCCCAATTAATTCATATGGGTCAAACGACTCATTGCTTTATCATTGTTCATGCCCTCATCGACTTGTCTCTTGAGGGGATAGTCATAAGAATGATTTCATAATCAAATTAACACTTAAATACTCAAAAGTGCAAGTTTCATACATTCAAAAGAATCTTTGCCAAAGAAAAAATTTCAAGCCCATGTTGGGGCAAAAGATTAGCAAATACAACAAAATAAAGGCTTGGAATCCTTGAAGCCTTGTGAATTTACCCAAGAAAAGGCTTATAAGGAAAACAAGGAACCAATACCAAGTATACCCTAAGCCCCAAAAATGCTATGGTAAGCGCGATTGAAAGGTATACCAAAATCAATCTTTCAACTATATCAAAAGCAAGGATTTCAAGAATATATTCTCTTTCCAAATAGAGGCATATAAATTTAGTTAGATTAATGAATAACATCAATTATGTAATAATTTAATCATCTATTTTTCTTAGTGCTCTGTTGCACACAACACATCTCAAAAAGGGGCATCTGTAGACACTAAAATTATGTACATTGGATAAGACTACTATGCACAAATCCTATCGATATCATATGGTCCCATTGGGCAATCCTCAGGGGTTAATTAGGGATCCCAACAACTTTTGGGAGAGTTTACCCCACTCTTGGGAGGTTTTGGGCCATGTAGTCATGGCCATCCCACCTCGGGATGGCCATAGTTCATGGTCATCCCACCCAAGGACGACCACATGCAACCGAACCTGGGTGGGATGACCATGAACCAAACCCCCAAAAATTTAAAGTATGGTATAAATGGCAATGAATTCCTACCATTTATCCCATCCAATCACCCAAAATTGATCGGGATTTTGTCATAAACATCAAGGCCTGCAAATTGGAGGTCCCAAATGGGTAAGCTTTCCCACCTTATGCATGGTAAGGCATTGAAAAGTGATAAAACATGCCATACATGCCATAAATTACCCCTTTGCACATTTGCCCTAGTTTAGCTATAAATTGAGGCACTCCTACCCAATTTCAAGAAGATACAATAACAAGCATTGCTCACAAAGTGTTGCTCACATTTGTCCTCATATTTGCCCAAGTATTTTCCTTGAAAACCTCTTCATTCGAAGGTGCTTTTAGGGGTATCCCAAAATACACTAATAAATTCAAAAACCTATCAAATATGAGATATATTTGACCAAATCCAATGAAAACACATTTAGGAGAGTTCTAAATAAGATCCCTTTGGAATTGGTGGTAAAAACCATCCAGTTGTGTGACCATCCCTACCAGGGACAAATAACAATCCTAGTTGCACTTGCCAGGGATGGCCACCAAAGGGCTAATAATTTTGATGCAATTTCATCATAGATCAATCCTAAAGCATTATATTAGACTTATATTCAATTTTAGTTATGTTTTGAGCAGATTTTATGGGTTGATTTATGTTTTTGTGACTGTAGTTTTTGTTGTTCCTGCCAGGAATGGTCATAGATTATGATCACAATTTCATTTTAATTTATGCTTAGATCCTTCAAAAATCATCTTAATAACATCATATTATATTTTCAAGTCATTTGGAGTTGTTTTTATTTGTCACAAATAAGTTTTACTTTCTATATTACATACTTTTCAGGGTTTTTAATATAAAACACATATGCTATTACCAGTTTTCAATCTCTTGTGTGTAGGTGCATGTATTCTAGGAATGTAGGAGAAACTAAGAGGTATATTAAAAGAATCCCAAGATTAGATCTCAATTGTGGATTGCGAGAAGAACATTGAAACACGTCATTAAGCTCATGGAGGGATTCATTCCCTTGTAATTTGTAATCTAAAATGTATCAAAATGATAAGCCCTCAAAGGGGATGTATTGTAACCTTTTGAAATTGATGAATTTATAAATACAAGGAGAAATACCCCATTTTTACTATAAATTATTCATCATTTCAATCATTTGCATGCTTGCTTAGAAATAATAAATATCATTTCGGTTTCAATCATCTAGGCATGTCATTTTTCACACTTCTTCAAATATGATGTACCTAATGAGGCAATTATTTATAGGTACATGATATATAAGGCATAGCTCTTATCACCTCAAGTGGAGCCTATCATGGAGGATTCATATGAGTCAATAGATGACCCAAATGTAGAGGACCTTGGGATGACTCCTGAGTATGATACCTGGTGGGTGGAGTAGCTATGGTAAGGAGGTAGGGAAAACAAAGGTGAGGATGGGTCTCGTAGAGGTGACAATGGGACTGGTGGAGGGATGAAAGTGAAGGTTATGGTAGATCCATCCTAGAAATGAGTGCATAATTATGTAAAGGAGGAGGGAGATACCTAGGAGAGGTGAGGGGATTGAGGAGGAGGCTAAGGAGGAGGATCCTTAGGAGAAGATGGTTGCACTCAAGAAGAAAATTTGCATCCTCTAGGGAGAATTTAATAATAGAAACACAACAAAGGAATTAGTGTAGAGTCTATTGGATGGTGAGAGGTAGAGGTGGTGGGGCTGGTCTAAGGAGAGGGAAATATTGAAGGCCAAATTTTAGACCATGTAGGATGAGGCTACAAGGGTGATAGTAGAGTGATATGCTCTATAGATTTAGGTAGTAAGAGTCACAATAGAGCAAGATACCCTACAAACCTAGGTGGTAGGGGTTACAATAGATCATTATGCTCTACAATCTTAGGTGGTAGGGTTGACTACCAAAGAGGGCATAGGTGATGTGTTTAGGTTATAGGTAGAGCTATCAGAGATATAGAGGATATTGATGTGTTATGAAGCTCAATATTGGTCAGATAAAAATTACATCAAAAAATTAGAGGATGAGGTGGATAGATGAGGGGACACACTACCCTCATGTTCTTCAAGAAGGTTTTCACATAATAATCTATGTAGTGAGGCATATGGCGAGTCTTCAATGAGGACACATACACATAGATTTGTACCATCAAGAATATCTTAGTAAATCTAGGCTAGTGGATCTAGGAAACCTCATTGAGATGAGGTTGAGGGTAGTTAAGAGACTAGTGGTGTAGGACCATCATATTGTTTAATGCTTATATTATTTCATGTATGGATGCACTTATGGATGAAATGATGGATGATTTATGTATACCTAGACATTATAGATATGATTATGCATGTATGTTAGAGCTAGTATGGATGCATAGACCTAGGTATGCATGTGATGCATTAATGAAATGATGATACAAAATATGATTTATACGTTTACATATTAAAACATATTGAATGAATCTAAGATGCAAAACAAACTAAGTGTAAGCACCATAGAATGTATAAAAGTTACTAATAAAAATGTTATCCTTTTCATAAAAGTCATACTTTTGAATATGAACTCTATGAAATGTAATGTAATGTAACAAAATGTAAATGATGGATTTTATATAGTGAGATGTTACAATGGAACAACAAGGCTTTTCATGAGATTCAAACACCCTAATTGACCAGTCAAAATTTGTATATTGATTATATATGGCTCTAAAATATAAAATTTTTCTAGGAAGACCCATATATTCAATATCCCTATGTGTGCATAATGATGTTCATTACCATGAAATTTTATGCAGTTGGACTAGACTACTAGGCAATAAAAGCCACCAAAATCCATATTATTCACAAACTAACATTGGTTTGTAAAAAATAAGGTTGCTAATGTGATAAATGTGTCACCACATGTAAGACTACTCCACTACCAAAACTACATCTATAGCCCATTGTTGTCAATGGAGATTACTCCATGGTTGTCAAAGACTAAAAATTTTAGGGATTCAAGCTCTTTAACCTCTTATTTTATTTTGATTTCTTTATTTTTTTTGTTTTTTTTGGGGGGGTACTTGCTCATTTTTATGGAGGAGCAAGTTATTTTGATTGCTTTGGGTAGGGGAGCTTGTCCTTTTGTCAATTCTCAGCATTCTAGACCATACAGATAATAGCATGAGCAAGGGAAACCTTTCACTTAAGTGGAAAGAGCTACATTATATTGTTATATTTCTTTATGGAAAATTACATTTAAATATGTGGAAATGTGTTGGGAGTTTGATATATACAAGGTACAATAAAAGCAAGATAGCTTTCTACAAAATTTAAAAATAAAACTAGAAATGACTAAATGACAAAAAGATCTTATTGAAAACCCTATAACAAATTACTAGGTGAGGGGGAAACCACAAAAATCTAGGACAAGAAATGTGGATTGAAATTATTTGTTGGATGTGTGTATTTTTCTTATGGACTTTTGAAAACTAAGAGGTGTGTGTAAAATAGTCAGTGGTCGTATGAACATCATTACTGATGGTCATACGATGTCTATCCTATCTTACGAGGATATCTTAATAGTAAAAAGATCACAAGAAAAAATGCATATGATGGAAAGAGAAAAGGTTTGATTAATAATCGTGACAATCATACACGCATGATGCTCTATGAATACAAATAGTTAAAATAATTGTTTGGTGTGTGTAAGTATTTTATAAACTTTCAAACATTAATAGGTGTACGCAAAATAGTTAGTGGATGTATGAATATCATTGTTGATGGTCATCTGATATATACCCTATTTTACAAGGACCTCCTAATGGTCAAAATACCACAAATACATGTGTAAGTGATGATACATAGTAGAATAAAGTGATGCTAATGCAATTATTGATATAGCTAATGCAAGTAATCAATAAAATATAACAATGTGTAATAAATGATGATGTAAGAAAAGAAATATTTTTGTATTTTGTTATTTCTATTATTTTTGTATTGTTTTTATGTATTTTTATTTTTTTACATTGTGTATTTTGCATGAAATGCTCGTAGGTGGAGAATTTTAAGAGTTTCAAACTCCTCAATACTCTCAAGAGAAGCTAGATGATAAGTTCCTAGCCCTACTTTCTACATTATGATGTATGGGCCTAATGAGTTTGCTGCAAAATCATTTTACAAATGGGGTAGTAAGTTTGAATTTTTTTGGTTTTATTTTAGCACAAGATAACCAACATCAAAATCCTTGAGATTAAATTTTGTGTCACAGGCTCAGTTAATGTGATTTTGATAAATGAAAATATGCTTGAGAGCATTGATGTGTCATTCATCAAGAAGCATGAGTTTATTTAGGTAAGCTTATTGCGTAGTGTCATCATTTATGAACTTGTGCAATAGATTACACAATGATAAAATTTCCAATTCCAAGGGCATAATGGCTTCAATGCCATATACTAACAAAAACAAAGTTACCCTAGTCGGCATTCGAATGCTAGTTCAATAAGCCCATGGTGCTATATGTAGTTGAAGGTGACAATATTTATGGTTATCATTTACTATTTTATTGATAATGGTAATGACTATTTTTTTTATGCCTTTGCTTACCCATTACTTTGCAGATAATAAGGTATTGAAAATCTATGTTGAATATTATATCTAGAAAATAAAGTTTGCATATCCTTGTTTTTAATGGCAGCCCATTATCCATAATTATTTTGTATGAAATACCAAAATGACATGATGTTATGTACTATTGATTTTTATGATGCGTAAATTTGTCATAGTGGTAAGAGAAATAACTTCCACCCACTTTGTAAAATATTATATCAATGTTAGGATGAATGTGTGATGACCAGATGAAGGGGAAGAAATTTTACCAATTAAGTCAAATCTCTATTATGAGAAAGGCCACAATGAATGAATCGTTTGTAAGGCATACAAAGGTACATATGAAATATTAGCATGATGATAATATTTAATGCACCTTATAACATAAGTGCAACAATCTCACTCCATAGTGGGCCAATAATAACCCATTTAAAGGATGCTTTTAGTGATAGCCATGTCACTGAAATGACCATTGCAAGTACCATCATGAGCTTGGGATATGGCCCAAGTAGATTCTTTGGGATTTGAGAAACAAAGAATAAGACCATCATAGCTTCGATGGTATAGTATATCTCCTACCAAGACATACTTTATCACTTTTTTCTTGAATATTTTTTTGGTAGCATGTGATAATACTAAGGAATGGAACCTAGTTTTAGGAAATCTTTGAGTTGAGAAAACCAATCTAAAACAAGTTGACTTGGACCATATGAATTGTTTGTTCCTCTCTAGATACACCTTGCATGAATGTGGAGTGGGAGAGAACCTTAAGGTAGGTTCTCGTGTTATTATCACAAGTATTTTATGATACCAAGGACCTCTAGGAAGTATGGTTAAAAAAAAATTAAGTTGGGGAGAACCCATGTTGGTAGGGTTCAACCTGTATCATGTGAATAGTTTAATCATATTTGAAAATGTCTCACAAGACTGTGACTTGAAAGAGTGTCTTTACCTGAATATTTTTAACATAATATGATGTATTCTATAGAATTAGAGACCCCAAGGAAGACATCGTATCCACAAAATGTTTGGATAAACAAGGTACAACCTCGATGTCATACCATTAAAAAATTAAGTAGTTATTTATCCACAAGATCTTTGTATTATTTCAAGAATATATATTTGCATTGATGAATTACTTTAACTTGATTAACTATCAACAAGGAGTCACCAAATATGTTATATTTCTTTATGTTCATGGTAAGAGCCATTTGAATACCTCAAAGGAGGGCTTCATATTCGGTATTGTTTTTGCTGCAGGGAAAATTGAGGTGAAATGAAAGAGAATAGGAGTCCCTTGTGGCATGAAAAATATGATGCCTACACAATCCCCTTGATCACATTTTGAACCATCAAAGAATAGTGTTATATCTACTGCATTTTGTAGTTCTTCAAGTTATCTCGAGTCTGATAGTGGCTTATCATCGAGGAGAGGATCTTCTACTACCTAATCAATGATGACCTGCAAAAAAGAATGATCCACTTTGTTGTATGACTATTGTGATAAGTGTGACTCATAAAATATCATAAAGTATTTTCTTTTAAAATGACATATGTGATTTGATTTAACATTTAATATCAAAGTTTCTTGGTGGTGAAAACCGTCGCTAAATAGAGATTCTCAATATAAGCATATCTAAGCTCATAACTGACCAAGGTGAAACAAAGTTAATAGATGGTTTGTTCTGTGTTTACCTTATTATTTTAGGCCAACATGGTCCCTAGGGAAAAGTTAGTGGCTACAATGTATAACAAAAATAAAAAAACTTGGTTGAGGAGGAGCTAACTCTGATGGAGATGCCAAGTATTATATAATGTCGTTAAAGGCTAGCTGGAACTCCTAATACCAATCAAAGGTGACCCCCTTTTGCAATACATTGTTGAAAGGCTTGCATTTGTCTGAAAGTTGCACTATGAATCATCAAATAGATTGATTTTTTCCTTGCAAGTTGTGTAGCTGCCTAAGAGTAGTAGGTGGAGGCATATACATGATTTCCTTAACCTTATTTGGATCTACTTTAATTCCTCACATAGAGAATATGAAGCTTAAAAATTTCCTACATATAACTCTGAAAATTCATTTCTTAGGATTTAAGTGCATGTTGTGCTCTAAGAGAAGATAAAATACTTCTTCTAACACATCGAGGTGGTTCTGATGTAGTAAATATTTTGCTAAAATATCATCCATATAGTATTCCAAAATATTATGCATGTAATCATGAAATATGTAATCCATAGCTTAGTGATAAGTGGCACAAATATTTTTAAATTTTAAGGGCATGATATTGTAATAGAAATTCCTCCATGGTGTAGTAAAAATTGGTATAGGTTGATATGCAGGGTTGACCTAAATTATATTGTAACCCAAAACACCATCCATGAGGGAGAGCATTTCATGATTGATTGTTGCATCAATGAGCGCATCAATGATCGAGAGTTGAAACTCATCCTTACGAGTCACTTTTTTTAGATCTCAAAATTTTGTGCATATGTGAATCCTACCATTTGGTTTCCCTACATGGACCATATTGGAAACGTAGTTGGTATAATCAGTAGGTTGAATGAATCCTACATCCAAAAATTTTTGTAACTCATATTTTACTATTAAGATGATTATTGGGTGTATTTTATAGAGTTTTAGATTGATAGGTTTGATCTTTGGATTGAGTAATAAGTTGTGAACAACTAAGTTTGGATCAAGACCCAACATATATTTATAAGACAAAGAAAAAATTTTCTTATATTTTGTTAAGAACATTATGAAATCGATCCATTCTATAATTGATAAATTTTTTTCTAATTTGATAATATGAGGATTTTTAGGATCAATATCAATATCAATATAAATTTTTTCTTCCACTAACATGTGGGATCACTCCTCCAATTGGTGAGATATAGGGATCAAATGAATATCATTAGCTAGATTTAGAGAATCAAATGCATCATTGGGTTTGATCTCAGCTTGAAAAACATATTTGAATGGTCCTAAGGAAAAGTGAAATGGTTGTAACATTTTCTTGCAAGGTAGGAACTCTTCCGATGATGGTAGGAAAGTAGTGAAATAAAAATCAATAGCCTCAAAATTAAGGTGAAAATGTTTTGAAGGGTCACCTACGTAGTGAAATGTTGTGGTGATATCAATGAAGATCATATTGATGGTTAGCAGATAATATCCATTCTATGGTGGAAATAGTTGATCGAATATGGGTGGATGTAGATGTACTAGGGGTGGTTTGCAGAGGTGGTGGAATGATAGGGTGTGGCCTAGGGTTATTTCAAGCAATGGAGTCTCCATGTAGAAGAATATAACATATAAGGGATGGTGGTAATCATAGAAAAATATGAAGATAAAATTTGTGTAGATAATTGATGGGATTAATGGCATTTGATTCATCCTCTGAGTTAGCTGAAGTAATAGAAATTACATCATACTCTTGGTAAGATTCATCATCTTCTTCATCCCAATCTTTGTTAGATTTCTCTTTTTCAAATTCTATCCAATCATTTTTGCGATCCCAATTATCATCAGAATATTCATTAAAAATGTTAGGAGGCTCTGTGATTATCATAGCAATTTATACATGGTCACTAAGCAAATTATTATAACCTGGATAATCATATTCATTATGATTGATATCACTTCCATGGCCTAGGATCAAGATCTAGAGATAATTGGCAAGGAGTTCATCGAGCATACGTATGGAGTAGCCTAACCTAAAATTATCCATAGGTAGCTGATATTGGGGCTCTAGAGGGGTCCAAAGACCTTGCTCATACCGACCTAAGCCATTTCCTCACCAATTATGATTATGAAAATACTATAGTGTAAAGGATAAATTGGACATGTATTTAATGTTAGCTTGAAAGGATTTTTCATCCTCTTCCATCCTATGGGGTGTATTTAAGGTAACATCAAATCTCCCATAAACAAAATTTGTTTGAGTCATTAGATTATCTAGGGTAAATATTATTCCAATGGATAATGGCATGATAGGAGGTCAGCATATATCTTGAACTATCTCTATAAATGGAGTGAATGTAACATTCTATACTATGTACTCCTTGAATATTTGGCTAGGCATATGGATTGTGACTTGCTAGGGGTCAAATGAAGATGATAAGGATGTGGTTTGTGATGTGTTAGGTGGTGTAGGTAGGGGCTCATCCTATATAAGGGGTGTGAATGGGTGTTATTGAAATGATTGAGATCGATGACATAGGAGACAACTTTGGTGATTGGGATGTGGATGCACAGGTTGCATTTTTAAGATTATTGGTGAGAAAATATGATGCATGAGAAGGGGTTTCTATGTTTTTTTATGATGATATATTATTTGATGAAGACATAGAGGATCTTGGAGGAGGGGTTTTATGAATATTGTGTGGATTGGGTCAAACCTTCAGATGCATTTATGGTGAAGAGGACTCATTAGGATGTGAGACCATATTACAAAATTTAAATAGTTCTCAGTCCACAAGGAAACAATGCACTTGACCTTAATGTATGTATTTAATGCATTGATGTAATATTAAATGGACACACCTCATGTCTTGTATCTAGGACCGACCAAGTAACAAATTATATTGTGGTCCCTTTTAGAATGTGGAAGAGTGTGTGAATTGTTTTCAGTCCAACCTGAATAGGAAGAACTATTATTTCAATGGAAAAACACAACACATCACTGAATTCCCAGAGGGTGAATATGGATGTTATGATGTAGGATGGTGGAAGGTTGAGGTATTGAATGGTGGATGTGGTTATGATATTGATTTATAAGCCTATGTCAATAAATAAACAATTATAAGAGATCTAATCTATACTAGTGATGATATGGAGCAGAGGATTTAATATGTCAATGGGTATAATATTGATCTCATGGTCATGAAAAAATATTGTAGGCTTGTTGCAATGGTGTATTTTCCCCACAAAATTGGCAAAAATGTTAGGGTCTTGCGATTGCAATTTTATCGATTTCAAGATCTGTATTATAGCTTCTCGATGTGGCTTTGATTGTTGTATCAACTTGTAGATGGAGAGCCTAGTCAATGTCATTATTAGACATTGGGTAAGTCTATTTATTATTTTTAGCACCGATTGAGGTGGGATAGGTGTAATCATATTTGGATGAGAAGGTGCTTGCAATATCAAATAAATTTTAATAGGACTTGCAGTAGGTGCAGGTTGATTTGGATATCATCAGTTCTTTGTATCAATACTAATCATCCCCAAAAAATCTAGGTGAGGTGGATTGGCATGCACATGATTCACCTACTTTATTGTTTTTGCTTCGTTGGCAGGTGGTTTTTTTGTTTCATGTGTGGGAAAAGGATCTCTAAAGACTCCTATGTTTTGATTATTTTCAGCAAGAAGATTATCAATATGAATCTCTTGCCTCTCAATCATATCATGTACTATATTTTTAAAGGTATAAAATGTATGGATGTTATGACCCTTTTGTCGATGGTAAGCATAGTATAGATCCTCACCATGAGCTTTATATTTAGGCTTATTAGGATCTAATAGATAGATCTTAGGGAGATTTATTGCATGCACCTCAAATAATCTATTGAAAATTGAAACTAATATTTTTGGAAAAGGAGTATATTACCATGGTGGTTGGTACTATTTCCCTTGCTTTTTGTTCTATTGTGGATGATATTGGGTTGGTGGAGGCTAAGCCTAGTAATAAATATGAGCTAGTGGTTGTAGTGGTGTGGCTTGGTTTGAGGATCCAAGGATACTAAAAACAACTTGATTTACTCGTACCATATTCTATTGTGTGTTTCCTCCATTAGTATTCATGTTCATCCATTCCTTTTTATGGAGCTTAATATCACCTTCCTGGACCTTAATGTCCTAAATGACCTTATCTTGTGCTAGGGTATCCTCAAATATTTGATACTATTATAGTTGTAATAAAAGTGAGATTTGCTTCAAATTTGATGTTTGTGAAAATTTACTTCAAAAATGGTATTACATCCTCTATTGATGCTATAAATAGAATGTATATGAAATTTATCACTCTTAACATCCTTGAGTTGAAATGTAAAATGAAAGAGGAAATAAATAAGAGTTCAAAAGTTAAGCCCATGATGGAAAATTTTTGCTGTGACACAAGCAACCTTATCCAAAGGATAATTTTTTCTTGTGATGTTGATGATTTGAACATTGTTGACAATACCATGATAAAAAATATTTTTAGTGACACAGGCAACCTTATTAAAAATATATATTTTGCTTGTAATACAAACAGTTTGAGTATTGTTGATGATGGTGTATTTTTATAAGATGAGCATCATGATATCATGCTCAATCCAACTAATTGTGTTGGCCATGACAAGGGCCATTTTGTTGAAGAGCATAGTGATGATGAAGAGATTGGTGTTTTAAATATCACACCAAAGGTAGTAGCTCAAATCAATGAAAATAATAGGATATAATGGCACATGACTGGGAAGGAATTGACAAGGCATAAAAAATTCCCTAAATCCAAACATAAGGATAATGAATTAATGGCTTCGTTATGATCATCAAATAGGAAGTGGCAAGAGCAAGTTTATGAAAAGAGAAACCTATGCAAATCCTAGAATAATTTGTATTCATTGTGGATGAATAGAACATGTAAAATCTAAGTTTTGGGATTTGCATCCCTATGAGATTTATGGTGAAAATAATCACTCTCAAAAATATTATTGGCACAAAGATAAAATGGCCAACAAAATACATGTTGATTGTAGATGGGTGTATGTGATAAAATGGGATAAAGAGAAAGAAATGTTGAATGGATTCTTCAAAAGAATATTTTATTCTCAAAATAAAGAGATGATAATATAGTGTTTAGTGGTTAACCATAGTGATGGTTATGGTTTATGAAGCGTAAGTTTTACTAAGAACCAATACAATCTTGGGATTCTTTAGAGAGGCTTAAAATTAAGAGATACATGAAATTGTATTAAAAATTATAGATGTGACCTAGGCTATGCTTGATAATACTACAATAATAGAGCCTACAATAAAAAAATGTGAAGCATTTTAAATATGTGGTAGAAAGCTAAATCTAAAGCCATAGCTAGATCTAGAGCTACAACCCAAGCCAAATCTAGATCTAAAGCTAGAGTCCAACCAAGATCTAAATCCAAAGCTAAAGCCCAAGATAGACCTAGATATATATACTAATCTATATCTAGATCCAAATTCAGAGGTAGATCTAGTCCTAGAGCTAGACAAGAACACTAGAGCTAGAGTTAAACCATAATTTTATTTTATTACCTTTAAAATTAAGTGGGGTACTAATTTTTTGTAAAAGGTACATTTTTGGCTTTGACTGAAACATTCAATTTTTTTTTAAATAGAATAATGTAATAAGGGAATATGTTAGATAATTATTACATTGGTTTATGTTAAATAATTATCATTTTTTTATTATTGTAACAACTCGGGGAGGTTGGGAGAAGTTGAATAGTTAGACAAAAAGGTGAAGCACCAAGAGTCTCTTGAGACAACCAATATTAAATTATATATGTATGTATGTGTATATATTTGAGGTTGAATATTGTGCACAATAAAAATTATGTTTCAAATTCTATTAGAAGATTCTTACAATCAAATTATCTAAGTAGTGTTTCTCTTAAGGAGACAAGTATTGAATTTTATTATATTATGATCCAAATCATTTGAATGCTATGATCATTCTGTATGATTGGAAAGGGAAAAATATGCCACTAGATGATTGTGTGGTTGTAAGATATTTCAAAATGGTTGAGTCTACTTTAAGTATAAGTTAAGGTTCACAAACTTCCCTTTCTATTGAAAATTTTGATAAATTGATTAATAAACAAGAAATTTCTTGTTTTCTTGGATTATGTCTTTCATGGTCAAATATAATTGATTTATTCAAATACTAGGTAGTATATCCAAGTACAATAAAAATGATTATCTTTATTGTAGTAAATTTTCAGTAAACTGAAAATATTTCCTCAAAAAAATCTTACGCAAAGAAGAAGAAGCAAACATTCAAGCAATAGATAAAGTACAAACCAAAGTTCCAACCACCAAGATCCATGAATAGAAAAAGGTTTAGAGAGGCACAAGCAAGTAGAGTATCCAAAATTGGAAGTTATGGATCTTTTGACCAAATATATAAAATAAAATTTTTGATGCAATAAAATTTGAGGTTAGATAGTGAAAAGTTTTGAGGGTGGAAGATAAAAGAAATAGAGCCAAATGGTGATAAAATATCTATAGGAAAAAACCACCCATGATCATTGTGTTGAGGTGTAAAATATTCAAAGGATTATGGTCGTCTACATACAAATAAAGTATAGCAAACCAGATAAGAGGTTGGCACATTAAATACAATGGTATGAGAGGTACAACAAAAGCAACCTGAAACCTAGCGTGTTAATTGCAAAAATATCCTATACTCAGACTCTAGGAATCTCCAAAATGTATAGGTATATAAGAGGAAAGTAATTGAATATCCAAGGGCTTAGAGTCCTTCATTTTTTATAACCTCATATCCTAAAATCTCAAAGGAACCAACATCTTCAATCAAGACATGACTTAAAACATAGAGAAGTAGTCACTAATGAAATATCTACACAATTTGGTAGGGAAAATATAACCTTTGTAAGCTATAAATAGTAGTTAGCCTAGCTTTGTAAAGTATTGACAAGTTTGCATCTATTACTATTGTAAGATTTTCTTTCATTTATTTATATATAGCAGTTACCTCCTATGTAGCTTGTGGGAAATCAAACCCTTGCTTCTAGAATAATATTTGTAAAAAAATTTCCATATTTTTTTTGAGGCCTATGTGTTAATTTTTCAATAGCCATCTATGGTTATCATGTTGACCTGTCTCTCTATGTGTGTATGTTCTCAAGATTTACCCATTTTTGGCTATTACTTGTATATGTGTGTGTATGGGAGGCCTATGTATCTAATTTTTATGAGTAGCCATATGTGGTTCTCATGCTCTGACCCATCACTTTATGTATATATATTGTAGTAACTCTCATTTGGGCTTATTTGTGTCAAGAAGATGAAGTGTTCACTACTAGCACATAGTGTTTAGGCTTGTTGTGCAATAATATCTTAGCAGATCATTAGTACATTGCCACCTTGGTATATTAGGTTTTT
This sequence comes from Wollemia nobilis, assembly GCA_028583015.1. Lineage (NCBI taxonomy): Eukaryota > Viridiplantae > Streptophyta > Pinopsida > Araucariales > Araucariaceae > Wollemia > Wollemia nobilis. The sequence goes on along the minus strand of JAQPPZ010002738.1, from coordinate 523,455 downwards.
ATTTATTTTGATCTCTCCAATACTTTTCTTCCCTAACTTCAATTGTGTCTAAAGATCAAATATTAACAAGGATTTAGTATTGTAAAACCTCTTGAAGGTCACTGATTGAGCCAAACCCCATACTCTCAAGAGAGTACCTATAATGTCGCTCTATGTGAGGTATGATTATTTCAATTGAGGAAATTAGAGATGATAACATTTATCATCTTAATATTTTTTTATTATAACAATAAGTCAACGTTTTAACACTTCATGCTATTATGGGGTCAATTTATCTAGTCAAGTTCTTAGTTGTATTTATGAATATTCTTATAAACTAAATATATCATTATTTTTAGAAATAAACTATATGAGTGATTTGAAGGTGATTTAAAATTAGAATTATAAGTCTTCTAATTATTTAGGTTGGATTTCATAATGGGTAAAAATTATTTTAAATTGTGTTAGCATATTATAAAACCTTGGTAGGAAAAATGTGAAGGAAACATAAAAAATACAAAAAATCAATTAGAGATTCCTTTATTAAGGTTTGAAATATGCTAGCTCAAGAGCCACCTCATTTTTTTCAAAAATTTAGATGTTGTGCTTAAATTTTATATCTTTAGAATGGAATGTTTTAGTGCAATACGAGAAAGGATATGATTTAGATCACAAGGTATTATCCAAAGGGATAAGGGTTCCATTTTATAAAGTAAAAAAAACATAATCAATACAAAAAATAATACTTGAGGGATTAAGAATGATAAAGGTAATTTAAAAATTAGTAGATGAAGGAATGACTAGAGTTGTCATCACTTACTTCTAAAATTTTAAGGATTGTGACAATTATTTGGATCAGGAGTATTTAAGTTTGCATATTGGGTTGATTGTAAATTGGATAAGAAGGAAAGATCATAACTAAATATTTTGTTAAATTAAAAAGAGATGATAGACATATTCTTTTTTATGAATCTAAATGGACCCTAGACCCTACACATTATACTAAGGTATAAATTCTTCTAGGGAGTATAATATTATAGGGGATACTATATTCAAGTCTTAATGATATTTTTGTTATTTTTTAAAAGATAATACAACATAAAAATAATTATTATTTTCTTGAGGTGCATTAAAAAAATTATTGTCTATTCTTTGGATATTATCATAAACCAAGGTTTAAAAATAATGATTCATAAATGGAATAATAGAGATAAATTATTTGGTTGATGTAATGACCCAGGTCTACTCACCTAGTTGTCATAACACAAATTTAAAATTTCGTAAAACACAAACATAAATGTCACACATTTAGGTAGACATACCCAACTTGATATTAGTACTTGGCATAGAGAATCACACTTCAAGAATATTTACCACTGCAGATGGTATCTTAAGTGCTCGGGACCGACCAACTTCCCATGATAGGTTACCATTTAATAGATCCTTACTCCTCTCTCGAGTTATTTTTGATCTTGGCATGGGGTTGCCTTTCCAGGGCCCATAACACCTGGAAAGGTGGATGCACTAATTCCTTATTTTAAAGCACGATGGGATGGGATTCTCAATCCCACTTTTACATGTAACAATCTACTTCCTAGGTTCCATGCTTTAAGTTAGCGTAGCTATGTCAGTTCCTGATCATTGACCTTTAACTAAGGTTTAACAAAGGTCCGCCTTCGTATGGCTACTAGACCAGAAATCTCAAGATAAACTTTGGTGGACGATAATGCTGCCCATACCATCTACCGTTAGACTTTGAACCTCAAGTTTACTCCCAAATTGAGTTGCATTGGCTATTCCACAATTGAAGTAGGCTCATGAGCATCGTCAAGTACTACTCGTATGTTATCCTAGGACGGCATCCCATTTCGCTGCCCTTTACTCTCAACAACATAGAACCTTTGTTATTTTCTTTCAAATATTGGAGAACGAATAACATCAATTCACAATAGTTGCCATTACGAACTATTGGAGTTGGGTGAAGTGCACATCCTACTCAAAGAGACATATTGATCACGAATACTCAACCTCTCGTAATGGTTTTAAGAGATATCTATCTTCTTGTTGAATGAGTTGTTTGTTTTTCTTTATTCTGAAATGCTTGATAAATGATGGCATGAGTTGTATTGTTTTATACCATAGATGCAATGTAATAATGAGTTTCATAAGCATTCATATTAACCATAAAGGTTTAAAGCTTATAAAACATATTCAAAAAGTCCTAAGTACATTTATTCGTAACTAAATTTAAAACAAATGCCAATTCTTTATTTTAATTTAAAACTTCAGTTAATCTTCCATCTAACTCATCAGCTTTGTCAATATTTTCCATGTTTAACTAAACATTCTATAAATCAATTTTCACTTTAAAAAAAAATTATACATAGGCCACACTATTTTTAATAAGTGTCTACATAATTTAAGTCATTTTTCTATGTTATATTATTTGACTTTTCTAAACAAACTTTCCATATAAGACAAATAATCTACCAAAAGTAATAACATCTCATACAAAGTATTTAATATTTCTAAGACCTTGAAATATGGAGAATGTATAGATAATGGTAATATTTCAAATTTTTTTTAAAACTATCATTGGCCTATGTCTAGGTTGACGAATTGCATGTGCCTTGCATGAACATTGCAAGGTATTCAAAAATATTTTTGTGTACACTAGGATTTATGTTATGAAAGTTTGAGCCTTCGTTTTTAGTTCTTAACAATCAGGGTTTATGAGTTTTCTAGTCCCACAAAAAACTAAATTACCTATCATTTTCCAGGAAGAATCACATAATCAAGCTTATTTTAGGAAAGCACATTGTTCTACGAATTCCCTCTTGTTGTTGAGACGTAGTTAATATTTTTACATTAAATATAGAAACCAATTCAGTCACAATGAAACAACATGTGGGTTTTAATATGCCATTTAAGCCCTTACAAAGGTCTAAGGTTTGAGAAAAAGAAAAGAGTACATGACGAACTACTGGTTGATCTTTTCCTAACATAAAAGATTAAAAAAATATTAGTACAATAATTTAATAGATTACTCTCTATAGAAAAGAAACATCGACAGTCCTAGCATTCTAGTCTAACTTAACACACACAAAAAAAATAAACCTATCTGCAAATTCCCCGATGCACCCTTTGATGACGACTATCTAGAACACAATTTTTTTTAGTGAAGTATTTTGCTAAAATTCCAAATGTTTTGGAGACAAGGTAGAAAAATGATTCACCCATAATGAAACCACCAATAGATTATAGTAGCCTACGGGTTCTTAGCTTGTATTATAACAAACAAAATCCTAACACCCCAAAAGGTGAACATGAAACTACTTATCTGAAAGACATACCTAACCAAAATTATCTCAAATTCGGGTTCTAAAACCACCCTAACACACAATTAGAAAGTTTATAATATGCATCTAAATCATTTTCATGCAAATACTTATGTAATTGTTGCACATATATACATATTTTTTTATTTATAAAGACCTTTAGAAGAAAAATGTAAGCTAGTATATCCATTTATATGATACATTTTCAATCTATAGTCAACTGTGTTCCAATATCATTGTTTCAACAATGCCATGCCTAATACAAAGGTGAAATAGATGCAATCAAGGCATGACACTCAGGGCTCTTCTAAAACAATTGCCAATTATCAATATTTCCACAAAATCACTTAATCAAAGGCAATTTCTAAACAACAATTCTTATGCCATAATATTTAATCAAAAATATCAATAATAGAATGAGAGAAATTACACCATAGCTTAACCAGTACAATGTCATAAACACAACACAGTTTAAATATGTTTCCAATTTAGAGTTCTAAGTTTTGGACTACATATGTTGTTTCAGCATAATCCCTTCATTATCGAAAACTCCTTTTTTTTTAAATTATCACAATTTTTGATATTTCGCATGTTCCTTTATTTAGACCAATCTTTTCAACTAACAGATACATGTAACCATAAACAAGTGTTTCTCTTTAATTTTTACACCTTTTTCCTAGTTCTACGTCGGTGAGAGATAGTGGTGGAAGAGCATGTTTGGATCAACTTGGCTCTATGCACTCTATTATCAAACATCACACTCTACAATGCATTTTCCTAATCACACATTATTTAGACGAACAACGTTTAACATTCCTTTATCTTAAATATTTTTCTTATATATGCGTATATCCATCTTATTATCAATTAAGACAAAATGACGTTCAGATAGGTCAACTGTGCTGGTTTACTTTAAATTATACAAAAAATAAGATATATAAAAAACAAGCAGTGAGCATGTTACATTTTATACATAAACCAAGCAAGAGTATAACCTGACCTGAGCGAACTGGAGGATACGAAATAGAACCAGCTCTTGCGCTTAACAAGTTTTAGAAGAACATTCCATGGCTAGGAAGAGTTAGATGCCTCCAAACATTCTCGACCCTTCCTTAAAACATTTTTCCATATTACCCATACATGACATATATGGCCAACATATAGCAAAGTAGATTGTTGAGTTTCCATCTTGAGATACGGTAAGTTTCATATATAATTTTTATAAGTTTTGTTTTAGTATTGATAAACATATGTTATCATTAATACATTATGCAAACCACATTATTATATATATATATATATATATATATATATTAATATATATATAAATAATTTATTATAATTTTTAATTAATAAGTTTTTTATATTTATTATTATTATATATATTTTTAAGTTATTTAATTTTCTTTTTTTATACATATATTTTAATATGTGTACAACATACTTTAACATACATATATAACAACCTCATGCATTATGCAACAACAGGAAATCATGCATTTACAAGTAGGATGCTCCTATATGCTTTAGGTTTTGGTGGTCTTCCATGTACCGACGAGCCAAGGTGCACAAGTACAACATCATATCCCACCTTAATTGATGCTTCAACCACTGTATCTGCTAGGAGGTGCATATTTACCTCATCCAATTCATTTGCTATGGAGTGAACTTGCAATCACAAACACTTACAGTAGCATCACATTCTTCCAAAAAAAATATAAGCAAATAATGGGAATGTTACATGCTTCCCCTCCAAAACTCAACACAATCCTTGTGTTGGATAATATAACATTGCAAAAAAAATTAGCCAAACATATACCCATAAACAAATAACTATGTATTAGGTAATAGTTACACTCAACATTACAATTATTAAAATCTTAGATACATATCAATATACCAAATACACAAATATAATAATAACCGAATTGTATTTTGATTAAAAATTTTCAAACAAGAAAGGAAATTTGTTTTTCATCTCAGCTACATCTTCCCAAGTAGCATTTTTCTTTTTCTCAACTATTTTGTTTTGTAACCCAAAATTTTATCTGGTCGAACCTCAATGAGCTATGGGTCCAACATTTACAAATGAGATACATTTAGAATATGAGATGTATCAGCTACATATTTATGGAGGAGAGACACATGGAAAACACTATGGATCTTTGTCAATTTTGATGGTAGGGTGATCTTGTAAGAAACATGACTTATTTTGGAAATGATATCAAAAGGACTGACGAATCTGGGGCTCAATTTGGTAGACTTAATAGAAATTTTGGTCAACTTAACTCTAAGAAATACCTTATCACCAATGATAAATTCCTGAGGGGTTCTCTTAAGATCCACATAACTCTTCTGTCGGTCATTGACTTCATGAAGTCGTCGGTAGATTTCCTTCAACTGGACCTCCATTTTATTAATGACTTTAGTACTTATCACTTCTCAATTGTCCAAATTATCCCATATTAATGGTATCCTACACTTGCACCCATATAGGGCCTCAAAAGGGGCCATGCCCAATGTGGTATGATAGCTTTTATTATATGCAAATTCCACCAAGAAGATATAATCTTCCCACTTACTTTGGTGGTCCATAAAATACATGTGTAACATGTCTTCCAGCACCTGATTGACCTTATCAGCCTATCCATTCATCTTAGGATGATAGACAATGTTGATATTTAGATTTATGCCCCAAGCTCGATGCAAAGCTTGCTAAAATTCAAAAGTTAATCTCAAATCTCTATCCAAGATATTTATTTAAGGAAAACCATGCAATTTCATGATTCCCATGCAAAATTTTGTGCTATTGCAAGTGCATCATCACGAACATTGCCCAGTATAAAATGTGCCACCTTGGTCAATTTATCCACAACCACAAAAATTGCATCATGCTGGAACTGAGTCTTGGGTAGACCAACTATAAAATCCATGGAGATCACTTGATATTTTTGTTTCGACACATCAAACAGGTGTAGTTGTCCTCTAGGATGTTGATGCTCATATTTGACCTTCTGATATTTTAGGAACCTCACAATAAATTTAACCACATCCTTTTTCATTCTAGGCCATAAATAGTCTTTTTCAAAGTTTCTCTCATTTTTATTACCACTGGGTGAGCAGAGTATGGTTCACAATGAGCTTCTTGTAAAATGGTTCTTATAATCCCTTCATTATTAGGCATTATTAGTTTATTTTGAAAATATAACAGACCTTATTTGATACTATAGTCCATGTATCAACTTGATTCCTACTCAACCTTATTACAACATTAGTTGTAAAACTCATCAAATTTATGCATTTCCTTAATATGCTCCTTTAGTCCATACATAAATTTTATGAGAGTAGCTATGTGTCTTCTAATATTGAGAGCATATTCTAGTTTGTTTTCCTTCCCTTTGATATATTCAATTTTGAAATCATATTCAGCCAGGAATTCCATCCATATTCATTATCTGGAATTTAGCAGAGGCTGGGTAAAAATGTATCTCAAAATCTGATGATCGATTTTTAACTCAAAGGGCTTCCCCAATAGATAGTGTCACAAAATATTGAGAGCATGGACAACTACAACCAACTCTAAATCATGAGTAGCATAGTAAATTTTATGTTTCTTGAGTTTTATATACTCATATGCTACGACCACCTCATCATGCATTAAGAAACCACCCAGCCCTTTTAGTGAGGCATCAATACATACTGTAAATGGTTTGTTGGGGTCAGGTATCTATAGGATAGATGTAGTCATCAATTTTTCTTTGAGATTTTTGAAAGCTTCTTCACACTGAGTCGTCAACTTAAAAAATTTTCATTTTATTTACAAATTGGTAATAGTAAATGTAACTCTTGAAAATCCCTTAACAAATCATCGGTAGTATATAACCAGTCCCATAAAACTTCTCACTTTAGATACATTGGTGGGAGCTAGCTAGTCTATTATGGCTTCAATATTTTTAGGGTCAACAACTATTCCTTTAGCTGAAACAATGTGCCCCAAATACTGAACTTGTGGAGTATAAAACTCACACTTGGACAATTTGCCATATAATTGGTTTTTCCTGAGAATTTCCAAAACTACCCTCATGTGTTGGTCATGTTCTTCCTTATTCGAGAGTAGATCAAAATATCATCCAGAAATATCAGCACAAATTGATCTAGATGTTCCCTAAACATGATTTTAATCAAATTCATAAATGCAGTTGATGCATTTGTTAACCCAAAAGGTAACATTGTGAACTCATAATGTCCATAGTGAGTTCTAAAAGTAGTTTTGTATGTATCCTCTTCCCTTATTTTTAGTTGGTGATAACTTGATCTAAGATCGATCGTGGAAAATATTGTAGCTCCTTTTAACTGATTAAACAAATAATCAATTCTAGGCAAGGGATACCTGTTCTTCACTATCATCTTATTAAGAATCATATAATCAATGCATAGTCTAAAGAATACATCTTTCTCTTTAACAAAAAAAACTGGTGCTCCCCACAATGAGACACTAGGCTTAATGTGCCCATTTTCTAACAAATCTTGCAGCTACATTTTAAGTTCTTGTATTTCATGAGGTGTCATTCAGTAAGGGGTTATGACTATAGGAGTTTCTCCCAGTAGAAGCTCAATGGAGAAGTCAAAATATCACTTCGGAGGTAATCCAAGTAGATCCTTATGGAAAACATCTCTAAACTCATTCAAAACATGACATTGTTGAAAAATATCAAAACTTGATTTAGTTTCTTTCTTTTTGTTTAACTTAAACACATAAAGCCTACATTCCTTTCTTAAGGATATTTTATCTTGCATTGCAGTTATCAAGTGGGGTTCAAAAGATGCTCGATTACAATGGACACAGATTCACCAATTAGAGTCATCCATGAAATCCAACCATCTTTCTTCAAAATTAGGTAAAGCTTTATGGGCTTTTAACTAGTCTACTCCTAGGACTACATCAAATGCATGTAAGAGAGCCACATATAGGTTTCAATTGATATTTCCCTAGGGTATATCAATTTGTGGATAAAATAAACATTCGTTAACCATGTAGGCTAGCCCTAAGCCATACTCTACTTGCCACCCTTTTGCCATGATCCCAGGTTTAACAAGTATACCCCTCAAAATATTAGTTGAAATAAAACTATTTGTTGCACCACTATATATTAAAATGTGAACATCTCTCTTGCCTAGTTTTCTTTAATTATAAACGGAGTAGCTTGGCCTGAAAGGTTAGGTTTACCTATAGCAGCATAGATTCTATGTGGGGCCTCTTCAGTAGGATTCTTTTAGTAATATTTGTGTGGGTATTGTATCACAAAATGATCTAAGTATCCACAAGCATAGCATGTGTTTGGACCAACATTATTTTGTTTATCTCCTTCATTTTTATGGTTACTATTTCCACCCTAGTCCCAGTTGTTGTTCTTCTTATCTTGATAGTTTCTCTGATCTGTCTATCCCCTATTTCCTTGGAATTTACGCTTATTATGTTATCAATTATATATCACCCACCATCCCTAAACTTCTTATGCTGATATTTACCCCTATTTTTCTTAGGGTATCTCCTTTTCTTAGAATCCTCTTTTTCAATTTGTTGATAATAAGCCTTTGCATTCTTTTGGCTTATTTCTTCATAATGGGCAACATCATATGCAACTATCAAAGTCTTAGGTACCTTCCTTCCAACTGGTTGTCCATATTTGGGATGTAGTCCCATTGTAAATTTTTTATACTTAAACTCCTCATGCTTGTCATATTCAAATGTGTACTTCAGAAGTTGTACAAATATTTGATAGTACTCTATTACAGTCATGTTGCCCTAGCATAAGTTAGTGAATTCACCATATTTTTCAATATAGAACTATGGTGTGAGGAATCGGTCCTTAAATTCCATTTTTAATTATTCCCATGTAATATCTACAACCTCCTTTTGAGTAATCTTCTTATTAGTGGTCCACCAATCTCTGGCTAGACCCTCTAAATGTCAAATAGCCCAAGTTATTTCGGAATCTAAACAAAGGGGCTGAATTGAAAAGTATCCTTCAGATTCACTTAGCTAGTTGACGACTATTTTTCTATCTCCTCTACCATAAAATTTGGAAATATCCAATTTCTTAATTTCCTTTTTCAATTCTACACCAACTTTCCTTCTTGAGGAACCTTCTGGAAACTCGCTCACACTTTCAGTTTCCTTTCCCTTAGCCAAAATCTCAATGAATTTCTACTATTGGGTAATTATTTCCTATTTATGGGCCATCTATGCTCTCTACTAATTCATATTCTCACTCATATGAATCTTCTGGATCTCCATATTCTCATGTTGTTGATTCAGTTGCTCCTACATTAGCTGAATTATTTTTGCCATATTTTCATCGTTGTGTGTAGCCTTTGCAACTACTAGTTATTTTTATTTTCTGACCACCCACCATGATGCATTAGTATCCTACACCCTATATGACTCTCTTACGAGTCATATTAATCCCTTCCTTGGGACTTCTGCAATTTTCTCTTATAGGTTAACACTGGTCCTCCTCGAGGTCCTCGCCATTCTTGACGATAAAAGAGTTATGTTAAAACAACATTTTATGCTTAATAGCCTAGGATTTCATAACCTAGGATCTGATACCAACTGTAAAAACCTAGGTCTACTCACCTAGTTTTTTGAATACAAAGTTAAAATTTTGTAAAACACGAACTAAAATATCACACATTTACATAGATATACCCAACTTATTATTAGTACTTGGCATAGAGAATCACACTTCAAGAATATTTACCATTCCAAATGGTATCTTAAGTTCTTGAGACCGGCCAACTTCTCATGAAATGTTACTATTTAATAGATCCTTACTCCTCTCTCAAGTTATCTTTGATCTTGGAACGGGGTTGCCTTTTCAGTGCCCATAACATCTGTAAAGGTAGATGCACTAATTGCCTATTTCAAAGCACGGTGGGCTAGGATTCTCAATCCAAATTTTTCTCATAATAATCTACTTCTTAGGTTCTATGCTTTGAGTTAGGGTAGCTATGACAATACCTAGTCATTGACCTTTAACTAAGTTTTAACTAGGTCTGCCATCGCATGGCTATCAGACTAGATATCTCAAGCCAAACTTCAGTTGACAGTAATGTTGTCCATACCATCTACATTTAGACTTTCCATCCTCAAGTATACTTCCATAATGAGTTCCATTGTCTATTCCACAACTAGAGTAGGCTCACGAGCATCCTCACATATTACTCATATGTTATCCTAGGATGACATCTGATTTTGTTGCCCTTTACTCTCAACAACATAGAACCTCTGTTCTTTTCTTTCAAATACTGGAGAACGGATAACATGGATTCACAATAGTCACCACTACAAGATATTGGAGTTGGGTGAAGTGCATATTCTACTCAACGAAATATATTGATCACGAATACTCAACCTCTCCTAATGGTTTTAAGAGATATCGAGCTTCTTGTTGAATGAGTTATTTTTTTTTCTTCATTCTGAAATGCTTGATAAATGATGGCATGAGTTGTATTGTTTTATACCATAGATGCAATGTAATAATGAGTTTCATAAGCATTCATATTAACCATAAAGGTTTAAAGATTATAAAACATATTCAAAAAGTCCTAAGTACATTTATTCGTAACTAAATTTAAAACAAATGCCAATTCTTTATTTTAATTTAAAACTTAAATTAATCTTCCATCTAACTGATTATCTTTGTCAATATTTTCCATGTTTAAATAAACATATAAATCAATTTTTACTTCTAAAACAAATTATACACAAGCCACACTATTTTTAATAAGTGTCTACATAATTTAAAAGTCATTTTTCTATGTTATATTCTACGACTTTTCTAAACAACCTTTCCATATAAGACAAATAATCTACCAAAAGGAATAATCTCATACAAAGTATTTAATATTTCTAAGACCTTGAAATATGGAGAATGCATAGATAATGGTAATATTTCACTTTTTTTTTGTAAACTATCATTGGCCTATGTCTAGGTTGACGAATTACATGTGCCTTGCATGAACATTGCAAGGTATTCAAACATGTTTTCATGTATACTAGGATTTATGTTACGGAAGTTTGAGCCTTCACTTTTAGTTCTTAACAATCAGGTTTTATGAGTTTGTTAGTCCCACAAAAAACTAAATTACCTATATTTTTCTAGGAAGAATCACATAATCAATCTTATTTTAGGAAAGCACATTGCTCTACGAATTCTCTCTTGCTATTGAGACGTCATCAATATTTTCACATTAAATCTAGAAACCAATTCAGTCATGGAAAAACAACGTGTGGGTTTTAATATACCATTTAAGCCCTTCCAAAGTTCTATTTTAAGGTTTGAGCAAAAGAAAAGAGTACATGACGAACAACTGGTTGAGCTTTTCCTAACATCAAAGATTAAAAAAAATATTATTACAAGAATTTAATAGATTACTCTCTACAAGAAAGAAACACTGACGATGCTAGCATTCTGGTCTATCTTAACACAAAAAATAAAAATAAATTTGTTTACAAATTCCCTGGTCTGCCCTTCGATGACAGATATCCAGAGCACAATTTCTTTAGTGAAGGATTTTGCTAAAATTCCAAATGTTTTTGAGACAAGGTAGAAAAACGATTCACCCATAATAAAACCACCAATAGATTACATCAACCTACAAGTTCTTAGCTTGTATTATAATGAATAGACTCCTAACACCAGAGAAGGTGAACATGAAATAAATTATCTGAAAAATGTCCCTAACCAAACTTGTCTCCAATTCGGGTTCTAAAAACACCCTAACACACGATCAGACAGTTTATAATATGCATTTGAATCATTTTCATGCAAATACTTATGTAATTGTTGCACATGTATACATATTTGTTTATTTATAAAGACCTTTAGAATAAAAATTTAAGGTATTATATCCATTTATATGATAAATTTGCAATCTAGGGTCGACAACGTTCCAACATCATTTTTTCAAAAATGTCATGCCTAACACAAAGATGAAATAGATGCAGTTAAGACATGACACTCAGGGGTCTCCTAAAACAATTACCAATTATCAGTATTTCCACAAAATTAGTTAATCAAAGCAATTTCTAAACAATAATTCTTATGCCATAAAATTTAATCGAAAAGATCAATAATAAAATGAGAGAAATTACACCATAGCTTAACCGGTACAATGCCATAAACACAACAAAGTTTAAATATATTTTCAATTTAGATTTTTCAGTTTTGGACTACATATGTTGTTTCAGCATAATACCTTCATTACTGAAAACTCCTTTTTTTTTAATTATCATAGCTTTTGATATTTTGCATGCTCCTTTATTCAAACAAAGCTTTTCAACTGATGGCCCACCTAGAACCATAAACATGTATTTCTAAACATGTATTTCTATTTAATTTTTATACATTTTTCCCAGCACTACGCTGACAAGAGAAAATGATGGAATATCATGTTTATATTAGCTTGGCTCTATGCACTCTATTAGTAAACATCACACTCTACAATGCATTTTCCTAAGCACACATTATCCATACAAACAACGTTCAACATTCCTTTATCTTAAATATTTTTCTTATGTATGTGTATATCCATATTATTATCAATTAAGACAAAATGACATTCATATAGGTCGACTGTGTTGGTTTACTTTAAATTATACAACAAATAGAATAAATAAAAAACAAGCAGTAAGCATATTACATTTTATACATAACCCAAGAAAGAGTATAACCTGACTTGAGTGAACTGTAGGATACAAAACAGAAATAGAAACAACTCTTGCTCTTAACAAATTTTCCAAAGAACATTCCACGACCAAGAAGAGTTACATACCTCCAAATATTCTTGACCCTTCCTTAAAATATTTTACCATCTTACCCATACATGACACATATGACCAAAGTACAACAAAGTAGATTGTCAAGTTTCCATCTTGAGACACGACAAGTTTCATGTATATTTTTTATAAGTTTTAATTTAGTATTGATAAACATGTGTTATCATTAATATGTTATGCAAACCACATTATTATTATTATTATTATATTTTAATATATATATATATATATATATATTTAATTAATTTTAATTTTTAATTCATAATTTTTTAATATTTATATATATATATATATTAAGTGTTTTTTTTTTTTTTTTTAATATATGTACAATATACTTTAACATACTTATAACATAGCCTCACATATTATGCAACAACATGAAATCATGCATTGACAAGTAGGATGCTCCTATATGCTTTATGTTTTGGTGGGCTTCCATGTACCCATGAAGCAAGGTGCACAAGGCATGACATCATATCCCCACTTACATGGTGCTTCAACCACTGTATCTACCAAGAGATGGGTATTTGCCTCGTCCGGTTCACATACTACATATTTAACCTGCAATCACGAACACTTACAACAACATCATATTCTTCCAGTAAAAGATAAGCAAATAATGGGAATGTTGCAGTTGAAGAATAGCTACCCTCCTAAATATGCTTATTAAAGTAATAATGAAATATTTGGATACACACATTTTCCTTATTTCATAGCAAATAATGCACATAGAATAGATTAACCTCTTGCATAGGAAATTTATATTTTATAATTTTCTCTTGATTTGGTAAACCTTAGAATAGGTTAGAGAATCTAGTTGATATACCCTATTTTTGGATCTAAATATTAAAAAATACTATAATCACATCAAATAATCCTTCATTATATAAAATATTTAGTTGTTGTTATTTGAAACTATGTCTATCATAAAGTGTCACTTCATTCTCATGATGCTTCTCCTAAGGTTGTAGTGAATGGTCTTATTTCTACACTATTTTTTATTTTATTTTAAATAAAATAAATTATATTTGTCCCCTTAATTTTTTTTGTATATAATCATAACCAATAAATTAGGATATTTGTTTGAAATACTAACTAAAATGAGTCCAACTGAAAAAATTTCTTTACTAGACTATGGGCAAGTTATGAATTTTGATTTTGTTAATGACTGATACTTATTCTTATAAAATAAACAAGATGAAATTGTCAATGATATATTGAAAGCATTACATAAGATTTTAGGTTCTGAGCTATCCCTTGACAAGACTATGTTCATCCTTATTAACAAAGCAAAATCTAGCTGACTTCTTAAGTAATGAAAACAGGTTACCCATAGCAAGGTCATCTGAAATTTAGTCATTTTTTTGTTATAATGTATTATCATAAAATTTATAGAATGTAGTTTATGACTAAATTTGAAAAGAAATTGGATAATTAGGTACAAATGTGTATATTTTATTGGTTAAACAATTGTAAATGGTAGAAAAATATTTTATAGCAACTCATTTTTAAGTTGTGTTGCTAGTTCCTATATAAAAAATACAATATGATGAACTAACAAGGAAATTCAATAAATTCTAATGAAGAAATGGGATGGTTCATCAATGATACTTCCAATCTCTTAGGTGCGATGCATGAAATCCATAAAAAATGTAAGGTGGGTTTTCATTAATTCTTAGTAGGAAATAAGGGAAATGATAAAGATAAAGTAGTTTTTAATGTTTATAAGACCATAGGTCATACGAGATTATCCTCGCTTATAATGTTGTTTACCCAACATATAATAATCCAACCATACTCTAGTAACTAAAGGATTATACGCAACCCTATCCTCTATATGATTCAAATCCTTGTTAGAATTTTAAAATTACCACCATTAGGTCAATCTAGGAGTTAGTTTCATATGAACATGGGTGGTTAAAATTCGATTAGGAAAATAAACTTGAAAGTGAATAGTTAAGTAGACAATTTAAGCAACCCATAACAATGGCAAATGGGTAGGAGGTTGCATTCCATGGAAAATATTTAAATGTAAAATATTTAATTATCAAATTCTTTCATTTAGTCAAGGACCTCTCATGTGTTCAAATAACATTCAAATATATGCATTCATCGTATTCATATACCAAAAAGAATAAAATATGATTAAAATATATTAATAGTAATTTATGTAAATAAATGAAGGGAGATGACAAGAATAAGTATAGGGTTAGTGCCCATAGGCACCCTAATATATCATATTTTATTCACACTTATAATACAAAGGGATACTCATTTAGGGGTATTTATAGTGATATCAAATCCTCAATGAGAAGTCAACCTTCTATTGACATAAACATAACCTTGAGGTTAACCTTACAAAAAATAATCTTAAATTACCTTTTTAAGTAAGGTTATTCATAAATGTGGATTAAATAATTCCAATAAGTGTGAAATATGAAAGGGGCTAGTAGTATTAGTTGAATAAGTTTGTAGGCTTATATAAATGATGAATGTCCATAATATTACATAACCATATGATTATAGGCTACATTAATGGTGTTCATAAGCACTTCTTGACTCCTTTGTCCATGGCCTAAAAGATATTAGATTATATATTTCAACACATTTGCCCCATAATTTAAGCTAAGATATCTAAGGATAGAAGGCATTAGAGGTAGTACCTCCCTTCATAATGGATGTTCTAGTGGGTCTTTGTTGTTTATCCTCCTCAATATTCAACATCAAAAACCTTGTGTCTAGCCATCAATATTATGTCTCAATCTTCATTAGCCTTATACAACAATTCCTGATGGAGTGTCCTTATCTTTTATGAAGAACACAAGCATATACTGAGAGGGGGGGTGAACAGTATAAGACCTCTTTTTTCAATTTCCTTTAAATTACAAAATAGTAAAGCAATATACCTATAGCAATATCAAAACAATACACAATATCATCCACAAAGAGACACCAATTTTTACATGGTTCACCCAGAATGGCTGGGCTACGTCCACAAAACTTTTCTCTAAAAGTTATCTCAAAGTTCTTTGGGAATCCTTCCCAATTACAATGTTTATGAGCCTCGGCCCAAAGGAGATACCTTCCCCCAATCTTAATTTATGAGCCTCTACTCAAAGGAGATACCTTCCCCTCTACTCTGGAAATGATCCCTCAGAATATCAACTGTCTCTACCTCTTTCTAGCATGTGGAAATCCTTTCCATCGAAGACCTCCTGTCCTCAATGCTTAGCCTAAGAGACCTCTGCCTTCTATGATCACATCCACAGCAGCTCAACAACCAAATCTGTTCTCAGGTTCTTCTCAAAGAACCAATGCACCTCTGTCCTCAAGTTCTCTGATAGAACTATCAAACTCAGTTCACAAGTCCTCTACTCTTTCTATGCAATCCCAGCCACACTTGATCGAACTTCAACCTTTGCACCTCTATGCAATCATAGCGGCATCGTCTTCGCACACTCTACTTCCTTTGCGATCTTTCACACTTAGAATGATTCGACAAAATGCACTCTGAACACTATGATAGAATTCACACTCTGCTCTCAGCGATCGAATTTCTTGCTCTGCGCACTATCTACGAACATCGCACTTCAACAACACATCCAATCTCCACTCAACTCTCCAAATAGCCCTCCTTTTATAACAAAATTTTCATGAAGAAAACTTTAATCTTAGTCGGTTGTTATAACAAAAACAAACCCTAATCTACGTTAGCTACAAGCCCTAATTTTCATCGGCTAAAATTTAACTTTGGCGGCTTCACTGCCTCTGTAACTCTTCTGTAGCTTCTATTGTGAAACTACAACATGTCGCGATATCGTGACACCTTTGCAACCTTACACTTTCTTTTGGTTTTTGTCATGATATCACGACACTTCAACATTTGATGACTTCAACCAAGCTCTTATCGCGATATCATGACACTTTTGTCTTTGTCAGCATCAATTTTGCTTTTGTCACGATATCGTGACACTTCTCCCTTCGTCGACCTCCTATCTACTTTTGTCATGAAATCATGACATTTCTGCCTCTATAGACTTTGACTTCACTTCTATCATGATATCGCAACACTTCTATCTTCATAGCCTTCCTCTCTGTTTTTATCGTGAAATCATGACACTTATCCTATAGAAGACCTGCATTCTATTTATGTCATGAAATCGTGACACTTTCTCCAATCGAACGCTGCCATCTCAATCTATCATGAAATCATGACACTTCCTACATCTGTTTGCTTTCTTTTCAACCTGTCGTGAAATCATGACATTTCTTACTTTGAAACCTTTCCTTTGCTGCATGTCACGAAATCACGACAATTCTTACTTGGAACAGTTTCATCTGTAGCATGTCGTGAAATCATGATGGTTTCAGCTTCCGTACGTCTTCTTTGCAATCTGTCGTGAAATCGCGACGCTTCTCATTTTAGACTCTTCCCTTTGCTGCATGTCACGAAATTGTGACATTTATCACTTTGAGTTCTGTAGCATGTTGTGAAATCGTGACACTTTATCTTGCTTCCACTTTGACTTCTGACTTGTCATGAAATTGTGACACTTTTTCTCCTTAGCGCTTTTCTTTTCTTCGGGTCACGAAAACTCGACATGTTGAGATATCGTGACACTTTTTCTCCCGGACTCTCTCTCCTGCATTATGTCACGAAATCATGACACTTTTTCTTTTGGACTCTCTCTCCTGCAACATGTCACGAAATCGCAACACTTTTTCATCCGTTCAACCTTCCTTGCAATATGTCGTGAAACTACGACATGTCGCGATATCGCGACACTTTTCTAACTTGCTTTCTTTCGAACTTGTCATGCCGAACCTTCATCAAAACAAATTATTTTACATCAAATAAAATTCCTTCAAAAGCTTCTTGACATCAATGACAACTTATACACTTGAGCAAATGCAATGTACCCAAGGTACCTAAAATTACCAACAATCTCCCCCTTTGTCATTGATGGCAAACGTTTACTGAAAACACGTCTCAAGAGCCAAAACTGAAACCAACTATGCTAACAAGCGAGAAACGTGCCCACAGGCGAGAATATTCCTTTGAAGTTTTGCTCCCCCTGACTTGAAGCTTTCCTCTTCACTTGAAGCTCTCCCCCTTACTCATATTTCTCCCCATTTGTCATCAATGGCAAAGGGTCACCTTTGGGGCTCGGGACTAAGAATGAGCCTCTTAGCTTAGTCCCTCCACCTCCTGATGAGGTGATTAATTTTGGGGTGGGAGTAAAACTCCCATTAGGCACTGATCATCATCAGCGTCTATCACTTCCTTGTCGGGCCTTCTCTTGAACTCTTTGTCTATATTCTTGTTCCTGTTCTTGTAACTGTTTCTATTCCTGTTATCATTCATGTTCTTATCCATGCCTTGATCCTTGGACCTGTTCATACCACTATTCCTGTTCTTGTACCTTGGAAGTTTAGCTCTACACTGTCTAGCTGTGTGACCTTCATTATTGCACTTATAACAAGTAACAATGTTATTTCATTTAGGCATACCTGTTCTTTAAATCCACCAGTTCTGCCAAAACCTATTCTGACCAAACCTGTTCTGGCCGAACCTATTTTGGTCAAACCTGTTCCTGTTATTTATCTCATAATAAACTACCTTGTGCCCAAACTGTTGACAAGAGTACCAATACCCTTGAAAGTAACTAGCACTTCTAAAACTGTCATTTACCTTCTTCACTTGAGCCATGCAATGTGAAGCCATGTGACCAAACCTGTGACACGCAAAACATCTGCCATGAAATTTTCCTTTATTCGACCTCTTGGGTCTCGAAAACTTCTTCTTCTCATTCTGAATTTTGTTTTCTGTTTCTACGCATCTATCATTCAAGGACTCATGATCTAAAATACTTTCCTCATCAGAAATATCTTCCTTTTGGAATCTCATACTATATTCCCCAACCTGTTCCTTGCGTGGCTTAACAAAACCAAGGTCTGTTTTATCTGTTGTCTTTCTTAGACCTTTGATGAGTGACTTAACCTTTTTGGAGCTATCTTGAAACCTGTAAAGCTTATCCTTGTACTCTTTAATTTTCTCTTTCAAAGAAGCCATTTTCTATTCTAACTCACTGTACTCAAGAACCTTAGACTCTAACTCATCCTTGAGTTCTTGCATCTTAGCTATAGAGAAATCAAGATTTTCTATAAGATCATCTCTCTCCATACAACATTCATCTAACTTATCCTTGAGTCTAGCATTCTTCTTTCTTTCATTTTTCAAAGCACTAAGAGCACTACTAAGTTCACTTTCATGATCCTTTATTTGTTCTGAAGACCTCCTGTCCTCAATGCTTAGCCTAAGAGACCTCTGCCTTCTATGACCACATCCACAGCAGCTCAGCAACCAAATTTGTTCTCAGGTTCTTCTCAAAGAACCAATGCACCTTTGTCCTCAAGTTCTCTGATAGAACTATCAAACTCAGTTCATAAGTCCTCTGCTCTTTCTGTGCAATCCCAGCTGCACTTGATCGAACTTCAACCTTTGCACCTCTACGCAATCATAGCGGCATCGTCTTCGTACACTCTACTTCCTTTGTGATCTTTCACACTTAGAATGATTCGATGAAATGCACTCTGCACACTATGATCGAATTCGCACTCTGCTCTCAGTGATCGAATTTCTTGCTCTACGCACTATCTGCAAACATCGCACTTCAACAGCACATCCAACCTCCACTCAACTCTCCAAACAGCCCTCCTTTTATAATAGACTTTTCATGAAGAAAACTTTAATCTTAGTCGACTGTTATAACAAAAACAAACCCTAATATACATTGGCTGCAAGCCCTAATTTTTGTCGACTAAAATTTAACTTTGTCGGCTTCACTACATTTGTAACTCTTATGTAGCTTCTGTAGTGAAACTACAACATGTTGCGATATCGCGACACCTTTGCAATCTTACACTTTCTTTTGGCTTTTGTCACGATATCGCGACAGTTCATCCTTTGACGACTTCAAGCAAGCTCTTGTCGTGATATCGTGACACTTTTGTCTTTGTCAACATCAACTTTGTTTTTGTCATGATATCGCAACACTTCTCCCTTTGTCGACCTCCTATCTGCTTTTGTTACGAAATCATGACATCTTTGCCTCTACAGACTTTGACTTCACTTCTATCACGATATCGCGACACTTCTATCTTCATAGCCTTCCTCTCTACTTTTTTCATGAAATCACGACACTTCTCCTATAGAAGACCTGCATTCTATTTTTGTCATGAAATCGTGACACTTTCTCCAACCGAACGCTGCCATCTCAATCTGTCATGAAATCGTGAAACTTCCTGCATCTGTTTGCTTTCTTTTCAACCTGTCATGAAATCACGATATTTCTTACTTCGAAACCTTTCCTTTGCTGCATGTCATGAAATCGTGACAGTTCTTACTTGGAACAGTTTCATCTGCAGCATGTCGTGAAATCATGACGATTTCAGCTTCTGTACGTATTTTTTGCAATCTGTCACGAAATCGCGACACTTCTCATTTCAGACTCTTCCCTTTGCTGCATGTCACGAAATCATGACAGTTCTCACTTCGAGTTCTGTAGCATGTCACAAAATTGTGACACTTTATCTTTCTTCCACTTTGACTTCTGACTTGTCACGAAATCGTGACACTTTTTCTCCTTAGCGCTTTTCTTTTCTTCGAGTCATGAAAACCCGACATGTCGCGATATCGTGACACTTTTTCTCCTAAACTCTCTCTCCTGCATTATGTCACGAAATCACGACACTTTTTCTTTCAAACTCTCTCTCCTGCAACATGTCGCGAAATCGTGACACTTTTTTGTCCATTCAACCTTGCAATATTTCACGAAACTGCGACATGTCGCGATATCACGACACTTTTCTAACTTGCTTTCTTTCGAACCTGTCATGTCGAACCTTCATCAAAACAAATTATTTTACATCAAATCAAATTCCTTTAAAATCTTCTTGACATCAATGACAACTTATACACTTGAGAAAATGCAATGTACCCAAGGTACCCAAAATTGCCAACATTTTATAGTAATAATATTTTTTAACATCTTTTAAACTTTAGGCTTACCTTTAGGTACCAAAAACAAACTCCATAATTCTTCATTGCCAAATCATAGTGGATTAGAATCTTGAAATTTTCTTCAAGAGAGATGGGTCAAGGCTCCTTAATAGTCATAGAATACACATAAAGAATCAAGTCAACTATATAAGAATGAGGAGAAAGAATGGAAGTACTACATTTGACATACTCTTGATCACTCATTGCATTACCTCTTATTTTAGCTAGATTAAATTTTTGAGCTTTGAAGTGAGATATACACTCTTCAACATTATTGAAATATTGGAGAACTCTATCTCTATCACGTTAATTTAATTAGAACTTGTTTTTTCATAAATATATTTCAAAGTATACCATACTTCAATAGGATTAGTTTTCTATATAATTTGGAAAAGTACATATCCCACTAACATGAAGTGTCCTACAAATTCCTTCGTTATCTTACAAAGTTCATCATCACTAAGCCTTTCCTCTAATTAATTATTGAATATGAACCGAATATTTTTAATTTTAAATAATCGTGTCATTTGAACTCAACAAGTGTTATGATTTAGCATATTGATATGAGTAACATACCCTAAGGAATTTATTTTATATAAAAATATCACTGCTATGCAAAGCTCAAAAAATATACAATTTAGAAAAAAATGGCTCCAAATACTTTTGTATGCAAAATTTATGGCCTCTAGAAGGTTTGGTTATATTAGCGCTCAAATAAAAAATCAAATTCCAATCCTTAAAAAAATACTATCAAATCAAAAACTGCCACTTCTTACCACTAGATTGGATGTTGCATTAGTGGATCTATGTGTTAACACTTTGTATTATGAGATTTATGAATTATTCATGCTCATTTATATTTTAAAAAAAAGAGTTTAGCATATTTGGAGTTGATAAGGCTCAAACTTGAAATGGCCTACTTCAAATCAAGTGAACCAACTACTACATCACACATGCAATTAAAAGCATAGAGAAGAATGGTATATTTTGACTAGAGTGCAAACTATGATATTTCCTAGAACAAAATAAAGATTCAATGCTAAGTTTTAAACTTGGCACCTCACTTTTATAATCCAACTACCTAAGAATGGTGTCATGTACCAAGTTGAGGCTTATGGGGTATTTCTTCTATTTGGTGTGTCCACCCTGTATCTTTTGAAAAAACAACTTCATAAAACCTTAGCTTATAGGATTCAAAATGCTAACCTCTATGCTACAACCAAACTATCTAATTATTATGCTAATTTTTCAGTGAATAACATAAGCTTATACTGAGAAAGGAGGGTGAATAGTGTAATACCACTGTTTACTTTTCTTTTCCAAATAATATTATCCAATATATCAATGGCAATATCAACAACAGTAATCAATGCAATGCATAAATCATCATACACAATAGAGAAACCAATTTAACGTGGTTCACCCAATGTATGCTACTCCACGGAGAAAATATTTCACTAAAATTTTCTCAACAATTCTCTTGGGAATCCTTACCTATTACAATTTTTATGGACCTCTATCCAAAGGAGATACCAATCCTCTAATCGAGTTTGTGGATCTCTATCCACAACAAAACTCTTTTCCCTCTGGTGGTTCATGGATCTCTATCCACAAGAGAATTCTTTCTCCTCTCTTGGTTCATGGATCTCTATCCATAGGAGAACTCCTTCTCCTCTGCTCTAGCTAGTGATCTTCTGGAAGACTACTTCTTCTACTACATAGGCTTGTGGATCTCTTTCCACTGAAGACCTCTGTTCTCACTTAGAAGACCTCTATCCTCACTACCCTAGCTAATGGATCTCTATCCACTAGACTACTTTCCTTTGCTCTGTCAACTCTAAAGCTTGCTCTCAGATCTACTCAATATCTATCTCAAATTTTCACTTAAAACTATCCTCGGACTAGCACAAACATACTCATAAGTATATCTCTGGGTTGGCATAAATCTTCCCTCAAATCTACACCAAAATTTATCATCAAATCTGTCCTCAAGCCTTAGCAACAATATTGATCCAATCACAAATCAACTTTGCTTAGATCTTCTCCAAGTATTAACTCAAATCTTGAACACATAAATCAATCAAATTTGCTCTCAAGTCTTCTAAAATAATTGCCTCAAATCTATCCATAAGTCCCCTCAGTAGTTTGCTCAATCTACTCTCAAGTCTTCTCTAAGACTTACCTCAAATCTATCCAACAAGTTTTTTCTAGAACTTGTCCAATATGATCAACAAGTATTTACCAAGACTTTCCTCAAATATGTCCAACAATTTCTTCTTATAACTTGTCCAATCTGCTCAACAAGTATTCACCAAGACTTACCTCAAATTTATTCACAAGTCTTCACCAAGACTTACCTCTAATCTACTTGTAAGCTTCTACAAAAACTCACACAAATCTATCCTTAAGATTCAAAAAAAGCTTACTCAGCTCTATTCGTAAGTCCCCTATAGGACTTACTCAAATATTCTCATAAGCTTTCACAAAAGCTTGCTTAACTCTGTCCTTAAGTACCCTCTAGGACTTACTCAAAATTGTTGACTAGTTTTCACAAAATATTATTCAAATCAATTGTAAAACTTGTATACACAACTCAACTTAATATCTTACAGAAAACCTCTTCAATACCATAAACAAGTTTCACTCAGAATATTATTTAACCACAAAAACATATAGAGAATGATTAGAGACTCAATATATTACACACTCACAAAATACTCAATCACTTTCAAACCCTCTTTCAAATCAATTCAGAAATAAAAATATTTTTTTTCACAAATATTGAACTATCACTCCAATGATTTCAATCAATAATGCTCAATCAACTTCACCCAACCTTATTCTCAATGAAACACACCTTTATTAAAAACCCTAACCAAGTGTTTCACTATACTTCCAACAAATCACACTATGAATCTCAACCCTTGATTCAAGATGATTCTAAATTCACATAACAATGATACTCATGTTCTTTCATAAACCCTAGTTTAAAATAGTTCTGAATTTCACATAACAATGATACTCATGTTCTTTCATAAACCCTAGTTTAAGATAGTTCTGAATTTCACATAACAATGATACTCATGATCTTTCACAACCTTTAACTCAAGATAATTCTTAATCTCACATAATAATGATACTCATAATATTTCATAAACCCTAGTTCAAGATAGTTTCAATCTCACATAACAACGATACTCATGTTCTTTTAACATCCACAAATCATGCATATGAAAACTTACTCAAATATTTCCAATAATGCTTATCAAACAATCCTTTTCACTCCAACTTTGTATTTCACAACATTCAATCCAACAATATTTCACTCATAAGGAATATGTGCCCATACCTTTTTTTTTTATGGAGATATGTCTTCAAAAATTGTCTCAATCACAATCAAATCCTCTTTACCACTTTCAAGGTTAGATAGCAACAATCTATCTCAAAATATCCATTCAAATAATTATCTCACTATACAAAAATATCAAGTCTCAAGTACACCTTATAATCTCCAAACTTCACAAAAATAATATTCAATTCATAAACAATCAAACTCCTTTGAAAACACTTTATAAACCCAATCTTCACACTTAGAAAAATAAAAATTAATTCCTTTTTTTTAACACTTTTAACTCCAATCTTTACACAATAACATTCAACACAATTAATTTCCTTTCTAACACCTTATATCTCCAATTTTTTATTTATAATGCTAATTAAAAATTAAAATATCAGATAACCTTATGACTCCCTATCTTTCACTTTTAGCAAAAATTAATCACTTGGCCTTAGGTGCCTTCACAACTATCATGTGGCCCCCTAGCGCTATTCACACCTTGGAAAAAATTAAATCGAGTGCTTACCGTATGCGATGGCCCACGTAAAAACATTTGCTCCCACAATGAACGTGCCCAAAATTGAACCCAAAACCTACCACTTCCACAACACCCTAGACCAAGGCTAGTTTATCGTTGGGCTACGCTCCCAACACAAAACCTAAGGTGCACAATGTGTCCTTTATCCTTAATTTTGGTGATTTCCAAAATAATCAAGAACTTTGTGCTCAAAACAAAAGGGATACAAATTGAATCCCTAACCTACCTTGCACGAACACTTTAACCAGTCACCGATCACTTCTTGCTCTACCAAGAAATTTGAGAGATATTTGGTGTTCCACTTGGATTTATCACTAAGCTTACCCTTGATGAGTTTTTTCAATCACACCATTTAATTATTATAATTGTCAGTCCAAGGCGGTGTTCAATAGTTGTATGTGATAGCAGGGGTAAGTATCTTGAAGGTCAGTCTACTTAGAAAATGGCTTTATTGATAAGATAAATTAGTTTTTGGGGGTTTCTAGTGTCACCTCTAACCCTATGAGCTGAATTAAACTCCTAATTACATTTGCTAAAACAAAATTACAGAAATGGAAAGATTGCAGAAGATTGAAACTAATTACTCTTGCAGAATTAGAAATGAAACCTATTTATGCCTGCAAAATGGAAATGAAAGAAAGTAACTCCTAATTACATTAGCAGAATTAAAAGGCTGGAATGAAATGTTGCAGCAGTGAAACAAACAAAAATTAATGAACACAAATGAAAATACCAAAATTGGAAATAACTACTAAAAACATGGAAATCAATTACTGTAGGAAATGCCAAGGACACAAAACTATTGCAAGATGTAAAAGCCTATACTAGGTGATCAATTTCCATGAACGAACATCTATAGCACTAATACTATATGCATTTTAATATAGTTAACAAATAAAATGGAAATTGATAGGTTTCTGCTAACCTACTACATTAAGAAATGAACAAAAACTATCAAAAGTTGACCCTTCTCTTGAGCTTGGAAGTGGCCCTTGCTTCCTGATCCAGAAGAAGGCAAGAATTTTTTATCTAAACTACTTAATGCTTACACATTCACTCAAGAAACTAATTGAATGGATAAAATGCACCTTTTATTGATTAGGACATGACATTACAACAATGCAGGAAAAATCCTGCAAAATTACTGCTTTGTTACAACTAAAACAACTATTCTATTCCTATCCTTCTATGCAAACATCTATATGCTCAACCAAAATGGGAGCTTGTTATTTATACTATTCTATTATATATGTGGATTCATTTTATTGTTGCTTTTCAGGGATTCAACAACTATGTTGAAGTTATCTTCCTGAAATGCAAAAAATTGTTTTGTTGCAGCTTATCCATTTTACTTGTTGGGCGCAATCCATTGGAAGAAATGCATTGGGAGGGGTGAGAAAACTTCTCATACAACTTTATCCATTTTCATTCTACCATTTTCCACCTTTCTGACCGCTCTGTTGATGGTTTTGATCAAAACTTGTCCTACTCCACTCATTCTGGAGTTGCTTCAGAATATCAGGCAGTGTAACAGTTCTGATCCTTATCCATACATCAATTGCTCAGGATAATGGGTTTGACTGGCTAGGTAATCTTCTTAAGTACTCAGAAGATAAATTCCATAAATTTTACGTGTAAGCATTGACAAATTCCAAGCCATGTTGTTTATGCACATATGGCTGGAATTTGTATGGTCAAACCTTGTTTTCTGCATAGTCATACCAGTTTGAGCAAGTTTTGGCACCTTTTTGCAATTTTAATTTGTTAAAAAAGTAATAAAAGCAAATGGAATTATTTCAGAACCGGATACATATCAACACCTACTATTACAACTTCAAATAAATCCTAATTTTCTAGATAATTCAGTTGAAACAGGCCATAAAATGCAAAAAAATAGTCAAAATAGAGTATATGCTCTTCAACATTTAGAACATGTAAATTCTAATACATAATGTATTCTATCACCATAATAAAAATTAAAATATAACATAAGGTGTTCCAAAGATTTTATAAGTTATCAAAAATAGTCCATGGATGAGGCAATTCCCAGCCTCATCAACCCTCTTAAATTTAACATATGTAAATTCCTTTGTCTTCTTTTAAGCAGTGCACAAATTTCTTTTTGCTTTGGGCATTCAACTCACATGGATGATTTTTAATAAAAACCATTACCCCTTTTATACCTTTTGCTATGCACTCCAACACATTGGCATTTCCAATTTGAATTTTAATTCGAATTTTAAACTTAAATTTTGGCACCTTTATTATTTATTTAAATTAAAATTTTAACCTATGGTTAAAATATTTTAATTTAAATAAATTAAATAATAACCTTTACAATCTGCCAAATGGGTCTTTTGAAGAAATTATTTCTTAATGACTCCTTGGACCTTGTTTTTCTTCACCTCAACCTTTAGCCCAGAATATTATAATATTAAATATTATAATATTATTATTTCCTTTTAAACATGCTTCTCCTTCCTTGGGTCTTCAAACTTTTAGGTCTGCTTTAGACATATAATATTTAAAATAAATATTATATCCTATTCCTTTAAACCTCTTCCTTGCTTTTTGGAAAAACCACCTAATGACATTAATGACGATAAAACTTGGACATCAACCTCTTGACATCAATGACAACAAAACTTACTCAAATTTCCAACAATATCCTCCTTTGTCATTTATGGAAACCCTTTTTCTTTTTACCATTTATTTTACCTTTTTCAATTCTACTCCCCTTGAGAAACTGCTCCTCCTGACTAAAATCTCTCCCCCTAACTCAAATCTCTCCCCCTTTGACATCAATGGCAAAGGGCCACATTTGGGGCTTGGGACTAAATATAAGACTCCTAACTCAACCCCTCCCCCACATCCTCTCTTTAAGGTGGTTAATTTTGGGGTGGGAGTATCTCTACTCCCAACATAAACTACTTTTTAACTTTGTCCACCTTCTTCCTCAATTGATCCTTCTGATTCCTCTAAACATTCTTGATCCTTCTTGTCTCTAGAAATTCCTCTCTACACCATTTAGCCATATGCCCGGTATTATTGCACTTATAACACTTACTGTTGTGGTTTCGTGAAGGTGCAAATGCCTTGAAGTTCCTCCTAGTGAAGCCATATACATTCCTATCATAAACCCTATAATTCACTGCCTTATGACCAAACTAATTATAAGAGTAGAAATACCCTTGAAAGAGATGCCCATTTCTAAAAATTTTATTGGTGAAGCCATATCACTGTCTTTCATATTTCCTAAACTACGTAGCCTTGTGACCAAACCTATGACATGAGAAGCATAATCCATTGAATAAACCTTGCCTTGACCTTATTGAACTTTCTATTGTCCAAATTATCCTTAGAAGTATTAATTTATCTTTCAATCTCTTCTTTTGAAGCTTCATCTTATTTGGAGCTTGGTATTGACTCCTCTCCCCGTCCTCTATATTCTTCTTCAAAACCAAGTCCTATCTTGTTTGATGAAGATATTTGTACCTTGATAATCTTATCCAATATCTTTGAGATTATCCCAAACATGTGTAGCTTGTTTTTAAACTCATTTACTTTCTTCCTTAGTAAAGCTACCTCATGCTCTAATCTTTCACATTCTAAGACATTTGCTTCTAACATTTCTTTAAATTTCCTTGTCTTAACTATTGAGTTGGTTAGATATTCTATAAACTTTCCTTTCTCTTCATAAAATTCTTGAAATTGAAGCTTGAGTTTTAAGTTATGCTTTCTTACTTTCCTTAATTACTTGAGATAAAAAATAAGCTCACCTTCAAGATCAACTTCTCCTTCCTCTTCATTTTTTGATTCTTTATCTTTTAGATCATCTTCATTCCTTTCTAATTCATCTTCAATAGGATCACTTCCTTCTTGTTCTATTGCCATAATAAGAGTTTCTTCTTATATATCTTCAAGAGCATATTCATATTCATATTTACTAAAACTGAACCCATTTCTTGTACAATTATCTTCAAGATGACCAAAGTTACCACACCTAAAACACTTGAGAATTATTGGTTCTCTTTGTACCCTTTTCTTAACATCTTCTTTTTCTACTATTAGAATTATAATTTCTTCTTCTTCATTATGTTAGGACCTTCCATCACTGTCACTTGAACTATTTTCTACCTTATCTACATAAAATATCTTTTTATGCCTTTGGAAAAACTTATTTCCTTACTTACCTTATCCATCCCTACTTTTATTTTGATACCTGTATTTTTTGCTTCCCTGTTCTTGTGATCCTGTTTCTCTTCATCATTACTACTTCTAGCTTATGGAAAATTAGATGCATAGTGACCATATTTACCATAATTAAAACATTTAACTATTTTTGTACCTTTATACTTTCTTGTGTCCTTGTTCCTTCTGCCATAGTTTGCTTCTTCATCATTGGATAACTCATTACTTGAATGTAAATTCCTATACTTTGTCTTATTTGTAACTTTGAAGGTTGTTTCTTTCTAGGGAATAAACTCCTCTTTTATTATTATCTCAAAAGTTGTGAGAGTTCCATGTAACTCATCCCTAGTCAAAGTTTCAATATCTTTTATTTCCTCTATGTCTAAAACATTTTCACTATACCTCTTAGGGAGTGACCTTAAAATATTTTGACACACATCTGATTCTTCAACTTTAAACCCAAGTCCTTGCATGGATTTAACAACCTCATCCACATGAAGTATGTAGATATGTCTTCCTCATCCTTCATATTTAGGTCTTCAAATATTTTCTTGTGATTTTATAATTTTTCTATCTTGAAATTTTTGTCTCCCTCATATATATTTTTCATTTTATCCCAAATATCTTCTGCTAATGTGCAATGCATAACTTTTAAGATTCCATTCATTGTCTTTGAATTATTCAGTTGTAGGAGCTTATCATATTTATCTGTAGGTGGAGTATCTGAAAGTATGTACCCATCCTCAACTGCTTACCATATATCATTTACTAGTGCCATTAGATAAATATTCATTCTCACACTCCAAAATGTATAATTGTTCCCATCGAACAATGGTGCCTTATTTCATGAATATCCAGTTTGATAATCCATCTATGTTCCTACAAGCTTTTACTTCTAGTTGTTAAACTCTTCTGAAGTAACCCGCTCTGATACCAATTGAAGAAAACAATATTATACTAAGAGGGGTGGTGAACAATATAAGATCACTTTTTACTTTTCTTTCCCAAACAATATTATTCAATATATCAATGGCAATATCAATAGCAGTAATCAAAGAAATGCAAAAATCATCACATATAATAGAGATACCAATTTAATGAGGTTCATCCAATGTGGGCTACTCCATGGAGAAAATATTTCACTAAAATTTTCTCAACAATTCTCTTGGTAATCCTTCCCTATTACATTTTTTATGGACATCTTTCCAAAGGATATACCAATCCCTTAATGAAGTTTGTGGATTTCTATCCACATGATAACTCTTTTCCCTCTATTGGTTCATGGATATCTATCCACAAGAGAACTCTTTCTCCTCTACCAGTTCATGTATCTCTATCCACATGAGAAATTATTCTCTTCTGCTCTGGTTTGTGATCTTCTAGAAGACTATTGCCTCCACTACATTGGCTTGTGGATCTCTATCCACTAAAGACCTTTGTCCTTACTTAGAAGACCTCTATCCTCACTACTTTGGCTAATGGATCTCTATCCACTAGAGACTACTATCCTCTACTATATCACCTCCAAATATTACTCTCAGCTCTGCTCAATATCTATCTCAAATATGTACTAAACACTATCCTCGATCTAGCATAAATTTTCTCACAAGTCTATCTCTGGTCTGGCACAAATTTTCTCACAAGTCTATCTCTGGTCTGGCATAAATATACTCTCAAATATGTACCAAAATCTATTCTCAAATATGTCCTCAAGACTTAACACAAATATTGATCCAATCACAAATCAACTATGCTTAGATCTACTCCAAGCCTTCACTCAAATCTTGAACAAATAAATCAATCAAATCTACTCTCAAGTCTTCTGAAAGACTTACCTCAAATATATCCACAAGTCCTCTCAAGAACTTGCTCAATCTACTATCAAGTCTTCTCTAAGACTTACCTCAAATATATCCAACAAGTTCTTCCTAGAACTTGTCCAATATTCTCAACAAGTCTTCACCAAGACTTACCTCAAATCTATCCAAAAAGTTCTTCCTAGAACTTGTCCAATCTACTCAACAAGTCTTCACCAATACTTACCTCAAATTTATCCACAAGTCTTCACCAAGACTTACCTCTAATATTCTCGTAAGCTTCCATAAAATCTCACAAAAATCTTTCCTTAAGCTTTCAAACAAGCTTACTCAACTCTATCTTTAAGTCCCCTCCAGGACTTACTAAAATCTGCTCACAAGCTTTCTCAAAATATTGCTTAACTCTATCCTTAGGTACCCTCTAGGACTTACTAAAAAATATCCACTAGATTTCAGAAAATATTATTCAAATCAATTACAAAACTTGCATACACAACTCAAATTAATCTCTTACATAAAACCTCTTCAATACTAAAAACAAGTTTCACTCAAAATATTGTTTAACCATAGAAACATGTAGAGAATGATTAGAGACTCAATATGTTTTACACTCATAAAACACTCAATCAAATTCAAACTCTCTTTCAAATCAATTGAGAAATAAAGGATAATTTTTTTTCCAAATCTTGAACTATCACTCCAATGATTTCAATCAATAATGATCAATCAACTTCACTCAACCATCCACTCAATGAAACACACCTTGCTTACAAACCCTAACCAAGTTTTTCACTATACTTCCAACAACTCACACTATGAATCTCAATCCTTGAGTCAAGATGATTCCAAATTCACATAACAATGATACTTGTCTTCTTTCACAAACCCTAGTTCAAGATAGTTCTCAATTTCACATAATAATGATACTCATGATCTTTCACAAATCCTAACTCAAGATAGTTCTCAATCTCACATAACAATGATACTCATGATATTTCACAAACCCTAGTTCAAGATAGTTCCAATATCACATAACAATGATACTCATGTTATTTTAACATCCATAAATCATGCATATGAAAACTTACTCAAACATTTCCAACAATGCTTATCAAACAAGCCTTTTCACTTTAACTTTGCATTTCATGACATTCAATCCAACAATATTTCACTCATAAGGAAGATGTGCCCACACCTTTTGTTTTAATGGAGTTATGTCTTCAAAACCTATCTCAATCACAATCAAATCCTCTTTGCCACTTTCAATTTTATATAGCAACAATCTATCTCAAAATATCCACTCAAATATTTCCCTCAATAATTATCTCACCATACATAAATATCAAGTCTCAAGTACACCTTATAATCTCCAAACGTCACAAAAATAATATTCAATTCATAAACAATCAAAATCCTTTGAAAACACTTTATAAACCCAATCTTCACACTTAGCAAAATAAAAATGTATTTCTTTGTTTTAACACTTTTAACTCCAATCATTACACAATAACATTCAACACAATTAATTTCCTTTCTAACACCTTATATCTCCAATCTTTATTTATAATGCTAATTAAAAATTAAAATATCAAACAACCTTATGATTCCCTATCTTTCACTTTTAGCAAAAATTAATCACTTGGCCTTAGGCACCTTCACAACTATCATGTGGCCCCTTAGTGCTATTCACACCTTGGTAAAAATTTTAATTTAAATAAATTAAATAATAACCTTTACAATCTGCCAAATGGGTCTTTTGAAGGAATTATTTCTTAATGACTCCTTGGACCTCATTTTTCTTCACCTCAACCTTTAGCCCAGAATATTATAATATTAAATATTATAATATTATTATTTTCTTTTAAACCTGCTTCTCCTTCCTTGGGTCTTCAAAATTTTAGGCCTCTTTAGACATATAATATTTAAAATAAATATTATATCCTATTCCTTTAAACCTCTTCCTTTATTTTTTGAAAATGCACCTGATGACATTAATGACAATGAAACTTGGACATAAACCTCTTGACATCAATGACAACAAAACTTACTCAAATTTCCAACAATTAGATACAATCAAATAAAGAGAGGTAACTGCCTCTAAATCATGCTTTCAAGAAGATATGTAGGAGAAAACAACTAGTAAAAGTTTGTCTTGGTACTTGTGCTTCACATACTCAAAAGGTTTGGAATTACTGCATGCTTGGAAAATTGACCCTTATACAACCTTCCAACCAAGCAATAATAATACCAATAAGCTACTCCCTAGTTGTCAAGTGTCAAAGAGGCGAGTCTAGAAGACAATAAGCTAATATGATTATAAATGCTAGTGTTCAAGCATTCCTCCTACTAATAGTAAGATGCACAGACTAACTACCTTAATATTTGCACTAAGTGCACCTCTATGTTAGAATTCATGGACATGTGGTGGTCATTTGCACACATGCAAAAAGTGTATGAATGGAACCAAAAGAAATTTAAATTTTGAAATTTTAAATTTAAATAAGAACACAAAATGTAATCTAAATATGTTGTCTTCAATCACCAACGAATCTATTCTATTGGATGAGTGATGTAGCTCTAAAACTAGCTTTGATATAATATCTGAGTTTATAATATTTTATAGAAACATTTCAAAATATGCATTCACCATAGTTATATGCTAAAAAGAATAAAATATGATTACAATATAAATAAATTAAATTAATTAAAGAAGTAAAGGGACATGACAAGAACAAGTATAAGATGGGTGTTTATGGAAACCCCAATATATCACATTTATTATATAAATGGATTCTCATTGAGTTGTATTTATAGTGATACTAAATCATCAATGAGAGGTTAACCTCAGGCTAACATAAACTTAACATTGACATTAACGATAAAGTAATATAATAATAAATTATCCTTTTAAGTAAGGTTATTCATAAAGGTGGATTAACCAATACTAGTAAGGGTGAAATATGAAAGGGGCTTACAGGCTTACATCAACATGCTCATAGGCTCATGTAAATGATGAATTTCCATAGGCTACATAGATAGTGATTATAAGCAGTCCTTCACACCTTCGATCTTGGCCTAAACAAGATCAAATTACATATACTTCAATATCATGTGCTTGGTAATGTATTGATATATTCCTTAGTTGTGATAGTTTTAGTCTCATATATGGGCTTATTTGTATTATCTCTTACATTTGGTGGAATTGTGTAGTCATGAGTTTCAATCATCCTTTAACACTAGATAGAACTTTAAAAGATATGTTTTTTTTTAAGAGAGTGGTTCATTACTTTATTGATATTTAAAAATCCCACTAAGAGATGGAATTCTTGGCAAGAGCTTAATATTTCTTGCATTCCCATCATGATTTAAAGATGTTACTCTATCAATTCAAAGCATGTTTAACAAAGAACTTACATCAAACTATAAACTTCTCTATTGTGTATACATTTAAGGCTTGGAACTAGTTGGATGGTAGAAAATGTTTTGCCTCTTTTGTTAGAATACAACATAGAAATTTGATCCCTCTTGTGCTAGTAGCATCTAAGTTGAATAATAAATGAAGACTCATAGAGAAAGTTGAGTGCTACGAATTGGAATTCTGGTGTTACCATGTCTAATTGATTTCTTTCATGGCAATTTTTGCATCGTAGGATTCCTTCTAGAGTATTATTGGCTAAGTTCATGTATGTAAAGCTCGAGGTTGTGGTATGCTATAGAATAGAGACTATAAAACATAGTTTTTAATCATGTTATGTTGCAAACTATATATGGGGAAGAACCCAAGAGGACTCTCTAGCCATATTCAAGAACAATCCAAATGTTGGAGAAGCATTGTTGGGTGGTTTTGCTTAGCTTAATAGGATGTTAAAACCCTTTTATAAGCTCATTTTAGGTCATTTGAGATTTTTCAAATGTTATAACTCCTTAAATGAAGCTATGTTTTCCTTGCTTATTGACATTTTGTAACTTTACCAACTATTTACCTATAAATGATTTCTTTATAAAATTATAAGAAAAAATAAAGAGAAGTAAGAAATATAGATACAAGTTTGAGTTCCTACTAAAAGCTTAATACAATTAAAAGCAATGTTGAGACACATTAGGATGTAGTTGGATTCAAACTATGCTTAATAGCTTGCCAACATTAAATTTCAATTACCTGATATGATATAATGCAAAAGCCAAGCCTCTCAAAACAAAAAAAAAAGTTGGTAGTTAAAGATACACATCATCTACTCTAAACAACCAAATTAAATAATTAAAAAAAATATTATCTTTAATTATTATTTTTTTAGGTTATTTAAGAAGGTTGGTCACAATAACATTATTTTTAGTAACTAGCAAGCAAAGGATTCAAAGCCGATGGGCTGCTCCCAACAAATCTTTTACGCATTTGATCAGACATGAAGGAGACCATTGGTTGCTCGGGATCGTCGTCATTCTGATGCACACTCAAAGGATTCAGATTAAACTACTACTTTTACAAACAGGTTACCCCGAAATTTAAACTTACCATCCACTACTCAAAGGATTCAGATTAAACTACTACTTTTACAAACAGGTTACCCCGAAATTTAAACTTACCATCCACTAACCCTTGAAACTATTATGGTGAATTATATTTGACCATCTACAACTCGCTCCCCTTCATTATGATGTTCTTATTTCTTACCAACCATAAAATTCCATCGCTAGGTGGAGGCCCCATACAAAAAAAAAAAAAATATATATATATATATATATATATATATATATATATATATATATATATATATATATCATTAAAAAAAATCAAATTACTTTGACCAATTTTCTTGGTGCCAAGTGTTGCAATTATAAATTACTCTTCCTTATCAACGGATGGGTATGGCCGTCCTCGTCTTTCAGTAATTGGTCCGCTTTCCTCCTTTTTAGCTCCACATTCTTTCTTATGGTGTATTGTGAATTTCAAAGAGACTGTATTGGCCTGTTCAATTCAAAGCGAATTTCCAGCTCCATGTGTAGGGCCGACAGTCAAAGTCAATCTTCGAGTACCTATTCACAACTCAACTCATCTTCAAACATTTTTCCATGAAAGTCGTAATCTCTCGATCTCGTCTCTCTGCCTGCGGAGAGTAGTTTCGTGCAGCCTCCATCATTCTTCTTTCTTTTCTCTTTACCTGGTTATCGGGGTATCGGGCTTTGACGTCAATATTAAGAGGTCCTGTGCAGGGAGTATAACAAGAGATAGGGTAATGTTGTTAGTTCGTAGTTTATTAATTTCAATATTTATTATATTTTTTTTGTTAATAGGGTAACAGGTTTAAAGTTGCAAGTCTTTGGTTTTGCTTTGTAGGATTCCTCATCTCTATTAACAAAGAGATAAAGAGACATACGATAATATTGACCTTTATTAACAAAGAGATAAAGAGACATACGATAATGTTGGTAGTTCGTGGTTTATAAATTTCAATATTTGTTATACTTTTTGTTCATGGGTAGCAGGTTTAAAGTTGCAAGTCCTTGGTCTCACTTTGTAGAATTCCTCACCCCTATTAACAACGAGTTTGGGTGTGTGGGGCTAATCCTCTTACTTTTTAACCGATTAATATAATAATACAAGACTAATAACATATTTCATAATTGAAACCGTGCGAGATCCGGTCCCGAGCTAAATAAGCAAAGTGCAAGCATAAGAAGTCGATGTTTGAGTTTGAAGAGAAAGAATGATGTGAAAGCTGACATGTTGATGTACAATGTGGTAGTCAAGAGTACAGTCATGCAGTCTGGACAAACTGCAAGAGGAATCAAAATCAATGCGCAGCAGCTTTCCAGATCCGAGTACATCCCAGCGATCGGTCCCATGCAGGTTTATGACATTCTTAAACCAGAACGGACGAGCGGAGCAGGTCACATGCAGCACCAGCAAAGAAGGTATGAATCAGCTAAAGCTGACATGTTGATGTACAATGTGGTAGTCAAAGTACAATCACTCATTCTAGACAAACTGCATGAGGAATCAAAATGGTCAATGCGCAGCGGCTTTCCAGACCCGAGTACATCCCAGCAGTCAGTCCCATGCAGGTTTATGACATTTTTAAATCAGAACGGACAAGCGGAGCAGGTCACATGAAGCAACAGCAAGGTGGTGTCACCGACAAACTGATTATCGTGTCTCAATCCCCAGAGACGGTTTCTAGAGCCTCACATGTAAGGTGGATGATTAAATCGCAAAATAACAAATTTAAGAATACTGTGATTGATCGAAGGGTTTGTATGTTAATGGTGGAGCCCGATTTGAAGTATTAAATCCAAACAAGAAAGCAGAATAACGAAAACTATAGGAACACTTCAGAGTAACTGGTTTCTAAATAAGATCATATCTCAAACATGGAAGCGAACCTTTTGAGCGTCCACCATCCACTCGTCAACTACGACACACTGGATTTTTAATCTATTTTCTTTAGATCTTAAAATATTATTATTGTCGCCAAGCTAAGATGCTGTTGTGATTTCACCATTACTTGTCTTACCAAATGATTCTCAGGTGTGCTCAGCAAAAATTAAAACAACTATTGAAACAAACATTATTGCGTCGCAGCCTCATTCCATATTTGTCTCATGCAGAACTGGACAGTTTTGTCCTACACCCTACTAGGACTGCTACTAGAGCCGGGTATTTGAACATACGAGCAAACTAATTGATCTTATAACTACGGCCTACATAGTTATAGCTACTGTTAATAAGTAATAACATGTTCTTAATGAATGATTAAAAACACATCTTATCATTATTCTTTCTGCTATAAACAGTAGCTATAACTAGATAGGCCTACATAGTTATAGTTATCACAGTACTTTAACATTGGATTTTTTTTCTTTAAAAAATTGTTATCATTATTCTTTCTGCTAGCTAGATATGTTTGGTGTATTTTTTTATCTTCTCTTTAATTTAGCCTCTATTAGTCAACCTCTTTACAAAAGTTTACTCATCTTAAGGCTCTGACGCAAACAGCTCAGGATATCCGACGAAAATATAGTCTACTAACTATATACTAAGGGTGTAGAAATTTATTAACAAGAGGTTTAGGTTTAAATCTTGGGTATGTTTTAATTGGGTAAAGGTAGTAGTCTGACTTGAGTTTGTTGAGTGCCCGCCAGTTTGAGAGGTAGTGTTATATGAGACATGTTCAATCTGGGCAAAGGTAGTTGTCTGACTTGAGTTGGCTGAGCGTGCCCGCCAGCTTGAGAGATAGTGTTATTTGAGGCATGTTCAATCTCGGCAAAGTAGTAGTCTAACTTGAGTTGACTGAGTGTGCGGCAGCTTAACAATGGAGGTAGTGTTTACCCACGAGAGGCAGGGGTTAAAATGACAACTTCAGTGATTTGACAGAGGTATTTTTTACCGAGGAGAGGCAGGGTTTATAATGACAACTTCAATGATTTGACAGAGATAGTGTTTAGAGACAGGAGTTATAATGGCAACTTCAATAATTTGATCTGTGTTCGAAGGCAAAAACCTTGGTGAAAATATCTATCTTCGTAACCAGTTGTTAAAAACGGAAAGATGTTACTGATTCCTTTAATTTAAAAAAAAAATACTCTCACCCGTCCAAAAAAAAAAAAAACTATCTGGGTTCCATTGTACATTTCGCGCAAGGACTGAGTCCGCTGGATGCACACGTAATATCACATTCTTTTATTTAATCGAGGACATAGCCCGCGCAATGCCTTTCTTCGGATGAACAATGTAATCATGAAAACATGATAAAGGATGCAGTGCAGTCCGAAACGAGTCCAATCAACGAAGACAGATCAGAATCGCGTAGCTCGAGGAAAAGCCATGGTTACCTGCAGAAAACGTGATATTGTTTGCTATAAAGTACGTTCTCAGGTGTTCATAGGTTGGAAACTCAGAGCCAGTGGAAATACTTATTTATATATATATATATATATATATATATATATATATATATATATATATATAATATTCACCGTATTTTGCTTTTGGGAAAAACAATCAATAATGAAACAAATAACTTCAAACAACATCACAATCATTCTATACTGTTATGTTATAGGAAAACGATATGATTCCGATTGTAGGGCTCTTTTTGATCAGCAATCTCATCCTTTCATATGGTGATTCCTGCACTGAAGGCCATAAAAATACATTTTATAAAACAAAATACCCAGGCCTCTGCTACCAAAAAGCAAACCAACTTGTACGTATGTTGTGATCAGGAATCTTATCCTTTCATATGGTGATTCCTGCACTGAAGGGCAGAAAATACATTTTAAAAAACAAAGCACCCTGGCCTCTGCATTATTACAACAAAACATATATTTTTTATTTATTGGTTATAATTAAAAATATAATACAAGAACAATTTTATTTATAAACTTAATAGCCAAAATAGGAAGCTTCTTGAACAAAGTATAGCAATGAAGAACATAGTGGAAGTAATCTAATTTTGGAATGTATGGGGCGGTGGATCCTAAAAACTTAGAAATTAAGAATTATCTTTAAAGTTTTTCCCCTTAACCTTTAATGTAGTAACACCTAACATTTGTTTCATCTTTATAATTTTTTTTGATAATGGGTTAATAAACAAATCAACAAGTTGATTATTAAATTTGTAAAACTTTAGTTCAATGTGCCCTTCTAACACAAGATTTCTAGTAAAATGATATCTAATATTAATATGATTATTTTGATTGTAGATGCATTAAATGATAGGCCTACAATTGAACATTTCTATGAATATACTGAGTTTTGAGAGTTTTCTTGTAGTGGTCATGGTCAATCATGTTATGCAATGCTTACAATCAACCCCATAAGCAAGTGAAATTATGGTAAACATATTTTTATTAAAATATTTTTTGTATTATATCGTTTCATTTGTTGTTTTTAAGAGAAAAAATGTATAATAAATCTAAACAAAAAGTAGAAGACTCAAATTGCTACAATAAAACACATATTTAATTCATTTATTAAAATTGTTAATCTGATATAAGAACATTTTTTTTTTATAGATTTAATAGTCAAAATAGGAAGCTTTTGGAACAAAGTGTAGTGGCTAACAACAAAGTGGAAGTAACTTATTTTGAAATATACGAGTTAGTTGATCCTAAAAATTTGGACATGGTGATTCTTGAAATCTTGGATGTTAAGAATTATCTTTATCATTCTCGCCCTTGATGCTTTAAGTAGTAACACCTAACATTTGTATTATCCTTATATAATTTTCTTTGATAATACATTGGTAAACAAATCAACAAGTTGATTACTAATTATGTAAAACTTTAGTTCAATATAACATTGTACCATAAGATGTCTAATAAAGTTATGAGTGATATCAATATGCTTAGTACGACTATGAAAGACTGCGGTAGTTGTGGAGTTATTATTGCAATAAATAATTATTGCCACTTTTTGTTCATGCCTTAAATATGTTAAAATCCTCTTCCAAAAAAATTGTTTGACATGAAGCTAATGGTGCTACAATATATTCTGATTTTCCTGATGATAGTGCAATAGTTGATTACTTCTTTT
This sequence comes from Wollemia nobilis, assembly GCA_028583015.1. Lineage (NCBI taxonomy): Eukaryota > Viridiplantae > Streptophyta > Pinopsida > Araucariales > Araucariaceae > Wollemia > Wollemia nobilis. The sequence goes on along the minus strand of JAQPPZ010002738.1, from coordinate 482,814 downwards.
ATGACAAAAAATATACCTGATCCCAAGTTGAATACATATCTTGAAGATTTTTTTCAACCATCAATTGATCCTCCCCATTCACTATCTATATATCCAACCAATCCAAAGTTATCAATTGATGTATACAAAATACCAAAGTTGCTTGTACCATGAACATACCTAAGTATTATTTTTTCTACACAAAAATGAATCTCACTTGGATCTTGCATAAATCTTGAAATCAAACTTACAACATTCATGATGTCAGGTCTAGTGGTAATAAGATACATAAGATTGTAAACTAAACTCCTATATAGTGTAGCATCTATATTTTTACTACCATCATTCTTGACTAACTTCTCACTCACATTCAAGGGTGTGTTCATTGTCTTGCAACTTTTCATGCTAAAGTTACCAAGTAAATCAATTGCATACTTTTCTTGAGAGATAAATCTATCATCATTTAATGTTTTTACTTGTAAGTTAAGAAAGTAATGCATCAAATCTAAACCTATCATTTTAAATTTTTTCTTTGTGGTAGTTCTAAATTCCTCTCTTAACATTTTGCTATTGCTAGTGTAAATCAAATCATCAACAAAATAAGTAAATCAACAGTACCTCTAGAGTTGACATAGAGTGTGGGTTCATTTTCACTCTTGCTGAAACTATTTTTTTTAAATATACATCTATTCTATTATACAAGGATCTTAGTACTTTTTTGAGTTCATAAAGAGCTTTATTCAAATTGTAAAACTTTTGTTGTTGTATTGTAGCTTTATGACTGTGTGGTTGATATACAAATACTTCTTCATCCAAGAAACCATTCAAAAATTCTAATTTAAAAGTAATATACTAACCATTGTGTTGCCAATGCTCAAACAATTATTATGGTATCCAATCTCACAAATGGAGCATAATTTTCATTGTAATATATACTTGGTTGTTGTGAGAAGTCTTTAGCTACTAATCTTATTTTACAACTTGCAATGGATCTGTCAAGTTTATATGTTGTTTTGTAGACCCACTTTAGTCCAATGACATCCTTTTCTGGTGGAGAATCTACTAATTCCTATGTTTCATTCATTTTTATGGTAGCAATATCCTCATTCATAGTTTTACCAGACTTCATGCTTCATTGCATCTTCAAAATATCTTGGTTTTACTTGAATACTAGATAATAAAGCAAATATTACTATTGAATTAAAACTAGTAGCTCCTTCATAAATTTACTTAAGAGTTTTTACCGTCCTTGGAGGAGGACTTGGACTAGAAAGAGGACTCGATAAAAGAGATGTTGAACTTAATGAAGAAGTGGCAATAAAACTTGAGTTGTTGCTTGGACTAGTGGTATAAGATGAAGCACCTTGTTTTGTATCCATAATTATTGGTTTTCTTGCTACACATTTTTGTTCCATTGCCATACTTCATTTTTAACAAAAATTATATCATGACAGACTATCAACTTCTCTATCATTGGATTATAAAACTTGTAACCCTTTGTCTCCTCACTATAGAAATTAAAAATATATTTTCACTTTTATCATCAAGTTATCTTTTTCTTTAGTTATATGAGCATAAGGAATGCAACCAAACACCTTAATATGAATTACTATAGGCTTTATTCTACTTCATGCCTCATAATAAGTCATATATATTTATTATTGGGTATTTATTTAGAAAATAAATAGATGTGGTTATTGCTTCAACATAGAAGGTAATTGGAAGATGATTTGCCTTAAGCATGCTTCTTGTCATTTTTAAAATTGTACAATTCTTATGTTTAGCTAGTCCATTTTTCTAAGGAGTATAAATAGTATTTAGTTACACCAAATACTATTGGATAGAGATCCATGAACCACCAGAGGGATAAGAGTTTTGTTGTGGATAGAGATCCACAAACACGATTAGAGGATTAGTATCTCCTTTGGATAGAGGTCCATAAAAATTGTAATAGGTAAGGATTCCCAAGAGAATTGTTGAGAAAATTTTAGTGAAATATTTTCTCTGTGGAGTAGCATACATTGGGTGAACCACGTTAAATTGGTTTCTCTATTGTGTATGATGATTTATGCATTGCATTGATTACTGTTGTTGATATTGTCATTGATATATTGGATAATATTATTTGGAAAAGAAAAGTAAATAGTGGTCTTACACTATTCACCCTCCTTTCTCAGTATAAGCTTATGTTATTCATTGAAAATTTAGAATAATAATTAGATAGTTTGGTTGTAGCATAGAGGTTAGCATTTTGAATCCTATAAGCTAAGGTTTTATGAAGTTGTTTTTTCAAAAGATACAAGGTGGACACACCAAATAGAAGAAATACCCCATAAGCCTCAACTTGGTACATGACACCATTCTTAGGTAGTTGGATTATAAAAGTGAGGTGCCAAGTTTAAAACTTAGCATTGACTCTTTATTTTGTTCTAGGAAATATCATAGTTTGCACTCTAGTCAAAATATACCATTCTTCTCTATGCTTTTAATTGCATGTGTGATGCAGTAGTTGGTTCACTTGATTTGAAGTAGGCCATCTCAAGTTTGAGCCTTATCAACTCCAAATATGCTAAACTCTTTTTTTTAAAGATAAATGAGCATGAATAATTCATAAATCTCATAATACAAAGTGTTAACACATAGATCCACTAATGCAACATCCAATCTAGTGGTAAGAAGTGGCAGTTTTTGATTTGATAGTATTTAGTATGTATAGATAGCAATATAAATAGCAGTAATCAAAACAATGCACAAAACACCATACACAATAGAGACACCACAATTTATGTGGTTCACCCAATGTGGGCTACTCCATGGAGAAAATATTTTACTAAACTTTTCTCAATCAATCTCTTGGGAATCCTTCCCTATTACAATTTTTATGGACCTCTATCCAAAGGAGATATCAATCCCCTAAATCAAGTTTATGAATCTCTATCCATAGGAGAACTCCTTCTCCTATGCTTTGGCTGATGATCCTCTAGAAGACTACTACCTCCATTGCACTAGCTTGTGGATCTCTCTCCACTGAGGACTATTTTCCCCACTCAGAAGAGCTATCTTCAATTCTATGGCTGATGGATATCTATCCACTAGAGACTACTGTCCTCTCTACTCTATCACCTCTAAAGCTCTATCTCAAATCTGCTCAATAGGTCCACTCATAACCTACTCAAATCTGCTCAATAGGTCCACTCATAACCTTCTCAAATCTGCTCAATAAGTCCACTCAGAACTTGTCCAAACTACTCAACAAGCTCACTTAGAACTTGTACAAACCTTTTCAACAAGCTCACTCGGAACTTGTCCAAATATACTCAACAAGCTCACTCGTAACTTGCCAAAATATGCTCAAAAAGTCCACTCAGAACTTGCTCAATATTCTCAACATGTCTAGAACTTGCTCAATCTACTCAACAAGTCCACTCATAACTTGTCCAAATATGCTCAACAAGTTCACTTAGAACTTGTCCAAATATGCTCAATAAGATCACACAGAACTTAACCAATCTCATAGAAACATAAAGTGAATTGTTAGAGACCCAATATGTTTCAACTCAATTCTCAAACACTTTCTCAACTCAAATCAGAATATAGGATAGTTTATTTTATGGAACTTGAACAAACACTTCACACATCCACTTGACTAGGCTCAACCAATTCTACTCAACCAATCACTTAATGAAACACCTCTTTCATAGAAACCTTAGTCCAAGCATATAAACATCAACTCAAAATATTTCCAACAATGCTTAACAACAAATCTCACATAACAATGATACTCATGTTCTTTTCAAACCCTAGTTCAAGTTCTTTGCATAACAACTCTCTTCAACAACAATGCTTATAAATCAATCTTCACATAACAATGATACTCATTTTATTTTTACAAAACCCTAACTCAAGTTCTTCACACAATCAATGGCTTCAACAACAATGCTTATAAATCAATCTTCACATAACAATGATACTCATGTTCTTTTGCAAAAACCCTAACTCAAGTTCTTCACATAACCAATGGCTTCAACAACAATGCTAATCAAACAAGGTTTTGACAACAACTCTTTATTCTAGAAAACCTTGAAGCATTAACTCAAACACTCTCAAAAAGGAAACCCTAATCAAATCCTTTTCACTCTAAAATTTGTTATTCATAAAGTCAATCAATCAACTCAACTATGGAAGAATGTGCTCATACCTTTTTATTTATGATGAAGGGATCTCATAAATCTACCACACTCACAATCACTTCTTTGCCAATCTCAAAGAAAGGTTAGAAGATAATAATTTTCTCAATGAATCACAATACAAAATGATATCAAACAAAATACACCTTATCACTCCAACTTTAAAATAATATCTAACATCTTCATAATAATATCTTTGGCAAAAATCCGTTTACAAATAAAATCAACACTCTTAAAGTCTTACTCCTCCAATATGCAAATATAATAATTAAGACTTTATTTAAAAATAAAATCAAACTCCTTATAACTCCAAACTTTATTAAAAACAATTTCCAACAAACACCAATTTTCAACTAGCAACCCTTTCAACTATTTCCAACTAGCAACCCTTTTAACTCCCAACTTTAGGCAATATTAAAAATAATAAAAATTTAATTACCTTGCCTTTGGAGGGATTCAAACCCTCAACGCAACCCACGACCAACGCCTTTGCCGCAGCTCCAATGGTCACTCGAGCTAAGTGCTCGCTTGGGAAGTGGAGAGCACAACATGCTCAATGAACCTCCCTCTCTCTGCCAAATAAAAATGTGCACCGTTCCTTGGTGCTTTCAACACAATGCAAACACTACCGTTGTGTTTCGAATGCAGGCCACTCGATGCCTCAACGTTTTAGCCAATGCCTCCTCACCACTAGGCCACGCTGCCCAGCTGGCTCTCAAACTTTTGGTGCTTTCGATTTGTTCTCAATCACTGTCACACAAAATACGAATTTGCTATCTTTTCTCATGAGCTCCTCTTCATTCAATTCGCATACAAAATAACGTTCGAAGCAAGGATGATTAAAATACCTTTAAGGCATGGTATATATATAGCCTTTCATCCTTTATGCAAACACGTCGATGCTCCTCCAATATTATTCGACGTCGGCATTCGAATTAATTTATAAGTGATTTAAATTTATTTAAATTTAAATGTTATAAATTAATTTAATAAAACCTTTGGTTTTATTAGGGCCTTCTCTTATTGCACAACTTGGTATTAATGATATTTATTTATAAAATTTAAATTCCTTTTGAATTTAAATATTTTATAAAATAAATATTAGGCCTCCTTTTAACTTTGCAATAAGCCTCCTTAGGTTTTTATGAAACACCTTTTAAATTAAGCTTCCATATAAAATTAAAATATTATGGATCCCTTTTACCTTTAAATTTTGCACTGATTCTCTTGACCTTTGGTGTTATTTGAAGCTTCTTCCTGGATATCAAATGACAACCTTGACAACTTTATTTCTTGACAAAGTCCTTGACATTAATGATGACTTCATCTGGTGACATCAATGACAACTTTGACTTAGGGACTCAAAATGTCCAACAATCTCCCCCTTTGTCATTGATGGCAACCCAAAACCTTTTTACCGAAAACTTGACTTCTTCTTCTGTGCTGCTCCCCCTAGGACATTGCTCCCCCTGGCTCAATGCTTTCTCAAATATCAAATCTCTCTCCCTTACTCAAATATCTCCCCCTTTGACATCAATGGCAAATGGTCACCTTTGGGACTCGGGGCTAAGAATGAGCCTCTTAGCTTAGCCCCTTCCCCACCTCCTTTTGAGGTGGTTAATTTTGGGGTGGGAGTATTTCTACTCCCAGAAAGCACTATTCTTTACCTTTATCCTCTTTTCTTCTTATCTAAATTTTATGATTCCTTTGACTATTTCTATCCATGTCCATGTTCCTATCCATGTCTACATTCCTGTTCATGTTCTTGTTCCTATTTATATCCATGTTCCTATTCCTATTCATACATGTTTTTGGAATGTCTGCTCTACACCACTTTGTTGTGTGACCATCATTATTGCACTTATAACACTTAATGTTATTATTCCTTGGAGGTGCAAATGTCTTAGAATATCTCCTAGTGAAGCCATATCCTCTTCTGTCATGAACTCTACAATTCATTGCCTTGTGACCAAATTGATTACATGAGTAGCAATACCCATGGAAAGGTTGTATGTTCCCATATTCTTGTATTTCATGTGTCCTGCACTGTGAAGCCATGTGCCCAAACCTATGACATGAGAAGCATATTCCATTGAAGTTTCCTTGTCTTGACCTCATTGGTCTCTTAGTCTCTCTTGACCTATTCTAATTGTTGTTCCATTTGTATCTTCTTTGTGCATTGTTCCTATTTTTGTTGAACTCTCTATTGTCCAACTCATCCTCAGATGTCTCACTATATTTTACACTGTATTTTTTTGAAGTATCTTCATCTAAAGTTTCTTCTCCTCCAAAACTTGAAGTTGACTCTCCTTCCCATTTCTTTTGAACCTGTTCAAATCCAAGACCTATTTTGCTTGATGTAGGATTTTGTATCTTGATGAACTTATCCAAGTTCTTTGAGCTATTTTTGAACCCTTTCATCTTGACCTTGGAGTCTTCTAAATATTCTCTTAGTAGTGCCACTTCTTGTGCTAACTTCTCACATTCCAAGATCTTTGCTTCTAACTTATCTTTGAACCTCTTTGCCTTAGCCTTTGATTTTTCTAAATCCTCTATGAGCAATCTTCTCTCTTCATCACATTCTTGAAACTGAATTTCAAGTTTAGAGTGTTGCTTCCTTACCTTCTTTACCGTGTCAAGAGCATAGATAAGTTCTCCCTTGAGATCATAACCATTCTTTTCTGAGTATTCCTCTATTTGTTTGCCTTTGTCCTCATCTTTATTTTCTATTGGCTTGTCTTCTATAGGATCACTTTCTTCTTCTTCTAATGCCATTAGAATATTTTCATCTAGTCTTTCAAGTGCATCTTCATATTCATCATCACTGAAACTATAACCATTCCTTGTACAATCATCTTCAAGATGTTCGAAGTTACCACATCTAAAACACTTGAGAATTATTGGAGTCCTTTTCTTAACTTGCTCTTTTTCTTCAATCATAAACAAGACTTCATCTCTATCATTATCTGAAAAACTAGCATCACTATCACTTGAGTACTTACTTGCCTTATCCGCATAGTAGCTCCTCTTTTGCCTTTGGAAGAACTTATTTCCTTGTCTATTTTGTCCATCCTTGCTTTTATTTTGATGCCTGTACCTGTGATCCTATTTTTCTTCACCATTGTTGTTCTTAGGTTCTTGATAATCTGTTGCAAAATATCCATACTTTCCATAATTGAAACACTTAACAGATATTAGATCTCTGGATCTTCTAGAATATTTATCTCTTTTACTATAATTAGCTTCCTCATCACTAGATGACTCATTGCTTGATTCTGACTTCTTACCCTTTGTCTTATTGATTGCTTTGAATGTTGCTTCCTTCTAGGGAATAGGATATTTTGTTCTTATCTCAAAAGTTATGAGCATACCAAGCAATTTATCTCTTGTCAAAGTATCACCATCCATTGATACTTCTATAGTAGAAACTTGTTCACTGAATCTTTTTGGAAGAGTTCTTAAGACTTTATCACAAACATCTGATTCATCAATATTCATTCCAAGTCCTTGCATATCATTAACAACCTCATAAATTCAAATTAGATAAGCACTAATATTTTCCTCTTCATTCATTCTTAATGCTTCAAGTTGTCCTTTGAGATTTCACATCTTTGCTTTCTTGACACTTTTATCTCCTTCATATATATTTTACAATTTATCCCACATCTCTTTTGTAGTTTTATAATGCATAACTTTCATAGACTCTGTTCTACGTAAACCTCTCACAAGTGCATTCATTGCTTTTGAATTATAGTGTTGTAAAATCTTACCTTCCTTATCTGTAGGAGGATTGATTAAGGGATCGTATCCAAATTCCATTGATTCCCAAATTTCATTGCCAAGTGCCATCAGGTAGATCTTCATCATCATACTCCAATACATATAGTCACTTCCATCAAATACTAGTGTTGAATTATTTGAGGACACCTCCTTAGGATCCATTGTGTTCTTGTTAGCTTTTCCTTCAAGTTGTTAAACTCTTCTAAAGGAACCCACTTTGATACCAATTGAAGAACATAAGCTTATACTGAGAGGGGGGTGAATAGTATAAGACCACTTTTTACTTTTCTTTCCCAATCAATATTATGCAATGTATAGATAGCAATATCAACAACAATAATCAAAGCAATGCATAAAACACCATACACAATAGAGACACCACAATTTACGTGGTTCACCCAATGTGGGCTACTCCACGAAGAAAATATTTTACTAAAATTTTCTCAATCAATCTCTTGGGAATCCTTCCCTATTACAATATTTATGGACCTCTATCCAAAGGAGATATCAATCCCCTAAATCAAGTTCGTGGATCTCTATCCATAGGAGAACTCCTTCTCCTATGCTCTGGTTGGTGATCCTCTATAAGACTATTGCCTCCACTACACTGGCTTGTGGATCTCTCTCCACTGAAGACTCTTATCCCCACTCAGAAGACCTATCTTCACTACCTTGGCTGATGGATCTCTATCCACTGGAGACTACTGTCCTCTCTACTCTGTCACCTCCAAATATCTATCTCAAATCTTCTCAATAGGTCCACTCAGAACCTACTCAAATATGCTCAATAGGTCCACTCATAACCTACTCAAATATGCTCAATAGGTCCACTCAGAACTTGTCCAAATATTCTCAATAAGCTCACTCAGAACTTGCTCCAAACCTACTCAAAAAGCTCACTCATAACTTGTCCAAATATGCTCAACAAGCTCACTCAGAACTTGTCCAAATTTTCTCAAGAAGTCCACTCAAAACTTGCTCAAATATTCTCAACAAGTCCACTCAAAACTTGCTCAAATCTGCTCAACAAGTCCACTCAAAACTTGTCCAAATCTGCTCAACAAGTCCACTCAGAACTTGTCCAAATCTGCTCAATAAGCTCACATAGAACTTAACCAATCTCATAGAAACATAAAGTGAATTGTTAGAGACCCAATATGTTTCAACTCAATGCTCAAACACTTTCTCAACTCAAATTAGAATATAGGATAGTTTTTTTATGGAACTTGAACAAACACTTCACACATCCACTTGACTAGGCTCAACCAACTCTACTCAACCAATCACTTAATGAAACACCCCTTTCTCACAAACCCTAGTCCAAGCATATAAACATCAACTCAAAATGTTTCCAACAATGCTTAACAACAAATCTCACATAACAATGATACTCATGTTCTTTTCAAACCCTATTTCAAGTTCTTTGCATAACAACTCTCTTCAACAACAATGCTTATAAATCAATCTTCACATAACAATGATACTCATGTTCTTTTGCAAAACCCTAACTCAAGTTCTTCACACAACCAATGGCTTCAACAACAATGCTTATAAATCAATCTTCACATAACAATGATACTCATGTTCTTTTGCAAAAACCCTAACTCAAGTTCTTCACACAACCAATGGCTTCAACAACAATGCTAATCAAACAAGGTTTTGACAACAACTCTTTATTCTAGAAAACCTTGAAGCATTAACTCAAACACTCTAAAAAAGGAAACCCTAATCAAATCCTTTTCACTCCAAACTTTGTTTTCTAGAAAGTCAATCAATCAACTCAACTATGGAAGAATGTGCTCATACCTTTTTCTTGATGATGAAGGGATCTCATAAATCTGCCACACTCACAATCACTTCTTTGCCAATCTCAAAGAAAGGTTAGAAGATAATAATTTTCTCAATGAATCACAATACAAAATGATATCAAACAAAATACACCTTATCACTCCAACTTTAAAATAATATCCAACATCTTCATAATAATCTCTTTGGAAAAAATCCCTTTACAAATAAAATCAACACTCTTAAAGTCTTACTCCTCCAATATGCAAATATAATAATTAAGACTTTATTTAAAAATAAAATCAAACTCCTTATAACTCCAAACTTTATTAAAAATAATTTCCAACAAACACCAATTTTCAACTAGCAACCCTTTCAACTATTTCCAACTAGCAACCCTTTTAACTCCCAACTTTAGGCAATATTAAAAATAATCAAAATTTAATTACCTTGCCTTTGGAGGGATTCGAACCCTCAATGCAGCCCATGACCAATGCCTTTGTCGTGGCTCCAACCATCGCTCGAGCTAAGCGCTCGCTTGGGAAGTGGAGAGCACAACGTGCTCAATGAACCTCCCTCTCTTCCAAATAAAAATGTGCACCATTCCTTGGTGCTTTCAATACAATGCAAACATAGCCACCGCTTAACGCAGGCCACTCGATGCCTCAACATTTTAGCCAATGCCTCCTCGCCACTAGGCCACGCTGCCTAGTTGGCTCTTAAAATTTTTGCGCTATCGATTTGTTCTCAATCGTTGTCACACAAAATATGAATTTGTTGTCTTTTCTCACGAGCTCCTCTTCATTCAATTCACATACAAAATAACGTTCGAAGCAAGGATGATTAAAATACCTTTAAGGCATGGTATATATATAGCCTTTCATCCTTTATGCAAACACGTTGGCGCTCCTCCAATATTATTCGACGTCGACGTTCAAATTAATTTATAAGTGATTTAAATTTATTTAAATTTAAATGTTATAAATTAATTAAATAAAACCTTTGGTTTTATTAGGGCCTTCTCTTATTGCACAACTTGGTATTAATGATATTTATTTATAAAATTTAAATTCCTTTTGAATTTAAATATTTTATAAAATAGGCCTCCTTTTAAATTTGCAATAAGCCTCCTTAGGTTTTTATGAAACACCTTTTAAACTAAGATTCCATATAAAATTAAAATATTATGGAGCCCTTTTGCCTTTAACTTTTGCATTGATTCTCTTGACCTTTGGTGTTATTTGAAGCTTCTTCCTGGATATCAAATGACAACCTTGACAACTTTATTTCTTGACAAAGTCCTTGACATTAATGATGACTTCATCTTGTGACATCAATGACAACTTTGACTTAGGGACTCAAAATGTCCAACAATATTTTTATGTAGAGTCATCAAGAGACAACCACATTAATTTTAAACATTAGCTTTAAATTTATGAAAGATAGAAACATATTCTAACTTTTCTTTGATGAAATATACCCAAGTTATTCTACCATAATCATAAAAAATAATAATAAAATACATGCACTTATTGAGTGACAAGATATACATTGTACCATAGGTATTAGCATCCACTAATTCAAGTGACACTTTTTTCCTCCATTTTTTTCCTACAGGAAAGGAATCTCGATGTTGCTTACCATAAGTATAACCTTAAAAAACTTGATCATCTTGTTCAATAGATGGTAATCCTTTCACTATTTTCTTCTAATATAGTAGTTTTAGCCCTTTTCATGTGCCATAACCAAGATTCATCATTTAGGATAGCTTTCAGAGCATGTGTTTCTTCATATGCAAGTCTATGAGGAAAAAATTGTTTTGTAGCATACTAAATTTTGTTACAATATATTTTATAAATTTTTTATCATAGATATAAACAATTATTATTTTTGAAAATAGTATAATATCTCATTTTAATAAAGGTTCCTATACTCAACAAATTAAGATTTATTGTAGGCACATATAAAACATTATGGATAAACTTTATCTCACCTTGCTTTGTCTTAACTACAATTGTGCCCTTTCCAAAGATTTGAACTTCCTTTTCATATCCAAGTCATAATTGAGATTTGATGGGTTCATCCATATTTACAATGATGTTTTTGTTACATATCATATGACTATTACAACCAATTTTAAAAATCCATACATCTTTAGAGATTTCATTTATAATATCAAAAGCAAAAAATAGACTGCTTTGTTCTTTCTTTTTTTCAAAAAAATAACATGTTGTTAATGTTTTTTCCAACAATCATATTCGTAATGACTAATTTTTTGCAATAATAATATTGGTCTTGTGATTTTTCATGGTTTTTATTTGGTTCTCCTTGCACATCCTTTTCATCTAAACTTATTTTTTTCTTATAAGATGATTCTTCATATCCTTTTTCCTTATTATTTGAAACATTAAGCTTTTATTGAAAATCTTGTTCAACAAAATTTCCAAAGAATCTATTCATCCTCTAGTCATGATTTTGAAGATATCCTATAAGATCATTTACTAATAGCTTAGTCAGTTCCTTGTATTCTTCAATAGCAACCATAATGGGATCAAAAGGTGTAGGGAGGCTTCTCAAAAAAAAAATCTACAATATTTAAATGTATTAAAATTTATTTTGATTAATTAAGTCCATCACTCGAGTAAAAAAATATTATATAGATTCAAAGTCTTTCATGAAAATATTTTCAATATCTCTTCTAAGCATTTTATTTTTGATGATTTTTACCTTTTTTATTATTTGATATACATTCTTTAGTGGATTCCATTTCTATTTTTATTTTTTTGATGCAATAATTCTTAGAACAAATGACTCATTTAATACTTTTGAGTCCTTTCTATTCTCTTTTAGCTGATGTAATTGTACTTGAGTCCAAATGGCAAGAACTTATGCATAAGCAAGTTTTATTTAACCATTTTCAACCAAATCTCATAAATCTTGATAAATAAGCAATGTCTTCACCTTAATGCTTTAAAAAATTATAACTTTCCCCCTTAATTAGAGGAATCTAAGGTTGAGATATATTTAAAATACTATTAGAAGTTCACATTATAAGTTTTTTTATAATTTTAACTTAATATCAAATAATAGGAAAAACTAATATTCTTGGGTCCGAGGGCTTGGTTCAATGGTCAAAATTCTTCTATAGGAGCATGAAGATCAGGGTTCTAATCTCTAGGACCTTGTAGTATCGGTGGACATGTCACATCAGCATCACCATCTACGTAAAAGGTTTACCCCAATGCAATTGGATGTTCTAGTGGTGACAAGGAGCGATATTTGAACCCATAAAGAGGCGTATAAAATTATAACATGTTACCAATTACTTTAATATAATAAAATAATAATAATATTCTTATCTCCCTTTTATAATACCCAAATGATATTATCTAGTCTTCAACCAAATTGAAAACTCTTTTAAAATCTTACCAGGATTAGATGGATCAATTCATCAATCAAATCATCATCCTTTCTAGAATGACCATGCAAATGTATTTGTGATACTAGGCATAATAGTGCATTATTATATTTTACTCTCTTGACAATTTTGGCTCTAAAATTTTGCATAGCATGGTTTCCCATATAATTGATGCACCTAGGTTTAGATAGAACAATCTATGCTCATAGAAAAACAAAAATATCTCTCCTCATAGATAAATCTTACTCTGATACCAAATGTTGTTTTTTAGAAAAAAATGCATAACAAATCTTAACATAAAGGAGAAGATAGTAATTGCTATAAAAAAGATAATTTTTATTTATTGATTAAAATTACCAATTCGATACAAGAAAAAAAAAATTATAGGCTTAACACTGAAAAGAGGAACTTATGGAACAAAGTGTAGTGGTGAAGAACAAATTGGAGGAAATCTAATTTTGGAATGTATGAGGCAGTGGATCTTGAATTCTTGGACATGGTGATTCTTGAATTCTTAGGTATTAAGCATTATCCTTGTCACAAATATACATGTGAATTTTGTAGATAATATTTTCTTTAATTTACTATTATTATAAATAACCTAGTATAACTAAAGATAAGAATGCAAAGAACCTTGTTTACCTAGATGGCATATAAATGAAATGACAGTTAGACTCATTAACCTATGTAAATGAAGAGGTTTAGGTAAAAATGTAGATTGATTACCTATGTTTAGTGTTCAAAAAATTCTTTATAATATTTATGAAAAACATTATTGTAAAAATAAAAATGTAATTCTATGAATAGAATAGTGTTCAACAAAGTTATTATTAATATAGTAGTAATTCTACGTATTCCTATATAGACCATTACTTTAGCTATTCATCCTTCATTTAGGTGGATAATGTAATGTAATGAATGACAATAAATCCCCCATAATTATTTTATTTTGTATTATGCAAATATTCTATATGTTGTAATCTGAATAATGGAATTATTGGACTAAATTTTATCTAAGTCTATAAAGAGTGCCCTAGACTTTAGCTAATATTGGATGATTGATATTTCTATCAAGTTCAACCTGCAGAGAAGGTCCATTCATTGAAATTATTATAATAGCAAAAATAGGAGTCAAGATAAAAGTAATAAATGGAAGGGTTAGAAAGGAGTAAAGGTTTAATAAAATTGCTCAAAGATGAATGAGGCATATTGTAACATCATTGGACATTCACTACATAAAATTTTAATATAATTAATTTCTAGTGAAACCTAATAGACCAACCATTACCAATTGAGTAATAAAGTCTATTCAAATACAATTATATTCTCTAATCATTCCAAATACTTAATTAAATGTAATAAATAGTGATCTAAAGAGCCAAATTCACATTAATAGAATAAATTAATCACAAGTGTAACAAAAATGACTTAAAACATGTTAATTCTTTCATTAAAACCTATAATCACAATTGCAAGGAAGGCCAAACAAATTTCACTTTTCCATTAGTTAGCATAGATTATACAACATACACTTAGGCAATTTTCTACAAAGTTGACCCTCACTTTGAGGAGAGTTGGGGTATTTATAGACTACCTTTTAAATTTTTCAGCATAATATTTACAATGTCATTGTAAGTTTGTTAGATAAATAGTCTGGTAGAGAGCAATTTTGGAAGCTTGTCACTCTTGAGTTGCATTGACATAATTTTTTGCATTGCTAATGTGGTTAGTTTAGATTTTACCTTGCATATGAATTTAAATATGTCGATAATTTACTTCATGGATATTCAACTATCTTTTACAAATGGTTAGACCATTTCAACTGCCTATCAAATATGTCATTCTTGAGCTTAACTGTCTTATATTAGATAATTGGAAGGCATCGAGGTAGTTACAATTCTAAAAGGGGCATTCAAGGATGATACATATCAAATTTGGGCTTATGAAAATATTAGGATTCATGATTGCTTAGGAATTTACTGAATCAAATCTAGATTTTTGGGGTGGTCTAATGATGTCACAGTTTGACAAGTCCCAATTTTGTTCATTTTTTGCTAATATTTTTATTTCTTGGTCTTATGCACTTGGTCCTTATTGGTACTTTCGTATTGAATACTAGTATTGTTTCACCATAATACCTCTTGCATGCTTTCAAACCTTGACATAGAAATATTGAAATCATCATTTGAGGAAGTCTGAGGTTATTCCATTTCATCCTTGAGCCGAGAGGGTGTCCTTCATTGATGTTGGAGTTGCACTACTTTATATTTTGAAAATATTTATTCTGTAATATGCATGCTAGCACATTTTTGGACTTTTGGGAGGCTGTATTTATGTCATTGCTAAAAAAAATCCATAATTGTTCAACTCCAATCTTGTACATTTCTAGAATCTCTTTTGGAACTTACTCAATTATTTGAGGAAGTTCCTAACCACTTTGAGTTTTATTTTTAGGTTGGAGTATTGGATATATTGGCAAAACGGACTTGCAAATAAGGCTATAATTTTGACTTACATTCTTGGTGCCTATCAACGATTTTTGCTTGTAGAAATTAAGAACCTAGAAAGCCTTATCTCATTGGGTATGGAGTCAAATATTCTTGAGGGTGAGAAAATTTTGAGTTGACATAAAGAAAAAATATGGAAGTGAGTGATGTGATGGATAGGTGATACTAAATGGTATAGAATCAAGGAGTAAATGATCATGGAATGAGTGTAGGTGGTTAATGGAGTGAATGTGGAGGTGAAGTAGACATGCATTGTGCCTTTTACAAAAAGAAGTAAATTACCTTGGGTGGAATTCCAAGCACTTGGAGACTAGGCTCCTCTTTTTGAACTGGCACTTTTTTTTTTTAATTCCTTTTTTGTGTAGCTAGCTCTTCTCATGTGTTTTCTCTTTCATGGTCAATGACATTATGCCAACATGTCTTATTTAATTTAGATACCTTGTGTTTAATTTTATCCTTGCAATGTTGAGGCATCACATTCTATTTTTGTTATGTTCTCATCCTACCATTGTGTGCCAAGTGTCTTTTGACCATCCTCTTGCCCTTATAGTCTCAATGGTAGAGGCCTTGGCAATTGTATTTTGTTCTCCTTGTTGATTATCTTGTTCTTCTTCATTGGCAAAGATATTATCCATTTTTTGAGGTATTTGATAGACCATTGTCGAAGTCTCTCAAGTAGTTTATTATAATTTTTTATTTCTTCTTTGATTGCTTTCAATTAATAGTCCTTTCATATGAAGGATCTATATATTTTTTTTCCATTTCTTGAAGTCTATATTGTGTCATATCCAAATTGCTTAGGAATATGAGTACTTAGGCATCATTAATAGGTTCTTTCCATTGATTAAATTCCCTATCATCATTGACTACATATTCTATTTGGGCCTGACTATCTTCTCTAGTATAGAGTTAGATTTATTCATCCCAAAAGCTCGAAAATTCAATTTGTACTTTAATTCATTTTCTATACTTTTTACTGTAGCTTATTTAACATTTTACATCCCTTTTAAATCAAAATTTTTCCTATTATTACATTTTTGGAAACATACATTGTTGTGCTTCATTCCTTGTTTGTCATAGCCCTGTTGTTGGTTTGAATATTCTTTTTGGCTAAGTTGATCAAGGCTTCTACTTGCTCTACCTTATATTCTAGATTAGCTTGAGTCTATGCTAGATTCAATTTTGCAATTTCTATGACCTCTACGCTGAACTATAGATATTCAATAACTCAACAAGACTTGATAGATATTTGGAGGATTATATTCTAGTTTTTAGTTTTTAGCTATATCAACATATCTCAAGAGAAACTAGAGGCTTGAACCTTTTTCCTTTATTTTTCCAATTCTTGTTGAACATTTTGTGTTTCTTTTTTCAATACTTGATTCATTTCCTCTTTCTCTTACAACTATTGTAGACTCAAATTATTCATTATTTTCTTTCTCAATCTTTGAATCTTGTTGTTTAAGTATTTCTTCATGTTTAATTATTCCCTTGCCATTGCTTCGAAGCTCTTTATTTTTTCTTCCAATTTATTGCATTTGTCTCTTAGCCTATCACCTTGAATATATATAATATTGACCTAAGTTTTAGTGCTATGTAGAAAATATTTTAATGGTATCCAGACAATATCTATTGCTTGTGTAGATATGTGGTAGTCATTAGATATCAATTCATATTATGACATATTATATTTTGAATTGGTTGTGAATCTTAGTTGTTGATAAGTAGTAGGATCAACCAAAGTCATTAGCCTGGGTGGTTCTTGCTCCATTGCTTACCTCAGTGGCTTATCTTTCCACCAGTCTTGTATATTTTGGATCATATCTTTGAGCTTGTTAATGGTGGCTATAAATTGATGATTGGGAGGTGGTAATATTGGGAATATGTTTTGGAGAACAAAAAGTGGAGATAAAGTATTTTTTGAATGGTTTAAATGATGTACTTATGGAAATTTATGTTTGTGGAGTGGATATGATGAGAGTTGGTTTGGGTATTGTTGTTTCATAAATAATTGGTCTCATTGGAAAATTGCATGGAAAAGAGGGAATATTAGTAGGGACAAGAGGATTAGAAGTAGTTGTAGAGATCTAATAAATCATACTTGTTCTTATTTCTTGTGGTTACTCCAAAGCTAGCCTGGTTACTTATCTAGTTGCTAGAGGTGGGCCTTGACTTTTGTACCTCTTATTCACCCTCTCTTGCAATTGCCTTAAAAAAATTGGCTTCCTTTTGCTCATACCCTATTCTTTCATTGGGGTAGAATGATTAGACAATGGTGTTCTTTGAAATTATTGTAGATAGGACCTTATGCTTAGATCAAATATTTCACTTATTTTTGGTGACTAGGTCTAGCCCCTACATAGTTTTTTTGGTACCTCCTATTTTGGATAGCTTTGATGTTCTAGTAGTTTTGGTATGAACTTAGGTGTTGACCCTAGTGGATGTTTGGGCATGGATTTTTTGCTTCAGTTTCCTTCTATTTCAAGAAAAATATTTAGGAAATGGAGCTTCTAGAGAAATATTTTGAGGTCGTTGGTATACATTTGGAAGCTCTTATGATCCAATGGTTGCATTTCCTAAGAATCCTTCAATGTATCCCATTTTGTAAGTAATTTTAGAACTTTTTGGATATATTTCTTACTAAAAATATATTGGTACAAACATTAAAATTTGTTGACATGATTTTGAAGTTTTTGTGTAGGCATTTATATTTCTAGATTTGTTACAGTAGTAATGTCATATTGTTCTTCTTTTACAATTGATACATTTTTTTATGTGTTTTTCTTTGGGACTTGTTTGTTCAACACTTTTTCTCCTCTTTCGTATTGTGTTGGGGACTCTTCCTCTTACACTTCTTCTCCCTCACTATCAATAATTTTATTTTTTCCTTTCTCTTCTCTTGGCTTCCAATTGTCTATTTTTTTATCATATTTTTATGTGCCACACTCGCATCTAAAATACACCATTCCAAGATCTTGCTCTCTTTCCAACCTCTTTTATCTACCATTGAATCTATTTTATCTTCAGTCAACTTGTAATTTTTTTTTTCTCTGGATCATAGTTACACTCTTGTTCATAGAAATCTCTCCAAGGAGGAAACTCCTACATCTTTCTTATGATCTAATCCAACAGATTCTCTTTAGAGTTATTTTAGAGTTTTCAATATCATGTCAACTAACCTTTTTGAATTCTAACAGTTTGGTTGTGTTCAAATACTTCAATCTATTTTATAATTTATCAAGTGGGCCATACCTCCATTTATGAGGTATTTTATGTAATTTTAGCCTTTCAAGTTTAGCCTTCAATATTTCACCTTGCCATTTTGCTATTATTTATCTTGGCTCATATCTAAAATATAATTCACATGTGCTGACCTTATTTACATTTACATCGAAGGTTGTGTTTATCTCATCTACTTGTTAGCAATATTCCATAGCAAAAACCTGGTCAATGACATAATATGATAATAGAAAAGGATATCCCATAAAATCATACAACCTTAACATGGTTCCTTCCATAAAGAAGTAAAAATATCCTTCTTCTAATTGAGGGTTCTATCATTTATCAACTATTATCTAGGGTATTCATGAAACATTTAGATATATGAGCTTAAAATTTGGACCTAAGAACTCTTTATTAAAAAATTCTTGATTAGGAGTGTCCAATCCACTACCACCATATTTCTTCTCAGGTCATTTTATCTCTTCACTCATATCCATGGTATGCTTTCTATTATGCTATATAAAAATAGCTAGGCCAAGTGTGAAGGATACCAAAAGGTTCTATATTTTGTAATTTACAATTACACGAGTTGCTCATGCATTTTTTCAAACCAAAATCTAGTCCAATAGAAAAAGAGTGGGTTATTTGAATGATTAGAACAATATACATAAGAATAATAGGGATAAAAAATAGCATACACTATGATAATATGATAGTCATAGACCTCTTTGTCTATGGGAAGCTTGAAGATAATGGCTAGCATTGAAAACATGTCAAGGTATTTAAATTTAAAAATTAAAATTGGGATTCCCAAGAGGATAATAGCAAATGTAGGGTGATACAATTGCTAGTCTAGCCATGTTTTAAAATATTTACCCCTATATTTATGCATCTTAAGGTCATAATACTTTTTATAGTCTTCAACAGTAAAGTGTTTAGGAGGTGTCCTAGGCTTGAATTCTAAAGTGAATGTGTTAGTGAGAAGGTCGATCATAAGATGAAATAATAGCTAGCCTTAATAGTTTTGGACTACTCTCATTTAAGTATTATAATATTGAGCAATTTATAATACTAGTTCAAGGTAAGGTTGTATAGGCTTATAGATGTAAGAAGATAAAAATGAATGCCAAGCAAATGAACCCAGGATATTAGTAAAAATCTCTTTCACTCATTGCAAACTCGTTTATCGAAGACATTTGTGCTTATATTGTAGAGTGACATATGTGTCTCTGATTATATGGGTTCATTCTTGCTGCACCTTCTTATTCTTTTAAGTTTTTTTCTTACATGGCTTGTTGACCACTAGTTAGCTATTTAGAAAAATCTTTTACATTACTAGCCATTACAGATGAATTTGAATTGTAGTGTCTCTTTTATTACTTCTCAACTAATAGTCCTCGTTAGTCATTGCATAATTTTTGCTTGAATCACTTTTTTAGCTTGAGGATTCTTATACTTAGAAACATTGTGAAAATGTTATTTTCCAATGTGTTCTTTAAAATAACATAAAACTAGTTGTTAGCATAGTATATATGGTGGTTGATGCATGCCTTTGATTTTTTTATGAATTATATTTTTCTATTTCTTGGAAACAAGCGAAATATTTCCATGTCCTTTAAATTGTGGTTGTTGTGTTTGTTTGGTAGTTCATCATGTAATTCAAAAATTGACATTGCCTAGATTTTGCTTTATCCAATGGGATTCCAACTTTTCAAAATGATTTTGGCTTATTTATTTTTCACTTTTCTATGTATATATTACAAAGGTGGTGGCACTTTAAACAAAGCACTTTAAATGCAAGACATTTACAAATATCAACAAAATATTTTTGTTGATGTTTGATATCTTATATGCATTACATTCATGTTTTATGATGATGTGGTAAGGTCCATACCAAAATGAATCAAACTTATGGTGATTTCCCAATTGTGTTCTATCTTCATCACACTTGAGCTTGAGGTTGCCAACTTGGTATTATCAAAATGTGGTTTTTTTGTTGAACCATCACTTTATTCTAGCTTGATGTTTTTGAAATTTATTATAAGATTTATCTCTTTGTTCTTCCACAATTAGAAGCTCCATCATTCATATTTTTGCTACTTCAATATCTAGAAACATTTTTCGATCTGTCAATTTCATTATAGGTAGTTTAATGTAAATGGGAAGAATGGATTTTTTTCATATACTAAATAATACAATGAAGATTTCAATATATTATTTGCTATTATCTAAACCTACCATAAGGATTTATTGAGTTTTAAGTTCCAACTCTTCTTGCTTTTCCCAAATATCCTTTTAATGATCTTCAACAAGTTCTTGTAGGTGGATTCGGACAACCCATTCCTTATGGAGAGTAATTTGATGATACTTTTAAATAGATGGCATAATTACTTGTAAAATTAATGATTTTTACACCTATGAAGGTGGACCCATTGTCTATTATTGAAGCTTTTGGGATGCCAAACTTTTATGATTAGCTTTTCTAAAAACTAAATTATTGTATCTTGTTTGGCCAATTTTGTGGCTACTACTTATATCGACTAGTGAAGTAGTCAGTTATCATTAGGATATAATTATATATCACTGATGACTTTGGGTTTATGACTCCAATGAAGTTTAGTTCCCACTTTTGAAAAGGTTCTTCTATTATAATTGACTATAGAGTAACTTCAAAATTTTTGCTCTTTCCAACAAATTGTTGGTATTTCTCACAGGCTTTAGCTATTTTAAAAGTAGCTATAAAAATGGTAGGCTAATAGCACCCAACTCAGATAATTTTAGTTTTAGTTTATCTTGATGAATTCCCCTTGGATAAGCCTAAGTGAAACTCATTTAACACTCTTTCAACCCATCCTAGTTTTATGAAACGAAGAAAGAATCCATTTTTTTCTTCTAAATAGTCATTATGGTAGTAGGACATATTTCAATGCTTATAATTTGTATCTATGTCTATATGAAACATTTAATTCTTTTGGAAAACTACCTATTTGAAATTATTTCATCAATTTATCAACCCAATTTGACTTTCCTATGCATTGCTCATATCTAGAGTCTACTTTAATGTTGTCTTCTATGCACATAGTGTATTCTTGTTTTGGTGTAGTAGCTAGTTGTTGGCCTAAGGCTCTACATTTTACTAGCTTAGTAGGATGTATCTCAATTTCATAATCTTATATTTTAGTAATACATCCAACTTTTTTTTCTCCCAATTATCCTTGAAGAATGAAATTTTTGACATCTAAGTGAGCTATGTAGACTATTGTCTTGCTTTAAGAGACATAATATCTCAATATTTTAAGTGACTTAATTATGGAATATACTTGCTTATCTATGAATTTGTATTTACTCTAATTATATTAAATGTTCTTCTTAATTATAATTATTTTGATTCAAAACCATCTCATAGCTATATTTAAATCCATATACATATAATATGAAGTCTCCATTGAAATATAGGTTTATGAAAACTAGAGCCTATGTTATAGCCTGCTTGATATGGTTGAATGTTTTATTCTTTCTAGAATCCATGCAAATATTACATTCTTATTCAATATTTTTTGCATAAGCTTTACTATTTGTGCAAAGTTGAAAATAATTTTTTGGATGAAATTGATAAAGCCAAAAAATGACTACAAAGCCTTCTTACGAAGGGGAATTCGTAAGGCTAAAATATCTTCGACTATTTATAGATCAATAACTATCCCTTATATAGAGATAACATGTCCCACTGGTTTTCCCTTGTATATAACAAATATTTATTTCTTGGAATTCAATGATATTTTGAACTCATGACATTTATAAAACATCATCTCTAGGTGATCTAGATGTTTCTGCTTATCATGAGAAAATTTGTCATAAAATCTAAGTAAATAAAAATTATTTTATTGGCTCACTCATCAAAAGCAAATTTCACTGCTCATTGGAAAGTTGCTCCATCATTAGACAAGTTGAATGACATTCTTTGATATGCAAACATTTCCCATTTGGTGGTGAAGGGGATTTTATGTTGATATTCATATTTTACCCATATCTAATTGTATCCTAAAAAACCATAAAGGAGTAAAAACATTTTCACCCCTACTATGGCCTGTAAGATTTGTTCAATCTATGATAAAGGGTAATAATCTTTCAATGATGCCTTGTTTAGATTATAGAAATCAACACAATGATAAATATATTTATTTTTATTCCTCACTAATACTAAATTTACTGCCCATGTATAATGTTTGATTGGATATATAATTTTGGTATTTAGTAGCTTGAGAAGCTCCTACTTAATTATTGCTTCTATTTGAGGATTGACTGGCCTTTACTTTTGTCTAAATAGCTTGGCATCAAACATCAATTCTATAGTATACTAGATAAGACTTTTTTCATAAATCTAGACATCATCATAGATCTATGCTATTATATCTCGGTATCACTTACATAGCAACATAAACTTGTCTACCTCTATTTTGGAGCAATATATTCTAGATTTTAGACTATTTCCAAGTTTGATATGAACCTCTTTAAAGACCTAATCCTCTATTCTTATCCTTTTTCTAATCACCCTTTAATTATTATCAAAAAATATTTTTAAGGTGATTAGTCCCTTAGGTATATGATTATTTTTTAGCTGAATCATCTCTTCTTGGTCAATGTCTTGCAACATCTCTTATGGTTGTGTTGTGTAAATTGCTTCTCTTGTTAAGAAATCCACAATTTATCAATCATCTTTGAACACTTGCTAAAATATTTCTTTATCCAAAATTGAGGGACTAAATATTATCCTCACCTTATTTTATCTCTCACCATAGCTAGTGGAAAACACAAAATGTTCTCCTCGAGAAGCTAATGTATCAATTGTTTTTTTGTTCCCTAGGAATAGCATTTATATTCAAGGTTTTGAAACTTTCCATTGGATCTCACACCTTATTACAATTTACTTTTAGGTAATGGTTTCTATTGTTGTATATTTTTGTTACTTGATTGAACACAAGCTCAAATTCACTGATGATGGACAACAACTTAATCTCTATTTTTTACCTTCATCAAGCCCAGACACAACTTCATATTTAGTTGAATTATTGGTGCAACTCCATTTTAATCTAAATGAGAGTTCTTTAATTTTATATAAATGAGATGTTAACACTAATTTGGCTTTAACACCATTCTTGTATCTAGCTCTATCAAAGTAAAGCTTCCAAAGATATTTTTTTATCTCTTAATTTCTCATAGTTTTGACTATTTGTTACTTCAAATATGTTATGTGATATGTGTTGATTTTTATTTTGATCATGGGGTTGTAATATTTGAGGGAAAACTCATATTATATTTATAATTCTTCAAGGATATCTTCTAGAGGGTCTATATCTTCATCGATCATGTTGATACATTCCTCTTCTATCTTCTCTATGTGATATGATATTGGTTTTTTTTGGTAGATTTTAATCCATTTCCCCTCATGTGGAACTATCATATGAGAATAGTATAGATACATATAGACTCCTAATTTTGCTATAAATTATTGGGAAACACAGAGGTAAAAATATGGCTTAAGATCTATGATCACCACTTCCTTTATTACAATGATTTTTGGTGCTTTGTTTAGTGTCATGGGAGTATATTCCAATTGCAAAATTCCAAGACATGGATGGGTATATTCCATTCCCATATATTCACACACTAATTTAGGAATAATGGTAGTTTCAACTCTAGAATTAATCATGCAATTATGTACAATCCAATCCTTCATGTGTAAGGACATGTAGAAGGGTGGTGGCATATGTTTTCTAGTTCTAAGAGCCAACAAGTCCTAAGCTAGATTATACTAGGAATTTAATGTACCTCCAGAGTTGGTCATATTTAATGAAGCTCTAAGTAGGTCGATATATCTAAGAATCATCAAGGCATCATACATGCTTTATTTTGAGGGATTCTTCTTTAATTCCTAAATAATATTAAATTTTGATGATTCTGGGTATTTCTTTTCTTTCTTCTCTAGTTCATCAAACCTTTTTCTATACTCCTAAGTACTTTCTAATATTTGGTGTTTGGTTATAGAAGGATATCTAAATTTTTATTGGTCTTGTTTCTTGCACTTGAGCAAATTCTCTTTTGCCTTTTTATTTTATTCTATATTTAGTTGTCCCTTTTCTAGATTTGGAAGAGGTGAGGTATTTTTAGATTCTAGCTGAAGTGGATACTTTCTAGAATAAACAAATATTTTCTCTTTTGAATTTTGAGGTTGGGCTAAAACTCAGAATGACCTTAAATTTTGTAGATCTATTTGTAATAATTTCTTTTTAGACCTGGTTAGCACTAATATGCACTCTTATCCTAAAGGATCCTATGTGATCATAAATTTTTTGGATCCCATACCATATTTACTTGACCCTTTTATACCTTTTCAATGTTCTTTGTAGCAATTAATTGATCCTGATGTTTGTATATTATGCAAGTGCTAACATTATGAGGATCATATTATGATGTTACGATTGAATTTTTTGGTTCCTAATCATTGCAAATGTTATTGGCCTTTTCATTCACATTACTAGTAGAGGCCTTGTAGTCTTTTATCCTCCCTTTTTTCAATAGTTGTTATTTTGTTTCTTAAATTCTTCATATAGTTAGGACCTCTTTCATCATCAAAGATTATTTTTAATTTGGGATAGGTAATGCTAGTAAATTTATCACTAGGGGAGATGCCTTCGGTAGGAATGGGAGATACTAAAGAGATATGTGTGATCATGATCAAGGTTTCTTTCTAATGAGTGGATTGGATAATTTCTAGGAAATATGGTATAGCAACCCTTGGGGATAGCTTTCCTACATAAATCAAAGCATGCTCCATGATTATAATGGCTTGGTAGACTTGAGTAAAGGTTGTCACATTATATTGCTATATTTGGAGTCCTAGATTAGGATCTAGAGCTTTGATATAATAAATGTATGCTAGGGTACCAAGTGGTCTAATATTTTGAGAAATTCTTTTCTAGGTTTGATTAAACCTAATATTGAAATTAGTAATGACCTCTTGAGGATGTCTCTAAATAATAGTTAATTCAACAAGTAACAACAAACAATCAGGTAACTCAGTGAATTCTTTGACAAAGTATCAAGCTAATTCAACCCAAGAACAAATACTTCAATATTTCAAAGTATGATACCAATGCAATATCTTTCCTCTAAAGGATAAGATAAGGAGTTGAACCATAATGTCTTATTCTCTAATATTATGAATTATGGCGAGTAAAATCATATCTTAATAGTGTTCATATTTTTTTTTGCATGTGTTATTATAGGTAGGTTGATAAGACTTAGTATCTATCTTCATGCAAGATAATATTTAATTAGTTATTATAATAGAATATTAAATTAGTTATTCTAAAAATAGAATATTAAATTAGTTATTCTAAATTAGTATGTTGTAAATTTTTTAAAAAATATCTTATTTTAAAAAGCATGTATTATTTTAAAATGTGTGCCTTATTAAAAATCCTATCTTCTAAACAACGACATCATTATAATCCTTTATAAAACTATATATGAATAATATTAGGTGTTTGAATTTTCATTGATAAAAGTGTATTAGATTTATGATTTTTCAGTGTTTCTTTTATGTGAGTGAATTTTCATGCCAATTCTTGCTCATATAAAGTGGTATCAGATCCAAGTGATCGTGGCCTTAGATCTAGTCTTCTAAAATATTATTTTACAATATTCACCTAGATACTTCATCTCAGGTTGCCAAATATCTAGTCTCCTCAAGGGTTTTCACATATTACTCTTTTTAGATCTCTATTTATTTTTCTCAGAAATCCAAGTGATCACATCCTTAATCTAATATTCTAAGATATTTTAACACAATATTTACTAGATTCCTCATCTCAGGTTACCAAATATATAGCCTCCTTAGGTTTTCACATATTACCCTTTCTAGATATTTGTTTGCTTTGTTTCTCAAAAAATGTTACTCTAATTGAGAGAGTTATATCTTTATTTCTATCAGTAAAATTCATAATACTATTCTACCATTATGTTATTTTGAGTATTACAAAAATGAGTGGTCATATGCCAAATTCTGAGCAATATTGAAGAAGTTATGGCTGTTTGAAATTGGTCTAACAATGTTATTTTTTAATGCATGAAATTTCTTTAAGAAAAAAAACCAAGCTTATTTTTAGAAGAAAAAGTTGCTTTATTATTTTAAAAGTGCTTTATTATTTTAAAAGTGCTTTATTATTAAATTACTTTATTTTAAAAGGGATCTTATTTTATGAATTTTACTTAACCAATTGTGCAATTATGATTTTAAATAATATGCATTATCAGTGAAGTCTAACACCACCATTATTTTTCTTCCATGTTTTCCAAGTTTTGTAGGTAATATTTTGTAGCCATCCCTTTTGCAATGGCTCCTAAGTAGGATACCCATCATGAGGAGACTTTTGAAGCATCAATGAATATGAGTACAATCAAAAAAATTTTAGAGAGACATAATAATTTCATGCAAGATCTTATGGCAACATTTCAAGCAATGCTCCATTGTGTCACTCATTGTTCTATGGAGGATAACACAAGGCATTTGATACCATTTGATATGGGAACTTTGGTTGATCATTTATCATATGTGGATACTTTTATAGAAGGTAAAACTAAATTATATTTCGTAACTTATGCTATAGATGTAGTTATTAAACAGGGAGGATACCAACAATTCCACCTTCCTATATGATAATAATATTAGTCAATTCAACAGTCATACTCTCAGGTGCAACCATCCTGACATTTCCTACAACAATTTGATCATCATATTCAAATAACACAAGACAAGGTGCATCAACAATCTTTTTTTTATCAATTATCATTAGTATTGGTATAAGTTTTGTATTCTCAACTACCATATTCATAGCTTCATGTGTAGCCATATAACCCCTCATGTGTAATAGGTTCCTTGTTTGCAAAAATAATAGGCACATTTATCCCTACCTTCTCTTTAGAAAAAAATGATTTATTCCTATGTTCTCTTAAATAATAGTTGCAACAACTATCAAAACCATAACAACAATTTTAACTATAAGAATAGTCATCAACACAACAACCACAACCACAACACCATGCACTACCATAGTCCTATTCTTATTTACAGTAGTAGCAACATTCTAGTACCACTACATACTTGGTTGGTCATACAAGTACACTACCAACTCAAGTATATGGGGACTCTATGTCAAATTTTTAGTAGGTTTTCCCCCCTTCTCTAACAAAAGTTGTATCACTTTCCACTAAACAGGGAGTAATTAAAAAGACTCTGTATCTATCTTCATGCAAGATAATATTTAATATTATCTTCATGCGAGATAACAATTACTTAGTTATTATAATAAAATATTAAATTAGTTATTTTAAAAAGCATATCTTATTTTAAAACTCATACCTTATTAAAAAGCAAATCTTCTAATCAAATACATCATTGTACTCCTTAATAAGAATGGATATGAATAATATTGGGTGTGTGAATTTTCATTGAGAAAAATCTCTCTTTCAGTGTTTCTTTTCTATGTGTGAATTTTCATGTAAATTCTTGATAATATCATAGGAAAAGCTTTGAGTGTTGCCTGAGGACTGTCATTAGGATGTGCCAAGCCAAACTTTTTGATAGTGTTTTATTCAAGGAAATTTTGAGGATCTTGTTACTGTTGTTGAGCCATGATTTTAGAGTTAGACGTATTTGAAAATTATTGAGTAGAATATATGGTGTCTATACTTTTTAATAGTGGCTTGGGAGGTAAATATCTAGTTCATATTAACTAAAAATTTGACAATTCAATATGGTAATGGATTCTCAAACTTCTTAGCTACTAACCTTGTTAGCATAAATACATAAGATAAATTGGCAACTAGGTGTTTATCAACCAATTGTAGCACAATAGAGGTACCGAATGAATAATTGAATGATATTTAAGAGAATAATTTCACCAATACTTTTCTCAATCAAATATATGGGTGAATATATGTAATTTATTCCATTGGGCATGACAAAAAATGGTGGACTAAAATCTACCTAACTCTATGAAGAGCACCCTAGACTTTAGCTGATGTTGGAAGACCGAGATTTCTCTCAAGTTCAACCTTAAAATAAGTAAAACTCTTTGGAATACTTATAAACTAAAAAATATGGGTGAACATAAAAATAAGAAATGGAAGAGTTAGAAAGGAGTAAGGGTTTAAGTAAATTGCTAAAAGGTGGATAGGATTTAGTGTAAAAACACTGGACACTCACTACGTAAAAGCCTAATATAATTAATTTTACATGAAGCCTAACATACCAACCATTGTAAAATATGTAACAAAGTCTATTCAATTTACTTCCAAAGACTTAATTAAAAGCAATCCAATTGTGATCCAAAGAGAAAATTTCATTTTCACAAAATAAAATAATCACAAGTGTAACATAAATAAATTAAAACATAATCTTTCATTCATAAAAGCTTGTAATCACAATTGCAATGGAGGCCATACAACTTTCACTTTTTATTAATTACTAGATATTATGCAACATACACCTAGGTATAATGCTATAGATCTGACCCTCAATTTGAGGTGAGTTGGGGTATTTATAGGCTACTTTTTAAATATTTCAGCATAATATTTATAATTTCATTGTAAGTTTGTTAGATAGGCAATATGAAAAGGAGCATTTTTGGAATATTGTCACTCTTGAGTTACATTGGCTTAGTTACTTGTATTGTTGATGTGGTTGGTTCAGATTTTTCCTTGCATTTGAATTAAAATCTATCTACAATCTGCTTTGTGGATCTTCAACTAGATTTTGTAAATGGTTGGGCCACTGCAATTGTCTATTAGAGATGTCACTCTCGATATTTAGGTTCATGACAGTATCGAGCTTCTTATTGCTTGGGTAACTTCTTCAATAAAATTTAAACTTTTAAGGTGATCTAATGATGTCATAGTCTGACAAGTCCTACTTTTTTATCATTTTTAGCTATGTTTTTATTTCTTGTGTTTATGCACTTTAGGCCTTACTAGTGCTTTTATATTGAGAGCCCAATATTTTTCTACTCTAATATCTCTTGCACACTTTCGGACCTTAGTGTGGAAATGTTGATGTCATCAATTGAGGAAGTCAAAGGTTGTTTAATTTTGTCCTTGATTGATGTTAGAGTCATACTAATTTATCTTTTTAAAATATATATTTATTCCATACTATGAATGCTAGCACATTTTTAGACTTTTGGGAGGTTTTTGCTAATTTTAGTGTGAAAATTACTCTAATATTTTTCAACTTTTGTCTTGTGCATTTTTTAAATTTCTTTTGGGACTTAGCCTATTTTTTGAGGAAGTACCTAACTACTTTGAGTTATATTTTTGGGCTAAATCATTGGATATATTGGCAAAAAAGGACACTCAAATGAGGGTATACTTTTGACCCACAATAATGATGAAATTATGAAATAATTTATTTGCTTTTGCAATGATTAATTTAAAATAAATTAAATATAAGAGCATTTAGTCTTGAAATTTGGTGTGAGATCCAATTTTGATGTTTAAAGTTAAATTTAAATCTATGAGAATCTAGAGTTAAAGTTACGAGCCATGAGCATCCATAAAGTAGCTCAACGGTTGATGTTGGAGCAATGCATAGCAAAAAACTTAATTTTGAACTGTAGGTTGGTTTAAAAAGCTAGAATCTCATTAGGATAACATCCACAATGCATGAAAGTCATAGATGGTTCATATATTTAACAGTGTATAAGATCTACTATAATTAATTTGAAGAAGACAAACATCAACAAGAATTATTCCAAAATAGATAGGGCAACAACAAATGTATCCCCAAAATAAATATAGGAATAATGAAAACTTTTGAATGAATTATGTGTGCGGTAAAAGAAATGCTCTACACATGAGAGAAGAAATACATGTGAATCAATAAAAATATCTATAGAGATAAGATATAACACAACAAAGAACATGTTGAAGCAAATAATATAATATGCCTTATAAGTAGAAATATTCTCTATTGTACATGGTAGTTGTAGCTATTGGATATCCATGAATTCTAGTAGAATACAAAGATCGCCATAAGGAAACTCTTTGTTGATTCATGGATTAACATACATGTTGAAGAAAAACTAGGAAAATAGTATTTTAGTGAACAATTCAAAAATTACAAATGGAGTCCTAAAAATTAGACAAGTAGTTAAGCAAATTATTTGAATATGTGTGAAACTATGTGAAGGTGTGCATGCAAAATAAATATGAAAAGGAAGATTTTATTTGAGGAATATAAATAGATACCAGTAAAAATTAAAGGGAGAATGATAGAGAAGGTAATACTTCATCTAAAAAATCATATGCATGGGTTTTCTTAGAGAAAATAACATAAGTTAAAAACAAAAGTATATTTTTCAAGTAGCTCAAAAAATAGAAAGAATACACATACAGCACCATTACTTAGTGGAAGAGAAAAATTATTATTAGTATTATAGCAATATCATTATTCATTTATTCACCACTAGTTGAATTATTTATTCGTCCATAAATTTTATCATCAATATATATATTATTAACAATTAGGTTAAGATTGATTGTACAAAGTGGAGTAATATGGGAGAAAATACTACCATGTAGTGGAAAATATTATATAGAATTGAATGATAGAAACCCTACCAATTGAATTTGTTGTATAAAAATATTTTATATGTTAAATTTAAATTCAATAAAATAAACCTTCTTTTATGCTCAGTGTCCTTTTCTACTCTTGTGGATGTTCTTTTGGTGGTCTTCCCACCCATCACCTTTTTGGAGGATTTTCTCAGGAAACTTTCTTTGGGCTTCCATAGAAGTGATTCGTTGATAGTTGGTTTGTGCCTTTCATTGTTTTTCAAACTCTTCATTACTTTTAGATCTTTTATTCCACTAGGGGTGGGGAGGGTCCCCGATCTGCCATTGAGGATACTCATGTATTTTTTCCATCTTAAGAGAATAGATCCGGTAGTGGTTATCTTAAATTCCTAGTCTAATAGGAGGTTTACCAAGGGCTAGGGAGGCCCCATGTTTTTTATTTTGGGGTGTGCTAATTTCCTAGGAGGTTTATCCTATGGATTCATGTGTCTTTAGGGAGTTTCATCAAGGTTCATAAGGGCCTATTGTTCTCCTTCTATGATGTGTGGATGAATATTGCAAGATCTCCCCCCCATTCTGGCTCAAGCTCCCCTATTATTCCATTTGTTGCTATCTCTAGGCCCCTCTATATAGTTGGTCATGCTTGGGAAGCCCCTCATGGAGGGATAATTTTCAATTTTAGATTTTATATTTTTTGTAGGAATCCCCTATTTATAAGGAAACTTCCTTTTTAAATTTTGCATGTTTGAGTCTTTTCTTCAAATGCTAGTCAGGTCTTTCTATGTGCTTTTGGAAACATATTTGGTTTTGGGAATCCTTCAATATATTTTTGGTTGTATATCTAGTTGTTTCATTGTTGATATAGTTTCCAAGACCCTCTTCATAATTTTCCATTTGCTATATTTTCCTACCTACTTTAGATCCATTTTAGACATGCTCAAGGAGACCCCTTATGAAAGCTAAAATTTCAAATTTTCATTTGAGTAGGATTCTTAGTTTTGCTCAGAGAGAACCCCTATGGAAGGCTAATTTTAAAATTTTAAAATCTTATCATTCTAGGGGCCATATGTACCCCTATTTTTCTTCTAGTGACCTTGAGGATCCTTGCTTTCAGATGTGTTTTTATATTTCCTCTAGTTTTGGCTATGGTTTATTTTATTTTTAGTGCTCCTCGATACTTCCCTACCCATCGTTGGCTTTGACGAAGTTCTCCTAGTTTTCTCACTCTTGGGGATACCCCTTATGGATGGTTTTTTCAACTCTTTGGTTTGAGTGGGATCTCCTTGCTTCCGCAAGAAAGTTTTAAATTTGAATATATTGTTTAAGTAGCAACCTTACTTGGGTGGGAATTTTTATTTTTGAATATTTCATGGATCTTGTCTCATATTTATTTTTATTTTATTGTGGGCCCTCTATTTAAGTTGTCTCTCTTTGTAGAAGGTTTGGGGACCTTTTTAAAACCCCTTACTTCAACAAATAAAAAAAATTAAAATTATGAGATAACGTATATGCTTCTAGAATAATTGAATATCAAAATATATTAATCTAATCACAAATATAGATACACTAACTACTATTAATTACTATTAAAACAATCAATAATCAGCTTATTTCAATTATCCTCCATAAAAATTGATTTATTAATAAAACTTCCAAACCTAAATATACTGCCTACTATTCAAAACAATATTAGGTTGTATGAGACATCCAAAATTATAGCTAAATATCAATGAAGAATAGATAATTAGCAATCAACATATGAATAAAATAATACTTTCTATTATTATGAGCCAAAGTAAAAATTTATATATTTGATCTATCTCCTAGTGCAATATGAGAATGGATATAACATTGAATATTCTTAGAGTAGTTGTAATTATAATTTTGTTATGATGATTAATAATATTAGGAGTTATTACATCATGATTAATGTGAATGTAAGTTGAGCAACTACTCAACACATGGTTTGTAAGGTCCATTGGAGGACAAGGGTAGTTACAAGATTTTTTTTATA
Organism: Wollemia nobilis; assembly: GCA_028583015.1. Lineage (NCBI taxonomy): Eukaryota > Viridiplantae > Streptophyta > Pinopsida > Araucariales > Araucariaceae > Wollemia > Wollemia nobilis. The sequence goes on along the minus strand of JAQPPZ010002738.1, from coordinate 449,289 downwards.
TTTATTATGCCATATTTCAGCATCCATTGTATTAAAATACCCTTCATTTCATAATTAAATCATTGAAGCAGTGAGTTTTAAAATGTGGTATAAGGAAGAGTAATATCTCCTTGTGATCCTCCTCAAGATTTGACACAAAGAAGCCACAAAGAGCTCTCTATTGAAAATAGTTTTCAAGGGTATACATTTCTACCAAGAATTGATAAAGGTTAACCTCAAAAGAAGAGGTAAACATCTTCTTCATGATGCATTCCCAAGGAAAATTTTAAGAATATCAAATTCTTCTAAACAAGGGTCTCAATATAAAAATCCTTCCAAATAGAAAATATAAAAGCCATCTCAAGAAAAATCTTATAAAATATTAGAATTAGAAAGAAAAAGAGACAACAAAAATATACAAAGCAATTACAAGAACCATTAAGTAAACAAAGACATCATCAACAAGGTATCTAACAAACACAAGACTCCATATTTATTATGTTAAGTCAAAAATATTTAAGAACTAATCACCCACAAGGTGAAAATAGATGTATGACAACTACTTTTACACTAGGATATAGTTCATTTTAAAAAAGGTACTATATAGGTGACTCATAGTGTAGCCACCTAATCAGATTGGTGCTATTTTGGTGTCTGAATTGGCATACACAACCCCTAGGGCAGCCTCCAGAGGTTAAATAGTGGTCCTAACCACTCCCAAAGAAGTTTTGGAATGTCAGAGGTCAATTTGGCACCTTTCAAGCACCCTTCTCCTTACTCGTTCCACCCTAGGGCGATTAGAATGCTATTCGCCCCACCCCGAGATGATTAGCAACAATCACTCCAAGGTGGGGTGAATAGCAGGTTTGACGGGCAAAAGGTCAAACCTCGACAAATGGCAGCTCAGATCCGCCACTCAACTCCACCTTCAATGCATGGGAGTGTGAGTGAGCATTTTTGAGCTCAAATAGGCAGTCATGGAGCCCTTAATCAGGGAGGAATCTTCTCTCCCTTGGGAAGGCATGATGGCCAAGTGGCTCCCCTACATGCACATTCAAATCAGACCTTCAGGTCTATAAAATGGTGAGTCTTCTCACCCCAATAAAGGACAAAGTAGGATCATTTGGAAGGGAGGTTATTGGGTGAACATTGGAAGCGCAATCCAGACCCAAAACTTGAACATTTGGCCATAATACCCCACCCAATTTTTTTACACAACCCCCTAGGATGTTCTGGACCCATACCAAGGGGATTTTTGTTGAAACAATGCCCCAAACGGTGGGCGTCTTGCCCTCGGGTGTCCCCCACACTGTTGCAATCCTAATCGCCCCACACCGAAATGATTAGAAATTTGTAGCATATTTATTCACTATTTCTTTTTCATATTATTTTATGTCATTCATACATGCTTCCATTCAAATTTCATGCCATTCTGATGAGTTTTGACTGTGTTTTCATTGTTTTTCGCTTTCACTAACATACAGGGAGCATCTTCGGATACAGGGCAATCGGGGCCAAACCTGCAAAATCCGACCTTCTGGGTCATCTCAAAATGCTCTATTTTGCTTAAACTTCACTTTACAAGTGTTTTGGAGGCCTCTAGATGGTACATTTAGGAGGTTGCTTTCTAACATTTTATGACAGTCCTAATCGTCCCACCCCATAATGATTAGAAATATACAACATATTTATTGACTATTCCTTTTTCAGTGTGTTCATGATGGTGTTTTCATGCTTCTGTCCAAATTTCATCTTATTCTGACATGTTTTGATCACAATTTTAATTATTTCATGCATGCATTAACCGGAGGCCTTGGGGATTGCATGTTTCCCTCCATCCGCAGGTGTTATTCATCATTTGTTGTTTATCTAAACATAGGATATCAACACCAAAGGGGAATCAAGGAACTACAGATGCATTCATGTAAGCGGTAGTGATGTTTGGCCCGTCCATTTCAAACATGGGCACATAGAAGATCTCGAAGGGAAGCGTACCATCCGTGGTGTAACAAAACTATATCTAATGCTCCTAGCCCCTAAAAAGGAAGGAGATGTATTGTAACCTGATCTCAAAGAAAAATTAATAAAAATAATGGCTGCACTTTACATTTGCTTTACATCTCATTTCAGTTCGTTGGTTTCCCCTTTTCATGCACTTTAGTCCTTTGTTCATTCGTAGGACTTAGCGTTTCATATGATTTTTTTTTGCATCACACCTGATACGCCATTGCTTCCGTATCCTTAGTGCTTTTAGTGGTGATCACTATGGGACCAATTCCTCTGATTTTGGGATCAATTTATGATCAAAAATTTTGTTTTTTTGCTTGCAGGTGTTAATCCTTCAAGCGCTGGACTGCTACTCGTGCCATCCTATGATGAATACAGACTAGAATTCATGCCACCCTGAGAATAATAAGGCATTCATCCCACCCTATGATGAATACAGATCTTCTATTTGTACCACCTCAGGACGATTATCTCTCTGTGCATTTTTTGAGCAGAAACTTAGAGGCATCCGGTTTGGGTAGAGAAGAGGTAGGTTTTCTGAACATCCTCTAATTTTTTATCTCTGTTTTTGTGATTTTTCTATTTTCTTTGCTTGCATAGAAAAGTTGCATGTTTTCTTTCTTTGTGCAAGTAAAATGAACCCACACACCATGTGATAATATAAACATCAAGGAGTTGGTCGTAAAACCCCAACACTTGATCAAGACCAATGGTGGATTTCATCACCACCTTGGCTTGAAATTTTGCATACATAACCCCGATCGCTACTGTTGCTAGACATAAATCCTGATGAAAGCTGACCAAGTGTATCTAGGGTGATTCCCAGTGCATGAGGATAAGTATTCTATGGTAGGTGTCAAAAATAGGGTGATCCCCCTTCCGTACCGCCTATGTTCCACATTGTTCTGCTCTCGCATACCAATAGTTTCCCTCACATAAGGGCGGGTATATTGAGAGGTTCGGTATAACGGCCTGGTAGTGGTATATTGAATGGGTGACTATTTTGGGAGATATAAGATCCCTCATATTGCATATACAACAAAATTTTCTTTACAAGGTTTTCACCACAAAATCAAAACACACTAAACCAGGTCTAGGGCACACCTTTAATCTATAAACGAGATAATCATTGCTTTGATTGTGTGGTACCCTTTTGTTTAGTGTAGCATAAGAAATTTTAAAGAAGATAAAAACCTACATATCTTGTATAGAGACACCACCATGGTGTACACCCATAGCCAAGACCAATCATAGGCAGAAGCTGCAAAAAGTGTACAAGGGGGCACAAGTCGCCTCCGCTATAGCCCTAAGGACTTGGTTATACCACCTTGGCAGCCTGACCCACAATATAGTCCACATCATACCATGATGGATCGGGACTATAGAGGCACCCCTTCGAGGGGCACACCCATGCAACATATACCCTTTTAGAAGGAGTCCATACATGTGGCACTCAACATAGATAGGAGGGCTCCCTTATACACTCGTTATGAGTGGCCACCATGTGATGAAGTGCTAGAACAACATAGGGTCCATAAGGTGGGGCCATATGATTACATCATCCCTCCTCTACCCCTTATTACTGTCAGAAACAATAGGCCAAATCTAGAGCGCAAGGCTTTTCAGATAGGGCAAGCCAACTCTGTCCGCTCCTTTCACATATACGAAAGGGAGCACAAGGAAAACCACTACATTCCTCAAGAGCAATACACAATGCAGGAACAATACACTTTTGCACCTGCTATTTATCAGGATCACCTATTGATGCCAGAGCCTCATGTGAATGCCTCTAACCTCGATAGAGGGAAGTGACCTATAGATATCTTATATCACCACGATTGAGATAGATGTGTAGGAGAGGCATCTCGGCCTCCTAGACTCAAGACAGTGGAACAAATTGACTTGGCATTTACCAAACATACCGCCTATCGAGCACAAATCATGTAGCTTGAGCAAGACCAACAATAGATAGAGCACCTGTATCACCTTAGCAAAGAGTGCATTTGGTGTCAGATAGATGAGTTGCTCCAGAACACTATGCTTGAGAGGGTCCCAACCCCTCGCACGCATAGGACAGAGTTGTAAGAGAGGCATAACCCCTTGGTGCAAGACAAGTCTCCATGACCTTATCAAGTGTTGCCTCAAAGACCTCCTAGACCTGAGTGGGAGACCACCCCTAGAGCCAATGATGGGCACCCTCCGCGGGCACCCACCCATGTTTATAGGTCACGCCCAAGAACTCCTCAAGAAGCCTATGAGGAATTTGAGCAAGAAGAAGAGTGAGCTGAAATGCCCTACCAAGGTAGGGGGGCGCTACCCGGTTGCCCCTCCATAGGCCTCAAGTTCCTCGTAATTCACAAAGGGAACGAACCAAGGAGGAAGAGATAAAATCTTTCGATGCATATAAAGCGTTGCTAGAGCACTTAGAGTCTATGGAGACCAAGACTTTTGGGCCCCAAAAGCCCACTTTATGCCAGCTCCGCAGTCACCCAATGCATCCTTCAGTACCGACACCCCCATACCCTGAACACTTCAAAATGCCTCAATTGGAAATATTTAGAGGGGAGGAGGATTCCCAAGAGCACATGACAAGAGTCTTGAGCCAATACTTTTGCATTCAAGACAATGATGCTTTGCCTCTAAGAACATTTATAACCACGTTCGCAGGCCCTGCCTCAGATTGGTTTACCCAGTTGCCGAAGCATAGCATCAACAACTTGGACCAGCTAGTGGACGCATTCCTTGAACGTTTTACTTTCAACACCAATAACAAGGCATCGTTAAGTGACCTAGCTAGCCTCAGAAAGTATGAGGAGGAGACCATGGTGGCCTATGGAAATCGATGGAGAACATTGCTTTCAAAGCTTCCTTACCTCCCTCCCATGGCCGATCTGACCCAAATGTTCTCGAAAAGTTACCTAAGATCGATATTCATGCTATTGCATCTGTAGAAATACACCACTCTCGAGGAAGCTCTGGTGCAAGCCAGAATCATTGAGGATATCAAGATACAATATGGCAATATTTCCAAGCCACGCAAGAGAGAGTGGCCCAAAAATGCCAAAACTAGGTCCATGCAACCAAAACCCACTGCGGTCAATCAGCTTGCCATAAACATACCAAAGCCTGCATAGACAACATAGCCCCCAAAGGCTAATTATCATGCAGTTCCTCTTGACAGCTATGAGAAGGAAAATAATAGGTAAGAGAAAAATTAGTAGCGTCACCCTAGGCAATAATTCACACCCTTCACAGAGTCTAAAGACTCCTTGTTTGATCACTTGTTCATGGAAAACCTGATAAACCTACTAGAAAATCGACCCGTAGACCCCAATACGCCAAAACCCAAGGGCTATAGGGAAGACCTGTACTGTAGATTTCATCAGCAAAAAGGACATGACCTTTATGCGTGTTGTAATTTCAAAAGCTTAGTGCAAGACCTAATAGACAACAAAATTCTAGCGGTGGATAATCCTGTATCACCAAACAACCAATAGATGGAGGTCTTCAAATATCCCCTGCCTACCCATGATGCACAGGCAAATACTCTTCAAGTCAATGAGGTGACACAAAACTTCCCCATGTAGGGGTATGTAGGGATGATAAGCATAGTGACACGGAACAAGAGGTATCCAAGCACAGCTGTCCCCGCTGCAGCTACATGAGAGGTTCCATCAACGTCACAACCTCAATAGCACCCTACGCAACCTCCTCTGCCTAGACCAGTGGCCATGATTCGGACTAAACTTACCCAAAGTTTAAGGACCATGTCAGCTAGGCTCTCCATCTATGAGCTCATACAACAATCACCGCCCCATAGAGAGGCTCTAATGGAGATACTTAAAGCCATCGAGCTACAACCCCACGAAGCAAACTCTTTCAAAAACTTTGTGGGACATGTAAAACAATGTACAAAACCATTCATCACCTTTAGATAAGATGAACTAAAATTGATGATTGGTGACATGGCGGATCCACCCCTGCACATCATTGCATGGGTCAACAAGATTCCATTTAAGAGGGTTTTGGTGGACACTGGCTCATCCAGCAATATAATCACAACAACGACATTGAAACACCTCAAGTTTCCAGCATCTCACATTGTGGCCTCCACCTATACTCTCCTAGCATTCAATGATGCAATATGTTTGATGGTTGGCACAATTTTCCTTCCCATCCAAGTGGGACAAAATACTATTCCTACATTGTGCCACATCCTAGAAGATGAGATGGCCTACAACATCTTGTTGGATCGGCCTTGGATCAGGGATATGAAGTGTGTCCCTTCGATAGCCCATAAATGCCTAAAGTACACATATGAAGGGCAAGTGCATGTGGTCCCAATAGACTTAGAGCCCTTCGAGTATTGCAATGTGGTGTAGCTGATGCCACAATCGACCCTCCTATCGACACATTTGGATTTCCAGTTGAATCTGTCCAAACAGGGTCTGATTTTGCATACATCCCCACTATTAAGTCTCTCAAATCCCTAGTCGGGTCCATCTTCATCATCTAGTCCTTCACCAACGACACCACCTACGGTGGCCACACCGAAGGACAATGGGAAGAAACCCTTGGAAGAGGCACCGCCATCGGTCTCAACCATATCTATAGGAGAGGTGCCTAGCCGAATGGAAGTCGAGATGCCTAGTTCACCCGACATGAAGTGGACCCAGGAAGAACTCCCATTCCCTCCCCCTCAACTGCCAGCGATCACCATTGAGATGGCCAATATAGGCCTGTGGGAGTATCTAGTGTGAAACATTGTAGCAACACCCATGCTTGATTCCATGCAAGACATGGGGAGACCTCACATCCCCATCGGCACTATTGTCCCTTTGGGCTACCCACAAAATTAGACAAATTTTGTATATGGGGGCCTCGACAATGACATTGAACCTTACCTACAAGAGGAAGAGGATGAAGAGCCATTTTCTGAGAACGTCAACTATCTATCCAACTCGGACTTCACTTTGAAATACCTTGGCCAATGTAATTGGCATGGATATGGGTTAGGCAGATATGAACAAGGGGTGCACATTCTTTGTCAACCAATATATCAGATGTCGTACGAAAATCATGAGTAGGGTTCAACCACCCTCTTCCCCTTGACATCTTGGTAGAGAACATGCAAGGCCTAGGGCTAGGCAATAAGGATGGGTTGGCACAAGATCCATATGCCAATCCTAACACAACATACACATTGGGGGATTATCTTCCATTGTTAACAACCAACCTTGTGGGCCTCAAAAATTCCTCCCATTTGATCAAGAAATGGGAAAGTTCAAGAACTTGCCTCTAAAAGGGATATAGACAAGGCCAAGAAGGATCTTCAGAAGATAAGTCAGAGTATGAGGTAGCACCTTAGGACCCTTTCGAGTCTGATAGAAATCACTCGCAAGTGACGCCCATAGACGACTATCAGGAGAACTTCATGACAATGTTCCCCTTCAATGCTCCAATCGAGCAAATGCCACCTCAAGAGAATAAGGTCCTCCCGTAGAGAGCGAAACCAACCCGATGGGACCAAATTAACTTGTTCGAGCAGAACGAGCCTCACATGCCACAAACGGTTGTCAGAGCCAATGAATTCCTATGGATCTCTGATAGCGATTATGAATACGATATCGAGATGGCATATCTCAACCATATGCGATAGCAACAATACCCCATGGACATTTACGACATGTTTGAACAGCTAAACATGGTGCCAAGGTATATATGGCACCTAAACCAAGCACAGTTACACCAAGTGTTGCACCCACCACTTTAGGCATATAGAGAGCACCTTTCACCCATAGACCCTATAGAGCCATCAGTGCCAAGGGTAGATTCTATCCTTTTGTCTGCACATAGGGCCGATCCATTTGTGCCAATACCCACAGAACCAAATCTAGAGCACAAATATCACCAAGGACATCCGAGTCACCACCCACATGGTAATGGAGACCAATTTCACTTCATCAACATGATATCCATTGACTTAACCACCCCCATCTACAATCCATCTGATCCAGCACAACCATTGTATTTAAACCTAGATGCCATAGACTGGGATCGCACTAACTTGCCACCATCCCCATGAAAGTACTGGCCTTGCGATGAGATGCTTAATTTCACCCTAGGACCAACTTAGGATATCTTCCACGCTAAAGAGGAACCCGACGTTCCAAACGTAGATCTAAATTCAGCAAATGATATCCACATGATCCCAACTCCACACCAGTTGGAGGACGGGTCCCACATGTCAGTCGAAGAGATGACTGACATAGACATTGGCTCTGATCCAATGAATCCATAAACCATCAAGCTGGGGGTAAGTCTATCCCCCGAAGAGCAATCCAATTAAATTACCCTTATCAAAGATAAGAAGGAGTTTTTTGCATAGTCCTACAAAGACATGCCAGGGCTAGACCCACAGCTAGTCACGCATAATCTAACGCTTGATCCGATAGTCAAGACAGTCAAGAAAAAACTACGTAAGATGCACCCAACAATAGCCTTAATGGTAAAAGATAAGCTAAAAAAGCTATTGGATGCACATCTTGTCCTCTGCATGGATTACCCACCATGGCTGTCCAAAATGGTACCCATCAAGAAGCCTGATGGGAGGATTCACATATGCACTAATTTTTGGGATCTAAACAAAGCGAGTCCCAAGGATGATTTCCCCTTGCCTAGCATCAAAGCATTGGTAGACGCTATAACAGGCCATGAAATGCTTTCCCTCATGGATGGTTTCTCGGGATACAATTAGATTCATATCAATCCTGACGATCAACTCAAAACAACGTTTACAACACCTTGGGGGACATTTTGTTATAAGGTCATGCCCTTTGGCCTTAAGAACACTGGTGCCACATACCAATGTGCTATGACATACATATTCCATGATCACATGCATAAAACTTTGGAATATTATATGGATGATTTGTTGGCCAAATATTTTTTGCGCCCAGATCATCTCGATGACCTAAGCAAGATCCTTGATCGCCTCATTGAACACAAAGTTAGGATAAACCCCAAGAAGTGCGTATTTGGCATCACATATAGAAAACTCTTGGGTTTCATAGTCTCAAAATGAGGCATTGAGGTAGATCCACATAAATTCAAGGTAATCCTTGAATTTCTTCCCCCAACCACCATCAAGCAGCTCAGAAGCTTGCAGGGAAAGGTCATGTCAATTAAGCGCTTCATAGTGCAACTATCTGACAAGTGCCGACCCATGAATAAACTATTGCACAAAGGGTAGCATTTCATTGGGATGACGAGTTTCAGTCAGCATTCGATGACATTAAAAAATACTTGGCTTCATCGCCAGTATTGGAACCACGTAGACTAGGAGTGTCATTCTATTTATACATCTCAGCTACTAAGGTGGCACTGGGCACCATGCTAGCCCATAAAAATGAACTACATAAAGAACAGGCTACTTACTATCTTAACCGCACCCTGGTCAGTTGTGAACTTAACTATGCATACATCGAGAAGCTATGCTTAGCAGTGGTATTTGCCACCAAAAAGCTATGCCATTACATGATGAGTAATATGATGTATGTTGTGTCTAAGGAGAATCCATTGTGATACATGATGAGTCGTACTTATCATAGTAGCCGCACGGCAAAATGGATCATGTTGTTGATGGAGTTTGACATCGAATTCATTGGATAGAAGTCCATCAAAGTTCAAGTCATCACCGATCAACTAGCAGAGGCTCCTCTGGAAGACGATCAACCTCTGATCGTAGAGCTACCCGATGATGGGGTCTTCCATGTCTCAGAATCACCAGATTTTGATGAGCTTGAGTCACAGGATGACATAACCCTATTTTTTGATGGTTTTAAATGTGAGCAAGGGGATGGCATGGGAATCATATTTTCCACACCTCAAGGGGCTCCAATGCCTCTATCATTTAAACTTGATTTCCCGTGCACTAATAACAATGTTGAATACGAAGCCTTGCTCATAGGTATTTAGACAACAACCACCATGAACATCAAACTCTTGAACATCTTTGGTGATTTGTTGTTAATCGTCAACCAAGTGAAAGGGGTATTCCAATGTAAATGCCTAGTTCTACATGTGTACAAAGCCCTGGTGGATAAATTCATAGAAAAACTTGAATGGTACGACATCGAGGCACTCTCTCGATCATCAAATCATTTTACGAACACTATGGCCTCCTTGGGGTCACTAATCTTGCAAGACCCTTCTGGTGAGATGACAACCATTCAAGTCAAAACACTATCGCAATCTGTGATGGAGCGTGCAAGCTCTGATATAACACCAGGAATCCACTTGATTCAAATTGAACCATCTCAGGATATGTTTTCTCAAATCCACGATAGCTTGAATCATGCCAACTAGGGGTCCTTGTTCTCCCCTATTCACCTTAATAGCAACACAACACTATTCTTACAAGTTATTTCCCACTCAGCTTTTTCTAGGGACAAACTTCAAGAGGGATTGGTAGTTCATACCATCAAGGTTTCTGATCAACAGGATTGGTACACACCCATAAGAGACTATATCAAGTTAGGTAGCCTCCCACTTGGATTGTCGCATGTCATGAAAAGATCATTCAAATAGAAAGTAGGAAAACATGTCTTGCTAGGATATATTTTGTACCATAGAAACTATGAAGGAATCCTCCTCTGTTGCTTGGACCAGCAGGAGTCTACTTGGGCGATCACCCAAGCACACGATGGTACATGCGGTGGCCACTTCAGCGGTATGGCCATCACAAAGCGCATTCTTTGCATGGGCTATTATTGTCCATCTTTAGAGCGAGATTTTTGCATGTATGTGAGGAAGTGCGCAAAGTTTCAACACCATGCTAACTTGACACATGTACCTTCTCAGGCCTTGCAGCTGATCCAATTGGCTTAGCCATTTTCATAGTGGGATTTAGATCTAATGAAAAATATATCCCCTGCATCGTCAAGCCATCACATGTTCATCATAACGGCCATAGAGTACTTCACCAAGTGGGTGGAAGCAATTACGCTAACCTCTACGACTGGGCCCCGCATTGCGGAGTTTATTTTACATAACATCATATGTCATTTTGGTATTCCATCCAAGACCATCTCGGATAATGGAACATCATTTAAGAACAAATATGTGCGTGCTTTGATAACAAGGTACAAAATTTAGCATAGTTTTTCGACACCTTATTATCCGTAGACAAATGGGCAAGCAGAGGCATCAAACAAAATGCTAGTTGCCATCCTTAAAAATACAATCATAGATAGTCATAAGGATTGGCACATTCAAATCCCACTTGCTCTTTGGGCTTATCGCACTAGCATTCGAACACCCACTAGGGAAACTCCATTTTCACTAGTGTATGGCTTCGAGGCAGTCATGCCTCTCGAGTTGGAAATACCTTCCCTGCACTTATCCATGCAAGAGTTCATCGATGACGACACTATGCAGCAGGCCCGGTTAGACCAACTTACAGTGCTTGTCGAACGATGCATCAATGCTCTCGAGCATTTATGTATCTGTCAAGAGTGACTTAAGAAAGCATACAACATGAGAGTTCACCTTAGGGACTTCTAGGTTGGTGACTTGGTCTTAAAAGAGAACCAACAAAATTCTAACTTGCCACCTATGAGTCAAAAAATGACTAACTACAAAAAAATAGCTGATGCACCTTTTTGCATATTTTCCAAGAAGACCAAAGTGGCCCATATGCTAAAGATCAAAGAAAAAGTAAAACACTGCAAGGAGGAAAAAGTGTCGCGATATCACGACATGTTGCATTTTCATGGTCCAAAGCAAAGGGAAAAATCAAGGAGGAAAAAGTGTCATGATTTCGTGACATGTTGCATTTTCATGGTCCAAAGCAAAGAGAAAGAGCAAGGAGGAAAAAGTGTCGCGATATCACGACATGTTGTATTTTCATGGCTAAGAGCAACAAAAGGGAGCAAGGGGGCAAAAGTGTCGCGATATCGCGACATGTTGCATTTTCGCGGCTAAGAGCAACAAAAAGGAGCAAGGAGGAAAAAGTGTCACGATATCATGACATGTTGTATTTTCATGGCTAAAGAGAAGAGAAAGAGCAAGAAGGAAAAAGTGTCGCAATATCGTGACATGTTGTATTTTTGCGGTAAAAGAGAAGAGAAAGAACAAGAAAGAAAAAGTGTTGTGATATCGCAACATGTTGCATTTTCGCGGCCAAAAGAGAAGAGAAAACACAAGGAGGCAAAAGTGTCGTGATATTGCGACATGTTGCATTTTCGTGGCCAAAAGAGAAGAGAAAGAGCAAGGAGGAAAAAGTGTCACGATATCGCGACATGTTGCATTTTCGTGGCTAAGAGCGACAAAGGGAGCAAGGAGGTAAAAATGTTGCGATATCGCGACATGTTGCATTTTCATGGCTAAGAGTGAAAAAGGAGAACAAAGAGGCAGAAGTGTCACGATATCGTGACATGTTGCCTTTTCGCAGGCAGAAGAGCAAAGCAAGAGACGAACGTCACGATTTCGTGACATGTCTCATTTTCACAACGAGAGGCAGCAAAAGAGCAAAGTAAGATACGAATGTCGTGATTTCGTGACATGTCTCATTTTCATGGCTGGAAGCGGTAGAATAGCAAAGCAAGAGATGGACGTCACAATTTTGTGACATGTCTCATTTTCGCGATGGGAGGTAACAAAAGAGCAAAGTAAGAGACGAATGTCACGATTTCACGACATGTCTCATTTTCATGGATGGAAGTGGCAGAAGAGTAAAACAAGAGATGAATGTCATGATTTCATGACATGTCTCATTTTCATGGCTAGAGGCGGAAAAAGAGAAAAGCAAAGAAATAATGTCGCAATTTTGCGACACGTTAGCTGTAAAGGAATAGAGTATATTTTTGGCAACTAGGGACATGCACTGACATCAGGTGCTGATTTCTGAAGAATGGTCTATTGATTATAACCTGGCAGGTCCACTGGATGATTGCATGATAACAGGCTCATCTAAAATTAGCCAAAAGGAAATCTATCCAATCTATGGGAAATTTGTTGTATATTATTAGAAACTGCAAACAATTACTTGTAATTGATTGAAGAAATTAAATGTACGTAGTAGAAGATACTCTTTTTAGGGTATAAATAGGAGTGAGTCGACCATGAAAAAATGTCGGCTCTTGGATGTTTACAAGCTTGATGTACATGTACTGGATTACAAGCAATAAAAAATTTCTTCTTTTGGCTTCCAAAACTTCTGTGTGCAAGTGTATGTATCTGGTGTTTTAACTTTTATTCATTCTAAGTTTTATAATGTATCTATTCTAAAATCTAGACTGTGCACGTATAAATCTTGTTTCTAGAGTTGAACATTAAAATATATTTACATGCTTTTAGATGAACATCTAAAAGTCACACTCAGGAATTCGTGTTTTCTATAAAGAAGATATAAAGAAAAATTTGAAAGTAGTAATCTGCATCATCAATGTTTGTTGTTGTCCAATATGTACCATGAGAAAATTTTCTAGCTTAGGCTATATTTCCCTTATCTCTTGTTCCCATTTTCTCTAAAAAACTCAAAGGAACCAGCCTTCTCTGGAGACTAGATAGATGATATCAAGCAAGATCTGTCTATTCAATGTTGGCAAATTCTAAGGCGCAACACTATTAACCGAAGGCAGATTTTGTTCCAACAATTTTTGGCACGCTTGATGGGACCAGCAATCCCACAGTATTGTATAAGTTTTGGTGTTTTACCTTAAGAGCCTTTTTGTTTAAAAATCTCAAGAAAAACCACCTGACGACTCCGTTGCAATTTAGACCATAAAATAAAGACCTTGTCTAAAAACCTTCTGGTTATATAGCCATATGATAACCAGATCTCAAGCTAGAAACTCTGAAGAACCTATCGAGTTCTTTGAACTACATCTCGAAAGCCTAAAAGCACACCTTATGCTAGCCGCACGATCAAATCCACCCGACACCATTAGCACCTCTTTAACACCCACTGTAGGAGCATCTGCAAGCAATCCCATAGCGGTTGTAACTCCTTTAGCAATCATGGTAGCCACCCCTACCCCAGCACATCTTGTGTGGAATCAAACTGGCCCTTTGAACTTGGGAACACACCACCAAATTCCACAAGCTACACTAAAAGCATTACCAACCTTTGACGGAACAGGCAAAATAGCATATGAGCACTGTTTAGATGTATCATCGCTAGCATCTTTTTACAACATCACTCAGGAAGATGTAATGGTCAGATTTTTTATTATATCTTTGAAAGGAAAGATGCTCTATTGGTATAGAGTGCTTCCCTTTGGATCCATTACTTCTTGGGTAGTACTAGCCAGCCGTCTGGTCGATGAATTTAATATACATGTGGATCCTTTCACATTTTTGAATCAATTCACTGTCATTAAGAGGCATCCACAAGAAGAAATCCAAGATTTCAACATCAGATTTACCAAAAATCGGGATAGAGTAGCGAAAGGCCTAAAGCCCATGGAAGAACAAGCTATATGCTATTATTTAAGGGCTTTTGATTCAGATCTTAGTATGATAATAAGGCAATCACGTGTAACCACTTTTCCTAGGATCTATGTAGAGGCAGCAAAGGGCGAAGCCGATCTCATCGCTACAAAAATATATCCATCAAAGAGTCTATTGCCAATTGTACCAAAGCTTTCCCAAGCATCAATCTCTAAACTACCTGTACTCCCATCAACACAGGCCCTCCCATCTATAGCTGCACCTCCTACATTCCTTGCATTACCAACCACACCCCTTGCATCAGCTCCCCCCAATGATCAATACACGACCATAATTGATACAATGAAGACATTGTCAAATGAAATGGTGTCCATGAAAAAGAGAGAGGCGGAATGGAATATCCAAGAAAGAATATTTCCACAGATACAAAAGGAATATTCTTCAACAAGTGGAAGAGGACAAGATAAAAAAAAGGTGGTGTATGCGAATGAGAGAGGAGATAATGGAGAACCCACTAATTTTGACTACTGGTACCACTTGCAATGATCCTCATGGAGAGGATTCATGCATGATTCATCAACATCATGTGCAAGCAGTTATCAATGAGAGAGTCAAAGAAACTGGCAAGGGATAGGTGAACATAATCAGAGAAGTACACCACAATTTGGAAATGCCATCCATGGAACAAGTCTCAGTCCTGAAAAGGTTGGAAAAAAAGTCGTTACAAGCCGACCCTAAGGAACTCCAACCACTAGATTTTCCTCTTGCCCCTAGGGCAACTCCATAGAAAAACCAGTCTAATGAGAAAGGATGTTCTGACCCTCCTCAAACTTTTGTGGCTACATCGAGAAAAGAATTTCCTCCTAGAAAAGGGAGCGAGGCTCAAGAACAAGTGAAGGAAAGACTTAGATTTCCTTCATTGAAAAAAAAACAAAGAATAGAAGCCACGCAGGTCTATAGAGATAGATACGATGCATCTACTAGTGGAAGAGAAAAGAGTATCAAGGTATCCCCAGCTGCAACCCTTTCGTTCAACATTGTAGAAGAAATGAAGATGACCCCTTCCAAAATAAGCATGTATGATGCACTGCAAATTCTTGGTCAGATTGGCCTCCTCCAAGAATCTTTAAATTTAAAGAATAATATCTCTTCCTCAAATGTTATACAAGAAAATTTTGTGTCAACCTCTAGAAAAAATAGACCACCCCCATTCCATCTATCCTTACAAATGGAGGGGTGGATAGTTCACAATTGCATGATTGATTCAGGGGCCACAACTACGGTGATGTTGAAAGTCGTATGTGACATAATGGGGATGGAATATACTCAAATTCATCCTGGTGTGTTGCAATTAGATGGTACTCTAGTAAAAAATTTTGGGGTGATCAAAGATATCCCTATTTAACTCCACAGAATGCCAGAAGCAGTCGTTATACAAGAAGTAGTTGTTGTAGACTTCAAACCATATTTCGGTATGTTTTTATCCAGAGAGTTCACAGCCAAACTGTATGGTTATCTATCTCTATATTATTCGCATTTGGAAGTACCTTTCAAAGGTAAAATATTCAAGATCTACAATGAAAAACCATCTACTTTCCTCGTAGAAATACTGGAGGAAACCATCAACATGATGTCTAAAGAATTAGAAAATATTGATTTAATGGAAGAAACCCTAGAGGAACTACAATCTGAGGATTAGTTTTTAATGAAATACTTTAATGCTATGATAGAGATAGAAATGGGAAGCTATTCCATTGAGAAACCAAAAAATCTCCCTATTCTTGTCCCTAAAACAGATGATTCGGCCAACTAGTTCTGGAAATTGTACTTTGATGGGTCAAGGTGCAAAAATGGAGTAGGATCTGGAATCATTTTGATTTCACCCACTGGAAAAGAAAAATTCTTTTCATATAGGTTGACATGGAGTTGCACCAATAATGCAGCTGAATATGAAGCTTTGTGTTTGGGACTTAAGAAAGTTGAAAACTAGGTGCAAAATAGCTGCTGATCTATGGAGATTTAGAACTGATTGTTAAACATGTTACTGGTAAATGCATTTGTAAGCAGCATTACCTAAAGGCTTACAAAAACAAAGTGTTGGATCTATTGGAAAATTTTAAAGCACTCAACATAAAATCCATTTCCATAGAGAAAAAGACACATGCAAACCTGTTAGCATCAGTAGGATCAATTTTTTGCCTAGTCAGCAATGTTATTCAGAAGTCTAAAATAGTTAGACTTATATACAGGCCTTCTATGCCCGAAAAGGACATTTTCTGGAAAGTATTCGAAAACGACGAGCAGATCCTAGATTTTTTTATTCATGATATGAATTGCTCTACATAAAGAGCGTTACAAGAAGAGGACGAAGAGAGCCTTATTCAACTAAAAAATAATCATATCCCCAAGGGACTGATCACCCTGGAGAGCCTTTTCGACAATAGCGATAGAGCTGTAGGTCGAAGGATCAAGGTAGATGAACACCGGTATAAATACATAGAACTAGAACCGGGAAAAATGATCAAAGTAGAGATAGATTGTACAGAAGTAGAACTAGAGAAAATAAAATAGTTATGTAGAGAGTATCTAGATATAATAGTCCAGACTTATAGTGATCTAAAAGTGTATAGGAAAGAGGTCATTCAGCATACCATCAAACTAGAGGAAGGACCTAAACATTTTAGGCAGAGGCAGAGGCCTGTGAATCCCAAGATTGAAGCCTTAATGAAACAAGAATTGTTAAAACTCCTGCAGGCTAAGATAATATACCGAATCAAGCACTCTACCTGGGTGGTAAATTTAGTTCCAGTCCACAAGAAAAATGGAGAAATACGATTATGCATCGATTTCAGAAATTTGAATAGAGCCTCTTTAAAGGATCACTATCCTTTACCCCAGATTGACCCAATCCTTCATACTGTGGTGGGAGCAAAAATGTTTTCTCTGTTAGACGGATTTTCTGGTTACAATCAAGTTTGGGTGAGAAATTAAGATCGATACAAGATTGCGTTCACCACTAAGTGGGGAACATTTGCATACCAAAGGATGCCCTTTGTATTATCTAACATAGGAGCAACTTTCCAGAGAGCCATGGACATAGCTTTTGGGGAGCTTGCAAATAAAATTATTGTCGTCTATTTAGATGACATGACTATTTTTTCTCATGACAAAAAGGACCATGCCACTCATCTGCAGCAAGTATTTGAGAAATGTAGATAATTTGGGATATCACTAAATCCTAAAAAATCTATTTTTGCTGTGGAAGAAGGAATACTCCTTGGGCATGTTATTTCTAAATTTGGGCTGTCAATTGATCCTGATAGAGTAAATGCGCTTCTTGAGTTGTCGCTCCCAGTTAACAAGAAAGGTTTGCAGTCTTTCTTTGGGCAAATAAATTTCGTCAAAAAATTCATTGCGGATTTTGCCCAAATAGTTAAGCCAATGACTGAATTATTGAAAAAGGACACTCCTTTCAAATGGACAGAGCCAAGGAAAGAAGCTTTCTGGAAAATTCTAGAAGCCATCGCTCAAGCTCCTGTGCTAGTCAACCCTGAATATTCCTGAGGTTTCATACTATATGCTGTCGGAGAGAAAAATAGTTATGTTGCAGTTCTCACTCAGAAAGGAGTAGATGATGAAGAAAGACCCATAGCCTTTTTGAGTTCCACCATGCACAAACATGAGGAAAGGTACAACTTCATAGAAAAACAAGTATACGCAATTATTAAATCCTTGAATAAGCTAAAACACTTCTTATCCCAGAGTCGGACGATGGTGTATATTATTCATCCCGATGTAAGGAACTTCATAATTCAAGGATAATTGGGTGAAAAAAGAGCTGTATGGGTGACTCGCATCCAAGATTATGATGTAGAAATACATCCTACTAAAATAGTCAGAGGGAGAGCTTTGTTATAGGAATTGGCCAAGCAAACTGCAAGTAGATATGGGGGGAGCCACGTCGTCATGGCAAACACAGAGCAACACCAAGACAGAGTATGTTTGGGTTGGATCGATGACTTTGTGAGGTATTTTTAGACTGGGTCATGTTCTAAAGATATGAACGCTTCCCATAGAAGGAGATTCAGAACCCAAGCATTGAAATATACCCTTCGAACAAAGGGGTTGTACAGGATTAACATCGATGGTGTATTGTTAAAATGTGTTTCCGATAATGAAAAGCAGAAAGTGTTAGATGAATTTCATGAGGGTTTTTCAGGGGGACATTATGCAGGCCGAACTACAGCTTTGAAGAACCTTAGAGCTGGATTTTATTGGCCTTCCATATTCCTAGATGTGTACAAAGTGACCCAGAGGTGTGAACAGTGTCAGAGGTATGTGGGAAGAAACAGGAATGCACCCATGTCCTTAAAATCTATTCAAATCAGGGAACCATTCTAGTAGTGATGGTTGGATTTCGTAGGGATAATAGAGCCAAACTCATCATCAAGCCACAAATACATTCTCACTACCATGGAATACTTCACCAAGTGGGCAGAAGTGGTGCCTACGAAGAAAGCTAATTTAGAAGTGGTGATAGAATTCATCGAAAGTCTAATCACAAGGTTTGGCATACCGGATTCTTTGATTATAGATAATGGATCCCCTTGATGAGCAAGGTGCAGCCAAAAGTATTGTCATTGTTGTCAACACAGATAGATAGATTAGTTGATGCAGTGGACAAAAAGTTTAGAAGCCATTCTGATACAGTGGACAGGAGTTCAGATGTCATACAGAGCATGCACAGTGAATTTCTAAGAAGATCGAAGTGGCCCATAGACAAAAGCTCAAAGAAAAAGACAAGTAAGAAAACTGTCGCGATATCGCAACATGTTGAGCAAGCATGAGAAACTGTCATGATATCGCGACATGTTAGAAGAGAGAGAAAGCACAAGGAAAACTGTTGCGATATCGCGACATGTTGAGAAGCAGGAAAAACTGTAGCAATTTTGTGACATGTTCGATGAGAAGGCACATGCAAGAAAACTGTTGTGATTTTGTGACATGTTCGGAGAGAAGGCGCAAGCAAAGAAAATTGTTGTGATTTCATGACATGTTTGAAGAAGAAGCGCATGTAGGGAAAACTGTCATGATTTCGCGACATGTTCGAAGAAGCGCATGCAGGAAAAACTATCACGATTTCATGACATGTTTGGGGAGAAGGCGCAAGCAAGAAAAACTGTCACAATTTTGTGACATGTTCAAAGAGAAAATGGCAAGTAGAAAAAGTGTCACGATTTCGCGACATATTGCAAGGAAGGTTGTACAGACGAAAAAGTGTCGCAATTTTGTGACATATTGCAAGGAAGGTTGTACGGATGAAAAAGTGTCGTGATTTCGTGACATATTGCAAGGAAGTTTGTATGGATAAAAAAGTGTCATGATTTCACGACATGTTGTAGGAAAGAGAGTCCGAGAGAAAAAGTGTCGCGATATCGCGACATGTCGCATTTTCATGACCTAAAGAGGAGAGAGAGAGTATGAAGGCAAAAAGTGTCATGATATCACGACATGTTGTGTTTTTGCAGATGCAAGCCAAGAAGAGGACAAGGAGGTGGAAAGTGTCACGATATCGGGACATGTCATGTTTTCATGGTCAAACATCAAGAAAAAGTCAAACAGGAAGAAATGTCATGATATCACGACATGTTTTTTCATGACCAAACCCAGCCGAAGTTAAGTTAACTGAAGTAGAACGACAGTTAAAGGGGCAGTTACAGAATAAAATCTATAGCTAAAATAAGAACAGTGAACGAAAGTCACAACGGTAGTTACAGGGTCTATTACGAAGTAAATTCATCGAGCAATGGCCATACTGAGAATCCCAATTAAAGAGACAAATCTATTGATAGGTTGCATGTAAGAATATTATGTTAGAAAGGAGTTACTTACAGGAGTGGTTCTTAATAGGTTGCATGCAAGATTATGGAAGTAACAGAAGACTTGGAGTTTCAAGATGAAAATATTATTATAAAAGGGCAGTTGCATGCAGAAGTAAAGAGCTGCTCAGAATTGAAAAGAGTGCCATCGTAAAGAGTTAAAGTGTCACTGCTAAAAGAGTAAATGTGCTGTAGAAAGAAGAGTTTCTAGTGAGCAGAGAGGGCTGTAAGAGCCGCTAGTGAGTAGAGAGGGCTGCAAGAGCGGCTCATGAGTAGAGAGGGCTATCAGAGCACAATAAATAGAGCCACAAGTGAGCAGAGAAGATTGTCAGAGCACAGTAAATAGAGTGATAAGTGAGCAGAGAAGGCTGTCAGAGCGTAGTAAGTAGAGCCACAAGAATGTGTATGTTTCATGGATAGTAAGTTAAGAATTTAGGGTTTGAGCTCAGTACAGTAAGAGATAAAAGGGTGTCGCTACCGCAAGAGAAAGTAAGCTATAAAAAGGAGGGTTAGATCAAGGCTGTAAGAGAGCATTGAGTAGAGCCGAGAGAGCACGACTAAGACAGCATGGCTGAGAGAGCATGACTGAGACAGTGTGGATGAGAGAGCATGACTGAGAAAGCACGGTTGAGAGAGTGTGGCTGAGAGAGAGCAACTGAAAGACAAAGTGCAAAAAAAAGAAAGCCGTAAGATAGGGCTGTAAGAGCATAGAAGAGATTGCTTCTTATGCTGAGAATAGAACATATTGAGTCTCTGACAATTCTCCTTATGCTTCTATGAGATTGATTTGAGTTGAGTTTGCGATTTGAGTATAGAACATATTGAGTCTCTAACAATTCTCTTTATGCTTCTATGATGTTGATGTGAGCAATAGACCAGTGAG
Organism: Wollemia nobilis; assembly: GCA_028583015.1. NCBI lineage: Eukaryota > Viridiplantae > Streptophyta > Pinopsida > Araucariales > Araucariaceae > Wollemia > Wollemia nobilis. The sequence continues at coordinate 428,088 of JAQPPZ010002738.1, read as the reverse complement.
GGTCTTGTAAAAGCGAAGGCATTTTTATGTCAAGAGAGATCTAATATAGAATTCCAAGTTGGTGCTTGGAATCAGGGGTTGGTGCTCCTTTCTGTTGGTGCAGATAAATCAGGGGTTGGTGCTCCTTCCAGTCGGTGCTGGTAAATCAGGGGTTGGTGCTCCTTTCTATTGGTGTAGATAAATTAAGGGGTTGGTGCTCCTTCCAGTGGGTGCTGGTAAATTTTTTGTAAAGTTGGTGCTTTGCAAAGGCTAGATTTGGATGGAAGTCCAAGCAGTCTATTTTTTAGGAGTAGCCAAAACTGGTGAACCTCGTTACATCTTGTGTTATGTGATGCTCTCTTGTTGATATTTGCTTTATCTAGTTTTAAGCTTTAATTATTTTAGATTTAAGAGTTGCAGATTTAATTTTAAAAAGCTACAATGATTCACCCCCCCCTCTCAGTGCCATTGTAAGTCTAACACCCTTTTCACTAGTGCAAATATGATCGAATTCGTTAGTAGATATGGAATTTACCTGAATACTTCCTCTAATTATTACCCACAAGGTAATGTATTAGCTGAGTCTACTAATAAGAATCTTCTGAGAATTCTAAAAAGAACATTAGAAGATAATAAGAAGAACTGGCACTCACTCCTGAATCAAGCCTTGTGGGTCGACAGAATCTCAATCAAAAAATCAATCAATACTTCATCATATGATTTGGTTTATGGCAAAGAAGTTGTTCTGTCGATTCATATGGAAATACCCACGTTGGGAATGCTAAACCAATTCAATGAAGATGAAGGTCATACAATGGATGCCCGACTAATGCAACTTCTGCAGCTTGAAGAATCTAGGGAACAGGCCTACGATCATCATCAAAAGCATATGGTAAAAATAGTCGGGTGGTTCGATAAGAAAACCACTTTCAAGAAATTCAAAATAGGTGACTTGGTATTAAAATGGAATGTCAAAAAAGCAAAGCCAGGACACCATGACAAGTTCGATGCATTCTAGTAGGGTCCATTCGAAATCATTTCAGAAAAGCAATTCAATGCCTTCTAGTTAAAATATCAATATGGATGGGTTCTACCCATCACGGTGAATGCTTTTCACCTAAAATTGTATTTCTAGTAAAAGCCACAGATCACCACTATATGTATAGTATATTATAAGTTTGGAGTTTTGTAAATATTTCCCTTTTTACGGCCTAATAAGAATCATTTTTTGCATACTATCAGGGTCTGATATTTTGAAAGAAATCTGGAGGGAAAAATTTGAAGTTTCAAAAATTTGGAGTTGTCGCATGATCACCTAAAAATGATGGCGGATAGGAGGAAAAGACAAGAGTATTATTCAAACCTCGTCTAGTGATCAAGAGCCTCAAGATACAGAGGACGACTCATGGAAAGAGACTCAGGAAGGCGAACTAGCCCATACAACTAAAGGAAAAACTGATGCAGATGCTCAGAGTGTTGAGCATGAAACTTCACAAAAGGAAGCCCCACACGGCCCACCCAGTTCGGATCAAGAAAGCAAAAAGAGTGAAAACAAAAAACAAACTTTGGTTAAAAAGGAGATCTTGACGGTAGAAGAGCAGTAGGAGAAACAAGTTATAAACTTGGACGAAAGTGATGAAGAAAATGAAAATCTTGATGCAGAAAAAATGCAAAGTGAAGAAATTGCCATCAGTGAACATGAAGGAGAAGGACACCAACAACCAGCCCAATTGAAAACATGTATGCTTTCTTCACTTTCTTCTTCTCATTCTCCTACTCATTCCCATTGTAATTCTCCTTCCTTTTCTAAAATTGACAAAATCATAATGTCCTTGCCAAAAACTTACCTTGTTCTCCCATAAATGGTAGCATCTTCTCATAGTCCACTAAATATTGGGTCCATAGTTGCTCCCATTCCATTTCTCCCTAGAATTGACATCCCAGCAGCTGGAGTTACAACTTCTCAAGGTACTGAGTCACAGTCCACCATGGCCAAGATTGAAAATCTAAAAAGATTAAGCAGGAATGCATCCTTTTTCTTTTATCTTTGTTTTTCCACTCAAAATTTTACTTTTCGTAGCTGTGCTGGTGACTCCGTTTCCCAATGGATGAAGGCCTGGTCTCTATTTTTACGAGCAAAAATTCCCCCGAAAGGTGCCAAGAATGTTAGTCAAAAAATGACTAACTACATAAAAACAGTTGATGCACCTTTTTGCATATTTTCCAAGAAGACCAAAGTGGCCCAAATGCTAAAGATCAAAGAAAAATCAAAACATCGCAAGGAGGAAAAAGTGTCGCGATATCATGACATGTTGCATTTTCATGGTCCAAAGCAAAGGGAAAGAGCAAGGAGGAAAAAGTGTCGCGATATCATGACATGTTGCATTTTCACGGTCCAAAGAAAAGGGAAAGAGCAAGGAGGAAAAAGTGTCGCGATATCATGACATGTTGCATTTTCGTGTTTCAAAGCAAAGAGAAAGAACAAGGAGGAAAAAGTGTCATGATATCGCGACATGTTGCATTTTCACGGCTAAGAGCAACAAAAGGGAGCAAGGGGGCAAAAGTGTTGCGATATCGCGACATGTTGCATTTTCGTGGCTAAGAGCAAAAAAAAGGAGCAAGGAGGAAAAAGTGTCATGATATCGCGACATGTTGTATTTTCGTGGCTAAAGAGAAGAGAAAGAGCAAGAAGGAAAAAGTGTCGCGATATCATGATATGTATTTTCGTGGAAAAAGAGAAGAGAAAGAAAAAGAATGAAAAAGTGTCACGATATCGCGACATGTAGCATTTTCGTGGCCAAAAGAGAAGAGAAAGCATGAGGCAAAAGTGTCGCGATATCGCGACATGTTGCATTTTTATGGCCAAAAGAGAAGAAAAAGAGCAAGGAGGCAAAAGTGTCACGATATCATGACATGTTGCATTTTCACGGCTAAGAGCGATAAAAGGGAGCAAGGAGGCAAAAGTGTCACGATATCGCGACATGTTGCATTTTCGTGGCTAAGAGCGACAAAAGGGAGCAAGGAGGCAAAAGTGTCGCGATATCGTGACATGTTGCATTTTCACGACTAAGAGCAACAAAGGAGAACAAAGAGGCAGAAGTATAGCGATATCGTGACATGTTGCCTTTTCGCGGGTAGAAGAGCAAAACAAGAGACAAATGTCATGATTTCATGACATGTCTCATTTTCGCAGTAGGAGGTAGCAAAAGAGCAAAGTAAGAGATGAATGTCATGATTTCATGACATGTCTCATTTTCACGGCTGAAAGCGGTAGAAGAGCAAAGCAAGAGACAAACGTCGTGATTTCACGACATGTCTCATTTTCACGACGGGAGGTAGCAAAAGAGAAAAGTAAGAGACGAATGTCACGATTTCATGACATGTCTCATTTTCATGGCTGGAAGCGATAGAATAGCAAAATAAGAGACGAATGTCATGATTTTGTGACATGTCTCATTTTCATGGCTGGAGGCGGCAAAAGAGCAAAGCAAGGAAAGAATGTCGCGATTTCACAACACGCCAGCTGTAAAGGAATAGAGTATATTTTTGACAACTGGGGACATGCACTGACATCAAGTGCTAATTTTTGAAGAATGGTCTTTTGATTATAACCTGGCAGGTCTGTTGGATGATTGTAGAATAACAGGCTCATCTAAAATTAGCTAGAAGGAAATCTATCCAATCTACGAGAAATTCGTTGTATATTATTAGAAACTGCAGACAATTACTTGTAATTGATTGAAGAAATTAAATGTACGTAGTAGAAGATACTCTTTTTAGGGTATAAATAGGAGTGAGTCGACCATGAAAAAATGTCGACTCTTGGACGTTTACAAGCTTGATGTACATGTACTAGATTACAAGCAATAAAATATTTCTTCTTCTGGCTTTCGAAACTTCTGTGTGCAAGTGTATGTATCTGGTTTTTTAAATTTTATTCATTCTAAGTTTTATAATGTATCTATTCTGAAATTTGGACTGTGCATGTATAAATCTTGTTTCTAGAGTTGAACATTAAAATATATTTACATGCTTTTAGATGAACATCTAAAAGTCACACTCAAGAATTCATGTTTTCTATAAAGAAGATATAAAGAAAACTCTGAAAGTAGTAATTTGCATCATCAATGTTTGTTGTTGTCCAATCTGTACCATGATAAAAGTTTCTAGATTAGGCTATATTTCCCTTATCTCTTGTTCCCCTTTTCTCTAAAAAATTCAAAGGAACCAGCCTTCTCTGGAGACTAGACAGATGATCTCAAGCAAGATCTGTCTATTCAATGTTGGCAAAGTCTAAGGCGCAACACTATTAATCGAAGGCATATTTTGTTCCAACATCGCCTCATATAAGGGACAAGTTCGCGGCAAACTGGTTAGGTCCTTATGTAATCGACGGTAAAATAAGACCTGGAACATACTGACTAGCCTCTCTTAATAGAAACAAGGAACTAGAACCCTTGAACATCAATAATTTGAGGTCATTCCACATTTAAGAGAGCCATGGCCCACCCCAAAATTCTCCAAGGATTTCCATCATCGCTTGGTCACCCCAAAATGCTCCAAGGATTCCCATCATCGTTTGGTCATGCCAAAATGCTCCAAGGATTCCAATCATTGCTTGGTCACCCCAAAATGCTCCAAGGTTTCCCATCATCACTTGGTCAAACCAAAATGCCCTAAAGGTGCCCATAATCCCTTTGGTCAAACCAAAAGCTCCAAGGATTCCTACAATTGCTTGGTCAACCCCAAAAAACCCCAAAGGTGCCCATAATCCCTTTGGTCAAACCAAAAGCTCTAAGGATTCCCACAATCACTTGGTCAACCCCAAAATGCCCCAAAGGTACCCATAATCCCTTTGGTCAAACCAAAAGCTCCAAGGGTTCCCACAATCGCTTGGTCAAAAACAAATATTTAAAATAAAAAAAAACAACCAAAACAAAAGATAATCAAAAGTAACAAAAAAAATTGCATCTTATTTTCATGCACATTCTTAAAAATCAAAACACAAAAAAGAAAATAAATCAACTGCATTAGGCATTGCATTCATACATTGCATATTTGCTGGTCATACATGTCAAAAGCACCATAGGCTGTATTTACTTGGCACTGCCATAATTTTCCACATTCATCCAGTTTGCAAATAATCCATCAAAGAATAGCGCCATGCACATTTTTCACCATATCATAGTCAGGTGTCTCCTAATGTATTTAAGGTTTTCGGCATTCAGCTGTCTTTAGATTTCTAGTCAATTGCTATACGAAGTTAGACCAATTTTTACAAGGAAGAGTTTTACTTGGATCACGCCTTGTTACATCATGTCCCAACACAAGCTTAAAAACACGTAAAAATTCCCAAGTTGTATGGATAAAAGATGAAATCTACAAAGTGGTCTAAGGTACCTTAAGTGAAAAGGTTATCATGCTCATCCCCCTATGCGAATGGTTCAAGAATGCTAAGAATTGACAAAATGACAAGCTCTTCCCCATCCAATTCCCCATAATAAACAGTGGTTTTCACCACCATAAAAAATCCCAAAACACATTTGATCCCCAAAGTCATAAGGATTCATACTACATGCTCCTAACAAGGATGGGTAGTCATCCCCAAGGCCTAAAAGGATCAATGCCATTCACAAGAAAAATCCAAAAGTCCACAATCAAAAATCCCAAAACACCTTTGATCCCCAAAGCCGTAAGGATTCATACTACATGCCCCTGACAAGGATTGGTAGTCATCCCCAAGGCCTAAACGATCAATGCCATTACATAATAAGATCCCCAACCACCTTTGATTCCCAAATTCGTAAGGATTCATACTACATGTCCCTGCAAAGGATGGGTAGTCATCCCCAAGGCCTAGAAGGATCAATGCCATCCACAGGCCAAAAACCTATGAGCTCAAATTTAAAATCCAAATGCAAAATAAAAAATAAACAATAATAACAGTGGTTATCACCACTACTCAAATCCCTTGCTCAAAAATAAAAACAAAAGAAAAATAAAACAGTGATTTTCATCACTATGTATGAGAGCAAGTATCCCAACAAGTTGAGCAATTGAAAGGCACCTAAAATTGAATCCCTGGAATTCTCAGCATTTGAAAAACCATTTAGGTGATCCTCATTATGGGTTCAGTGGACAGCCTACCTGGCAATGGCGGTATCCTAAATGCATGACAATATGTCTATCACATTAGCTTTGTGTGTGTGTAGACCAATGTTTGCATGTGGATGAGCTAGCTTACGGTACCTTAGATTGGCCCATGGATTACTCTTACTAAATACAACAAAGGAGTTATTGGAGCTAATTGGGTGATCCTCAGTACAGGTTTGGTTGATAGCCTATCTAGCACTGGCAATATCCTAATGAATACCACTTAAACAAACTCAATCGCACACATAGGGATGTGAAATAACTTGGTCAAACTCAAGTCTGATTCGTACCTTGGTCAAAAATCTTGTAAGAATAACGTACAGTCTTGATTAGTTAGTTAAATCATCTAAGTCTCAGAAAAACCTCAACTACATTCTAGAACACCTGTGGTACATTCCATTCTTACATCACCATTAGAAAATACAAACAAAAACAAAAATATTACATGAAAATTCATCCCACAAAGCAACCACATAGTATAGAAATCTAGTAAGTCCTGTATAGTCCATGGTGCCACCACCTACAAACCAACAAATAATTCCATTCATTCCATATGCATACATCCATATAGTTAGAAACATCTGCATTCATAATAACATATGCATGCATCAACATAAATAAATGTGCATAAAATAAATGGTAAACCATAACAAGGGAATAGTCCAAAAATAAAGTCACGTATATATCGAGTCAAAATGCCCTCAGGCTAAAACAAAATGGTCCTCTGACCTCAAAAAAAAATCAAAAAATAAAAAACCCCAAGCCTAGGGAGTTGGCCACCATGATCACGCAGGATCGGTGCAACTAGAACTACCCCCAATGGTGTGGTTCCTATGGAACATCTCAAGGCAGTTATTGCTAGCCCTCGCATCACACCCACTAGCGCTACCCTCATCCACCTACCTATGATGACAGGAAGCAAACTGCTTAGTCTCACTGTCTCTCGTTCGACGTGAAGATCCACCTCCGATGAGCTCAGGTAACTGCCCACCAAGGCAGATAATCTCAGCCTCCAACTCCACCTAAAATCGACCCCACTCCACATCCTGTCGATGGTATGTAGCCAATGCTTCATCCCGCTACGAAAACTGAGCTCGCAGGAGATCCCTCTTAGCGCTGTGTTCCTCATCCCATCTACGTAGTAGCTCCTCCAATCATGTTATCTCAGTGCAAAACCTTGCCTCCATATCCCCTAGAACTACTTGAGGCATGGACATCTCTGGGACGATAGGCTACTCCGGCACCCACTTTGGAACGTCCTATGTATCTGACTGCTCTAAAACCCTTAGGTCATTCCTAGTCATGTCGTCAACCTCCACCATATTTGCATCATTGAGCAGAGCTCCCCAACCCTCCCCTGATGCCTCTGCATCCTCACCACCTACTACTGCCACATCCGTGCCTCCTAGAGGTCCCTCACCCCACCATCGCCGCATCGTACACCACTGGTCATACTCTACAGTCGCCTCGACATTGTCCACATTGAGGACATCAATCATTGCATCCTACTCCTCACCCAGTGGCTCAATGATCGACCAGGCTAGAGTCCTCTGGTCACCCTGATGCCAATATATCAAGGGCTCACCAGGTAATCCCTAGCACAGCCCAAACTGTCACGTCACCCGAACATACGGGAAGAACTCCTGCTCGGTCTTGTGCTGCTCGATCAGCCACCTCCCCCTACACACCTACCAAAGTGACTCTTCAGCCTCAGGCCAAGTTGGACAGTCCTAATATGGCCGCTAGAACACCTCCCCTGGAGCAAGATGTAAGAAGGCATCAGCATAGTGCCCTACAACACCTGTCCACTACCTACTCTGCCCCTGCTCCTCGGACCTCCACCATAGGGCAGCATAGCCAATCTCCCTATCCACCATCTCTCCTCGAGTGGTCCAAGGCAACCCTAATGACTTCTCCATAGCTATGTGCTGCCAACCCTAGCACCGCAACAGGTAGCTGCACCCAATCCCCTTATGCCTCTAACAATGGACCTCGTATAGCTTGTCATATAACTGTGCCAGTAGCGTCTGACCCCACCTCATAATCAGTGGTGCTATCATCGGACACTCCACCAGTCAGAACACTACCTCAAGCAGGTTCCAAGGGAACCTCGCACTTGAGGAGTCAGGAAGCAACATGTTGGATATGAGGGTCATAAGCAATGTATGCCTCACCCCCAATGTGCCCCTCTCAAACCACCACTGTACCAAAATCCTACAAATTAGGTAGTCCCCCTCTGCCCTATCCATCGCCCCATCCACCCCATATCTATCGCATTCCCAAAGCACCGTGTTAGCACCGTCGTTCACTGATCCCAAGGAATCATCCGAATGGGTAGCCCGTCTATCAGAATCTGTAGAATTCGATAAACGTCCTCCAGAATCACTATCATCTCCCCTGTTGGGAGATGAAAGGTGTTGGTGCGAGGATCCCACAAATTGATCAGGACAGTCATATATTCCTGATACCCCACCACACTCTCCAAGCGAGTCACCTGCTTGAGCCCAAGGGCATCAAGCCAATCTCAGTCCGCCATAGTCAGTGCATCCCGTGTGTCAAAAAATACCGTTGGCTGACGGTACTGACTCTTCACCACCTGCAGAACAAAACAACACAAAAAATATCAAACATGACAACAACAAGAAAAAAAATTGTACAACACTAAAACAAATATACAACAATGTATACAAACTGTACAACAAAAACATTTAATAAACTGTACAGCAACATTAACAAAATGTAAAGTACAAACATTCAAAAAAAATCAATAAACAATGCAAAATTAAACAAAAATTTTAACCTAAGGTTTTTAACCTTAGTTTAATACAAAAAAAAGAGTAAAAACAAAAATTTTAACCTAGGGTTTTTAACCTTAGTTTAATACAATAAAAAAAAAAAAAACAAAATTTCAACTTAGGGTTTGTAACTCTAGTCTAAACTAAAAAACAAAAAAAAAAAACAAATTAACAACAAAAATTTTAACCTAGGGTTTTTTACCTTAGTTTAAACAAAAAAACAAAATAAACACAAAAAAATTTAACCTAGGGTTTTAACTCTAGTTTAAACTACAAACACAAAAAATAAAATAACAACAAAATTTTTAACCTAGGGTTTTTAACCTTAGTTTAAACCCAAAAACAAAAACTAAAATAAACACCAAATTTTTCACCTAGGGTTTTTAACTGTAGTTTAAAACTAAAAAAAACAATAAACAAAATAAAAACAATTTTTTAAAAACTAGGGTTTTGATCTTAGTTTAAACAATGCCACACAAAATACAAATACAAAACAATTAAACTAGGGTTTTGATCTTAGTTTAAACGAAAAAATGAAATACAAAATAAATTAATTATGGTTTTGAACTATAAAATAAAAACAAACAAAATAAAGAGGAGCACCTACCGGTCTTGCCTCTGCTCTGTCGCTCGACGATCCGATCCGTGCACTCATGGTATCCACAAAATCTCGATAGTGCTCTGCTACGCAGACTCGAACTCCTCCTCCTCACAGCTATAAATCGCCAAAAATAATAATTGCAAATGAGCCCAAAACCTAGTTTTGGCCATTATATAGGCTCTTAGGCTTGTAATAATTCCACCCTAGGATGAGCACTCTAGTTAGTGCTTGTCCCACCCTGGGACGATTACAAAACTGGTATTCGTCCCACCCTGGGACGATTACAGAGCAAGAAAATAAAAAATAATCAAAACTGCATCCAAAATGCACCAAAAACATCAATAACATTGCCGAACAAAGGTGCCTTTACGCCTGACATTATTGGCATACAAAACCGATGTTGGGGTCACAAATTGTCACTATCCTACTCCCTAAGAAGGCTACCATAGCCGAACCACTCCACAGGAGGACGAATTTTCAACAATTTCAGCCCCAATAAGCGTCACAAAAAAAGGGTTAAAACCCACCAAAAATAGGTCAGATTATTGGGAAACTGCATAAGCATTCAACGCAAAACAACTGAAGGCACCCTTACAAAAGTCATCTTGGGTCAAGTGAATCGTCGCTTTTCTCATGTCGGTCATTCTCTCATCGATTTGTCGCTTGAGGGGGTAGTCACACTTAGTCACCAATCAACAAATACACACCCAATCAAGGAAATGGCATGCATTCAAAGAATCATTGACAAAGACAATCATGCTCCTGCTTGGGGCAGTAAACAAGCAATAATCATAAGCTGATCAAACACTTGGCATTCTAGAATCATGAACTCAATTTTCCCATAGATAAAAGGTTGCACCCTTTCCCTATTCATGACTGAACAATGTCCAAGATCAAGTAACACCTCACCAAAAAAGGTTAACATTTGAATTAAGCTTCTTAGCTTGTCAGAAGCAAGGATTCAAGAATGTGTGCCCTTTCCATAATTGGGGCATCAAAAGTTGGTTAGGTTATCAAGAAACCCTAATTATTAAGTGCTTTGGTTATCTATTTTTTCTCAGCACTGTGCCACGCACAGCGCATCCCAAAAAGAGGCATCTGTAGACACCAAAACAGCACTAATCTGATCAAGTGGCTACAAACACTGACCGAATTGGCATACACAGCCCCTAGGGCAGCCCCCAGAGGTTAAATAGTGGTCCTAACCACTCCCAAAGCAATTTTGGAAGGTCAGAGGTCAATTTGACAACTTTCAAGCACCCTGCTCCTTACTCGTTCCACCCTAGGGCGATTAGAATGCTATTCGCCCCACCCCAGGACAATTAGAAGCAATCACTCCAGGGTGGGGCAAATAGCAAATTTGATGGGCAAAAGGTCAAACCTCAACAAATGGCATCTTAGATCCACCACTCAACTCCACCTTCAATGCATGGGAGTGTGAGTGAGCATTTTTTAGCTCAAAGAGATAGTCATAGAGGTAGTCATGGAGCCCTTAATTAGGGAGGAATCTTCTCTCCCCTAGGAAGGCATGATGGCCAAGTGATGCACCTGCATGCACATTCAAAGAAGAACTTGAGGTATATAAAATTGTGAGTCTTCTCACCCCAATAAAGGACAAAGCAAGAGCATTTGGAGCAATGGAGTGTTGCCAAATTATACCCTCACCCCTCGCTTGTGCTTCTTACATCCTTGATCTCTCTTTTGGAAGGGAGGTTATTGTGTGAACATTGGAAGCACAATCCGGACTCAAAACCTAAAAATTTGGCCACAATACCCCACCCAATTTTCCGACACAACCCCCTAGGATGTTTTGGACCCATCCCAAGTGGATTGGTGTCGAAACCAAGCCCCAAACGACGGGCGTCCTGCCCCTAAGCGCCCTTGCACTGTTGCAGTCCTAATCGCCCCACCCCGGAGTGATTATAAATCTATATCATATTTCTTCACTATTTATTTTGCATCTTATTTTATGTCATTCATATATGCTGCCATTCAAATTTCATGCCATTCTAATGAGTTTTGACTATGTTTTCATTGTTTTTCGCTTTCACTAACATATAGGGAGCATCTTCGGATACAGGGTGATCGAGGCCAAACCTACAAAATCTGACCTTCTGGGTTGTCTCAAAATTCCCTATTTTTCCTAACTCCAACTTTGCAAGTGTTTTGGAGGCCTTTGGATGGGACATTTAGGAGGTTGCTTTTTGACATTTTATGACAGTCCTAATCATCCCACCCCGGAGCAATTAGAAATCTATAGTATATTTCTTGACTGTTCCTTTTGCAGTGTGTTCATGATGGTGTTTGCATGCTTTTGTCCAAATTTCATCTTATTATGACATGTTTTGATTACCATTTTAATTATTTCATGCATGCATTAATCGGAGGCCTTAGGGATTGCATGTTTCCCTCCATTCGCAGGTGCTTTTAATCATTTTCTATTTCTTTGAACGTAGGATATCAACACTGGAGGGGCAGCAAGGAACTACAGATGCATTCACACAAGTAGCGGTGACATTTGGCCTACCCATTTCAAATGTGGGCACGTAGAAGATCCCGAAGGGAAGCATACCATCCGTGGTGTAACAAAACTATATCTAATGCTCCTAGCCCCTAAAAAGAAAGGAGACGTATTGTAACCCGATCTCAAAGAAAAATTAATAAAAATAAGGGCTGCACTTTACATTTTCTTTACATCTCATTTCAGTTCGTTGGTTTCCCCTTTTCATGCACTTTAGTCCTTTGTTCATTCGTAGGACTTAGAGTTTCGTATGCTTTTGTTTTGCATCACACCCGATACGCCATTGCTTCCGTATCCTCAGTGCTTTCACATAGTTTTTAAAACATGGCTTATGGTATTTTGATTAAATAACTTTAAATAGAATAAATCAAGGAATATGTATGGAGAAATTTTAAAATATCTCACCCAATCAATATGTATGGAGCTTATATGAGACATATCATCTAAATATGATGTCAACAATTAAATTACCAAGAGCATTCTATTTGAATGAATCAATATTTGCACTAAGAAGATAATACATTCTATTTAGTTCCTTCATTTACAAACTATGTCATCTCTATTTAAAAGAAGCAGTACAATGCAAAAACATTGTGAAAGAGTTAATAAAGATCTCTTAGAAGTAAGTAGTAGGACATTGAAATATTGTAGAAGAATTATAAAAAATAAAGTGCCTAAATCTAGATGCTCCCTATAAATGTGCATAATCATTCGTTCATCAAATAGGAATATTTTGTTGTAGAGCTCAAAAGCATTATTTTATCAACAAATTGTTCTCTTTACAAATAACTCAAAAGATATTTCTCTAAAAGGAGAAAATATCATTGATAAAATCAAAAGAATAAAAGTGTAGCAATGTTATTTGAACATCAAGTCATACTCACTTAAAATTAACGGTGCCAAATTATTTTTAATTAGAGAAAATTATTACCTTGAGAAAAATCACAAAGGTGCCAACCAAATATTGAAACGTGAGCTTTTTTTAACTTGGAAAAATCAACATTCAAAAAAATATATATCTTTTCAAATCATACTCTTGCCAAAAATTGACACAACATTTTTGTGATTGTAGCTCAGACAGATATCTTCTATTTTAATAGTCAGTGCAACTTGATAAATATAGTCTAAATAGTTGGTAGATCAGTGCATTAAAGATCCTAAACTTGGAAATGAAAATGGAAAATGCACAAAGAACATGAGGAGTAGGAAATAAGAGTTGATTTTTGAAAAGGACTATCCTACACTAATTGTGGAAAAGCTTATTGAATCCTATAATAGCAAGCTCACTCATTTTATTTGATGAAAATAAAAAGGAGATGAAGCATATAAATTTTTAGAAGAATAAAAATATTTCAAAGAATATTGTTAAAGGAATAATATTACCTCTAGTTATTATTTTTGTTTAACAAGACACTCATTTTCTCATAATTCAAGGCATCATTCAAATCATGAGTATAAGATTATATGTACCCATTAGAAATAAATTTTTAATGCTAAATAAATGAAAGAACAATTTTCAATTTTTTTAAAAGTTTTATTTAGCTCGTGGTGCACCTGCGTTCTTGTTTCCTGATAACCAACTATTAAGGAGAAATAATTATCTTGTCTAGAAGACCTAATTTAGAACATAGCTCAATTTTTAAGTATGACAAGTTGTATATGAAACCATTACCCATCCTACTACAAAAGGTGAATATTAGATAAAGTTTGAGAAAGATGATAGAAAGGTAAGATTAATCATCATGTTTGAAGTAGTAGATGAAGTACAAGAATATATTTAGGATTCAACCATAGCCAAAGATGCATAGGAGAAACTATAAATAGTTTTTGAAGCAAAGTAATAAAAATCAAATTTTATTTCTCTAGAGCCATCTCCATTGTTTTAAGATGAAGAGTGGAGAAAAACGTGAATCTTCTAAGAGGAGAATTATTAAATTATAAGCATCACTAAAATCATTGGGAGAAAATGTATACGATAAAATGCTTGTTCCAATTAATTTAAGATCTCTCCCTTCTCAATAAAATGTATTTTTGAAAGCATTAAATATCACTTAATAAACACCAAGATTTGAAAAGTTGGTGAACCTACTTCAAAAAATAGAGGTATCACATTCAATACAATAATAGGAACAAGTACTTCATACAAATAAAAAGGGGTTACAACCATTCAAAAGAGGTATAAGAACTCAACAACACTTCCAATATAGGAACAATTCTCATAATTAATAGAAAAAGTCATTAGTGTTTTAAATTTACAAAACAAAGCATCAACAACATTGTAATGTTACCAAAGATTACAATATTATTATGAAAGAAAAATAACATTTATTTGTTTCTCATGCTCAATTATATTAGCTCAATGATGTTTGGTATGTTCTTTCCAAAGCAACTAGACACATGATAGGTCAAAAAGCTTGGTTCTAAAATCTAGACTATTCTAGACATGCAGGAAAAATTTCTATGATGGATGAGTACATATGCTATGATATAAAAGGCATACACTATGTCTAATTACAACTTGGAATACACACATGCATGATGAAATAAGTCTTATATATCTCAAGACTCACCAAGAATCTACTTTTTTTTAATCAATTATTTTACCACAACTTGAATTTTGAGTAGGAATCCAAGGTATGCTTCATTTGTGATAAAAATAAGAGTTCTAAGTGTAGTGATTCATCACTACACTTGGAAGGAGTAGGATAATTTGGCTAATTTTGAAGGCTAGAACTAAGAGGTGACCGAATCACCTAGGGACCTGATGCAAAATTAGGTAGAATTGAATAAACAAAAGCATCATAGAAATAAAAAATAGAAGCTCCAAGGATTAGAACTCCCTTTAAGAAAGGCACAACCAAAATATTGACAACAATTATAAGGCTCCACATTATGTTAGGACTAGATAAAAATTTTGGGTTAGGTATGCCTAACTATATCAAGCAACCAGACACATCTACCCAAAATAGCCAAACAAAATTTGAGAGAGGACTACCATAAGGAATGCCAACCAAAGCTATAAATAATTATTTTTGGTTAGACAATGTCCAACCAAACTCCAAAATTTTGGAGGGCAAATTTTGCTTTAGGTACTCTTACCTCTAAGCCCCTTCATGGAGGGTCATTGGTCCTTGTACCCCTAGTCAATACTACTATCACAACCCTAGATCCCATAGGCTATGCAAAGATATACAATTCACCAAGTGAATGTTATTTTATTTAGGAGGTATTATAACATCATCATTAGACCTCTAGAGGAGTAGCCATGGATCTGATATCATTAATGCATAGATATCTCTATAAGAAATCTCTGGTATAAAAAATACAACCTCACCTCCATTAACTCTAGAACTAAGCAACCTCAATATATTGCACCTTCAATGCAAAAGTACTATGAGTAGCATTTTTGAATGAGGGAATTTTGAATTTTAAAGGGGGAAATTCCCCATGTAATCTATAAAATGTGTATTCTTCTCCTCTTTATAACTATTAAAATCCATCGATCCTTCTGAGGGGTACTTTCCTTCATTCTCCTCCATGTATCAACCTAGATAAAGCCTTATGTAGCTTATTGGATAGTTTTAGAAGCTCTTCCGTATGTATGTATGTGACTTAGAGTTTATGTTAATAAATAATCTATGACTATTTTATTATCTCTATCATGGTTCTACTATGGGTGATATTTTTAATTGCATGCTCTAAAAAGGATCCTATGTTCCTCGTGCATTGTTGACCATCACCCATGTGTTCACCCAAGCCCATTGGGACATAAGGGGAGTCTTATTATTTTTCTTTGGTGCATGGTCACCCCTTAGTCTAGGATATATAGGTTTGTATTTCTTGAACTTTACTACTTTCCTTTGTTTTTCTATACATTACCACTTTTTTTAATTTGCTTTATGTCCCCTCTTTCTCTTCCTCCCCCCTTTGAGTTAGCATAGGATAGGATTAGAGGAGTGTAGCAAAAGTAAAGTGACAAGCACGAAAGAATAAATCCAAAAATAGGAAACTAGCCTTGGGTTAAAAAAAATTGAAGGTTATCTAATGGAAGCCATGTCCCACACTCCCTCAAACTTCCTAGGACTAGCACCCCTGCATGAGGCATAGGGAACCAAATGCATCTACTCAACCAAGATGACAGTAGACATCAATTCCACAACCATGAGGGGTTGAAGCGCTTGGGGAGCACAAGGGGTTCACTCTTGGCCCCCCAACACTAATGTTATTCATATGGTAAAGGAATATAAATGTTTTTTGAACTTCACACAATTCATCATGATAATTCAACCTTATTCATCAACTCCAATGTATCTACATCACTCTAGCATTGACAATATGGTCATCTAAGCTCTAACCAATTTATTTATTTATAAATAAAAAATATGGTCAAAGGTCTTCCTTATTTGAATAAATCCACATATATTTGCTCTTGTTTCTTAGTTGGGAAGCAAAAATTAGCTCCTTTTAGGACTTGAATATATTGGGACAAAGCACCTCTTGATTTTTTTCATATCAATATTTTTGGACCCATGGCTCTAAGCTACAGTGACTCCAAATATTTTCAACTCTTTGATGATGATCATATTTGAAAAATGTGGGTATATTTTTTAAATGACAAAGATGAATCCCTTTTTCACTTCCAACAATTGAAGGTCCAAGTAGATATTTTCACAAGAAAATGACTCTATGTCCTATTCTCAAAACGAGGGCGAAATTTACCAATAATTATTTTTTAGCATTTTTTAATGAACATGGCATTTGATGATAGTTGACAACTACGTACTCACCACAACAAAATGGTATTGTAAAATGCAAAAATAGAACAATCATAAAAATGGTATGATGTATGTTGAAGGATTTTCAACTTGGAAACTCCTTTTTGGAACACGTAATACATACAATAGTCTACTTAATCATGCCCCACTACAATATTTGAACATATCACTCTAGATAAATCATGGAGTGGTCACAAACCATCATTCTCTTATTTTTTAGTATTTGGTTGAATATCCTATATGAACATCCCAAAGGAGAAAAGACATAAACTAGATGAAAATATTGATAATGCATTCTACTAGGCTAAAGTGGCAAATCAAAGCCTACAAATTATTTGTTCTAGATAGAAATAAATTATATTTTAGTCATGATGTCATATTTGATGAATAAGAAAACTCATGCTCATCACCACCACACAAATATTCATTTGACTTAGTTCAAGTAATGCTTAAAAATTATTAAGATGAAGTTACTAATG
The DNA here is from genome assembly GCA_028583015.1 of Wollemia nobilis. Lineage (NCBI taxonomy): Eukaryota > Viridiplantae > Streptophyta > Pinopsida > Araucariales > Araucariaceae > Wollemia > Wollemia nobilis. The sequence goes on along the minus strand of JAQPPZ010002738.1, from coordinate 410,785 downwards.
AAGATATTTTTTATGGATAATAATTATGAATATAGTAATGGATATGTTCATTAATTTTCTCCACCACAACACATAAGAAAAATTCCCAAGTGGTACACTAGCACATTGAGAGCCTCAAGGATAGTTGGAGTTCCAAACACATCCTCTAAAAGATTGAGAACATGAAGTATGATTCATAATGGGAAAAATATGACTCTAATTATTATATTTGATCCATCTATACTATAATAAGCTCTTCAATTTTATGCTTAGAAAAATTCCAGTAACATTGAATAGCAAGCACCATTGAAAAATAAGACTTGCGATCTTGTTGAGTTTCTACCAAAGAAAAAGACTATTGGATTCAAATGGATTCTCAAAATCAAATATAAATTAGATGGTAGTATTTATAAATTAAAATCATGACTTATAGAAAAAGGAAATGCACAAATAAAATTAAGAGATTATGAAGAAACATTTTCCTCTACAAAAAATGAAAGGTATGTAAATTGATCAAATATCTCTATGGTCTCAAACAAGCTCTTCAAATATGATGTACAAAAATAGATGAACATTTGGGAAAGCATGGATTTAAAAGAAATCCCTATGATACAAGTTTGTATCATAAAGAGCATGGGGATAATATTGTATTCATAAATGTATATGTAGATGATTTGTTCATCACAAAGGAGTTTTAAAAAATTATTCTACCCACAAAGGAATATTTGAAGAATTGTTTTGACATGAGCAACCTCAGGTTATTATGTTATTATCTAGGGTTGGATGCATGGCAAAACCATCATCACATATTCAGTTTAGAAAGAAAATATGCCAAGAATATTTTTAAGAAGTATCACATAAACTATTGTAATATTATGGTATATCCTATGTAATCAAGTCTACAACTCTCATATTTTGATTCCTCTCCTCCAATAAATGCAACTCTTTATCGATGCAAAACCTAGAATTCCAAGTTCGAGGAGACCATATCAAGTGAGAAGACTCCTAGAAATGTATAGCTCTTCAAATATATTATTTTTAATTTAATATATTAGTTACTAATAAATAACCAAATACTTTAAAGGAGGCACTTCATTCAATTGATAATAAGTCTTGGAAAAGGGCTATGGAGGAAGAAATGAAGTTCTTGGATAAAAATAATATGGGACTTGGTGAATTTACCCCATAGAAGAAAATTGGTTGGTTGTAAGTGTGTATTCAAGAAGAAGTACAATATAGAAGGGAATTTTGATAAGTACAAGTCTCACCTGGTAGTAAAAGGATTTTCTCAAGTTGAGGGAATTGAAGTTGGTGAGATTTTTTCTCTTGTGGCTAAACTAACTTCAATTATATTTTTGTTGGCTATTTTTGTTACTTTTGATATTGAAATAGAAAAAATGGATATAAAAATAGAATTTCTACATGGTGAACTTGATGAAGACATATATATGTCACAACCATGATTTTTTAGGGTAAAATGTAAGGAGGACCGGGTATGCAAGTTGAAAAAGTCTCTTTATGACTTGAAGCAATCTCCAAGAATGTGGAACTAAAAATTTGATAGGTTTGTTTTCACACTTGGGATTGCAAAAAGTAAAGCAAATATGTGTGTATTTTAAATAAGAAGATGAAATTCTTGTTATCATTTTTTTATATGTGGATGACATGTTGTTAATTGGTAACAATAAGGAGATGAAAAAGTTACTTAAATCTCAGTTATCTTCTAGATTTGACATGAAGGATTTCAGTGCTAAAAAAATTATTTTGGGTATGGAAATAATAAGGGATCATGAAAATAGAAATTTGTGATTAAATCAAACGAAATATGTTGATTTGATACTACAAAGGTTTAGGATGCATGATTGTAAACTAGTATGTACTCCATATCCTATTAGTCAAAAGTTATCTACTAAAAAGTGTCCTAGAATAGATGAAAATTTTAAAGAAATGCATTATGTTCCTTATGTTAGCACTATTGGTATTCTTATGCATTCAATGGTCTATACTAGACCTGGTATTTATTGCACATGCAGTGGGAGTAGTTAGCAAATATATGTCCAATCCAAGAAAGGAATAATGGACTATTGTGAAGAGGATCTTCAGATACTTACATGGAAATTTAGACTATGTTATATGTTACCAAAGAAAATATATATAGTAATATAGTAAATCTACAAGGTTTTGTGAATGGTGATTGGTTTGGATATCTAGCCAAGAGAAGATACATGAGTGCTAATGTGTTTTGACTATTTGGAGGCATAGTAAGTTGGATGAGTAAAATGCAATCAGTGATTGCTTTATCCATAACAGAGGAAGAGTACATTGCAACAACTTGTGCATATAAAGAATAATTGTGGCTAAAAATGTTGTGTTCAATGTTTGGTATTAATTAGAAGGCTATGAGAATTGATAGTGATAGTCAAAGTGCAATATTTTTGGCCAACAATCCTAGTTTTCATGATCGATCAAAATATATTGATATCAAGTACCATTTTGTGAGAGATATGGTTGAATGGAATCAAGTGATGTTGGATAAATATGATACATAGAATAATATTGTTGATTCATTGATAAAGGTTGTGCCTACTCAAAAAGTTGCTTGGTGTAGAAGATCTATGGGTATGGTTGGCCTTAACAATTGACAATGGTAGTTTGCGGCCCCTATGGAAAGTTTTCAACAAGTGGGAGAATATTGGAAATATGTTGAACATTATCCATGTTATTCTAGTAAGATTAACTCTAATAGGTACTAGACACTCCATGTATCCTCTCCAAGATTCGGGGCTAAGTCGAGGCCCGAGTAGGGATTCGAGGATGGCAACCCCTGATGAGAGTTTTAGGGTTTCTTAAGCTATTTTAGACCCATATGGGCTATTTTAGGGCTAAAATATTTGAACATGTGGTTTTTCACCCATGGTATTGTAAAATTCATTCTTGTGTTGTTGCTATTTAATTGCACTTGCATCAAGGTTTGAATATAGAGGATTGATGAACATTATTTTATTGAAGATGATTAATTTTATACAATAAGGAGATATTACTATGTTGGGTTTTTTTTGTAAGGGTTTCCTAGGTGAAATATTGCGTTGTGTGTATTTGTTATCTTATTTTTTCATTTGATTAAATATTTACTATTTTTCTAGATTTAGTGTACTAGGGCTTTTTTTCTCTTCAAGATGTTCTTCTAATTCCTTTACTAACCTCATGATGTTCTTATTCCATGTATTGATAATCCCCACCTTTGAGGTGTTGATCCATGTAGGTGATTGGCAATTATGGAGAGCATTATTTATCTACACCATGTTCCTATAGAAGTTTATTATATTAGTTACTACTAAATTGGGAACCCATGCTTTTCAATAGTTTCTATGGGAGATTTTCCAACTAATATAACCTTTTTTATGGCTTGATTTCAAAGTGTGATTACTATGAAGTTTTGACAAATAATTTCCATATTTTATGTGGTCTAGTTGATGCAAATAAATCAAACATGAATAGTAAATTAGCATTGGATAGACTTCACATATCATCTCACCTACACCTACTAATTAGATAGAGTAATGGTGGTTTTAGTCTCTTTCCAAGGTCTTAATAATAAATTCAATTGTAAGTAAACACACTTAACCCCTATAAATTTTGAGGTAGAACAAATAATGTAAGATCCCAATAATCAATCCAAACATGACTTCAACCCTCAATGTCCTTACTTTGATAATGATTTCATTGAGTATTCATAATTATTATTTTATTTCAAATATTATTCTTATCATCCATAAGATCAAGCTTGTGAATAATATCATGACTTTCACATGGAAGATGAAGAAACAATAGCCTAAAAAAATGAAGACTCATTTCAATAGGAGCAACCAACTAAATTAGATGAGGATGAACTTGAGAATGATACCGTGGTTATTTCTACTTATACCCTTATGGAAATCCAAGCTTACAAAACCATAATTATCTAAGGATTCACAAAATAATAGTGCATAAATTTATTGACTAATTTAGATAGCACACCTAATTATATTCATCGTAATACAATGAAGTCTTTGGTCTTGTATATTAATTCTTTAAATTAGAACAAAAATAAAGTATTTATTGAAAATAGTGTTACTATATTGTGTGGGTTGAATATATAAGGTTAACATTTAAATGGAGGATTATAGTTGGTTGGGAAATCTCTTTTCCATGAATCTAGGTAGTTCAGATGTCATATTGGGAGTATAACAACTCTCTCAGTTATTTATGTTATTATTAACCTATAATGATTATATATGTCAATTTACAAAGAATGAAAGGGTCATTTATCTCCATGGAATCAAACCTCTTCCATACAAGGTGGTTAGTTTCAATAGCATGGAAAATATATCGAAGATAAGTGGTCATGAATTATTTTCCCAATTGAATTATGAAGGTTTAGTGTTTGAAGCCACTTCTACTAAATATTTCTTTAGACTTGTAAAACATTGTGAATTTCTAAGTGGTCTTTGATTAGTCCTTGGTTCTTCATCCTAGACAAAAACATGATCATACAAATCACCTTGCTCTATGAATTTTAGCCTTGTAATTTGCATCCTTATAAATATTCCCAATACAAAAAGTCTAAAATATAGAACTTGGTTTAAGAAATGTTGGAGCAACAAATCATCTACCCAGGCATCATCTTACCTATTACAGAGGAAATACTCTTTGTCAAAAGGTTTGAATTTTCCTTTTGGAGGTATGAGAATGAATACATGAAATATATAATATCCTTGGAAGGATTTAATATTGATCTTAATAAGCTCCAAACCATGCAATACTAGCCCTTTCCTAAATCCCTTAAACAACTTTATGGGGTTTTAGGTCTTGTGGGCTACTACAAGAAATGTTTTCACCGCTATGGTATGGTTGTTTCTCCTTGCACTACTCTCATTAACAAGGATTTATTTATTTGGTTTAGAGTAGCTTCCTAATCCTTTTAGTCCCTAAAGGAAGCTGCGTATATCACCCCTTTCTTGACCTACACTAATTTAAGAAAAATCTTTGCCATTGAGTGTAATGCTTTAGGCATAGTTATTGGTATTATTTTTAAATGAGATGGATATTCATTGGCATTTGAATGCAAGTAGATCTCTGGAAATAATATGGGATGATCGACTTATGAGAGGAAAATTTTAGTTGTTTTGCATGTCATAGTAAAATGATGGCCTCATGTTTTGGGTATTGTATCATCAAGACTAACCATAGTAATATTAAGCATTTCTTAGAATATATTTTCTCACATTCTAAATAGAATAAATTGTTGACTAAGATCTTAGGATGTGATTTTGTTAAAAATACAAAAAATGAAAGGATTATGTGGTGGTTTGTGCTTTATCTCTTAAATACAATAATGTTGTTGTTGTCAATTCCATCTCTAGTCATGTTTTAATGGATATCTCAAATTTGTGAGAACATGATTTCTAACCCAAAGATTGCTTGGATCATTTAGAAAGTGAATAGTAACTCTTAATTTACTTCCTATTTCTTATATGTTTAACGTATTATCCATAAGAAGGATCACATTTATCTTCCTCAATATTGAACTATTAAGACTATTATTCTCTAATAATTGCATGTATGTCCTTTAGAAAGGTAATTTGGATTCTTAAAAATATATTAGCGGATGAAGCAATATTTTTATTGAAAATGATTAAAATTAAATTTCAATACCTTTGTGGCTAAATGCAAGGTTTTTCAAGGTATCAAGGGGAAAAATATCAAATCTCCTAGATTATTTCAACCCTTGACTATCCCTGAATACCAATGGGAGCACACCTCCATGGATTTTATTGAGGGCCTTACCAAATCTTAGGGGGAAATGATCAAGTTTACTTATAGTGTAACAACTTTTCAATTATGCTCATTTTTCATTGGACCATTCCTATTTAGTAATTAAGGTGGCCATGGTATTCCTTGATTATACTTTTAAATTCCATGGTATTCCTTGATTATACTTTTAAATTCCATTGTATAGACCAATTCATTATCGATGATCATCACCATGTCTTGACCAATAGTTTTTGGAAGGAATATTATTTATTATTGGTACTAAGTTGAATATGTCCTCTTCTTATCACCCCCAATTATCTATTCAAATAGAGATTGTAAAAAATATTTGAGTACTTACCTTCATTATTTTGATTAGGACAAGTAGTATCATTAGGTTGACTTGATTTTATTTGTAAAATGATGGTATGATACTTCTTACCATTATTCCCTAAATATGTCAACATTTGAGGCGTTGTATGGTTAGAAACTTCCATTAATGATAAACTATGCACCAAAATCCTTTAATATGGTCTAGGTAAATAATTTTTTGTACTGACATTAACTTGTGTTGTAGCTTCTTAAGTATAATTTGACCCAAGACTAAAAATGCATGAAATAATAGTGCAATTTGCACCATTCTAAATGATAATTTATCATTGGGGATATGGTATTTTTGTTTCCATATCCATATAAGTTGTTGTCCTTGAATGCCAAGTCTATTCAAAAGTTGGATTCTTGATTTTATGGGTCCTACAACATGGTTTATCAAATTGATGAAGTGGCATATCAATTGGAGCTTATATTGGATTCATGCATCCATATTATATTTCATGTTACTTGTCTCAAATAGGTTTTTTATCAAAGATGTAGTCCTATATGGAGCTTCCAATACTCGATGAAAAAGTTTGAATTATTCCATAGCCAAAAGTAGTGTTACAATCCAAAGTTTGTATTCTAAATTCTTCTCATATGTAGAAGTTGATCATCGAATGGTAGGATATTCTATAAGAAGATGTTATATGGGATCTAGTATTTTCCATCTTGGAGAACAAATATTTATAGGGGGTATCCATGTAAAAATTCCAATATAGAGACATTGGCTATTTTTATTTTTATTAGCTTGTGTCCTAGGTTAAGTAGTCAATCCTTGAGCATTAAGGTTAGGGTTGATTTTTATTTAGTCTATAAATAAGAATATTTATGTTTTAGTTGGTTGTTTTTATGATATTCTAAGTTATTTCCAACCTTATTGATGAGGCTCATTGCAAGTAACATCCTATCCCAGTGGTGAAAATGTAGAAACAATAAAATGATATGCATCTACATGAAGGTAATTTTTCCATGTTACCCTAAGTTGCTAATGAACAAGTCATCATCATCATTTCCCAAAATATCTCTCATCGTAGGTGGTTTATCCATATATTCCCACCAAAGAGAGGTACCTAATCCTACATCCATAAATGCATCAACAATACCATATTCTATGCTCAAAAAAACTAAAATCATTTCATCACATAGACATCAAGAAAGAACCTATGCCATTAATTATAAATATCAACATATAATTCATTTTTCGTAAATAGTTCTACCAAGTAGGGGTGTTGCATACTCCTCCCTTGGATGTTTCTTGCAAAATATAACATACATGATTTATTCAAATAAATATAGAAATTGTTGTCTCATAACTTCAACATTCTCCCATGTAGCACAATTCTTAGAATATTGGTCCCACTAAATCTTAGATTAGTCTAGAGTTCATTTTCTTAACACCTTGGAATGAAACCCTAGGATATTAATTGGTTGCATCTTAATGGTTATAGGATTTGTCATATGCAACTTAGAAACATTCCAAACATGAGTAGTATTAGTAATATAGTTCCTAAGTAGGGATATGTGGAAAGTGTCATGGATATTTGATAATTTGGGTGGAAAAGCGAGCTTATAAGCTAGTAGTTTGATCTTACCAATGATATCAAAGGACCCAACATAGCGAGGACCTGGCTTGCTTGAATTAATGGTACTTTTAATGGTTCTTGCCGTTAAGAATACTCTACCTCCTATAGATAACTCTATATGTGATATTTTTAGATCAACATAGCTCTTTTGGTGATCGATCACTTCCTTAAGCCTAATATATATTGTCTTAAGTTGTTCGTCCATCTCTCAAAAAAGGTTGGGTCTGATCATAACCTAATCCTCTGGATTATCCCATGACATAGGTGTTCTACATATTTTTCCATACAATGCCTCGAGCGGGGACATCCCCAAATATGTTTGGTACTCGTTGTATGTAAATTTGACAAGATGCAAAAGTCTTTCCACTTAGACTTTTGGTCCATTTAATACAAGCATAGCATGACATCCAAAATATGGTTGAACCTTTCAGTATAACCATCTATTTTGGGATGATAAGCAAAAATATTATTTATATTAGTACCTATTGTATGGTATAGAGCTTGCCAAAAATTATATGTGAACCTAGAATCCCTATCTGATATGATCACTTTAGGAAATCCATATATCCTAAATATTTCCTTGGCAAACTTGTTTTCCACCACCAATGCATCATCCTTGATGTTCCCCGATATGAAGGTTCTACCCTTGGTCAACTTATCAACCACCACCAAGATCACATCATGTTGGTACCTATTCTTAGGTAGACCCACTATAAAATCCATGGATATTACCTATCATTTTTGCATTGGCACATCATGTGGGTATAATTTCCCTACTAGGTGATGATGCTTTGCCTTCACTTTCTGGTATTCCAAAAATATTACAATAAAACTAGTGATATCTTGATTCATCCCAACCCAATAGAAGGTATTTTTCATGTTTTATATCATTTTGACCCACCTAGATGAGTAAAATTGGGATAATTATGCACCTCTTGCTTAATTATTCTCATTAAATCACTAGTTTTAGGTATAACTACTCTCTTTTTAAAATATAAAATCCCATATTTTATGCTGAAATCCTTGCATTCTTTTGGATATCTATTCATTTTATCTTAATTTTCCATGCAATACGGGTCTTGCAATTGCATTTTCTTGATCCTATCCATCATGTTTATATGGATCTGAGTCAATACTACTATATTCCTTCTCCTACTTAATGCATCTATAACCTTGTTTTCCTTCCCTTTGATATACTTAATACCAATTTTGTATTCTGCTAATAATTCTAGCCATATTCTCTACCTTGCTAAAATTTGATTGTTTATCCTTATCTCAAATTGTCTACCTAATAAATGTCTCTAGACCTTTAGAGCATGTACTATTTTTACCAATTCTAAATCATGTGTAGCATAGTTTACTTGGTGTTTCTTGATATTTTTGGACTCATATGCTACTGTAGCCTCTTCTTGAGATAAAACCCTACCCAAACCTTCCAAGGAAGCATCGGTACATAGGGTAAAATTTACAAAAGGATCTAATATATTAAGAATTGGTGGTGTTTTTAGTTTACTCTTTAGAGCCTCAAATGTAGCCTCACATTTATCTATCCATTTGAACTCTTTTCCCTTTCTTTGAAGGTTGGTGATTGAATAGGAAACCTTAGAGTAATCTCTCATGAAACACCTATAGTAGCCCATGAGTCCCTTGAAACTCCAGACTTCTATAACATTTATTGACAAAGGCTAATTTAATATAGCCTCTATTTTCTTTGGATCCACAATGATTTCTTCTACCAATATGATATACCCCAAGTACTACACCTATGAGGTATAAAACTTACACTTGGCTAAATTTATATACAATTGGATCTACCATAGAACTTCCAATATTAAATGAATATGGTGATTATGTTCCTCTTTAGAATGAGAGTAGATCAAAATGTCATCCAAAAATACCAATAAAATTTGATCTAGATATATTTTTTTAACACACTATTCATTAGATTTATAAAAGTTGTGGGTGCATTTATCAACCCAAATGGTAGTACTATGAATTCATAGTACCCATATTTGGTCTTGAAGGTTGTTTTAGAGGTATCCTCTTCTTGAATCCTTAGTTGGTGATACCTTGATCTTAGATTTATCTTTGAGAATATGGTAGCATCCTTTAGTTGATCAAAGAGATCATCAATTCATGGTAAAGGATACTTATTTTTAATAGTTATCTTATTCAACATCCTATATTATATGAAAATCCTCATAGATCCATCCTTATTTTTCACAAACAACATTGGATAATCCTAATGTGACACACTAGGTTTGATTAGATATTTTTCTAACAAGTCTTACAATTATACCTTCATTTCCTGTAACTCAATTGGAGTCATCCTACAAGGTATCCTTGAAATGGGTTCAAACCTTGATATCAATTTAATTGTGAAATTTAATTATCATCAAGGGGGTAAATCAATATTATCTTCAATAAATACATCCCTAAATTCATGGAGAATTGGATTCTTCATGAATAATTCCTTGTCTCTCTTTTCTCTAGTCTTCCCATTGATCTTTACTACATATAGTATACCACTTAGTTTTATGGCTTTCTTTAACTTCATAGTTAAAAGAAAATGAGACTTAAAATAACCTTGTCCACTCTAAACCCTTACCCTCCTCTTATACTTGTTGGTGAAATTCATCCACCTTTCTTGAAAGTTGATTAGGGCTCCATGAGTCTTCAACTAATCAATTCCTAGGATAACATCAAAAGAATGTAGGGGTACCACATGAAAAATTCATATAGTGGACCCATTAGGTAGTTTTATCTCATTTATAGGCAAATATTTATTTTTTGAATAAGTCTGACCAGAATCATACTCGACTTTGCGCCCTTGTACCTAAAAATTAGGTCTTTCTAGCATATTCTCGATAATACTAGTGGAAATAAAATTATCAATAAGCTTCACTATATATTAAATATTTTATTTTTATTATGTATCTTACCATCTAGTAAAATTGGTGTAGCTTTTTTATCCATATTTTTACTCCCAATGGTGGTATTTTGGTGCAGTTGCTCATATACCCTATGACTCAACATTGATATTTGGGAATATTTCTTAGCATAGTGAGGTCATCCACATATATATTATTTTATATTATGTTTCTATAGTCCCTCTTGTCTTTTCTCACTTTATTCTTCTTTTTGTACATATTCTATTTGCTTAGAGGGTTGAGGATTCAAATTATCTATTTTCTAGAATTTCTTCTTATTTTGCCCTTGCCCTCCATTGTTCTTATTATGGAACATCTGGTTGCCATTTTTTATTGTGTTTTGATCCTTGTTCCACTTCAAAAACCTAAAAATCTTCATTTTTCTCATATCACACCTTTTTAATTCTATAATCCCTAAAAAATTGAAGAAAGACCTTCTTGTTTGCAAATTGGCTTCTTCCTGCCTAGTCAGGTCATAATATTCTTGCATATTTTTTATTTTTAGTAGATTAATTATTGTACTTATTTTACGTTCTATCCCTAGAATAAAATTATGCACCATAAGACATTCATTTTTCTCATATTCAAGAACAAGCTTTAATCATTTCACATATTTTTGAAAATACATCTCTATAGATAGTGACCTTTGTTGAAGAGTAAAAAATTCTTAAAACTTCTCTATGTAAACTTTTTCTATTAGAAACATTTTCTTAAAAGCCTCAACAAAATTATCCCAAGTAATATCTATGGCTTGGATATTTTTACCAAAGCTAAAGATGTCCTACCATCCTAGGGTTACATCTAGAATATTAAGGGTAGCCCACAATATATGAGTCTCAAAAGAGTAATTCTTGATGGAAACAAAGGTCTATATTTTTTTCAACCATGATTACATCCCCTCATTATTTCCCATTAATTTTTTTTACTTTAACATTCTTAATGTTTTTTTCAAGATCAACCTTTATCTGAGCTTTGCCATCTAGACCTCTTAGGACAGTGTTTTATTCTCGTTGATCTCCCATATTTCTAATAATGGAATCTCTATTAACCAAAGTATCTATTACTCTCTATTGCTACTTCAAATTCTCTTAAATAAAATTCACTATGGAGGAGAGATCTTCTTATCTTCCATTAGATCTTATTGTTCCTTCGATACATCTATCAATATTTTCTCTCATTTGAGACCTTTTGCTAGGAGTTATTATTTTCCTAGTTCTCTTACTAAGACCCCCATATTGTCTAGAATTTTATGTTGCACTATATTTTTACGCATTTGATTTGGTTTTATTGGATGAAATTCCTTTTTGAACAGGTGCCATTTATTATCCATAAAAGGGGAGTTGAGTAAGTTACAATACTTCCACAATTGCACTTACATTTCATTAGCTTCATTCTACACACAAACTAGCATAAATTATTATCACTTAATTGGTAATATTTTAGGGTAACACTTGCCTTCTTGTAAGGTGCCTTACCCAAAGTTACACATCAAATCAAGGCTCAACCTAGTCAAAATCCATAGAATCTTCTAGTCTTTATGAACCTAGAGCTCTGATACCAACTGTAACAATCCAAAACTATCAACCCATATTTTTTAAAAAGGTATAGATTACCTTCAGAGGTTCATAACCCTTATAATAATTTAGCTTATAATACTTCACCACATTTGAATTTTAAGTCACTATAGATGACACTCAATGGATAGGAATGGCCAATTCCCATGATTTTTTCTAGGGTTCACCTTACTAAACCTACACATTTAGAAGGATGCCAATAAGTGGTCCCCCCACTTTTCCCATACCTTCACTAGCTAGGGACCATGTGACCATGGCATAGGGATTATCCTTTAAGACTCATAACACTTAAAGGAGATGCTTATTCCCTAAACCTACTCTAAGTCCATCTAGGAAGGTTAATGAAGCATAGAGCCTTGGTGCTTAGTTACCACACCTCCATGGGTTAAATAATATAATTGTCACTTTGATTATAACTAATATGATTACCCAATCCTACATAATCAGGGAATCACCACTACTATCCTGTCACTATTCCCACAACTCCTAGTTGGGGGTACACTCGATCCTACAAAATCAAGGTGGTACTAACATATAGGTACCCTAGCTATTGTATCCACACAAATCCTTCCAGGTTCATGAAATATTAGCTATTGCATCCACACAACTCCTTCTAAGACTCATGCTTACCTGGTTATTGCATACATGCAACTCCTTCTAGGATTGGGTATTATGGCTATCTAGAGAAGAATTCCTACCCTTCCCAAGGATAGATAAACAATTGCATCAATTAATCTAAATTGAAACAATATTATTAAGCATGACATAATCCATAAATAAATGAAATGCTAAAGAAAACCAAGAGCTTCTCTTAACCAAATACCAAATTTATTCAACACAAGAAACTTGATATAAAGTATGAAAACTACTTAATCCATAAGGAGAATATTTCCATTACTTAACACATAGCTTCAAAGAAATAGATTATCATCTAAAAGAGATAACTAAAGAGGTGATCAACCATTCCATTATAATATTCATAGTAGCTCCATACTAACTAAGAACAAATATTTCCAAAATAAACCATGTTTTTTTGCATAACAAAAGAAAACATTAAAGTCACATAATTGTTCCTTTGATCAAAAGCTAAGTTTTATAAATCATTCAAGAAAATATTATCCTTTACAATTGTTTTTTATTTACATCAATATTACACTTGAAAAACTAAGAACCCTTCACCAAGGACCTCCAACCCACCAAGCATCTACAAGCTTCTTCGAGATGGAAGAACCACCCATGACATATGAGGTTTACTTAGGGATCAAGATAACTCTAAATGCAATGCAACTATAACATGTCATTTTATATTATGCAACAACCATACATAAAACATAATAAATATTCATGAGGAGAATCCCATACTTCTCCTTTTAATAATTCTTTAACTTACAAACATCTCAAGAATTATTAAACAAGATTTTTCTTTAAAAATCATTGAACAAGCAATACATCTAGTCAAAGAGAATCCCATAATTCTCTTTATAATAATTCTCTTTATAATAATTCTCTAACCTACAAAAGTCTTGAGAATTATTATACATTTTTTTCTTTTAAAAATATAGAACAAATAATACATTTAATAAAAGATAATCCCATACTTCTCTTTATAATAATTCTCTAACCTACAAAAGTCTTGAGAATTATTATACAAGTTTCTCTTTCAAAACCATAGAATAAACAATACATTTAATCAAAGAGAATCCCATACTTCTCTTTATAATAAGCCTCTAACCTGCAAAAAACTCGAGAATTATTATACAAGTTTCTCTTTCAGAACCATAGAACAAAGAATACATTTAATCAAAGAGAATCCCATACTTCTCTTTATAATGATCCCTTAGCCTACCAAAGTCTTTAGGAATAATTATAGATATTTTCTCTTTCAAATGCAACTAAATATAAAAACTTAAAGAAATATACCTATTAGTTTTTCCAAAGTCTAGCATATTTATTTTGGATAAAAAATAAAGTTTCCATTCAAAAGCAAACCTACAATTCAGATTTTATCCAAGCATAAAAAACTTATACATACTTAACAATATTAAGCTTTAACTTAAGAATGAAACCATATACATTCATTAAAGTTTTTACTAGAATAATAAAAACCATATTTACAATATAACGCTTCAACTTAAGATATAAATCCATCCACAATAATTATAACTTAAAGCTTTAAATTAACCACACAGGTGAACAAAAATAAAATTAAAGACAAGTACTTTATATTAAAGGAACAATGTAAAAATACAAATACCAAACAAGCAAATACAATCCTCAACACAAAAGGACTCTATAGAATGTCACCCATCAACCTATGAAGGAGAAATATTAAAACAAATAAGACTCCCTCCACATGGACCAAACCTAGACATAAGGGTGATCCTCTACCAGAACAAGCAAAGAAGTTACAAGGTGCAATAAATGGATTAAAAACTAAGGAATTACTATCACATACGAACAACTAAGAAATCAAAGCACACAAACCAACAACTTGAATTATAACAATAAAATATAAAATAATAGGATGTGGATGGGGGGAACATCAACCCTCCTAGACAATCCAAGCATCACAACACACATACAAGCAAGGAAAACTATGCAGCATGACGTAGACATCAAAAACACCAATAAATAAAGTACAAACAACAAATATAGACAAGGCAAAAATGAGAGACTTGCAAAAAATGATGCCATAACCTGAACTATAGGTTCCATTTGCCTCCAAATAACATATTTGAACATCGTTGCTAGCTTCTCTCTTGTGCCTCTATTTTTGTTAGCTTTTGATGAGTATATGATATAGAAAATTCAACCACAAAATACAAGATAAGAAAGCTATGATATCTATATGATAATGGCACTATAATATATAGTAAAACTAAGAGAAAATATTTTGCAATAACTCAAAAATATGTTATTAATAAAAGGTCATGTAATTAGTACAATGTAGTATAATGGAGGACATGAACACTCTATAAATTGTTACAAAGGAACTATATTATATCACACTACCAATATATACTTTGCACTCTCTATATTCTCTCCTCTCACATTTCATTCACTATAAGTCCTTCATAGGAATATAAGTTCCTTGTACCGTACTCTACCTTTGACTCTATCCTATGACTCATGTACATGTGGACTGCATGCAAATTTACATCATTGCACATTCTAACACTTGTGCATCTAATACATGTTGAAGTAACTACTTAAATTTACTCTAAATTAAACCCCTACTTTAATAATGTATTAAAGGTGGTACATTTATATGTACCCAATAATGCAATATATTCTCTAACACCCCTATATTACATTATTTGGGTATTGAATACTTTAGTCTTCAATATGGATCTTCATCTTCATTCTAGAATTTGATCTCTTCTCTCTTGTTTCCTTCATTGTCTTCTTTATTTGAATCTAGATGAGTATCTTGTTTTGGTTATTCTTCTTCTTTAGTTTGTATATGACCAAGTAGTGCATATATTTTTTGTCCTCTCATTATTTTAATTTTGAACCTTCTATTTATTCTTTTGCTTTTATGATATATAGGTTATTCATTCTCATAAATCTATTCTTCAAGAAATGTATTAGTATTATTTTGAATACAACAATATCTTGTGAAGTTTTGATATAATCTAGACCATACATATTTCTATGGGTTGATCCAGTGGCTTCAATCGTATTTTGATTTATAATGTGACACATATTAACTCCATTTATGTGTCTAAAATTAATTATCCTTTTACTCTCTACTATCTTTGCTACTAAAATAATATTAGATGATATTCCATGGACATACATTACATTATGTAGTAGAAAATTTGAAAATAATTTACTAGGTGTTACACACCCATATCCATGTATGTGATAGAATTTTCCATCTATAATTTTTAACCTGTAATTATTAGTAACTTCAAGACAATCAAAACATTGTAGATTTCCTGTCATGTGATGACTTGCACCAGAATCAATATACCAAATGTTATTTTCATTTTGACCTATGAATTTGTTTGAGATTGAAGTGATTGTTCATATTTGATATGATATATTGGATGTATTTTGATATTAAGGCCTCTTGTAGTGTGTATTGTGATGAAATGCCACTCTTGTTATTTTTTCCATTGTAGTATATGATAGGATTCCTTTAGCTCTTTAGTATTTTAAGAACACTTTTGATAGAGCCTTTGTAGTAGACTACCTTATGAATCCCATGTTTAGAGTATGTTAGCTAATTTTCTAAAACCTTTATAAGACTAAGGTTTTGTAGGATTCTTATGTCTCCCTAGTGATTAGAATATATTCTAATCTTGGTAATAGTTCACCTTTTGATTTTATTTGGTAATATTGTGTAAATAACAATAATCAAATACTATTTCAACTTATCTCTACTAATGAACTATGTGCTTATCAATTTGAAGTTCTCTAAGGTTGGATTTATTTTATCCATTTTGTATGAGTATGAGGCAAGTGTAAATAAATACTCCCAACTCCTTTAAGTAAATAATGAACTTCCTTTTATACCCCTTAATATCCAATAGTTTAATATTTCTAAATTCCAATAATCTATGTTTGATGTAGTATATCTTATAACTCCCTAATTTTGGAATATTAGAAATTAATAATATTTACAATAATAATATTGATTTTTCAAGTAGAAACCCTTATATCTCCTATGGTGTTTAATTGCAAATATTAAAATAT
Organism: Wollemia nobilis; assembly: GCA_028583015.1. Taxonomy (NCBI): domain Eukaryota; kingdom Viridiplantae; phylum Streptophyta; class Pinopsida; order Araucariales; family Araucariaceae; genus Wollemia; species Wollemia nobilis. The sequence continues at coordinate 393,853 of JAQPPZ010002738.1, read as the reverse complement.
TTGTATTTCAATTAAAGTGGTTTGAAATACTATTAACTCCTTTGATATGCTTTCAATGTTACTAAGGCTTATTTTCAATGTTAATGAATGGATTCAATCTTAAGTCATGCACCTTATCACTCCTTTAATGAAAGCAATTTTAATAAATTTAGAACCTCACCTTATAATATTGTATTTTCTTAATAAATGGATGTTGGATTTCCTTGATGGTATATGTATGATAGTGGCAATATTTTTAATGCTCCTTTGACTCCTTCAATTTGTGCCTTGTGACTTGAATATGCTCTCAACTATACCTTAATTCCTCCTTTACTTAATAATGGTTGAAAATATGCTTCCACACCCTAATTTAGGAACCTATAAGTATGCTTCTACATTATTAACATAGGTTCCAAGTAGCATAAGTATTTCTTAAGAATGGATCTCCTCCTTAGGTGGTGCAGCATTGATGAAGGACTTGTTAGGTGATATGACATGTTGCACATAAATTCTTGAACACTAAAAATATAGGTGAATGCTCAAGATGCTTTCTTTGAGTGTTGGTTTGAAGATGAGAGTGTTACTTAGTTGAGCACTCTTCTTCCTTACGTGCAGGTGTTAAGGTTAAATATTCTCTTAAACATTTTTACCGAGTGGCACAATATTCCCTCCTTGTTCAATACAAGTGTTTAAGCCTTCTTTGGATGTGCTATCCCCTTAAAAATACCATTTTCATAAGGCTTCTCAATGTATTCTTGAAAACTATTGCAAGCTTCCTTTGTGATAGTAGTTTGTGATATGGGTCCGTCCTTTTTCCAATGAAGATGGATGATGAATTCTTCCAAGGTTGACTCCAGCTATGAAGATTCTAGAGCATTGCAATGGAGGTCCTATGGTGTTTCCTCTAGGCTACGGTTCATCCATGTTGGAGCTTGGTAATGCACCTTGTTTTTGCCTTATACCTTGCTTATTTTCCTTGTAATATGTTGTCCTTAGAACTATGAATTTATGTAGATAATATTTACCTTACGTAGGCCCTTAGTGTTGTAGATATGCTATGGATGATTGGTCCTTATGTAGTCCTTGTACGCTATATGTTGTCATCACCTTATGTGTTAGATGATGGTGTCCTATAACATCTTGAAGAGATGGCTTCTGAGCCTTATGAGTAGCTCTTCACTCAAGCATCAATTGGTGGATATCAAACCCTATAGGATAGCTCCTCTTTTAGGTACCTTGGTTGTGCTTATCCTCTACCAATGGTGGTTGCTTGTATTTAGTATGATAGATTGTGTAGAGTGTCCTTAAGACATTTTGTTTTTTTCTCATCTTAATGTAATAATATATACAAACTTGGTGCTTGTATAACCTTGTAATAAACCTGTGATGGCTTCTGTATTGCACCTATAATGTGAGACTCTCCTAGTCTCATTTTGTAGCTCATTTTCCTAGTTTTGATGGTGGATTTTCTTCTCCACTCATTGGAGGAATATAACCCTGTTTGGTGGCTTATCTAGGCCTCAAAAATGATGCAAATTTTGTGCACCAAATAGTGTCTCTAGACACTTTGATAGTATGCAGGTTTTGTGCTCTTGATCTTAACCTTAACTTAACAATCAATGCACATAATAATCCTTTGAGAGTAATTAGTTTAATGAATAACTAGAATAGTGCAATCAATCCTTAATGTACTAGTAATATCTCTAACTCAATGCACTTAAGGATAATAATAATTTCACCTTATTTCTCCTTAAAAGTAACTTGTAAGATGCACTAATAGTAACTCTTAAAGAACTCTAAAATGCACTAATAACCTCTGCAAATTTCACTTAATAGTAATGTCTTCTTTGATTAATAAGAATATTATATTTTTATTTTTATCAATATATATATAACTCCTATTTTAATGGGTAAGTATAAACCTTAAAATAAACTATCTTTTGCACTCCCTTTGAAGACTAAAATGCAACCTTCCTCCTTGTAAATTTTAAACTCTAATAAGGTGCTCAATGAAACTATATAATTAACCAAATATAAGTGTTCTTAAAATGAACCCTTTGCACCTATGTTGCTTACCTTTAAGATATTTGAACATGAAGGATTACCAGGTGATTAGGTTCACCTTATTTCTGTATTTAACTAGATGAACTTGTAGGTATTCTTGGTTGTCTGAAATAGCTCTCTATCTCACCTATTTGTATATTTTAAACCCTCTAATTTGCTACCTTGAAACTATAGTAGGTGACTTCAATTATCCTTTAGAATGCACTCTCTAAATATAAATTTTGATGCTACTCAAGTTGCTCCTTTCTTTCCATCCTCAAATCTAAAATATTTCATATTGTAAAGCAATCAATATTAGCACTAAAATGTTCTCCTTGAAACTCAAAAATTTGGTAAGGAGTTTCTCCAAATCACAACTTATTTTTCCTTCAACATTCCTTTAGTATTCTACTAAAAATTCAGCAAACCCCTATCTCTAAATGAGCTTTCTAGACTTCAAATGTAATCTTCAAACCTCTCAAGTTTGGTAGTAATGTTTGTATCATTTCTCCTTCAACTTCCTTAAATCATTTGACTTCAATGTAGGCCTTCTTCTCAAGAATCTGAAAGTCTTGAGATCTTCACCAATCTCCTCCAAAATTTGGCAAATACCTTGCCAAATCCTTCTCTCTTGGGCTCATTTTTAGATGGTGATATTTGTCGCAAGTTCTATTTTATTATGAGTTATCCTTGGTGGTAAATTTCTTCAATGAGTTATCCTAGGAATTCCTCAAATGGTCTTCTAATAAATTAATAATAAGGTTTTCCAAGCCTTCTCCTTGTTTCTCCTTGAGACCTTTCCAAGGTCTTCAATCTTGTAGCTTATTTGGTCTTCCTGTTGAGACTTTTTCTTCAACATTCTAGTATGGAAGTGTTGTAATAAGATCTTCATATTTAATATCTGTATTTTTTTACTTCAAGAATTAAATTTTTTCTAGTCCTCTACTTTGAAATCTACATTCTTCAATGGAGATCACCAACCTCCAATCTTCTAGAACTGGGAGTTCTTTAAGTGGACCTTCTAAGGGTCTCTTAAAATTCTTCAAGGTGAAGTCTTCAATCTATACTAGAGATTACCAATCTCCTATATTCACCAGGACTCTTCACTAGAGTCTTCTTCTCTCCCTCAAATCTATAACAAGGCTCCTATAGCCTTTTCTCCTTCTGCACTCTATAGATCTACAATCTCTAGTAATGGGATCTTTTCTTCAAGCCTCCAAATATTTGTTCTTTAATTTGTTGCTTCTAGTTTTGGATTGATTCTAAATAAGATATTATTCCTAGCTCTATTTTAGGGAGCTTTCTAACTTTCTTTGAATCTCCTTTTTCCTACAACAAAGTATAAATACTGTAATGGAATAAATTATAAATCTAGAGATAATCAATCTTCACTAGTTGATTTGTCAATCTAGTGGAATTTATGCTAAGTCCTAGTCTTCATGAGTTTTATATAACCTTGTGGAAATACTCTAGCCAAATGAAATATTAGAAATTTTGTAAATGATATTTCTAGATTTATCTCATTCTCGCTTGTGGCTCTCTCTATTTTCTATCAATCTATCATGTGCTATAATACCATTGTTAGATTTTGATGAGTATATGATATAGAAAATGCAATCACAAGATACAAGATAAGAAAGTTATGATATCTATATGATAAAGACACTATAATATACAGGAAAAGTAAGATATAAACTTTTGCAATAACTTTAAAATATGCCATTAATGAAAGCTCACAAAAATAGTACAATGCAATATAATGGAGGAAATGAACACTCCATAAACTATTTTAAAGGAACTACATTGTATCACACTATGAATATATGCTATGCACTCTCTATATTTTCTCCTCTCACATTTCACTCACTCTAAGGTCTTTATATAGGAAGATAAGTTCCTTGGCCCTTACTCTATCTTTGACTTTATACTATGACTCATGTACATGTGGACTACATGCACATTTACATCATTGCACATTCAAAAACTTATGCATTTATTACATGTTAATGTAACTAATTAAATTTACTTTAGGAAATCCCTACTCTAGTAATGTACCAATGGTGGTGCATTGATATGTACCCAATAATGTAATATATTCTCTAACCATTTCTCCACTACCTCCTTAGGTGTCGATTACCTTCATTTTCATCCACATTTCCTTGCATTTAAGGAAGGATCATAACCTCGCATGGATGGATGATCACCCAAATGAACAAATAGCATTACACACAACAAAGAGGTTTTCATTTCCAAGTCTTTGAAGGAAACCAAAGCTTACATTTATCTTCCCAAGGTGGCTTAGTTACCATAATGTAAGAACAACTCACATTCTATGGTAACTTAATACTTAGTGCTTGGAATTATTTTAAAATATAAATATATATAAATAAAACCATATAATACTTGGTTTATTAAGATATTTAAGTTGCCATACAAGTAAATACAAGAGTATTAAATTTCTAATCAATACATAGCAACTTTTGTTTGTCAACAAAGCAAACTTAGACAACCATGGCATCACATCCACAATATTCTACACCACTATTTTATCCCCAAGTGGGTGGTATTTTTTATGATAGTCTAAGCTATCACCAATCCTAATGAGGATGCTCATTAAAAGTAAAATCCTAACCCAATGGTGTGAAAGTGGAAATAACAAAATGATATGCATATAAATAAAGGTACTTTTTGCATGTTACCTTGAGTTATCGATGAACAAGTCATCATCATCATTTCATGAAATATCTCTCATAATAGGTTTTTTATCTATATATTCCCACCAAAGAGAGGTATCTAATCTTGTATCCACAAATGCATCAGCAGTACCATATTCTATGATTAAAAACATTGAAATAATTTTATCACATAAACTTCAAGAAAGAACCTATGCCAATAATTATTCATATCAACATATAGTTTATTTTTAACAAAGAGTTGTGCCAAGTAGGGGTGTTACACAAAATACACCTGCATTTTTTAACAATACCTCTATTTAGAATATTTCAACATTTCCAAACATCAATCAGTCTAAAAATACCTCAATATTTTTGAATACTACTCCAAATCAGACCATACCAGCTTTTTTGAATCCTACTTCATCTGCAAATAATACAAAAATCTAGACTACTGCAACCCAAACTAATAATGCTAATTCTCAACAAGATAACCTATAGAGACTAGTCCAAAAAATTAGTAGTGATATGATCTAGTTACAAAAACAAGTACCTCAAAGTCCATCTCATAATAACCCTACTCAGAATATAAACTTCAATTTTCAAAGAGTCAATTGTTAATAACAATGACAAAGTTCCCGATCCCATTACCAATTTGAATTATTCTAACACCATTGTCAATATTTTAGATCTAGCCTTGAATAATTGGTGTAGATTGCATTCCACTACACAACACAATAAAAATGGCTGCCCTAAATTCAATATAGCTTTAGACATAGTCCAAAAATAAATGGAAAATATGGAAATAGTGCCTAATGAAGATAATACAAATAAAGCTAGCTCTAGTAATGGAACAAATTTAGTAGTAGAAACCTTTGAATCATCAGAAGGAGATGAAGAAGGATATGATGGATATTTAGAAGAAGTACAAGCCTACAAAAAATTCAATAAAAGTAATAATTATATGCTTAGAAGCAAAGGTAAAGCATTGGTTACTTCCTCTACTCCACCTAATAATACTTCTATTCATATTGATGCACAATATAGAAATAATCCCAATCCAACTAAGGACAATATCACACCACAACCATATAAAAGTATAAAACAAGACAAAACTACATATAATATTATAGAAGACTTAAATAAAACTAAAGAAAATATATCTTTATTTATAGTTGTGTAGTTAAGTAACCAACAAGAACTATTAATTAAAGAGTTTAGTGATAAAATTTGAATCAATCGCAAAAAACCATAGATTCCCAATTTGTAACATGGAAATACAAAGGGGAAGCTCATCCTTTCCTCTTAACTATCATAATCACAAGAAAAAATCTGCATAACTATCTTGTTGACTTAAGAGCCTTAGGCAATGTCATGCCACACATTGTTTACCAAAAGCTAGGTTTGAAACTTGCTCCCTCTAATCAAGTGGTAGTTCAATTAGATAAACAATAAGTAAATGTGGTTTGTATACTAAAAAAAATTCATATATAGTTAGCATCAGAACCAATAATTCAATAGTATATAGACACTCAAGTAGTGGCTATCCCAAATGAATATGGAATGTTACTCAATAGAGACTAGTCAAGAAATTTAAATGGATATATGGCAACAAATATTTCTCACATGTGGTTGCCTTGGTGAGGTGATGTGAATCATATTAGAATAAAAAGAGATCCTAGACTTATAGATATCATAATTTATTACAATAATACCAATGAAGTTCTATATAATGAATCGTAATTAGGAATCTATACTCTTAAATCTAAACAAATTATTGATAGATTTGAAATCGAGGAGTCGCCAAGTAAGAAATAGAAAGATGAAACCTTGGTATGGAATCTCAAGTTAGAAGAATACAAATATAATCAAGGTAATGGAGAAATTATTGAGCTCATCAGTCCCAAAGATAAATCTTGTCTCGTAACCTATAGATTGCAATTTTATTGTACCTACAATACTATAAAATATGAAGCATTAATATATAGATTGTAATTAGCTCTAAATAAAGATAATAAATGCTTGAAGACTAGGATACTCTGATTTGGTGGTAAAATATATTAGAAGCCAATATTATTTCCATGATAAAAGGCTAATTCACTATAGAAATAGAGCAAGATTTTTGATTAATGAATTTTATAATTTAACATTAAACTGATCTCTAGAAAGAAAAATAGAATTGTAGATTCCTTAGCAGTGACAACAAGTACATTGAAGCCCATATATAACAAAAAACTTAAGATTTTTTTATATAATTAGTAGCCTATCCATCCATTCTAGATAACATACATAATTTTCAAGTGTTTGAAAATGATAAACATATACAAGATTTCATTACTAACTCTAGAATTTAAGGAAATCCGGTGATATATGAAGATAACAAAATAGTGGATGAAACTGATGAAGATAATAAGGTAATCCTAAAAATTAATACAATCCCTAAAGGTATGGTTTCTATTGAAAAAAAAAAATTATATGGACTACAAAATTAATAAATTCATAAAATATTTATTTCAAGATAATGCTTATGATACAATAAATATTGGAACTAGTGAAAATCCCCAAAATGTTTTAATTGAAACATTTTGCACTAGTCATGAAAAAGAAGGGATTATACAAGCTCTCAAAAACTATAGAGATGTTTTATCTTGGATCTATGAAGACCTAAAAATATACAATCCAAGAATCATTACTCATACTATCCCATTAAAACTATAAATAAATCTATTTAGGTAAAAAAAAAGGCTTAATAATCCATTGTTAGAACCCCTTATTCAAAAAGAAATTCAAAATTTATTATATGCATGTATTATATTTCTTATTAGGCATTCCACTTGGGTAAAATTTTCCTATGCATTGACTTTAGGAATCTTAATAAGGCTTTGTAGAACGATAATTATGCTCTACCCCCTTTAGATCACATTTTACAAATGGTAAATGGATCCAAAATGATGTCTTCCTTAGATGGATATTCTAGATATAATAATATTATGGTATATGATGGGGGAGCCAAAATTGCTCAGCCCAAATACTCAAAATACTCATTCATTAAACTTGGAAAAATTTACAAAAATGGTAGACTCTGCCAAATAAACTTCTTTGTATCGAAAGATAGTTTACTAATTTTTATATTACATTACTTTTCCAATTATGGAAGAAAAACAGTGCACGCAGGTCCAGAATGGCCCTCTTGCCTTCACGTATACAACCTGTCTCCACTGTTTTCTGACCCCTCTACATGCCTTTGCTTCCCCCTTTTAAAATTTTTGGCGTGACTCTCCGTTTCCCTTTTTTTTTTACCCTTCGTTTCATCTCTCGTGCCTCTTCGTTGTTCTGGCTTTCAAAACATTCTGACTCTTTGTCTTCATCTGCTTTCACTGTACCTTGGTGCCACATGCTTGTCCAGTGCTACCATTATAGACTCTATCCACCTGTCAACCCATGATGACATTCAGGATACCCATCGCTCGACAATTTCTTTTGTAACGGCCCTTGTAACCGCCTGCCTTTCATTTCCTTTTGTTTCGTGAAAATGCGACATGTCATGATATCACGACAATTTTGCTTTACTGCCTTCCTGTCCCTCTTCGAGTCACAAAAATGCGACATGTCGCGATATCGTGACACTTTTGCTTTTCTGGCCTTCCTGCCCTTTGCGAGTCACGATAATGCGTCATGTCACGATATCGCGACACTTTTGCTTTTCGGCCTTCTTGCCCCTTGCGAGTCACGAAAATGCGATATGTCACGATATCGCGACACTTTTTCTCTCCTGCGCCTCTCACATTTTTGCCATGATAATGCGACATGTCACGATATTGCGACACTTTTCTCTCCTCGCGCCTTCCCTCGCCTTTTGGTCACGAAAATGTGACATGTCACGATATCGCGACACTTTCTCCTTTGCGCTTTCTTTCGTCCTTTGATCGTGAAAATGCGACATATCACGATATCGTGACATCTTTCCTTTCCAGCTCCTCTTTCTCCATTTTGGTTGTGAAATCACGACATGTCACGATATCATGACACCTTTCCTTTTTGACTCCTCCTCGCCTTTCGGGTCATGAAATCACGACATGTGACGATATTGCGACAACTTTGCTCTCTGTCTTCTTTCTCTATTTCGGGTCACGAAAATGTGACATGTCGTGATATCATGACATTTTCCTTCCTTGATTTCTTTCTGCTTCGTCGGTCGCCATTTCTTGACAAGTCATGAAATCGTGACATTTTCTTCTCTGGCCCTTCTGGTCTTCTTTCGGTCATGATTTCGTGACATGTCATGAAATCGTGACATTTTTGCTCCACGTATTCTCTCTTCTTCCTGAGTCACGAAAATGCGACATGTCGCGATATCGTGACATGTTTGCTTCACGCTTTTTCTCTCCTTCCTGAGTCACGAAAATGTGACATCACGATATTGCAACATTTTTGCTCTGTGCTTTCTCTCTCCTTCCTGAGTCACAAAAATGTGACATGTCGCGTTATCACGACATTTTTCTCTCTTGTGCCTTCTCTCATTTTTTGGTCACGAAAATGCGACATGTCATGATATCGTGACACTTTTCCTTCTCGAGCCTTCTCTCGGCTTTTGGTCACGATTTTGTGACATGTCGTGAAATCGCAACATATTTTCTTCTCGGTCAACATGTCGCGATATCGTGACACTTCTACTTTGCTGTATTTTTTCTTTCATTGGATGCTCTTGCATCAGACAACCGGTGTGGATTGAGAAGTGACCTTCACTTTTGTATTGTTCTATCACCTTCTTTTTAACTAGGGTTGTACAAGCTCTCCAAGCTTCAGCAAAATCTGGATCTGCAGCGTACAAACCCTTAAGTTCTTCAAATCCCACAACCTCCACTCTCATTATCGTCATCGAACTCTTTTCATCCATCTCCTTCAATGGCCTCAACTTGTGACGCACTCCATATTTCATCAAAGAGTAGGTATTCGCATGCCCATCATGCACTGCACATCTGTCAAATTGCCATGGCCTTTCCAACAACACATGGTAAGAATCCATAGGCAAAACATCACATAGGACCTCATCTTGATAAGTTCCAAAATGAAATTTAACTAAACACTGCTCACTGACTAATGCTCTATGATCTTTCTACAACCATGCAATCCGGTACGGATGTGGGTGTCTCCTCCTCTCTAGCTGTAACTTAATAACCATTTCTTCTGAGACCAAGTTCTTAGTACTACCATTATCTATAATGATATTACAGACCTTGCCCGAACTTCTACACCTTGTGCGCTCTTCCTCTGGTCTGGTTCTTTCTCCTCATTCAACAAGGTTCTCCTTGTGACCATAACTTCTCTCTCTGCCTCCTTAGAATGTTTTGATTTAGCACCTTCATCTGCTACAGTAGCTCTAGAATGACCCTCAGGCCTCCTATTCATCCTCTCTTGGTGTTGGGGACACTCATACGCCCGATGTCCCTCTTCTCCACAATGGAAACAGGTTCCACAAAATCCTCCTCTTCCATATCTACCTCTTCCTCTTTGGTAACCATTGTTTTGGTTATGGGGTCTGTAATCATTATCCCCCTTCTGATCCTGACTGTAGCTAGCTTCTTCTTTCTTCTCATCTCATCCTCCATCTATTATTTGAAGCAGAACTAAGATAACACACAAAAAAATTCACGCAAATTTCATTAGCAGAGGTTTCAAATTGGAAAATACAGTCGTTCTATTCAAAAAAAAAAATGGCCAAGAATCCGTTTTACAATGTATGCATTTCTCTTATAACAGACCCGACCCCCTTCGGACATCATTACACAGAATGCGAGATTCCCTGTAACCGCCCGCATGAGTGTTCTGTCGCCGCATGCATGTTGTGGCCAGGTATCTTCTTTCATCATGGCATGGGGTGGCGGAGTGCCCTGCAGCCACCTGTGCATCCACCTGCTGAGTCATCATTCAAAGGAATGCTCCAGCCATCTATAATCTGCTACCATGTGCCCTCCTACCATGGCCTCTGTAACCACCTAGTGCTCTATGGCCACCTATGATTTGATGCCATGTGCCCTTCTGCAATGGCCTCTACAACTGTCGGCTGGTCTGGAGTCGTGAGCGTTTTGTCGTGATATCGTGACGTGTTTGCTTCCTTACGCCCTCTCTCCTCTTCGGTCGTGATATCACGACGTTTTGGCGTTCGGCCTCTATTTTCTCCTTCGGGCCGCAAAACCACGACATGTCATGATTTCGTGACCATTTTACCCCTTGGTGCCTTTGCCCCAAAAGTGTCACGATTTTGTGACCACTTTGCACCCTGACACCTTGCTTCTGAAAGTGTCGTGATTTCGCGACCACTTTGCGCCTTCAATCCAGATTTTGAAAGTGTCGCGATTTCGCGACCACTTTGCGCCTTCGAGTCTTGCCTCCAAAAGTGTCATGATTTCGCGACCACTTTGCGCCTTCGAGCCCAGCTTTCGAAAGTGTCGCGATTTCGTGACCACTTTGCACCTTCGAGTCTTGCCTCCGGAAGTGTCACGATTTCATGACCACTTTGCACCTTCGAGCCTAGCTTTCGAAAGTGTCATGATTTCACGACCACTTTGCGCCTTCGAGTCTTGCCTTTGAAAGTGTCATGATTTTGCGACCACTTTGCACCTTCGAGCCCAGCTTCCGAAAGTGTCACGATTTCGTGACCACTTTGTGCCTTCGAGCCTTGCCTCCGGAAGTGTCACGATTTCGCGACCACTTTGCGCCTTAGAGCTTTGCCTCCGAAAGTGTCACGATTTCGTGACCATTTTGCGCCCAGACTCCTTTGCTTCGAAAATGTCATGATTTCGTGACCATTTGGCGTCTAGGCTGCTTTGCTTAGAAAATGTCATGATTTCGAGACCATTTGGCGTCCAGACTACTTTGCTTAGAAAATGTCACGATTTCGCGACCATTTGGCGTCCAGGCTGCTTTGCTTAGAAAATGTCACGATTTCACGACCATTTTGCGTCCAGGCTGCTTTGCTTTGGAAATGTCATGATTTCATGACCATTTTGCGTCCAGACTGCTTTGCTTAGAAAATGTCATGATTTCGCGACCATTTTGCGCCTTGGCCCCTTTTCTCAAAAAGCGTCGCGATATCGTGACAGTTTGACCCTTTGGCGCCCTTTCTCAAAAAGTGTCACGATTTCACGACAGCTTTGGCACTTAAAGAAAAAAATATTTTTGGGTGATGCAAGATTGCTTTTCCACCTCCGGATGCTCCTGCATCAGACACCGGGGTGAATTGAGAAGTGACCTTCACTTCTGATTTGTCTGAGGTAGACCCAGGCGGTCAACCTCTGCCTTCGACAACCAAGTCGCATCTTCGATGGGCCTGCCCTTCCATTTGATCAAATACTCAGAATAACACCTATTTTGAGTACTTCGGCCCTCACGAGTATCAAGGACTTCTTCTATCTCGTCTGCGACTGGAGTAACCGTGGGAATGCTCCACAAATTCGGGCTTGGTGTTGCACTGCTATCTCCTTCATGAAACTCGACCAAATCCGAAATGTTAAAAACCGGTGAGATGTTAAGTTCACTCGGCAACTCCACCTCATATGCATTACCCGAATCCCGTTTTCCAATGATCCTGCATGGCCCAAAATTCTTCATTTTCAGCTTGTTATAGGTCTTGGCAGGAAACCTCTCTTTCCTTAGATGGACCATGACAGAATCTCCTACTTCAAACTCCTTAACCTGGCGTTTCTGGTCTGCCCTGGCCTTATATTGAGCATTCATCTTGGCAATGTGCCTTGTCACCTCCTCATGCACTCCCTTTAGGTGTTCAGCAAAGTCTTCTGCCTCAGCACTGCATTTTTCTCTGGTATCCATCCTTCTCAATTCTGAAGCATTTCTTGGGATGCTTCCATAGATTATCTGGAATGGTGATTTATTGGTACTTATGTTGACAGAGCTGTTATAAGTGAATTCTGCCTGTGGCAACACCAGATCCCATCCCTTGGGCTTGTCTCTGACCAAGCATCTCAGTAGATTGCCTAAACTCCTATTTACCACCTCTATTTGGCCATCTGTTTGGGGGTGGTATGCAGAACTAAATTTTAAATCCGTCTTTAGTTTCTTCCATAGGGTTCTCCAAAAATACCCTACAAACTTGGTATCTCTGTTCGAAACAATGCTCCTTGGCAGCCCATGAAGGCGTACCACTTCCTTGAAGAATAAACCAGCCACATGGACCGCATCGCTAGTCTTCTGGAAGGGAATGAAATGAGCCATTTTTGAAAACCTGTCCACTACCACAAATATGGAGTCGTGTCCCCTCTGCGTCTTGGGTAAACCAAGAATAAAATCCATGCTAATATCCTCCCATGGCCTTTCAGGTATAGGTAGTGGTTGATATAAACCAGTAGGCTGCCTCACACCTTTTGCCATCTGGCATATCCTACAACTTTGCACGAATTTTGCCACATCTTGTTGCAATTGCGACCAGTAGTAGTTTTCACTAACAAGTGAGATGGTCTTGTCTCGACCAAAGTGTCCAGCTAAACCTCCATTGTGCTTTTCCTTGATGAGATTCTCCCTCATTGAGCTCCTCGAAATGCATAATTGGTTCCCCCTGAACAGCATTCCATCTTGAATCAAAAAATTTAACCACTTAGTCTTGTCCAATGTCACAGGTGCAGTGCAGGCTTTCCAAGCTTCTGCGAAGTCGGGGTCTGCAGGGTATAAACCCTTGAGCTCAGAAAACCCTACAACCTCCACTTTCATCTCCATCAATAGACATTGCCTCCTACTCAAGGCATCTGCCACCCTATTGGACCTTCCGCTTCAATGCTTCAGCACAAAGGTATAACTCTGTAGGAACTTGACCCATTTTAGGTGTCTCTGATTCAATTTCCCTTGACTGTTAATATACTGCAGTGCCTGATGATCAGTATACAGAACAAACTCCTTTGGCAACAAATAATGCCTCCATTTCTTTAGAGCCTGAACTATGGCATAGAACTCCTGATCATATACCGAATACTTCTTTCTGGCATCATTGAGCTTCTCGCTAAAATAAGCAATAGGCTTACCCTCTTGGCTCAATACGGCTCCTATGGCACTGCCACTCGCATCATAGTCTACCTGAAACACCTTATTGAAATCTGGAAGTGCTAAGACAGGTTGTTCTGTGACCTTCTTCTTTAGCATAGCAAAGCTTTTGTCTGCTCCAGCTGTCCACTTGAATTCCTTCTTGTTCCCCCTCATTGTCTCCGTAAGGGATGCACAAATACTGCTGAAGTTTCTAATGAACTTTTTGTAGAAACTGGCCAGACCGTGAAACGATCTCACCTTAGTCACACTTCTTGGAGCAGGCCATTCTATGATAGCCCTCACCTTCTCGGGGTCCATTTTGAGACCATCCGCTGAGATAACAAATCCCAGGTATACTAACTCCCTCTTCACGAAGTTACACTTTTTTAGATTTATTAGCAGCTGCTCCTCTCGCAATTTTTGAAAAACCCTCCTGATGTGCATCAGGTGTTCCTCCAGGGTTATGCTAAAAATCAAGATATCATCCAAGTAGACAATAACAAATTTGCCTAGAAATTCCTTTAGGACTTCATTCATTAACCGCATGAAGGTACTCGGTGCATTGGTTAGCCCAAATGGCATAACCAACCACTCATATAGCCCCTCTCTGGTTTTAAAGGTTGTCTTCCACTCATCCCCTTCTCTAATGCGGATCTGATGATAACCACTTTTCAGGTCAATCTTCGTGAAGTACTCAGCTCCACTCAAACAATCCATGATATCATCCATCCTGGGTAATGGGAATCTGTATTTAATAGTGATCTTGTTAATTTCCCGAGAGTCTATGCACATTCTCCATTCCCCATCCTTCTTGGGTGCTAGCACTGCAGGTACTGCACATGGACTAAGACTCTCCCTAATCAGCCCTTTCTTCAACAGATCTTGAACCTGCCGGTTTAACTCCTCAGTTTCTACAGGCGTCATTCTGTGTGCAGCCTTATTTGGCAAGCTCGATCCAGGCACCAAATCTATGTGGTGACTGATCTTCCTAACAGGTGGTAAACCTTCAGGAACATTATCAGAAATGATATCTGGAAACTCCTCCAACAGTCCCATGACTTCCATTGGAGTTTCCTTGCATTCTTCTTCCCTGACCCTAGGGATTATTGCATAGCACATATGATCTGGCTTCAGGCCATCCAAAAATTTTCTTCCATCAACTAGACAGACTCGTGCATTGCTGCATACCTTCTCATCCGCCTCCTTTAGGGGTTTCAACTTATGTCAAACTCCATTTTTTGACAAGGAATATGTATTAGCTCGACCATCATGTACAACACTTCGATCAAAATGCCATGGTCTCCCCAGCAGCAAGTGACATGCATCCATAGGCAAGATGTCACATAAGACCTCATCTCGGTAAGTTCCAATGTTGAACTTCACCAAGCATTACTCACTGACCAGCACCCGATGGTCCTTTTGCAACCATGCAATCCGATAAGGGTGCGGGTGTTTTCTCCTCTCCAGCTGCAGCTTGGCAACCATTTCCTTAGAAACCAAGTTGTCAGTGCTTCCATTATCGATGATGATGTTATAGACCTTGCCTGCGCACTTGCATCTTGTTCGAAATAGGTTGTTCCTCTAGTTTGCCTTCTTTTCTTCGTTCAACAAGACTCTTCTGATGATCATCGCTTCTCCTCTTTCTACCTCCTCAGAGTGCTCAGATTCTACACCTTCATCTGCTACAGCAGCTCGGGCCTGACCCTTAGGTCTTTGATTTGGCCTTTCTTGATGCTGCGGGTAGTTGTATGCCCGATGCCCTTCTTCTCCGTAGTTGAAGCAGGTTCCTCGAAAGACACCTCTTCCAAACCCTCGCCTAGGCCTACCTCTTCCCCTCGGGTAGTTGTTGTTCTGATTGCATGGGCGTTGGGTATTCTCCTCTTTCTCCTCTTTCTGTTTCTAGCTACTGCTTGCTTCACCAGTCTTCCCCAAATCTCTGTATCTTCCTCCATTGGTTCTTCCACTAGCTCTTCCACCCTTGTCCTTTCCTCTCTGCTTACCATCAAATCTCCTATTCAGTTTCTCCTCTACTTTTAATGCAAACTGGTATGCATCCTAAACCGTACTCATCCTAACTAGACCCAGTTCTTCTTGAATGCTGGTTCTCAATCCATTGATGTATCGTGTGACTTTCTCCTTATTCACCTCAGAATGGCCGATTCTAATCGAGATCTGATAGAACTCCTCTGTATACTCCTTGACAGATTTACTTGCCTGTCTAAGACTCTGCATCTTTCTCAACAAATCCAACTCATAATCTGTAGGGATGAATTGCCTTTTCAACTTCTCTACCATCCTATCCCACCTAGTGATCTTTTCCTTTCCCCTCCTGTTCCTTTCTAGCTGTACTCCTTTCCACTAGATGCTAGCATGTCCTTTCAGCTTTGTTTTCATGAACCTGATCCGATTTGGGTCTGAGATCTCTTCATACTCGAAATACTCCTCCATGTTGTTGATCCAATCTATCAACTCCTTGGGATTGAGATTCCCAGAATAAGTAGAGATATCAAACTTCGACTTCTTCCCGATCTGGGATATGGCCCTATATAGCCTAGCCTCTGCTGGATCCAATGCTTCTTCCTCATCAGATGGACCCTCTTCTTCCCAAACTTCATCTTCACTGGGTTCCTCCCTTCTTGGCTCAACTCCTCTTCTGATTTCCTCCTGTAGGGCTTCAACTTGCCTCTGCAAGGCTCTAAGATCGACCTCTGCCTGCCTGTTCCTCACACCACCATGGTTCCTACGTGGGGGCATCTTGTTCACTTCCTCACACCCACAACCACAATCCTGGCACAAACTGCCTCACTGCCAGTGATCGGTTTGCGCACTCAGAACCTTATGGCTCTGATACCACTTGAAGCAGAACTAAGATAACATAGAAAAATTCACGCAAATTTCATTAGCAGAGGTTTTGAATTGGAAAATATAGTCGTTCTATTCAAAAAAAAATGGCCAAGGATCTATTTTACAATGTATGCATTTCTCTTATAACAGACCCGACCCCCTTCGGACATCATTACATAGCATGCGGGATTCCCTGTAACTGCCCGCACGAGTGTTCTGTCACCGCATGCATGTTGTGGCCAGGTATCTTCTTTCATCATGGCATGGGGTGGCGGAGTGCCCTGCAGCCACCTGTGCATCCACCTGCTGAGTCATCATTCAAAGGAATGCTCCAGCCATCTGTAATCTGCTACCACGTGCCCTCCTACCATGGCCTCTGTAACCGCCTAGTGCTCTATGGCCACCTGTGATTTGATGCCATGTGCCCTTCTGCAATGGCCTCTGCAACTACTGGCTGGTCTGGAGTCATGAGCGTTTTGTCGTGATATCACGACGTGTTTGCTTCCTTACACCCTCTCTCCTCTTCGGTCGTGATATCACGACGTTTTGGCGTTCGGCCTCTATTTTCTCCTTCGGGCCGTGAAACCGTGACATGTCATGATTTTGTGACCATTTTACCCCTTGGTGCCTTTGCCCCAAAAGTGTCACGATTTCGTGACCACTTTGCACCCTGACACCTTGCTTTCGAAAGTGTCACGATTTTGTGACCACTTTGCACCTTCAATCCAGCTTTCGAAAGTGTCACGATTTCGTGACCACTTTGTGCCTTCGAGTCTTGCCTCCGAAAGTGTCACGATTTCACGACCACTTTGCGCCTTCGAGCCCAGCTTTCGAAAGTGTCACGATTTCATGACCACTTTGCACCTTCGAGTCTTGCCTCCGAAAGTGTCACGATTTTGCGACCACTTTGCACCTTCGAGCCCAGCTTTCGAAAGTGTCACGATTTTGCGACCACTTTGCACCTTCGAGTCTTGCCTCTAGAAGTGTCACGATTTCGCGACCACTTTGCGCCTTCAAGCCCAGCTTCCGAAAGTGTCACGATTTTGTGACCACTTTGCGCCTTCAAGCCTTGCCTCCGGAAGTGTCACGATTTCACGACCACTTTGCGCCTTAGAGCTTTACCTCCGAAAGTGTCACGATTTCGTGACCATTTTGCGTCCAGGCTGCTTTGCTTAGAAAATGTCATGATTTCGCGACCATTTGGCGTCCAGACTGCTTTGCTTAGAAAATGTCGCGATTTCGCGACCATTTTGCGTCTAGGCTGCTTTGCTTAGAAAATGTCACGATTTCGTGACCATTTTGCGTCTAGACTGCTTTGCTTAGAAAATGTCATGATTTCGTGACCATTTTGCATCCAGGCTGCTTTGCTTCGGAAATGTCGCGATTTCACGACCATTTTGCATCCAGACTGCTTTGCTTAGAAAATGTCATGATTTCACGACCATTTTGCGCCTTGGCCCCTTTTCTCAAAAAGCATCACGATATCGCGACAGTTTGACCCTTTGGCGCCCTTTCTCAAAAAGTGTCACAATTTCACGACAACTTTGGCACTTAAAGAAAAAAATATTTTTGGGTGATGCAAGATTACTTTTCCACCTCCGGATGCTCCTGCATCATTCTTCCACCTCGGCCTCTTCCTCTTTGTTTGCCTTCAAATATTCTGTTCAGCTTCTCTTCAACTTTTAGAGCAAACTGGTAAGCATCCTCAATGGTGCTAATCCTAACCAGACTCAACTCTTCTTGAATACTGGTTCTCAATCCATTGATGTAATGGGCTACCTTCTCCTTTTTAGCCTCATATTGGCCAATTCTGATTGAGATCTGGTAAAACTCCTCTGTATATTCTTTGAAATATTTGTTTGACTGTCTTAAACTCTGCATTTTTCTCAACAAGTCCAATTCGTAATCTATAGGAATAAATTGTCTCTTCAACTTCTCTACCATTCGATCCCATCTGGTTATCTTTTCCTTTCCACTTCTATTTCTTTCTAGCTGCACTCCTTTCCACCATAGGCTAGCATGGCCCTTCAACTTTGTTTTTGCCAATTTGATCCGATCTGGATCGACAACCTCCTCATACTCAAAATATTCCTCCAAATCATTGATCCAATCAATCAACTCCTCTAGATTGAGATTCCCAAAATACATGGAGACATCAAACTTTGGCTTCTTCCCGATCCGAGATATGGCCTTAACTAATCTAGCTTCTATAGGATCCATTGCTTCTTCTTCTTCTGATGGATTATCAACCTCCCAAGCTTCATCTTCACTATGGTATTCTCTCCTTGACTCAACCCCTCTTCACAACTCCTCTTGCAGGGCTTGCACTTGCCTCTACAAAACTCTGAAATCTTCTTCAGGTACCACATTTCTCCCACCACCATGGTTTCTTTGTGGAGGCATTCTTCCTCACTCTCTTGTCACAACCCTTCCATAGATCCTGGCGATCTTCTCACACACTCAGGAACTCCCGCTCTGATACCACTTGATGGGGGAGCCAAAATTGCTCAGCCCAAATACTCAAAATACTCATTCATTAAACTTGGAAAAATTTACAAAAATGGCAGACTCTGCCAAATAAACTTCTTTATCCCAAAAGATAGTTTACTAATTTTTATATTACATTACTTTTCCAATTCTGGAAGAAAAATAGTCCACACAGGTCCAGAATGGCCCTCTTGCCTTCACGTCTGCAACCTATCTCTGCTATTTTCCGACCCCTCTGCATGCCTTTGCTTCCCCCTTTTAAAATTTCTGGCATGACTCTCTATTTCCCTTTTTTGACCCTTCATTTCATCTCCCGTGCCTCTTCGTTGTTCTGGCTTTCAAAATGTTCTGACTCTTGGTCTTCGTCTGCTTTCACTGTACCTTGGTGCCACATGCTTTTCCAGTGCTGCCATTGTAGACTCTATCCACTTGTCAACCCATGATGACATTCGGATACCCATCGCTCAAAAATTTCTTCTGTAATGGACCTTGTAACCGCCTGCCTTTCCTTTCCTTTTTTTGGTCGTGAAAACATGACATGTCACGATATCTCAAAATTTTTGCTTTACTGCCTTCCTGTCCCTCTTCGATTTGTGAAAATGTGACATGTCGCGATATCACGACACTTTTGCTTTTTCGGCCTTCCTGCCCTTTGCGAGTCGCGATAATGAGACATGTCACGATATCGTGACACTTTTGCTTTTCGGTCTTCCTGCCCCTTGCGAGTCATGAAAATGTGACATGTCACGATATCGCGACACTTTTTCTCTCCTGCACCTCCTCTTGTCTTTTGGTCCCGATAATGTGACATGTCATCGTGACACTTTTCTCTCCTGTGCCTTCCCTCGCCTTTTGGTCATGAAAATGTGACATGTCGCGATATCGTGACACTTTTTCTTCTTTGCGCTTTCTTTCGTCCTTTGGTCGTGAAAATGTGACATGTCGCAATATCATGACATCTTCCCTTTTTGGCTCCTCTTTCTCCATTTCGGTCGTGAAATCACGACATGTCATGATATCATGACACCTTTCCTTTCTGACTCCTCCTCGCCTTTCGGGTCGTGAAATTGTGACATGTCATGATATCGTGACAACTTTGCTCTCTGCCTTCTTTTTATGTTTCGGGTCACGAAAACGTGACATGTCGTGATATCATGACAGTTTCCTTCCTTGTTTTCTTTTTGCTTCGTCAGTCGTGATTTTGCGACATGTTGTGAAATCGCAACATTTTCTTCTCTGGCCCTTCTAGTCTTCTTTCGGTCGTGATTTTGTGATATGTCATGAAATCATGATATTTTTGCTTTGTGTTTTCTCTCTCCTTCTTGAGTCATGAAAATGTGACATGTCGTGATATCATGACATGTTTGCTCTGCGCTTTCTCTCTCCTTCTTGAGTTGCGAAAATGCGACATGTCGTGATATCGTGACATTTTTGCTTCGTGCTTTCTCTCTCCTTCCTGAGTCGTAAAAATATGACATGTCATGATATCATGACATTTTTATCTCTTGCGCCTTCTCTCATTTTTTGGTCGCAAAAATGTGACATGTCGCGATATCGCGACACTTTTTCTTCTCAAGCTTTCTCTCGGATTTTGGTCACGATTTCGCGACGTATCATGAAATCGTGACATATTTTCTTCTCGACCGACATGTCGCGATATCACGACACTTTTTTTACTTTGTTGTATTTTGCCTTTTGTTGGATGCTCCTTTATCAGTATATCCTAAATATAGGATGGAGACATCATTTACCACCTAGTGGGATACATTTTTGTATAGGAGAATTCCCTTTGGATTGATAAATGCAGGTGCTACTTTTCAAATAGCAATATATTATGCTTTTAGAGACCTAATTGGCAAATGCATAGTGATTTATATTGATGATATTCTTATATTTTCAAAGAAAATAATGAATCATGATGATGATTTAATAAAAGTATTCCAAAAATGTAAATAACATGATATCTCATTAAATCCCAAGAAATACATTTTTGGATTAAGTAAAGGAAAATTTTTAGGTCATATTATTTTTAAATATGGTATTTAGATTGACCCTAAAATAATAGAGGCAATACAAAAAATTCATCTCCCAAGTAGAAATAAATAATTGAGATAATTCTTTGGAAATATTAAGTTTGTTAGAAAATTCATCTCAATATTTGTAGAGATATCAGACCATTGAATGATATGCTCAAGAAAGATGCTAACATTACTTAAACTTTTGAATCCCAAACATAATTTCAAGGAATTAAATATGTCATATCTAATTCCCTAGTGTTAGTGAGTCCTAGTTATACCCAACCCTTCTACATTTATTCATTTTCTTCTAAACATTCAACTGCTATTGTCGTAACACAAAAAAATGGGAACCATGATGAAAATCCAATAGCATTTATGATCTCTACTTTAAAATATGCCCAGCTAAAATTTACAATTATAGACAAATAGGCATATGCTTTAGTAAAGATAGTGAATAAATTCAAGAATTATATTCTACATAGTAGAATCTTTGCAATTGTGCCCAAACCAACTATCAAGGTCATGCTAATGCAAAATGAATTAGGAGAAAGAAGAGTAAAATGGATGACAACCTTACAAGAATTTGATTTAGATATCTAGCCTATAAAAAAAGTAAGAGGCCAAGGATTAAGCATAAATTTAGTAGCAATTAATCCTCAATTTCTTTTCCAGTAATATTTTATGGATAACATCACAAATGGTGAATGGTACAAATATATAGTGTACTACTTGAGTAATAAATACCTAGATAATTTCAATTCTACTCAAAGAAGAGCATTACGCCTAAAGAGTGCTAATTTCATGATAAAATTAGGTATTATGTATAGAATAAACCATGAAGGAATTTATCTCAAATGCTTAAATAAATATGAAGTTACTCAAGTCCTTAATGAATTTCATAGAAAATATGGTACTGGGCATGGTTCAGTCAATGCCATTGCACATAAGATATTGAGAGTTGGATATTACTAGACTCATGTATTTAAGAATTCTCATGCCCATGTTAGATCATGTCATACTTGCCAAGTGGATGCTAATAGAGAAAGAAACACTTATATGCCTTTACAACCAGTATTTTAGACTCATCCTTTTACCCAATAAGGATTAGACTTTGTAGGAGTTATAAATTCCAATTCTTTAGCCAGTCATAAATGTTGGAGTATATTACATTATTTGGTACATCATTTTGTACCACCTTGGGTACATATTTAGATTAGGAGTGTGTCGTATATTAGAATGTGAATAAATATTTTATTTAATGTAATAATGTGCAAGAAATGTATAAGTATCCTATAGTTAAGAGTGCAAGTATGATGAGTTTAGATGTGCAAAAGTGTCCATTATGTAAGAGTGAATACGTGTCCTCAGAGTAAGAAAGTGAAGAGTATCAAGAAGAGTGAAGGCCAAGAGTACTCCATATGAAGAGTCACATCCCATTATATATGTGTTTATGTGTGTGTGTTTGAATGACACAATGTAGAGTGAGAGTGTGTGGAAGTATGGTGTATTTGAGATCTTTATTCTATATCAAGATACAATTTTCATGAGCATTTGTTAATGGTAATTTTATGAGTTTAGTATGATTAGAATATTATAATTATCTTATATTGCATACAACAAATTTATTTTAGATCTTGTGTGTTGAGCTAGGTGCAGAAAAAGTATTGTCATTGTTGTCAACATAGACAAAGAGATCGGTTGATGTAGTGGACAGGAGTTCAGAGCTCATACAGAGCATGTACAATGATTCTCCAAGAAGAACGTAGTGGCCCATATGCAAAAGCTCAAAAAAAATACAAGTAAGAAAAGTGTCACGATATCATGACATGTTGAGTAAGCATGAGAAACTGTTGCGATATCGTGACATGTTGAGAAGAAACAAGGCAGAAAGAAAAATTGTCACGATATAGCGACATGTTTGGCCAGAAAGAAAATTGTCATGATATCGCGACATGTTTTGTGTCGCGATATCATGGCAAGTAAGAAAACTGTCACGATATCGTGACATGTTTTCTGTCGCGATATCATGGCAAGTAAGAAAACTTTCACGATATCGCGACATGTTAAGAAGAAAGGAAAACTGTCACGATATCGTGACATGTTAGAAGAGAGAGAAAGCACAAGGAAAACTATCACGATTTCATGACATGTTGGAAGAGAGAGAAAGCACAAGAAAAACTGTCATGATTTTGTGACATGTTGGAAGCAAAGAAGGCAAGTAAGAAAACTGTCATGATTTTGTGACATGTTCGAAGAAGCAGCGCATACAAGAAAAACTATCGCAATTTCGTGACATGTTCGATGAGAAGGCACATGCAAGAAAACTGTCATGATTTCATGACATGTTCGATGAGAAGGCACATGCAAGAAAACTATCATGATTTTGTGACATGTTCGGAGAGAAGGCATGAGCAAATAAAACTATCGTGATTTCGTGACATGTTTGAGAGAAGGAGCTCGCAAAGAAAAGTGTCACGATTTCACGACAATCTGCAAGAGAGGCAGTACAGACAAAAATGTGTCATGATTTCATGACATGTTTGAGAGAAAGAGCTTGCAAAGAAAAGTGTCACGATTTCGTGACAATTTGCAAGAGGAAGCGCTAAGGAGAAAAAGTGTCGCGATTTTGCGACATGTCGGGTTTTCGTGATCCGATGAGAAGAAAAGCGCTAAGGAGAAAAAGTGTCACGATATCACGACATATTGTAGGAGAGAGAAATGCAAGACAAAAAGTGTCACGATTTCACGACAATTTGCAAGAGGAAGCGCTAAGGAGAAAAAGTGTCACGATATCGCGACATGTCGAGTTTTCATGACCCGAAGGGAAGAAAAGCGCTAAGGCAAAAATGTGTCACAATTTCATGACATGTTTCATTTTCACGGGCGAAAGGCAGAGAAAGGCACAAGGCAGCGAAAGTGTCATGATTTCATGACATGTTCCATTTTCGTGAGCGAAAGGCAGAGAAAGGCACAAGGCAGCGAAAGTGTCACGATTTCGTGACATGTTTCGTTTTCACAGGTGAAAGGCAGAGAAAGGCATAAGGCAGCAAAAGTGTCACGATTTTGCGACATGTCATGTTTTCACTGGTGCATGCCGAGAAGAGTGCAAGGAAGCAAAAATTGTCATGATTTCACATGTCATGTTTTCGCTGGTGCATGCCGAGAAGAGTGCAAGGAAGTGAAAAGTTTCACGATTTTGCGACATGTCATGTTTTCGTTGGTGCATGCCAAGAAGAGTGCAAAGAAGTGAAAAGTGTCACGATTTCACGACATGTCATGTTTTCGCTAGTGCAAGCCAAGTAGAGTGTACGGAGGTGAAAAGTGTCGCAATATCGCGACATGTTGTGTTTTCATGGGTGCAAGCCGAGAAGAGGACAAGGAGGCAAAAAGTGTTGCGATATCATGGCATGTCATGTTTTCTTGGTCAAACGGCAAGAAAAAGTCAAAGGGGTAGAAATATCATGATTTTGTGATAGGTCACATTGGTGTGATGGAAGAAGAAGAACCCATCCAAAATAAAATTATCTGAAGTCATACGATAGTAACAAAGGTAGTTACAGAAAGAATTCATGCAGCCAAAATAAGAAGAGTTAACTAGAGTCAGAACTGTAGTTGTAGAGGAAAAATTAGGCAAATAAAATAAGAAGAGTTAACTGGAGTCAGAACTACAGTTGCAGGGGGTGTTGCAAAGAAAATCATGTAGGAAAAATAAAGAAGAGTTAACTAGAGTCAGAACTACAGTTACAGGGGGAGTTATAGAATAAAATTATGTAGCTAAAATTAGAACAGTGCATTAAAGATAGAACGGTTGTTACAGGGCCGTGACGCTGTGAAACTATCAGAGCGGCGGTTATACTGACAGAGCGATAAATGAGCAGATAAGGTTGTCAGAGTCGTAAAGAGTTAAAGTGCCACTGCTGAAAGAGTAAATGTGCCACGAGGGTAGTTGCGTGCAGAAGTGAAGGTGTAGCTCAGATTTGAAAAGTGAGCAGAGAAGGTTGTCAAAGCGCAGCAAATAGAGCACATCAGAAAGAGAGCGGCTAAAAGACAGAGAGCATCAAAAAGAGAGCGGCTGAAAGACAAAGCGCATCAGAGAAAGTGTGGTAGAAGGAGCACGAATGAGAAAGCACGAAAAAATGAGATAAAGGTAGAGACGTAAGAAGCGAAGGAAGAGAACTATAAAAGGGTCATTGCGTGGAGAAGTTAGTGTGTTTCTCATAGTGGAAAAGTGCCATCGTATAGAGGAGAAGTGCTACGAAAAAGGGCAGAGAGAGCACGGCTAAAAGAGGGAAAACAGAGTTGTAAGAGTGCAGTAAGAGTGAGCCGTAAGAAAGCCGTAAGAGTGAGCCGTAAGACAGGGCTGTTAGAGTGCGGTAAGTAGAACCGTTGGAGTGGGTGTGTTTCATGAATTGAAATAGAGATTGGATGAGCAATAGACTAGTGAGGGTCTTGTAAAAGTGAAGGCATTTTTATGTCAAAATAGATTCAAAATAGAAATCCAAGTTGGTTCTTGGAATTAGGGGTTAGTGCTCCTTCCATTCGGTGCTAGTAAATCAGGGGTTGGTGCTCCTTTTTATTGGTGCAAATAAATCAGGGGTTGGTGCTCCTTTCTGTTGGTGTAGATAAATTAGTGGTTGGTGCTCCTTCCAGTGGTTGGTGCTCCTTCTAGTGGGTGCTAGTAAATTGTTTGTAAATTTGGTGCTTTGCAAAGGCTGGATTTGGATGGGAGTCCAAGCAGTCTATTTTTGAGGAGTAGCCAAAATTGGTGAACCTCGTTAAATCATGTGTTGTGGAATGCTCTCTTGTTATATTTGCTTTATCTATTTTAAGTTCTCCTTGCTTCAGCTTTAAGAGTTGTAGATTTGAATTTAAATAGCTACACTGATTCACCTCCCTCCTCTTAGTGCCATTGTAACACTAACAATTGGTATCAGATCCAAGTTCTTGTCTTAGGCTAAATCAGTCAGGGTTGATCTTGGATTAGTATACAATGGGTAAGAAGAATAGATCCTCCTTCAAAAAGGCATCCCAGTCAGTTTTAGTTTTTGTAGAAGAGAAAATTGAACCAAAAAAGGTAGAAGAAGTGAATCCTAAAGTTTGCGATGAAAATCTTGAGATTCAAGTAGATTTAGAAGGTGAGTTGATCTGTGCACTTGAATAGTTGAGTATAGAAAAGAAAAAGAACAAAAGAATGTCCAAGAAGTTAGAAGAATATGGGGATGAGATTGAAGATCTCTTCCTACAAGTTCAAAAGGACAAGAAAATAGAAGAAGCCTTGAAGACACACCTGGATGATGAGGATGATGTATGCAGCATAAGTGAAGAGGAATCTAACAAAGTTATTATTGATCTAAAGCTGCAAGTAGAACAGTACAAAAGAATTGAAGATATTCTCAGGTCTCAAATCAATGAGAAAGAGACTTTTTATCGCCAACAAGAAGAAGAGATTGTTTCATTGAAGAAACAACTAGAAAAGGCCAATAAAAATCTCAAATTTGAGAAGAGCACAGAGTTGCTAGATGAAATGATAAAGCAACAAAGAAGCTCCATGGATAATTCTGGTCTTGGATATGAAGCTGAACAATCATCATCTTCCAAAAGTATAGAAAAGAAGAAGTCCACTGCTGAAGGATCGAAGTAAGAAAAGTCTAAAGCTGAATCTTCAAAAGGAAGAAAATATCAAAGAAGATCTACAGCAAAGCAACCACAACAAAAGAGGTTCTCTCACTCTCACTCTTTTAATAATAATGCTTTTAATGGCTATTGTTCTAAATGCAACTGCTATGGTCATAAGGCAATTTATTATGGACTAAAAAATAGATCAAAAAGTTATGCTGATAAAAACACATCTACTTTCCTGAGTGAACACCCTGTGTAATGTTTTAAATGTAATGGCCATGGGCACATAGCAAGGTTTTGTCCAAGCACTTCTGTATCCAATATAATGCAAGACCATATATTTCATCATACACACATAATGCAATGCAGACAGGGAATAAAACATGTGCAATGTTTTAAATGTAATGGTCAAGGGCACATAGCAAGGTTCTGTCCAAGCACTTTTGTATCTAATCTAAGGAAAAACCCTAGATTTCATCAGACACAAAGAGGGAAACATAGACAGGGAACATATCATGTGCATAAAAGAAAATAAAATAATCATCCATCAAGAATGCACAAGAGACAACCCCGCAAGAGAAATGTTCAAGTTCACGAACAGGGGCAAAATAGGGAAGCAGTTGAAAATCTCAAGCCCAAGTTCAATAAAGTCTGGATAAAGACAGAATAACAGGAATCTTGTCTCCTTGGACTGAAGGAGACTACTCCGCTATTGCACTAAGCCACTCCAAGTGGCACATCCTCAAAGGGAGCAATTTTAAAATCTTATTTTTATGCTCCTATGAATTTGTTTGGTTATCTGAGGATGAAAGGCAAGTAGTCAAGATATTGTCATATAGTTGTTAAAGTGTGTCTTCAGTTTTTGTAGTGGTTTGAGGAAGTGTTGTGAATATGTGTGAAGTGAGTGCATAGAGAGAGCAAAGTGCACAGAGAACGCAAAAGGCGAAGACGATTGCTAAGTTCGGCTGTAACGACACAGAACTTGCTACAGACATATTTTTGGCTAGGTGTATTGAGAGCAATAGAGGGTTGATGCTCAGAAGACAATGTGAAATGAAGTGGTCTTGGACTCAGGGGGAGTTTACAATAGCCCTTTGGTATTATTTTCAAAGGGGGAGAAGAGTTACGAGATATTGCCCGTGTGTTGCCAACAATTCCAAAGGGGGAGATTGTTGAGCTAGGTGTAGCAAAAGTATTGTCATTGTTGTCAACACAGACAGAGAGATCGGTTGATGCAGTGGACAGGAGTTTAGAGGTCATACAGAGCATGTACAATGATTCTCCAAGAAGAATGTAGTGGCCCATATGCAAAAGCTCAAAGAAAAAGACAAGTAAGAAAAGTGTCGCGATATCGCGAC
The DNA here is from genome assembly GCA_028583015.1 of Wollemia nobilis. NCBI lineage: Eukaryota > Viridiplantae > Streptophyta > Pinopsida > Araucariales > Araucariaceae > Wollemia > Wollemia nobilis. Next base: position 365,800 of record JAQPPZ010002738.1, on the reverse strand, counting down.
ATGTTGAGTAAGCATGAGAAACTGTCGTGATATCGCGACATGTTGAGAAGAAAGAAGGTAGAAAGAAAAAATATCACGATATCACGACATGTTTGGCTAGAAAGAAAACTGTTGTGATATCGTGACATGTTTTCTGTCGCGATATCATGGCAAGTAAGAAAACTGTCGCGATATCACGACATGTTAAGAAGAAAGGAAAACTGTCGTGATATCGCAACATGTTAGAAGAGAGAGAAAGCGCAAGGAAAACTATCACGATTTCACGACATGTTGGAAGAGAGATAAAGCACAAGAAAAAATGTCACGATTTCATGACATGTTGGAAGCAAAGAAGGCAAGTAAGAAAACTGTCATGATTTCGTGACATGTTTGAAGAAGAAGCGCATACAAGAAAAACTGTCACGATTTCACGACATGTTCAATGAGAAGGCACATGCAAGAAAAATGTCGCGATTTCATGACATGTTCGATGAGAAGGCTCATGCAAGAAAACTATCATGATTTTGTGACATTTTCGGAGAGAGGGGCAAGCAAAGAAAACTGTCGTGATTTTGCGACATGTTTGAGAGAAGGAGCTCGCAAAGAAAAGTGTCACGATTTCACGACAATCTGCAAGAGAGGCAGTACGGACAAAAATGTGTCACGATTTTGTGACATGTTTGAGAGAAAGAGCTTGCAAAGAAAAGTGTCATGATTTCATAAAAATTTGCAAGAGGAAGCTCTAAGGAGAAAAAGTGTCACGATTTCGCAACATGTCAAGTTTTCGCGATCCGATGAGAAGAAAAGTGCTAAGGAGAAAAAGTGTCATGATATCGTGACATATTGTAGGAGAGAGAAAGGCAAGACAAAAAGTGTCGCGATTTCGTGACAATTTGCAAGAGGAAGCACTAAGGAGAAAAAGTGTCACGATATCGTGACATGTCGGGTTTTCGTGACCCGAAGGGAAGAAAAGTGCTAAGGCAAAAATGTGTCACGATTTCACGACATGTTCCATTTTCATGGGCGAAAGGCAGAGAAAGGCACAAGGCAGCGAAAGTGTCATGATTTCGTGACATGTTCCATTTTCATGGGTGAAAGGCAGAGAAAGGCACAAGGTAGCAAAAGTGTCACGATTTCACGACATGTTCCATTTTCATGGGTGAAAGGCAGAGAAAGGCATAAGGCAGCAAAAGTGTCACGATTTCGTGACATGTCATGTTTTCACTGGTGCATGCCGAGAAGAGTGCAAGGAAGTGAAAAGTGTCACGATTTTGTGACATATCATGTTTTCGCTTGTGCATGCCAAGAAGAGTGCAAGGAAGTGAAAAGTTTCATGATTTCGTGACATGTCATGTTTTTGCTGATGCATGTCGAGAAGAGTGCAAGGAAGCGAAAAGTGTCATGATTTCATGACATGTCATGTTTTCGTTGGTGCAAGCCAAGTAGAGTGTACGGAGGCGAAAAGTGTCATGATATCGCTACATGTTGTGTTTTCACGAGTGCAAGCCGAGAAGAGGACAAGGAGGCAGAAAGTGTTGTGATATCGTGGCATGTCATGTTTTTGCGGTCAAACGGAAAGAAAAAGTCAAAGGGGCAAAAATGTCATGATTTCGTGACAGGTCGCATTGGCGTGATGGAAGAAGAAGAACCCAGCCGAAGTAAAATTATCTAAAGTCGTACGATAGTAACAGAGGTAGTTACAGAAAGAATTCATGTAGCCAAAATAAGAAGAGTTAACTAGAGTCAGAACTGTAGTTGCAGAGGAAAAATCAGGCAGATAAAATAAGAAGAGTTAACTAGAGTCAGAACTGCAGTTGTAGGGGGTGTTGCAAAGAAAATCATGTAGACAAAATAAATAAGAGTTAACTGGAGTCAGAACTGCAATTACAGGGGGCAGTTACAGAATAAAATTATGCAGCTAAAATTAGAATAGTTCATTAAAGACAAAATGGTTGTTACAAGGCCATGATGCTGTGAAACTATCAGAGCAGCGGTTATACTGACAAAGCGATAAATGAGCAGATAAGGTTGTTAGAGCCGTAAGTGAGCAGTTAAGGCTGTTAGAGCCTTAAAGAGTTAAAGTGCCACTGTTGAAAGAGTAAATGTGCTATTAGGGCAGTTGCGTGTAGAAGTGAAGGTGTAGCTCATATTTGAAAAGTGAGCAGAGAAGGTTGTCAAAGTGCAATAAATAGAGCACGTCAAAAAGAGAGCAGCTGAAAGACAGAGAGCATCAGAAAGAGAGCATCTGAAAGATAGAGCACATTAGAGAAAGTGTGCCAGAAGGAGTGTGGCTGAGAAAGCGTGGCAAAATGAGATAAAGGTAGAGACGTAAGAAGCGAAGGAAGAGAACTATAAAAGGTTCGCTGCATGGAGAAGTTAGTGTGCTGCTCATAGTGGAAAAGTGTCGTTGTATAGAGGAGAAGTGCTACAAAAATGGGTAGAGAGAGCACGGCTAAAAGAGGGAAAACAGTGTTGTAAGAGTGCAGTAAGAGTGAGCCATAAGAAAGTCGTAAGAGTGAGTCGTAAGACAGGGCTATTAGAGTGCGGTAAGCAGAACCATTGGAGTGGGTGTGTTTCATGAATTGAAATAGAGATTGGATGAGCAATAGACCAGTGAGGGTCTTGTAAAAGTGAAGGCATTTTTATGTCAAAATAGATTCAAAATAGAAATCCAATTTGGTGCTTGGAATCAGGGGTTGGTGCTCCTTCCAGTCGGTGTTGGTAAATCAGGGGTTGGTGCAGATAAATCAGGGGTTGGTGCTCCTTTCTATTGGTGCAGATAAATTAGGGGTTGGTGCTCCTTCCAGTGGGTGCTGGTAAATTGTTTATAAATTTGGTGCTTTTTTTTAAGTATTAAGCATCAAAAGCTAACAATAAATATGTTTTAACTACAACAGATTATTGCAGTCAATGGATAGAAAATCAAGTCACTAGAAATTGTACCACATATATTGTAATTTAGTTCCTTGAAGAGTACATTGTTACTAGGTTTGTAATATCCTATTCTTTAGTATGCAATAATGGTTCAGCCTTTACCTCACTTCAATTTGTAGAATGGGTCTATGACAATAAGGTGACTTAAATTTTTTCTTCTAATTACTATCCACAAGGGAATGATTTAGCCAAGTCTACCAATAAAATATTATTGGTGATAATCAAGAAAATATTAGAGAAAAATCCAAGATATTGGCACAACAAACACAAGTATTCCTTATGGGTAGACAAGACTAGAATAAAAGCTTCAATATGAACATTTTCTTATCATTTGGTATATGGCTAAGATCCTGTTTTCTCCACTAACCTAAAATAGTTAACATTACAGTTTATAATAAATTACTTAGAAGTGGATGATAAGGTAGAAGCAAAGCTAAAAAATCTAATGAATATATATGAGAAGAGAGAGGATGCCCTTCAAAATTTTATCAAACGCCAAGGGATATTCAAAATATGATTTAACAAAAGAGCTAAAATCAAAGCCTTCAAAATTGCTGACTTAGTACTACTATGGGATAAGACACATGAAAAGAAAGGAGACCATAATAAATTTGATAAAATTTGGCTAGGCCCCAATCAAATATCAAAAATTATGGGTGGGAATTCCTTTAAACTAAATAATTTGAGTGGATAAGATATCCCTCTACCAGTCAATGGAAAAAAATTTAAACATTACATTCATCCTTGAAATAATTTAAGTAAGACAACCATGTACTAAAGTTTTTTGTTTTGTTTGTAGTTTGATTTCTTTTTTTTTTTCTTTTTAGGTTTGGTTTTCAACCTCTTATTTTCTTAGATTCATAGTTAGTTTTGTTTTAATTTTTAGTTTTTAAGTTTATTGTTATCATGTTTAGTTTTTAGATGTTTTCTTTGTTTTTTCTTGTTTTGTTTAATTAGTAAGACTTTTTTATTGTGATTTTTATTATTTTAGTCCCCACCTTCACTTTGCCTATTTATACTTTCTCCCATTAATTTTGAGTTGAAATTACAATTGAATTTTAGTTCCTCTAAATAGAAATATGCTTCATTAATTAAGGATGAATTACTCACCTCTGAAATTAGGTGAAGCTAAGGATTACTGAATTAGATTATTTGGTATCTATTATTTAATTATGGGGCTAAAATAGATGAAAATCAAAATGTGTAACACAATTTTTAATCTCACATATATTAGCATCATTTAAGTAGTTTTTAGGTCATAAAAATGTAATCATTTTTGTTTTATGATTAGGTGAAGATATATACACCCTATTTCTAGCCTTATAGATCCCTTACCCAAAAGCACATTCAATGAGTGTAATTGATCAAAATACTTCTTAATAAATAAGGAGAATATTAATAATGACATAAAATAAAGTGCTTGGGTAATTAATATGTGTTGGCAATTTTGGGTACATTGGGTACATTGCCTTTGCTCAAGTGTTGATGTTGTCATTGATGTCAAGAAGCAGAAGGGTTTTTTGTGAAAACCAAGGCAGACAAAATAAAAGGTTTTATTTAAAACCATTGACAACAGATTTGAAATGGGTTTTTCTTAAAACCCAAGTTGGCTCTTCGTTTCGTTGAAAAAGGTGCCCCGGTGATGAAGATATTTAATTTTAAATATTTAGTTTAAATTTTATTTTTAAAATTTAAATTAATATTTTAAAATTAAAATTAAAGTATTTGCCGACGTGTTTGATAATGCATCGAAGTACATATAAAAGGTGGAAATGGAATTCATTTTAGAGTGGATGTTCTTGATATGAATCCTTGTGCAATTTCGATTTAGTCGGAGCCCCTGCGCTAACGAAGAATGATGCTCGGGAGCAGCGCCAAAGAGGAGGGCTCGCGGTGAAGATTCAAATGATGCTCGATCAATATTAAAATGGGTGCACGAAGATCAAGCTCTTAGTAATGAAAGTGTAGCATTTGATATTAGAGACACGCCTTACGAACTGGTTCGGTTGAGTTCTCATTCTTCGAGTGGCGAAGATCAATAGTGCTCAATCTATCGGATCATCGAATACCTTCGGCGTGTGCACCGTGTGAAAAGGCGAAACTTGAAGCATCGAAGGGATATCTTTGTGAAAGAAGTGATTCTAATATCTTTGATGTGCACACCCTGTGGAGGAGGCAGAACTTAAGGCAGCGAAGGGATATATTTGTGAAGCAAGCAATTTGAACATCTTCGACGTGCGCACCAGAGACGTCACAGCGACGAAAAGGAATATGGTGGTAAGATTATTGATGTTGTAATGTTTTGATTTTATTTGAGTGTCCTCGATAGGAAAGGAGAGATAGAACACAGACAGTTCTTCATCGAAGGAGCACGAGAGCATTCAAGATACAGCAAGGATGCGCGCAGCAGTAGACGACAGAGAGAAGAGTTTGAGGCAGACTCTCGACGAAGTTTAGGCAAGATCACATCGCAGAAGGGCGTGGAGCAGCGAAGTATGGAGAACACAACATTATCGGTTGTGTATGGTTAGACGAAAAACCGGATCAGTAGTAAACTGGTTATTAAATTGGATTCAACAGTGGAGCTAGCAATGCACGTCTTCGTGGAAGGGTGTTTTCGGTAATGCAACAGAAAGACAAATTAACGACATGAGAGTAACGGATTAAATATCCCATCTAGTTCTTTTGCTCTATTCGTTGCAGTAGACTGGTTGGTTTTTGCCCTCGTGTCGGTGGAAGTAAAGAAAAAGGAGCAAGTGCTCCTTGGTTAATGTGAGTAGCGTGGTCCACATGGTTGAGGCCCTAGTGCTAGGGCTTGCACGACTTGAGAGGTCATGGGTTCGAGTATTGACAAAGGCTTAAAATGCTACTAAGATTGGCAAAAGAAAGTTGTGATGGTGGCAGATTTCCAAAGGGGTTACTTACATTCAATAAAAGGTATGCGCACATTCTTCTTTATGATGATGATTGGTGTATGTTATTCTTGAAATGAATATTGGGAGTGAAAAGGTTTTCTAACAAGGTTTTCCTTTGGTTGAGCGTAAGTCCTAGTTTTTGGTTTGTTGAAGATTACTTATGCATTGTTATGATTTATTAGATTTTTGGTGAATGCATAATTGGTTTGAGGTAGTGGAAGCATTGTGCACTAGGGTTTATTATTGTGAGTCTTGCTACTTGCTTTGAGTTGGTGAAACCCTTAGTTGGCTGTTTTGATATTGATGGATGAGTGCTTCCATAGTGGTTGTGTTGATCAAGTTAATGCTTTACTTGATACATGATATTGGGCTTACTCCATTGAGTTGATTTGAACAAGTTATTCTATGCATTTGATGATATTGTGTTGGTGGCTGTTTTGTTCAAATATCTTTGGAGGGAAAAGGATTTCTACTTGTTTCCTTTTCTTGTGATGATTGGTTGAATGCTTCAAGGTTAATGTTGAGTTGAATGATGTTAGTTAAACCTTGTCTTTAAGCATTGTTGTTGAAGCCCTAATTGGTTGAGAAAAGGTATTGGTTGTTGGAAAGAACATGAGTATCATTGTTATATGAGATATTGCATGGTTGGCAATTGTTGGGTTGTATTTCATGTTCTTGAGAAAAGCATACTACATCTATCTTATTCTTTTGAGATTTGAGATTGAGTTGAGATTGAGATTGGGAGTTAAGTATAGAACATATTGAGTCTCTAACAATTCTCTTTATGCTTCTATGAGGTTGATGAATCATATTGAGTCTCTAACAATTATCTTTATGCTTCTATGAGGTGGATGAATCACATTGGGTCTCTAACCATTCTCTTTGTGGGTTCATGCCAAGCAAGTGTTCTTGAGGACTTGTGAGAAGGTTTTGGACAGGTTCCATTGGGGACTTGTGAGCAGGTTTTGGACAGGTTCTTATGGGGACTTGTGAGCAGATTTGGACAAGTCTTAGCAGAGGACTTGTGAAGCTGAGGTTGATAGTTCTATCAGAGAACTTGAGGACAGAGGTGCATTGGTTCTATGAGAAGAACTTGAGGACATATTTGTGCCAGACCGAAGGACTGTGTTTGGTGCTGATCAAATACAAAGGACGAGGACATTTGTGCTAGATCGAAGGACTGTGTTTAGTGCAAATTCGAGGACCAGCTTTGAGGTGATAGAGTTGAGGATAGAGGTCTCCAGCCAGAGCAGGGAAGACAGGTGTCTTCTGTGGATAGAGTTCCATTTGCTAAGGGCAGCGGAGGTAGAGGTCTTCTAGAGGATCACTAGCCAGAGCAGAGGTAGGGGAAGGTATCTCCTTTGAGCAGAGGCTCATAAATTCAGATTGGGGGAAGGTTTCTCCTTTGAGCCGAGGCTCATAAACATTGTAATTGGGAAGGTTTCCCAAAGAACTTTGAGATAACTTTTAGAAGAAAGTTTTGTGGATGAACCATGTAATTTGTTGTGTCACTTTGTGGATGGTTTTGTGCATTGCTTTGATATTGCTTTGGGTATATTGCTTTACTGTTTTGAAGTATAAAGGAAAAAGTAAAAAGAGGTCTTATATTGTTCACCCCCCCCTCTTAGTATAAGCTTGTGTTCTTCAATTGGTATCAGAGTCGGTTCCTTTGAAAAGTTTGACAGCTTGAAGGAAAGGCTAGTAAAGAACACAATGGATTATTCCAAAGGTAATCAACTTCAAGATAGTGATGAGTCTTCTAGTGATGAAGAGGTATATTATAGCAAGAAAGGCAAGTTCTCTAGAAAGCACAAAAGTATGAAAAATGTAAGATATTTCAATTGTGGAAAGTTTGGTCATTATGCTACTAACTGTACTGTTGCCAAGGATGAAAGTGATGAAGATAAACAGGATTGTAAGAGCAAGGATTCTGAAAGGCATAGGCATCAAAGGAAGAACAAAGATGAGCACAACAATAAAGGAAAGAGGTATTCTCACAAGCACAAGAAGAGCTTCTACCTAGACAAAGCAAGTAAGTGTTCTAGTAGTGATAGTGAAAGTTCTTCAAGTGATAATGAAAATGAGATGTTGTTCATATCCGAAAAAGAGGAAGAACCAAAACATAGATTCATTATCATGAAATGTCTTAGATGTGGAAATTTTGGTCACCTTGAGGATGATTGCACAAATGATGATTTGGTTGCTAGTATGTATGAGGATGCTTCAGAAAATGATAAGGAAGATGCATGTATGGTTTTTGAAAAGGGTAGCACCTCTAGTGATAAGAAATCTGAAAAAGGCTTTGATGATTCTAAAAGCAAACATATAGAGGAAAGTGAATTAGATCTTAAAGGTGAACTTATTAGTGCTCTTAGTGCTTTTAAAAAGGAAAGAAAGAAGAATGCTAGACTCAAGGATAAGTTAGATGAATGTTGTATGGAGAGAGATGAACTTATAGAAAGTCTTGATGTCTCTATGGCTAATGCACAAGAACTCAAGAATGAGTTAGAATCTAAGGTGCTTGAGTATAGTGAATTAGAACAGAAAATGGCTTCTTTGAAAGAGGAAAATAAAAAGTACAAGGATAAGTTGTACAGGTTTCAAGAAAGCTCCAAAAAGGTTAAGTCTCTCATCCAAAGTCAAAGAAATCCAATAGATAAAATAGGTCTTGGTTTTGTTAAGCCTCACAAGAAACAAGTTGAGGAGTCTAGTAAGAGATTCCAAAAGGAAGAGAGTTCTAATGAGGAAAATATTTCAGATCATGAGTCCTTGAATGATAGATGCATAGAAACAGAAAACAGATTTCGAAATGAGAAGGAGAAGTTTTCAGGACCTGAGAAGTCAAATAAAGGAAAGTTTCAAGGCAGATGTTTTTCTTGTCATAGGTTTGGTCACATGGCTATACATTGCATGGCTCAGGTGAAGAAGGTAAATAATAGTTTTAGAAGTGGTGATTTCTTTTATGGGTATTGCTACTCTTGCAATCAGTTTGGGCACAAGGCAGTTCATTGCAAGGCAAACAATAGGAACAGGTTTAGTCAGAACAAGTGGATTCAAAGAACAGGTATGCCTCAAAGAAATAACATTGTTACTTGTTACAAGTGCAACAATGAAGGTCACATAGCTAGACAGTGTAGAGCTGAAATTCTAGAATACAGGAACAAGAACAGTGGCATGATCAGGTCCAAGGATCAAAACAATGACAGGAATAGGAATATGGACAGAGAGTTCAAGAGAAGGCCCGGTAAGGAAGTTATAGACGTTGATGATGATCAGTGCCTAATGGGAGTTTTACTCCCACCCCAAAATTAATCACCTCAACAGGAGGTGGGGGAGGGACTAAGCTAAGAAGGCTCATTCTTAGTTCCGAGCCCCAAAGGTGGCCCTTTGCCATTGATGACAAAGGGGGAGAGATATGAGTAAGGGGGAGAGCTTCAAGTGAAGAGGAAAGCTTCAAGTCAGGGGGAGCAAAACTTCAAAGGTAGATTCTCAGTTGTGGGTTTCAGTTTTGGCTCTTGAAGATGTGTTTTTAGTAAAGTTTTGCCATCAATGACAAAGGGGGAGATTATTGGCAATTTTGGGTACATTGGGTACATTGCCTTTGCTCAAGTGTTGATGTTGTCATTGATGTCAAGAAGCAGAAGGGTTTTTTGTGAAAACCAAGGTAGAAAAAATAAATGGTTTTATTTAAAACCATTGACAACAGATTTGAAATGGGTTTTTCTTAAAACCCAAGTTGGCTCTTCGTTTTGTTGAAAAAGGTGCCCCGGTGATGAAGATATTTAATTTTAAATATTTAGTTTAAATTTTATTTTTAAAATTTAAATTAATATTTTAAAATTAAAATTAAAGTATTTGCCGACGTGTTTGATAATGCATCGAAGTACATATAAAAGGTGGAAATGGAATTCATTTTAGATTGGATGTTCTTGATATGAATCCTTGTGCAATTTCGATTTAGTCGGAGCCCCTGCGCTAACGAAGAATGATGCTTGAAAGCAGCGCCAAAGAGGAGGGCTCACGGTGAAGATTCAAATGATGCTCGGTCAATATTAAAATAGGTGCATGAAGATCAAGCTCTTAGTAATGAAAGTGCAGCATTTGATATTAGAGACACGCCTTGCGAACTGGTTCAATTGAGTTCTCATTCTTCGAGTGGCGAAGATCAATAGTGCTCAATCTATCGGATCATCGAATACCTTCGGTGTGCGCACCGTGTGAAAAGGTGAAACTTGAAGCATCAAAGGGATATCTTTGTGAAAGAAGCGATTCTAATATCTTTGATGTGCACACCCTGTGGAGGAGGCAGAACTTAAGGCAGCAAAGGGATATATTTGTGAAGCAAGCAATTTGAACATCTTCGACGTGCACACCAGAGACGTCACAGCGGTGAAAAGGAATATGGTGGTAAGATTATTGATGTTGTAATGTTTTGATTTTCTTTGAGTGTCCTCGATAGGAAAGGAGAGATAGAACGTAGACAGTTCTTCATCGAAGGAGCACGAGAGCATTCAAGATACAGCAAGGACGCGCGAGCAATGAGACGATAGAGAGAAGAGTTTGAGGCAGACTCTCGATGAAGTTTAGGCAAGATCACATCGCAGAAGGGCGTGGAGTAGCGAAGTATGGAGAACACAACATTATCGACTGTGTATGGTTAGACAAAAAATTGGATCAGTAGTAAACTAGTTATTAAATTGGATTCAACAGTGGAGCTAGCAATGCATGTCTTTACGAAAGGGTGTTTTCGGTAATGCAACAGAAAGACAAATTAACGACGTGAGAGTAACGGATTAAATATCCCATCTAGTTCTTTTGCTCTATTCGTTGCAGTAGACTGGTTGGTTTTTGCCCTCGTGTCGGTGGAAGTAAAGTAAAAGGAGCAAGTGCTCCTTGGTTAACGTGAGTAGCGTGGTCCACATGGTTGAGGCCCTAGTGCTAGGGCTTGCACAACTTGAGAGGTCATGGGTTCGAGTATTGATGAAGGCTTAAAATGCTACTAAGATTGGCAAAAGAAAGTTGTGATGGTGGCAGATTTCCAAAGGGGTTACTTCACTTCAATAAGGTATGGGCACATTCTTCTTATGAGTATGATTGGTGTATGTTATTCCTGAAATAAGATTGGAGTGAAAAGGTTTTCAACAAGGTTTCCTTTGGTTGAGTGTAAGTCCTAGTTTTTGGTTTGTTGAAGACTACTTATGCATTGTTATCATTGATGAGAGTTTTGGTGAATGCATAATTCTAGTTTGAGGTATGAAACCAAATAAGTATTTCACATTCATATTAACTTAGGAAAATAGATTACATTCGCTTAAATAAGCTTAGAATAACCATAGGAGAAATTAAGGGGGAATAGGAGAAGATAGGGGAAAAGAAGTTTAATTAAAACAAATCACTTCTGCCGCCCAACCTTTTTGTCGTCCAACTGTCGTCCAGGTAAGGTAAAAGGTAAGTAAATTTACCCAAGGTAAAATATTAATTTTTAACCTTTTACCATACGTAAATTTCCAACATTCTCCCCCTTGATGCTAAAGACACTCATGCAAGAGTTCTTTAAGCATCACAACATTGGAAGAAAACATTTCTCTTACGTTTCCTCCAATCTTGTATCAAGTAATCAAAATTTATAAAAAACTTGTGGTGGCACTCCTTCCACTCTTCATGTGGGATCTCCTTCATCTTTGTTGCTACTCTTTCCTGCAAGTAACCGAGTGCCCTCTTTTGATGAGCTACTCCCCCTTCATCAAAAGCTTCTTCAAAAAATGACATTCCCATAATGTCACATGTATTGGTTCTCACTAACCAATCTAGCACATTTCTTTCATTATTCTTTCTATGATCTTCAAACCATATTTCATCTCCTAATACTCCTCCTGAGTATGTAATATGCATTGGAATTTCATTCATCTTTGATGTTGCTCCTCCATAACGCAAATGCTTGAGTGCCATATTTTGTTGATTAGCTCTCCCTTCAACAAAAGTCTCTCCTCTTGTGGTTTTCAACAACCACTCTCTTACATCTTGATCATGATGGTCTTTAAACCATACTTTCACATTTTGATCATCTTTTACATCTTCATCACTAAACAATACTCCACATGAGTATTTACAATTAATCATCTCACATAGATGATTATACCATACAACTCTTTCAGATATTTCTACACAAAATATCACAACAAATATGGCCATCCAATGACCAATTACATATGCAACATAAAGTTGCTCCTCACACAAATGTTCTCTCAAAAAAATGGCTTTACAATATTCCTTCTCCCAAGGAATTTTAAACACATCATTTGGATCCATGTGACCCAAGTTCTTCATTACTGTCTTCGCTCCAAGAAGACTCTTCATCAAAGTTGTCTCAATGAGACAATCACCTTTAAATAATGCCTTTGGAAGACATTCTCCTTTCTTTTCATACCTGCTCACAAAAAACAAATCATTAATCATAAAAATATTACCTTCACTATGATTAGATTTGGTGCTTCCCATAAAGTTGCTTTGTGGCAATTCTCCTTCATTGTATGTTGCTTCAAGAGCAACCATCAACTCTTCACTAAGAGTTCTCCTCCTTTGTTCAAGCCATGTTGGTGTGTTGAAACACCATTCATCCAAGCAATCATTCATTGTTGCTTTATCAAAACAAATCTTTTTCTGCAATGTAGTCACTCCAAGTGAGTGATCTTCAGCCATAATTGCCTCTTCAAGACAATTTTCAATCTCCTTTGATGATGCCTCCATTTCACCATGAAGTTCATCAATGACTATCTCCCTATTTTCTAGCTCCTCTTTGAGATCTTCAATCATGAGTGATGTTTCCTTGGCCATTACAACAAGAAAATCAGCAATCACATTGTTATTTTCTGTTTCTATCTTATTTGCTTTCTCACTTTTCTTCTCCCAAATGAGATAATCTTTTGTGCTCTTTTCTTCACACAACATATTGTCATCTTTGAGATTCACAAAATCTCTCTTCACATAACCTTCTTGGACTGATGGACAAGAAGTATCTCTATTTGTCACTCCTGATGAGTGATCTTCACAATTGAGCATGAAACTTATAGTCTTCATCTCCTCTTCATCAACAATGTCATGGGAATCAACATCCCATACTTCTTGTGAATCAATCTCATCTTTATATTTATCATTTTCTTCCCCCTGTAGAGGAACAATTTTATCATCTCCTTCAAGGAGATTTTTAGTTGCTCTTTCAAGAGAGCACACAACCATTCCAAGTGAATGGTCTTCAAGCCAATGGTCTTCCTTGAACATTGCTTTTCCAGACATCATGCCAACAATCTTGGTTGAGGTCATTTTCATCATTATTCTCATCCATGAGAATTTTAGGTGCATTCTCCATAATACACTCTTCATTTGCTTTATGTGAGTGGTCTTCAACTATGCAACACTCCATGATGAGGGTTTCTCCATCATTATCTGCTTTATTCTCCTCCATGAGAATTGTAGATGCTTTGTTCATGAAGCATTCTGCAACAAATAACTGATGTGGTGTCTTCTCCATAAGACACTCTTCTTCATATGTCTCCTCCATGAGACTTGTAGATGCTTTCTCCATGAAGCATTCTACAACAAATAAATGATGTGGTGTCTTCTCCATAAGACACTCTTTTTCATATGTCTCCTCCATGAGACATTCTTCATCATACATCACCTCATCTAGGTGATCTTCATATGTCTCCACCATGAGACATTCTTCATCATACATCACCTCATCTAGGTGATCTGCAAGCAAGGAACACTCCAATGTGAGTGTTTCTCTTCCTTCAACTTCAAATTCTGCTTCCACTTTTGAATGATCTTCACAACAAGATCTTTGAGCAATTGTCTCGTCATTGAGACATTCATCCTTTTTGCTATCAATGTGAATGATTTCAAAGCATTCCATTCCTGCAAACAATTCATTAGTACAATTTTTCTTTTCATCTTTTTCTCCTCCTAAAAGAAATAATTGACTATTACAATTTTCAATAACTGTAGGTGCCTCCCCCATGAAGCACAAATCTGGAATAGCAATACTTGGAGATTCAATCTCCCCCTCAATCTCAACAATGCATTTGTCAAGGGCTTCACAAACAACCTCTTCATCTGCATAACTCACAAAGCTTCTACAAGAAGCAAAACCTCTCTTGCCTCCTCTTCCTTTTGTAGCATAAATACCTCTTCTTCTCAAATTTTCCTCATAGACTTTATAAGCCTCTTCTTTCTGCAAAGAAACATCTTCAAAGAATAAGGGCTGATCTCTCTTTTTCTCATCCTCTTGTCCATGAAGGGATTTCATATCTTCGTCTTTCTTTTCTGCAATGTTACATTCCTCCATTCTTGAGAAATGGTCATCAATGGAATATCCTTCCATATTTTCAAGATGCCAACACTTTTGGGTTGAATCTTCAAGCAAGCCATCATCCAGTTTGGAGTGGTCTTCACAATATGCATCATTCCCATAGAATGATCTTTCCTCTATTGTTTCGTAAATGAGACTTTCCCTGTCAATGTCCATGTTTTCCAAACATGCCATTTTCTCAACTGATTTTGTTTCCTTACAAAAAACCTCATTCACACAATTTTTCTTTTCATCATCATATTCTCCCTCTAAAAGAGAGAATTGACAATTTTCATCATATTCTCCATTTAAAACAGAGAATTGATATATACAAGGTTCCATGCCAACACAAGACATGTCTTCATATGAGTCTTTACAAGACTCTTCAAAATCTCCTTGAAAAGGATCTAATTCAGAAGCTTCTTCAAGGAAGCAAGGCTCCTCCTTGCTTAAACAATCTTCTTGATTGTCACTCATGACTTTATGGGTGTCTGCATCAAACCCATAAGCATCCTTCAACACTTGCCATGCCACTGTAGCTGATTTACAATTGGCTATGAGAGGAAAAACACTCTTTTCCATTCCTCTCCTCAAATCCATAAGGGCTAAGCAATTTTCATATTGCTTCCCTTTCATATCTTTACTCTCGTCTCCTTGTAGCTTGTTCCATGTGGGTTCCTCATATCCTTCTTCGACTATGTCCCAAAACCCTTTTGCAATCAATAAAGTCTTCATCTTAATTGCCCGAATTGATAGTCTTTACCATCAAAAACTGGCACCTTCACATATTCAAACTTGGTGTCCATTTTGTAAATGTCCAATCATCAATATTCCATCACAATATTTAACCCTTCAACGGGGTTCCAAAGTTTTCTAGAAGCACTAAACGGGTGCTCCAGAAGGCTTCCCGTCAATTTTCTTACCTCACTTTTGATGCAAAAAATATCCCTCTTTTAAAGCCTTTTTACAAGGATTGCCTCTAGGGCAATTGTGCCAATCACTTACAAAAATTGCCTCTTAGGCAATGTTTCCTCTTTTTTTTTTTTTTTTTAACAAAATTTCACCTATCAAAGCGTGAAAATTTTACATATATTTCCTCTTAGGAAATGCCTTTTATCCAAAAAAATTTGACAAATAGTTTCCTTTTCATTTTCAAAATTTTCTATTTTTTAAATGCTCAATTTTTTTAATTTTAATCAATTTTTATATAAAAAATATATATATATAGATAAATTTTTAAACTGTTTAAAATTTTTATCTATATAATATAAATTTTATAAATAAAAAAGATTAAAACATAAATAAAAAAAATATTATATATTTTTTAAGCAAAAAAAAATAACTTTCTGCCGCGCGCGGGGTTCGACCTCGCGACCTCCCGCGGCCAAGCTTGGCGCTAGCCCAAATAACCAGTCGGGCTAGCGCGTCTGACGGGTACAGAAGGCGACTGCCTTCTATTTAAACCCTCCGTCACGCCATTAAAAAAAAATAAAACCAGGACTTTTTGTCCCACATCCGTCACGCGGACGGATTTAGAGGCTTTAAAAGCCCTTTGTCGCGCGTTAGTTCTCGATTGCCTGCGGGCAATCGAGACCGAGATGATTTTGCTCGGCCGAACGGTGGCCCGTGGGCGTGCCACGTGGCGGGGTTGATCGCTGCCACGTGTCACGTCCGATTGGTGCCACTTGTCGGCCAGCGATCTTCTCGCCTCCATGTCACCACTTCACGCCGCCACGTGTCCTGCTCGCACGTCGCCACACACCGCCACGTGTCCTGCTCGCACGCCGCCACGTGTTCAGTTCCAACCAGTCTTTGCCTCGGTTTGCGTGCTAGCTCCAATCAGTCAGGTCCCGCTCCTCGGGATCCATGCCGCTACGGGCCGCTCCTCGGGATCCATGTCGGTTAAGGCTACGCCTCGCCTCGAGATCCGTGTCGGTCGAAGCAACGCCTCGATTTCCGTGCAGGTTCCAGATAGTGCCTCGGGATTCGGGCCTCGTCGCGCCTCCTCAGCTCTGATACCAAATGAAACCAAATAAGTATTTCACATTCATATTAACTTAGGAAAATAGATTACATTCGCTTAAATAAGCTTAGAATAACCATAGGAGAAATTAGGGGGGAATAGGAGAAGATAGGGGAAAAGAAGTTTAATTAAAACAAATCACTTCTGCCGCCCAACCTTGCTGCCGTCCAACTGCCGTCCAGGTAAGGTAAAAGGTAAGTAAATTTACCCAAGGTAAAATATTAATTTTTAACCTTTTACCATACGTAAATTTCCAACAAGGTAGTGGAAGCATTGTGCACTAGGGTTTATGATTGTGAGTCTTGCTACTTGCTTTGAGTTGGTGAAACCCTTAGTTGGCTATTTTGATATTGATGGATGAGTGCTTCCATAGTGGTTGTGTTGATCAAGTTAATGCTTTACTTGATACATGATATTGGGCTTACTCCATTGAGTTGATTTGAACAAGTTATTCTATGCATTTGATGATATTGTGTTGGTGGTTGTTTTGTTCAAATATCTTTGGATGGAAAAGGATTTCTACTTGTTTCCTTTTCTTGTGATGATTGGTTGAATGCTTCAAGGTTAATGTTGAGTTGAATGATGTTAGTTAAACCTTGTCTTTAAGCATTGTTGTTGAAGCCCTAATTGGTTGAGAAAAGATATTGGTTGTTGGAAAGAACATGAGTATCATTGTTATATGAGATATTGCATGGTTGGCAATTATTGGGTTGTATTTCATGTTCTTGAGAAAAGCATACTACATCTATCTTATTCTTTTGAGATTTGAGATTGAGTTGAGATTGAGATTGGGAGTTAAGTATAGAACATATTGAGTCTCTAACAATTCTCTTTATGCTTCTATGAGGTTGATGAATCATATTGAGTCTCTAACAATTCTCTTTATGCTTCTATGAGGTGGATGAATCACATTGGGTCTCTAACCATTCTCTTTGTGGGTTCATGCCAAGCAAGTGTTCTTGAGGACTTGTGAGCAGGTTTTGGATAGGTTCCATTGGTGACTTGTGAGAAGGTTTTGGACAGGTTCCTATGGGGACTTGTGAGCAGATTTGGACAAGTCTTAGCAGAGGACTTGTGAAGCTGAGGTTGATAGTTCTATCAGAGAACTTGAGGACAGAGGTGCATTGGTTCTATGAGAAGAACTTGAGGACAGATTTGTGCCAGACCGAAGGACTGTGTTTGGTGCTGATCAAAGACAGAGGACGAGGACATTTGTGCTAGATCGAAGGACTATGTTTAGTGCAAATTCAAGGACCAGCTTTGAGGTGATAGAGTTGAGGATAGAGGTCTCCAGCCAGAGCAGGGAATACAGGTGTCTTCTATGGATAGAGTTCCATTTTCTAAGGGTAGCGGAGGCAGAGGTCTTCTAGAGGATCACCAGCCAGAGCAAAGGTAGGGGAAGGTATCTCCTTTGAGCAGAGGCTCATAAATTCAGATTGGGGGAAGGTTTCTCCTTTGAGCCGAGGCTCATAAACATTGTAATTGGGAAGGTTTCCCAAAGAACTTTGAGATAACTTTTAGAAGAAAGTTTTGTGGATGAACCATGTAATTTGTTGTGTCACTTTGTGGATGGTTTTGTGCATTGCTTTGATATTTCTTTACTATTTTGAAGTATAAAGGAAAAAGTAAAAAGTGGTCTTATACTGTTCACCCCCCCTCTTAGTATAAGCTTGTGTTCTTCAATATGACATCTAATGGGGCTATAGATGCTTGGTTAGTAGTAGAGAAATGTGTAGAAGGGATCAAGGACATATCCACCAAAGCTATAGATGCTTGACTGACAGTACAACAATGCAAAGAAAAATATTTTTATAAGTGAAATATTTAATAGACTAACTTAAAACTAAGTTATGAAATTTTGATGGATCTAAGAATGGAAATGAATGCACTAGCACACACTTTAAGCTAAAGCAAATGGAGCATTTATTTCAAGCAAAATTTGTTTAACCCTATCTTAGAATGTTACCAAGTGATTTGCATTTTAATAGTTAAAGATTCATTTATTTCAATTTGGGTTCTTTATCCAAAATTATTAGGAGCATTTTCTAGCAAAGTCACCATTTATTTCTTCCATCACACAACTCACCCCAAAGCGGGACCCACTTGAAATTTTTAAAAAAATTGATTTAAATTTTCTTTCATCTATCCTTTTAAACTTGCTTGAATTTTAATTACATGGATTTCATTTTAATTATTTCATCTAGATAATTCACATTCTCCATTAGATCAGGATTGAAACAATATTTCTAATGACTATAAACATGATCATGTTAATCGTCTTCCTTATCACTAGCTAAGTCATCCATTTTAAATCCTTGTTAGCAACAAAATCAATTTAATGTTAAATTCAAATTTACTAACCACCAAATATGACATCACTTGTCATTGGTATACTAACATTAAAAGGTTAATCTTTGTTTTTTTCCAAAATGTCCTAAGGTTCAAACTTAAGATTCATGTCTTATTAAATAAAGTTCTTAACCTAAGTTACGTAAGTATATGCATCCTATTCATCCTCAAACATTAAATTTTAAAATATAAGGTATAAAAGATTTAAATATACCCCATTTAGTCCTTTTCCTACACTAAAAGTCATGAAAACCTTTAAAATACCCAAAATTTAAGGTCATATTTCCTATACGCTTATCGATTATGCATATCTCAAGAAAATAGAAAGCTTATGTCCAGTCGCACATCATGACCTAAATAAATGGACAATGTTGCATCACTTATATTATCTATGCTATATTTTTTAACCCTTAAGCCTTCACATTTTTACTAGCTATTTAGTCCACATTTTTCCTGCACATCACCTTAAATCTCAACCATTCTTCGAATAAAATTATGTGTGAGTGCTACACATATTTGCCTCACTCTACATCGTTCATTTCATTGACCAATAAAAGGCCATTGTTCAGGTTCATATGCATCAATCCTAGCCATGCACTTGGTTTCACCCTATGCTTTTTGAACCACATGATCTCAAAAGGAAATCTTAGACATAAATTTAATAATTTAAATGACTTTATGTCTTAGTGGAAATTAAATATGGTTCAAAAATTCTCCTATAGGAGACTTCACAGTGCTCCTGGTTTGTTTAGGACTACATTGGGAGGAGGAAATTTGTTGCTGAACTGGACTGCCATATTCCTCAGTCTGAAGAGTTTCACATATCTCCACTCCTACATCCAAATCTTCTCTTTTTTTCCTATATTCCCCTGGTCTACAAGATGACCCCTCAATAGGATTCACCTGGCTCCTAGTGATGATGTTAGTGAGATGAGATTTTTTATTTTCCAATGCCTCAACTTTCTTTCTAAGTTCTTCAACATTAGGGTTTGGCTTTGGGATGCCCACTGGGCTTGAAGTATTTTCAGCATTAGGGTTTAAGGATCCTAACTTGGATGGGGATTCTAGAGATCGATCATTAGGGTTTGGTTTTGTGATGCCCACGGGGCTTACAATAATTTTAGTATTAGGGTTTGAGGATCCTAACTTGGATGGGGATTCTAGAGAGTCAGAAAGGTTAGCTTGAAGGTTCTAGGCTTCCATGTATTTTGATAATCCTCCTACTCCCATATTGGATACAATTGAAAATTAATTTGAAACTAGAGGATTGGAACTTACCTGAGTATTTTGGTTTCCAAAAACCTGTTGTTTTCCTTTGTCTTGTTGGGACCCCGCACCCTCTCTTTTATTTTTTTGGTAGACATAGTTTGCCTGATTGAAATCACCTCCGCCAGGGAAACTCCTCAAATTTCCTCTGTCTAGCATTCCCTACTTCTGTTTTTCTCTATTCATTTCCAGGTTAGGGCACTGATTGCATAGATGTCCTTGGTTTTTATATTTTGCATAGAATGTCAGTCTATTCTCATATTCTACCATCTATTTTCAATAGTATTCTCCATACTCTAGCTCCACAAACCTTGGAAATTCATTATCCAAATTAGCATTTACACAAATTCGTGCATGATTCATCCTTATCCTGGCCAAGGTTGCATGGTCAATGGAGATCAGGTCCCCTATAGTTTTGGCTATGCCCTGTAGCCAATATTCATTGAAGAACTAGGCAGGTAGACTCGGGATACGAACCCAAATAGGGACAATGTTAATATTTTGCTTTTTAGGGTCGAAATCTTCACCCCATCGTCTGAGAAAAAGGCTCCTTTTGCCCAAAAACTAAGGACCTCCTATTAAAATGTGGTTAGCATCCTCCATATTGTTAAAATAGATAATGAAGAACCCTCAAGTTAGAGCTACCAACTCCAAGTTGCCTAAAGGTCACCATTTACCCGTCACCCAAGCCCTAATAGTCTCCATGTCCGGCCTACCTCCCAAAAACTTGCCTACCAGGGAGAATTATTCCATTGAAATAAAAGAGCTCATGGAACCTTTCGGGGCTGAAATATTATTATTTATTGTAACTAGGGGCAGAAGAGAGATAACATCATTTCTTTTTCCTCTAAGGGTCTCAGCAAAATACAACCACTTCTTGGGACCCACATTGTCCTTCGTATATTTTTTGTCAAGGTCTTTCTGAGGAGGGTCGGGCCCCCGCATGATGCCCGCATCCAAATATGTCATAGCATGACCGCCTTCCTCTGGATCCTTGCTTAATCCATGCTTGAGGTTACCACCTACCCCTTCCATACCTTCTCTACCTATAATGCCTTGGCTGAGATTCTTGCCTAGAAAATTCAAACCCTCACTCCCGCCGCATTCGCTAAAAATCAACTCACTCATTCCTAAATGCAATTTGTGTGCATTGTAGTGATAGTTTAATTATGATTTCCTTATTTGGGGTAGCATTATTAAAATACTAGGATTCATTGTATCTCAAAATGGGATTGAATTTGAACCCTAGAAAATTGTGGTAATAACAAATATGCCACCACCTATGAAGTTAACTGAATTACAAATATTGCAAGACAAACTACAAGAAATTCATAGGTTCATATCCCAATTCATAGACAAGTTTCAACCTTTATCCAAATTATTGAATAAGGGAACAAAATTTGAATGGCATGAAGGATATCAAAAGGCCTTCAAAAATATAAAAACTTATCTCTTGACACTTGGTACACCCAAACCTAAATCAGCCATTATTACTATACATAGCGGCTATTGAGAACACCCTCAGGGCTTTACTAGCCCAATATTATGAACAACACCAAGAAATGGCAATCTACTACATCAGTAGAACCTTAGTAAACTATGAAACTCACAATACACCACTAGAGAAAATTTGATTAACAATTGTTTTATCATATCTCAAACTAAGGCAATACATGCTTAGTCAAAAGACTTATGTCTTAGCAAGGGTAGATCCATTGCACTACCTTATGTTGAAATCTTACCTATCAGGTAGGATGGTAAAGTGGGTCACAACTCTTAGCAAATTCAACATAGAATTTGTAAATCAAAAATCACTAAATGGGTAAGTTATAGTTGAATAAATTGTCACATCCCCTTTAGAATCAAAGTATCCCATAAGCATATATTTTATAGATGAAATGATCTCTTCAATAGAACACCAAGAACCTAAAACTTGGTTCTTATACTTTGATGGAGCCAGATGTACAAAAGGTGTGGTGTAGAAATTATCCTAGTCACCCCACAACAATAACTCATCCCACTCTCTTTTAAGCTTCACTTATCATGTACTAACAATATAGTATAATACGAAGTACTCATCGAGGGATTCATGACCATGGCAAAATTAAATGTCAAAAATATAATAGTATATAGTGATTCACAACTTGTAATAAAAAAAGTGAATGATACTTATCAAACCAAAGATAAGAATTTTAAACCGTACAAAGATATTGTAGACATGTTGAAAACTTGCTTCAACTAAATTACTATAAAATTCATACCATAATATAAAAATTGTCATGCTAATGCTATGGCTACAACTACATCTCTCATACCCTTAGAGTTGGAATATGAAGAAGCTTATATTATCATAAGATCAATTAATGAACATTCCACACTTGAATCATGTCTTAAACCTCTCAACATATGCAATATTGAAATGTCTATACCTCAAGAACCTTGGTATCAAGACATTTTTAATTTTATTAAGTAAGGAACATTCCTTAAGGGTTCCAACTCTAAAAAAAAAGATAATTTAGGATAAAATATTATAGATATATCATTATTAGGGATATCTTATATCGAAAATCCTTTGAAGGTATACTCCTCAGATGCATAATTGCGAATAAGGCAAAAACTATCATAAAATAATTCCATAATGGAGCATATGGAAGAAATTTTAGTGGATTATCCATAGACAATAAGCTCCTTAGAATGGACTACTATTGACCCTCTATGGAAAATTATGCTCACAACTATATCAAGAAATGTGACAAGTATCAATGACATGACAACCTTGTTCATGCTTCTTCTCAAGAACTTCAACCCATCATATATCCTTGGTCTTTCACCTCCCAGGGATTGGATATCATAGGTAAGATCAACCCTCAAGGACATAAGTTTATCATCACCACTACAAAATATTTTACTAAATGGATCTAAGTAATACCCCTATCCACTGCAACAAGGATTCAAGTATCAAAGTTCATTCTAAATCAACTCATCATTTGATATGGTATACCTTCTACCCTAATGATTGATAATGGAACCCTTTTTAAGAATAAGGAAGTTGCCAAAATATGAAACAAATACAAAATTCAACAAAATTGGTCCACGCCTTACTACCCACAAGGAAATGGATAAGTGGAATCCTCCAACAAAATTCTAATAAAAATCCTAAAGAATCTAGTAAGAAAAATGATTGAGAATTGCATTTATAACTCTACCCCACCTTATGGGAATATCGTACGAATGTGCGTACTCCCATGGGGGTAATTCCATACACCTTAGTTTATGGTACCAAAGTAGTATGTCCCTTTGAACTCGAGATACCATCTTTGAGATTCTTGTTACAATATTCTTTGATAGGAGACAAATATCATTCAAATCGCTTACAATAGCTAGAAATATTAAAATAAAAATGCATTAATGCTCTAGAGCACCTCAAAACATACCATAATAGGCTTCGACATGTCTATCACAAGAAGGTACATCCAATATCCTTTGAAGTTGGGGACTTAGTCCTCAAAGAAAATGAAAAAAATACTAATATCGATGTTGACTTAAAAGCAATGTTCAAACCTAATTGGTTAGGACCTTTCATCATCATAGCCAAATTTGTATTTGGAGCTTATTGCCTAGACACATTGGATGGCCAATAACATAAAGAAACAATCAATAACATTCATCTCAAATGATACTATGCATGAAACATAGAGTAATTTACTTCTTCATTTGATTGAATGCATGATAAATATCACCATATCATCATACACACTACACCCCTTGCATGTTTTTCTTATTTTTTTGATCATACCATAGACTCGAGAGGGTTTACTATGATGTAAAATCTAATTATTATTATGAATACATCTACATTGCATTTTCCTAGGCTAACCATATGTTGAGGAAACTCTCTTAGTCCAAAAATCTCATCCAAAAAACCTTCTTCTACATCTCGCTTCATGACTATCATACTTATTTTCTTCTTCATATCTTGGATTAAGTGATATATGATGTGATCATCCATAGCCCTAATGACCCAACCTTTATCCTTTCTTCTATCCCAACCTTGGAGCACCCAAAAATAAACAACAATCAATTACATTTACTCTTTCACCTTATTTTCCCTCATCCATAATCCTTCTTCCTTTTCATTATAATGAGAATGACACGATCACTTACAACTCTTTCCTCTATTTTATACATAGTCACATCATTAATATCAGCAATATTTCACAACAATGTCATAAATAATTCAAATCAATAATATTATTCAACAAAAGAGCCTCTTTTCGATCAACACTCACGATTATTTAATAGAATCCTGAAAGACATATTTTTCTCTCCTATAATACATCAATGACTTTTGCAAACTCTCTTGCAAAATGACGTATTGCATATGAAAACTTTAGGATTAGTATATTTAATGTATCATGACATATTTTCATCACATTATTCAAATACAAATCATTTTATATGCCTTCTAAGGATAGGAAACTACATTCAACCAATATCTTATGAATTCATAATCATTTGTGAATTTCACTAGTTACTGGTTGAATGGGGTTCTCTTCCTTGATTGGCCTATCATATGAGTTCACAAAACCATACCTAATATATCATTGCTAGCTTATTTATTTGATAAGTCACATGGGATAAGAAGCCCTAAATCATCCATTCTTCTATGGATTAATAATTACTTGTCAAATTTATATGGGAACGTATGATTATGGGTACTATTCCCTGTTCAACATACTATTTTAGTATGCAATCAAACACAAATCAAATCCCATGCATTATCCTAAAAATAAATCATAGGGATCCTAGGGTTCCCTTGATCCAATATCTCATAGGTTTGCAATTTCTTGTGAATATCATTAGGAAATGGATCAATGGTATCTTTACTTTCTCTTTGATTTATTGCATCAACACACTATCACATTTTATAAAACTCATTGATTACCTTTGATAGTCCATGCAACTTTTTAAGACTCTATCAATCCAATATCTTTTAGATCTATAATTATTTATGAATATTATCAGTCAATGGATCAATATTGTCCTCATAAACACCTAGTTCATGTCATTGGAATTCTATAAAATAAGAATCAATATCTCTCATGATCTATTTTTCAAATAGGTCTATCAAACTACAAGGCTCCATGGATCCAATGCCTTGTGAGCATACAATTATTTGCATGCTTCACCAGATACTAGATCTATGTTGTCTTCATAGCCACCTAATATTCTACAACAATAGAACATCCACAAATCAAGATCTCTTCATTGGTCATCCTCCTAATAACTCAATGGATCAACAAAATTTTTATCCCCAACTTGTTAATATACAAATATACGAATCTCAAAACAATCACTCATCAAGAATGCTAGATATTCTATATTTATTTGTAAAAAAATTTAGTCAATAAATAAAGAACTTCCTCCATATTGACATGTGACAAAAATCATTTCTTCTTTTATTCAAAGCGAAAACATCCAAACTAACTAATGGGTCCTTAGGAAGCATTGGGATTTTGTGATCAGCACTTCACATACCCATAATCATTTATGACTGTGTCAAGCTATTGATTATTAGGCCCCTATACCTTCTAATATCCTATAAAATAGTATATATGTTACGTATCTTTCATAAAAAAATATCCTTTAGATTAAGGACCATGTTATCACATGGATCTCCTAGAAAAAAATATTTATTTTTTCCATCTTCTGCGTATATACAATTCTTTGTACACATATCGATCTAGGGAGAAGAGCTTCTTCTTTCCTCAAATTATCCATGTGAGAGGATTAGCCTCGATCTAAGAATTTATTTTTACCACATAAATTCTTGAATCTTTCAACACATCGAAGGTGGAAATGAGTATTAAGGTCAATTCCTCACGTACATGTAATTTTTTTGCATATGCATTAGGTAACAAACATATATAATCTTGTTACCCTCTCTCATGTGTTAAGAAATTCAGCAATATCAAATCATTATCCTTGCTAAAACATTTTTTTCTTTCAAACAACGAGATTGAAAGAATGACACGAAATCATTCTACAAGCCTTTATGCAAACATTTGTGAACATCGACATCATTACATTGTAAAATATTTTGAAATCACTAAAGAATTACACTATAAATCATTAACAAATCATCATTTCAATATTTTGTAAAAACCCTTTTGTAAATATTTACAATCATCACAACATCATATCACAGAATATTACACAAAAACATTGTAGTACAAACATCATCTTGATGCCTTGCAAAAACCTTGCAAGCATCAACATCATTACGTAATATTGCAAAATATTTTACAATAAAAAAATTACATTACACAAAATTAGTTAAAAATGTATTTCATCACTTTGCAGAACATCTACAAAGACCACGAACTCAATTACAAAAGCTTTTCATTACTTTGTAAAATATTTACGAAGATCACGAAGTCGATCACAAAAGCATTTCATCACTTTGTAAAGCATTTGCAATCATTACAAAATATTGCAAAATATTTTGCAATCAGCATCAAAGACATCAAAAGCATTATCAAACATCATGTAAAAATCTTTGCAAAAGGCTTGTAGAAAAAAAATCATCTTATCTATACAATCAAGTGTTTCATAGAGAATGGCACTTGAACATTTATAAAAAAAATCAAAAAATACATCTACATAGTTAAGTATTTCATAGAGTATGGCACTTAAACATTGATGAAGAATCCAATATCTTAACAGATCTTATCTATGTAGTCAAGTGTTTCATAGAGAATATCACTTGAACGTTGATAATAAGCAAAAGTTAATCTATGCAATTAGGTGTTTCATAAATAATGATACTTAAATATTCATGAAAAACAAACACCTTATCTATGCAGTCAAGTGTTTTATAGAGAATGACACTTAAACATTGATAAGGAGCAGACACATATATACAACATGTACATATTACAGGTACCTCATCTACATAGTTAAGTGTTTCAAAGAGTATGAAACTTAAACATTGATGAGAAGAAAAATATTTTTCAAAATAATAGTACTTCATGTACATATTATAGGTCCCTCGTTATGTCTTAAATGCTATCATGAATGCAGTACTATAAGCCACAATTTAAGCATAATTTGAATATGTTTCCACCTATGGGAATGCATGAAAGGTGAAACATTTACCTTCCTAACATTTACCTTCCTATATTTGGTCTAGAGACTACTGCTCGAAACATACTTCTTGATGGTTATCTATCAATCAGAACTCAATGCATCTCTCAAATAGGGTAACTAATATCCCTTAGTGTTTGGTCATCATCATGATTTTATAAAACCATTGCTAAGAAACCAATCAATACTACAATCACTTAGTCAACTATATCATAAAATCTCAACACATCAATACATAAAACATCACACATCAAAGCATCATATTTTCAAACATCTAAATCAAACCACAAAGAATCAAAACATCACATCAAGATAAAAATACAAGTATCATATATATATACCTCATATTATACATTCTAGTGGAGAAGGTGTATTAAAAAATAAAACAAAATGATACACTCAGCTCATGAAAAGATGATGTACCATAGACCTAAAAATTGGTACACTCACTCCTAGACACCCCTAAACTTTCCTAACAAGTAGAAACAACCTATCCATCGCCCCTAGTGGAGGAATATGAGGATACATTTGATAACTAATAAACCTCTAAGAGGTATCACCCATCAATAAATCCCTCAATTGTGATACCAAAGGATATAGTGCTTGTCACTCTATAGGTATATCTACATGATATAGATTATGGTAGTACATGGTCCTACCCTACTCCTTGGTCTAAACCTCTTGTATACATGAAAAATTGACCCACTTTAGTGGTCAATATTTCTTGATCCCTATGGGAGACCCCTCAGACTTGCCTAGGGTAAGGGCAAGGCTTATCCCCCCTCTTTTGTCTTTTTTCTCTCTATACAAAATCACGCTCATCCTTGATGATGTGCGAGTTCACATAGGTGAAATCGTGATCGGCCTTAATGGGGTGTGATTTCGTATTTTTAGGTTTTGTTATAAGAAAATCCTAATTCTTCAAGTTTGGCATGTTTTATGTTTGTCCTCGGTTTTCCCATCCTTCTCATCTTCAAATCCACTATATAAAGAGGTTTTGAATTCAATTTTCACACACGGATTTATTGCATGACAAAATTTTATGATTTAGCATTATTATTCTCAAAAAGTGTTCTTAATATTTGGTTTACATTGAAGAACACAAGCTTATACTGAGAGGGGGGTGAACAGTATAAGACCAATTTTTACTTTTCCTTTCAACTCAATATTATGAAGTGTATAGATAGCAGTATCAATAGCAGTAATAAAAACAATGCACAAAACACCATACACAATAGAGACACCACAATTTATGTGGTTCACCCAATGTGGGCTACTCCACGGAGAAAATATTTTACAAAAAATTTCTCATTCAGTATCTTTGGGGATCCTTCCCAATTACAATGTTTATGGACCACTATCCAAAGGATATGTTGATCCCTTAATATCAAGTTCATGGATATCTTCCATAGGAGAACTTGATGCAGGAGCATCTGACGATAACAGAGCAATCTTGCGTCAACCAGAGTTTTTCTAAGTGTTTTTTTTTTGACAAGGTAGAAGTTGGTCACGATATCACGACATCGCGATATCGCAACGTCATGAAATTACGACATAAAATTGAATTCAAGTCAGGAGAGCGGGGAGGTCACGATATTGTGATGTCACAATATCGTGACATCGTGAAATCATGATGTAAAGTTAAAGTCAAGGCAGGGAAGCGGGGAGGTCATGATATCGCGATGTCGTGATATCGCGACGTCATGCTATCACAACATAAAATTGAAGTCAAGGCAAGGAAGCGGGGAGGTCGCGATATCGCGATGTCACGATATCACAACGTAAAGTTGAAGTCAAGGCAAGGAAGCGAGGAGGTCGCGATATTGTGACATCATGATATCACGACGTCACAAAATCGTGACGTAAAATTAAAGTCAATCCAGGGAAGCGGGGAGGTCATGATATCACGACATCATGATATCGCGACGTCATGGAATCATGACATAAAATTAAAGTCAAGGCAGGGAAGTGGGGAGGTCATGATATCGCGACGTCACGATATCATGACGTCGTGAAATTGTGACATGAATTTGAAATCAAGGCTTGAAGGTGGAGAGGTCGTGATATCGCGACCAGAAGAAAGCAAATAAGAAACGAACATGCGGACGGCCACGCACATGGAAAAAGAGGTGATAGTTCAAAAGAACAGTATAGCAAAATGATGGTTGCAGGTCAAGGTCTCTTTAATGCATGCTTTCATAGCGGATCGAGGCAGTTGCCAATTTATGGAAAGAAAATTGAAAACTCGACCGAGGAAGCAGACTTTAGGTTTTTGTAATGTTTTCTACCAGGTGGGTCATTAATGGACTAGAGGGTCGAGACCTCGATAAAAACTCAGAGACTGTAAGGGAACGGGATGGTGAGTTAGAGATTGGGAGGGAGAAGAATGATGTCGATGGGCTGTATTGTAACATTGTTGTAAGAAAATTACGAAGAAATAATATCAAGTTTGATTGTGTGAATCTCAGCTCGCCATCAAGTGGTATCAGAGCCGAAAGTTCCTGAGTGTGTAACAGATCGCCAGATGTGAGGAAGTTACACCAGGATCTATGGAAGGCCTTGTGAGAGAGTGAGCAGAATGCCTCTAAGAAGAAATCCTGATGGTGGGAGAGGCATGGCAATAGCAAATGTTCGAGTTTTGTAGAGGCAAGTTCAAGCCTTGCAAGAAGAGCTACGCAGATGGCGCGAACCCAGAAGGGAAGAAGGAAGTGAAGACGAAGTTGATGAAGAAGAAGACCAGTTTGAGGAAGAAGAAGAGGCTATGGATCCTGCATAGGCCAGGTTATGCAAAGCCATCTCCCAAATTGGAAAGAAACCAAAAATGGAGGTTTCTACATATTCTGGAAACCTAAATCCAGAAGAGGTGATTGACTGGATAAATGATCTAGAAGAATATTTTGAATATGAGGAGGTTGAAGACCCTAATCGGGTCATATTTGCTAAGACCAAGCTGAAGGGTCATGCCAGCATCTGGTGGAAGGGAATACAGCTGGAAATAAATAGAAGAGGGAAGGAAAGAATAACAAGATAGGATAGAATGGTAGAAAAGCTAAAAAGACAATTTATTCCTACAGATTATGAGTTGGATTTGCTAAGGAAAATGCAGAGTTTGAGACAGACAAGCAAAACTGTCCAAGAATACACTAAGGAGTTTTACAAGATCTCTATTAGAACTGGCCATTTAGAGGCAAGCAAGGAGAAGGTGGCCCGTTATATCAATGGGTTGAGACCTAGTATCCAGGAAGAGTTGAGCCTAGTTCGGGTGAGCACCATTGAAGATGCTTACCAGTTTGCTCTGAAGGTTGAAGAGAAACTGAACAGAAGGTTTGAAGGCAAGCAAAGAGGAAGAGGTCATGGAGGAAAGACTGGTGGAAGAAAAGATGAAGGAAAAGAGGAGAAGAAAGAAGAAGTTAGCAGCAGTCGGGATCAGAAGGAAGATGAGGAACCCAGATCCAGTGGCCAGAATAACTACCCAAGAGGAAGAGGTAGATCTAGATGAGGAAATAGAGGAGGAGTGTTTCGTGGAACCTGTTTCCACTGTGGAGAAGAGGGACATCGGGCATATGAGTGTCCCCAGCACCGCGAGAGGGTGAACAAGAGACCTGTGGGTCCTGCCAGAGCTGTTGTGGCAGATGAAAGAACCGAATCAAAACATTCTAAGGAGGCAGAGAGAGGGGAAGTCATGGTCACAAGGAGAGCCATGCTGATTGAGGAAGACAAACCAAAGCAGAGGAGAAGCCTATTCCGCACAAGGTGCAAGAGTTCAGGTAAAGTTTGTAATGTTATTATAGACAATGGAAGTACTGATAACATATTTTCTGAGGAAATGGTCACTAAGTTACAACTGGAGAGGAGGAGACACCTGCATCCATACTGGATTGCGTGGTTGCAGAAGGACCACAGAGCATGGGTCCGTGAACAGTGCTTAGTTACATTCAATATTGGGAAGCACCAGGACGAGGTCATGTGTGATGTTTTCCCCATGGATGCTTGCCATTTGCTGTTAGGAAGGCCATGGCAGTTTGATCGAAGTGCAGTGCATGATGGTCATGCAAATACATACTCATTGATGAAATATGGAGTGCACCACAAGTTAAAGCCATTACAGGCAGTGGACGAGAAGGTGTGCAGTAGTGCCAAAATTTGTCTGGTAGAAGGCAAAAAATGTTTTTTCCAGGAGACGGGGTTTAAGCAGGATGCAAAAACAGGTGTACGTTTGGAGATGTTACAAAAAACCATGACCGAATAGCACAGAAGTAAAGGTCACTTCTTCATCAACCCCAGGTGTCTGATGCAGAAGCATCCAATGGCAATAGAGAAATCTTGCATCAACCAGAGTTTTTCTAAGTGTTTTGTTTTTGACAAGGCAGAAGTTGGTCACGATATCGTGACGTCGTGAAATCGTGATGTAAAATTGAAGTCAAGGCAGGGGAGCAAGGAGGTCACAATATCGCGACGTCACAAAATTGTGATGTAAAGTTAAAGTCAAGGCAGGAAAGCGGGGAGGTCGCGATATCGCGATGTCACGATATCGCGACATTGCAAAATCATGACGTAAAATTGAAGTCAAGGAAGGGAAGCGGGGAGGTCATGATATCGCGACATCACGATATCACGACGTCACAAAATCATGACATAAAGTTGAAGTCAAGGCAGGGAAGCAAGGAGGTTGCAATATCGCGACATCGCAAAATCGTGACGTAAAATTAAAGTCAAGGCAGGGAAGCGGGGAGGTCACGATATCATGACATCGCGATATCGTGACGTCATGAAATCATGACATCGCGATATCACGACGTCATGAAATCATGACATAAAATTAAAGTCAAGGCAGGGAAGCGGGGAGTTCATGATATCATGACATCGCAATATTATGACGTCATAAATCATGACATGAATTTGAAATCAAGGCTCGAAGGCGGAGAGGTCGTGATATCACGACCTGTCACGATATCGCGACCAGAAGAAAGCAAATAAGAAATGAACATGCGGACGACCACGTGCATGGAAAAAGAGGTGACAGTTCAGAAGAATAGTCTGACAAAATGGTGGTTGCAGGTCAAGGGTCTCTTTAATGCATGCTTTCATAGCGGATCGGGGTAGTTGCCCATTTATGGAAAGAAAATTGAAAACTCGGCCGAGGAAGCGGACTTTGGGATTTTGTTTAATGTATTCTTCTAGGTGGGTCATTAATGGCCTAGAGGGTCGAGACCTCGATAAAAACTCAGAGACTGTAAGGGAACGGGATGGTGAGTTAGAGATTGGGAGGGAGAAGAATGATGTCGGTGGGCTGTATTGTAACACTATTGTAAGAAAATTATGGAGAAATAATATCAAGTTTGACTATGTGAATCTCGGCTCGCCATCAAGTGGTATCAGAGCCGAAAGTTCTTGAGTGTGTAACAGATCGCCGAACGTGAGGCAGTTACACCAGGATTTGTGGAAGGGCTTGTGAGAGAGTGAGCAGAATGCCTCCAAGAAGAAACTCTGTTGGTGGGAGAGGCATGGCGATAGCGAAAGATGTCCAAGTTTTGTAGAGGCAAGTTCAAGCCCTGCAAGAAGAGCTATGCAGAGGGCGCGAGCCCAGAAGGGAAGAAGGAAGTGAAGATGAAGTTGATGAAGAAGAAGACCAGTTTGAGGAAGAAGAAGAGGCTATGGATCCTACACAGGCCAGGTTATGCAAAGCCATCTCCCAGATTGGAAAGAAACCAAAAATGGAGGTTTCTACATATTCTAGAAACCTAAATCCAGAAGAGGTGATTGACTGGATAAATTATCTAGAAGAATATTTCAAAAATGAGGAGGTTGAAGACCCTAATCGGGTTAGATTTGCTAAGACCAAGCTGAAGGGTCATGCCAGCATCTGGTGGAAGGGAATACAACTAGAAAGGAATAGAAGAGGGAAGGAAAGAATAACAAGATGGGATAGAATGACAGAAAAGCTAAAAAAATAGTTTATTCCTACAGATTACGAGTTGGATCTGCTAAGGAAAATGCAGAGTTTGAAACAGACAAGCAAAACTATCCAAGAATACATCGAGGAGTTTTACAATATCTCTATTATAATTGGCCATTTAGAGGTAAGCAAGGAGAAGGTGGCTCGTTATATCAATGGGTTGAGACCCAGTATCCAGGAAGAGTTGAGCCTAGTTTGGGTGAGCACCATTGAAGATGCTTACCAGTTTGCTCTGAAGGTTGAAGAGAAACTGAACAGAAGGTTTGAGGGCAAGCAAAGAGGAAGAGGTCATGGAGGAAAGACTGGTGGAAGAAAAGATGAAGGAAAAGAGGAGAAGAAATAAGAAGTTAGCAACAGCCGAGATCAGAAGGAGATGAGGAACCTAGATCCAGTGGCCAGAATAACTACCCAAGAGGAATAGGTAGATCTGGACGAGGAAATAGAGGAGGAGTGTTTCATGGAACCTGTTTCCACTGTGGAGAAGAGGGACATCGGGCATATGAGTGTCCCCAGTACCGTGAGAGGGTGAACAAGAGACCTGTGGGTCCTGCTAGAGCTGCTATGGCAGATGAAAGAATCGAATCAGAACATTTAGAGGAGGCAGAGAGAGGGGAAGTCATGGTGACAAGGAGAGCCATGCTGATTTAGGAAGACAAACCATAGCAGAGGAGAAGCTTGTTCTACACGAGGTGCAAGAGTTTAGGTAAAGTCTATAATGTTATTATAGACAATGGAAGTACTGATAACTTAGTCTCCGAGGAAATGGTCACTAAGTTGTAGTTGGAGAGGAGGAGACACCCGCATCCATACCGGATTGTATGGTTGCGGAAGGACCACAAAGCATGGGTCCGTGAATAGTGCTTAGTCACATTCAATATTAGGAAGTACCAGGATGAGGTCCTATGTGATGTTTTCCCCATGGATGCTTGCCATTTGCTATTAGGAAGGCCATGGCAGTTTGATCGAAGTGCAGTGTATGATGGTCGTGCAAATACGTACTCATTGACGAAATATGGAGTGCACCACAAGTTAAAGCCATTACAGGCAGTGGATGAGAAGGTGTGCAGCAGTGCTAGAATTTGTCTGGTAGAAGGCAGAAAATGTTTTTGCCAAGAGACGGGGTTTAAGCGGGATGTAAAAACATGTGTACATTTGGATATTTTGTAGAAAACCGTGACCGAACAACATAGAAGTGAATGTCACTTCTCCATCAACCTCGAGTGTCTGATGCAGGAGCATCCAGTGGCAACAAAGCAATCTTGCGTCAACCAAAGTTTTTCTAAGTGTTTTGTTTTTGACAAGGCAGAAGTTGGTCATGATATCGCGACATCGTGATATCGTGACATCGCAAAAT
Source organism: Wollemia nobilis (assembly GCA_028583015.1). Taxonomy (NCBI): domain Eukaryota; kingdom Viridiplantae; phylum Streptophyta; class Pinopsida; order Araucariales; family Araucariaceae; genus Wollemia; species Wollemia nobilis. The sequence goes on along the minus strand of JAQPPZ010002738.1, from coordinate 331,531 downwards.
CACGACGTAAAATTGAATTCAAGGCAGGGGAGAGGGGAGGTCGCGATATCGCAACATCATGAAATCGTGACATAAAGTTAAATTCAATGCAGGGAAGCAGGGAGGTCACGATATCACGACGTCACGATATTGCGACGTCGCAAAATCATGACGTAAAATTGAAGTCAAGGTAGGGAAGCAGGGTGGTCATGATATCGCGAAATCATGATATCACGACATCATGAAATTGTGATGTAAATTTGAAGTCAAGGTAGGGAAATGGGGAGGTCGTGATATCGCGACGTCGCGATATCGCGACGTAAAATTAAAGTCAAGGCAGGGAAGTGGGGAGGTCATGATATCACGACATCGCAAAATCATGACATAAAATTAAAGTCAAGGCAGGGAAGCGAGGAGGTCATGATATCGCGACATCGCGATATCGCGACGTCAAGAAATCGCAACATGAATTTGAAATCAAGGCTCGAAGGCAGAGAGGTCGCGATATCATGACCTGTCACGATATCACGACCAGAAGAAAGCAAATAAGAAATGAACATGCGAACAACCACGTGCACAGAAAAAGAGGCAACAGTTCAGAAGAATAGTCTGAAAAAATGGTGGTTGCAAGTCAAGGTCTCTTTAATGCATGCTTTCATAGCGGATCGGGGCAGTTGCCCATTTATGGAAAGAGAATTGAAAACTCGGTCGAGGAAGCGGACTTTGGGATTTTGTTTAATGTATTCTAGCAGGTGGGTCATTAATGGCCTAGAGGGTTGAGACCTCGATAAAAAATTAGATACTATAAGAGAAAGGGGGGGTGGTGGATTGGAGAACGTAGTTAGAGTGTAGTTAGAGAAAACCAAGCCGAGCACTGGTTATTGTAAGCCTGCGGGCTATTTTTGTAGAATTTCTAGATTAATAGAAGAGAATTTGGGAATTATGGGTGTGCATTTTTTGGTCCCCCATCGAACTCTTTCCCCTTCTACTCTGGCTAGTGATCTTCTAGAAGACTCTGTCTCTCTACTGCATTGACTGGTGGATCTCTCTCCACTTGAAGACTCCTCACTCAGATCTATCTTCAATTGTCTTGGCTGCTGGATCTCTATCCACTGAGACTCTATCCTCTATACTCTATCACCTCCAAAGCTTATCTCAATAGGTTCACTCAGAACCTTCTCAAATTTGCTCAACAAGCTCACTCAGAACTTGTCCAAATCTGCTCAACAAGCTCACTCAGAACTTGTCCAAATCTGCTCAACAGGTCCACATAGAACCTGCTCAAATATGCTCAATAGGTCCACACAGAACCTGCTCAAATCTGCTCAATAAGTCCTCTCTAGGACTTGTCCAAATCTACTCAATAAGTCCTCTCTAGGACTTGCTCAAATCTTCTCAATAAGTCCTCTCTAGGACTTGCTCAAATCTGCATAGCAAGCTTCCACAAAAGCTTACTCAACATCAGTCCACAAGCCTTCTCAAAGACTTGTCTCAAATATGCTTAACAAGCTCACACAGAACTTGTCCAATCTCATAGAATCATAAAGAGAATTGTTAGAGACTCAATATGTTCTATACTTAATGCTCAATCAATATCTCAACTCAATCTCATAGAAGCATAAAGAGAATTGTTAGAGACTCAATATGTTCTATACTCAAATCCAATCTCAACTCAAATCAATCTCATAGAAGCATAAAGAGAATTGTTAGAGACTCAATATGTTCTATACTCAAATCTCAATCTCAACTCAAATCAATCTCATAGAAGCATAAAGAGAATTGTTAGAGATCTATATGTTTATTCTCAAATCTCAATCTCAACTCAAATCAAGAATATAGAATAGTTTGTTTTATGGAACTTGAACAACCACATGCATCCACTTGACTAGGCTCAATCAACTCAACTCAACCAAGCACCTCAATGAACAACCCTTTCTCACAAACCCTAGTCCAAGCATGTATCAATCAACTCAAAATGTTTCCAACAATGCTCAACAACAAATCTCACATAACAATGATACTCATGTTCTTTTCTAACTCAAGTTCAAGTTCTTTGCACAACCAATGGGCTTCAACAACAATGCTTATAAAACAAGGTTTAATCACAACTCTCAATCCAGAAAACCTTGAAGCATTTAACCAATCACTTTCGAAAAGGAAACCACAATCAATCCTTTTCACTCCAATGATATTTTCAGAAATCAACCACCCAAATCAATCAATAGGAGAATGTGCCCATACCTTTTATGAAGATGAAGAAGCCTCTTTGGAAATCTGCCACAATCACAATATTCTCTTGCCAAACTTCATGAGGGTTAGGAGAAATTACAAAACAAATATCATAACCTTTTACACCTTATTTCTCCTAGTCAAAAATCACATCCACCACTAGAAAATAATTAAAAATAATTATTTCCTCAATTAATTAAGCATAGCATGAATATCACCACAACCATTTACCATTCCCTTATTTCTCCTAAAAATCACTTTGCACTAATGCACAACTCACTAAGCTCCTTAATGCAAAAATTCCCACATCAAATAGTGCAAAATATAAACCACAACTCATAAATCACATCACCATAGTATACCCTCAATAATGGTGCTTGAAACCTTAGCTTTGACAAATTAAAACATTAATTATTCATTCTCCAAAAATTGCGGTGACAGGCATACCTTAGAAAATAAAATATTTTTCGGCTCCGAAGAATGCGGCGACAACAAACCATGCAAAAATGGGTTTCGGGTGACTCGAACCCAAGACCTGCAGTGAGTGCACCTTTGCACTCCCTCCACCCACCAAGTGGGCTAAGCTTCCCACGTGGAAGCTATTCCACCTTGTGCTCCTTATGCTTCTTCTTTTCACCCATGAGCTTTTAAACAACGAACAATGCTTCAACCAATACAATGCTAAAATGATGCTCACGGGAATCGAACTCATGACCTCCATGCTATCAACACCTTTGCACAATCCAAGCTGCCACTAGGCCATGCTGCCCAATGTGATTTGGGAAGTGGTCATTGTCTACTTTTAACCATTCGCTGCATCACATAAAACAAAACACAAGCTCTTTCCTTCGCATATACCATGCAAGATTATCAACGAGCAAGGATAATCGATTTAAAAACTTGGTGGCATATTTATATGCCTTTCCCTTCACTTGGAAACATCGACGCTTTTAAAACTGCCCTCATGACGTCGACGGACATGGCAGAAAACTTTTTATTTAATTTTAAAATTTAAATTTAAATTTTAAATAAATTAAAATTTAAACTAAACCTTTAAAATTAAATTTCTCCATCACCGGGGCACCTTTTTCGATGAAACAAAAAGCCAACTTGGGTTTTAAGAAAAACCCATTTCAAATCTGCCATCCATGGTTTTAAATAAAACCTTTTATTTTTCCTACCTTGGTTTTGATAAAAACCCTTCCTTGCACTTTCACAAAACATAGTGCATACCATCATAGATCCTTTTGACATCAAATAACCTTTTGACATCAATGACAACATTTTAGCTTAGGGACTCAAAATGTCCAACAATATCCCCCTTTGTCATTGATGGCAACCCATATTCATTTTACTGAAACCTGATCTTCTTTTTTGCTCCCCCTAGGACTTTGCTCCCCCTGGGACTTTGCTCCCCCTGGCTCAATGCTCTCTCAAATATCAAATCTCTCCCCATATCAAAACTCTCCCCAATATACACAAATCTCTCCCCCTTTGACATCAATGGCAAAGGGTCACCTTTGGGGCTCGGGGCTAAGAATGAGCCTCTTAGCTTAGCCCCTCCCCCACCTCCACATGAGGTGGTTAATTCTAGGGTGGGAGTATTTCTACTCCTCAAAAGCACTATTCTTTGTCTTTATCTTTCTCTCTTCTTTTCTGAGTCTTCTGAATCCTCTCACTATTTCTTTCCAAGTCATCATCCATGTTCCTGTCATCACTTATGTTCCTGTTCTCATTCTTGTTCTCATCCATGTTCCTATTCTTATTCTTTTTTGAGTCTCTATTCCTGTTCATATTCCTATTCTTGTTCATATTCCTATTCATGTTCATGTTCCTATTCCTATTCATGCCTACTTCTAGAATATTTTCTCTACACCATCTTGCTATGTGACCATCATTATTGCACTTATAACACTTAATGTTATTATTCCTTGGAGGTGCAACTATCTTAGGACTTCTCCTAGTGAAGCCATATCTTCTTCTATCATGAATCCTGCAATTCATTGCCTTGTGACCAAACCCATTGCATGAGTAGCAATACCCATGGAAAAGTTATCCTTTCCCATATTCCTGTCTTTCATGTGTCCTGCATTGTGAAGCCATATGCCCAAACTTATGACATGAAAAGCATCTTCCATTGAAGCCTCCTTGTCTTGACCTCATTGGTCTCCTATTCTGATTGTTGTTCCATCTGTATCTTCTTTGTGCATTGTTCCTCTCTTTGTTGAACTCTTTGTTGTCCAACTCATCCTCTGATGTCCCACTTTCACTTAAACTATCTTCTTCTGATGTATCTTCTTCTGAAGTTTCTTCTTCATCAAGACTTGAAGTAGATTCTTTTTCCTATTTCTTTTGAACCTTTCCAAAGCCAAGACCTGTTGAACATGATGTTCGTTGTTGTCCACAGATGAACTTATCCAAGTTCTTAGAGCTATTTGTGAAACTCTTCATCTTGATCTTGGAGTCCTTTAAGTCTTCTTTTAGAGTAGCCACTTCTTGTGCTAACTTCTCACATTCCAAAATATTTGCTTCTAACTTATCCTTGAACTTGCTTGCCTTAGCCTTTGACTTCTCTAAATCCTCTATGAGCAATAACCTTTCTTCATCACATTCTTGAAACTGACTTTCAAGCTTGGAGTGTTGCTTTCTAACCTTCTTTACTGTGTCAAGGGCATAGATAAGTTCTCCCTTGAGATCATAGCCATTCTCTACTGAATAATCCTCTATTTGTTTACCTTTGTCCATATTATTTCTTTCTTTTGGCTTGTCTTCTATAGGATCATCTTCTTTATCTTCCAAAGCCATTAGAATATTCTCATCTGGTCTTTCAAGTGCATCTTCAAAATCATCATCACTGAAACTATAACCATCCCTAGTGCAATCATCTTCAAGATGTCCAAATTTACCACATCTAAAACACTTGAGAATAACTGGAGTCCTTTTCTTAACTGGATCTTTCTCTTTAACCATAAATAGGACTTCATCTCTATCATTGTCTGAAAAACTAGCATCACTATCAATTGAGTACTTACTTGCATTTTCTGCATAGTAGCTTCTCTTTTGTCTCTGGAAGAACTTCTTTCCTTGTCTGCTTTGTCCATCCTTGCTTCTCTTCTGGTACCTGTGTCTTTCTGATTCCCTGTATCTGTGATCCTATTTTTCTTCATCATTGTTGCCTTTTGGCTCTTTGCATTCTATTGCATAGTGTCCATACCTTCCACAATTGAAACATTTGATAGATCTTAGATCTATGGGTCTTCTGGAACCTCTATCTCTTCTGCCATAATTTGCTTCTTCATCACTGGATGACTCACTACTTGATTCTATCTTCTTTCCCTTTTTCTTTTTGTCTACTTTGAAAGCAGCTTCTTTCGAAGGAATAGGATCTTTTGTTCTTATCTCAAAAGTAGTAAGCATGCCAAGCAAAGAATTCCTTGTCAAAGAATCACTATCAATTGATGTTTCTATAGCAGAAACCTTTTCACTATACCTTTTTGGAAGAGTCCTCAAGATCTTATCACAAGCATCAGATTCATCAACCTTCATTCCAAGACCTTTCATCTCATGTACAAGTTCATCAACCTTGTTGAGATAGTCATGAATGTTTTCATCATCCCTCATTCTTAGGTTCTCAAATTCTCCTTTGAGATTTTTGATCTTAGCCATTCTGACTCCTTTATCTCCTTCATATATTTCATGCAGAAGTTCCCACATTTCTTTTGTTGTTTTACATTCCATAACCTTCATAGATTCTGCTCTACGCAAACCTTTTATAATTGCATTCATAGCTCTTGAATTTGCATGCATTAGAAGCTTACCTTCCTTATCTATAGGAGGATTGACTATTGAATCATATCCAAGTTCCACTGCATCCCAAACTTCATTTCCAAGTGCCATCAGGTAAAATCTCATCAACATACACCAATATAAGAAGTCACTTCCATCAAATATTGGTATTGCATTATTGAAGGGTCCATCTCTTTGATCCTTTTGATCCATTGTGTTCTTAGACCACTTTTCCTTCAAGTTGTCAAACTCTTCTGAAGGAACCCACTCTGATACCAATTGAAGAACACAAGCTTATATTGAGAGGGGGTGAATAGTATAAGACCACTTTTTACTTTTCCTTTCAATTCAATATTATGTAGTGTATAGATAGCAATATCAATAGTAGTAATCAAAGCAATGCACAAAACACCATACACAATAGAGACACCACAATTTACGTGGTTCACCCAATGTGGGCTACTCCACGGAGAAAATATTTTACTAAAATTTTCTCAATCAATCTCTTTGGGAATCCTTCCCAATTACAATGTTTATGGACCTCTGTCCAAAGGAGATGTTGATCCCCTAATCTCAAGTTCATGGATCTCTTCCATAGGAGAACTCTTTCCCCTTCTACTCTGGCTAGTGATCTTCTAGAAGACTCTGTCTCTCTATTGCATTGATTGGTGGATCTCTCTCCACTTGAAGACTCCTCACTCAGATCTGTCTTCAATTGTCCTAGTTATTGGATCTCTATCCATTGAGACTCTATCCTCTATACTCTATCACCTCCAAAGCTCTATCTCAATAGGTTCACTCAAAACCTTCTCAAATCTGCTCAACAAGCTCACTCAAAACTTGTCCAAATCTTCTCAACAAGCTCACTCAAAACTTGTCCAAATCTGCTCAATAAGTCCACATAGAACCTGCTCAAATCTGCTCAATAGGTCCACATAGAACCTGCTCAAATATGCTCAATAAGTCCTCTCTAGGACTTGTCCAAATCTTCTCAATAAGTCCTCTCTAGGACTTGCTCAAATCTGCTCAATAAGTCCTCTCTAGGACTTGCTCAAATCTGCATAGCAAGCTTCCACAAAAGCTTACTCAACATCAGTCCACAAGCCTTCTCAAAGACTTGTCTCAAATCTTCTTAACAAGCTCACACAGAACTTGTCCAATCTCATAGAATCATAAAGAGAATTGTTAGAGACTCAATATGTTCTATACTTAATGCTCAATCAATATCTCAACTCAAATCAATCTCATAGAAGCATAAAGAGAATTGTTAGAGACTCAATATGTTCTATACTCAAATCCCAATCTCAACTCAAATCAATCTCATAGAAGCATAAAGAGAATTGTTAGAGACTCAATATGTTCTATACTCAAATCATTTCAAATCAATTTATAGAAGTATATTAGAAATATTGTTAAAGAGACTCTATATGTTCTATTCTCAAATCTCAATCTCAACTCAAATCAAGAATATAGAATAGTTTGTTTTATGGAACTTGAACAACCACATGCATCCACTTGACTAGGCTCAATCAACTCAACTCAACCAAGCACCTCAATGAACAACCCTTTCTCACAAACCCTAGTCCAAGCATGTATCAATCAACTCAAAATGTTTCCAACAATGCTCAACAACAAATCTCACATAACAATGATACTCATGTTCTTTTCTAACTCAAGTTCAAGTTCTTTGCACAACCAATGGGCTTCAACAACAATGCTTATAAAACAAGGTTTAATCACAACTCTCAATCCAGAAAACCTTGAAGCATTTAACCAATCACTTTCGAAAAGGAAACCACAATCAATCCTTTTCACTCCAATGATATTTTCAGAAATCAACCACCCAAATCAATCAATAGGAGAATGTGCCCATACCTTTTATGAAGATGAAGAAGCCTCTTTGGAAATCTGCCACAATCACAATATTCTCTTGCCAAACTTCATGAGGGTTAGGAGAATTTACAAAACAAATATCATAACCTTTTACACCTTATTTCTCCTAGTCAAAAATCACATCCACCACTAGAAAATAATTAAAAATAATTATTTCCTCAATTAATTAAGCATAGCATGAATATCACCACAACCATTTACCATTCCCTTATTTCTCCTAAAAATCACTTTGCACTAATGCACAACTCACTAAGCTCCTTAATGCAAAAATTCCCACATCAAATAGTGCAAAATATAAACCACAACTCATAAATCACATCACCATAGTATACCCTCAATAATGGTGCTTGAAACCTTAGCTTTGACAAATTAAAACATTAATTATTCATTCTCCAAAAATTGCGGCGACAGACATACCTTAGAAAATAAAATATTTTTCGGCTCCGAAGAATGCGGCGACAACAAACCATGCGAAAATGGGTTTCGGGTGACTCGAACCCAAGACCTACAGTGAGTGCGCCTTTGCACTCCCTCCGCCCACCAAGTGGGCTAAGCTTCCCATGTGGAAGCTATTCCACCTTGTGCTCCTTATGCTTCTTCTTTTCGCCCATGAGCTTTTAAACAATGAACAACGCTTCAACCAATACAATGCTAAAATGATGCTCGTAGGAATCGAACTCATGACCTCCGTGCTATCAACACCTTTGCACAATCCAAGCTGCCACTAGGCCATGCTACCCAATGTGATTTGGGAAGTGGTCATTGTCTGCTTTTAACCATTCGTTGCATCACATAAAACAAAACACAAGCTCTTTCCTTCACATATACCATGCAAGATTATCAACGAGCAAGGATAATCGATTTAAAAACTTGGTGGCATATTTATATGCCTTTCCCTTCACTTGGAAATGTCGATGCTTTTAAAACTACCCTCATGACGTCGGCGGACATGGTGGAAAACTTTTTATTTAATTTTAAAATTTAAATTTTAAATAAATTAAAATTTAAACTAAACCTTTAAAATTAAATTTCTCCATCACTGGGGCACCTTTTTCGATGAAACGAAAAGCCAACTTGGGTTTTAAGAAAAACCCATTTCAAATCTGCCATCCATGGTTTTAAATAAAACCTTTTATTTTGCCTACCTTGGTTTTGATAAAAACCCTTCCTTGCACTTTCACAAAACATAGTGCATACCATCATAGATCCTTTTGACATCAAATAACCTTTTGACATCAATGACAACATTTTAGCTTAGGGACTCAAAATGTCCAACATACATCATTTTTCTTCTTTCACATGCAAGTTAACTTTGGAGTGTGAAGTCTAATTGGTTTTCTACTGCATTGGATTGTTGATTGTTGTTGCTTTCTCTTGGTGGATTTGTGTTGAAGCCCTAAGGAGAGATCAACTATATAGGAGGTCTCAACCCTTCTGCCTACTTCCTTGCTCTCTTCCAGGTGAAAACACTCTGTTGCATGTTTGTTTTCATTATTTGTACTTAGGATTTATTATTTTTCTTTGATCTAAGATATTTCATCTCACTTCTATGAAATCATGTCTGAGTCATGGGGTGCGATTCTTCATGTGTGTTATCATAATCACCTATTACAAGGCATTATTTTGAATTAGCCATATCTAGGTAAATTTATTTTCCAAATTTCATAATTGCATTTTATACTGCATAAAGAGCAAGATACTTCATTTTTTTCTGTGGTTTTATCATTTTATTTTATTGTATTATGATATGCTTAATTTCTTCCAAAGGTTAATTTCCAATTTTATTTATCATAGGTCTGATAAAAGGACCTAAGGGGCTTGAATGCTATGCCTCCAAGAATTGTTGGACAATGGCCTAATAAGGCCCCCTAATGCTAATCATATTTTTCAAGTGTTTATCAAGATATATTGCAAGAACAAGAATTGTTGATAGCATGGGATAAAGGGATACATGTAAGAATAAATAATCATATAAGATAAGTGTTATGATTAGTATTTAGGTTGTTTCTTGAGTGCTTTATATTTATATAAACCCTAGATCTGATTTATAAGAAATATATCTCATTAATTTCTAGGTATTTGAAAGATAAATAACATATATTAGGCACTTAGGATTAATTTTGTTTGTGCATCTCTTCTTGAGCCCTTGCTTAAAGGTTGTCTATTTAAAAATATAGGGTTATAAAAGCATTCAAATGAAGAATCATTCTAGGGTTAGCTCTTGTATTCTTTCATTCTATATTTCTGCATTGTCCTTTATCTTTTATAACATAGATCTAGAAAGGCTAAATCTAGGTGTTTGTCTTGAATCATATACATCAAATATTCTTGAGAACCAGAGGACTTGGAGCGAGTCCTTAAACCATTTTTGGTGAACCCTTCCCCTAGCACTGAGTGTAGAGAATAACATACCCTCACAGTTGACCTCAAGGATTTATATTACGAATCCAACCTTTTATAATTGTATGTAGAAGGGAAGTTTTCTTCATCTACATCTTTGGTGAACCCGATGTGAAAACCTCTTTTTTTTTAAATATTTTAAGCAAGATCACTACATTTGTTTGTGTGGTTGAAAAACATTAATAACATCTTTAAAAATATTTTTATTTCTACTGTTAGCATTCTATTATATCCTTTTACTTTTTCTAATGGCTCCTTTCCTTAGAAGTTAGTGGAAGCACCTTGAATTTGATTATGTTCCTCTTGAAGATGATCAGATTGATAGATAGGATCCTAACATAGATCTAGAAGAACAAGGTAATATGGAAACTGAAATGAATTTTGATCCTTATGAGGGGCCTAATGGTGGGTTCATATTTTTATAATTTTAACACATTTGGGGTTTTATGAAAGCTAATAGGGATAATATATTGGGAGGTATGTGTTAGCTTTTGATGAATGAGCCTTGGGAGATAACAATCACAAGATGCAGAATAACATGAAAGAAAGTAAATCTGCTAGATGACTAAAGTATGCTAAAAATATAAATCATATAAAATATTACAATGTAGCTATGGAGGAAGTGAGCACTCCATTAACAAAGCTACTGATCTACATTGTATCCATCACCAATGAATGGTGAGGCACACAGAACTACACTATCCACTAAGCTACGCTATCTGACTATGTCCTCCTGACTCTCTTATCTATCTATCTAAGAGGCCATCCTTATATAGGTAAAATAGGATACTTGGCCAACACTCTATCTAGTTGTGCAAGGGACAACTTGCACATGTACAACTTGCACATTGACACTTGTGCATTTATTACATTGCATGAAGTAACTAGATAACTTGCACAAGAAGTAATCTAGATATGTATCTTGGAGGATACATTTACATAACCCAAATGATGGAATAGACTCTATTTCCAACACCCCCATGTATTACATTATTTGGGTATTGAAGACTTTAGTCTTCAATATGGATCTTCTTCATCTTCTTCTGCTTGATCTTCTTTTGCATTCTTCGTATTCAGGTTCAGCAGGTAATTTGTGTCTTCATATGATGTAGCTGGAGCTTCTTCTTCCTTGGCTTTGCCTTTGATTCTGATTTTTGTGTTCTCACAGGAGGTTGAGCTACTATCAGGTTCTTGTGAAGATGATTCTCCTTTCTTGTCTTTAGTCTATACAGAAGCTTCTGAACAACTACTTAAGGCATCATGATAATATTTTGAGTTAGTAGAACAAGAAGTATTGATGCTACATGAGGATTGAAAAAACTTTTCTAGATATGATTCATCAAGTTCTGACTTCTTTTTGAGTGATTCTATCAATCCTTTTTGTTCTTCATTTTCTGCCTTGTAGTGTTTATATGTGAGCAATGCCATGTATAATATGCTTGCAAAGTCTAAGGATAGTACAATATCACTTTTTCCATTGGTAATTGCTTCATTGAGATGAGTTTGAAGATAGCATTCCATAGTATCAAAATTATCTTCTAAGGCTTCACTATGGATTATTTTTGAAGCTAGATCTAACCTTCCTTCTGATTTCATGAGAAGATTCATGATTCCAAGTTTTATGGCATTAGCTTTTTGCTTTCTGAAGCACTCATTAGTAGAAGTAGACATTTTTATATAGCTCCTTAGTCTTAGGATATGTGCTCCTTGATTGAAGTATACAAGCTTGATTTTGTAAAACCTGTATAGATCCTTAGGTTTGTGGGCTACCTTATAACTCCCTAGTAATGAACACCTAATTTTAGGTTTTGAAGAAAGCTTATATCTTCCCAACTTGATAATATTAGACAAATATTAATGTTATCAAGTTTTGTAAAATACCTTATGACTCCCTAATGTTTTGAAGTATGATATAGTGCTTTTTGTAAAAATATAGTTCAATTTTGGTTGATTTTGTACAAGTTTTGTAAGAATCAAAAATCAACTTTTTAACACCTTATTACTCCTAATTGAACTAAGCACTTTTTCAATTTTGAAGAGGTTTTGATGTTGGAATTATTTTGTCCCTTTTTGAAGATTTGAGACAAGTAAAAATATATTTATCCAACCTTAATAGAAACCCTTAATAACCTCTTTTATATCCCTTGGATTATTTCTAATTTCCAATAAAATAAATTTGATGGAGTAATCCTTGTGGCTCCCAAGTTTGGAAAATTAGAGAAATGATAATAATATTTGCAAAATAATTTAATCCAAGTTGAATTCCTTATTCCTCCTAAGTAATATTGCAAATATTAATTTAATAAGATAAGTCACCCCTTTTGCTTTCAAAATCTAAGTTTTAACCTTAGTTTATAACCCTTATATCTCCAACTTATGAAAGCAATAATAAATGGAATTTAGACCTTACCTTTTTAGATGCAATATCTCCTCAATATTCGGTGCTTTCTATGGTTGAGTATAACAGTGTATAAGTGGTACCTTAGGTACTTGATTTAATGGAGATTCCTTGGAGTAGCTGGTCTTGAATGCTGGTATGTATGGTGCTAAAAGTTGACCTTCAAAAATGGGGGAGCCTTTAATGCTCCTTCCCCTTATCTTCCATGTTGCACTTCAGATATTTCTGTTATGCTATACTCCTTCCTTGATTGTGCTTCACTCCCTCTTTGGATGTCTTTGACTATGCTTCACTCACACACATTGAACTTGGACTTTGAAATACCTTTTAAGGATAGTTGATCATAGACATTGTGACATGTGTCATGTCCGTTACAAGTGAGTACTCCCTTCTTTATGTAATGCTCCAAGTCCTTTGTTCAATGCTCTTGAAGAAATCTAAAAATGTATGGGCACTCGTGTGAAGCTGGTGGAGAATACCAAGTGTCATTGCCTTGCTTGTAACTCTTACATGGAAGTTTCTAGAATGTTGAGAGAGGAATGATGACCAGAATGCCAAGTGTTATTTTTGCATGGAGTCCATTCTTGTAACATCTTTAAATATGGAGATTATAACTCCACAATCCCTTTGCTTTGCTACGTTGCTTGGGTAGCAAGCAAGCTATTTTCTTGTAGGTGGATAGATGATGTGCTATGGAGCTTGGACGATGATTTGGAGCTTCCATGTGGTGGATGGTCTTCTCCAAGTTAGAGACCATGAATGTAACACCTTTACCTCTTTCTTTTATACCTCCAATCATATTGAATCCCTTGTAGATTTTTTTGACATCTTTTAGAAATCGATATGCACTCACTTGTCTATGTAAATGTAGCTCTTGAATGATCTAAAATGAGCTTTGATTCTGTAGGTATGTACATCCAAGATGAGCCCTTGAGTGGCTCCTTCTAGCTTGGGAGGAAGAGTGCTGACGTCCGGCCTTTGTTGGCTATTTTTCCCTATAGAAAATGTGCCCTTTTGTGGCACTTCAAATCTGCTCTTATGTTGTCAAAAACCAGATTAGAGTAGTGCATATAATGTATTATAATGTTGTATAATAAGGCTTTTAATATACCTTCTTTTGCACTCTATTTCCAGATCTGAAATTCTGGTTTTGTGGCAGATTTTTCCTGCAATACAAGGGTTTGAGGTTGTATTTAAAGAGTAGACACACCCTTCCATTTTTTCTTGGATACTTTTGATAACAAATCCAAGCTTCAATAACAGTAGATAGAAGTTTTTTTAATTAATGCAATTTTCTGCACTTTCCTTGCATTCAACTTTGTAATGCTTTTTTATTTTGAGACTCACCAAGTCTCACTTTCATAAGCTTCTATTTCTATTTTTGGTTAGTTAGGTTCTTCTCCAAATTTTGGAGGATTCTAACCCTTTTTGGTGGCTTCTATTGGCCACTTCAAGTTGCAGATTTTTGTGCTTCAATAGTGTCTTTAGACACTTGATACAAATCAGATTTTGTGCCTTTCAAGAAACACAAAACTAATTTTATTTTTGAGAGTGGTATAGTAGTACAAGTTCTTCACTTTTAATGCACTAATATTACACCTTATCACTCCAATCAACTCTCAAAGTCATGCACTAATAATTTTCTGCAACTAATCAAGAATAACCTAAAATGAATCTTTAGGAGTTATTCTACAATTTCACTACAATCAATGTTGTAGGACTTAGTCTTCTTTTTCAAAAATAGATAATAGGTAGTTGATAGAAGCTAATATGAAATCTAATCAACTCCTAATAAATGTGCAAATGAATCCTTAAAAGAATCTATTTCCTTTTGCACTTTTAGAAGACTGTAATCTAATTTTCTTTTTGCAACTTTAATCCAAATTTAGGTGCTCTAATAAATCTGATAAATAATCCAATTAATGAATATTTTTGCACCATAAGTTGCATACCTTTTTCTGTAGCTCTTCTCCCACCTTTGTAGAGGATGTAGACCTTGGTGTCTAAAAACACCAAGTTGTTGCTTCAAGTAGGATGTCCTGAATAACTCCTTCTTCACCAAATGATGGTCTCAAACTTTCTTTCATGAGCCTAGGATTTGGTGGCTTGTTCTCCTCTTGTGTTCTCCTCCTTCTGCTATAGATTTGGAGAAGTCTATGTCTCTAAAGTGGTGCCTTCTTATTGTGAGAGGTAATCTTCAAATCTCCAAGATTTGGTGAGCTTATTCTATCTTCAAGTCTTCTTGTCAAATTCTGACTTCAAGCAGGATCTTCTTCTAGGGTTTGGCACTCCTTGCCAAATTCTTCTTCATGGATTTGGCACTCCTTGCCAAATTATTCTTCACAAATTTGGCACTCCTTGCCAAATTCTCCTCTTGGGCTTGTTTTCAGATGGTGATAATTATCCCAAGTCCTTCACTATCAGGGACTTCACCTAGATAGTGGATTTCTCCAATGAGTTCTCAAAGAACTCTCTTGATCTTCAACAAGGCTCTCCTAGCCTTTCCTGGATGCTCGATGAGACCTTCACAAGGTCTTTGATCTAGTAGCTTCTGATGGTCTTCCTTGAGACCTTTTCTTCAACCTTCTACTCTTGGAAGTGTTGGTGGTGAGATCTTCTCCTGGATATTCTGATTTTATTGCTCCTGGCTTCGAGCAGGACTCTCCTAGTCCTTCTTCTTCTTCTTCCAAGACTGGAAGTTCTTCAATGAGATATTCTCCTGATCTCTTCACTTTTGCTTCAGGGTTGAGCTGATTCTGAAGAAGATACTCTTCCTAACTTTCTTGTAGGAAGTCTCCCAACTCATTGAATCTTTTGTTCCTACAACAAAGATATTAGTACTAAAATATTTAGTCTACTTCTGAATCAGATATTCTTCTCGAATTCTTCTTCAGGATCAAGGCTTATATGGCCTATTTCAATATCAAGGCTCCTATGGCCTTTTTCAGTACCAAGGCTACTATGGCCTTTTCAATATCAAGGCTTCTATGGCCTTTTCAGTATCAAGGCTTCTATGGCCTTTTTAGTATCAAGGCTTCTATGGCCTTTTGATGAAGGTCTATGGCTTTTTAGTATCAAGGCTTCTATGGCCTTTTTAGTATCAAGGCTTCTATGGCTTTTTCAGTATCAAGACTTCTGTGGCTTCTTCTTCAAGGCTTCTATGGCCTTTTTGTATCAAGGCTCCTATGGCCTATTCTTCAACTATGGAATTCTACAATCCAGCAATGGAGATATTTAGTCTCCTATCTTCACCATGATCCTTCACTAGAAGTCTTCTTTCATAGTATTCTTCTCTTGCACAATGAACTAACCTCTACACTATGAGGGCATGCCGACCTTCGGGAAACGAAGTTGGAGTCTCCTAGATTTCTATCATAGGAGGAGTCCCAATCCTCTGAGAATTAATTTCCTGCAACAAAAGAAACTTTAGGCACCAGTTAGAAAATTCCAGATAACCTGGATGATCTTCACTAGATGATTTGTCAATCTAGTGGATTGAGTGTTGAGTCCTAGTCTTCACGAGTTTTCATAACAACTCTGTGGAAAAGACTCTAGACGAAAATGATCTCAGTATTTTTTAAAACTGAGATTCCTTTCAGTCCTATCTTTGTGACTCTCCCAAAATCTACCACCTAGATTCTTCTGAGATCTTTTGATAGTGGTTGGTCCAATGGCGCGTCAGTTTGACAAAACTCTCAGGCTAACCAACAATGGTGGTTTCCCTATTGACCTACACAGACTAGATCTACCGTGGCTCTGATACCACTATTAGCTTTTGATGAATGAGCCTTGGGAGATAACAATCACAAGATGCAGAATAACATGAAAGAAAGTAAATCTGCTAGATGACTGAAGTATGCTAAAAATATAAATCATATAAAATATTACAATGTAGCTATGGAGGAAGTGAGCACTCCATTAACAAAGCTACTGATCTACATTGTATCCATCACCAATGAATGGTGAGGCACACAAAACTACACTATCCACTAAGCTACGCTATCTGACTATGTCCCCCGACTCTCTTCTCTATCTATCTAAGAGGCCATCCTTATATAGGCAAAATAGGATACTTGGCCAACACTCTATCTAGTTGTGCAAGGGACAACTTGCACATGTACAACTTGCACATTGACACTTGTGCATTTATTACATTGCATGAAGTAACTAGATAACTTGCACATGAAGTAATCTAGATATGTATCTTGGAGGATACATTTACATAACCCAAATGATGGAATAGACTCTATTTCCAATAGTATGGAGTGATAAGCTCATCTCAAAAAAGGTGAAACTCCTCCACCTCCTCCTCCAATAAGCTCCCCTATGCTTTACCAAAATCATTGCATCTTGATAATTTGAACCAAGCTATTGATACTACTAAAACCACCAACATTGGAAGAAATGTGCAAGCCCCTCCAAGTAGTGTCACTCAAAATTATTTTAAATTTCTTCCTCAATCCTCTAATCTCAATACTTTTACTTCTATCCCACCAAATGTTAGTTGTCCATTTTTACAAGGTGCCACATATAACAATATTATTCATACATACAACTTGAATCAAGCAATGGTTCCTCAACACACATATGTTCCACCTTTAAGGAATTTTAGAACAATGCATAATAGTAATCTAGAAGTGCATAATTTAAAAAATATGGCAAATTAATTGGTTTCAAAAGTTGATATGATTCAACCTTCAAGTTTTATTTACAGTTATAAGGAAATGTGTAATCAACCATTGGATCTTATTATTGCTGCTAGGCCATATGCTATTTATAAGGGGATAGAAGATCCTATTGAGCATTTAAGAAGATTTAGAAAAACTTGCCATGATCTCATTTATGATGACATGTTGTTACTTAAAATATTTCCTAAAAGTATTGGTCGTATGGCATTAGAGTAGTATTATTAGTTACTCAACTATTCCTTGAATAATTTTTAAGAAACAAAAAATTTATTTGTTCAACAATTTGGTGCTTACATTAAAAAGGAAGTGACAATGAAAGAATATTACAATTTAAAACAAAGTAAAGAAGATAAATTTTCAAATATTTTGGCCTGTTGGAGAAGTTTAGTTGGGTGTTTGATATACACTTTACCTCCAAATGATATGCTTGAGATATTTATTGTTAATTTATAAGAACAATTATCTTATGCATTAGAGACCACTACTATTACATATTTTGATCAAGCAATTGATTTAGCAAGAAAAGTAGAACAATATCTTATCAGAAGAGGCCAACTTAAAGTCAAAGAAGATAAACCTACTAAGTCTCAACATAAGAATAAAAACATAGGAGGTGATAGTGGAATGGATAATAAACCTATTAATACCATCCCTTATACTCTTCATCAATGCCTCAAGTTTGAATTTAAATATCAAGTTGTCACCACCCTGGGCGATCCTTGACCATTTATATTTTTCTCACATGTAGAGTGAGCTCAATATGAGTTCAACCTATGTCCTATTTATTCAATGGTTTCTCCATGTTCCTCATCTCAAATATTTAAAAAAATTCAAATTTTAAAAATGAGTGAGGAACACACCTTAAATTTCTCATCTCAAGATCATGATTATTAGTTTCTTTGAGAACCTCTTCTGGATCTAGACAAGCTAACACCATCACCAAAAACCATGGGTTTACCCCATAATAAAGGTGATTTTGTACACATTGGTATGTGTACCTTTATATTCGTAGGAATTGCACTTGAAGAAAATATATGTGGTAACAACCCCTCTCCCATTGAACGTTATTTTTCTCATTGTTACCTTTTCAATGACTACCCACTTCCTAAAAAGATCCTATCTAATATGGTATATGTAGGTAAATGTTTGGGGCCACAATAGAAGGTCATTCAAGATCCTTTGGATGTCGATATCTGGCCTGGGATATGTGGCATAGGTTTTGTACCTAGTAAAGACCAACCTTTACCATTTAATAATGATGATCATCTTCTAACTTATGTTGAATATATGGATTATCAAAATTCAGAAGTGGGTAATGAGGATGATGGTTCCCCCTATTATTTTGAGATATTTTTTTGCAATATGATTGATTTTGTATGCTCTAAAAATAAGCATTATATTTTAAATGTAGATCCTTCTTGGTTGTATTATAATGATATTTATATTTAAAAGAATGGTTTTGTTCACAAATGTGTTGATTATCATGCCATGGTTATCATAGAGAGAACCACAAAGAAGATTCTCCATGATTTTTATCATTGAGATGACTTTGTTTTTGGGGATTTCTTTGATGAAATAGTTTATGGCAAACTTGTTTCCTACCCAAAGAAAGGTGGCACACTTAGATTTTGTTTCGACTTTCATCTTGCTTGTTTAAATTAATTATTAAATGAAAATAAAAAGCTCAGTCACGTAGCCAAAGACACTCTGGTCCAGGCTTGCCTGCAAAGTATTCCTATTTTTTTCTTATCTATCTTCAAAGCTGCAGCTTCCATTTGCCAAAGAATTGAGAAAATTCAACGTAGATTCCTTTGGGCGGGAAACAAAAACAAGAACAAATTTTCCCTTGTTGCCTAGGACAAGGTTTGTTCTAAGAAAAAGGATGGAGGTCTCGGCTTTAGGGACAACAAGAGGATGAACATGGCTCTCATTGCCAAGTAGTCCTGGAGACTTACCATCAATGAAAAAGCCACCTTGATTGACATCATTAAGGCTAAGTACCTTCATCAGGTTCCCTTTCTTGGAGAGCACAACCTTCCTAGCGGATCTCATTTCTGGAATGGTGTCACTAAAACAAGGAAGATCATCATGGAAGGTTTAAGGTGGTGTCTTGGAAATGGATTGACCATTCATTTCCGGGATGACCCTTGGATCCGTGACAAACCTCTCAGTCAAGATCCTCATCTTGCTATGCTCAAGACGGTGACTGAAGCTACCTTTGGAGATAAGGTGTGTCATTTCATTAACCCAGGCACTACAAGACCCGAATGGAAACAAATGGCTCTGAATGGGCCTAGACATATCACCAAGGTGCTTAGGCGGCTTCAAAACATACTGAGGAGTTGCATAATTCCCAGCTCTCACAAACAAGACTCCATGGTTTGGAACCTTGAAGATTCTAGGTAGTTCACTATTAAATCTGCCTACTATAGCCAAGAAGCTCCCAGTGATGGACGTGACTCCTCTAATCTAGTCTAGGTTCCCAAGATCATTCCCAAGGTTAAATTCTTCTACTGGTTGGCCATCCAAAACAGAATCCTCACCATTGACAATCTGATAAACAGAGGGCTTCTCATTCCCAATTGGTGCATCCTGTGTAAAAACGCTTGTGAGTCTACTGAGCATGTTTTTCTGGAATGTCCCTTCTCCCTTGTAGTGCTCAACCAGGTTTTCAACACTTTTGCCATCTCCGTAGCCCTCCCTCATTCCATTCCCCTCATTTTTCAATAGTGGCCCCGGCATTTCAAAAGCAGTCAACTCAAATTCATGTGGCAAGCTTGCCTTCACATTTTCTTGTGGCAGATTTGGCTTGAGAGAAATGCCAAAATTTTTCAAAACCTTGTCAAGGATAAGAAGATTGTTGTTGCCAAAATCTTGGCCCTTGCTGTGGAGAATGCCTCTCTTGTATCATCGTCTAAACCCCCCCCCTCCTGGACTTGAATTGGATCTAGCAAATCATTTCAATCTTCTCAAATTTTTTGCAACACCCCGCACTTCTGTTGACAAGTCTGTTATAAAATGGATCTTACCTCCTTCTGGGTGGCACAAGCTTAACTTCGATGGCGCTGCCAAAGGAAACCCTGGAGCGGCTGGCAGAGGTGGAATTCTCAGAAATCACAGAGGAGAAATAATTTTTGCCTTTGCTCAGAACTTAGGAATTCAGTCTAACAATATGGCCGAGGCTCGGGCCTTGTTCCAAAGCTTGATTCTCTTGGAAGGCTTGACTATCAATAAACTCATCATAGAAGGAGACTCATTGCATTGCATCAACTGGCTCAATGGAACCTCTGTGCCTCCCTGAGCCCTTGTTTCCATCTTCGATGAATGCAAGACACTAATGGGTGTTTATCCAGAATTAATCATTCAACATCAATATCGGGAAGGAAACAAAGCTGCAGACTGGCTTGCTAATAAGGGATTTGACACAACAGACATTTAGGTTTGGAGATATTCCTTCCCAATCAGCCTAAGGGATGTTTCTTCAAGTTCCAATGTTTGCACAATGTGAGTGGGTTACTGGTCTTCGGGTTTTTCGGCTGCGTTTTGGCATCTTGGAGTGTTTTCGCGTCATTTTTCTGAGTTGGTTGCAAAATCTCAGCTTGCCGCATTATCACAAAATTTCCTTTTTGCTCAGGCTGCGAGGTTGCTTCTTGTCATGATATCGTGACACCTTTCTCTCCCTCTGGTGCGGTCTTCCAACTTGTCATGATATCACGACACTTTTTCTCTTTGGGTGCTTTTTTGCAAACTTGTCGCGATATCACGACACTTTTTCCCTTCGGGTGCTTTTTTGCAAACTTGTCGCGATATCACGACACTTTTGGCCTTCAGG
Organism: Wollemia nobilis; assembly: GCA_028583015.1. Lineage (NCBI taxonomy): Eukaryota > Viridiplantae > Streptophyta > Pinopsida > Araucariales > Araucariaceae > Wollemia > Wollemia nobilis. The sequence continues at coordinate 310,326 of JAQPPZ010002738.1, read as the reverse complement.
CGCTTTTTCACAAACTTGTCACGATATCGCGACACTTTTGGCCTTCAGGCACGGTCTTGCTTTTTGTCACGATTTCGCGACACCTTTTCTCTTTCCAACGGCGGTCTTCCATTCGGTCACGATATCACAACAAGTTTTCTCTCCAACGACGGTTTTCCATTCTGTCGCGATATCACGACACTTTTTCTCTCTGGGTGCCTTTGTGCAAACTTGTCGTGATATCGCGACATTTTTTACTCTCCAAAGGCGGTCTTTTTTGTCGCGATATCGCGACGCTTTTTCTCTCTCCAACGGCGGTCTTCCAGGTTGTCGCGATATCGCGACCTTTTTTCTCTCCAACGGCGGACTTCCATTTTTGTCGCGATATCGCGACACTTTTTCTCTTCAATAGCGGTCTTCCTTTTTGTCACGATTTCGTGACACTTTTTCTTCTTGGCAGCAAGCTTCCACTTTCGTCGCGATTTCGGGGCTCATTTCCTATTTCGGCTGCGGTCTTCATTCTTGTCATGATTTCGCGACACCTTTTCTCTTCGGTAGCGTTCTCACTTCTTGTAGCGATTTCGTGACTCCTTTTTCTTGTCACGATTTCATGACTCTTCTTCTCGACTGGCTCCAACCCTACAATTTATCGCGATATCGTGAAACTTTGCAACATGTCACGATATCGCGACTTCTTCCCTTCTTCGGCTCTGATGGCGATTCTTGTCACGATTTAGCAACTTCTTTTCTTCTTTTGGCTTCAACGACGCATCTTTTCGCGATTTCGCGACATCACCATTTTGGTCACGATTTCGCGACACCTTCCCTAGTGTGGAGGTTTGCCAGCATTCTTTTCCTTTCTTCTTGGACCACCTCGGTCGACATGGATTTATTGTAATCTCTCTTGTACAAGGTTCAGGGACCTTTCAAAACCCTTTCTACCAATCAAAAAAAAATAATAATAACAAATAAAAAATACATCAAATCAATTAATTATCTATGCATTTTCATTTCCATTGCATCCATATGCTTTTTCATATTGCACTTTTGCTTGTCATATTTTTGCATTTCTTGCCTGATATTTAACACAACTTGCATGCTTCAGTGTCATATTTTGGATGGTTTCCTGTTCACGTGATTATATATATTTTTGGAATCTTGCGATAATGGCATGCGATGATACGTAGTTAGGTCATAGCTAACATGCATTGCACTTTGACTAGGGTTTTGATGCCTAATAAGATCCCTACTTAGAGTTTCTTCTTCAGTCTTATTTATTGCTTCTCTTTGTTTGTTAAAAGTTCTATCTTTCTTGGTCTTAGATCAAGAATGATAGTTTTTTAATATTTCCTTTTCGCTTCTCTATTGCCTTATTTTTCTTCTTTGTCTTCCTTTTCTTTTGACAAGGAGATATGTTTGTTTTATTTCTTCCTTTATATTTTTCAAAGTTGTCTTATGTACACATTTGCACACACTCATAATATTATTTTCATCTTTAAAAATCCCTATAGGGAGTAGCACTCACCTAATATATTTTATCCTTATATATTGCATACCATATGGGATAATTATACATCCTAGAGGTTATATTATGGAATATGATCTTCTATCAGGTTAAACTCCCTTTTGACTTAGTGGGATCAACACCCCATTATAGGATAAGATCTTTGGTCATTTTCAACATTCCTCGACATACATCCTAGTGGGTAATCGTCCCACAATAGTCAATTAGTGACCAACCACCCATAGTGGGTCACAATCCAATACCTTATTCTTTACAGTGAGTACTATACCTATAGTGGGTTTAAATCCCTCTTTTTTGGTATGATTTATAGTATTTAATCATAGTGGTTCCTTGCGACCTACACAAATTTTGATACTATGTTTTGCCTATCCTTCTCTATTTTAGATGGTTGACCTTTGGATCTTATTATTCTTTATCTTCTTCTTCATTTTCTTTATCTTCTTCTTCTTCTTCTCTCTCTCTCTTCTTCTTCTCTTTTTTGATTTTATTTCCTTTTTTGACATATGTTTTCTTCCTTCCATCCATTGTTTACCTATGCATTTCATATAGTCTTGCATTAAGATATATTTCATATATAAAAAATTAAAATTTTAGGACATCTAATTAAATAAAATTACATGCACACAATCACACAAAACATAAAGAAGCAACTATGTATTACTCGATGAGAAAAAGAGAGATACATTAATGTCTATTGGTGTACCACAGTCTAGTCCTGGTACACTCAACCAATATATAGGGATGCATATCGCAAAAAAATGGGTATGTCATCCTAATCCCTAGCACTAGATATGAGATCTTGTCTCCTCTGCTCCACCCAAAGGAGGAGGTGGTCTAGGAAATCACATACCCATGGATGGTGAAGCTCAGAATGTATGTGATTAAGATCATGACCTACTAGCTGACTAGAGGGATGGAGGGAATGTAACTCTTTGCCTCATTGGTACCGCATGGTAGTACATAGTATTATAAAAGGTAGCACACTGAATGGCCACCTCTACCCTCTCCTCTACCCTCTATAGCTCCATTTGTAGAAGGTAGATCCAATTTCTAGCCTAGATGCTCTTGATGAAAATCATCTCCTCTAACCAAGCCCACTAGTACTTTGTGTCCAGATAACTCACCTCACCTCAGAGACAATCGGTCTTTGCTCATGTTACATATATCTCCCTCTCATCGATACTCAATGAGCCTTGCAGTACCTCGATCCTCTTGGACCTGTACTTCTAGAGCAAGTCCACTTGTCTTTATAGAGTCATCACCTATGATATTACTACCTTTTCCTCCTCCCTAATATCCCCTCATCCTGAGGCCTGGCCTTGACCGATTATTGCTAATGTGGTCTCTCCTGATCCTCTGCTAGGTTGTACCCCAAACTCTATGGGGGTAACTCTAGATGCCCTACCTCCTTCATCCCTGTAGCACTAGTGTCCTCCATCACCAACATAATTCATACTTGAGCCTACCTATATATTGAATCTATAAGGTCCTACTACACCCTCTCTATGGCCCTGCAAGCTAAATCCTAAAAATATCACTACATGCCCAGGTCCATCATCTAGAACCTCTGTATCAGAACTGGTAGGGAGACACTCCAAGGCATGAATCCTCTATACCACTTCCTGTAATCAAAGTCAAGACTACCTCCCACTCTTGATAGGTTTGGGTAGAATCTCCAGTAACAGTAATCCTCTAGGTTTGGGATTTTCTATAAGATATCAAATTGCCTTAGGACTTGGTCAAATCGAAATACCTCTAGCTCCCCTCTCTATAGTTATCCACCTGATCCTCCTAACCCTAACCAACTTTGTTTAGTCCTCAGCCCATCCTTAGTGTAGACACTAGGGTAACCATATCATCTTTGCCTCCCTTAACTCATCTATGATCTACCTCACTAGTGGCAGGTGCCCAGTGTAGGTCCTCACAATCCACTCTAGGGACCTAGACCATATGTATGCTACCAGTTGCTCCATTCTAGGAAATGGTCTTGGTAGTACATCTAGTATCCACACTGTGATGTGCTCCTAGATCCATACTTAGAGTAGAGTCATGCAAACTATTTTTACATGTTGCTTGTGCAGAACATTTTACAACATTCTATACAATCAGGCCAACACATATGGATCCCATGCGAACCAAAATCCCTGGTGTCACATGTCTTCTACTACACCCACCATAGTCCATGGTAGATCTTGCCTACTTATGTGGCACATCAATAGTCCTATAACCAACCTGAAGAGCATGGTCATCAATGGGTCTGCCTCATATCACATCACCAAACCATCTAAAATTATGGTTCTCTCTTGTACCTAGTGGGTCCAACCTCCTAAAAATCACTACAAGGTAGCTAGCCTCCCTCATGCTCTGTAAACTACCAATCCTTTGATAGGGATGTGCAAAATGTGCCACACATCCTCTAGTGTGATGGTCATCTCTCCTGTGGGTAACTGGAAGGTAGATGACTCTTGGTACCATCTCTCTACTAACTCCATCAGTAGAGACATGTCTGCCTTTATTCAAGGTAGTCTTGCTAGGTGGTCTAGCCCCATCGCTCCTAGTGTACCCCTCTTTGCCTATATGAGTACCTCTATCTCCACCTCCAAGGATATTTCTCACCACTCACGGATCTCGAGTACCTTAAGTTGCAATAACAATATTAACAAAAAATTTCCATCAATTAAATTAATAAAAAAAAAATTATTCTAAATAAATTAAAAATTCCCATTAAATTTAAAAACTCTAAGTTTGTTGCTAAAGTTCAAATTTTTCATTTCCAAGGTTAGCTTTCTTGTGTATTTCCTTCTTTTTTTAAATTGTTTTCTTCTTCTTATTTCTTCTTTATTCTTTCTTTTTACCCTTTCGTAGAAACCGTACCTAATTTTCTAGGATCATGATTTCATCGAGGTGATATTTTTCCTTGCTTCCATAAGGTGTGATATCACGAAATCATGCCTAGTTCTATCCACTAGATGACACTTCAGAACTACTACCTATGGTAAAATCACAACCAGTCCGCAATATTGTGCCTGGGTTGTACATGGTGAAACCACTAGTTTTGGTGAAAAACCACCCAAAAAGCATGCACATTTTGAAAAAAATAAAAATGATGGAATGGTTTTCAACCCTACCTATGCTCACTCCACGTATGTGCTAGCCTCACCCCTCACGATCACCAAAAAGTGCACTGGTAGTGCCATATCCCATATTTTTCCTAGAGTTCCTTCTCTTTTGTGCGATAAAAATGAATTAGGGTTTTACCCCCTTTTTCACTTTTATCCTTGTTTTCACATGCAATTATATTTCATTTTGTTTCTTTTCACTCCTTTTGTGTCTATCTTTTCAAATTTTCATGATGGATGTGTCCCTCATTAAACTCAAGGGGGAACCCTTGTATTAGAGGTATTAATCCTCCTAATGCCTCGATTTGTATGCAAAAAATTATAGTATTTAGAATAACACCATTTTTACAACATATTTTTCTTCTAAACCAGCCATCCCATTTCTTCTTGTCACCTTTTGTTTGTGAGTTTTTATATATTTTATTTATTTATTAGGCTATAAATGTGTCAAAGAGGGAGTAAAATGTAGACACAAAAAATTGACCCACTCTAGTGGTCAATCTTCCCTAAACCCTCTAGGAGACCCCTTAGACTTGCCTAGGGCAAGGGTAAGGTTTATCCCCCTATATTTTGCATTTTTTCTCTTTGAAAAATTGTTCTTGCCCTTGAAAGGGCACAACTTCATAGAGGTAAAATCACCGTCAGCCTTGAAGGGGTGTAATTTAACATTTATAGTGTTAATTTTAATAAAACCCTAATTCTTTAGGTTTGGAATATTTTATGTCAGCCCTCCTTGGTTTTTCTACCCTTCTCACCTTCAAATATTCTATATAAAGAGGGTTTGAATTCACTTTTCATACACAAATTTATTGCACAATAATATTTGATGATTTAATGCTAACTATTATTATTCTCATAAAGTATTCTTAGTATTCAGTATAAATTCTTCTTCTTTTGCAAGCAAGTTAACTTTGGAGAGTGAAGTCTAATTGGTTTTTTGTTGCATTGAATTTTTTATTGTTATTTCTCTCTCTTAGTGTATTTGTATTGAATCCCTAAGGAGAGAAACTATTTTGGAGGTCTCAACCCTTATTCTGTTAGGATCTCACTATTAAAAATAAGCACACTCACACAAGATACTAGAAAATAACACAAGTACATCAAATAACTCAATAACACTATGCAGCGATTAAATGCAGAAATGGAATAATATCATAATAACATAGAATCACAAACCTCTTCGAGGGGGCAACCTCCAATATTTCATCATCTTGAAAAAATATGAATTCGTACATGGATTCATATCTTTTTAAAGAAAAACTTCATGCAACCCTACTTAAAGGCTCAAGAGTTGGCTTACATGCAAAATGCCACTCGAGCTAGAATCTCCTACCTACCATCGGTTACAATCTTGATAAAAAATGGTTACATAATATGGTGCCACTTGGCTAGGAATACCACTTGCCACATACATTACAAAGTATTACAAAATAATATCATAATGGGATCCCCCATGTTGGAAGTGGGTCATTACATAAGTAAATGAGAATTACAAAATAGCATTAGGATAGGATCCTAATATGTCCTTACCCTTCAAAAATCTTTGTACTTAAAGCTAAAAATGAGGGAGCTAGTTCTGGAGCTGATGGAGAGACTCCCATGTCACATCTTCTAGCTAGAGCCTGCACCACTGAATAAGAACTTCTGTGATGGTATGGTTGTGAAAAGTACGGGTTCGATGATCCAAAAATTGTTTAGTTTCGAGTAATATGGACCCTTCTTCATCCAATTCTGGTAATGCTGACTGAACCTGTACCTGTGTCCCCACAACTTTCTTAAGAGAGGAAACATGGAAAATAGGATGGAGCTTGGAGGTGGGCAGAAGAGTCAATTTGTAAGCAATGGAACCAATTCGTTGAAGAACTTGAATGGGTCCATAGTATTTTGTAGCAATTTTCTAGCATCGATAGAGTTGTAGGGATGATTGTTTGTATAGCTGCAAGCAAAGGAATACCATATCACCTAAATCAAAGTTATGCTCAAAACGATGTTGGTCAGCCTATTATCGCATCCGATTCTTAGCCATGTCCAAATTCTGCTTCAACTGGCAAAGAACATTGATATGTTGGTTGAGATTAGTGTCAACTACCTGGACCTTGGAGCTGCCTAGGATGTATGAAGAAGGCATGAGTGGAGGGCACCCATAAACGGCCTCAAAAGGGGTGACTTTGGTTGTTGTATGATAGGAAGTGTTATACCACCATTCAGCCAAAGGAAGCCACTTCACCCATTGAGTAGGATGATCTGATGCAAAGCAATGAAGATATATCTCCAAACATTTGTTGACAATCTCAGTTTGACCATATGTTTGTGGATGATAGGCTGAAATCATTTTGAGCTGAGTTCCTTGCAACTTAAAAAATTATTGTCAAAAATGACCAGTGAAGGTGGGATCTCTATCAGACACAATGGAGGTGGGCATACCATGGAGGCAAAAAATAGAATCAAGAAATATTTGGGCAACGATGGAGGCTATGTAAGGGTGGCCAAGGGAACAAAAATGAGCATACTTCGAAAGGTGATCCACTACCATGAGAATAAAAGACTTATTGCCAGATTTAGGCAATCCTTCTATAAAATACATGGAAATGTCAGTCCAAACCTGATATGGAATGGGCAAGGGTTGAAGAGTACCCAAAGAATGTACCATTTCAACTTTCATCCATTGGCACGTATCACAATCTGTGATGAAATCATGGATATCCTATTTCATACCTTTCCAGAAGAATGTGCGCTTGAGGCGTTCATATGTTTTAAGAAATCCTGAATGGTCTACAGAGGGAGTAGTATGTAGTTCCTTCATGAAGAGCTCATGGATTGAGGATGTACGAGGAAGAACAAGGCGTTGGTGATAACGTAGGTCATGGCCATACCAATTGTAACATGGGACTAAAGTAGGATCATCATGGAGAGAGGCCACAAAAGCTTTCAAATTTGCATCTTGAAGTACCTCCTATCGTAAGGAATCTATCCATTGAGGAATAGGTGAGGAAATGACACTGAATATACTAAGGGCCTCAACTTGGTGAGAGAAAGCATCAACCATAAGATTATATTTTGCCCTTTTTATAGGTGATATCATAATCATATCCCATGAGTTTAGAAATATTTTTTTTGTTGTTTTGGGGTAGCAACCCGTTGTTCCAAGAAGTATTTGAGACTCTGATGGTCTGTTTTAATGGAGAAATGATGCCCAATGAGATATGGTATCCAATGGGTTACAACATGTAAGATGGCCAACATATCCTTGGCATATGTAGACTTTCCTAAGTTATAATCAGAGAGTGTATTACTAGTGAAATCCAAGGGTATCCCTTCCTGCATCAACACTACCTCGATGCCACGACCAGAAGTATCACTTTCAATGACAAAATGCTTGGAAAAATTTGGCATAGCTAGAATTTGTGTTGTGGTCATAACATGCTTCAATTAAAGGAAGGCTTGGTCAGCGAACCCCGTCCAAGTAAAAGAGTCCTTATTTAACATGGATGTGATGGGGGCTACTATTTTACCATAATTACAAATAAATTTGTGATAGTAACCTGTAAGCCCTAAGAATCCTCGAAGTCCCTTGAGAGTGCAAGGTTTTGGCCAGTCCTGAACTGCCTGAATGTTCTTGGGGTCGACCTTGACGTCATATTTGGATACAATGTGTCTTAGATACTCCACTTCATTTAGACCAAAGGAACACTTGGACCACTTAGAAAAAAGTTGATGTTGTGCCAGCGATTGTAATGTTTGATCCACATGGATAAGGTGTTCTTCCCACGAGTGACTATAAACTAAGATATCATCAAATAAAAATAGGATAAAATTTTGCATGAAAGGGAAAAATATATTGTTCATCAAGATTTGAAATGTGGAAGGAGCATTTGTCAGACCAAATGGCATTACCAAGAACTCATAGTGACCTTCATGAGTACGAAATGCAGTTTTGGGGATATCCTCGTCCTTGAGCCGGATTTTATGGTAGCCAAAATGAAGGTCTAACTTGGAGAAGTACATAGCTCCATGTAATTCATCCACTACCAGAATGGGGAATTTATCCTTGATGGTAATTTTGTTGAGCTCACGGTAGTCTATACACAATCGCCATAATTCATCCTTCTTGCAAACTAGTAAAACTAGAGAAGAGTAAGGGCTGGTACTCGATTGAATGACACTAGATTTGAGCAATTATTGTACCATCTACTCAATTTTAAACTTGAGAGCATGAGGATACCGATACGGTCTGATTTTGGGTGGTGCATTACCTAGTAGTAGTGGAATAGCATGGTCATGTGAGCGATGAGGCGACAGGGTAGTTGGTTATGAAAAAACACCATTGTGCTTGGTAAGAACAAGTTGCAAATCTGTTGGAATTTGATCCACTATGGGAGTGCTTGGTTGAATTGAAAATATTTGTGCGATGACCCCACCATATGAATTTTTCAAAAATTTCTCCATACGATTGGAACTGACAATTTGGGAAGGGCCTGTTTTGGCACCATGGAGGATGTGTGTTTTTCCATGCTATGAAAACTGCATCCATAGTTTTGCAAAGTTGATAGTTCCCAAGGCACTCAACCATTGGGATCCCAAAACCATGTCACATCATCCCAATTGGAGGGTAAACATGTCTTGCTTGAGTTCATAATCCCCCATATTTATTTTAAAATTATGAAATTTACCTTTACAAGGTAAAGTTCCTCCATTTTCCACCATGACTTCAAAGGAATTGCATGTGTGTATATAGCAATTGGCCTACTTAGCAACTCGGTAATCAATGATGTTGTGTGTACTTCCTAAATCAATAAGAATAGTAAGGCATTGGCCTTTGAAAAAACCCACAACTCTCATGGTTTATGGAGTGGTAACCCCGACAAGAGCATGGATGGAAATTTCTGCTTTAGGATCTTAGGTTTCCTCTTCTTGTTGAGTTGGTGCTTCAACTATTCACTCTGGTCACTGCTATTGGTTTCCTCTGCATCTATTAAGAACAATATCTTATTTGAACATCTATGCCCCTTTATAGATTTTTCATCATAATTATAACATAGTCCTTGGATGCAGTGTGCATCCATTTCAGCTGTAGTCAGTCGCTTAGGAGCAGGAGTTTTATTATCAGTATTATTTTAGAACCAATGAGGAAAGGGAGGCTTAGCTTGAGAAAATCGTGGTGTCTGTCGTTGAGTTGAGAGTTTAGATTCGGCCAATCAGGCTAAAATGATAGCCTCCATCATGGTTTGTGGTTTAAACATCTTGACTTCAGATTGTAGATCATATTTCAACCCACTCATGAAACAAATCATAAAAAATCCCTCATTCAAGCCCCTTGTCTTATTGGACAAAATCTCAAATTGTGTCTGGTAATCACAAACTATGGTAGTTTATTTCATCTTTTTCAATGCTCCTATAAAGTCTTCATAGTCATTAGGGCCAAATAGTATGAGTAGTTGGGACTCAAAGTCCTCCCAAGATAGATTAGGGGTAGTGGCCTATAGCCATTGGAACCAATGTAAGGCTTCATATTCTAAGTTGAAGGAAGCCATCTGAACCCGATGATATATAGGGACATTGTGGAGTCTAAAGAATTGATCAACCCAACATAACCACCCATCGACATCATTTCCATTGAACTTAGGAAATTCAATTTAGGTATTTTGAAGGTTGGATCACGATCATAGTGAGTGTCTTTAGTTCCCCTTCTTCGGTCTTTTGTTTCCCTTCTTCGACCTCATTCATAGTTTTTAGCTTGGTGTTCAGATGTGAGAGTACCTTGCAATTGTGTCTCCACCTCTGTAAGTTGTTTTTTCTAAGCAGATTATAGTGGTATCCTGATTTTTTCGAAGCTCTCTAATCTCTTCTCTTATGGTGTGGTTTTTAGTGGTTAAGTAGTCAAGGAATTTTTGCATATCGACTAATAATATGGCAATTTCTAACTCCTTTTGTCCATGAGTGTCCCTCGCTATTGTGGGTCCTCTTTTACTTACTAAAAATAGATGTGGGATTTTAGGAGGTAATATTTTTAGTAAGGGTCCAAAATTTAATTTGGGCAATGTGTTGCAACTTTGATTTTAGGATAGGGTCCACTTCAAGGGTTGTTTGGTCTGAGCACTAAATGAGGAGATATACTAAATTTCTTTATTTTTTGTGATCTCCTATTGGTTACAAGTCGATGTGAAGGTAATTTTTTCCCCTTGGACTTAAAATTTCACCAGTGAGTCCTTGAGATTCTTTGGTGCAGAGCAATATGTAGCTTCTATTCCCAAAAATTTGGATCAATTTGATTAACCGTTGAAAAGTTATGGCCTTAGCAAGAAAAATAAAAAATTACTATTTTTGGAAAATTGGACCTGGGATCAACTGTCTCTGACCTGTAGACTGCACCCTGACCATCATGTCACTATCATGTTCCTTCCTCTATCACTTTTTTTGAGGTTACTAACACGGTTCCTGTCACTGACCCTAGGGATTCTTTGATATTGACAATACTATTTCTAACACTAGAAGTCTATAATTATGGACTGTTACAGAGGGTTGTTACTATTGATATGACTACCTCTATTACTGACTAGATTATTTCTATCACTATCTTGACTATTCTATTTCTGACCATAGGCTATTGCAAAAACTTGCAAGATCTGTCCTGATTTTTGGTGCATGCAAGTTTTTTTTTTATGATAAGGAATGAATTCTCTGTATGCTCACTTTTGGGGTTGTGAATGCAGGTTAACATAATAAGGATGGTGTTGATTTTTAGGTGGAAGTTATGTTTTGTAGAACTACGGTATGCTAAGCAAGGGAGTATGTAATACCCATAGGCCCTCTGTTATATCGCAGTGACGAACAATAGTGCTCGAACCAATATTTTAGGCCACTACCCAAGGAGGATTCCACACATACCCTTGAGCACACTATCTGCCTCTCTGGAAGTATGGGAGGGTGATCATTTGGGATGCTATGTCCCATGGACTATGGATAATACAAGTCCAAAAAGCTTCCTAATGAATACAATTTTGTTTAAACCTATATTGTCTCTCGATACACCCGAAGATGCATGGGAGCTCAAGTCCATGTGTGAGTGTTGTCTAAGGCATGGGTATTAGAGCCTGATCGCCCCTCACTTCACTAGACGCTTTATGGGCTATCTAGATTAGCTAATAACGACAACTCCTTCATAATATTTTAAAACCCCTGGCATAGGGTTTCTAACCTACACAACTATTAAAACATAGACTGCATTTTTTTGTGTTTTCTGGATTTTTGGTCAAAAACAAGGACTGTATTTTTTTCAATTTTTAGTACAGGAAAAACAAAAACAAAAAAACACATAGAAATTTATACCTAACATATGGAATGGCTGGAAAAAATCATCTTGGTCGCAGCAAAACTTGGCCCTGGAAAGCACTCTGATACCACTTGTTAGGATCTCACTATTAAAAATAAGCACACTCACACAAGATACTATAAAATAACACAAATACATCAAATAACTTAATAACATTATGCAAAAATTAAATGCGTGGAAAATCTCATAATAACATAGATTCACAAGCCTCTTCGAGGGGGCAACCTCCTTCAATATTTCATTAGCTTGCAAAAATATGAATTCATACATGACTTCATATATTTTTAAAGAAAAACTTCATGCAACCCTACCTAAAGGCTCAAGATTTGGCTTACATGTAAAATTCCACTCGAGCTAGAATATCCTACCTACCATCGATTACAATCTTGATAAAAAATGATTACATGAGATGGTGCCACTTGGCTAGGAATACCACTTGCAACATACATTACAAATTATTACAAAATAATATCATAATGGGATCCCCCACATTGGCAGTGGGTCATTACATAAGTAAGGAAGTATTTTCATTCGCTGCACTTAGAATTTATTATTTCGCTTTGATTTGAGATTTTTTGTCTCAATTCTATGAAATTGTGCTCGAGCCTCTATAGGGTACGATTCTACTTGTGTGTTATCATGATCACTTATTACAGGGCACAATTTTTCTTGAGCCATATTTGGGGGTAAATTACTATTTCAAATTTCATATTTGCATTTTAGAATACATCTAGAGAATGATACTACATTATATTATGTGGTTTTATCATTTTTTTTGTTGTATTGTGATATGCTTATTTTCTTCCAAAGGTCGGTTTCTACTTTTGTTTATCACAAGTCAGTGAAAAGGACCTAGGGGTCTTCATTGTTGCACCTCAAAGCATTATTGTACAATGGAGTAATAAAGCTCCCTAACATTGATCATATATTTCAAGTGTTTATCAAGTTATCTTGCAAGAACAAGAATTTTTTATAGCATGGGATAAAGAGATAAAGGTAAAAATAAATCATAGGATAAGCTAAGTGTTCTAATTAGTCTTTAGGTTATTTTTTGAGTCCTTTATATATTTTTTGTAAACCCTAGATCTAATTTATAAGAAATTTATCTAATTAATTTCTATGCATTTGAAATATAAACAACATATAGTGTGCACTTAGGGTTAATTATGTTTGTGCATATCTTCTTGAGGCCTTGCTTAAAGGTTATCTATTTAAAACCCTAGGGTTAGAAAAACATTCAAAGTAAGAAGCATTTTAGGGTTAGCTCTTGTATTCTTACGTTTTGTATTTCTATATTATACTTTATATTTTATAGCATAGATCTAGAAATCCAAAATCTAGGTCTTTGTCTTGAATCAAATACATCAAACATTCTTGAAAATCAAAGGACTTGGAGCGAGTCCTTAAATCATTCTTGGTGAACCCTTTCCCCTTAGAAATGAATGTAGAGAAAAACATACCCCCATAGTTTACCTCAAGGCTTTCTCTTTTGCATCTAGACTTTGAGAATTATATGTGATAGGGTAGTTTTCCCCCTCTACACCTCTACACAATGTAGCCTCACCGTAAGCTCTACCCTCATAATCTCCAACACTACTCTATAAACCTCCAACTATTGCTCTAGTGGCCCTATAATCAAATACACTATTATAGCATCTGAGCCCTACCTAACCTATGATCGGGCCTCATCCCTCTCCCTTCTCATCTACTCCAACTCAGATCTAATACTAGAAATGATCATCTAATCCATGGCCTGCTCATCCTTGAATCGATCTAGAGATGATTGAAGTATGAATATGAATCCCTCACTATTAGCCCTCACTTGGGCCATCTCATATCAAACTATGGTTACCTCCTCCACTCACATGACCTTAACTTCCACCAAATCACTCATAACCTCCTCTAATGTATGGTTAAGGGAACTTAACTCTACCACCAAGTCCTTCTCTACTGTCCTACTAGAACTTGCCTCTCCACCAAAATATGGTCCTACTCCACCAATTTTTGGTCCTACTCCACCTAAAATTGATCCCACTTCATTAGATGGGGAACATAAAAATAGGATCATTATCAGTGGAGGTACACCCATAGTGGTATTGGATGATACCTCAGATCTCCATATAGCTACCATCCTCTACCATATCTCTCTCTTGAAGTGGTTCCTAGCTCCTCTCAAGGAATTGAGCATATCCTAAAATATCTATCCATTGTACCTCAATGGTGGGCCCATTATCAATTGATGAGGCCTAAATCTCTTGTACCAATCAGTGTACTCCATTGTCACCCCTAAATCATCTAGTATAGGGGTCAGTACTACTGGATCATCCTAATTAACCTCCATGTAAGTATCAAGGTCCACAAGATCCCACCATGACTCATGATGCACTCGTATCCACACCTCACCTACACTCAGTATCCTCTATTCCTCCCCATGTTCGTGTAACACATGATCATAACGATATAACTCATTGGCCCTATTATCATCATTCAACCATCGTATCTACCTCACCCTAGCTAGTTCCTTGTGGTCATCTAACCACACATACCTATCCCTCCATGATAACCAAATAACATGTGTCACCCTCATATCATTGACCAAATTCCTCACCCAAGCCAGAGAGTAGAACAAAGGTCGAATACACCTCTCCTACCTATAGAAAAATTACCTCTTAGGGTCAATAGCCCTCATCACTATAATAGGCTAGCGAATAGTTATATTATCACATGCCAAGACCTAGAGTAGAGTGCAACATGTTAGGCTCTTACCCTACCTATATACCACATTGTATAGAGTGTGGTATAATATTGCTAAGATAGTAGGAGCCCATGCATAGATGGTCTAATCATCCCTTAATCCTGCTATGATCTATCCTGATCCCTATGATATGAAACGCCTATTGGTATCACTCATCATCAACCCTAATATAATGGATAATAGGAATGTAGTTGATGCATTGTCGTTAAGCACATCATTAAATCTCAAAGATCTTATCAATCCGGGGTGGTGTCCAAGGTTGTCTACGATAGAAGGCTAGGGCAGAGTACAATTCAGGCATTCAGATTTCAAGCATTTATTGGGTGAGACAGATTTGGTTTAGCCTTTTGGTGTCACACTAAACCTAATATACAGAATGGAAACTTGCAGGAACTAAAAACTAATTCTAAGTTGCAGGAATTGAAATCTAACTACAATTGCAGGAATTGGAATTGCTAAATTGAAAGTCTAATCTACTTTTGCAGAATTAAAATAACAGAATTTAAATTGTTGAATTTAAATGTTGCTGAAATGAAATCCTAAGTTACATTTGCAGAATTGAAACCTAGTTACTCTTGCATAATTGAAATGATGCTTGTAAATGAAACTTATGCTAAAAACACCTGTCAATGTCCTGCCACAAAAGGTCGTCAAGCTTATGCTACAGGAATTGACAACAAAATGAAATATGCTAAAAATGGAAAGTTGCTAAAACAGAAAAGCAGGGAAAACATGGAAAGCAAAGGAAAAATGCTTAATATAATTTGTCAGCTGACACACACACAAATGTTGTACACAAACATAATAGAAAACATAAAGAACATTATACAAACTTAAAACAAGAAAAGTAAACTTGACAAGTAATCTGTTAATTCTATTGCAGCAAAATTACAGATTAAAACCTGCCATAAAAATCCTCCTTCTAGATCTGAAAGTGGGCCCATACTTCCTGATCTAGAAGGAGGTGAAAAGCACTCCTTAACTAATTAACACTCAGAACAGAAAATGATAAAATAACTGCACTTTTATTGATGACAAAACATGCTGAAAACTATTACAAAAAATTACTGTACAGTCCTAATTGTTGCTATTGAAAACTCTCCTCTATTCTAATTCCTAACTGGCTCAACCAAGGAGGGAGCTGTGTTATTTATATAAATATTTACAACATATCCCATGCTCAAATCAGCCTATGTGCTACTTTATAGTGATTTGCCAATAATTCTGGATCTGAAATAAATGCAAATCTGGACAGTTTGTGTTGCAGTAGTAGTCATTGGCCCTTAGAAAGCATCTTGAGTGGTGGGAGTACATGGGAGGAGTCTAGAAATATCTCACACATATTTCTCCACTTCAGAATATGCCATTTCTATCTTGCAAACAACTTCCTATTATGCTGCAGTTATTTTTGGGTTTATCCTAGAAGAGGATCAATTGATCTTTTTCCATGAATGGTGGCTTTGGACGACAAGGACGACAAAGACAGCTGGGGGATATTTTCCCTTAACCTTCTCAACCTTCTTTCCCTTTTTCCACCATCAAAAAATAGTCAAAAATTCAAAAAGCACTTTCTGTTCTCAATCCGGAGCTAAGTGGCTCAATCCGAAGAGACTGTATTTCTCAATCCGAAGATACCTGTTCAATCCGAAGATCTTCAGAATGACCAACTGTGTGCTCTTCAAGTGATTTTAGCTGCATTTCTCAGGTGGATTAGCCCTCAGGATCAGATTGCAATAGCCTTCATTCCTCTCCATGTGTGAATTCCATGCCTTGCCATTCATTGGTAGCTTGCTAGAATTTACATGGTAAATTACTGCATTTTCCAACTCTGCTGCACAGTTGTAAAATATTGGCATTTCTTGCAAATTCAAACAAATTAGAACATGGAAAAATTATTCAAATATCAACATGAAGGAGTACATCAAGTTGCTACTGAATTTATACACTTCATTCACCAAGTAACCATGCTGAAATAGTGCAACAGTGTTGCACAATTGTCCCTGCTCTGTTATACCCTGTTGCTGCCTATTTAGACCATGTGGGAATGCTTCTAAATAGGTCAGATGTCTTCTGTAGTCCTTCTGAACTCATTCCATCCATATCCTCATGCTTTGCTTGACAACTTCAAGGTGTTCCTATAAAGTGACAACTTGCTGATTTTTATATGGCTATTTTTTTTCAGATTTTCAGATTTATGACAGTCCTAATAATTTGGCTTCAATGTGGACTTCAAACAAGTTGAAGGGTAGGAAAACATTCATAAACCATTGTGAAGTTAATGGATATCAGCATACCACATTTGGCTATTTGAAATGCATATTTTTATTTGCTACTTAATCAAGCAAAAGCAGTCACAAAATGCTGAAAATAGTCAAAAACAGAGATATAATGATCCTAACATAAAATCATGCAAACACTTAACAAATATATATTCTAATCAACTATTTGGCATTTAACTTAATAATATGACAGTTTTTATATGTCAAACATAGTGTAAAAATGAGGCATTTTCAGGCCTCATCATTCCCCCCAGCTTGAACTGATGCATGCCCTCATGCATCCTAGTAGGCCATAGTAATATGTTGGTTTTATCTTTGTGAAAAATATCCTTTGCCCTCTGCTACTTGATAAATTGCTCCTTGCTGCACTACACCAAGTATTTTGCAATTTAAGCACATGTATTTCATTTTTCTACAACCTTGCAAAAATTTTTTTTTCAATCAATTTTTTTCAATTTTTTTTTATTCTGCTCTTTTTTTCTTGCATTTTTTTTATTTGCAACTTGCAACTTTTTTACTTCTGCACTTTCATCCTTCAATATTGCAATTTCTGCAATTACTGCAATTTTAACTCTTTTTCTGCCCTTCTACAAGTTTTAGTGTTGCAAGGTACCTCTTAAAGACTTGGTATCATGTGACTCATCTTACAATAGCCTTATTGTGGAACCATATTTGGCAGATGCACTACTACTGGTGGAATTTTCTATTCTTAA
Source organism: Wollemia nobilis (assembly GCA_028583015.1). Lineage (NCBI taxonomy): Eukaryota > Viridiplantae > Streptophyta > Pinopsida > Araucariales > Araucariaceae > Wollemia > Wollemia nobilis. Next base: position 292,626 of record JAQPPZ010002738.1, on the reverse strand, counting down.
CAATATTTCAGCTTGAATGCCTATTCTTGTTGTTTGCACCTTTTGAACAAAATTGATAAAATTTTGATTTTGAAATGCTTGAGGGATGTACTTACATGTGGTATAGCCTTAGGAACCTCAATATTTGATGTACCCTACTTTTTTTGCTATTCTGCAACATTTTCAGCAATTTTGGTATAGTTTCTGCTCATTCCGAAGATATCCTTCTCATTCCGAAGATATCCTGCTCATTTCGAAGATATCCTGCTTATTTCGAAGATGCATCAAAAAATGCAGAAATGACCTCATATGCAAAAGTTAGCTACAGATTCTATTGAGGGCCCATATCTAGTGTGTATAAGCCTTCCATAACATCAAAAATCCCCTCTCTATCCTTTTGTTTAGATGTTATTCTTCATTTTGTATATTGCTATTTTATTGCAGTAGTAGTAAAACTGAATCTTTAGGTGCATTTTCCAGATTTTCTTCCTCAAATTTATGAGCCAATTGTGAGATAAACTTGTAGTCCTACTTCTGAAACCTGCCCTACTAATTGAGATAGAATTTATGCCATGTCTGTCCCAAAATCAGGTTTTTGTACAGTTTTGAAATTCTCATGCAACTAAGGGCAAAAGGGGGTGTTTCTTGACATTTTGATCATGTTCCATTTTCAACTTACCAATATTGTATGAATAGTTTATGCCAAATACCGATTATCATACATTAAATGCTAAATGCTTACTATGACTTAAATGCAAGAAACACATACCTTACTGTCCTGAAAATTAATCATGCACCTTACAAGCTACTTCTGATGATTGTTAGCAAGCTATCTGAAAACATAAATATACACATGAGCAGTGTGAGATTTGTACAATGGTGGAACAATGATGGGTGGATCAACAAGGCAATGCATGCCGAAAAACCGATTTTCATGCAAGCCAACTCAGCAACGCCTCAAGGAGGTTTTCACTACTGAATTATTCATTTTTTTCTTTTCTTTTTTCATCTCTTTTTTTCATCAGAAGAGGCTGCCATTTCTGGTTTTCAACCAACTTCTATCATTTTTTTTCAAGTGCCTCAATAAAAGAGTATCTCTCATGAGGCTACAATGAGAGAGAATGTCTCTCACTCTTATTTGGATAAGAATAAATCCTTATTCTACAAAAACATGTCAATATTTGTATGAAAACACCATCTTTTCTGTTGAAATCTGTAATAATGATGCAACCTTCCTTTCTAGATGAGTAGTAAGAATCTTCTTATGTCATCATTTAACTCCTTATTATTGGAAATGAAGTATTGGCTCCATTGTTCCTCTTCCTTGCTGAAATTGATGCTTGTCCTCATGTATCCCCATTTTGTGGGACATGCCTTTGCTGCAATTTTTTTTCTCTCTTTTTCTTTTTTTTTTTCAATTTTTCTTGTCTTGCTTGTACCCAAGAAGGAAGTTCACAAACAAGACTATTCTTCTTTTTGCTTTTCTTGTATTTTTTTTCTTTTTGTCAAACTTTTTATCATCACTCTGAATCTGATATTGAAGAGAAATTCTCTTCCATTATGTGTACATCCAATGGAATCTCCTTCAAGAACTCCTCCTTAGTTAATGGTGCATGGTATACCCGAAGGCAATGTCCATTCACCACTAACATCCTCCATGAATTACCAATGGGAGAAAGAAGCACTGCTCCATATCTAAAAACTTCTTCAATCAAGTGTTGTCCATGCCTCCTAGTCTGCAAAATCTTGTCAATATGTACTTGAAACAATTAAATACCAATTCCCAAAAGATGTTAAGTGCTTACATCAAGATAAAATCTTGATATACCCTTGTAATTCCATGTAAAGGGATTGAAATATTGTTTCAAAATAGCAACAATTTTGCTTTTTGTTTATAAGTCAGCCAACTAATAATGTTCAAGAATTTTCTTGGCTGCACTTCAATTTGTTTCATTCCTAGGAGGACAAAATTTACCCCTTTGTAATTTCTTACTAAGGAGTTCAATGGAAGTAAATTTTCTATGTGCAGTTTTTCTAGTTTTTCTCCTTTATCCAAGGCTAATTTTTGTGTGTTTGGACTAAAGGTTTTCTATGTATCTCCATTGATTTTTGTCTCTTCAAGCTCAGGTAAGTTCTTGTTTGAGCACAGTTGGATGTTGTTGCAGTCAATAACATTTCTTACAAGTTTTTTTTTACCATATTCAGCTACATAGACAGGGGTTGCCTATCCTGTATTATTCATACTGATCACAGGTTGGGCTAAAAAAGAAATATTTTTGGTTTGCACAATAAGACAAGAAGTGTACAACTTTAGCAGATCAACTACTTGTCATGTAGGATCACCTCTAATGAGATCAACTATTGTCTGTGTAGGCTAAGAATTGCTAGGTTGCGGTTTAGCATGGTAAAATCCTAACAATATTTAAGTAATAATGGAAAACTCTAGGATCACCGTTAAGTTGTAAACTCCTATTTTGATTGTGCAAAAGTTTTTGTGATTTTTTTTTAATAGATTCAGCTTACATAGACAGGGGTTGCCTGTCTTGTATTATTCATATTGGCCACAGGTTGGGCTGAAGGTGGTGGTTGATTTACTTGCCCTGTTTGTTGTTGTTGGGATCTCTCTTTGAGAAGAATTTAGACTAGGCAACAAATTTTGCATCTCTAAGTTGTGGAAGTAAATGGCATTCATCAGTGATATGTCCTTATGAACAAATGCTACAAGTAGTTGATATGATTATTTTGTTCAAGGGATAGTCTTGTATATCTACCATGATATCTTCCCAACACCTAGTACAAATTTGTTTATACTACCTTGATGATATGGATATAAAAAGGGTAGTACTAGCAGATGGCTCTTCTAAATATTTTAAGAGATCTTATGTTTCTTGATAATGAGGATGATGAATTCTTTCAATTTTTATCAAGAATTTCAAACATAAGCAATTTAACCCCTAAGTGTGAAGATCACCTCCCTGTGGTTGCTTATTTTCTAAATGGACTGAAATGCAACTATCAATAATTATTATTTATACCAACTATTACATTCATATTTTACTCTGAACTTCATAACTTAGCACAATAATAATTATTTGACTACTTTTACCCTCTAACAACACCATGATCCCCAAGAAATGATGCCAAAATGATGCGTTGTCATTAAGCACATCATTAAATCTCAAAGATCTTATCAATCTAGGGTGGTGTCCAAGGTTGTCTATGATAGAAGGCTAGGGCAGAGTACAATTCAGGCATTCAGATTTCAAGCATTTATTGGGTGAGATAGATTTGGTTTAGCCTTTTGGTGTCACACTAAACCTAATCTGTAGAATGGAAACTTGCAGGAACTAAAAACTAATTCTAAGTTGCAGGAATTGAAATCTAACTACAATTGCAGGAATTGGAATTGCTAAATTGAAAGTCTAATCTACTTTTGCAGAATTAAAATAACAGAATTTAAATTGCTGAATTTAAATGTTGCTGAAATGAAATCCTAAGTTACATTTGCAGAATTGAAACCTAGTTACTCTTGCATAATTGAAATGATGCTTGTAAATGAAACTTATGCTAAAAACACCTGTCAATGTCCTGCCACAAAAGGTCGTCAAGCTTCTACTACAGGAATTGACAACAAAATGAAATATGCTGAAAATGGAAAGTTGCTAAAATAGAAAAGTAGGGAAAACATGGAAAGCAAAGGAAAAATGCTTAATATAATTTTTCAGCTGACACACACACAAATTTTGTACACAAACATAATAGAAAACATAAAGAACATTATACAAACTTAAAACAAGAAAAGTAAACTTGACAAGTAATCTGTTAATTCTGCTGTAGCAAAATTATAGATTAAAACCTACCATAAAAATCCTCCTTCTAGATCTGAAAGTGGGCCCATACTTCCTGATCTAGAAGGAGGTGAAAAGCACTCCTTAACTAATTAACACTCAGAATAGAAAATGATAAAATAACTACACTTTTATTGATGACAAAACATGTTGAAAACTATTACAAAAAATTATTGTACAGTCCTAATTGTTGCTATTGAAAACTCTCCTCTATTCTAATTCCTAATTGGCTCAACCAAGGAGGGAGCTGTGTTATTTATATAAATATTTACAACATATCCCATGCTCAAATCAGCCTATGTGCTACTTTACAGTGATTTGCCAATAATTTTGGATCTGAAATAAATGCAAATCTGGACAGTTTGTGTTGCGGTAGTAGTCATTGGCCCTTAGAAAGCATCTTCAGTGGTGGGAGTACATGGGAGGAGTCTAGAAATATCTCACACATATTTCTCCACTTCATAATATGCCATTTCTATCTTGCAAACAACTTCCTATTATGTTGTAGTTATTTCTGGGTTTATCCTAGAAGAGGATCAATTGATCTTTTTCCATGAATGGTGGCTTTGGATGGCAAGGATGACAAAGACAACTGGGGGATATTTTCCCTTAACCTTCTCAACCTTCTTTCCCTTTTTCCATCATCAAAAAATAGTCAAAAAGTCAAAAAGCACTTTCTGTTCTCAATCCGGAGCTAAGTGGCTCAATCCAAAGAGACTGTATTTCTCAATCCGAAGATACCTGTTCAATCCAAAGATCTTCGAAATGACCAACTGTGTGCTCTTCAAGTGATTTTAGCTGCATTTCTCAGGTGGATTAGCCCTCAGGATCATATTGCAATAGCCTTCATTCCTCTCCATGTGTGAATTCCATGCCTTGCCATTCATTGGTAGCTTGCTAGAATTTACATGGTAAATTACTACATTTTCCAACTCTGCTGCACAGTTGTAAAATATTGGCATTTCTTGCAAATTCAAACAAATTAGAACATGGAAAAATTATTCAAATATCAACATGAAGGAGTACATCAAGTTGCTACTGAATTTATACACTTCATTCACCAAGTAACCATGCTGAAATAGTGCAACAATGCTGCACAATTGTCCCTGCTCTGTTATACCCTATTGTTGCCTATTTAGACCATGTGGGAATGCTTCTAAATAGGTCATATGTCTTCTGTAGTCCTTCTGAACTCATTCCATCCATATCCTCATGCTTTTCTTGACAACTTCAAGGTGTTCCTATAAAGTGACAGCTTGCTGATTTTTATATGGCTATTTTTTTTAGATTTTCAGATTTATGATAGTCCTAATAATTTGGCTTCAATGTGGACTTCAAACAAGTTGAAGGGCAGGAAAACATTCATAAACCATTGTGAAGTTAATGGATATCAGCATACCACATTTGGCTGTTTGAAATGCATATTTTTATTTGCTACTTAATCAAGCAAAAGCAGTCACAAAATGCTGAAAATAGTCAAAAACAGAGATATAATGATCCTAACATAAAATCATGCAAACACTTAACAAATATATATTCTAATCAACTATTTGGCATTTAACTTAATAATATGACAGTTTTTATATGTCAAACATAGTGTAAAAATGAGGCATTTTCAGGCCTCATCAGTAGTCAACCGATAAATGTGCCCTGCTACATAAGCATCATTGATCCTTAGTCCATTCTTCATACCCTTGAAGTTACCCCTATCTAATAAGGCTAACTTCCTATCCATCACACTTGTCCCTGCACTAATAGGAACACCTTGGATAGGTACTCTAAGGATAAACCATACATCCTCCAATGTAACTATCATCTCATCGATTGGTAGCCTAAATATATTAGTAGACAGGTACCACCTCTTCGTAAGGATTGTCAATAAGGGTTGATTGAACTCTTAGGCATGTATGCCACATAGTATAGCCTCATCGCTATCAACACTCCCACATCCTCCTCTCTTTTCTTGCTCACAAAAATGCTCTCCAAGAACTTAGGATGTCGCTCCTAGCTCACCAAGATATTTATAACCTACTCAAACCACATCCAAAAACTTGGTTAGTAAATTTATCAAATCATATCAAAATTTCACAAAAACATCACCATCAAATAGGGTTCAAAAGATCTTTTGAAAAAGTAAAGATAAACCCATATTTGGACTCATATTGATGCCTAAAACTACAAAACAAATATTGCAATCCAGTGCCAAGTTCACCACTAGTGCCAAATTTTCTAGTGCCAAATTTATAACTAGGACCAAATTTGCCACTGGCACTAGGGCCAAATTCACCACTGATGCCAAATTTTCCATGGTTTTCAAAAAATTAAAATAATGACCCTCAAATCTACACTAAACATAGTCCTTCGATCTAGCACAAATATGCTCAATATCTATCCTCAAATATACACTAAACATAGTCCTTTGGTCTAGCACAAATCTACTCAATCTCTATCCTCAAATATGCACTAAACATAGTCCTTCGGTCTAGCACAAATTTGCTCAATATCTATCCTCAAATTTGCACTAAACACAGTCCTTCAGTCTAGCACAAATCTACTCAATATCTATCCTCAAATATGCACTAAACATAGTCCTTCGGTCTAGCACAAATCTGCTCAATCTCTATCCTCAAATCTACACTAAACACAATCCTTCGATCTAGCACAAATATGCTCAAATATACATTGTAAGCTTCCACAAAAGCTCACACTAATTTGTCCACCTAGTCTTCACTTTCCTCCTAGAACTTGTTCAATCTGCTCAACAAGTCTTCACCAAGACTTACCTCAAATCTGCTCAACAAGTCCTAACTAGAACTTGTCCAATCTCACAGAAACATATAGAGAATTGTTAGAGACTCAATATGCTTCACACTCATCACAATGCTCAATCACTTCCAATATCTTTCTCAAATCAAATTAGAATATAGAACAATTTGTTTCACAGAATTTGAACTATCACTTCAACACTTTCAATTGACTAGGCTCAATCAACTCCACTCAATCAATCACTCAAATAAATACTCCTTGCTTACAAACCCTAGTCCAAGCATATGAACACTCACTCAAATATTTCCAACAATGCTTGTTAACCAATCTCACATAACAATGATACTCATGATCTTGCAAACCCTAATTCAAGATAGTTCACAACTTCACATAACAATGATACTCATGTTCTTTCACAAACCCTAGTTCAATATAGTTCACAACTTCACATAACAATGATACTCATGTTCTTTCACAAACCCTAATCATGCATATAAAGGTTCAACCAATGTTTCCAACAATGCTTATCAAACAAGGTTTCTATCTTCAACCTTTATTCCAAAAAACCTTGAAGCATTAATACAAAAACCAAACTCAACAATGCTTACCAAACAATCCTTTTCACTCCAACTTAGCATTCACAACATCCAACAATCACTCACAAGAAATATGTGCCCATACCTTTTTGTTTGATGAAGAAGTGCCCTTAAAAACCTGTCTCAATTATAACCACTTTCCTTGCCAAGCACAAAGGTTAGATGACAAAAATATCACTCTAACACTTCTTCAAAAATATTTCTTCAATACAAAAAATAACACTCAAATACACCTTATAATCTCCAACTTAAAAATAATATTCAACAACCTTCAATCTCAAAAATAATAAATTTCCTTACTACCTTATAACTCCTTAATCACTTAAAAATTCAACTCAGAAATTAAAGTTTTGCATTCCCCTTTTAACTCCCCTAAACAACTTATAATCCAAATTAATTATGCAAAAACCTTAATTAAAATAAACCTTTGGAAACAAAAAAATATTTTTCCTTTTTATTTTTTGCAAGCCAAGTCAACCCAAATAATGTGCATACCTCTATTATGCTACCCAAAAGGCCTTGGCGGGATTCGAGCCACCGATGGCTCTCCCCCAAGCGCTTCTGTAGTGCTCACGCCCACCAACTGGGCTGCGTGGCTCCACAAGAGCCAAAAGGCATGAATGTGCCTTTGACTTCCTTCTCCTCGAATGACACAAAAATGCAACATGAACTTCCCTTCGAAAAAATGATGTGTGCGAGGTTTGAACCCACACCTGGCATTCCCGAATGCATCTAACATAGCCCTTGGCTACCAACTCAGCTACGAGGGGCTTCGAGTAAATTTTGGAGGCCATGAAGTCTTGTCCTTTTCTATGCTCAAACACACATGCAAAAATGCAAGCCTTTCTCTCTTTTGCACGAGCCAATAATCGATCACATGGATAATTTTCAAATGCCAAACTTTGGCATTATTTATATGCAAACCATAGCATATTCCAACGTCGATGAGTATTCAAATTTTAATTTGAATTCGAATATTAATTTTAAATATTAAATAAATATTTAAATTAAACCTTAGCACCCATCATTATTTAAATTAAAATTTTAATCAAATATTAAAATATTTTAATTTAAATTAAATCTGCTTGTGGGTCTTTTTCACCTTGGTCCTTGATCTTCTTCAACTTGATTTTTGATCCAAAATAATAATAATAAAATATTATTATTTAATTTGAACTTGCTTCTCCTTCCTTGGATCTTCATTCTTTGAGCCCTCCTAGGTATATAATATTTAAAAATAAATATTATAACCTATTGCTTTTCAAGACCTTCTTGCTTTTGGAGGAAACACTTAATGTCCTCAAAGATGATGAACATAGCACAAAAATACTTTTGACATCAATGACAACAAACACTCCTCAAAATGTCCAACAATCTCCCCCTTTGTCATTGATGGCAACCCAATTACTTTTTACCATTTCCTTAACCTTTTTCTTTTATTCTCCCCCTGGGAAACTGCTCCCCCTAACTGAATGCTTTCCTCCTAACTCAAATCTCTCCCCTTACTCAAATCTCTCCCCTTTGACATCAATGGCAAAGGGTCACCTTTGGGGCTCGGGGCTAAGAATGAAACTCTTAGCTTAGCCCCTCCCCCACCTCCTCTTGAGGTGGTTAATTTTGGGGTGGGAGTATTTCTACTCCCAACATGCACTGCTCTTTTCCTTTGTCTACTTTCTTCCTCATCTGATCCTTCTGATTCCTCTGACTATTCCTATTTCTGCTTGTCTCTGGAATCTCTTCTCTACACCACTTTGTTGTATGTCCATCATTATTGCACTTATAACACTTAATGTTATTATTCCTTGGAGGTGCAAATATCTTGGGATTTCTCTTGGTGAAGCCATATCTATTCCTATCATGAACCCTACAATTTATTGCCTTGTGACCAAACTGATTACAAGAGTAGCAATACCCTTGAAATAGTTGCATGTTCCTGAAGTTCCCATATTCTTGTCTTCCATGTGTCCTACACTGTGAAGCTTTGTACCCAAACCTATGACATGAGAAGCATCATCCATTGAAATTGCCTTGCCTTGACCTCATTGGTCTTTTAGTTTCTTTTATCCTGTGTTGGTTTCTATTCCATCTGTTCCTCATTTGTGCATTGTTCCTTTCCTTGTTGAAATTTTTGTTGTCCAACTCATCCTCAGAAGTCTCACTTTCTCTTACACTCTCTTCTTCTGAAGTTTCTTCTTCTTCAGAACTTGAGGTTGACTCCTCTTTTTGTTTCTTTTGTACTTGTTCAAAACCAAGACCTATTTTGCTTGATGTAGGTTTTTGTGTCTTGATAATCTTATCCAAATTCTTTGAGCTTCTCCCAAACCTGTGTAACCTATCCTTAGACTCTTTCACTTCCTTCCTTAGTGAAGCTACTTCATGCTCCAACCTTTCACATTCTAAGACCTTTGCTTCTAACCTATCTTTGAACTTCCTTGTCTTAGCCATTGACTTATTTAGATCCTCTATAAGCTTTCCTTTCTCTTCATCACATTCTTGAAATTGAAGCTTAAGTTGGGAGTTTTGCTTTCTTACCTTCTTTAATGCATCAAGAGCATGAATAAGCTCTCCCTCAAGATCAACTTCTCCCTTCTCTGATTCTTCCTCTATTTGTTTACCTTTGAAAACATCTTCATTCTTTTCTGACTTGTCTTCTTTAGGATCACCTCCTTCTTCTTCTAGTGCAATAAGAAGATTCTCTTCTGGTCCTTCAAGTGTATCTTCATATTCATCATCACTGAAACTAAAACCACTCTTTGTACAACTATCCTCAAGATGACCAAAGTTACCACATCTAAAATATTTGAGGATTATTGGTGTCCTTTTCCTAACCACTTCTTTTCTTTTTCCAAAAATAGAACTTCATCTCTATCATTATCTGAGGAACTATTATCACTATCACTTGAGTACTTACTTGCCTTATCTACATAGAAACTCTTCTTGTACCTCTGAAAAACTTCTTTCCTTGTGTACCTTGTCCATCCTTACCTTTCTTTTGGTACCTGTATTTTTCTGATTCCCTGTTCCTATGATCCTATTTTTCATCACCACTACTATTTCTAGCTTCTGGACAATCAGATGCATAGTGACCATATTTTCCACATTTAAAACATCTAACTGATTTTGTACCTTTATATTTTCTTGAGTCCTTGTTCCTTCTACCATAATTGGCTTCTTCATCATTGGATAGCTCATTGCTTGAATCTGACTTCTTACCCTTAGTCTTCTTAGTGGCTTTAAATGCTGCTTCTTTCTAGGGAATAGGTTCCTCTTTTATTCTTATCTCAAATGCTGTGAGAATGCCATGTAATTCATCTCTTTTCAAATGATCAATATCTTTTGACTCTTCTATAGCTGAAATATTTTCACTAAACCTTTTTGGGAGTGACCTTAGAATCTTATCACACACATCAGGTTCTGAAACTTCAAGCCCAAGTCCTTGCATGGAGCTAACAACCTCATCCACATGAAGTAGATATCCTACAATATTTTCTTCATCCTTCATTTTTAGGTCTTCAAATGCTCTCTTGAAATTTTGCAACTTTACCCTTTTGACCTTTTTATCTCCTTCATATATGCCTTGCAACTTATCCCAAATATCCTTTGCTGATTTGCAATGCATAATATTTATAAACTCTATTTCACGTAAGCCCTTTTGAATTGCATTCATTGCTCTTGAATTATAATGATGTAGAAGCTTACCATATTTATCTGTAGGTGGAGTTTCTGGTGGTGTGTATCCATTTTCAACTACTTCCCATACTTCATTTCCAAGTGCCATTAGATGAAACTTCATCCTTGTGCTCCATAGTGTATAATTGTTCCCATCGAACAATGGTGTTGAATTTCCTGAGGATCCACTCTGAGAATCCATCTGTGTTCTTGTAAGATTTTCCTTCAAGCTGTTAAACTCTTTCGAAGGAACCCACTCTGATACCAATTGAAGAACACAAGCTTATACTGAGAGGGGGTGAATAGTATAAGACCACTTTTTACTTTTCTTTCACAATCAATATTATGCAATGTATCAATAGCAATATCAACAATAGTAATCAAAGCAATGCACAAATCACCACACACAATAGAGACACCAATTTAACATGGTTCACCCAATGTGGGCTACTCCACAAAGAAAATATTTCACTAAAATTTTCTCAACAAATCTCTTGGGAATCCTTTCCCTATTACAATGTTTATGGACCTCTATCCAAAGGAGACACCAATCCCCTAATCAAGTTTGTGGATCTCTATCCATAGGAGAACTCTTTCTCCTGTATTTTAGAAGAACTTACCTCCACTACACTGGCTTATGGATCTCTATCCACTGAAGACTCCTATCCTCACTCAAAAGACCTATCTTCACTACTCTAGCTAATGGACCTCTATCCACTAGAGACTATCATCCTCTATACTCTATCACCTCCAAATATTACTCTCAACTCTATCTCAAATCTGCACTAAACATAGTCCTTTGGTCTAGCACAAATCTACTCAATCTCTATCCTCAAATCTACACTAAACATAGTCCTTCGATCTAGCACAAATTCTCAATCTCTATCCTCAAATATCACTAAACATAGTCCTTTGATCTAGCACAAATCTACTCAATATCTATCCTCAAATATGTACTAAACATAGTCCTTCAATCTAGCACAAATCTACTCAATATCTATCCTCAAATCTACACTAAACATAGTCCTTCGGTCTAGCACAAATTTGCTCAATCTCTATCCTCAAATCTACACTAAACATAGTCTTGGTCTAGCACAAATCTATCAATATATATCCTCAAATATGCACTAAACATAGTCTTCTCCAAATTTAAATATGTATTGTAAGCTTCCACAAAATCTCACACTAATCTATCCATAAGTCTTCACCAAGACTTACCTCAACTCTGCTCCACAAGTCCTCACTAGAACTTGTTCAATCTTCTCAACAAGTCTTCACCAAGACTTACCTCAAATCTTCTCAACAAGTCCTAACTAGAACTTTTCCAATATCATATAAACATATAGAGAATTTTTAGAGACTCAATATGCTTCACACTCATCACAATGCTCAATCACTTCCAATATCTTTCTCAAATCAAATTAGAATATAGAACAATTTGTTTCATATAATTTGAACTATCACTTCAACACTTTCAATTGACTAGGCTCAATCAACTCCACTCAATCAATCACTCAAATAAATACTCCTTGCTTACAAACCCTAGTCCAAGCATATGAACACTCACTCAAATATTTCCAACAATGCTTATTAACCAATCTCACATAACAATGATACTCATGATCTTGCAAACCCTAATTCAAGATAGTTCACAACTTCACATAACAATGATACTCATGTTCTTTCACAAACCCTAGTTCAATATAGTTCACAACTTCACATAACAATGATACTCATGTTCTTTCACAAACCCTAATCATGCATATAAAGGTTCAACCAATGTTTCCAACAATGCTTATCAAACAAGGTTTCTATCTTCAACCTTTATTCCAAAAAACCTTGAAGCATTAATACAAAAACCAAACTCAACAATGCTTACCAAACAATCCTTTTCACTCCAACTTAGCATTCACAACATCCAACAATCACTCACAAGAAATATGTGCCCATACCTTTTTGTTTGATGAAGAAGTGCCCTTAAAAACCTGTCTCAATTATAACCACTTTCCTTGCCAAGCACAAAGGTTAGATGACAAAAATATCACTCTAACACTTCTTCAAAATATTTCTTCAATACAAAAAATAACACTCAAATACACCTTATAATCTCCAACTTAAAAATAATATTCAACAACCTTCAATCTCAAAAATAATAAATTTCCTTACTACCTTATAACTCCTTAATCACTTAAAAATTCAACTCAAAAATTAAAGTTTTGCATTCCCCTTTTAACTCCCCTAAACAACTTATAATCCAAATTAATTATGCAAAAACCTTAATTAAAATAAACCTTTGGAAACAAAAAATATTTTTCCCTTTTTATTTTTCGCAAGCCAAGTCAACCCAAATAATGCGCATACCTCTATTATGCTGCCCAAAAGGCCTTGGCAGGATTCGAGCCATCGATGGCTCTCCCCAAGCGCTTCCGCAGTGCTCGCACCCACCAACTGGGCTGCGTGGCTCCACAAGAGCCAAAAGGCATAAATGTGCCTTTGACTTCCTTCTCCCTCGAATGGTGCAAAAATGCAACACGAACTTCCCTTCGGCAAAATGGCGTGCGCGAGGTTTGAACCCGCACCTGGCATTCCCGAACGTGTCTAACGCAGCCCTTGGCTGCCAACTCAGCTACGAGGGGCTTCGAGTAAATTTTGGAGGCCATGAAGTCTTGTCCTTTTCTATGCTCAAACACACATGCGAAAATGCAAGCCTTTCTCTCTTTTGCACGAGCCAATAATCGATCGCATGGATAATTTTCAAATGCCAAACTTTGGCATTATTTATATGCAAACCATAGCATATTCCAACGTCGATGAGTATTCGAATTTTAATTTGAATTCGAATATTAATTTTAAATATTAAATAAATATTTAAATTAAACCTTAGCACCCATCATTATTTAAATTAAAATTTTAATCAAAGATTAAAATATTTTAATTTAAATTAAATCTGCTTGTGGGTCTTTTTCACCTTGGTCCTTGATCTTCTTCAACTCGATTTTTGATCCAAAATAATAATAATAAAATATTATTATTTAATTTGAACTTGCTTCTCCTTCCTTGGATCTTCATTCTTTGAGCCCTCCTGGGTATATAATATTTAAAAATAAATATTATAACCTATTGCTTTTCAAGACCTTCTTGCTTTTGGAAGAAACACTTAATGTCCTCAAAGATGATGAACATAGCACAAAAATGCTTTTGACATCAATGACAACAAACACTCCTCAAAATGTCCAACATTCACCTAGAAAACATCAAGAAAGCAAGCAGAAGAGTTGAGACCTCCCAAATAGTTAATCTCTCCTGAGGGCTTCAACACAAATCCACAAAATCGAGCAAAAACAATCATCAAACCAATGCAACAAAAAACCAATAAAATTTTAACACTCCAAAGATAACTTGATTTTGAAAGAAGAAGAAGCATGCAGATCAATGAGTGAACACTAAAACACTTTGTGATAATAAATGTCATTAGCATTAATTATCAAATGTTGCCATGTATGAGAGTGTGCATTAGTGAATTCAAACCCTCCTTATATAACAAATTTGAAGATGATATGGGTAGAAAAACCAAGGAGGTCCAAAGTAAAACACACCAAACCTGAAGAATTAAGGTTTCCTTAGACAAAACCCTAAAAAGTAAAAATCACACTACGTCAAGGTCAACTATGATTTTACCTGTGAAAAATCATGCCCCATCAAGGATGAGCACGATTTCACATAGAGAAAGAGAAAAGGCAAAAGAGGGGGGAGAAGCCTTGTCCTTGCCCTAGGCAAGTCTAAGGGGTCTCCTAGAGGGCTTAGGGAATATTTCCCACTAAAGTTGGTCAATTATATGCGTCTACAAATGGTCCCATCTATTTTAAAATGTAGCATGAAAAAATCTATTTGGTTGGTCTATCTAGTATTAGCTTCGATTTGGGGAAGCATTCTAACTTCTAAATAAAATAAATTGTTTATAAATGATTCTTCAATCTATTTTCCAATCGAAAACTATAAGCATAAATTCCAAAGCATCCAAAACATAGACTTTATTTCTTTGGATCAGACTCTAATCAAGGTAAAAAAACAAGCATACTACATCCCATTGAAAATAATCAACCATCATCCAAGGAAAAATAGCATACAGTTGATTTTAAATAAAAATGAACCAGAGTTTTTCACCTCTAAAAATACCACTCAAAATATATCAAACTATTGAATGGAAAAAGGATTGACTTAACAATTAGAAAATCTAAAAATATTTCATGTCTTCTTCAAATTCTTTAGTCCTTTCCACAACTTTCTTTTCCTAGCTAGCGATCACCAAAAACTTGGCAACAAAGAATCATATAGCATTTGGATGAAAATGGGAGATCAAGGGTTAGGGTAACTTTTTGATTCCTTGCTATGCATACCTACCACCTATGCCCTTTGGCATAACCACTCCAACCCATTACACAATATGCATGAAATGTTCAAAATAGAAATACCAATTCAAAACATCAACCCCCATGCTAAAGCTATGATGAGATTCCTAAAAATAAATTAATTATTAAATATGTGCCTTTAATAAATTTTAACTTAATAAAGTTGATATTAACTTACTAACACTCTTAAAGAAAGGTATTAGTAATTAAATCGTTCATTCATCTCATAGCGTTAAATTAATTTAATACTATTACTAAATTCTAACACATGTTAATTACTAAAATTAGTATTATATATATTAATAATACTAACATTATCGTTAATAACTTACATGATACCATAAGGGGGCCGGAGGTCCAAGGTTCAAATCTCGGGCCTCATCGGACTGAACATTTGTCCCTTTCCTGGTGCTTTCAGTGACGTAAAAGGTTTAAAATGATTGTGGCATGGTGGTTATAGGGGCGGATTACGTGAATATCTGTGTGGCGGTTTCTGGGGCGGACAACACAGAATACTGTGGCAGCCATAAAAATCTAGACAACCTGCCTAGATTCATGGTGGCTACCGATTCCACCATGTAAATTCAAAAAAAAAAACTTACATGATAAATAAATCAATCAAATAAAGTTCTATGCTTTGAAACACATATTAATGCATCTTAAGTAACACAGAGGGCTCTTGCTAAGGTTTTCCTTGCCCGAACTAAGATGCAATCAACAATAAGTAAAGAGATGCACAAACATTATTATTCCCTCAACAAAAGGCATTGTGATAACTACATAGTTATCAACCACATATTAAGGTCTCCTAAACATAGGAGTAAGGACTCATTTGGTTTTAAAACAACCTTATCCAATGATTCATTTAATCACACATATACACATGCAATGCTCCTACATGATTATTTTACCTTTGTGAGCTATCAAACTGAAAATAACCCATCATTTCCCTTTTCTTGTTTATCTCAATTGTCATGGTTATCCCATACCAATCCACCTATGATAGTACTTGGTCCTGCAACAAAGAATATTAGCAGTAACATATTCTAAAAATAGCATAATCTATCTTTAAAAAGCATAAAGTACAACTATCAACTCATCTTGATAGAATAAAATAAAATCATGCATTAATTATCAACACATTAATGCATAAATCAATAACAAAGGAAAGTCCCACCAAGATGGGCCATGACATACCCCCATAGGACTAAACATAGTCCCTTGTATTTTTTGAAAATAAAAAAATTATTCAAACAAAAATAAGACTTGCTTTATCATTTCATCACCATCTTCCCAAGTAACACAATTATCAAAAAAATGATCCCATTGAACCTTACACTGATCTAAGGTATGTTTTCTCAAATTTTTAGAATGGAACCCTAGAATCTTGATAGGTTGCACCTCAATAGTTGTGGGATCTACCATATGTAATTTAGACACATTCCAAACATGAGAGGGATCAACAACATACTTCCAAAGTGGGGATATGTGGAAAGTGTAATGGATTTTTGATAGGTTGGGCAGTAAGATGAATTGATAGGCTACTCGACTAATCTTATCAATTATTTCAAATGTCCAAAAAAATTAAGGATTCAACTTAATTAAATTGATGGCACTTTTCTTAGGTTGCACCCTTAAGAAGAATCTATCTCCCATAGAGAATTCCCTCAATGACCTTTTCAAATATACATAACTCTTTTGGTGATCGGATGCTTCCTTGAGCCTTTGCTGAATTACTTTGAGCTATTCCTCCATCTACTTAATAATGTTTGTTTTAATTACTACCTGACCTTTAGGATTATTCAAAGATAGACTATTTCTACATCTTATTCCATATAAGGCCTCGAATGGAGCCATTTCCAATGATGCATGATATCCATTGTTATATGTAAACTCAACCAAATACAAATAGTCTTCCCACTTAGAATTTTGATCCATGCAATACATGTAGAGCATGTATTCGAGGACTTGGTTTACCCTCTCTATTTACCCATCTATTTTCATATGATAAGGAAAACTAATATTCAACTTTGTTCCCAAGGCAAATTGAAGAGCTTGCTAGAATTCTAATGTAAATCTAGAGTCTCTATATAAGATGATTACTTTAGGGAAACCAAGAAACCATATTATTTCCTTGGAAAAATTATTAACCACAGTTGATGTGTCATCCTTAATGTTCCCCAATATGAAGTTTGTAACCTCTATCAACCTATCCACCATCACAATGATTGCATTTTGTTGGTACCTAGTTTTTGGTAAACCCATAATAAAATCTTCTGATATGACCTACCACATTTGAATGGGTATATCATGTTGATATAGTTTTCCTATTGTATTTTGATGTTATTCCTTTACTTTCTAACATTCCAAATATATAGTAATGAAACCATTGACATCCTATTTCATTCCAGGTAAATAAAATATCTTTTTCATATTTTATCTCATATTGGCACCTTTTGGATGAGTAGAATATGGAGAAAAATATACCTCTTGCTTAATAATTATCCTTAAAACCCTAATTTTTGGCATAAAAAACCTATCTTTGGAACACAAAAACTCATATTTTATATTGAAATTCCCACTTTCTTCAAGATTTACTTCTACTTTACTTTATATTTTCATGCAATATGGATTTTCTAAATTTAATTTTTTTACTTTTTCAATCAAGTCAACATGACTTTGGGTTAAGGCTATTATATGTCTCCTCCTACTTAAGGTGTCAACTACATTATTTTACTTTCCTTTGATATATTATATACCAAATTCATACTCAACTAATAATTTTATCCATATTTTTTGCCTCGTATTCAACGTCAATTGGGTAAAGATATACCTTAGTATTTGGGGATCTATCCTTAACTCGAAGGGCGTTCCCAAAAAGTAATGCCTCTAGACCTTAATAGCATTGATAACCATTGTTGGCTCCAGGTCATGTATAGCTTAGTTCAATTCATGCTTCTTAATTTTTCTAGATTCATAGGCTATTACAGATTTATTTTTGGATAAAATGACTCTCATCCCTTCTAAATAAGCATATGTGCATGCTATAAAATTCCCAAATGGATCAAGTATTTTTAGAATTGGTGTTGCAATAAGCTTATTCTTAAGAGTTTCAAAGGTGGCCTCACATTTTTTTGTCCATTTGAACTCTTTTTATTTTCTTTGAAGGCTATTAATGGAGTATGTAATCCTTGAGAAATGTTCCACAAATCATCTATAGTAACCGATCATTCCCATGAAACTTTAAATTTGGGACACATTGGTAGTTGCATGCTAGCTTAGTATGGATTCAATATTCTTTGGATCAATAACAATCCCTTATACATATATAATATGCCTTAAATATTGTACTTGTGAAACATAGAAGTCACACTTTGAAAACTTTACATAAAGTTGATTTTTTCTCAATACCTCTAATACCAATCTCAAATGTTGGTCATGCTCTTCTTTGGTGTGGGAATTGTTGGAATAAAATCTTATATTTTTGTGGAAAGACACCACAACTATCAATTTTAGCCAAAGTATAACAATTGGATGAAACAAGATTGCCCTGTATTTCAATCTTTGGAGAAGGTTGGATCCTATAAATTTCTTTGGAGGGAAAGAGTAAGGAAAAGAGTAAAGGGAGAGAAGTAGTAAGGGTTTAAGAAAATTATATGGGTAAAAGGATTAGTAAAATTATGTATGGGATATAGTGTAACAACATTAGATCTCTCAATATAGACCATTAATCTATTTTATGGCACTTAATAGATCAACCATTAATAGTTACATGCATATGTTAATTTAACCCATTGTATTCATCTTAATTATTACAAGGATTCATACAATTAGAAATACAATAGGCAATAAGTACATTACTTTAGTATAATAAACCAAAGTTTGAATGTACAAAAATGACTTAAATGAACATATTATGCTTCTAATCATTCCAAGGACTATAAATATCAACAATCCAATAGGTAATTCAGATATAGAACTACTTTAATAGAATAAACCAACATTACAATGTAACAAAAATGACTTAGAAGAGATCATTCACATAAAACCTGTAAATGCAAGCACCATGGAGACCAAACAACTACCACTTCGTTGATCAACAACAATTACAATGAGATACCAGGCAAGGACTACAAAGTTAACCCTTTGAATGAGGTTTGAACTCATATTTATAGATTATAATTTTAAATTTTCTTGGTGAAGGAAAGTTGAATGGTCATTTGAATGAATTTCTGGTGAGAGAACTAGAAATGATGCCATGGAAATTTTATATTTCATCTTGAGCATGAATTTGAACCAATTCCATTGATCTGCAATTGATTTTTGTTGGTGGTTGTATTATTGAAGCTACCCATTGCATTATTGGAGTTGCTCACTTTTTAGTTGTAGGTGAGTTGGATTTTGGCTAGCAAGCACCATGGCAGTTGTAGGTTTGAAAATGACCTAACCTTTCACTTGTTCATCTTCACTTGTTCACGAGACTCGTCTCATAGGGATGTTGTAGTTTTATGTATTTTTGGGCTTGGTATACCTTTTGTTTTTCTTTTCTTCATTGGTGATCATGGTTTTGGCTATATAATTTTTTTGATGATATCATCTACTTGATTGACATGGTTTTGAGAAATGTTGTTAGGAAATGGTCTTATAGTTTTTGATTGGCATGATACTAGGTAACTGGTGCTTTTATTGATTTCATTTACTCAAATGAACTAGGTTTGAGCATGTTTTAGTTTTGAATTTTCCTTTTAGTTTCATGCATGTGCTTTACTTTGTTTGTATCTTTGTTGATTTTGATACAGTTTTGAGCACCTTTTGACTTTTCCATTGTTTGATTTGGGTCCATGACTATAAGACTTTTGGCTATCATTTTTTGTGTCGAGGACTTAGAGCTTTCCAAATCCCATGCTATTTTCATTTTTTTTGACTTACTTGTTCTCATGTGCTTCACTCCTTTTCTAACATCATAATCAGCTAAAGTGCGATTTTAGGCCCCTTTGACTATTGTTATTGCTCCACCCATTCTCATGATATTGAAGCTTCTAGTTGACTGACACTTATTGTATCATAGTCTTGGGACTTTATTGATCACATGACAAATTTGTACGCTTAGTATTTTCAATAATTTTTTTGAAGGGGATATATTTTGTAATGTGGTCAAAATTGAATCACATGTTTGGCACCTCTTGGGGATTTTTGCTTGTAAAATTATGAACTCAAAAGGCTTGTTTCCATTGGATATAGAGTCAACATGGAGAATGGAATGGGAGTATGGATTGGAATTATGGAATGGAGTGAAATAAGATGATTTTTTTGAAATGAGATGTAGTGAATAGGTAGTGAAGTGAAGAGATGAAATGAGATGTAGTGAAGTGATATGAAATAATATGTACTGAAGTGATGAGTATATTTTAATAAAAATGTGGGTCGATGTTTTGGATGAAGGCAAGGGATAACAAGGACATGAATGTGGAGTGATATGTATGTAAATGGGAATGAATGTAATTATTACTTTGTCAGAACTTTCAAGCATTGAGATGCCAATTTATCCCTCTTCATCCTTTCTAGATTATCTATTCATCAACTATTACTTTGCTCTATATTTTTCTCACTAGGTATTAATTATTCATCTAGGATCCTTAATGTTGAATATTTTGAAGGGATTTATTCCTTATTATTTTTATCTTCTTGATCATCTCCTCCATAGAATATTTTATTTTCCTTTTCAAATACAAATAGGGCTCTTGCCCATTCTTTTCATGTAGGATTTTTAATCATGTTTATTTGATATTGTATTCTCTTCAACTGATATATTCTTTCATAGGAAGGGTACTCATATATTTTGGCTATTTCTTGAAGCTTTGATTGTAGTTTAGCTAATATATTTAATAACTCTATTACCTAAGATTTTCCTATGGGATCTTGTAGCTAGTCTATTTTAGACTCATCATTAGCAATTACTTCTATCTAGGCCTAAACTTCTTCTTTGGATAGGATTTGTACATCTTGGTCCTAGAAGCCGGGAATCCAAGTGATAGGAGCTCCCACATGGGTTCCATGATCTTGTCAGCTTTACTCTACAATATTTGGATTAGTTGTATCCCTTCTTGCTTTAATATGTATTTATCAATCATGACTTGTGCAACTCTTCTTACTACACTCAATTGTAGGTTGGAAATAGCTTTAGTTGTTAGCTCAAACCTCCTTGTAGATATTTCCATTATATTTTTTGCTTGTAGGAACATATTTCCAAGTTCAAAAATTTTAAATGCTACACTAGCTTCTTTAGGGGTTTTGCATATAAATAGAGGTAATCTATAGCCACATAGGCCTTGAGAGCATGCTCAAGTATCTTGGTCTAGCTATATTTCCTTAGTTGTCTAAGAGTGTCTTTCAAGAAGCCTAAGATATTTATCTTTTCATTTTTACCTTGTAGATGATGTTGCAATGCTTGGACCTATTTTGACAATGTCTTTTTCTACCCCTATAACTTATTACTTTGCTTAGCCATTTTGGATAAATTGATTTTCCATTTCTATGCTTCATTATTACGAGCTTTATTTACATTTTGATATTTTGTTATATCATCTATCTCTTTGTATTTCTCCTCTAAAAATTGGCACTTATCTCTTAGTCTATCTCCTTGTAGGTACATGGTGCTTACATGTGCTTGAGCATTCAATAGGGTATCTTCCAGTGGCAATTGAGTGATATCTACCACTTGAGTCTCAACATGATAGTCATCTAGAGTCATCTCTGCTTCTAGCTTGTTGAATTTTTGTGTGGATACAGTTCTCATCAGCTAATGTGTGGTGGGATCTATAGTGGCCATATACCTAGGAATAATAGGTTATCTAGTTCACTTAGGCATATTTTTTTTCCATCACTTCTTAGTATTGTGGACCATTTTTGTGAGTATATTTATGGTGGCAGTAGTGGAATGATCTAATGGATGAGCAATGGTGGGAAATGGTTGTATGAGCGAGAATGGGGATGGAGAGTCTTCTTGAATGGGTTGATAAATGATTATTGGTGGAGTTTGAATGAATGTGGGAGACGTTAAAATGGCAATGATTTCTATGGTAGAGGCTTTTGTGTCATTTGCCTCCAATATAGTACTTTTAAATGGAATAGAAGTGGAGGGAGTTATATCTAGGAAGGGAGGAGAAGGAAGAGAAGTTGAAGAGTAAGGAATGTTCATACCTATTTCTATCACCAAAATTTACTATGTTATTTGCTTGGTTGTTTTTTTGGGTGGTGATTCTTGAATCTTATACCTTTTTATACCTTCATCCTATGATTCCTTGGATGAATCAACTTTTCAATTATCTATTACCTTTAGAGATAAAGTAAAAACTTTAGCTACAGACAATTGTTGTTGAGGAGTGAAAAGGAGATCTCTGATCTTGGTAAACTCTTGAACATTGAAAGATACGTTACCTCTTGTAGCCTCATTACTGTGAGTGGGATGGTCCAATGTTTGTGTACCTTCAGTAGTATCTTTTGCAACATAGAAAATTTTCCAACTGCTTGAAAACTTCCTTGACTTGTTACAAACTTTATAGGTGATCTAGTAGAAATCTCTTATGGAAATTCCTTGGTTCTTTTAACTTTTGTTTATAGCATTGAGGAACTAGTAAAGTGCATGCCTAAAGCCAATACTTTAGGCCTTTGTTCTACTTCAATGATAGATTGAGGACCAATAGGCATTTTCTCCAATATTTTACCTTTGTATCCCATTTGGCTTAATATGTGTGAGCCTACAAGGTAGAGTTGTTGTTGCAACTCTAATGGTACAAAAAATTTAACCTATGGATCTAGTTGATGCAGTTATTTTATGATTTCATGTTGCTTAGGTATTTTTATCGATTCTTTGGTTGCATGTTTATTATTGAATGTTGAAGTTTTTACCTTAGTTGCTTTTCCTTCATGAATATTTTGCTACACAAATATTTATTTTTCTATTATTTATGGTGGATTTTTCATTTTTGCTACGCTCTATAGCATAGGAGTTAAAATATCTATTTATTTGACCTTGGATTTCCATGTATCTATATTTTCATCATATATTCTATAATTAGAGGTTTTCTTTCTCTCTACTCTAAATGTCCACCACTCTATTACCTTAGGTGTCGGCCATCTAGTTTTTTTACCAATGAAGCTATTTTTTTCAGACAGATAATGTGTTGGTTTTTGTTCAAGATTATAATATTCTTCTTATTTCTTTATTTATTGGTTTAGATACCAGTTTATGTACTTGGGTTTGGGACCCATTTAAACCCCGCACTTAATATTTTTTACCTACAAAAAAATTTAAATTCTTCTTATTTGTACCAATATCTCCATGGTGGTAACTTTGGTACTTAGTTGATATTCCATTTTAGATCATTTTTTAATGATTATTTCTTACCCTTTCAACATTTAGTTTTATTATATTATTAAAATAAAACAATTTACTTGAGTTAACTAGACACAATTTCTCATCGTATTTATTTATAGGATCATATCTCCATATTTGTGGTACTACTTGTAACCCTAACTCTTGTAATTTTTTATCAAATTCCTCTACTTAACCTTTGGAGTTCACAATGATTGGACCATAAGTAAGTGGGTATTCACAAGTACTTTTATTATTTATACTTGAGTCATTGTCAACACCCAATGTTTCCTATCCATCTCTAAGAGTTTTTTTTTAACTAATTTCTATTTTGCTATCGTTTGCTAAACCACAAACTCTCTCTTATTGACATAGAAGGAGTTCTCAAACAAAAGGTTTGGTTATTAATTTTCTCCACTTTTCCTCTTACATGAACATGATCCTATCGACCCCTATCCCCACTACATGTTAGTTTTTGGAGCCTTAAACTTAAAGAAAATGTGATCATAAGTATAAACATAAGCATGCAATATTATAAATATGATAAAGAAAACTTAACATGCATGAAAATATGATAGAAAACTTGATACAAAGCTCTAGAAATTCTCATATAAGAAAGCTCATGAAAATTACAATGCTCCTCTCATGGAGTTTACAACTCCTCCATGATATCAAAATAGAGCTACATTGTGACTACTAGTACTACCATAATATATGCACTCCATAACTCTTAATATTCTCAAACACTCACAATGAGGCATTTATATATAAATATACATTTCTTACCTCTCACTCAACCCTAAGACTCATGTACATGTGGACTACATGCATATTTATATCATTGCACATTCTAACACATGTGAATTTATTAATTTACTCTAATAAACTATTTATCTCTAATATAATAGTAATATAATTATGTACCCATGAAGGTACATTAGTAAAGAACCAAATGATGTAATATATTCCAACACCCCCCTGTATTACATTATTTGGTTTTGAAGACTTTAGTCTTCAATAAGGATCTTTCTCTTTTGGGTATCCTTCATCTTGATGAGGTTCTTCTCCTTATTTGGTTTGTTGATAGTTGAATAGAGTGTAGTTTTGTTGTCCTCTCATTCTCTTAATTTTGAGTCTTCTATTTTTTTGTTTGTTCTTGTGATATGCTGGTTCTACATATGTTGCATCATGTTCTTCAACAAATGTATTAGTATTATTTTGAAATGCAACAATATCTTGTGATGTTCCCATAAATTCTAGAGCATATATATTTTTATGAATTGATCCAGTAGCTTCAATTTCTCCTTGGTTTATTATGAGGCACATGTTGACTCCATTTGAGTATTTGAAGTCAATTTTTCTTTTGCTCTCTACTAACTTTGCTACTAAAATGAGATTGGATGATAAGCCTAGAACATACATGATATTATGTAGTACAAAATTTGGAAATAATTTTCTAGGAGCTACACATCCATAACCATGTATATGGTAGAATTTTCCATCTACAATTCTTAGTCTGTAGTTGTTGGTGACTTCAAGACAATCAAACCATTGCAAGTTTCTAGTCATATGATGACTTGCACATGAATCTATGTACCAAATGTCCTTTTTATTTTTATTTGTGAGATTATTTGAGTTTGTACCAATTTTATACCTTTGATAAGACATATTGGATGTATTTTGATCTTGAGTCCTATTATAGTAATGATATGTTCCTCTTGTCAATCTATCCATATTAATGTGATTTGTAGGAACAATCTTGAAATTAATTCTCAAAATTTTCAAGTTATGAACTTGATGCTTATGCTTGGATTTCTAATGTTGTATTTTGTAGAATCCATTTTGACTCCCTAGATACTAAGGTATATTATGATCTTAATGAGATAAAATATTTTAGAATGAAATTCAATTCTAACACTTATATAACTTTTATCTCTTCTTGTAGAAATCGTTTATAAATGCAATTTCAAAGATATGAGTTAAATATTTTTAGTTGGATTTTCTATTTCCTTCTAAATAAATCTTCCAACTATAATTTTTGATGCAAGTAATATCTTTAACTAAGAATTAATGCAATGATTGGTTTCTAAACTTCTAGAAATTCAATTGAAGTAGGATTCCTTATATCTCCCTAATTAGAAGTTTTGTTTTGAAAGTTTATATATTTGCAAACTAACCTTATATCTCCTTTAAAATTTGTAAATAGTTGAAGCACTAATAATAAATATTTTAATGCTTCTAATTTCTTCTTTCTTCTCAAAAATAAGTAATGTGATTTCTAGGGTATCTTCCACTACCTTATAACTCCTACTAAATATCCCTAGATTAATATTAAAGTTGATATGTATAATATTATCACTCCTTACAACTTTATGAAGGCAATAAAACTTAGATATTACCTTTATATCAAGCATTTTTCTTACTATGGTATGAATATCGAAGTCACCTTATGGTCTCCTACAATAGTAGAATGTTGTCTAACGCTTTTTATTATGGCATATTTTCATTCCTCAATATTATCCCTACATTCTTCAATGTCATATTTTACTGCACTCTCTTCACCTTTAAATTTTCTCAACATTTGCTATGCCCTTGCTTCACTTTCCACTTATTTACATGCTCTTGTATATACCTCCAATATGGTTGTCCACTATGACAAGTGTTATGATTCTTTAAGACAATGAACTTCATTTCTCTAGGCACTACTAGGTGAGTAGGGTTTGAAGAACACAAGCTTATACTGAGAGGGGGGGGTGAACAATATAATATAAAAAATTTCCTTCCAAATTATAACATCAATAATATGAATGCAATAATAAATCAATGCACAATTTCCATATACATGAGACAATGCTTTTACGTGGAAAAATCCTCTTAGTAGAAAATCATGACAAAATATTGCTTATATTTTTGTTTAATAAATTTCATGGACACCAACCCACAGGAGACACAAATACCATATACAAGTTCATGGACACCAATCCATAGGAGACACCAATCCCCTATACAAGTTCATGGACACCAATACATAGGAGACACCAATCCCCTATACAATTTCATGGACACCAATCCATAGGAGACACCAATCCCCTATACAAGTTCATGGACACCAATCCATAGGAGACACCAATCCCCTATACAATTTCATGGGCACCAACCCACAAGAGACACCAATTCCCTATACAAGTTCATGGAAACCAATCCATAGGAGACACCAATCCCCTATACAAGTTCATGGTCACCAATCCACACTCACTTATGCTCCAAAAATGATTACAATCACTACTCAAATTTACTCCCAAATCTGATCATAAACACTGCTCAAATATGTTTCCAAATATTGCTCATAGAAATTGGTCAAATTTGCTTTTAAATATTCTCACTAACACTGCTTAAATCTGCTCCAAAATATGCTCACAATCACTACTCAAATCTGCTCCCAAATCTGCTCACAAACACTACTCAAATATGCTACAAAATCTTTTCAATAATGGCATAAAATTCTTCACCTTTTCTTGATTTTGCTTTCTTCAACTAAAAATAATTCAGACATATTCTACCTAGATTTCGTTTAACCTCTTGAACATATAGAGAATGATATACTGGTGTTGAAAGCTTCAAATGGCCAAAATGTCCTTCACATTCATTAAGTTTGTCACTTCCACATGTCTCACATTTATTACATTTTAAAGGTAACCCAAGTCTAACACTATATGATAGTAAAACAACAAACCTCCACGCTGCACTGTATCTCTGCTTATCAAGATATTATAATTCCTACTCATCTACTCCCAAATCCAATAATAAAAAATGCAAAAATTTGCTTTCTTCTACTTACTCAAAATTCCAAAACCTTATAAAATCAAAGGTCTTACATGAATTACCTTATCTCTCCAAAATCAAATATTTACTTTATAATCAACACTTCAATTTAATTTCATACTTATCTCATGATTTCGTGTCACTAGTATCATGACATCTACCCTTGTGCGATCAATGATGGCTCACATGAATTTTGTCCTTCCCTACCTTGACGTAGGTCTTCACTTCCCTGATTTGCTATACAAACAATTTTATTTTGATCTCATTTGATGCTTGGTTAGTTACAAAATGCCACAGGGTCCTACTTTGCCACACACATTGAATTTCCTTAGATGCACAGCTCCTTAGGCCTCACGACTCACCACACCAGATTCCACAACAACTAATAGAAAAACTTCCTTTATAATCAAACAAAGTGAGTCTCAAAACGTGTGTGAAAAGAGATTTTCAAACCTTCATTATATACCTTTATTTGTAATATTCATTTGTTGTATTGGTACAACTTGATTTTATACCAGTGAGTGTTGTTTGACCACAAATGCTTGCTCCCTATTATCTCCTAAAGTTTTTACTATTTTTGTTCTCCTTCGTGGCAACACTGATCAACATATCGATGAATACATCATTGATATTCTGCAAAAAACTCTACTATGTCTTCCATTTATGAATGTCGAATATGAGTGATAAATGATGTATGGCTCTTCTCAATCCTTGTTGGTGCACTCTATGGATCCTGACTTGCCTATCTGTCCTAAATCCTAATGGCTATGTGGATGGATGTACAATGCATTCCATGAGTCATTTTATTCTTCCTTTATTCACGCGTAGACTCAAACATGTGGGCACTTTTCTTCAACATTCAAAATACTAATATTCTCCTATATGTAACTGTAGCACCCTAAAATTGGTGCAATAAAACCTTAGTAATTACATTCACTCTAGTAAATAATTCAAATTCAAATTTTAACCTCCCAAACCGCCCGTTAACCGCCGTGTAATCCGTTTCCCCCTTTCCCGCACCATTTTTAGAGGTTGTTTTGATAATTTGATGATATCGTCATCAATCAGACGATATCGCCTCAGATCGGACGATTTTGTCTGGGCTAGGATGTCCAGACGATCTTGTCCCAAAATTGATTTTGCATAATTAGCTTCTATTCCAACGATGTCTCTAATTCGGGCAGAAGCGTGTCTGTGCCGTTAGAGACCCTTCCCCATTGGAGATCTCCCAAATAGGGATGATCTCCAACCTCCTAACCTCCCTCCTAAGCCTATTTAATCCTAAGCCCTCCCCTTAGCACCCCCCTGGCTGAAATTCTCTATAAACTGACTTCACACGCATTAAGATATCTCAAATTATTGTTTGCATTAGTTCTATTCAAATTTTGTTGTAGGTACCTTAGTGTTTTTCAGCTGGAGCAAGCTTACATCATCACAGACGATCCTGTTCAGATCGGAGGCGATCCTGTCGAATCAGAGATGATTTCGTACCAATGTGAGA
Organism: Wollemia nobilis; assembly: GCA_028583015.1. Classification (NCBI taxonomy): domain Eukaryota; kingdom Viridiplantae; phylum Streptophyta; class Pinopsida; order Araucariales; family Araucariaceae; genus Wollemia; species Wollemia nobilis. The sequence goes on along the minus strand of JAQPPZ010002738.1, from coordinate 263,662 downwards.
CGATCTCAACTACAGTCAACATTGAGGCAATCAGTGCCCAAATTTTGCATTTTCCTCCTTTTAATTTGCTGTTTTATTCTGTAATTAGCTAGTTCATTTATAATTTTATGCTATCTTGCATCTTGGAGTTCACCCATATAGATCAAATGCATAATTAAGTCATAATTATTATCTAATCAGTATGATGCATTCATATTTCTGTTCACAATTCTCAGTTTGATATTGTTATTATCATTTTACATTGTTTCCCTCTGTTAGCATTGTTGTATTTTTTGTGTTTTGCACCTATTTCTCTGTTTGCAGGTCTCTGAAGAATTCGTCTGATGAATTCGTAAGATCTCAGATGATCTTGTCTGATCTCAGATGATCCTATCAAATTCCAGATGATCCTGACTGCTTCAAGAATCAGAATCTTCATCAGACATCCGGATCAGGTATGATCTTTTAATATTGCTTAATTTCTCTATTTTTCTGTCCTAATTCTATTTTTTGTATTCATTTAATCTGCATCTTCATATAGAATAACTTAGACGCATTTTGGCCAAACCTAGGACATGGATGCTTAAGGCTAAAAATGAACACATCAAACACATTCCCAACCTAGGCGTGGAAACTGCCACTAAATGTTTCCTGGTGAACCCACCATCCATCGAAAAATCACCATAATACACCTCCCCCGAGAGGCGGGACCTTCGCAAGGCCTCTCAATCCGAGGTACCGTGCCATCCTTTTCCCATCCTCCTTCCGGGCACGGATCCTATAGCCTGAAGGTAAGGGTGTGAAAATTTTGGAGCGATACATTTTGGTGAACCCGACGTGAATGCGCTTAAAACCTTTTGAAAACAAAACAAATATATATATATATATATGTATACAAAAACAAAAAGTAGCAAAATCATCATTTCAAGTTTGTATGTTTTAGATTCAATTCTAAATAGTAAATATTAAATATTACTTTTAGAAGTACTAAAGAAACCATGGGTTTTTACTCAAATCCATATGAGCCCATCAGTAATGTTGGAAGAATTCAGCCAAATACATTTGTTGATTATGACCAACCTCATCCCTATTCAACATCACCTCCATCACACTTTTCTCATTTTTCATCCTTACCCCAACAAGACAATCCCTTTGCCAATCCTCTTCATAACGATATTATCTATTCTCCCATATATCCATATTATGTCTATCGTTCCACATACAATCCTCCACCACATTTTCAATATTCTTCTCTTAATACAACACATCCATTTCAACAAGAAAATACTTATTCTTCCAATTCTACCATGTACTCACCTCATGCTTTGCAATCTTCCTGTCTTCATTCTACCCATAATAAAGAAAGTAGAGGTGAGAAACCATTAGGTCCTTTTATGACGAAAGTCCTAAGGCATTTATCAAAAACCTCTCAAAAACCTTCATCACGTAAATTTACTAAGCTCAATCAACCAATGGATATAATTCTCAAGTATTTACTTGACACAAATAATATTGAACTTCCTTCCATAAGACAACTTGATACCACATCAGATTGGTTTAAACCTGAGCTACATTATGAATATCATAGAGTGGATGGACATATGACACAAAATTGTAAATATTTAAGATGTGCAATTCAATATTTGATTGATAAGGGTCTTTTTAATATAAAGGAATTACAATCTACAACTGATTATAAATCTCCATTAAACAATCAAACTCCTACACAACAAATACCAATAATCAATCAAGACATGGGGATCTCCCAAGAACCCCTATTCAATTATCAACAACAAGAAACCAATCAAATATTGCATGTTAATGTGTCCCATCATGATGATATTATTAATATTGTAACAAAAAATACAAATGAGCAACCTCAAGTTCAATCAACTCAATCTGATATTCAAGAGATGGATTCCTCATTTGACCAACTTTCAAAACTATCTTTGACTCTAGAGAATAATCCAAAATGGAATGTAAGTATAGAAAGCTCATATTTAGAATCAAAATCTCAATCTGAAATCCACTTTGATAGCCAACAACAAGTGATTAATCCTCAAGCAAAGATATCCCTTTTAGAAGTATTACAAAGTTCTCATAAGGAAATTTTGTTCAAAATACCTAGCCAAAAATTTGTTCCTCATAATATTTTCTCTAAGAACATAATTAATGGTGTAAACCCTCTTGAGGTTAACCACATTTCATTCTATGATGAGGAGATTCCTTCCTCTACTCCACAAGAAGACTACTATATTTACAGTTCAGGATCTAGTAAAGAAACACCTGTTAGAACTATCATGGAAGATAATGGCTTCTCTCTTAATTTATGCACTTATCAATTATTCCAAAAATTCAAAACAAAGGAAGAATATTTTAATGAATCAAATGTTATTATAAAATATTTTAACAATGAAATTCAAGAAGTTCAAGGTACTATAATTCTTCCCTTTAATATTGGATCCAAGATCCTGGATACTCTGTTTTATGTGGCATATTGCCCTTCACCTTACAACCTACTTCTTAGAAGTCCTTGGATTCATATGATGAGGGTTTTCCCTTCCACTCTTCACCAATGTTTGAAATTTGAACTTGCAAATAAACTTGTTACCATACATAATGACCCGACACCATTTGAAGAATATTTAACGGTTGAAACATCAAGTTCTATACATTCTCCATTGTCACAATTATCTTCTATCCATCACTTTTCTTCATCCATATATGATCATTCTTGTTTACCAAATAACACCCATGCATATATTTTATATATGCTCCCTCTATCTTATCAAGACTCGGAATATAATGATAAGAATGAAGAACCTTCTTATCCTTCTTACATTTTATTTTGTAATATGATCAATTTTACACATATAAAAGTAAAATCTTTTGCTACATTATTCTACATTATAACAAAGCTTTTGTTATCACTACCTTGTATTCATCACCTTTTGTTCTTACCTTCACCTCAACCAGATTATCCTTCAAAACCTCCTTTGATTTTGAAGCAACCTTAGACATGCTATACTCAAATAACCTTGTATAGTGTATATAGATCATCTTGTATATACCACCAATTTCAATTCATAAATTAAAATCAAAATACAAAAAAATCAAAATCCTCAAAATCTTCAAAAAAATACTAATGCAACTAAGGACCTTAAAGGTAAGTTTGAGCCCAACTGGCTTGGACCATACATTATCACTGCTAAATTTGAATCAGAAGCATACAAATTATCTACCTTAGATGGTAAAGAACTTAAAGAACCCATGAATATTTTGCATATTAAATGTTACTATGTATAAATTTGGTCATTTCATCCTTGTATATATTTGTTTAAAAAAAATAAAAAAATAAAAAAAACACTATCTTGTATTTCTTTCAATTTATAAATTCAAAAACACCAAAAACATTCATAATCATCAAAATATTCAAAACTATTTGTTGTATTTATTTATGGAACTTGTTAATTTTTTGTTCAAAACCAAAAATGATAAAAATAAAAAAACAACAATATTCTTGACTCTTTCGAAACCAAAACAACATAAAGAAGAAAGAGAGAGTCAACATTCTCAAAACTTCTCAAAAAGTATCTATATCTATATATTCTTACAAATGTTGTAGTTATATGTTTCAAATTATTTTGGATAAATTAGCATTTATTTGGAATCCCTCACTTTCACACTCACAAAATAAATATCTTGATTTTATCTAGCATGATTACTAATCTCTCTTATATCAAAGTCCACAAAATTCAATTAAATAAAGTTTGAGCATAGAGAATTGATCTTGTTATTTACTTAAACCAAGCACATATTTTTCACAATAAAATGATTATATTTGTAATTTCCATGCTTTGCTACATAGTAGAAGTGGTTTCTTGAGCGAAAAGTTTTCCCTGCTATCCTATCATGCACATGGTCTAGAATCTTTGAGAATTGGCAAAAGGACAAGCTCACCCCTACCCAGAATAAAAATCCCTTGCTCTACAGCTAATCTGAGCAAGTATCCCTAGTATAGAACAAAAGGCAAAGTTCAAGAAAAAGAGAAAAAGAAAAAAATGTTATTTTATATCATTACAACAATATTTCAAGCATTATCTCAATTATCAAGCAAAAATACAAAAAGAAAAAGAAAAGAAAAGCAAAAGAAAGCAAAAGCAAAAGCAATAAAATCCCTTTCCCTACCCTTTGAAAAGAAAAGAAGGGTTGATGAGCTTGAATCCCTGGAATTCTCAATTATTCAAAAACTGTGAGGTAAGCCCCATAACAGGTGGTTTGTTCCCAACCTGCTTGGCCTTGGGTAACTCCTAGCGTGGCAATATGTCTGTCACATTAGCGACCTTCTTTTGTATAGACCTATGTCTGCTTATGGATTAGCTAGCTCTTGATAATCTCACTTACATAGTAGTCTAGTATGGTTATATGCATCTACATCATGGTTAATGAACACTTATTTGGTTTATTCAAATCACTTGTATCAAATTATCTTGCTCAAAACTGGTAAATGAACATAGCAATTGCACACACATTTTATATTTGAGAGATTTTGTGTATCATTATGATAAATCAAGATTGAAAATGAACTCACATATGCACATGGGATTCCTTATAAATCTAAATTTTGTCTTCAAAATACTTTGAAATATTTTTTGCAAAAATTGTTTGGAATAATTCATTTTCTTCTTTCAAGTACAGTTGTTTAGTATAAAGACAACTACATGCATAATAGAAACATCAAAATTTCTTTCAAAACCATACAATCAAAATATATATATATATATATTGTCGACTTTCACGACGATGGTATAGTTCCAAAACCAAAATTGGAATTTTATGCCTAGCGCAAGTCTTCCTCTTCATATTTTCTATTTATTAAAAATCAACCATGCAATAAAACTATCTCCTTTTGGATTTTCGCGATGATGGTATAAGTCTATACCTACATATTCTATGCCTAGCGCAAACCATTGTAACAATTTTTATTCCCCATTTTATTTAAAAATCATGAAAACCATATGACTTAAATCATTCTATTATACAATTATGTTTTTAAACAAAAAGCATGCACATTATCACTATTTCATGTCATTATGTCAACCTTCAATTTTGCAATGATGGTATAATTCCTAGGGAATTATCCAAAAAATTTATCACACTTAGGAATTTATGCCTAGCAAAAATCATTTTAACATTATTTCATGCATATTATTTTTATGAAAATATGAAAACAAACCATCATCACCATCATTTGCACCATTGCACCAAAGTCTTAAGACAGTCTCTTAAGCACTCTTTTACTTTTTAACAATATTTCTATATTGGGATTAGCTTGACGACCGAGTGAGCGGTGACTCCATGAAATGGTCTATAATAGCGACAATGTCCTTTGAAATTATTGTTAGAAGTCTCTTTTTATTTTTTATCACATTACATCACAAACAACCAATTTGTTACATCAGATTATTTCATTTAAAATTTACAAGCATGACATTTCAACCATAATATTTTCAACGACGTAATTACATGAATCCTCAATCCAATCATCAAATCAATCAATCAAAACATTTTAAAGCATCATAAAAATACATAAGACAAGTCATATGATCAAAAATATCTCATCTATATATATCACAAATATATATACATCATATCAAAATTGGATCGGTATGCCACAATCTACATCTTGCTTTTTCGCATTTTTACCTCAAACATTCGATTTGGGTAAAAACACGGAGGGGGCACCATAGTAAGTTGTCGTACGATTCGACCAAGAATCGTCGCCTAAAAATAGAAATAATTTTTTGCTTTCTCGTAGATAGAGAAGAACTCATCTTTAACGCATTTTCTTCAGAAAATTTGCTAAAGAGGGGGCAAAATGTAGCACCCTAAAATTGGCGCAGTGAAACCTTAGTAATTACATTCACTCTAGTAAATAATTCAAATTCAAATTTTAACCTCCCAAACCGCCCGTTAACCGTCGTGTAATCCGTTTCCCCCTTTCCCATGCCATTTTTAGAGGTTGTTTTGACCGTTTGATGATATCGTCATTGATCAGACGATATCGCCTCAGATCGGACGATTTCATCTAGGCTAGGGCATCCAGACGATCTTGTCCCAAAACTTATTTTGCACAATTAGCTTCTGTTCCAACGGCGTCTCTAATCTGGGCAGAAGCGTGTCTACGCCATTAGAGACCCTCCCCCGTTGGAGATCTCCCAAATAGGGATGATCTCCAACCTCCTAACCTCCCTCCTAAGCCTATTTAATCCTAAGCCCTCCCCTTAGCACCCCCCTGGCTGAAATCCTCTATAAACTGACTTCACATGCATTAAGGTATCTCAAATTATTGTTTGCATTAGTTCTATTCAAATTTTATTGCAGGTACCTTAGTGTTTTTCAGTCGAAGCAAGCTTACATCGTCGCGGAAGATCTTGTTCAGATCGGAGGCGATCCTATCGAATCAGAGACGATTTCATACCAATGCGAGACGATCTCGACTGCAGTCAACATTAAGGCAATCAGTGCCCAAAGTTTGCATTTTTCTCCTTTTAATTTGTTGTTTTATTCTGCAATTAGCTAGTTCATTTATAATTTTATGCTATCTTGCATCTTGGAGTTCACCCATCTAGATCAAATGCATAATTAAGTCATAATTATTATCTAATCAGTATGATGCATTCATATTTTTGTTCATAATTCTCAGTTTGATATTGTTATTATCATTTTACATTGTTTCCCTATGTTAGCATTGTTGTATTTTTTGTGTTTTGCACCTATTTCTCTGTTTGCAGGTCTCTAATGAATTCGTCTGACGAATTCGTCAGATCTCAGACGATCTTGTCTGATCTCAGATGATCGTATCAAATCAGAGGCGATCCTAACTGCTTCAAGAATCATAATCTTCATCAGACATCCGGATCAGGTATTTTCTTTTAATATTACTTAATTTCTTTTTTTTTCTGTTTCTATTTTTTGTATTCATTTAATCTGCATCTTCATATAGAATAGCTTAGACGCATTTTGGCCAAACCTAGGACATGGATGCTTAAGGCTAAAAATGAACACATCAAACACATTCCCAACCTAGGCGTGGAAACTGCCACTAAATGTTTCCTGGTGAACCCACCATCCGTCGAAAAATCACCAATATACACCTCCCTTGAGAGGCGGGACCTTCGCAAGGCCTCTCAGTCCGAGGTACCGCGCCATCCTTTTCCCATCCCCCTTCCGGGAACGGATCCTATAGCCTGAAGGTAAGGGTGTGAAAAATTTGGAGCGATACAGATAACATTGTTTCTACTTGGATAAGTTTGGTGGCTCTCTTTCTCCTTTATGTAACTAATATCTTCACTGGATTTGATGTAATTTGCTTGGACAAGCTTTTATTTAATTACCTCTAACGTCTGCTTTTTTTTCACACGATTTTCAACAATACACATATAATCTTCTTTTTAGAATGCGGATTCTTTTTTTGTCTTCTCCATGTCCTCTTCATGATCTGGATAATACTTCTTCTATGTGTTGTTTCAGATGCAACTACCTCAAGTACCATAATGCCAAAGATATTCTTTTTAAAAAACTTGCGCCCTTATTCGTTCTTGGCTTTTTCACATTTCACCTTGGTACCTACCTTCATCACTGAAACTCTGTTGTGTGCTACCTTCATAAAGATATTCAATTTAATTATTTCTTTAATATCAAAACTTTACTATGCACTCCCTCATGAAGATGTTTCAATTAAATTTTCTTTTTATACCACCAAAACTCCACTGTTCTTGTTAATGTCTCTTCCATCTCCTCTGAATTCATCGCAAGATCAAATCTTCGTAGTGCTTATTTTGCACTCTATCACAAGCTATCATGTTGTCTTCCACAACGCATTTGTTCTCATGAGATCTATTCATAGATCTCCATTCAAATATAGTCGTGAGGGCATTCATAAAAAAACTTCACCTTCCACTCAAAGCTTTAATTATTTATATAAACCTCACTTTTATTATTGGTACCCAGATGGTCGACTTATTAAAAAATTTAAACTTCGCCTTTATAATATTTAAATCTAATATTTAAATATTATAAAACCTTCACTTTATAATATTATTCACTTTATAATATCCTTCACTTTATAATATTTAAATTTAATATTTAAATATTATAACACTTTATTTGAAATATATTTGCGTTTGAAATATATTTGTATTGCTTTACTTGAAATATATTTGCCTTGCTTCACTTGAAATATATTTGCCTTGATTCAATTGAAATATATTTGCCTTGCTTCATTTGAAATTTATTTGCGTTGCTTCTCTTGAAATATATTTACCTTGCTTAACTTGAAATATATTGTCCCATTGTTTGATATTCACCAAGTCGGTCTTTGACATCAATGACAACTCAATAATTCTAACAGGGCTTAAGGTAAATGATACCAACTTGAGTGTTATACTTTAATGATACATGTTATCTTTTGGAGCCTTAAACTTAAAGGTGATCACAAATATAAAAATAAGTATGCAATATTATACCTATGATGAATAAAACTTAACATGCATTGAAAATATGATAGAAAACTTAATACAAAGCTCTAGAAATGGTCATATAAGAAAGCTCATAAAAATTACAATGCTCCTCTCATGGAGTTTATTACTCGTCCATGATATCAAAATGGAGCTACATTGTGACTACTTCTACTATACTAATCTATGCACTCCACAACTCCTCATATTCTCAAACACTCACAATAATGCCTTTATATATAAAGATAGATTTCTTGCCTCTCAGTCAACCCTAAGACTCATGTACATGTGGACTACATGGAAATTTACATCATTACACATTATAACACATGGGAATTTATTAATTTACTCTAATAAACTATTTATCTCTAATATAATCCTAATCTAAATATGTACCCATGAAGATACATTAGTAAAGAACCAAATGATGCAATATATTCCAACACTACATACATAATTCCTTTTATATAAGAGTGGTAGGAGCGACTTGTCTTGAACTATATTTCCATCCTCAATGACTAGTTCATCCCTTTTCAATCATTCAAAAAGGTAGGTACTAACCTCTGCATCCTATGGGTGCACTTAGCACCTCGACTATCACTCCCACTTTTTTTTTTATGGGCTAGTCGATCTAGTTCATGAGTCATGCAATAACTCTTTTGAAATAAACAATATAAGTGGAAATATCATATCTTACACCTCTAAAATATTACCTATCAAAGGTGCTCAGAAAGGAATATAGATTTACCTTCTTTATTTAACGAAGATCCATCCCCTAATTTAAAACATACATCTATCCCTTGCTTAATTTATTACTCAATGTCCACTCTAAGACAACAGTCTTTTACATAGTCTACAACAAGTAGCTTAGTAAGCAACTACACCCCCATCATGCTTCTCATGGGTAAGAAGTATATCACATAGCATGACTCTCCAATTTCTCATGGAGGTGATTTTCCATGCATCGACTCCCACGGATGCAAGTTTACACAACTTAGTAAATTCTAAATGAATAATAAAAAAATACATCATTAATTGTTTTCTTCCTTAACAACTCCATTTTGTGTATCCATTCATAGTGTAACTCCATTAACTAGTTCAATAACAAATTTGGTGCTTAGAAACATAATAATAAGGAAAAAAAATCAATAAAACCATTCATCAACAATAATATAAAACAACAAACATCAAGATACATTCACTGATTTATAATTTTCTTGGAAAAAAATTTCCTCAACTACCATAAGGTCTTATATATTTATTTATAGTGGCACAAATACATCTTCTCCGTAGAAAGGATATTATCAATAAAATGGAGCCAAGTTACAATAATGCAAGATCCAAAAATAGCTATTAGGATCATGATCATTAACTAGTAAGCACATCGATAGAGTTTCAATAATTGCACTTCCTATATTTGATAAACCGTGGCCTACAACTGATGCTCTCATCCTGTGCTTTTCTTAGTAACCACCTAGAATGATTTTTCCAAGACATGGATTAGAGACGACTCCCATTCTAATATGGTGTAGTTCTATTTGCAACCTTATCTCTCACATAAGTAAAAGTCGTACAATTTCAAGTCTTTCTCATAAACTATCCAATAGGCAATGTTATTTATATAACTTTGAACATCATTATAAAAGAGACTTCCAAACTTCAATAAAACATCAAAACAACTTATTCTAGAAATAAGTCTCTCTTATTGTCTATTAATTTAACCCAAATAAAAGTCTTTAATATTTCTATTCTCATTTTCATTATGACCCAAAACAAAAATAAATTTCCTTTAATTTTGTATAAAATATTATAGCATTACTTAACCATTCAAATTCATAAGAATTCCAATTAGTTTTCTATTATTTTGCATTTTGACTTATATAAATTCTAAGATCATATTCCACACAATACATAGCTATATTTCAAAAGAAGAGTTATCTACGTTCAACATATTCAATAACATAGCACAATTTTCTATTTAAAAGCACATGCAAATGCTTTTATCACCAACCCGACATCAAACAACAATAGCCCAAGTTCCATAACATTATGTAGTAATATTGAAAATAAATTTACTCTTATCTAAAATATATGATAAGCTTACACCCAAACCCTTCAATATTTCAACAACACTCTTTGTTGTCACACCTGAATCCTGACTGGGTAAGCAAAAATAATAATTGGGATAGGTTTACATTAATACCTTCATGGCTAGTGGTCCAAGGACTACCAAAACTATCCCATCTGCTCATAAATTAAATTGTAATAAAACATGCACCATCTTGCTCAAGAAAAGCTGTAAAAACAAACCCTACAACCACTATCACATGACGTCGCACAAAGCAAATTAACAACACAAAATATTTCTACTATGGCTTTAGCAAAGGCTTCCCAAAAATCATCTAAATTTTTAGCTTAGCTTCATTAGAGTCTTAGTGGATTTTGGAAGGATTTGAAAATAGTTTTAAAGCAATAACAAGTTTTTTACAATTCCTCTCTATCATATCAAATACCAATCCGACTTCATTGAACCAATTATCTACAAAGAACATAATGAGTATAATCAGTTAAAAACATTGTGTCTCTAAAGAACTAAGTTGGAAGACTCCGATGAGTCCTATATTTGCTATCACTAAGGTAAATAATTTATTAAGACTCAAATAAAAGTTTTCCTACTGGTCAAAAATCATGGGTAAGGATTCATTTTACTTACCCAAAAGAAAATCATGTTATCAACAAGCTTATTCGGTTCTATTTTTAGCAGCAAGTATGCAATACTGAATTACCCTCTCTCCACACACCTCTCATATGAATTCCTCTTTTCCCCTCAAACTACCCTTTTTATTTCTTGTTGCATCATTTTTCCTATTCCCCAATCTAGATAAACTTCTACTATCCCCCTTATCCGACCACTCTCCACATGCAATCACTACCCAACTAACTCTTAACATCCCCACTCAGATTACAATATAAAAAAAGCATAATAACTCAAACCAAAACTTAGTATTACCAAATTCAATGTATAACTATTGCTTCTTTTTTATTAATGCAATGAGCTTCTAACGTAGCCACAAGCAATACCCATACCTATGACAGTAATGAGAAATCTTTTTTTCTTTGTTATGTTATTATTGCTATTTTTCCTTTGTATTCTACTACTTTATCATTGCCAAAAATAATTTAATTCACATATGCTATTTTTTGGGAGAAAGTCATTGTAAGAAATCTACCAACATTGCTCCTATAATAATTACTTCTTCACCCATAAAACTTTATCATGAAATAAATTACCAATCAAAACACAAAAACAACTAGATCTTGATATTTACTTATGAAGATTATGATATGCAACTTCATGAAGAACATTTATCCATGTTACCCATAACATATTCCGATGAATTACCCATCACATCACTTCCCTTAAGGTAAACACATTCTCGATGGTTAGTTCTTTCTACCACTACATGATACCTATTTTCTGTAAAAAGAAGTGCAATCTTCATTAGCAATATTATATTATATCAACTAAAATGTTTTCGTAGGAATTACACAAGAAATAATCAATTATTTTAATGGTAGGAGATATCACTTTCCCCTACCATCTATATCCTGAAAAAAGCATAATGAGGTAGTCACACATTCCAATAACAATATCCATCATTACCTTCATAAATCATTTACATCTATGCATCTAGTCAAGGAGTATTCAATAATTCTATCAATAAAACACATAACAAAATTAAATCCATAAATATGCAAAGTCTTCCAAAGGAGGGTGATGAAATCCTCCCCTCCCTAGGCTTAACATAATCCTCTATGTATAATAGTTTAGTAACAAAATCGATTACACAATAATTTCAAGTAGGTATGGAAAATATTTTTGCATTTTTGCTACATTTCCTAAAGTAGCATTCCTCTTGAAGAAATTACTCCATTAGACCCTGCATTACTCCAAGGTTACTTTCCTCATTATTTTGGATCATAAATCAAGGATATGTGTTGGCCAAACCTCAATAGCCTCTGGATTCACCATTTGCAATTTGGAAAAGTTCCACAAATATTCAAGATTAACCATGTATTTTCTAAATAAACTAATGTGAAAGATGTCATGAATCTTGGATAGACTAGTGTTGTACTTAGTAGGGCACTGAGAGGGGGGGTGAATCAGTGTGGCATTCCAAAACATGAATTAAAAGCTCTAAAAACCATAGCAATTAAAACTTATAAACAAATATAATAAGTACAACAAGAGAACATCACACAACATAGATTTTTAACGAGGTTCACCAAAATGGCTACTCCTCAAAAAGAACGGCTGCTTGGACTACCATCCAAATCTAGCCTCTTGCAAAGCACCAACTTTACAATTTGTTTACCAAGACCAACTGGAAGGAGCACCAACCCCTTATTTATCTGCACCAACAAAAATTAGCACCAACCCCTAATTTTCCAGCACCAACTGGACTTCAATTTTGAATGAAAATGTTTGACAAATACCTTTGTTATTGCAAGACTCTAACTGATCTATTCACCTTTGCAATCTCTGCACACTCTGCTCTTTCTTGCGTAATCTCTTCACACAATCTGCTGCACTGCTACAGCCAAAATTTGTAATCAACTTTGCCCTTTGTGCTCTCTGCACATTCTGCTTTCTCTGCTCACACGCTTCACACACTCTGTGTCGTTCCACACTCTGCTCTCTATGTGCATTCAAATTATGCACTTCGCTATCATCTCGCCGATTCTATGCTACCCTGCATTGAATGACTTCTGAACTGCCTGTCCACTGCATTATTAGATCTAACTGCCTGAGTTGACAACAATGACAAAACTCTTGCAACACCTTGCTCAATAATCTCCCCCTTTGGAATTGTTGGCAACACCTGTGTACATTCCTGTAACTCTTCTCCCTCTTTGTCAATAATACCAAAGGACTGCTGCAGACTCCCCCTGAGTCCATACACACCATTCTCATAACCACATAGAAATAGTTAGCAAAAATCATGGATATGATCAATAAGATGAAAAAATGCACAAATGCCCCCCCTTGAAAATTTGATCCCAATGGCTAGTCAAATTTTAGACTATTCTTGGGAATATGTGGCCACTTCAATTCATGTTGTCTTCTGAGCCTCAACCCTCTGTTGCTCTGCAATCTCAAACTTGTCCACTGATTTTAGTGAAAGCATACACTGATCGTTTAACTATCCAAATTTTTGCTCTATAATGCAAACAACATCTGCATATACATCTTGAATATTCTCAACAGACTTGAACCTATCGACAGCTGTTTGTCTTTCTCTGCAGTGAGAATCCAGCAGAATACCTCAATTCTTTATAAAAGCACCTCAAACATTCATCACCAGGCTGAAAATCATCTGGCTGCACATTATAAACTTTTTCTTCAATCTTCCCATTCAACATGCTAATTTCACTTCTATCAACAAAATTGACAAGTGACTCACATCTGTACCAAATTTTGTCCAGAGACTGCAATTTTACTGCCAACTCTTAATTTCAACTATGCATGTCGAAAGAAGACATTTTTTCAAACACTTTATGGCCAACCGTAGTGCACCTTACTCAGTCTCAAACTTCTTATCCTTGAATTGGCATTATATTAAAAGTTAAAACAAAATTGTCTGTGAATTAAATATATTCACCAAGGTGTAATGAAAGATCTGACAATCTTCACATCAAGCGTCAAACAAAAACACGCTGCTATTATCGAAACACAAATACGTAGCTGGGGCAAGCATTCTTTCAATAAACAAAAACAATCCGAATTATTATAATCCATAGCTATAATCGAGTGGCAGTAAGAACCATCAACAAAACAATAATGACATAAGCAATACTACCAATGGTGAAGATTCTCAATGCAAACACTACCCTTCACGGCACTTCCACACATAACTAAATGAACAGCCAACACACTTGACAATTATACCACAAAAGCCCAACTGCTGGTCTTTCATCCTCAGATACCCAGACAAATATACAGAAGCATTAAAATAAAACCTTTTTCAAAATGCTCCCCTTGAGGATGTGTTACCTGGAGTTGCTTAGTGCAGTAGAAGAGCAGTCTCCTTTAGTTCAAGGAGACACGATTTCCTCTCTTCTTTCTTTCTCCAGACTTTCTTGACCTCGGGCTTGGATTTTTCACCATTGTTTGATTCATCTCTTGAATCTACAGCAATAATGAATTTATCTTTATTTTCTTTTATGACCCTGTGTGATCTTTTCTTCTTGTGTCTCATGGTTCCATTCTTGCCTTTCTTTGTCATTAGAGTATTAATCCAAGATCAACCCTAGCTGATTTAGCCTTGAAAGGAACTTGGCTCTGATACCAATTTTTGTAATCACAATGACACTGAGAAGGGGGGTGAATCAGTATGTTCTTTAAAAATTTCTAAAACATATGATTTTAGAACCAGCAGCAGTTTAAAGCAGATTAAAAGAATACTAAATGCATCAAGAAAGTATCACACATAACAAGGCAATTTAACGAGGTTCACCAATGTGGCTACTCCTTAAAAATGACTACTTGGACTACCATCCAAATCCAGTCAATGCAAAGCTACAACTTTACATAATCCTTTACCAGCACCAACTGGAAGGAGCATCAACCCCTTAACTTTATCTGTTTCAACAAAATGGAGCACCAACTCCTATTTTACCAGCACCTAGTGGAAAGAGGCACCAACCCCTTTTTCCAAGCTACAACTTGGAAGACAAAAATAAAAATTCTAGAATAAAACTTTCACCTCAATTTTCACGATCTGCTATTTTTCTACATTCTGCTACTTCTGCGCAAAATAATTCGCACTCTTCGACCGCTTCTCTATACTTCTTCATGCTCTCTGTTGTATTCAGCCGATCGATCTCTTCTGTGAACTGTGCACTGTCTCTTCGGACTTAGAACACAACTTCTAGACATCGTGCTCTTATCTTTGCACAAGTCACTTTGCTCGCTCTTGCACATCATCTCATCGCAATGCACACTATCTTGTCGCAACACACACTCTACTGCAACTCCAAAGAACTCTCACATCTGCAGTCTGTGCATTATTGCTTCGGACTTGAAACACACCTTCTGCACATCGTGCTCTTCATTCTCGATCAGTTGATATGCACTCTTCACTGCATCACTAAAGAAATATCACTTCGATCTTAGCTCAGATCGAACCAACTCACTCTATGTGCAAAATAACTTTTGCATATGCACTTTATGTTCGTACAAGTCACTATCCATCTTCAATTAGCCCTCCTTTTATAGAAGAAATGTTTAAGATAAATGTTAAATCATAGTCGGCTATAACTCTCAGACATCGGCTACAAACCCTAATGATGTTGTCTTCAAACCCTAGAGTTTTTCGGCTGCTTGAACCTGATGATTGTTGGCTGTAAACCCTAAACACTTCCACTGTAAAAACCCTAGCAAATTTTGGCTTCGAAACCCTAAAAACATCTACTGTAAAACCCTTGATACTGTCGACTTCAAAACCCTAAAAACGTCTGCTATAAAACCCTAGAAAAAGTCAGCTTCGAAACCCTAAAAATCGTCGGCCTCGATTCAACTTGTCAGCCTCAAACGCTGCTACTTCTCTGTCACCTTTCTGTTGTTGTTGCCCTGAAAAGCTAGCATGTCACGATATCGCAACACTTTTTGTGGTCGTACGCCTCCTTGACCTTGTCATCGCGATATCGTGACTTTTTTGGCCTTTGAAAGCTTTCCCATCGTTCATGTCACGAAATCGTGACACTTTGAACTTTTGCTGATGTCATCCTTAATATTGTCGCGAAATCATGACGCTTTCGGCTTCCAGCAGCTTTCCTTGCACCCTATCGTGAAATCGTGACACTTTCAGCCTTTGCTGACGTCATCATCATTCTTGTCACGAAATCACGATGCTTCCAGCTTCCAGTAGCTTTTCTTGCACCCTGTCACAAAATCGTGACACTTTCAGCTTTTGCTGATGTCATCTTCATCTTTGCCGTGAAATCGCGACGCTTTCGGCTTCCGTACAATTTGAGCTTCATGTAGTAGCGAAATTTCTACAACTTTGCCTTATGCTTCCAACTTGCTTCTTCTTGAGAAATTTTGACTTGTGCCTTACACTTTCGACTTGAAGTATGATTGCTGCACCTTTGATGTCTACACTTTAGACCTGTAGCGAAATCGCTACACCTTTGTTTTGCGCATCTTTTACTCGTAGCGAAATCGCTACACCTTTACTTTGTGCCTTTGCAGCTCGTAGCAAAATTGCTACACCTTTACTTCGTCCCTTTGCAACTCGTAGTGAAATCGCTACACCTTTACTTTGTGCCTTTGCAGCTCGTAGCGAAATCGCTACACCTTTACTTCGTCCCTTTGCAACTCGTAGCGAAATCGCTACACCTTTACTTCGTCCCTTTGCAGCTCGTAGCAAAATCACTACACCTTTACTTCGTCTTTGTAACTTGTAGCGAAATCGCTACAACTTTTTCACTTAACACTTTCTCCCTGTTTCTGCCAGCGAAAAGTCAACATGTAGCGAAATCGCTACAGTTTCTCGACTTGACTTCTTGGCCTCTAACTTGTCGCGAAATCGCGACAGTTTGCCTTGCGCCTTCTCTCTCCTTACTTCCATCATGAAATCGTGACATTTTCGGCTACACTTTCTCTCTCCTCATTTTCATCATGAAATCATGACATTTTTTGCTGCACTTTCTCTCTCCTCACTTTCGTCATGAAATCGCGACATTTCTGGCTACATTTTCTCTCTCCTCCGACTTGTGAAATTGTGACAGAAAACATGTCGCGATATCGCGACAGTTTTCTCACTTGTCTTTTTCTTCAAATTTTCTACATCTGAATGATATAAGAGTGAAATCTTTGCCTTTTGGATACCACAGCCCATACTCCATGGTGCATTTGAGATACTGAAATATCCTTTTAACTGTTGTTACATGAGTCTCTTTGGGACTAGCCTAAAATCTGGCTACCATGCAAACTGCCTGCAGAATATCAGGTCTAGTTGCTGTTAAATATAGTAAGCTTCCTATCATTGATCTATACATGGTTTGATCTACAGGTGGAGATTTGTCTTCTTTACTCAATTTGCAGCCTGTTGTCATGGGAGTGCTTACTGGCTTACAGTCCTCCATAGTGAACCTATTTAGCATTTCTTTCACATATTTGATTTGGGAAATGAATATTCCTTCTCATTTTGATTAACTTGTATCCATAGAAAGTAAGACAGTTCACCAATCATAGACATCTCAAATTCCTTCTGCATCTTATTTGCTAAGTCTTTACAGGCTTCATCTTTGTTGCTGCCAAATATGATATCATCTACATAGACAACTAAAATAATGAGATGCCCATCTTCTGTTTTCACATACAGATTACTGTCTACTAAACCCTTTTTGAATCTTTGTTGAGAGAGATAGTTATCTAGCCTAGCATACCAAGCCCGTGGTGCTTGCTTTAGTCCATACAGTGCTTTATTTAATCTGCAGACAAGGTTAGGATACTCACTAATTTGAAATCCATCCGGTTGTTCAATAAAGACCTCCTCTTCGAGTTTCCCATTTAAGAAGGCAAATTTTACGTCCATCTGATACACCCTGAAGTTTTTGTGAACTACTAAGGCCAAAAACATTCTAATTGCTTCTAATCTGGCCACTAGAGCAAACGTCTCTTCAAAATCAATGCCTTCGACCTGTGCATATCCTTTACAAACCAGTCTTGCTTTGTTCCTAATGACCTGTCCGTCTTCATTTAATTTGTTTCGAAATATCCACTTGGTGCCGATTACATTCTTGTTTGCAGGTCTAGGTACTAACTCCCAAGTTCTGTTCTTTTCAATCTAATCTAATTCTTCATTTATTGCCTTCATCCAGCTATCATCTTTGCTTGCTTCATCTATGTTTTTGGGCTCAATGCTGGATAAAAGAGAGTAATTACTTATTACTTTCTTTCTTTTCTGAATGCCAGCTGTGGGATCTCCAATTATTTGGTCTCTAGGATGATTTTTTTTCCAGCTGCCCATTTTGAATTTTCTATTTTCTTGCATCTTTGAGTCATCTGATAAGTCATCTGTATCAGCCGTAGATGTATTTTCTATGCCATGAACTTCATCACTTTCAATTACTTCTTCGTATATTGGGTAGTTTTCTTGAAAATTAACTATTTGTTTCCTCCCTTCATCGAATTTAACATCTGCACTGTCCACAATTTTCTTGAGTCTCTTGTTGTAGCATTTGTAAGCTTTGCTATGTGGAGAATAACCAACAAAAACACCTTCATCTGCTCTATCTTCAAACTTTCCAAGGTTGTCATCATTTTTTATGATCTAGCACTTACAGCAAAATACTTTGAGATGTTTTGCTGTTGCTTTTCTACCAAACCACAACTCATATGGTTTTTTGCATTCACGAGTTCTTAACATATACCTGTTTTGAATGTATACTGCTGTGTGAACTACTTCTTTCCAGAATCTGTCTGCTATTTTGTTTTCTACCAGCATGGTGTGTGCCATTTCCTGTATAGTTCTGTTCTTCCTCTCTACTACACCATTCTGCTTAGTAGTTCTGGCTGCTGAATATTGTCTCCTGATACCATATTTTTCACAGTATTCTACAAATTCATTCGAAATGAATTCTCCTCCTCTGTCTGATCGCAAGCATTTAATCCTTTTACTTGTTTCATTCTCGACTAGCTATTTGAAGGTTATAAACATTTCAAACGCTTCTGTTTTATCTTTTAGGAAGAATATCCATGTCATTATAGAATAATCATTGATACACAGCATAAAGTATTTGTCGCCGTTTATACTTTGAGTCCTCATGGGTCCGCATAAGTCTGTATGAATGAGTTCCAAGGGTCTGCTCGTGTGATATTCTTTTGTTTTAAATGAAACACTGGTTTGCTTTCCCTTCTGACATGAAGCACAAACACTGTTTGAGGGTTTCTTAATAGTTGGAATATCTCTTATTGCTTGTTTAGAGCTGATTCTCACCAAATTATCAAAACTTATGTGTCCTAGTCTCTTATGCCACAACTATTTCTCTTCTTCTTTTCCAATAAAGCACATACCTTCTGAAAATTCTGAGAGTGTGTATAGGTTACCAGACGTCCTTGAGCCGGTTGCTATCAATTTCCCGCTTTTTATTTTTCTGACTTCACAAC
This sequence comes from Wollemia nobilis, assembly GCA_028583015.1. Lineage (NCBI taxonomy): Eukaryota > Viridiplantae > Streptophyta > Pinopsida > Araucariales > Araucariaceae > Wollemia > Wollemia nobilis. Next base: position 243,988 of record JAQPPZ010002738.1, on the reverse strand, counting down.
CTTGCTTCTTGAAAACCACTTCATGTCCTTTATCACAAATTTGACTCACACTTAACAGATTATGTTTCAAACCATCCACATATAAAACTTCTTCTGACTTGATTTTCCCTTCACTAATTTTGACCGATCCTTTACCTATTATTTTGGCTCCACCATTATTTCCGAACTTCACTGAACCACCCTCATACTTTTGTAGATTTTCAAATTTCTGTTTATCACCTGTCATATGACTTGAGCAACCACTATCAAGAATCCACGGTACATACTTATTCTGAGCTCTAAACGTTGTCTGCACTATTAAATATTCCTGTTCTTTCCTGAGTTGTTCTTTTTGTTGCCATTTTTTTTAACTGTGGTGTTGGGTTCTAGCTGGGATTTCCCCTTTTCAGAGTCTTGCACATTTCTTTCAGAAGAAATTCTATTTTGTTTTGCCCTATACGGTTGAGTTCTTCTTTTCTGAGATTGATATGAAACAGAAATACTACGACAATTTCTGGCAATATGCCCAAAGTTATGACACTTAAAGCACTCTACTGCATAACTCATTAGAGGAGCAAAAACATTTCTACTAGTGACACTTCTTGGGCCTATATTGTATTTGCAGTCAATAATTTTATGCCCATAACCATTACATTTAAAATAGAAACCATAGAAATAATGATTAAACCTGAAATATGGTCTTGGCCAAGTTGTTGCAGGAGCCTTAGATCTTCTTCTCTTTTGATGTATGACCTTGGTAAAGCCATCATTGTCAGCTGCTATTTCAAGACTGGCATTACAGCTTTCTTTTGCCTGATTTGTTTTTCTTTCCACATCCTGTTTCTTGTCTTTACTCTTTTTACTTTCAACATTGCTTGCCTTTGGTCCACTTGATGATTCTCCTTCAGTAAAGCCCATACCGAATTTGATACCTATGGATCTTTGATCGCTTAGAATTTTTTCCAGCTTCATCGAACTTTCTTCACGTTTTAAATGACAGCTAATTTTTTGATCCAGCTCTTGTATCTGTATTCGGAGACTAACATTTTCTTCTTCCAATTTGCAGAAGTAATCTATCTTCATGGTTACCCGAATTTCAAGATCTTCGGACATTTTCTTGTATTCTTCCGTCTGTGTCTTTAGGCTGGCTATAATGTCATTTGCATCCTTAATTTTCCTTGATAGTTTTTCATTCTTTCTTTTCTCAGATTTCCATTCTATAAGAGCAGACACCAGCTCACCCTCTAAATCAACTTCAGCCTCATCTTCTTCAATTGATACTTCAGAGTTCATTCCCTCTCTGTTTTCTGTGTTTTCTGCCTCTTTTGATTCGTCTATTTCAAACGCCATAAAGAGAGCCTCACATGTTCCTTCTTCAGAGTCTTCACTAGAACTGTCCTCTAAAGATTCTGCATTTCGGGAGATAAAGCTTTTCTTTTTGAAATTGCTTTTTCTAAAGTTTGTTTTCTTCCTCCATTCACCTCTTTCTTGATGTTGAGTTTCTTCACCTTTGTTCTTGTCATTGAGAGGACATTTGGTAGCAAAGTGTCCAATGCCTCCACAATTGAAACATTTAAGAGGTAGCTTTCCTTTGTATTTTCCTTTTCCTTTCTTCAGCTTTCTTACAAAATTTGCTTCCATTTCATCTGAATCATTCTCTTCTTCAGATTCTTGTTTTGTGCTTTTGCCTTTTAAGGCTTTGAAGGCTGCTTCTCTATCTGTGGGATTAGATCTTCCTATTCTCATTTCAAAAGCAGTCAAAGAACCATGCATCTCATCCATACTAAAATTATTTAAATCTTTGGCTTCTTCTATGGCAGAGACTTTAGAATCAAATCTAGGAGGAAGTGATCTCAATACCTTTTTCATGATAGCAGCATCGGTTAGTTCTTCACCAAGACCTCTGATTGAATTGGTGATCCCATTGACTCTTTGCATGAAGGTCTCAATGTTCTCATCATTGTCCATATTTAAAGATTTGTATTAAGCTCGATGTGCTTGAAGTTTGGCCTCCTTGATCCTATCATCTCCTTCATGAATGTTCTCTAGTTTATCCCAGATATCTTTTGTTGATTCATAGTTTATGACCTTGACTAGCTCACTGTCAACTAGTCCACACATAATAGCATTTCTTGCTTTTGAATCATATTCAAATGCCTTTTTACCTTCAATGTTTGTTGGAGCGGTGGCAGGAGCTTTGTAACCATTAACTACCGCACCCCAGATGTCAAAACCCAAAGCACTGAGATATGTCTGCATTCTAATTTTCCAGAACGCATAATTGGTCCCATCAAACAATGGTGCTTTGTTCGAAGAGAATCCTTCACCACTTGCCATTGCGTAACTTCCAAGATCACCTTAGCTGTTTAAGCCTCTTCAGGAACTTGGCTCTGATACCAATTGTTGTACTTAGTATGGCACTGAGAGGGGGGGTGAATCAGTGTGGCATTCCAAAACATGAATTAACAGCTCTAAAAACCATAGCAATTAAAACTTATAAACAAATATAATAAGTACAACAAGAGAACATCACACAACATAGATTTTTAACGAGGTTCACCAAAATGGCTACTCCTCAAAAAGAACGGCTGCTTGGACTACCATCCAAATCCAGCCTCTTGCAAAGCACCAACTTTACAATTTGTTTACCAACACCAACTGGAAGGAGCACCAACCCCTTATTTATCTGCACCAACAGAAAGGAGCACCAACCCCTAATTTGCCAGCACCAACTAGACTTCAATTTTGAATGAAAATTTTTGACAAATACCTTTGTTATTGCAAGACTCTAACTGATCTACTTCACCTTTGCAATCTCTGCACACTCTGCTCTTTCTTGCGTAATCTCTTCACACAATCTGCTGCACTGCTACAGCCAAACTTTGTAATCAACTTTGCCCTTTGTGCTCTCTGCACATTCTACTTTTTCTGCTCACACGCTTTGCACACTCTGTGTCGTTCCACACTCTATTCTCTATGTGCATTCACATTATGCACTTCGCTATCATCTCACCGATTCTATGCTATCTACGCTTTTACGGCCGCATCTCGCACTGCAACATTCACCCGATGGATACCTAAATCTCCAAACAGCCCCGCTTATATACTTGAGATTTTGAGATGAAAACCCTAATAGTAGTCAGCTGATTATGCAAATGCAAACCCTAATCTTGGTCGGTTGCAAACCCTAAACATTGTCAGCTGCAAAACCTAAATGTTGTCAATTGCAAACCCTAAAATCTGTTAGCCTACATTGAATGACTTCTGAACTTCCTATCCACTGCATTATTAGATCTAACTGCCTGATTTGACAACAATGACAAAACTCTTGCAACACCTTACTTAATAACAAGGTGGTAAGGTAAGATGATATGCCACAAAACTAATATTCTTTATAATTTCAAAGGATTTAACAAAATGAAGGTCCAGTTTTATGGACTTAATGACATTCTTTCTTGGTCTCACCCTTAGAAACACCCCATCACCTACTAAAGACTCTTGTGGTGATTTTTAATATCGACATAACTTTTTTTTCAATATATGACTTTTTTCAGTCATTCCCTAATTGTCCTTAGTTGATGCTTCATTTCCTTGACCATGTCTAGACCAAGCATAATCCGGTCCTCTAGATAATCCCATGACAACGGTTTCCTACATCTCCTACCGTACAATGCTTCAAAAGGAATTGCGCCTAGAGTTGAATGTTGCCCATTATTGTAAGTAATTCAACCAAGTGCAAGTAATCCTCCCAACGGTTCTTCTAATCAATACAATACATGAGAATTATGTTCTCTAACACCTAATTAACTCTTTTAGTTTGTACATCATTTTTTGGATGATAAGCATAACTGATATTCTAGTATCAATGGTTCAATGTAAGGCTTGCTAAAAATAGAAAGTAAACCTTGATTCTCTATACAAAATAATTACTTCCAAAAATCCATGATGCTAAAATATCTCCTTGGCAAATCTGTTAGCCACAACCACAACATCATATCTAGTATTTTTGGGTATAAAATCAGTAACCTTGGTCAATATACAACCACCACTAGGATTTCATCATGCTAAAACTAATTTTTAGGCAACTCCACAATAAAATCAATCAAAATTACTTGTCATTTTTGCATAGGTACATCATGTAGATATAGCTATCTCATAGGATGTCTATGTTCTACATTTACTTTCTAGCATTTTAGGCATTGAGTGATAAATTCAGTTATGTCGCTCTTCATCCTACGCAGATAGAATATTTTATTCATATTCTCTCTCATTTTTGCTTCTTCTGGGTGAGTAGAATATGAAGATCTGTGTTTCTTGTTCATGATAATTTTTTTTAGATCACCAGCCTCAAGAATTATCATCCTATCTTTGAAGCATAATAAATCATCTTTGAAACTCAACTCTTTGTTTTTGTCCAAATTCTTTTCCATATTTTCCTTAATTTGATTGCAGTATACATCCTGATGTTTCATTTCCTTGACTTGTTCTATCAAGTCAACATGGATTCAAGATAGAATAGCTAAATATCTTCTTCTAATTAGTATATTAGTGACTTTATTCTCCTTTACTTTAATATACTCAATTCCAAAATCATATTCAGTGAGGAATTCCATCCATATTTTTTGCCTAGCATTGAGTAAAGGTTGAGTAAATATGTATAGTAAATTCTAATGGTCTATTCTCAACTCAAATGGTCTTCCTACCAAATAGTGTCACCAAATTTTAAGAGCAAACACCACCGCTGCTAGTTCTAGATCATGAATCCCATAATTAACCTCATGTCACTTCAGTTTCCTTGACCCAAAGGCTATCTATAATTCTTCTTGAGAGAGTACCCCATCCAAACCTTCTAATGTTATATTTGTACAAATAGAAAAACTCCCTTGAGTATCGAGTACCTTTAAAATAAGGGGCATGGTAAGCTTTTTCTTAAGCAATTCAAAAGCTAACTCACATTTATCTGACCACTTGAATTCTTTCTCTTTTCTTTGTAGGTTATTCATTAGAGAGGTAATATTGGTGTAGTCTTTTACATAATGCCTATAACATCCAATCAACCCCATGAAGCTTCAGACCTCTATCACATTTGTGATGCAGGAGCATCCAGAGGTGGAAAAGCAATCTTTCATCACCCAAAAATATTTTTTTCTTTAAGTGCCAAAGCTGTTGCGAAATCGTGACACTTTTTGAGAAAAGGCACCAAAGGGTCAAACTGTCGCGATATCGCGACGCTTTTTGAGAAAAGGGTCCAAGGCGCAAAATGGTCGCGAAATCATGACATTTTCAAAGCAAAGCAGTCTGGACGTAAAATGGTCACGAAAACGCGACATTTTCTAAGCAAAGCAGTCTGGACGCCAAATGGTCTCGAAATCGTGACATTTTCTAAGCAAAGCAGCCTGGATGCAAAATGGTTGCAAAATCGTGACATTTTCTAAGCAAAGCAGTCTGAACGCCAAATGGTCACGAAATCGCGACATTTTCTAAGCAAAGCAGTCTGGACGCCGAATGGTCACGAAATCACGACATTTTTGGAGCAATGGAGCCAAGGCGCAAAATGGTCGCGAAATCGTGACACTTTCGGAGGCAAAGCTCTAAGGTGCAAAGTGGTCGTGAAATCGCAACACTTTCGGAGGCAAATCTCTAAGGCGCAAAGTGGTCGCAAAATCGCGACACTTCCGGAGGCAAGGCTTGAAGGCGCAAAGTGGTCGCGAAATCGTGACACTTTCGAAAGATGGGCTCGAAGGCGCAAAGTTGTCGTGAAATTGTGACACTTCCGGAGGCAAGACTCGAAGGCGCAAAGTGGTCATGAAATCGTGACACTTTCGGAAGCTGGGCTCGAAGGCACAAAGTGGTCACGAAATAGTGACACTTTCAGAGGCAAGACTCGAAGGCGCAAAGTGGTTGAAAAATCGTGACACTTTTGGAATCTGGATTGAAGGCGCAAAGTGGTCACGAAATCACGACACTTTCGAAAGCAAGGTGTTAGGGTGTAAAGTGGTCGCAAAATCGCAACACTTTTGGGGCAAAGGCACCAAGGGGTAAAATGGTCACAAAATCGTGACATGTCATGGTTTTGTGGCCTGAAGGAGAAAATAGAGGTCGAACGCCAAAACATCGCGATATCGCGACCGAAGAGGAGAGAGGGCATAAGGAAGCAAACATGTCGCGATATCGCGACAAAACGCTCATGATTCCAGACCAGCCGATAGTTGTAGAGGCCATTGCAGAAGGGCACGTGGCATCAAATCATAGGTGGCCATAGAGCACTAGGCGATTCAGAGGCCATGGCAGGAGGGCACATGGTAACAAATTACAGATGGCTGGAGCATTCCTTTTAATGATGACTCAGCAGGTGGATGCACAGGCAGCTGCAGGGCACTCTGCCACCCCATGCCATGATGAAAGAAGATACCTGGCCACAACATGCATGTGATGACAAAACACTCATGCGGGAAGTTACAGGGAATCCTGCATGTTGTGTAATGATGTTCGAAGGGGGTCGGGTCTGTTATAAGAGAAATGCATACATTGTAAAATGGATTCTTGGCCATTTTTGAATAGAACGACTGTATTTTCCAATTCGAAACCTCTGCTAATGAAATTTGCATGAATTTTTCTGTGTTATCTTAGTTCTGCTTCAAGTGGTATCAGAGCCAGAAGGTTCTGAGTGCGCAAACCGATCACCGATAGTGAGGCAGTTTGCGCCAGGATTGTGGTTGTGGGTGTGAGGAAGCGAATAGGATGCCCCCGCGTAGGAACCATGGTGGTGTGAGGAACATGCAAGCAGAGGTCGATCTTAGAGCCTTGTAGAGGCAAGTTGAAGCCCTGCAAGAGGAAATCAAAAGAGGAGTTGAGCCAAGAAGGGAGGAACCCAGTGAAGATGAAGTTTGGGAAGAAGAGGGTCCATCTAATGAGGAAGAAGCATTGGATCCAGCAGAGGCTAGGCTATATAGGGCCATATCCCAGATCGAGAAGAAGCCAAAGTTTGATGTCTCTACTTATTCTAGGAATCTCAATCCCGAGGAGTTGATAGATTGGATCAATGACATGGAGGAGTATTTCGAGTATGAAGAGATCTTAGACCCAAATCGGATCAGGTTCATGAAAACAAAGCTGAAAGGACATGCTAGCATCTAGTGGAAAGGAGTACAGCTAGAAAGGAACAGGAGGGGAAAGGAAAAGATCACTAGGTGGGATAGGATGGTAGAGAAGTTGAAAAGGCAATTCATCCCTACAGATTATGAGTTGGATTTGTTGAGAAAGATGCAGAGCCTTAGACAGGCAAGTAAATCTGTCAAGGAGTATACGAAGGAGTTCTATCAGATCTCGATTAGAATCGGCCATTTTGAGGTGAATAAGGAGAAAGTCGCACGATACATCAATGGATTGAGAACCAACATTCAAGAAGAACTGGGTCTAGTTAGGATGAGTACGGTTGAGGATGCATACCTATTTGCATTAAAATTAGAGGAGAAACTGAATAGGAGATTTGATTGTAAGCAGAGAGGAAAGGATAGGGGTGGAAGAGCTGGTGGAAGAACCAATGGAGGAAGATACAAAGATTTGGGGAAGACTGGTGAAGCAAGTAGTAGCCAGAAATAGAAAGATGAGAAAGAGGAGAATACCCAATGCCCACGCAATCAGAACAACAACTACCCGAGGGGAAGAGGTAGGCATGGGCGAGGTTTTGGAAGAGGTGTATTTCAAGGAACCTGCTTCAACAGCAAAGAAGAAGGACATCGGGCATACAACTGCCCGTAGCATCAAGAAAGGCCAAATCGAAGACCTGAGGGTCAGGCCCGAGCTACTGTAGCAGATGAAGGTGTAGAATTTAAGCACTCTGAGGAGGCAGAAAGAGGAGAAGCGATGATCATCAGAAGAGTCATGTTGAATGAAGAAAATAAGGGAGACCAGAGGAACAACCTGTTTTGAACAAGATGCAAGTGTGCAGGCAATGTTTGTAACATCATCATCGATAATGGAAGCACTGACAACTTGGTTTCTAAGGAAATGGTTTCCAAGCTGCAGCTAGAGAGGAGAAAACACCCGTACCCTTATCAGATTGAATGGTTGCAAAAGTACCATCGGGTGCTGGTCAGTGAGCAATGCCTAGTGAAGTTCAACATTGGAACTTATCGAGATGAGGTCTTATGTGACATCTTGCCTATGGATGCATGTCACTTGCTGTTGGGGAGACCATGACAGTTTGATCGAAGTGTTGTACATGATGGTGGAGCTGATACATATTCCTTGTCAAAAAATGGAGTTCGACATAAGTTGAAACCCCTGAAGGAGGTGGATGAGAAGGTATGCAGCAGTGCACGAGTCTATCTAGTTGATGGCAAAGAAATTTTGGATGGCCTGAAGCTAGATCATATGTGCTATGCAATAATCCATAGGGTCAGGGAAGAAGAATGCAAGGAAACTCTAGTGGAAGTCATGGGACTGTTGGAGGAGTTTCCAAATATCATTTTTGATAATGTTCCTGAAGGTTTACCACCTGTTAGGAAGATCAGTCACCACATAGATTTGGTGCCTGGATCGAGCTTGCCAAATAAGGCTGCACACAGAATGACGCCTATAGAAACTGAGTTAAACCGACAGGTTCAAGATCTATTGAAGAAAATACTGATTAGGGAGAGTCTTAGTCCATGTGCAGTACCTACAATGCTAGCACCCAAGAAGGATGGGGAATGGAGAATGTGCACAGACTCTTGGGCAATTAACAAGATCACTATTAAATACAGATTCCCATTACCCATGATGGATGATATCATGGATTGTTTGAGTGGAGCTGAGTACTTCACGAAGATTGACTTGAAAAGTGGTTATCATCAGATCCGCATTAGAGAAGGGGATGAGTGGAAGACAACCTTTAAGACCATAGAGGGGTTGTATGAGTGGTTTGTTATGCCATTTTGGCTAACCAATGCACCGAGTACCTTCATGCAGTTAATGAATGAAGTCCTAAAGGAATTTATAGGCAAATTTTTTATTGTCTACTTTGATGATATCCTGATTTTTAGAAGAACCCTGGAGGAACACCTGATGCACATCAGGAGGGTTTTTGAGAAATTGCGGAAGGAGCAGCTACTAATAAATCTAAAAAAGTGTAACTTTGTGAAGAGGGAGTTAGTATACCTGGGATTTGTTATCTCAGCGGATGGTCTCAAAATGGACCCCGAGAAGGTGAGGGCTATCATAGAATGGCCTACTCCAAGAAGTGTGACTGAGGTGAGATCGTTTCACGGTCTGGCTAGTTTCTATAGAAAGTTCATTAGGAACTTCAGCAATATTTGTGCATCCCTTACGGAGAAAATGAGGGGGAACAAGAAGGAATTCAAGTGGACAGCTAGAGCAGACAAAAGCTTTGCTATGCTGAAGAAGAAGGTCACAGAACAACCTATCTTAGCACTTCCAGATTTCAATAAGGTGTTTCAGGTAGACTGTGATGCGAGTGGCAGTGCCATAGGAGCACTATTGAGCCAAGAAGGTAAGCCTGTTGCTTATTTTAGCGAGAAGCTCAATGATGCCAAAAAGAAGTATTCGGTATATGATCAGGAGTTCTATGCCATAGTTTAGGCTCTGAAGAAATGGAGGCATTATTTTTTGCCAAAGGAGTTTGTTCTGTATACTGATCATCAGGCACTGTAGTATATTAACAGTCAAGGGAAATTGAATCAGAGACACCTGAAATGGGTCGAGTTCCTACAGAGTTATACCTTTGTGCTGAAGCATCGAAGCGAAAGGTCGAATAGGGTGGCAGATGCCTTGAGTAGGAGGCAATGTCTATTGATGGAGATGAAAGTGGAGGTTGTAGGGTTTGCTAAACTCAAGGGTTTATACCCTGCAGACCCCGACTTTGCAGAAGCTTGGAAAGCCTGCACTGTGCCTGTGACATTGGACATGACTAAGTGGTTAAATTTTTTGATTCAAGATGGAATGTTGTTCAAGGGGAACCAATTATGCATTTTGAGGAGCTCAATGAGGTAGAATCTCATCAAGGAAAAGCACAGTGGAGGTTTAGCTGGACACTTTGGTCGAGACAAGACCATCTCACTTATTAGTGAAAACTACTACTGGCCGCAATTGCAACAAGATGTGGCAAAATTCGTGTAAAGTTGTAGGATATGCCAGATGGCAAAAGGTGTGAGGCAACCTACTGGTTTATATCAACCACTACCTATACCTGCAAGGCCATGGGAGGATATTAGCATGGATTTTATTCTTGGTTTACCCAGGACGCAGAGGGGACACGACTCCATATTTGTGGTAGGGGATAGGTTTTCGAAATGGCTCATTTCATTCCCTGCCAGAAGACTAGCGATGCGGTCCATGTGGCTGGTTTATTCTTCAAGGAAGTGGTACGCCTTCATGGGCTACCAAGGAGCATTGTTTTAGATAGAGATACCAAGTTTGTAGGGTATTTTTGGAGAACCCTGTGGAAGAAACTGAAGACGGATTTAAAATTCAGTTCTGCATACCACCCCCAAATAGATGGCCAAATAGAGGTGGTAAATAGGAGTTTAGGCAATATACTGAGATGCTTGGTTAGAGACAAGCCCAAGGGATGGGATCTGGTGTTGCCACAGGTAGAATTCGCTTATAACAGCTCTGTCAACAAAAGTACCAATAAATTGCCATTCCAGATAATCTATGGAAGCAGCCCAAGAAACGCTTCAAAATTGAGAAGGATGGATACCAGAGAAAAATGTAGTGCTGAAGTAGAAGACTTTGTTGAACACCTGAAGGGAGGGCATGAGGAGGTGACAAGGCACATTGCCAAGATAAATGCTTAGTATAAGGCCAGGGCAGACCAGAAATGCCGGGTCAAGGAGTTTGAAGTAGGATATTCTGTCATGGTCCATCTAAGGAAAGAGAGGTTTCCTGCCAAGACCTATAACAAGCTAAAAATGAAGAAGTTTGGGCCATGCAGGATCATTGGAAAACAAGATTCGGGTAATGCATATGAGGTGGAGTTGTCGAGTGAACTTAACATCTCATCGGTTTTTAACATTTCGGATTTGGTCGAGTTTCATGAAGGAGATAGCAGTGCAACACCAAGCCCAAATTTGTGGAGCATTCCCGCGGTTACTCCAGTCACAGACGAGATAGAAGAAGTCCTTGATACTCGTGACAGCCGAAGTACTTGGAACAGGTGTTACTCTAAGTATTTGATCAAATGGAAGGGCAGGCCCATCGAAGATGTGACTTGGTTGTCGAAGGCAGAGGTTGACCGCCTGGGTCTACCTCAGACAAATCAAAAGTGAAGGTCACTTCTCAATTCACCCCGGGTGTCTAATGCAGGAGCATCCGGAGGTGGAAAAGCAATATTGCATCACCCAAAAATATTTTTTTCTTTAAGTTCCAAAGTTGTCGCGAAATCACGACACTTTTTGAGAAAGGGTTCCAAAGGGTCAAACTGTCATGATATCGCGACGCTTTTTGAGAAAAGGGACCAAGGCACAAAATGGTCGTGAAATCGTGACATTTTCTAAGAAAAGCATTCTGGATGCAAAATGGTCGTGAAATCGTGACATTTTCTAAGAAAAGTAGTCTGGATGCCAAATGGTTGCAAAATCACGACATTTTCTAAGCAAAGCAGCCTGGATGCAAAATGGTCGTGAAATCGTGAAATTTTCTAAGCAAAGCAGTCTGGACGCAAATGGTTGTGAAATCGTGACATTTTCTAAGCAAAGCAGTCTGGACGCCGAATGGTCACGAAATCGTGACATTTTTAGAGCAATGGAGCCAAGGCGCAAAATGGTCACGAAATCGTGACACTTTCGGAGGCAAAGCTCTAAGGTGCAAAGTGGTCGCGAAATCGTGACACTTTCGGAGGCAAAGCTCTAAGGCGCAAAGTGGTCGTGAAATTGTGACACTTTCAGAGGCAAAGCTCTAAGGCGCAAAGTGGTCGCAAAATCACGACACTTCCGGAGGCAAGGCTCGAAGGCACAAAGTGGTCACGAAATCACAACACTTTTGAAATATGGGCTCGAAGGCGCAAAGTGGTCACGAAATCATGACACTTTCGGAGGCAAGACTCGAAGGCGCAAAGTGGTCACGAAATCGTGACACTTTTGGAAGCTGGGCTCGAAGGTGCAAAGTGGTCGCGAAATCGTGACACTTTCGAAGGCAAGACTCGAAGGCGCAAAGTGGTCACGAAATCGTGACACTTTTGAAATCTGGATTGAAGGCGCAAAGTGGTCATGAAATCGTGACACTTTCAGAAGCAAGGTGTCAGGGTGCAAAGTGGTTGTGAAATCGTGACACTTTTGGAACAAAGGCACCAAGGGGTAAAATGGTCACGAAATTGCAACATGTCACAGTTTCGCAGCCCGAAGGAGAAAACAGAGGCCGAATGCCAAAATGTCGTGATATCGCGACCAAAGAGGAGAGAGGATGTAAGGAAGCAAACACGTCGTGATATTGTGACAAAACGCTCATGACTCCATACCAGCCGACAGTTGCAGAGGCCATTGCAGAAGGGCACGTGGCATCAAATCACAGGTGGCCATAGAGCACTAGGCGGTTACAGAGGCCATGGCAGGAGGGCACATGGTAGCAGATTACAGATGGCTGGAGCATTCCTTTGAATGATGACTCGGTAGGTGGATGCACAGGCGGCTGTAGGGCACTCCGCCACCCCATGCCATGATGAAAGAAGATACCTGTCCACAAAATGCATGCGGGGACAGAACACTCGTGCGGGCGGTTATAGGGAATCCCGCATGCTATGTAATGATGTTCGAAGGGGGTCGGGTCATACATTGTAAAATGGATTCTTGGCCATTTTTGAATAGAACGAATGTATTTTCCAATTCGAAACCTCTGCTAATGAAATTTGCATGAATTTTTTTGTGTTATCTTAGTTCTGCTTCAATTTGTGAGAAGTGATCGATTCAAAATAGCTTCTATTTTCCTAGGATCTACTATGATCCCTTATAAAAAAACAATATGCCATAAATATTACACTTCTAACATGTAGAAATGATGCAGGAGCATCCGGTAACAGTGTCGGCAATCTTGCATCCTTCTAAATTTTCTTTAAGTTTTTGTATTTTGATGTATTTTGGTTCCTTTCCGGAGGAGGGAAGATGTTGCAAAGCAGAAGGGGAAGTTGGTAGAAGAGCTAAGGCAAAATTTGGGGAGGTCACGAAATCATGACCTCCGAAGTGGTGGCAAAGGCAGGGACCGGTTCTGTCGCGATATCGCGACGTCGCGATATCGTGACGTCGTGATATCATGACATTTATTTGCAGTTGGAGCATAGGGAGGGTTCCGTCGTGATATCGTGACGTCGCGATGTCACGACGTTTGTTGAGAAGCTAATGCAAGGGGTGATCTCCGTCGCGATATCGCAACGATGTTGAAAAAGCAAGGCGCGGTGGTGGTTGGGTCGCGATATCATGATGTCGTGATATCGCGACGTCACGATATCATGACGATATTAAATGGACAGCGTCAAGGTAGTGTTTGGGTTGCGATATCGTGACATGTCACGATATTGCGGCCAATGAGAAGATAGGACCAAGCTTAGAGGTGGATGGCCAGACAAGGCCAAAATTTGACACGTGGACAACCACGTGTAGCTTGAAAATTGTGAAGGACACGTGTTTGAAATATTTTACATCCACGAGGAGGCATGGCAAGTTTTGCACGTGGAAGCATACGTGTATCAAAGTGAAGATGAAGGCCACGTATCATGGAATTAAAATTGACAGCCGCATGCATTTAAGGGGGAGAACCACCTCTTGAAGATCTTTTCGAAAAACAACTGTTATAGGGCATGGCCGGTATGGGGGAGACGGCAGTGCAGAAAATAGTCTGACCGAAGCAATGTGTGCAGAGGAGGAAGATCATTAATGCAAACTCAGGGATAGATTGGGCAGATATTGCCATTAATGTCAAAATTTTGAAAACCCGGGAAGGAGGGAAATTTGAAATCAAAATCTTGTTTGGTGGGAGCATTGATGGCTGGGAGGACCGGGACCTCGTTAAAACCCGGAATTTTTGTATTAGTCCGGGGGGGGACCGGAGAGGGAGAATTACCAGAGCATCTCTGGTCTTTGTAAGCCTACGGGCAACTTGCTATTGTGGAATGTAAATATTTTCCCGAAGCCTTTTTTTTTTATAAAAAAAATTGGAATTTGTGAGGGGTGGTCTTTCGGTCCCCGTCAGTGGTATCAGAGCGGGAGTTCTTGAGCGTACAGCAGACCGCCGAAGGAGAGGCAGTTGTACCAGGACGTGTGGGAGGATTTGAGCTCGAGTGAAGATGCCTCCGAGAAGAAACCCGGTGGGTGGCAGAGGTATGGCAGCGGAAGATTTCTGGGTTTTGCAGCGGCAAGTCCAGGTCCTACAGGAAGAACTACGTAGAGGACGTGAGCCGAGAAGGGATGCAGACAGTGAGGATGAGGTGGAAGAAGAGAATGAGTTTGAAGAAGAGAAAGAATATGTAGATCCGGCACAGGCCAGATTGTACAAGGCCATATCCCAAATCGGGAAGAGGTCGAAGTTAGAAGTTCCTACATATTCCGGGAACTTGAACCCAGAGGAGTTGATAGACTGGGTGAATGATTTAGAAGAATATTTTGAATATGAAGAGGTTGAAGACCCTAACCGGGTCAGATTTTCTAAGACCTGACTGAAGGGTCATGCTAGCATATGGTGGAAGGGGGTACAGTTGGAGAGGAATCGAAGAGGAAAAGAACGGATTACCAGGTGGGACATAATGGTGGAGAAATTAAAAAGACAGTTCATCCTTGTTGACTATGAGCTGGATCTGTTACGTAAAATGCAAAGCTTGAGGCAGATGAACAAAACGGTTCAAGAATACATGGAGGAATTCTATAAAATCTCCATCGAACAGGGGCATTTTGAAGCAAGCAAGGAAAAAGTGGCCCGTTACATTAATGGGTTGAGACCGAGTGTGCAGGAGGAGTTGAGCTTGGTTCGGGTAAGCACCATCGAAGATGCTTACCAATTTGCTTTAAAGGTTGAAGAAAAGTTGAACAGAAGGTTTGACAGCAAGCAAAAAGTAAAAGGACCGGGAGGAAAGAACGATGGAAAGAAAGAAGGAAAGGAAGAGAAGAAGGAAGAGGAGAGCAGCAGTCGGGATCAGAAAGGAGAGGAAGACCCAACACTGCAAGTTCAGAAGGAAGAGGAGAGCAGTAGCCAGGATCAGAGGTAGGTCTGGATGCAAAAATGAAAGGGGAGTGTTCCGAGGAACATGTTTCCACTGCGGAGAAGAAGGACACAGGGCATTTGAGTGCCCACAACATTGGGAAAAGACAAACAAGAGGCCAGTGGGTCCTGCCAGAGCAGTTGTGGCAGTTGAGGATGCTGACTCAGAACATTCTGAAGAAGCTGAAAAGGGGGAAGCCATGATTGTGAGAAGGACCATGCTAGTGGATGAAGACCAGTCTGAGCAAAGGAGAAGCCTGTTCCGCACCCGGTGCAAAAGTGCGGGCAAAGTCTGTAATGTCATTATTGACAATGGGAGTATAGACAACTTGGTTTTTGAGGAGATGGTTTCTAAGTTGCAGCTGGAGAGAAGGAGACACCCGCACCCATACCGAATTGCATGGTTGCGGAAGGACCACCGAGCTTGGATCCGGGAACAGTGTTTAGTCACGTTCCAGATCGGGAGATACCAGGATGAAGTCCTGTGTGATGTATTCCCCATGGATGCTTGCCATTTGCTATTGGGAAGGCCATGGTAGTTTGATCGGAATGCAGTGCATGATGGCCGTGCTAATACTTACTCCTTGGTGAAAGATGGAGTGCGGCACAAGTTGAAGCCATTGCAGACCGAAGATGAGAAAGTGTGCAGTAATGCCAGAATTTGTCTAGTAGAAGGAAATTTTTTTTGCCAAGAAACGGAACTTGAACAGGTTGTAAAGGTTGATGGGTGTTCGGAAATATTACAAAGGACGCAGACCGAACAACCTAGAAGTGAAGGTCACTTCTCTTGTTACCCCGGGTGTCTGATGCAGGAGCATCCGGTAACAGTGTCGGCAATCTTGCATCCTTCTAAATTTTCTTTAAGTTTTTGTATTTTGATGTATTTTGGTTCCTTTTCGAAGGAGGGAATATGTTGCAAAGCAGAAGGGGAAGTTGGTAGAAGAGCTAAGGAAAAATTTGGGGAGGTCACGAAATCACGACCTCCGAAGTGGTGGCAAATGCAGGGACCGATTTTGTCGCGATATCGCAACGTCATGATATCGTGACATTTGTTTGCAGTTGGAGCGTAGGGAGGGTTTCGTCGTGATATCGCAACGTCGTGATGTCGCGACGTTTGTTGAGAAGCTAATGCAAGGGGTGATCTCTGTCATGATATCGCGACATCGTGATATACCTCTGAAGTGGTGGCAAAGTCAGGGACCGGTTCTGTCACGATATCGTGACATTTTTTTGCAGTTGGAGCGTAGGGAGGGTTCCATCGTGATATCGCGATGTTGTGATATCGCGACGTCATGATGTCGCGACGTTTGTTGAGAAGCTAATGCAAGGGGTGATCTCCGTAGCGATATCGCGACATCGCGATATCACGACGATGTTGAAAAAGTAAGGCGCGGCGGTGGTTGGGTCGCGATATCGCGACGTTGCGATATCATGAAAGTATTAAATGGACAGCGTCAAGGTAGTGTTTGGGTTGCGATATCGCGACATGTCACGATATCGTAGCCAATGAGAAGACAGGACCAAGCTTAGAGGCGGACGGCCAGACAAGGCCAAAATTTGACACGTGGACAGCCACGTGTAGCTTGAAAATTATGAAGGACATGTGTTTGAAATATTTTACATCCACGAGGAGGCATGGCAAGTTTTGCACACGGAAGCATACGTGTATCAAAGTGAAGATGAAGGCCACGTATCATGGAATTAAAATTGACAGCCGCATGCATTTAAGGGGGATAACCACCTCTTGAAGATCTTTTCAAAAAACAACTGTTGTAGGGCATGGCCGGTATGGGGGAGACGGCAGTGCAGAAAATAGTCTGATCGAAGCGATGGGTGCAGAGGAGGAAGATCATTAATGCAAACTTAGGGATAGATCGGGTAGAAATTGCCATTAATGTCAAAATTTTGAAAACCCGGGAAGGAGGGAAATTTGAAATCAAAATCTTGTTTGGTGGGAGCATTGATGGCTGGGAGGACCGGGACCTCGTTAAAACCTAGAATTTTTGTATTAGTCCGGGGGGGGGACCGAAGAGGGAGAATTACCAGAGCATCTCTAGTCTTTGTAAGCCTGCGGGCAACTTGCCATTGTGGAACGTAAATATTTTCCCGAAGCCTTTTTTTTTTATAAAAAAAAATTGGAATTTGTAAGGGGTGGTCTTTCGGTCCCCGTCAAGAAATCAGACTTGGAAAAATTCCCAAACAAGTGATTTTATATTAATAGCTCTAGAAAAATCCTAAGGTGTCTATCATGTTCTATCTTATTTTGATAGTATATCAAGATATCATCCAAGAACACCAAAAAAAAATTATCCAATTGCTTCCTAAATATATTATTCATCAAATTCATAAATATCGTTGGCGAAATTGTTAAACTAAAAGGAAAAATAATAAACTCGTAATGTCTATAACAAGTTTTAAAGGTTGTCTTGTGAGTATCCTCCTCTAATATCCTTAGTTGGTGGTATCCTAATTTCAATATTGTGGCATCTTTAAGTTGATCGAAGAGGTATTCGATTCTAGGTAGAAGATATATATTCTTGATATTTGCCTTGTTTAAGATCCTATAATATATACACAAGTGTAAGAATTTATCTTTCTTCTTAACAAACAAAATCGATGCACCCCATAGTGACACACCTGGTCTAATCAATCCCTTCTCCAATAAACCTTGCATATATACCTTTAGCTCTTATATTTCTATGGGATTCATTCTATAAGAAGCTCTATGTATAGGTTTTGTTCTAGGTTGGAGTTCAATTGTGAAGTCAAATTCACATTTGGGTGGTAATCCAGGTAAATCCTCTAGAAATACATCCCTAAAATCCTACAAAAGTGGGTGTTTCTTGAACACTTCTTCCTTATTTTCTTCATCCATATCATTTAACTTAACTACAAAAACCATTCCTCCTTTCCTAATGGCTTTCTTGAGTTGCATTGCTGAAAGAATTTGGGGTTGGAAAGCCCCTTGTAGGTTGTACACCCTTTGTACTTTCCCACTATCTTCCATGAACTCAATCCATCTATCTTGAAAGTTGATTACTACCTTATGAGCTTGCATCCAATCCATTCCTAATATTACATCAAAGGCATGCAATGGTGCTACATAGAGGTATCTTGTGGTCATTCCACTAGGTAGGGTAATTTTTTCCATAGGGTAGCATTGATTTACAGAGTAGGTTTATCCCGAACCATACTCGACCTTCCACCCATGTGCCAAGATTCTAGGATTTTATGATGTCTTTCGTTAAATTAGTGGAAGAAAAACTATCTGTAGCACCACTATCAAACATGATTTTAACATTTCTACCAAATATCTTACCCCTAATTAACAATAGAATGGCTTGTCTTTGCAGATATTTGTTTCCTATCACTGCATAAATCTTGTGTGTTGGTTCCTTATGTGTAGGTTCCTTGTACATTGGTTCTTTTCTCTTTGAAATCAATCCTCCTTTGCATGAACAATTATTGGTGTAATGTGGTCCACCACATTTGAAGCATCCGATCTTGGGTCTTGGATGTATCTTCTATTTCTGCCCATCATCTATTTTTACTACTGATGGAGCTTTAGTCTACCCCTATGATGGTTTGTTGCTACCACTATTGTGGTTATTGGAATTGTGGTTCTTTCCTTGAAACCATTTCCTAAACCTCCCTTGCTTCCTATCATTCCTTCGGTCCTACTTAGGGGAGTTCTTACTAGCCTATTCTCCTTCCCACTTAACAAAACTAACACTATTTCTTTTCCTTAATGCCTCTTTGCCTTGTTTTTCTAACCCATCATAATCAAAATAGGGTTTGAGATAGGTTTCAACTTTGCTAGCCAAATTATATGTCTTTTGAAGAGCAACAGGTTTGTGCATGTCTACCTCCTACCCTATTCTCATATCCACTCCTAGTATAACTTATGGATCTTCATTTTCTCATTGTATGCAGGTACATACTTTAGTAGCTTGAAAAATATTTGATAATAATTTTCCACTATCCTAGTTCCTTGCTGAAGTTTAGTGAACTCTTCAAAATTCTAGGAATAGAAGTGTTCCATGAGGAATCTATCCTTAAAAGCCTCTACAAATGCTTTCCAACTCAAATCCATTATTGTCACAAGACCCAGTATTGCACTATATGTCTCCCACTAGTCCAAGATAACACCTTGAATATGTAAAGTGGCATAGGATGTACGAGTATCGATGGAATAATTATTCATGTTACAATAGGTCTCTATCTCTTTTAGCCATGCTTCAGCTTTGTCACCATCTTCCTCTCCATTGAAATTGGAATATTTTAAATGTTTCATATCCTTTCCCAACTTAGCCTCTAGAAGGACCCTAGCCTATTGTGCCTTGGTAAGGGGTTCATCTATCTATCCCATTCTAGAGTTTCTAGCCTATGTTTCCTGATTCAAAATGGAATCCAACAACTATTTTTGTGCTTCCATCTATTCATGAAGTTGGACCACTATTACTGTGAGGTCCTCTCCTTCATTGCTAGGATTTTCTAAACATACATCCAAGGTTATGACCTCTACATTGGTCTATCATGTATTCCTCATCGATTGGAAAGTATTTCCTCTCCTTATATTTGGTGGTAGTATCCGTGGCCACACAGTACAATCAATAGGAGTCAATTCATTGCAATAACTAAGTTCCTAGTTATTCTATATGGTAAAGTTTAAACCCTACTTAGGTATGTTTTCTATCACACACCATAACTAGTTTTGTAAAGTGAGCCTATTCCACTATGAAACATGCTCTGATACCAAATACCACCACCCAATTTTCCCCATCCATATTTGAGAGTTTTTTAAACTAATTTTTGTTTTGCTATCATTCACTAAAAAACACACACACTCTCTCTCTCTTCTTGACATAGAATGAGTACTCAAACTTAAGGTTTAGTTATTAATCTTCTCCACTTTCTCTCTTCCATTAATAGGATCTTGTAGATCCCTATCCCCACTACATACATAATTACTTTTATATAAGAGTGCTAGGAGTGATTTGTCTTGAACTATATTTCCATATTCAATGTCTAGCTCTTCCATTTTTAATAATTTGAAAAGGTAGGTACTAATATTTGTAGCAAGTGTGAACATGGTTTATCTTTAAACGACTTAGAAAAATCTAGTTTTTCTAAGCAAGTGTGAACTCTCTTACCTTTTGTCGGCTACATTTGTCTGATGGTCGACATGATTTTTATTTATCCCTCGCCTCTATTTTCTCCTTATCCCTCCATTGTCCTTCCTCCTTTCCTGTCATCCATTTTCCCTTATCACTCCACTTCCTTCCTCTCCCCATGCCCGCTGCCACCTCCCACTCCACTTCCTACTCCTTCGTTCTCTCTAATCCTCCCGATCTTCCTCCAACCTCCCTTCCCTACTATTTCGCTTGTTTTAAGCCTATATAAGGTTTAAATTAATGTAATGTTTTAGCTAGTTAATTTAATGAATATTATCACCTATGATTACTTCTATGTTAATTTTACCTTGGCCTACTTTAATCTAAGCTTACCTTAGTCTTAGAATTACACTGGTATCAGAGCTCAGGGGGCACAGATCCCGAGGGCCAAGGTAAGGCACGAAAGCTGAGCGCAGCAGACTGGTTAGCGACTGACACACGGATCTCGAGGAGCAATTGGTGCATGGATATTGAGGAGCACACAACATGGATCCTGAGGAATGCATGGATCCCAAGGAGCGCACAACATGGATCTCAAGGAGCACACAACATGGATCCTAAGGATCTGACTGGACACGGAAAATAGGCTGACATGAGTGCTAACATGGCATAGGCGAGCAGGGTGCTGACGTGGATGAGCAGAGAGCTGACATGGCATAGAGAGCATCGTGCTGACATGGACGAGCCAAGAGCTAAAATGGTAGGGGCACATCGAGTATGCCACATGGTAGAGCTTAACTAGTCGAGGAAAGGGCAAAATGTTTGACTGATCGATTGCTCAAAGATAATCAACCTACTGTGTGTTCGCAGGCTTTGATAAAGCCTGAAAACACCCACCTCCCACTGCATGTGGGACTAAACTTTAAAAAAAAATATTTTTAGCTGCCCAGTTGAAATATAGCCTATTTCCTTATTCCTCCCGTCCGGCTAGGTTGGTCTAGCGGTCAAGACTCCCGCTTGCAGAGAAGAGACCCGGGGTCGAATCCCACCGGGGTCAAAAATACAAAAGGTTTTTTATTTTTTAGTTACTTCGCCGATAAGCAAGGGTTTAAGTTTGTTTTTTGATATTGTTCTACCACAGTAGCCATGTGGTGCAGCGGCTAAGACTGTCAGGTAGACGGCGGAGGTCAACGGTTCGAATCTCATTGGGGATTACAAAACAAAAAAAAGGTTTATTTTTTATAAATTTTTTCTTATTTAGTTTTTTTTTAAAGGTTTTAAAATTAATTTCATAATTTCTATATATATAGTTTTTTTATTATGTTTTTTGAATATACATTTATTTCAAAATAATAATTAAAAAAATATATAAGAAATTGTTAAATTTTTTTAAAAAGGCCTTTATTAAAAAACAAATTTTGATTTTTTTTATAAAAATAAAAGAGTGAAAAGGTTTTAGAAAGTTTTTTTTTGGCATCATATTAAGTTGTAACCCAGTTCATATGGTGTGATTCTGGGTAGATGATCCAGTCATCCGGATGCTATAATGCATTACTCTCTCTTTTGAGAAGAGAGACACCTGATTTCTTTGACGAGAAAGTCCAGTGGTATGAACTTCATATAGTATTTTGCCAATTAGAAAACCAAGTGATTGCTCATATGAGGAAACCAGACTCTGGATACGAGGTGTATTCTGAAGATAATATCTTCGGGCAAAGGATAATTGAATCCTAGACGGTTGAAATAGTACTTGAAGGAAAATCAAGTGACAGTTATACACCTGTAGTGCCTAAAGTAGAAACAAGTGAGAGCTATACACCACGCTCTCCTGATTCAGAAGAAGAAGAAGAAGAAGAAGAAGAAGAAGAAGAAGAGGAAGAAGAACCAGTGGAGGTGAAACCTGCAACTAAAGAATGAAATGTTCTCAAAAGACGTTATGAGCCAACAACAGCACAAGAAGTCATTATAATTAGTGATGATGAAGTAGACAATTTCACCTTTCCAATTTTGGGTGATCCTCGAGATGAAGAATGCCAAATCAGTGAGCATATTAAGAAAGCTAGATTTGATTTAAATCAGTGATCTATTTTGTACTTCTTTGTACTACTTGTTTGAAGTTGAAATAAAGTTTGCTTTCTAAAATGGCATCCAATACTAGTCTACCAATCCTTGAGTTCAATGGTGGTGATTACGAGTATTGGTCAATTAAAATGAAAACTCTTTTGATAGGCAAAGGTATTTGGGATGTGATTGAAGAGGGATATACTGAACCTACTGCTACTAATTGGGCAGCTTTGAATGTTGCTGATAAAAGGGCTAAAAAGGAAGCTCAAAAGAATAATTCTTTCGCCCTTTATCATATCCAAGTTGCCCTTGATAGAAGTATTTTCCCTAGAATAGCTTCTTTTATAACTGTTGAATCTACTTGGAATGCTTTAAAAGAAAGTTATAGGGGTAGTGACCAAGTCAAACAAGTTAAACTACAAACCTTGAAATGAGAGTTTGAAACTCTTAAAATGCAAGAGAGTGAAAAAGTTGGTGATTATTGCGTGCGTGTGAAAGTCGTAGTAGATAAGATGGTCACTTTAGGATAAGATGTAAAGCCTGAAGTTATAGTGAAGAAAGTGTTGAGGACACTTCTTCCTAAGTGGAATTCAGTTGCAATAATTATAGAAGAATCCAAAGACCTAACTTCTCTATCTTTTGAATCCCTAATTGGCTCACTTCTCTCACATGAAGAGAGGTTACAAAAAACTCCTTCCACAAGTTACGGAGGAGATGATAAAGCCTTTGCTTCTCATGAAGGTAGAGGTAGAGGCCATGGAAGAGGACAGTATAGAGGTAGAGGCAGAAATAATCAGAGAGGTGGAACTCCTAACAAAGGAGGAAATCAGAAAAGAGGAGGATTCTCAAATAGAGGTGAACAACAGAATAGAGGAGGACAGCAAAATAGAGGAAAACAATCAAGCAGAGGCAAAGGAGGAGATAAGTCAAAACAATATTGCTACAATTGTGGCAAACTTGGCCATTATGCTCGTGACTGTTGGACAAAGACTTCACAAGGAACTAGTAGCAGCCAGAGCAGTCCGTTTGGAAATTTTGGAGAAGAGGAAGAGGCCACAAATCTCTTTCTCTCTTATGGTCAGGCAGATCATAACATGAATGATACATGGATCTTGGACATTGGGTGTTCAAACCATATGAGTGGCAAAGAAGAGCTCTTTGCTACTCTAAACTCCTCATACAAATCTAGCATCAAATTGGGAGATGATAAATCATTGGCAGTTGAAGGCATTGGAGCCATGGCAGTTCCAACTAAAGAAGGCATCAAACAAGTAAGTGATATCTATTACACACCCCATCTCCAACACAATCTTTTAAGTGTTGGTCAAATGTTAGAAAAGAACTACAAGTTGCTTTTTGATGAGGGTAAATGTACTATTTTTGATAAAAATAATAGTAATAGAATCATTACACAAGTGCCAATGTCAAAGAATAGATTGTTTCCTTTAAAGTTTGGCTAGCCAAGGGGAGATAAGTTAGCAAATGTTGCTATTTCCAATCCAAGTGTCCTATGGCACTTGAGATATGGTCATTTGAATTCAGCTAGTTTGAAAATGCTAACTTCATAAGCGATGGTAACCGGACTTCCTAAAGTTCAGGATAGTAAGGAATTCTATGAAGGGTGTGCTCTGGGGAAGCATCCAGATCAAAATTTCCTCATGGACAAGAATGGCAGACCAGCTATCCACTCCAGTTAGTGCATACAGACATCTATGGTTTGATGCAGAGCAAGAGTCTTGGTAACAACTCTTACTTCCTACTCTTCATTGATGATTTTACTAGAATGTGCTGGATATATTTTTTGAAACATAAGGATGAAGCATTTGAATGCTTTGTAAATTTCAAAACAAGAGTTGAAAGTGAGAGTAGATATTTTGTAAAATGTCTTAGATCAGATAGGGGAGGAGAATACTCCTCTAATGAGTTCTTGAATTTCTGTAAGCAACATGGCATTAAGAGGCAGTTCACAGCTACCTACACTCCATAGCAGAATGGTGTCACAGAGAGGAAGAATCGCACCATTGTGGATATGGAAAGGTCTATGCTTTAGACGAAGAATTTGACTAATTCATATTGTGCAGATGCAGTCAAGACCAACGTACATATCTTGAACAGAAGTCCTACTGCAAGTTTGGAAGGGTAGACACCTTACCAAGCTTGGTATGGTAAAAAACCAAATGTTAAGTATTTCAAAGTGTTTGGCTCATTGGCATATTCTCACATTCCTGATGAGCTAAGAAAGAAGCTCGATCCAAAGAGTCAAGCATGCATCTTTGTAGGATATTGTGAGAATACAAAAGCTTACAGACTCTACAATCCCAGGACTAGAAAGTTTGTGCTTTCCAGGGATGTGATTTTTGATGAAGGGGGAGAATGGGGTAAGCCCTAGATTTTCAGTGATGATGAATCCAATGATGTAGTTTCTAAGCAGGTGCAACAATAGACACCACAAAAAGGTAAGCAGTCTCCTCCCATAAACCCAAGTTCATCTTATGATTCAACTTCTTCACCAAGTCCTTCTCCATAGAGATCAGTAAGTTCCTCACCAATGGACATCGATTCTCCATCCAGAGGTAAGAGAACTCTATAGAATCATCCATCATATCATATGTTGGATAAAATTTTTTCAAAAAGATACACTAGGAGTCAAGCTAGTGAAATGAATTATGTTCTACAAAGATTAGAAAATATGCACTTGTATGGTGATGATGTCTCCCAGCAGGAACCTAGGGGAGATCTAGTTAACTATGCTTTGTTAACTAATTCACAGCTTGAACCTTCTAGTTATGAGAAGGCTTGTACTCAAAATATTTGGCAAGATGCCATGAAAGAGGAGATCACCTCTATAAAAAACAACGACACTTGGGAGTTGGTGAAGCTTCCTAAAGGAAAGAAACATGTTGGATGTAAGTGGGTCTACAAGACCAAGTTTAATGTTGATGGAAGCATCGAGAGGCACAAGGCGAGATTAGTTGCAAAGGAATTTACTCAGAAATATGGAATTGATTATGAAGAGACTTTTGCTCCTGTAGCCAGACAGGAGACTATCAGAACAGTTCTTGCCTTAGTTGCACACAAGGGATGGACAGTCCAACACATGGATGTAAAGAGTACATTTCTAAATGGTTACTTGATAGAAGAAGTGTATGTTGAGCAACCATAGGGATTTGAAGAGAAAGACAAGGAAAATCTTGTTTACAAATTGAAGAAGGCTCTTTATGGCCTCAAGCAGTCACTGGGAGCTTGGTACTCACGCATTGATGGGTACTTTAAATATTATGGGTTCATCAGAAGCAAAAATGAACCCACGCTCTACTACCTAAATCAAGGAAATGACATCCTCATAGTTTGTTTGTATGTGGATGATCTCATTTTTATGGGTAGTAATGAAAAAGTTAACATGGAGTTCAAGCACTCCATGATGCAAGAATTTGAGATGAAGGATCTTGGCTTAATGAAATACTTTCTTGGAATGGAAGTCCATCAGACAGATTCGGGGATCTTCATCTATCAACTTAAGTATGCTCGAGATATGATTAAGAAGTTTGCTATGGAGCAATGCAAATCAGTTGCAACTCCAATTGGACATGGGATCCAATTAAGCAAGGATGATGGAGCACCAAAAGTTGATGTGACCACTTTTAGAAGCATTGTTGGGAGTTTGATGTTTCTTGCCAACACCAGACTAGACATTCAGTATGTTGTATCTCTTGTTTCTAGATTTATGTCTAATCCATCTGAGCTACATTTGCAGGTAGCTAAAAGGATTTTGAGATATGTGAAGGGTACATTGGATTTTGGAATCCAGTACTACAAAAGTGATACTATCAAGCTTGAAGGCTTTAGTGATAGTGATTGGGGCAGCAATGTTGATGATAGAAAATCCACATCGGGTAACTATTTTAGTCTTGGTTCGGGCCTAATAACTTGGAGTTCCAAGAAGCAGATAGTAGTAGCGCTATCTTCAACAGAAGCTGAGTATATAGCGATTACTCATGCTAGTACTCAAGATCTATGGCTATGAAAGGTATTAGATGAGATTGGAGAGTAGCAAAGTGGTCCAACTTGAATATTCTATGACAACATCAGTGCCATTCAGTTGGCATACAATCCTATCCACCATAGTAGATCAAAGCATTTTGATATGAAGTACCACTTCATCAGAGATATGGTGGAAACTGATACTGTTGAGATTCACTATTGCCACACTTTGGAGAATGTCATGGACATCTTCACCAAGGCACTGGCCAAGGCTCAATTTGTAAAGTTGAGAGACTGTATAGTCAGTCCTCTCAACTTTAAGGGGGAGAATGTAGCAAGTGTGAACATGGTTTATCTTTAAACGACTTAGAAAAATCTAGTTTTTCTAAGCAAGTGTGAACTCTCTTACCTTTTGTCGGCTACATTTGTCTGATGGTCGGCATGATTTTTATTTATCCCTCGCCTCTATTTTCTCCTTATCCCTCCATTGTCCTTCCTCCTTTCCTGCCGTCCATTTTCCCTTATCACTCCACTTCCTTCCTCTCCCCACGCCCGCTGCCACCTCCCACTCCACTTCCTACTCCTTCGTTCTCTCTAATCCTCCCGATCTTCCTCCAACCTCCCTTCCCTACTATTCCACTTGTTTTAAGCCTATATAAGGTTTAAATTAATGTAATGTTTTAGCTGGTTAATTTAATGAATATTATCGCCTATGATTACTTCTGTGTTAATTTTACCTCGGCCTACTTTAATCTAAGCTTACCTTAGTCTTAGATTTACAATATTTGCACCTCAAACAAATCCATATGTGTGGGTGCACTTAGCAACTCGACTATCAATCCCACTATTTTTTTGTGGGCTAGTTTATCTAGTTTATGATTTAATGCAATGCCTCTATTACAATAAATAATATAAGTGAAAATATCATATCATACACCTCTAAACGATTGCCTATCAAAGGTGCTAATAAAGGAATATAGATTTCCCTTATTTATTTAACAAAGATCCATCTCGTAATTTAAAACTTATGTCAATCCCTTGCTTAACTTATTACTCACTGTCCACTCTAATAAAATAGTATTTTACATAGTCTACAACAAGTAGCTTAGTAAGAAACTACAACCCCATCATACTTCTCATGGGTAAAAAGTATACCACACAACATGGCTCTCCAAATTCTCATGGAGGTGCATTTCACTGCATCGACTCCCACGGGTGCAATTTTACACAACTTAGAAAATTCTAAATGAATACTAAAAATACATCATTAATTTCTTTATTCCTTAATAACTCCATTTGGTGTATTCATTCACTACGTAACTTCATTAACTAGTTCAATAACACATTTGGTGCTTAGCAACATAATAACATGGAAATAAATCAATAAAACCATTCATCAATGATAATCTAAAATAGCAGACAACAAGATACATTCACATTCAGATTACATGAGTAATAATTTTCTTGGCCAAAGATTTCCTCAACTACTACAAGTTCTTATATATTTCTTTACAGCAAAATTTTCATCACAAATACATCTTCTCTAGAGAAAGGAGATTATCAATACAATGGAGCTAAGTTACAATAATGCAAGATCCAAAAATAGTTATCAAGAGTGTGCTCCTTAACTGGTAAAGCACATTGGCTGAGTTTCAATAATTGCACTTCCTATCTTTGATAAACCCTACCTTGCAACTGACGCTCTCATCTCATGCTCTCCTCAGTAACCACCTAGAATGAGTTTGCCAAGATAGGGATTAGAGATGGCTCCCATTCTAAGATGGTGCAGTTCTATTTGCAACCGTATCTCTCAAATAAGTAAAAGTCATGCAATTTCAAGTCTTTCTCGTAAATTATCCAACAAGCAATGTTATTTATATAACTTTGAACATCATTATAAAAGAGACTTCCAGAATTCAATAAAGCATCAAAACAACTTGTTCCAAAAAGAAAATTTCTCTTATTATCTAACATTTAACCCAAATAAAAGTCTTTAATATTTTCGTTCTCATTTTCATTATGAGCCAAAATAGAAAAAATAGTACAAGCTCTCATTTACTTTCATTTCCTATAACATACTAGAGCATTACTTAACCATTCAAATTCACAAGAATTCCAATTAGTTTTCTATTATTTTGCATTATGATTTCTATAAATTCTAAGAACGTATTCCACATTGTACTTAGCTATCTTTCATATGAAGAGTTATCTACATTAAATATATTCAACAACATAGGACATTTTCCTATTTACATGCACATGTAAATGCTTTTATAACCAACCCAACATTAAACAACAATAACCCAAGTTACATAAGATTCTATATTAATATTGAAAGAAATTACTCTTATCTAAAAGCTATGATAAGCTTACATCCAAACCCTTTAAGATTTCAACAACACTCTTTGTTGTCACACCTGAATCTTGACTAGGTAAGAAAAAATAATAACCATGATAGGTTGACCTTAATACCTTCATGCCTAGCAGTCCAAGGACTATCAAAACTATCTCATCTAATCATAAATTGAACTAAAATAAAACATGCACCGTCTTGCTCAAGATAAAATGGAAAAACAAACACTGCAACCACTTTCATGTGACATCACATAGAGCAACTTAACAACACAAAATATTTCTAATACGACTTCAGCAAAGCCTTCTAAAGATCATTTAAAATTCTAGCTTGGATTCATAAGAGTTTTAGTGGTTTTTGGAAGGATTTCAAAATATTTTTAAATCAATAGCGAGCATCTACAATTCTTCTCCATCATCTCAAAGACCAATCCAAATTTCTCAAACCAGTTGTCTCTAGAGAGCATAACGAGTAGAACCAATTTAAAACATTTGGTCTCTAAAGAGCTAAATCAGAAGACTCCGATGAGCCCTAGATTTGCCATCACCAAGGCAACTCATTTATCAAGACTCAAATCAAAATTTTCCTATCAATAAAAAAAATGGGTAAGGTTTCCTTTTACTTACCCAAAATAAGATCATGTTATCAACAAGCTTATTTAGTTCTAGTCCGAGCAACAAGACTGTGAGATTGAATCACCCTCTCTCCACACACCTCTTATATATCTTCCTCTTAACTACCCTTTTCCTTTCTAGTTGCATCCTTTCCCTCTCCCCTAATCTAGAAAAACTTCCACTATCCCCCTTATCCAACCACTCTCTAAATGCAATCAGTACCCAACTAACTCTTAACATCCCCACTCTGGTTACAATATCAATAAAGCATTCTGAGCAAGCATAATAACTCAAACTAAAATGTAGCATTACCAAATTAAAAATATAACTATTAATTTGTTTTATTAATGCAATGAGCTTCTAACGTAGCTATGAGCAATGCCCATACCTACGACAATAATGAGAAATCCTTTTTTCTTCATTATTTTATTGTTGCTCTTTTTATTTTGTATTCCACTACTTTATCATTGCCAAACATAATTGAATTCACATATTCTTTTTTTTTGGGGGGAAAGTCATTGTAAGGAATCTACTAACATTGCTCCTACAATAATTAATTCTTCACCCAATAGAACTTTATCATGAAAGAAATTGCCAATCAACACACAAAAACAACTAGATCTTGATATTTATTTACTTATGGAAATTATGATATACAACTTTATGAGGGACATTTATCTATGTTATCCCTCACATATTCTTATGAATTACCCATCACATCACTTCCCTTAAGGTAAACTCGTTCTCAGTGGTTAGTTATTTCTACCACAACATGAGACCTTTTGTTGCAAAAAGAAGTAAAATCTTCATTACCAGTATCATATTCTATCAAATAAAATATTTTTATAGGAATTACACAACAAAGAATTAATTATTTCAATCGTAGGAGATATCACTTTCCTGTACCATCCATATTCTACAAAAATAATAATGAGGTAGTCACACATTCCAACAACAATATCCATCATTACCTTCATAAATAATTTACATCTATGCATCTAGTCAAGGAGTATCCAAGCATTCCATCAATAAAACACAACAAAATTAAATCCATCAAGATGCGAAGTCTACCAAAGGAGGGTCACGACAGTAGTAGGTCATATTTATATAATCTATTTGTTTCTAATATTCCATTACCAATATTATATAAATTACATAGTATGGTAATAGAAATGTCTTCCCCATGAAGCCATAAAACCTATTGATAGTACCATCTGTAAGGAAATACCAGTCTCCTTATTTTGCATGTTTGGTCTATAGTAGACTCTTGGCTTGGTTAGATAGTAAAAAATTTCCACAAAATATTTTTCAAGGTTGGCCTCAAGAATTCCCTATTAAAATGGTAATAGGGTTATGATATTTCTAACAAATTTGACCATCCTACCACTGGGATATTTTTTCTTCATTTTCAACTTTGTCATGTGCTACCCATGAAATGGAGTCTATAGTGTGATAGAATAACAACCATGTAAGGTATGAGCAGTAGTTAAAAGTACCTTGTGGAGATAATTACAACTAATTTAGTTGTTCATGAATCTTGTCACATAATAAATTGGACCATTCAATGAAAATGGGATTCTGTGTAAAGTTTGGGTTAGACTCTGTTGGACATTTTGAGTCATTAAGTCGAGTTGTCATTGATGTCAAGGAATTTGACAAGAAACAAAGTTGTCATTAATATCCAGGAAGAAGCTTCTAATAATGTCAAATGTCAAGAGGAACAATGCAGAGGTTAAAGCTAAGGTTAAAGGCAAAAGGGCTCCATAATATTTTTAATATTATGTGGAAGCATAAGTTAAAGGTTTTTCATAAAAACCCAATAAAGTTTATTGCAAAGCTAAAGGAACATTTCATATTTATTTGATAAAATATTTAAATTCAAAATGAATTTAAATTTTATAAATAAATATTATTTATACCAAGTTGCAAAATTAAAGATGTCCTAAATAAAACCAAGGGTTTTAAAGAAGTAATTTATAAAATTTAAATTCAAATGAATTTAAATATTTTATAAATTAATAAGTTCAAAGGGATAGACAAGCGCCGATGTCTAATACATTGGAGGAAATTTGAGCGTCAACATTTTTCATAAAGGAGGAAAACCATTATAAATACCAATTCCTAAAAGGCATTAAAAATTATCCTTTTTCTTGATTAATGTATGCATGCAATTGTGTTGACTCATACGAAATATGCAAAGTTATTAATGTGTTTAGTGCCAGTGAATAAATTTTAAGAGGAACAACATGAATTAACCAAGCGCCAACTGGGCAGCATGGCCTAGTGGCAAAGAGGACAACGCTAGAGAGTTGGGTGCTAGGAGACTTGCGTTTGAAATTTGATAGCAATGTTTTGGTGGTTACATTGGTGTTGGAGAGCGCCAAAGGAAAGGTGCACATTTTGCACTAAGCAAGGCAGGGAGTTTTTGGAACACGTGGTGCCCTCTTCTCCCCAAGCGAGCGCCTAGCTCATGTGGTGGTTGGAGCCACGACTAGGGTGCTGGTTGAGGAAGTACCATGAGTTCAAATCCCTTCCAAGGAAAAGGTATTAATTTTTATGTGTAATATTTTATGTGGCTAAGATTTGACATGAGGTCTTAGGGAGATAAAAGGGTTGCTTAAAATTTTTATATTGATTATTATTTTTGGTGTATTGGAGGAATAAGGAGTTAGATTTATTTTTAATAAAGTGTTTGTCACATTGATTTATTGAGGATTTAAATTATAAAAGGGATTTCTTACATAGAGTTATTTTTGAGAAAGAATATTGCATTAACATTATTCTTGTCATTGATTATTATTATCATTGGGAGTTTGTAAGGTGTATTTGGTGAATTAATTTTTGTAAAGGTTGAACAATGTTTCCTTATACATGGAGTGATAAGGTGTACATGTTTTGATATTTACATTGTAATATTTGAGAGAGTTTATCATATTATAACTTCTTGAGCTTGGAAAAAGAGTGTTTGTTGTTGTAGTATATTTATGAGATCCCTTTATCATAAAGAAAAATGTATGAGCACTTTATTCCATAGTTGAGTTGATTGATTAGTTTTCTGAAAAATAAGTTTGGAGTGAAAAGGATTTGATTAGGATTTCCTATTAAGAGTGTTGATATAATGCTTCAAGGTTTTTTTGAATAAATTATTATTTTATAAGCATTGTTGTTGAAGTGAGTTGTTGAGTGAAGAAATTGAACTAAGGTTTGCAAAGAACATGAGTATCATTGTAATGTGATATTTGTTGTTGAGCATTGTTGGAAATATTTTGAGTTGGTATTTACATGCTTGGACTAGGGTTTATGAGAAAGGGGTGTTTCATTGAGTAATTGGTTGAGTAGAGTTGGTTGAGCCTAGTCAAGTGAAAGTGTGAAGTGATTTTTCAAGTTCCATAAAATAAACTATTCTATATTCTGATTTGAGTTGAGAAAGTAATTGAGCATTGTGATTAGTATAGAACATATTGAGTCTCTAACAATTCTCTTTATGTTTCTATGAGATTGAACAAGTTCTATGTGGACTTTTTGAGCATATTTGAGCAAGTTATGTGTGGACTTGTTGAGAAAATTTAAGCAAGTTCTATGTGGACTTGTTGAGAATATTTGAGGATAGAGTTTGGCATATATTTGAGGATAGGTTTGTGCCAGATTAGAGATAAATATTGAGTAGAATTGTGCTAGACCGAAGGATTGTGTTTAGTAAAAATTTGAGACAGAGCTTTGGAGGTGATAGAGCAGAGGATAGTAGTCTACAATGGATAGAGGTCCATTAGCCAGGAAGTGAGGATAGGTCTTTTGAGTGAGGACAAGATTATTCAGTGGAGATAATTCCACAAGCCAGTGTAGTGGGATCAGTAGTATTCTAGTGGATCACTAGCCAGAGCAGAGGAGAAGGAGTTCTCCTATAGATAGAGATCCATGAATTTGATTTAGAGGATTGGTGTCTCCTTTGGAAAGAGGTTCATAAGCATTGTAGGGAAGGATTCCTAAGATAATTTATTTGAGAAAAAATTATAAAAAATATTTTCTCCGTGGAGTAGCCCGCATTGGGTGAACCATGTAAAATCATGTCTCTCATGTGTGTGATGCTTTGTGTGATGTTTACTACTTTAATATTACTGATGTTGTTATTTGGATTAAAAAGCAAAAAGTTTTATTGTATATTGTTCACCCCCTATCAGTATAAGCACATGTTCTTCAATTGGTATTAGAGTGGGTCACTCCGTGAAAAGACTAATAACTTTGAGGAGGATCCATCAGTAGCACACATGACTTCAGACAATGAATAAGAGACTATGTTTGATATAAAAGAATAATTATTTTTTTCTCTCAAAAAATTGGAAAGACTTAGAGAAAATAATTCAAGCTTGAAGGAACAAGTTCAAGAAGATGAAGAAGCAAGAATGGAACTTATACAAAATCTCATAGAACTCAAGATTAGGGTGGAAGAAGGAAAAAATATTGAGCAAGACATGACAGATCTATTGAGAGCCAGGGAAATAGAATGTGAAATATTGGAAGCAAAAGTTTTCCACCTAAGGAATGAAGTTGAAAAAACCAAGGTACTACAAGATGCAGAATATGAGAAATATAAATAGGAATCAAGTCTTAAAAAAATAGAAACCCCAAACAACGATAAGCAAGTAAAGGATATAAGAAAGGAAGAAAGAAAAGGAGAACCCTGGATAAGAGTTAATCACAAGAAGAATATTACTTCACCACAAAATCCAAGACATCCAAATAGGTTACATAATTTCTTCTATGGTCACTGCTTTTCCTGTAATAAATATGGTCATAGAGTTGTACATTGTATTCATCATGCAAGAAACAATGTCAATAGAAATTTTAATTCCTTTGCACCTCTCATGGATGATGATATTATATGTTACAAATTTAATAATTTTGGGCACAAGGCTAGATGGTGTAAAATTATGCTTCCTCAGTCTAGAAAAGCAAATTCAACAACTAGGAAAGATGAAAGGGAAAATGTTAAGGCTAGATCAATGTGAGTTAAAACAACCCTTCATGATCAGGATAAATAATAAAAATGGTATATTTATAGTGGTTGCTCTAGTCACATTATAGGAGACAAAGTAAAATTCATTGTAATGAAAGAAAAAAATAGAGGATCATTAAGTTTCGGTGATAATGGATCAGCAAGGATTGGTGGAAGAGGAACTCTAAGTTTAGATAATGGGAAAAAAAAAATAGAAAATGTATTTTATGTTAAAGGGTTAAAAAACAACCTGTTGAGTATAAGTCAACTTTGTGATCAAGGGTACATGGTTACTTTCCATATAGATAGATGTGAGATAATAAAATCAAAAACTGGAAAAATCATTGCAAATGCAAGAAGAACTCCACACAACTTATACATGATCAATGATATCAAAGGGGAAAAGTGTTCTCTATCACAATAATATGAGATTTGGTTATGGCATAGAAGACTATGTCACTTTAATTTTGATAACATAGTCAACATAAGCAATAAACAAGCGGTCAGATATTTACCCAAAATAAGAAGACCTCAAAACACAATTTGTACACCCTATCAACATGGAAATCAAACTAGGAAAATTTTTTAGTAAAAAGGATATATGTCATCTTAGCCATTGAGCCTAATACATACTGATCTATGTGTTCCTACCAAAACACAAAGTATTTAGGGTGATAGCTACTTTATACTATTTATAGATAATTATTACATAATGGTTTGGGTAGCCTTCCTAAAAGAGAAGCCAGAGGCCTTCAAAAAATTCAAAGAATTTAAGGGATTGATTGAAAATGAAACTGACAAAAGGATTAAGTTTCTAAGACCTGATATAGGAGGAGAATTTACTTCAAATGAATTTGTAGAGTTTTGTGAACAACATAAGATCAAGAGATAGTACTCATCAGCAACAACTCCTCAACAAAATGGATAGTTGAAAGGAAAAATAGGATTATTGAAAACATGGCTAGGGCTATGTTAAATGAATCTAAGCTATCAAATGGTTTTTTAAGAGAATATGTAAACATAGCAGTATACATAATAACTAGGGCTTAAATCAGGGTAAATCATCACAAGACTCCATATGAGCTTTGGAAAGGAAGACCTACCACTGTAAAACACTTTAGAATTTTTGGAAGCAAATGTTACATAAGACAGGAAGATCACAAATTATGCATGTTTGATCCAAGATGTGATGAGGGAATTTTTATTGGTTATTACACAAGGAGTAACGCCTACATATGCTTCAACAAAATAACACGAACTATGGCAGAAAGTATGAATGTAACAGTTGATGAGATGATAGATTCAAGAGAACCAGTTCAACAAATTGTGTATCTAGAAGATGGATGTTGTCAAGAAGAATTTTGTGAGGAATTAGATAAATAAGAAGAATAAACATAAATACTTCTTCTCAAAACTCCATCTAGGTATGTACAGAAGCATCATCCAAAAGAGCAGATTATCAGGAATCCAGATGAAAGATAAACAAGGAGAAAAATAATAAAACCTTCTCAACAAGTAAATTTTTCTTTTCTTTGTAATATTGAGCCAAAAGACTTCATTCAGGCAAGTGAGGATAAATTTTGGATTAAGGTAATGGATGAAGAATTAGATTAGATAGAGAAAAACAAAACTTGGGAACTTGTTCCAGGACAAAAGGACAAAAATGTGATCGACACAAAATGGGTATTCATAAACAAGTTAAATGAAGATAGACAAGTGGTCAGAAATAAAGCAAGGTTAGTATGCAAAGGTTATGCATAGGTAGAAGGAATTGGATTTAATGAGACATTTGATCCAGTTGCACGACTTGAAGCTATAAGGATATTTTTAGCTTTCTCAAGTTTTAATAACTTCAAGGTATATTAGATGGATGTCAAGTCAGCATTTCTAAATGGTGTTCTAGAAGAAGAAGTTTATATTGAACAACCAGAGGGATTCATACTAGCGGATAAACTAGATCATGTATGTGTATTGAAAAGTCACTATAAGCAGACTCCAAGAGCATGGTAATAAATATTGGATAAGTATATTCAGGAACAAGGATTCCGAAAAGGAATAGTAGGCAGTAATTTATATATCAAAAATGAAGGGAGTGATCTACTGATAGTGGTTGTTTATGTTGATGACATAATTTTTGGGGGAAACAATGATAATATGTGTAAAGAATTTTCTAATAACATGTAAAATGAATTTGAGATGTCTATTCTTGGTGAATTTTCCTTATTTCTTAGACTTCAGATTTCACAATTAGAAAGAGGGGTGTTTCTCTCACAAGCCAAGTATATAAAGAAATGTTAAAGAAATTTAGGTTAGAATATTGTAAACCAGGAAGTACTCCCATGGTCACAGGATGCAAGTTGAGTAAGGATGATGAATCTCCAGAGGTAGATAAGATATTATATAGATCTATTATTGGCATATTATTGTATGTTACAACTACAATACTGGACATAGTATAGTCAGTGGGATTAGTGGCAAGGTTTTAAGCAGCTCCTAAGAAAACACATGTGGTAGCAGTAAAAATAATTTTTAGTTATCTAAAAGGGACTATGGATTTTGGGATTTGGTATCCCAAAAGTGACAATTTCATATTGAAAGAATATACAGATGTATATTGGGCCGGTAGCATTGATGACAAAAAAAAAACATGTGGGGGAGCATTCTTTCTTGGATATTGTTTAGTCTCTTGGCTAAGTAAGAAGCAGGTTTCAATATCCTTATCTACAACATAAGAAAAATACATTACAAAAGTAGCCAGTTGTACACAAATTTTATGGATGAAGAGAACTCTAGAAGAATTCAAGATAAAGCATAACCATCCTATTACCATACTATGTGATAATACAAGTGCTATATGTTTATTATGGAGCCTGATTAAATCGGAGGCCTTTGTTTCAACTACACTTAGACCCACTACGTGAAAGAGGGGGGGTTTAGGGGGGCATTATCCCCCCTACTACTGTTGCCATGGGGATCCAGGGGGGCAGTGCCCTTGAAGCTAAAAATAGATGTTTTTCCTCTATGTAAATCTGGACCATTTGATATTAGGTCATAGATCAGACGGTAGATTTTACGCAGGTTTTTTTGCCCTAAAATTGTAATGCATTATTATAATATGAGGTTGTACAATGACTAAATGGGTAATGAGGTGTGCGATTGTGTACAGAGGGGTTTTCTGGATGAAATACAAAGGGCCTGGTTATTTTCTCCGTGGAGTAGCCCGATTTGGGTGAACCACGTTATATCTGTGTCTATTATGTATTGCAAAATTTCTTCTGTGTTTATTTTCACATTATATATTGCTCGTATTTGTTAATTAATATTAACACTATAAGTATCTCAAAAATTTAGTGATGCACTCTAGTACAAAGCACATTTCGATTAAGTACCACTTTCTAAGAGAACAGGTGACAAATAAACAAGTTAGGTTGGAATATATTACTACAAAGGAACATATAGCAAATATTTTCACCAAGCCACTTTCAAATGAAACCTTTGAGTATCTTCGATAAAAATTGGGAGTGAGACTTCCACCCCAGAATTAACCATCTCAAGAGAAGGTGGGGGAGGGGCTAAGCTAAGAGGCTCATTCTTAGCCCCGAGCCCCAAATGTGACCCTTTGTCATTGATGTGAAAGGGAGAAAGATTTGATATTTGAGAGAGCATTGAGCTAGGGGGAGGAATGTCCCAATGGGAGAAGAAGAAAGGAAAAGCTAAGTTTTCAGTACAAAAAAGTTGGATTGCCATCAATGACAAAGGGGGAGATTGTTGGACATTTTGAGTCATTAAGTCATGTTTTCATTGATGTCATGGAATTTGTCAAGAAACAAAGTTGTCATTAATATCTAGGAAGAAGCTTATAATAAATTCAAAGGTCAAGAGGAACAATGTAGAGGTTAGAGGTAAGGTTAAAGGCAAAAGGGCTCCATAACCCAATGTAGAGGTTAAAGGTAAGGTTAAAGGCAAAAGGGCTCCATAATATTTTTAAT
Source organism: Wollemia nobilis (assembly GCA_028583015.1). Taxonomy (NCBI): domain Eukaryota; kingdom Viridiplantae; phylum Streptophyta; class Pinopsida; order Araucariales; family Araucariaceae; genus Wollemia; species Wollemia nobilis. The sequence continues at coordinate 205,718 of JAQPPZ010002738.1, read as the reverse complement.
ATTATGTGGAAGCATAAGTTAAAAGGTTTTTCATAAAAACCCAAGAAAGTTTATTGCAAATCTAAAGGAAGGTTTAATATTTATTTGATAAAATATTTAAATTCAAAATGAATTTAAATTTTATAAATAAATATTATTTATACCAAGTTGCAAAATGAAAGGTGGCCTAAATAAAACCAAGGGTTTTAAAGAACTAATTTATAAAATTTATATTCAAATGAATTTAAATATTTTATAAATTAATAAGGTCAAAGGGATAGACAAGCGTCGATGTCTAATACATTGGAGAAAATTTGAGTGTCGACGATTTGCAGAAAGGAGGAAAACCATTATAAATACCAATGCGTAAAATGCATTAAAACTTATCCTTTTGCTCAATTAATGTATGCGTGCAATTGTGTTGACTCGTGAGGAATATGTGAAGTGATTAATTTGTTTAGTTCTAGTGAATAATGTTTAAGAGGAATAGCATGAATTAACCAAGCGCCAACTGGGTAGCATGGCCTAGTGGAAAAGAGGACATCATTAGAGTGTTGAGCGCTAGGAGACCTGTGTTCAAAATTTAGTGGCAGTATTTTGGTGGTTGCATTGGTGTTGGAGAGCACCAAAGCAAAGGTGCATGTTTTACGCTAAGCAATATGGGGAGTTTTTGGAGCACGTGATACCCTCTTATCCCAAAGCGAGCGCCTAGCTTGTGTGGCAGTTGGAGCCACGACTAGGGCATTGGTTGAGGAAGCGCCGTGAGTCTGAATTTCTTCCAAGGAAAAGGTATTAATTTTTGTGTGTAATATTTTATGTGTGTAATGTTTGACATGATGTCTTAGGGAGATAAAAGAGTTGCTTAAATTTTTTATATTAATTATTATTTTTGGTGTATTGGAGGAATAAGGAGTTAGCTTTATTTTGAATAAAGTGTTTGTCACATTGATTTGTTGAGGATTTAAAGGATAAAAGGGATTTATTGCATAGAGTTATTTTTGAGAAAGAATATTGTATTAACATTATTCTTTTCATTGATTATTATTATCATTGGGATTTTATAAGGTGTATTTGGTGAATTAATTTTTTTAAGGGTTGAAGAATGTTTTCTTAAATATGGAGTGATAAGGTGTATATGTTTTGATATTTACATTGTAATTTTTGAGGGAGTTTATCATTTTATAACTTCTTGAGCTTGGCAAAAGAGTGTTTGCTTTTGTGGTAAATTTATGAGATCCCTTCATCATCAAGAAAAAGGTATGAGCACATTATTCCATAGTTGAGTTGGCTCTCTTATCACCTGGATCTCCTTGAATGATGAAATTTTAGACATCTACATGAACTAAATAAACTATGGTCTTACTTTATGACAAGTAATACCTAATATTTTTCAAATACTTCATGAAAACATATACACGTTTGTCTACGAAGTTGTAGTTATTTTGATAATCATGGAAAGTTTAGCTTAAAAGGAATACTAGGTGTTCCTCTTCTTGAGCATCTCTTTGTGTTAATACTATGACATAACTGCCTTTAGATCCATAAGCATACATGATAAAATATTTGCTGAAATTGGGGTTGATCAATACTAGAGATTTTGTGATAGCTTCTTTGATCTGTTCAAATGCTTCTCTTCTTTTTGGGGTCCATTCGAATATTGCATCCTTCTTTAAGAGTTTAGTCATGGGTTTCACAATTTGTGCAAAATTTGAAATAAAATTACATATAAAATTGATATATCAAAAAAAATATTGTAAAGCTTTCTTGTTTAGAGGTATAGTGAGGGGTTGGATGGTTTGAATTCTCTTTTTTCAATTTCCATACCTTGTTTGGAAATGACGTGACCTAAGATTTTACCCTCATGAACAACAAAAATAGACTTCTTTGGATTTAAAAATATTTTGAACTCTACATTTACTGAATACTTTTTCTAAAATATATAAATTTTGTTGCTCCTCATGAGAAAATACTATCATATCATCCAAATATATCAAAATTATTCTATTTACCAATTATCCAAATATGAAATCCATAGCACATTGGAACATTGCTCCAACATTAGAAAACCCAAATAAAATATTTTGGTAGGAAATTGTACCCCATTTGGTTGTGAAAGTTGTCTTATGTTGATATTCATCCTTTATTCATATCTAATTATAACCTAAGAAGTCATCTAATAATGAGAATCTCTCTGCTCTTATCACTATTTGTAGAATCTAATCAATCTAGGGTAGAGGGTAAAGATATTTCAATGATGCTTTATTCAAATTTCTAAAATCTATGCATAGACAAATGTCTCCATTCTTATTTAAAACATGTACCAAGTTTGCAACCCATATGGAATGCTTAATTGGATAGATGATTTTAGCATTTAACAATTTAAGCAATTCCTATTTTAAAGGTGCTTCAATTTTAGGATTAGCTGGCTTCTATTTTTGTCAAAGGATTTAGTATAAGGGGCAAGTTCAATAATATGTTGAATTATATTTTATTATAGACCCAAATATCATCATAGTTTTAAGCTATAATGTCTTGGTACTAGATGCAAAGCTTCTTGAGCTAATCTACTTTTGTATCTATATAATGTATCCCAACCTTCAGGATTTTACTTAGTTCAACCTCAAATTATTTGTAAGCTTGTTGTTTTATCTTCATTATTTGGCATACATTCCTATAATTATTTTCAAATAGGCTCTTAAGGGTAATCAATACTTTAGAAATATGGTTATTCTTTAGCTGGATGATGTCTTCCTTATAAAACTGTTGAAACATTTTTTCTGATTGATTTGAATAGATTACTTCTTTTATTAGGAAGTCTACAATCTATTGATCATTTTCAAAAATTTATCAGATTATCTCTCTATCTGGAATAGATGGTCTAGAAATTAACTTTACCTTACTTTTCTTTGAAATCAACTATGAGGTAGGTACATCAAATATTTCTATCATGTCCTAGACTCTATTTTGATATAATTTTAGGTAAAATTTCTCAATGACTTGATTAACAACTAACTATGAATCACCATAAATTATTAGCAACTTGATTCCCAATTATTTATCTATTTTATACCAAGACATAGTGCTTCGTACTCAACAACACTATTGGTGCAACTCCATGTCAGCCTATATGAAAAAATCTTGATGTCTTCTAAATGTGATACTAATACAACACTGGCTTCAATATCATTCTTTCTTCTAGCTCTATCAAAATGTATTCTCTAAATTTTTTATTTATGCAAATATTTATTTGAAACTACTTATATTTTATTTTTGCATTCTGAGGATGAGAGATGATAAATGCCTATGTTGGTCTCAATCATGGAATTATTTTTCTTTAGATAAAATTGACCTTCAGTCTTTAGTTCTTCTAAAACATCTTCTAGCAAGTTTATTTCTTCATAGATAGTGCTAATATACTCATCTTCTTCTATCCTTTCAATATGATAGGATGTGGGTTTCTCTAGAAGAATATTGATCTTTTTTCCTTTGTGAGGAATCATCATATGGGAATAGTCTAGGTACATGTAACCTCCTAATTTAGCCATGAATTCATGTGACAAGCAAAGGTTAAAATAAAGTTCTAGATCAACCACAACTATTTATTGTATCACAATTATTTTTGGTGCTTTATGAAGTGTTATAGGAACATCCTTGATGACCCTAATTGTCTTTACAAGAGTACCATCTATTTGGATCACATCAAGATAAGAATAAGTATATTCCATCCGCATTAACTTACATATTACTTTTGGCATTATTGTAGCAGTAGCTCCAAAATCAATCATGCAGTTGTGAACTACCCAACCTTCCATCCTTAAGGATATGTAGAAAGGAGGTGGTATGTTCTTCATAGCTCCTAGACTCATTTCATATTGAGCTAGGATGTACTAAAAAATTGACCAATCTCCCAGAACAACTTTCTTCAATGAGGCTATAAAAATATCTATCGGATTAGGGTTTATTAATGCATCATACATGCTTACTCTAGAAAGAATATTATTTAACTCTTCTACTATATTGAAACTAGGTGTTTCTATTATTTTCTTTTTGTCCCTATTTTTAGCTTCATTGAACATCCTTCTATATTCTTGGTTAACTTCAATCCTCTATATTTTAGTTAGTAAAGGAAATTTGAGTTTATCACATGCTCCCTGCTATGTATTAGGTAGCAAATATTTTGCCTTATTTATTTGCTTCGAGATAGAATGATCCTTTTTTGGAGATGGAGAAGCTTTAGATTATTTTGGAATTGGAGACTTCCCAGCCTAGGCATATTTTGCTCTTTAGGCTTCTATGACTAAGAAGAGATTTTAAATGGATCCAATTTTTGCAGATCTACTAGAATATAATTTGCTAGATCTCGTTAGTACAAAAATTTGTTCTTCCAATGGATCTTGTGTGAGCATAATTTTTTTTGCTCCCATAACATATTAACCTATCCTTTTTATAACTTTTCCTTTTTTAGGGCTAATTATGCGTGATGTTGATACATAACATACATGTCTGCACTATGGTGATAACTGCAAACAAGACACCAAGGACAATTCTTGGTTTATTAGATTGTTAGCTCTTCTTCTTGATCATTATTATTAGTTTTTTTGGTTGTATTATTGCTTGAATCTTTGTAGTCTTTGGCAATATAAGTGAATATTCTAAACTATGATCTTTCCACTTCTCTTTTCTCAATTGTTGTAACTTTATTATTTAGAGTTTTCAAAGTAGATAATACTTCTAACATGATTGGAGACTCTTTAGATTCCTATGTTGATAATGTTGGTAGGGTAGGCATCGAAGGGAATGCTTTAGGGGTAGGAATGATAGCAATTGTGGGAAAATAAGGGAAAGTGAATAAAGTGACAAATGTTTAATTTTTTTGAAAAAATTGTGGTATTTCTAAAAAATATGGCATTATGCTTTTGGAGGTAATATTCCTATAGAAATCAGAGCATTCTCAGCTATGATAGCAGCTTGATAAACTTAAGAAAAATAAACAATATTTGACTATTGGTTTTGATAGCTTTTGAGGCCTAAAAATCAATGTAAATAACCAGAGAATCATATATAAAAAGTTGTAGTAAAAAGAACTCAATAAAGATGATAATAAAACTAGAATAACTCAGAAATAATCATAGAATAATCACATGAAAAATGCTCACAAAAATACTAAAAATGTTATAGAATAAAGGTCTACTAATGCATGTTATGTGCAATGCATTTTCAATATCAATTACTAATCTTAGTCACAAATATATAACAATATACGACTCTTTATATGGTTGTAGACACCAAAACAGCACCAATCCGATTATGTGACTGCAAACACTGATCGCTTTGACACACACAGCCCCTAGGGCAGCCCTCAAAGGTTAAACAGTGGTCCTAACCACTTTCATAGCAATTTTGTAAGGTCAAAAGGCAATTTGGCACATTCAGGCACTTTGCTCAGTATTCGTCTCACCCAGGGACGAATTCTAACTGGGATTCGTCTCACCCAGGGACGAATTCTAAATTCGTCTTTGGTCAGGACGAATTCCAGGTTTAACGGGCAAAAAGAAGAATGCCGCCAAGTGGCAGCCGAGGACAGTCAATTATTGCCTCCTGTCGTGCATGCGCGTGTAGGTGGGTAGGTTGGCAGTTAGAGGACTGTCACAAAGGCAGTCATGGAAGCCCAAGTCAGGGAGGAGTCTCCTCCCTCTTGGGAAGGCATGGCCGCCACATGGCATCCCTGCATGCCCCTCCAAAGAGACCCCTTGGGTCTATAAAATGGTGGACTTTCCCACCCAAATGAGGACAAGTTGGAGGCATTTTCAAGCAACGAAGTGCTGCCAAATTGAACACCCTATTGCACCCTTTTTCGATTCACCCTTTCACATCCATTAATCTCTTTCGCAAGAGAGGTTATTGGGTGGCTTTTGGAAGCGTGGATCCGAACCCAAACCCAACATTTGACCACCTTAATCCACCAATTTTCCGACAACACAATCCCAAGAGATTTTGGGCCCATCCCTAGTGGATTGGCGTCAAAATCAAGTTCCAACGGTGGGTGGCCCACTTGGGCACCCCGCACCTTTTGTTAGTTTCATTCTAATTTGCTTTCTATCATTTATTCATTTCACATTACACTCTATGCTGTTTAGATAGTTTACAATCTTGATTTCAGAAGACATTTATCAAATATTATCATGCTTTGTCGATTTTGTGGCCCTCACTAACTTGCAGGTGGCGACATCGAATTCCCATGGATAGAGGCCAAATTGGGAGAATCCGACCATCTGGGTCATCCCAAAATGGCCCCAATTACTTAACCCCTTTGTTTGTAGGTGTTTTGGAGACCCCGAGGTTCGACATTTAGATGGCATCACTTCGGCTTTCCTAACACAGTCGAATTCGTCCCACCCGGGGACGAATAACAGCAGAATTCGTCCTGCCCAGGGATGAATTACAGTTGAAAGTAGATTGGCCAACTGTTTCAATGGCAGTGGCCCTCTGGTAATGTCTTCTGACCTCTGTAAGATTTGCAAGTCATTTAGGATCATTTCATGCATCATTTTAGTCAGTCTTAGGCATACATCTTTTATTAATTTCAAGGAACAAACTTTTCCTATTTGCAGCAGGTGCTACTAACTCTTTTTGTTGTTTCTTTGAACGCAGGAGGAGCAGCAAAGATCGAAGACCCATCAACACCAGCGGCGGCAACGCTTTGGCCCGCCCATTTTGCATGTGGGCACGCGGAAAGAAGATCACTATTCACTTTTGTAATGGAAACATGCTAACTCTCCTAGCCCCTAAAAAGGGAGGAGATGTATTGTAACCGAGTTGGAATCACATTAATAAAAAGGGTTGTGCTCCTGCTTTCTCCTTTTACGTTTGGTTTTGATTCGATTATATCCGCTTTATTTCGTGCATCAAGCTAGTTAGTTTACATTGCAGCAATTAGTGTTTCTTTTTATTTCCAGAATCTCGTGCTTTCAGTGGCGATCACGGTGGGACTCTGTCCCCTGGTTTTTAAGATCAAGTAACTGATCCATTTTTGTGTTTGGTGCTTGACAGGTACCAATTTTTTTAAAGCAGACTGTTATTCGTCTCTGACTGCGATGAATACTTTACTGTAATTCGTCTGACCCTGAGACGAATTCAAATTCGTCTCAGACAGGGACGAATTCTATTCTGTAATTCGTCTCACAGAGGGACGAATTTTTGTCTATAAATTTTTAGAGCCGAGGATCAAAAACAACAAGTCTAGGCAGAGAAAGGTAAGGGTTCCAAAACTGTCTTTGTCATTTTCTGATTTTTTGCTTTCACTTTCTGTCAATTCTTGCGTGCTTAAGGAAAATAGTGGTTGCTTGCATGTTTCAATTTTAAGTAAAATAAACCACACACACATCACGTGGCACGTTTTTAACCAAGGAGCTGGTCGTAAGACCCCAGCCCTTGAGCAAGACCAACGGTGGGTTCATCACCACCTTGGCTTGACTTTGCATCCATTTCCCCTGATTGTCACTGTTGTTAGGCGTAAATCCTGACGAAAGCTGACCGAGTGTCGCTGGGGTGATTCCCATGCGCGCGAGGATAAGTCTTCTATGGTAGGTGTCATTAACAGGACAATCCCCCTTCCGTACCGCCTATGTTCCACGTACCATCTGCTCTCACGTACCTATAGTTTCCCTCTCGTAAGGGCGGGTATATAGAGAGGTTGGTATATCGGTCCGGACAATGGTATATTGAAGGGGCGACCATTTATGGGAGTCATATGAGCCAACATTCTGCATTTAAACGTTCTTCAAAACTTTCAAAAACAAAACAAAACATCAAAATGCACTAAACCAGTTTAGGACACACCATTAATCTTTAAAAGAGATAATCATTGTTTGTGTATGTGTGTGTTCATTTCTGCTTAGTGTAACAAAAAAAAAAATCATCATAAACAAGATAAAAATCTGCTTAGCTAGTAGAAGAGCACCACAATGGTGTACACCCATAGCCAAGCCCAATCAAGGGCGGATGCTGCGGAAGGTGCACAAAGAGAGGGCGTTGGTCACCTTCGCTTTAGCCCTGAGGACTTGGCCATACCGCCTTGGCGGTCTGGCCTACAAGAGAGTCCACATCAGGCCACATCAAGAAGGAATTATTGGGACCCCCCTCTGTGGGGTATGCCCATTCAACACAGCCCCTTTCGGGAAGAAGCTTTACATGTAGCACTCAACGTAAATAGAAAACCGCCTTTTGAGGCTAGATCTGAGTGGCCACAACATGATGAAGCGCTAGAGAGGCACAATGTCCATGAGGAGAGACAACGTGAATACGACACCTCTCCTTTGCCTCCCATTAGAACTGAAAGACAAAACCCAGAGCGCAGGGCTCTCCACACAGGGCGAGCTAACTCCGCCCGCCCCTTTCACACCCATGAAAGGGAGTACGAGGAAGACCATCGCATTCCTCGAGAACAACATACAACGTGGGAACCTTGCATTTCCGCACCTGCTAGATATCATGGTCACCCATCGAGGCCAGAGCCTCAAGTAAATGCCGCCGACCTCGACAGAGGGAAGCGACCCATTGAAATCTCGGATCATCAAGACCGAGGCAAATACATAGGAGAAACATTCAAGCCTCCTGAGCAAAATATGGCAGACCAAATTGACCCGGCAGTCACCAGACATGCCGCCCGCCAAGCCCGAATCACGCGGCTTGAGCAAGGTCATCAGGAGTTAGAGTACTTATACCGCCTTAATAAAGAGCGCATGCAGCGCGAAGCGGATGAGCTGCATTATAAACTACCTGAGAGGGGGCCAACCCCTCGCACCCAAAAAGTAGAACAATATGAGAGGTATAATCCTTTGGTGCAGGACAGGTCTCCGCGACCTCGTCAAGCTTTGCCTCCGAGACCTTATAGACCCGAGAGGGAGGCCACTCCCCGAAACAATGATGGGTACCCTCGACAGGGACTCACTCAGGGTCATAGGTCTCGCCCAGAGACTCCTCAGGAAGTTTATGAGGAATATGAACCAGAAATAGAATGGGCCAAAATGCCCTATCAAGGCGGGAGGGCTGCCATTCGGCCACCCCCCATAGGCCTCCAGTCTCCCATAACTCACAATGGGAGCAAACAAAAGAGGAAGAAATTAAATCTTTCGATGCATACAAAGCGCTATTAGAGCGTTTGGAGTCTATGGAGACAAAAGCTTCTGGGCATCAAAAGCCCACGTTACGTCAACTCCGCAGTCATCCAGTGCATCCCTCAGTGCCCACACCTCTTTACCCTGAACATTTCAAGTTGCCCCAGTTGGCAGTCTTTAAAGGTGAAGAGGATGCTCAAGAACATGTCACAAGATTCTTGAGCCAATGCTTCGGCATTCAGGATAATGATGCATTGTTGCTTAGGACATTCATAACCACATTCGTGGGCCCTGCCTCGGATTGGTTCACACAGTTATCGAAGCACAGCATAAATAACCTAGATCAATTAGTAGATGCGTTCCTTGAATGCTTTGCCTTCAACACCAAGAAGAAGGCATCATTGAGTGATCTGGCCAGCCTCAGGCAATATGAGGAAGAGACAATGGCAGCATACGAGAATCGATGGAGGGCTCTGCTTTCTAAGCTACCCTACCTTCCCCCTATGTCTGACCTCACATAGATGTTTGCACGAAGTTGCTTGAAATCGATCTCTGGGCTATTGCAGCTGCAGCAATACGCCAGCCTAGAAGAAGCTTTGGCGCAAGCCAGAGTTATAGAAGAGATCAAAATAGGGAGGGGCGCAATCGCCAAGCCTAAAAAGAAAGAGTGGAACAAAAACACTAAGACCGGGACTACGCAATCACAACCCGCTGCGGTTAATCAAGTTGCGATAAATGTCCCCAAGCCTGTGCAAGAAATACAGCCCCAAAAGGCTAATTATCAAGCAGTGCCTCCTACTTATGAAAGAGAAAATAAAAAATAGGAGCAAAATCAGCAGCGTCGCCCTAGGCGACAATTCACCCCTTATGCGGAGTCTAGGGACTCCCTATTTGACCGCTTGTCAATGACAAATTTAATCACCCTTCCAGAAATCCAAATCGTAGATCCTAATGCTCCCAAGCCTAAGGGATACAGAGAGGAATTATATTGTAGGTTCCATAGGCGAAGGGGACATGACCTGAATGGATGTTGGAAATTCAAGGGATTAATACAAGATTTGATCGATAATAAAACATTGGCCGTGGACAACCCCATAGCGCCAAATAATCAATAGATGGGGGTTTTCAAGGACCCTTTGCCTGCCCACGAGGCACAGGCAAAACCTCTTCGAGTCAATGAGGTGCGACAGAATCTTCCCATGCAAGGATTTGTGGGAATGATCAGCATAGTGACCAGGAACAAAAAGTACCCAGGGAGTTGCCCTCGAGGCAGCTACAAGAGAAGTTCCAACAACGTCGCAACCTCAACAACGCCCTGTGCAATTGCCTCCGCCTAGACCCGAGGTCATGATACGGACCAAACTCACGCAGAGTTTGCGGACCACATCGGCTAGGCTTTCCATTTACGAGCTTATTCAATAGTCAACACCCCATAGGGAAGCTCTCATGGAAATTTTGAAAGCCATCGAGTTACAGCCTCACGAAGCAAATTCTTTCAATAACTTCATGGGACATGTGAAACGATGTACGGAGCCGGTCATTACCTTCAGAGAGGATGAAGTTAAAACAATATCGAATGACATGGCAGATCCACCCCTGCACGTTATCGCACGGGTCAACGGGATCCCGTACAAGAGAGTGTTGGTAGATACTGGCTCGTCCAGTAACATCATTACCACCGCAGCATTAAAACATCTGAAGCTGCCAACCTCTCATATCATGGCTTCCACATACACACTGCGAGCATTCAACGATGCGATATGCTCGACAGTCGACACAATTGTTCTGCCCGTCCAGGTAGGACAAAAGACGATACCAACATTGTGCCATGTTTTGGAAGGCGAGATGGCCTACAACATACTGCTAGGGCGGCCATGGATCAGGGACATGAAGTGTGTCCCTTCGATCACTCACCAGTGTCTAAAGTATGCATTTGAAGGAGAAGTACATGTAGTCCCGATGGACTTAGAACCCTTCAAATATTGCAATGCGGTGCAATTAATGCCTCAATCGACCCTCCCTTCAACGCATTTGGATTTCCAGTTAAATCCATCTAGACAGGGTCCAATACCACGGGCACCACTGGTGACTAAATCATCAAAATCCCAGCCAGGTGAGTCTTCATCATCTGCTCCTTCACTACCAATGCCACCTGTCATGGCTAAATAGAAGGACAAAGGAAAATAGATCTTGGAAGAGGCTCAGCCCCTAGAAGAGGCGTTGCCAACAATATCAACTGTCTCAATAGAAGAAATACCTAGCACAATGGAAGCTGAGACTCCTAACCCACCAAACATGGAATGGACTCAGGAAGGCCTCCCATTCCCTCCCTCCCAAGCATCAACAATTACTGTTGAAATGGCCAATACGGGCCTGGGGGAGTATCTAGTGCAGAATGTTGTGGCAACGCCCGCACTAGAATCCATGCAGGACATGGGGAGACCTCGCCTTCCCATAGGGATAGTTGTTCCTCTAGGTTACCCACCAAACCAGACTAATTTTGTGTATGGGGGCCTTGATCATGGTCCTGAACCATGCAAGCAAAAGGACGAGGACGAAGAGCCTTTTGCCAAAAATGTCAATTATCTGTCAAACCCGGACTTCGCTCTGAGATATCTCGGCCAATGCAATTGGCATGGATACGGGCTAGGCAGGTATGAGCAAGGGGTGCGTGTCCTTTGCCAGCCAAGATACCAAATGCCGTATGATAAGTCGGGAGTAGGGTTCAACCACCCCCTGCCCTTAGACATCTTGGTGGAAAACATGCAAGGCCTAGGAATAGGCAACAAGGGTGGATTGGCATCAGATCCTTATGCCAACCCAAATACAGAATATACATTGGGAGATTACCTCCCATGGTCAACAAACACCCTTGGTAACATCAATAATCCCTCTCCTTTGCTAGAGAGAGGTGAAATTTCGGACACTAACTCCCAAGGAGAGCATAAACGGTGTCCAGAGATCTTTTTGAAACTGTTCCCTTTAGAGGTTCCAATTGAGCCAATGCAGTGTCAAGAGAATCAGGTCCCTCCACCAAGAGTGGAACAACCGCAATGGGATCAGATTAATTTGCTCGAACAAGGTGAACCCTTATATTTCACAAACAGTTGTGGAAGAAAATGAACATTTTTGGATCTCCGATAGTGATTCGAAAGATGAGACTGAGATGGCTTATCTCAATCACATGTGACAAATGCAACAAAGGCAACAAGTGCAACAACGATGTCCCTTAGGGATTGATGACTTATTTGCATAGATGGGCATACTGCTAGGGCATGAGTGGTATGTAGACCCAGCGGGGTGGGACCAAGTGTTGGATCCATGGCTCCAAATTTATGATGAGCACCGTCCACCCCGAGACCCTATAATGACATCAGTGTCGAGGGAAGACCCTGTCTTCCTATCAGCACATAGGGCAGATCCGTTCGTGCCCGTTCCCCTAGAGCCAGATCCAGAGTATAGGGAGCATCCAGAATGTTCGAGTTATCATACCCACGGTAATGGAGACCAAATTCATTCCATCCACATGATCTCCATTGATTTGACCGCACCCATCCGCAATCCGGCCGATCCAACATGGTCATTGCATCTAGACATAGATGCCATCGACTGGGATCACGTCAATTCACCTCTCTCACCATCAAAGTACTGGCCTTTCGATAAGATGCCTCATTTTACCCCAGGGACAACTCAGGATATTTTTTAGGCTGAAGAGGAACCCGAGGTTCCCAACATAGACTTAAATTCAGCTGATGATATCCATTTGATCCCGACTCCACATCAGTTGGAGGACGGATCCCACATGTCAATCGAGGAGACGATTGACGTAGATATCGGCTTGGATCCAATGAATCCATAGATTATCAAGTTGGGGGTAAGCTTATCCCCTGAAGAGCAAGCCGACTACATTGCCCTTCTCAAAGAGAAGAAGGAGGTTTTTGCATGGTCATACAAGGATATGCCAGGACTAGACCCGTAGCTAGTCATGCATAATTTAACGCTTGATCCGACAATCAAGCCCGTAAAGCAAAAACTACGTAAGATGCACCCAACGAGTGGCCTTGATGGTCAAAGATGAATTGCAAAATCTGTTGGATGCACAGTTTGTCATCTGCATGGATTATCCGCCATGGCTGTCCAACATGGTGCCCATCAAAAAGCCCGACGGGAGGATTCGCATATGCACTAATTTTTGAGATCTAAACAAAGCGAGTCCTAAGGATGATTTCCCCTTGTCGAGCATCGATGCGTTGGTAGACGCTACAACAGGTCACGAAATGCTCTCCCTCATGGATGGTTTCTCGGGATACAATCAGATTCGTATCAATCCTGAAGACCAACTAAAAATGGCGTTCACAATGCCTTGGGGGACATTTTGTTATAAGGTCATGCCTTTTGGCCTTAAAAATGCTGGTGCCACCTACCAACGTGCCATGACGTACATCTTCCATGACTACATGCATAAAACTTTGGAAGATTACATGGATGATTTGTTAGCCAAGTCTCTGTTGCGCTCAAATCATATCGATGACTTAAGCAAGATCCTCGATCGCCTCATGGAGCATAAAGTTAGACTAAATCCCAAGAAGTGCGTATTTGGCGTCACATCTAGAAAACTCTTGGGTTTCATAGTCTCAAAGCGAGGCATCGAGGTGGACCCAAAGAAAGTCAAGGCAATCCTTGAAATGGTTCCCCCAACTACCATCAAGCAGCTCAAAAGTCTGCAGGGAAAGGTCACGTCAATTAAGCGTTTCATAGCGCAGCTATCTGACAAGTGCCGACCCATGAACAAATTATTGCACAAGGGGGTTACATTTCACTGGGATGACGAGTGCCAGTCAGCCTTTGATGACATCAAACAATACCTGGCTTCGCCGCTAGTATTGGCACCACCTAGACCAGGAGTGCCATTCTACTTATACATCTCAGCTACTGAGGTGGCATTGGGCGCCATGCTAGCCCAGAAGAATGAACTTCACAAGGAACAGGCTACTTACTATCTTAGCCGCACCCTGGTCAGTTATGAACTTAACTATGCATACGTTGAGAAACTCTGCTTGGCAGTGGTGTTTGCTACCAAAAAGCTATGCCACTACATGCTGAGCAACACTACGTATGTTGTGTCTAAGGAGAATCCATTGCGATACATGATGAGTCGTACTTATCATAGTAGTCGCACGACGAAATGGATCATGTTGTTGACGAAATTTGACATAGAGTTTATTGGACAAAAATCTATCAAAGGACAAGTCATAGCCGATCAACTAGCAGAGGCTCCTCTTGAAGACGATCAGCCTCAGGTCATAGAACTACCCGATGATGGGGTCTTCCATGTCTCAGAATCGCCAGATTCTGATGAGCCTGAGTCACAGGCCGACATAACCCTATTTTTTGATGGTTCTAAATGTGAGCAAGGTGGTGGCATGGGAATAGTATTCTTCACACCATAGGGCGCTCCAATGCCCCTGTCATTTAAATTAAACTTCCCGTGCACCAACAATAATGCAGAGTATGAAGCCTTGCTCATAGGTCTTCAGACAACAATCGCCATGAACATCAAATGACTGAACATCTTTGGTGATTCGCTGTTAATTGTCAATCAAGTCAAAGGGGTATATCAATGCAAATGCCCAGTTCTGCAGGCTTATAAAGCCCTTGTGGACAAATTCCTGGCAAAACTTGAGTGGTATGACATCGAGGCACTCCCTCGATCATCGAATCATTTTGCGGACACAATGGCCTCCTTGGGGTCACTAATCCCGCAAGACCTTTCCGGTGATATGACAACCATTCAAGTCAAAACCTTATCGCAATCCATGGATGGAGCGTGCAAGCTCTGACTTGACGCCAGGAATCCACATGATCCAGATTGAACCATCCTCGGATAAGTTCTCTCGAATCCATGATCATCTGAAACATGCCAATTGGGGATCCTTGTTCTCCCCTACTCCCATTAATAGCAACACAATGCTATTCTTACAAGTTCTATCCCATTCAGCGTTTGCTAGGGATGAACTTCAAGAGGGATTGGTTGTTCATACCGTCGAGGTTTCCGATCAACAGGATTGGTATTTACCCATTAGAGACTACCTCAAGTTAGGTAATCTCCCGCTTGGATTGACGCATGCCACAAAATGAGCATTCAAGCAGAAAGCGGCTAAGTATGTCTTGATAGGAGACATTTTGTATCGTCATAGCTATGAAGGAATCCTCCTTCGTTGCTTGGACCAACAAGAGTCCACTTGGGCAGTCGCCCAAGCGCACGATGGTACATGTGGTGGCCACTTCAGTGGTATGGCCATCGCAAAGCGCATTCTTCGCATGGGCTATTATTGGCCATATTTAGAGCGAGATTGTTGCGCATATGTCAAGAAGTGCGTGAAGTGTCAACATCATGCCAATTTGATGCACGTACCTTCCCAGGCCTTGCAGACAGTCCAGTCTACTTGGCCATTTTCGTAGTGGGGCTTCGATCTAATTGGAAAGATCTCCCCTGCATCGTCAGGCCATCACACGTTTATCATAACGGCCACAGAGTATTTTACCAAGTGGGTGGAAGCAATTCCGCTTACCTCTACGACAGGACCCCGCATTGTGGAGTTCATTTTGCATAACATCATATGTCATTTTGGTATTCCATCCAAAATAGTCTCGGATAATGGGACACCTTTCAAGAACAAAGACGTGCGTGCTTTGACCACAAAGTACAAAATTCAGCATAGTTTTTTGACACCCTATTATCCACAGGCGAATGGGCAAGCAGAGGCGTCAAACAAAATGCTAGTTGCCATCCTTAAAAATATCATCACAGATAGTCATAAGGATTGGCACATCCAAATCCCACTTGCCCTATGGGCCTATCGCACTAGCATTCGGACGCCCACTGGGGCCACTCCATTTTCGCTCGTGTATGGCTCCGAGGCAGTCATGCCTCTAGAGTTGGAGATTCCTTCCCTATGCATATCAATGCAGGAGTTCATCGATGATGACACTGCGTGGCAGGCCCGATTAGACCAGCTTACGTTGCTTGATGAACGACGCGTTAATGCTCTCGAGCATTTACGTATTTATCAAGAGCGACTTAAGAAAGCTTACAACATGAAAGTTCACCTCAGAGACTTTCGGGTTGGTGATTTGGTTTTGAAGGAAAACCAACAGAATTCTAGTTTGTCGTCCCACCTAAGGGACAAGTTCATGGCAAATTGGTTAGGTCCATATGTCATTGATAGCAAAATAGGACCCGGGACATACCGGCTAGCTTCTCTTGATGGAATCAAGGAAATAGAACCCTTGAACATCAGTCATTTGCGCCCATTCCATATCTAAGAGAGCCATATCCCAAAAATGCTCCAAGGATCCCTAAAATCGCTTGGTCAATCCCAAAAATGCTCCAAGGATCTCTAAAATCTTGGAATCAATTAGGAAAATGCAATCCCAGGATGCTCTAAAAATCCCATTTGGTCTTGGTCAAATCCCAAAAATGCTCCAAGGATCCCTAAAATCGCTTGGTCAATCCCAAAAATGCTCCAAGGATCTCTAAAATCGCTTGGTCAAATCCCAAAATGCTCCAAGGATTTCCACAATCGCTTGGTCAAAAATAAGAAAAGTCAAAAATCAAAAATCATCAAAAATAACAAAAATTTGCATCTCATTTCTAGGCATGCTCAAATTCATCAATAAAGAGCTCTTCTCACATCTCATCTTCATATTCACAAAAATCAATCCATCAAAAATACAAAAAAATATGTAGCTGCATTAAGCATCGCACCCATACATTGCATATTTGTGGTCGTAAAGGTCAAAGGCACCATAGACTGTAATTATTCTGCTAGTCCATCTTGTTCCACACTTTTCCATTTTACAAAACAGCAAACAAACGCCATTTATTGTTGTTTACCACAATAGAGTCAGTGGTCTTATAATGTATCAAGAGTTTTCGTAATTCAGTCATCATTTTGCTCTTTAGCCATGTAATGTACCGAGTCAGACAGATTTTACGAAGGTAGAGTTACACTTGAAATACGCCTTGTTACGTAGCATCCCAACACAAATTAAAACACATAAAAATTCCCAAGTTGTGTGAACGAAAGATGAAACCTGCATAGTAATCCAGGTCACCATAAGCGAAATGGTTATCTTGCTCATCCCCCTGTGCGAATGGTTCTAGAATGCTGAGAATTGATAAAAGGACGAGCTCTTCCCTATTCATTCACCTTAATATACAGTGGTTTTTACCACTACCAAATCCCAATCATAGTTGGTTCCCAAAGTTGTAAGGATTCGTACTACACGTCCCTGCCAAGGATGGGTAGTCATCCCCAAGACCTAAAAGGATCAACGCCATTCACGAACAAAATTCCAATAAATCATCATCCTAACACTTTCCATTCACCTTTGGTCTCCAAGTCGTAAGGATTCGTACTATCCGCCCCTAACCAGGATGGGTAGTCATCCCCAAGGCCTAAAAGATCAATGCCCTTACTTCATAATCTCCATCATCCCCTTGGTCCCCAATGTCGTAAGGATTCGTACTATCCGCCCCTAACCAGGATGGGTAGTCATCCCCAAGGCCATGAGGATCAAAGCCATTCACAAGCTCAAACTCACACCGCTCAAAATACAAAATCAAGTAACGAGTGGTTATCACCACTATTCAAAATCCTTGCTCAAAAAGAAAAATAAATAGAAAAATAAAAAGTGATTTGCATCACTATATAGACGAGCAAGTCTCCCAAATCATTCAGCCAATAAATAACCTGAACTTGAATCTTTGGAATTCTCAGCATTCGAAAACCATCTAGGTGATCCTCATTATAGGTTTGGTTGATAGCCTATCTGGCAATGGTGGTATCCTACCCGCATGACGATATGTCTGTCATATTCGCTTTGCGTATATGCAGACCAATGTTTGCATAAGGATGAGCTAGCTTATGGTATCCTGGATAACACCGCAGATTAATCTAACTAAATACAACAAAGGAGTTAGTGGAGCTAGTTAGGTGATCCTCAGTACAGGTTCGGTTGAAAGCCCATCTGGCACTGGCGGTATCCTGACAAATACCACATAAATGAACTCAATTGCACACACAGGGATGTGAAATAGCTTGGTCAAAAATGAGTTCGATTCATACCTTGGTCAAAAGTCTTGTAAGATAAAGTACAGTCATGGCTAGTGAGTTAAAACCGTCTGAGTCTCAGAAAACCTTAGCTACATTTCTAAACCAACTGCGCTACTTTTCATCTTTGCAATACCATCAAAAAATACAAAAAAAAAAAAAAACCACATGTATACATACAAAGTCATGCATCACAGCAATCGCCTAAAAACAAAATAACAGAGTTCTAAACAGTCTATGGTGCCATAACCAACCATCACAAATCCCATCCATCCATTTCATTTTGCATATCACATATAAATAAAAAACATTTGCATTCATCATAGCATATGCATCCATCAAAATAAATAAACATGCATACATCCATATTCATCAACCATAATGCATAATATCAAATCATCACATATGCATAACCACAATAAAGCCGGTATATATATATATATATCATCAAAAATGCCCGTAGGCTACAAAACTGGTCCTCAGACCCCACAATCATATAACAAAACCACCCAGCCTAAGGCGTCGACCACCATGATCATGCAGGATCGGTGCGACGGGAACTACCCCCCGTGGTGTGGGTCCTATGGGACCCCTCAGGACGGCTACTACTAGCCCCCACATCACGCCTACTATCGCCTCCCTCATCCAATCACCTACGACGAGATGATGTTGATTGCTCAGTACCACTATCCCTCGTCCGACGTGAAGATCCACCTCCCGACGGCTCAGGTAGCCGCCCACCGAGGCGGATGACCTCCCTCTCCAAATCTAGCCGGTGTCGACACCACTCTGCCTCCCATCGATGGTAGTAAGCTACTGCATCGTCGCGCTGTGCCAAAACCCTATCCCGCTCTGCTAGCTGAGCCCGCAGGAGATCCCTCTCCCGTAACGCATCCCCCAGCTCATGATCTCGCATCCGTAGCAGCTCTGTCAATCATGCATTCTCAGCACGTACCCCGGACTCCATCTCCTCCGTATCCGCCTGAAGCACAGGACTCTCTGGAACAACAGCCTACTCTGGCTCCCACTGCTCCGCCATGTCCTGCATCTCCGGCTGATCCGGAGCCCCCAAATCTACATCCTCATCCCCCACCTCAACCATGTCTGCATCCTCCAACGGAGCTCCCCAATCATCCCCTGGTGCCTCAGCACCCTCCGTTGCCACCTCTGCGCCTCCCAGTGGCCCCTCTCCTCACCATCATCGTAGTACCCACCACGAGTCATACTCAGTGGTAGTCCCGACGTCATCCACGTCCGAGACGTCGATCACCGCATCTGAATCCTCGCCCAATGGCACGATGACCGATCGATCTAGAGTCCTCTCATCTCCTCGATGTCGATAGACCACGGGCTCACCAGGCAACCCCTGGCGCACCCCAAACTATCGTGTAACCCGGCTATATGAGAAGAACTCATGCTCGGTCCCATGTCACCCAATCAACCACCGCTCCTTACGTACCCATCGGAGCCACTCTCCAGCCTCCGACCAGGCTGGACAGTCCCGATAAGGGTACCAAACCACCTCCCCTGGAGTGAGCCGAGAGAAGGCATCAGCATAGTGCCCTACGACACCTGCCCACCGTCGACTCTGCCCTTGCTCTCCGGACCGCCGCCACAAAACTGCATAACCTATCTCCTTATCCTCCATCACCGCCCGAGTCATCCATGGTAACCCGGTTGGCCTCTCAACTGCTATGTGCTGCCAACCCCAGCACTGCAATAGATAACTGTAGCTGACCCCCTTCTACTGTCGATAACGGACCCCATACAGCTCCCCGTAGAGCTATGCCAACAGTGTCTGTCCCCATCTCAGGATCAGCGGTGCCTCTATCGGGCACTCTACCAACTGCCACACCAAATCCAGCAGGTTCCATGGGAACCTTGTGCTCGACGAGTCAAGTAATAACATGTTAGAAATGAGGCCCATAAGGAATGCGTGCCTCACTCCTAACACCCCCCTCTCCTGCCACCATCCAACCAAAATCCCGCCAACTTGGCAGTCCACCTCGACCGTCTCCACTGGGCTCTCTACGCCCAACCGCTCCCCATGCCCGAAGCATCTCGTCAGTACAGCAGTCCGCTGATCACGCGGTGATGTCCTGATGGGCAGTCCATCTATCGAAATCCGAAGAAGCCGATAGATATCCTCCAGAGTCACAGTCATCTCCCCTGTCGGGAGATGGAAGGTGTTGGTCCGTGGATCCCAAAGTTTGATCAGGGCCATCAAATAGGCCTGATCCGGGACCACAGGCTCCAGTCGAGCCACCTGCTTGAGCCCAAGGGCATCAAGCCACTCCCAGTCAGCCTCAGTCAGTGCCCCTCGTGCCTCAGTGAAAGCAGTGGGTACACGGTACCGGCTCCTAACAACCTGCAAAAGAAAACACACAAAAAAATTAATTAAAATCATGGAAAAGAACTGTATAGAAAAACAACACACTTACAGTTTAAAACAAAAATAAACTCTAGGGAGCACTTACTGGTCTCGCTTCGGCTCCGCTGCTCGAACCAGTTTGTGTACTCATGATGGCAGGGAAAATCCGGCAGCGCTTCGCTTCGTAGAATTAACCTCCTCCTCCCCAGAGCTCCAAATCGCAAGAAAAATTAGATGCAAATGAGCCCAAACTCAAGTTTTGGCCCTTAAATAGGCCTTTTGAGCTGGAATTCATCCTTCACTGGGATGAGCACTCTGGTTAGCGCTCGTCCCACCCAGGGATGAATTCTAAAGCTAGAATTCGTCCCACCCTGGGACGAATTCAGGCCAAAAATTCAAAAAACATCAAAAATTGAACAAAAATGCACTAAAACAGATAATAAATTTGCCCGATGAGAGTGTTGTTGCACTTGACATCCCGGGCATACAAAATAGACGTTGGGGTCACAAATTGTCATTATCCTACTCCCTAAGAAGGCTATCTTAGCCGGACCGCTCCATGGGAAGACAGATTTTCGCCAATTTCAGCTCCAAACAACGTCGCAAAAAGGGTTAACACCCACCAAAAATAGGTCTAAATGTTGGAAAAATTGCACATGCTTAATGATAAACCATCTAAAGGCACCCTTGCACAAGTCATCTTGGGTCAAGCGACTCGTCGCTTTTCTCACGAAGGTCATTCCCTCATCGATTCGTCGCTTGAGGGGGTAGTCACACTTAGTCACCAATCAACAAACACACACCCAATCAAGGCAATGACATGCATTCAAAGAATCATTGACAAAGACAATCACGCTCCTGCTTGGGGCAATAAACAAGCAATAATCACAAATTGATCAAACACTTGGCATTCCCGAAGCATGAACACAAGGTTTCCCCCGTGGACAAAAGGTTGCGCCCTTTGCCTAATCATGACTGATCAATGTCCAAGCTCAAGTCACACCTCACCAAAACAGGTTAATACTTGAAATCAAATTCCTTAGCTCGTCAGAAGCAAGGATTCAAGAATGCATGCCCTTTCCATGCTTGGGGCATCAAAAGTTGGTTAGGTTACCAAGAAACCCTAATCATTAGTGCTTTGGTTATCTATTTTTGCTCGTCGCTGTGCCATGCACAACGCATCCCAAAAAGGGGCATCTGTAGACACCAAAACAGCACCAATCCGATTATGTGACTGCAAACACTGATCGCTTTGACACACACAGCCCCCAGGGCAGCCCTCAGAGGTTAAACAGTGGTCCTAACCACTTTCATAGCAATTTTGTAAGGTCAAAAAGCAATTTGGCACATTCAGGCACTTTGCCCGGTATTCGTCTCACCCAGGGACGAATACTAACTGGGATTCGTCTCACCCAGGGACGAATTCTAAATTCGTCTTTGGTCAGGACGAATTCCAGGTTTAACGGGCAAAAAGAAGAATGCCGCCAAGTGGCAGCCGAGGACAATCAATTATTGCCTCCTGCCGTGCATGCGCGTGTAGGTGGGTAGGTTGGCAGTTAGAGGACTGTCACAAAGGCAATCATGGAAGCCCAAGTCAGGGAGGAGTCTCCTCCCTCTTGGGAAGGCATGGCCGCCACATGGCATCCCTGCATGCCCCTCCAAAGAGACCCCTTGGGTCTATAAAATGGTGGACTTTCCCACCCAAATGAGGACAGGTTGGAGGCATTTTCAAGCAACGAAGTGCTGCCAAATTGAACACCCTATTGCACCCTTTTTCGATTCACCCTTTCACATCCATTAATCTCTTTCGCAAGAGAGGTTATTGGGTGGCTTTTGGAAGCGTGGATCCGAACCCAAACCCAACATTTGACCACCTTAATCCACCAATTTTCCGACAACACAATCCCAAGAGATTTTGGGCCCATCCCTAGTGGATTGGCGCCAAAATCAAGTTCCAACGGTGGGTGGCCCACTTGGGCACCCCGCACTTTTTAAGTTTCATTCTAATTTTCTTTCTGTCATTTATTCATTTCACATTACACTCTATGCTGTTTAGATAGTTTACAATCTTGATTTCAGAAGACATTTATCAAATATTATCATGCTTTGTCGATTTTGTGGCCCTCACTAACTTGCAGGTGGCGACGTCGAATTCTCATGGATAGAGGCCAAATTGGGAGAATCCGACCATCTGGGTCATCCCAAAATGGCCCCAATTACTTAACCCCTTTGTCTGCAGGTGTTTTGGAGACCCCGAGGTTCGACATTTAGATGGCATCACTTCGGCTTTCCTAACATAGTCGAATTCGTCCCACCCGGGGACGAATAACAGCAGAATTCATCCTGCCCAGGGACGAATTACAGTTGAAAGCAGATTGGCCGACTGTTTCAATGGCAGTGGCCCTCTGGTAATGTCTTCTGACCTCTGTAAGATTTGCAAGTCATTTAGGATCATTTCATGCATCATTTTAGTCAGTCTTAGGCATACATCTTTTATTAATTTCAAGGAACAAACTTTTCCTATTTGCAGCAGGTGCTACTAACTCTTTTTGTTGTTTCTTTGAACGCAGGAGGAGCAACAAAGATCGAAGACCCATCAACACCAGCGGCGGCAACGCTTTGGCCCGCCCATTTTGCATGTGGGCACGCGGAAAGAAGATCACTATTCACTTTTGTAATGGAAACATGCTAACTCTCCTAGCCCCTAAAAAGGGAGGAGATGTATTGTAACCGAGTTGGAATCACATTAATAAAAAGGGTTGTGCTCCTGCTTTCTCCTTTTACGTTTGGTTTTGATTCGATTATATCCGCTTTATTTCGTGCATCAAGCTAGTTAGTTTACATTGCAGCAATTAGTGTTTCTTTTTATTTCCGAAATCTCGTGCTTTCAATGGTGCACTATTGAGCTTCACTTGTAACTCTTCACTTTACTATTCTAAGGACACGTGCACTCTTACATAATGGACACTTTTGCACATTTACACTTATAACATTTTCACACTTAATTACATGACACATGTGCATTTCTTGCACATTATTACATTACATGAAATATAAACTCACACTCTAATCTAATATTGTACCAAGGTGGTATGTTGGTATGTACCAAATACTGTAATATTTTCCCATACACACTACATGACATTATTTGGTAAAAAGCTTTCTCCTATTTTTTTATTTTTATTTTTTGTCATTCCTTTCCTAGAAAAGTTTCTAACAACTTGTTATTGATCTTCATTATTTATTTCTTACCTTGCACTCTTACAATGTAGCTTCATTTATTTCTTTCTCCCTCTTCTCATGTTCTTCCTTGATCTATGCACTCATCTTGTGAATATATTTTTTTTGGTAATATTAAGATAGGAGGGTTTTGAAAGGGGCCCCAAAACATTTTACAACAAATAAAATAGCAAGCCAAAACCAGTGCAACCCAACACTGAACAGGAAAGTACAAAAACTGCACTACAACACTAAACCAAACAAACCAGAAACTACTCGAGCAATACCAAAAACCAGATGATCAAAAGGGTCAAGAAATCTAGGAAGACCTGTGTAAGAACCGAGGTAGTTCTACAATACAACATCAACCTCAGTAATGATTCCACAGGATATTTGAGCTGCCTCCTCTGCATAATCCAACGACATCTTCATGGAGCTCCAAACAGCTCGTGTCTTGTCCTTCGAAACTCTCCTCGGTAGAATATCAATTCCCATATACCGCCTCCTAAAGGGAAAAATAGGGACACCCGTACAACATCACCTCATTTCAATGCTCCCCAACCTGGAATAAATAAAGGCTTTTGATAGAGAACAATCATGAACATTCCCATGCCAGCATCTGCACCTACCCGTATCCAGAATAAATGCCACTCTAAAACACAAACAGGCTAAAAAAACAAACTGAAAGATCTTCAAAAAGGGGTAGAACCTTCTCTGCTGAGATAAACTCCAGATCCTAAAGTAGAAAAGGAATTGAAAAGTCTTGAAACTGGTGAAGAAGAACAACTATCCCTCCACCATAAAATTTGTACCACAACTCCTGTCCAAGCGAACTTCCACCACCCGAGGCCAATTAACTAACATCAGTGTGAGCACAATTGATTAGGTCCTATGGAAAGTCCCTCTACCAGACCTCATAACCATGGAGATCCACTCCAATATTCGCCATTACGTCTGCTGCAGCATTTCCCTCTCTAAACGTGTGATAAATTTGAATTTCTTCCAGCTCCCGATACATCTTTACTCCATCAATAATATTGGTGATATTCCAACTAACATGGCAGGCTCCAATAAGCATATTAATGATATTTCAAGAATCACCCTCTATAACAACTTTTTTGAAATTGAATTCGTTAAGCAAGGCGATCCCAAGAAAAGTCACCCTTGCCTCTGCCACCTGTGAAGAATTCAAACCCAAAGAATCGGCATACGCCAGCAAAATATTTCCATGGTGGTCCTGGATAACGCCTCCTGCTCCTGCCATGCCCGTACTTCCCTTAGTTGCCCCGTCAAAATTTAATTTCACCCACTCAACCGAGGGGCACTCCATTTGATACTTCTTATGTTAGGTGTCGGTGGTGGTCGGTCTGCACTTCCAAATCCTAGTAATTGCTCCAACCTAACTTTGCAATGCTTAGATGCCTCTAGCAAATCCATAGATTTAGCTGTACTTTCCACGTTCTCCACCGTTTTACTGATTATCCGATTACACAATAATAACGTGGCCATAGACTTATCTCTAAAATTATTTACGTTTCTAGCTTTCCAAACTTCCCACATCGTATGTGGGAGCAGGAACTGCCAAAAACACCTGAGTCGAGGGGAATGGAAGGGCAAAGACCACTGACTAATACAATCATAAACTGACTCCGGGAATACCCACTCCACACCCAAATGCTTGAGGATGGAAAAAATTACCTCCTTGAAGATACAACAATTGAGCAACAGATGAGAGGTCGACTCCCAATCAGATTCGTAGAGATAACAATGATTAACCAGATACCAACCCCTTTTGACAAGGTTTTCAACAATTAAGATTCGGTTTTGAGTAGCCAACTAAAAAAATAGATTAACCCTAGGGGAAATATGCTTAAGCCAAAGCAAATGGAAAGGGAAATGCGACCCCTCCTCCACCCTTAAGAAATTATAAGCCGATTTGACCGAAAATCTACCCGAACTCTCCAAATGCCAGATCAACCTATCTTCAACGTTTGCTTGGCGAAGAACACAAAGACGAAATTCCTCCCCAAGGCTCTCCCAAACCCTTCTATCATTGTCGTTCTTAATACAATCTAGCAACACTGCCCACCCAATTATATCCTCTCTAGCTTCAAGGAAGTCAACCACATAAATCAAACCCGAGTCTCTAGAACTAGAAATCAAACCCTGAAACCGAACTTCCTCCAAGAGTGGATATTTACCTCTATACATGGAGCTAGATTTTTTTAAAAACATCTACATCTTTAGTCTACATTCTTCACTATCAGATATACCAACCTCTATAGTACAAGTACAAGATCTTTCATATATTTGATCTAGTTCTTTATATTTCCTTAAACTTTTTCTTTGTATTATTAGCTTGTTTAAATTAGAAATATGGTTGTTGATGGTTTTCAGTGTATGCACAACTTTCTTTACAACAAATTCCATAGAATCTAGCTTTTCGTCTTTAGCCTCCAACAAATTTGACCACATATCACTTTCCTTCCTCAACTTCTGTTCCCTTTCTTTTAACATGTTTTTGGAGAATATCTAGTTTATTTTTACATTCACTTCTACACATCTCTATTTCATCTTTCCAGTGATGTTTCGCCTGAATATGATTAGCTTCTAGTTTTTCCATTTATTGTAGGTGTTAAACTTTTTCCTAAAAACTTACCACTTTCGATACAAAATGCCTCTCCTCTCCTTTGTCATCCACATGGCCTCATTATTTTCTTCAATTTCTTTGACTTTTGTGACCTAAGGATCTTGCTCCCATAAATGTACGATGTGTTGAAGAAATTCATCAAGGTGGACACAATATTTTCTGTAGGACCTTTCTAAAGCACGGAATGTAGTTCAACACACTCCCTTTGAAGCTGAAACAAGAAAGCCTCATAATATTTCAACCTCTCATGAATTTCCTTGTGTTCTGCCACCTCTACCTTCCATAATTCTAAAATGCTATGACCTACAAACTCATATTCTTTGTTTTGACTTTTCATTGTGCTATTAGTCAAATACACTTCTGATTTCCTGCCCATATGTCTCTGTAGGATAACTTTTTCAGTGTTTAACTGGATACACTTTACATCTGACACTTTATGCTTAGATAGGATTAAATTTTTAAGTGTGTTTTTTTCCTTGTAATAAGCTATCAAATACCTACTTACTATCTTTTTTTCGGTTACATTAGGGTGCCTGCTATCACTTGATCTATATTTATACAACAAAAATACATCTTCAAAACCTAAAAAGTTTTAATTACCTGATTGGGAATGACTTCCCATCCTTACTAACAACTTCAACAATTCTTTCAATGTTACTGCTAACTTCCAAGAGTGCTTCTTCCTGCTCATTGGACTGCTTCAATGCACCATTAACTGGTTTAACAGATCTTGGGTGTTGCATTCTTCTCTCTAGATTCCACAATCTCCTTCACAAAAATAAGAGAAACATGTTTAATCCATAATATGTATAACCATCTAAACAATCTTTCCCTTTAATTCTTTAATGAACGTGTATGCAAATGTTTCAAAACATTTCTCTGTGAAGACTGCAAAATCATTAACTATTTTAGATCTATTGTAAATAAAATATTGAGACCTCAGCATCGTCTTTTAAATTGCTCCAATCTAGCCATTTGTTAGTGAAGGATTATGACACATGTTTATATCACTTTCAGCCAATATGTGAATGCTTTTATTCACGTCTTTCAAATTATTTTCCATCATTTTTGACCTCTGATTTTGGAGTTCCTTAAAAAATTTGGGGACTTTTATTTTAGTTAAAATTACTGACATAACATCTACTGATTTTACTGCATGTAATAAATCTCCTTCTATGAACGTAATTGCTATAATATTTTTTAGATAAATCACTACAAAACTAAAGTGGGAATCCTGAAAAATAACAGACAACGTCTTCTTGATTTCAGATATCTCAAACATAGGAAATGCATGTCTAAACCAATTCTAGATGCTGTAAAGGTCATCAGATATAAAATTTCTAAAAGTATATTCAGAATTATTTAATTCAGTAACTCTAGAAGTGGACGGTTTATTCATGTCTTCATCAAACATTTCACTCTTCATCTCTTTCACTTCGATCCATGGAATAAAAGCATCTTCAGATTCTCTAATTGAATTGTTGTTATAGCACCGGCCAACATTGGAATTGTGAACACTACAGACATAAAGTCCCATGCCAATGTCCCATATAAATTTTAACTCTTTGTAGTTGTTCTGCTTTCTCTCGTGGGACAAATTTATAGCATTATTGCTATGTCTAGATTGAATATTTGCTTCTCCAACTTCATCCATTATTGAGCTGTCAAAAGTATTTTCCTTTTCTAAATTCAATTTCTTTCAATCAATTTAGTTGTTCATCAAATTTAACTATTTCTTTTTTATATCTCCATGTAGTTTGCATCAATGTTCTGCTTTCTCTCGTGGGACAAATTTATAGCATTATTGCTATGTCTAGATTGAATATTTGCTTCTCCAACTTCATCCATTATTGAGCTGTCAAAAGTATTTTCCTTTTCTAAATTCAATTTCTTTCAATCAATTTAGTTGTTCATCAAATTTAACTATTTATTTCTTATATCTCCCACAACATATCTAAATACATTTATTAATTAATCGTCTTCACCACAATCATTCATTTATCAAAAATTAATATTTCCCTTCTTTCTCCAAAGCATGGACCAAATAAATATTTTAAAAATTTCCCTTTAAAAAAAATATATGCTGAAATTGAAATAACCGCACCCAAATTTAACATCCTTACCTTCAAAATAGCTGGTCACTTTAATCTTCTGATATCTTCTTACTTAGGACACAGGTGAATGGGTGATTCATTTCAACCTTGGAATAATTTTGCAAATGTTTATTCTTTTGTCCCTTTGACTGCCCATCATCCACCTAGAGTTTGTATGCTCCTCAAGACATTTCAATGCTCTATTAATTGTTCATTTTTCTTTGCAATTCCCTTTCTATTCCTTGTCACACCTAAGCTTTCACATGGTTGAGATTTTGAATGCTCACCTCTATCCACAATGTTTGTCCTAATAGATGCTTGACCTAGTTCTTAACACTAGAAATTTGCTCGCATGCTATTTATCTCAACCTTGATGTTGTGTTTCTTCATTTCCTCTTTATTGAACATCACCCAAATGTCTCTAGGGATGATGCTTTGTTTCTTGTACTTGGGTAATATTGGTGTCTGTTGATGCAAAATCTGCCTTTGGTTACGTTTGCACCTAAGACTTTGTCAACATTGAAAGACCGGGTTAAAACAAAGTCTACCCGGTTCAATCTCCAGAGGAGGTTGGTTCCATACTTCTTAGGGAAAATGGAGAGAGAGTGAAATGCATAAAGAGAGAGAAATATAGTTATTTCTATGAGATTTTAAATGGTACAAATTAGACAACAACAAAGCAACTTTAATAGCCTTTTACAGAAAAGCATTTGTTCAAACCATCAAAATAGAGCAACTAATTTCCTGGTGTGGATTCAATCAAACACAAGCCTATTGAAACTATTAATTTCAAAGTTAGAAAAAATTCAACGCAGAAATTCAGGATAAGAATTACAACACCTAGTATTCAACCTAACTTTATATAGCAATTAACAACCCATACATACTTGATTAGAACACCAGTGAGCCAAAAACCAGAATGGATAATATTTATTTGCTTTCAAAAGTCTGTGTACATTGCCTCATAAACATCCAAGAGTTGACCGTTTGTTTGGGTCACTCATCCTATATATAATAGTTTTATGTAACAGAAAAACTAAAATTTGTTACAACAGTATGCCCATAGGCTCATTCGCGTAGAGTGGTAGTTAGAAGAGCATGGGGTCTTCAACTGGAAATGGTTAAGATCTTCTTACAGAAACCCACATTTATCTCCTTAGAAGTGTCATGGTCCAACTATCTTTTACTCAAAAAATATTGCGCTGGTGCGACCAATTCCCTTTACTTAGCCTCTTCGCTCCAAAATTTTGTGCTATCACGGTCAATTTTCTTTATTTAGCCTCTTGGCTCCAAAATGTCATGTTGTCGCGACCATTTTCTTGGATTAGACCCCTTGGCCCAAAATGTCACGCTATCGTGACCATTTTTCTTTATTTAGCCTCTTGGCCCCAAAATGTCGTGTTGTCATGACCTTTTCCTTTGGCTTGGTCCCTTGGCCCAAAATGTTGCGTTGTCGTGACCATTTCTCTTTACTTAGCCTCTTGGCTTCAAAATGTCATGTTGTCGCGACCTTTTCCTTTTGCTTGGTCCCTTGGCCCAAAATGTCATGTTGTCACAACCATTTCTCTTTACTTAGCATCTTAGCTCCAAAATGGCACGTTTTCATGATCAATTCTATTTACTTAGCCTCTTGGCTCCAAAATATTGCGTTGTCATGACCATTTCCTTGGATTAGGCCCCTTGGCACAAAATGTCATGCTGGCACAACCTTTTTCTTTTGCTTGGCTCCTAGGCCCAAAATGTTGTGTTGTTGCGATCATTTCTCTTGCTTGGCCTCTTGGCTCCAAAATGTCCCACTATCGCGACCAATTTTCTTCATTTAGCCTCTAGGCTCCAAAATTTTACGTTATCACAACCTTTTCCTTTCACTTGGTCCCTTGGCCCAAAATATCATGTTGTCATGATCATTTCTCTTTACTTAACCTCTTGGCTCCAAAATGTTGTGCTATCATGACCATTTCTCTTTACTTAGCCTCTTGGCTCCAAAATATCGTACCATGATGACTATTTCCTTGGATTAGGCCCCTTGGCCCAAAATGTCACGTTGGCATGACCTTTTTCTTTTGCTTGGCCTCTTAGCCCAAAAATTTCATGTTGTCATGACCATTTCTATTTACTTACCCTCTTGGATTCAAAATGTCGTGTTTTCATGACTTTTTCTATTCTCTCCATATTCAACTTCAAAATTGTCATGTTGTTGTGACTTTTTTCTATACTTAGTAAAATTTCGATAAGACTACTCTTTACTCCCATGGATGTGGTCATTTTAACCAACATTAGTTGCATCTCCTAGGGAAATTATACCAGTAGAATATTAGAATCTAGAACATTTATCCATTTGGGAATGGAGGAAAAAGAATAAATAAGAAAATAAGGGGATAAAGGGGAATGATACCAAGCAAAAAGATGCTTCTTGCTCTTGTGCAGTCATTCAGCGGGAGTGTCTTCTGTATATTTCTCTGTTTCTTCCTGCTCAGGTGTTGTTACACTACTTGCTGAGGATTTTTTAGCCTTTTACTACTTGTCCCTTTGTTGGACGACTTCATTGTAGGTGGCACATGCTCTTCTCCAAGTCTATTTATCTGTATTTGAAGTCTCCTTGAAAGCTAGGTACAAATATTTCAATTCCTCTACTTTATCGTATGATAGGACTTTTGAATTCATGTATAATTCATGCAGGCAGGAGTTGATTTGGGTGATATCATGAGCCATACTAAATATTTGTTCCTCTTGGATTGACTCTTACCAACTATCAATCTTCGATTCATCTTCTACAAAAAATTTCCAAGAAGTTTTCAGATCATATTCTACTAGGAAATTGGAATATCTATCCCAGAAGTTAGGCATGTTGCAATTTTTTGCTATGCTCACATATTTCAAAATCCCCCTAGCCTATTCCTTGAGTTCTTGCATTAGTTTGGCACTTTCTATTACCAGCTTGTGACTCTTGAAGAAGTTCTTGGCAGCTAGTTTGGATTGGGATCATTTTTCATCCAGTGCTATGTATCCGAGTAGTGCTTGCATGCTTTTGTCCAGGACTTGTATCTTTGTTGTTGTGGATACCCTTTATTTTAGGATATTGATCGATGTATCAAATTCATCCTCCACCCGAGCTACTATTTCTTTTTTCTTGATCAAGTATGACAATGTAGGCCTTGCTTTCATGCTCATATTTTGAATATCTTTAATAATTTCTTTTCTGATTGCCTTGGATTTTTCTTTGGATATCCCACTGGTTGTATTGGTGTTGTCTGAGATCTTCTTCTTAAGGTATTCAAACTATTGGCTCAACAATTGAACCTGTTCCTAGGTCTTCTCTTATTTTTTATTAAATGGGGTCGCTTCATTAAATATTTGTTCCCTCTTTTTTGCTTCATTTTTTAAAGTCTTTTCAATTGTCTTTTGTTGATCTAGGGTTTCTTCCAAATATTTTCTTGCTTTTTCAGCTCTGAGGTACTTCTCTTTGTAGTATTCAACATTTAAGTATATTATCCCCATGTGGGCTTGGGATTTTCCTCACTCATCCTCCATCGATATTTGAGTAATATCTTTAGTGGTTATTTTAGCTTGGTAATCTTCCAGGATTATTTCTCCTTCAGGATTTTGGACGAGTGGTGTCATATTTAAGTAGAACACTTCATTTTGATGGGATATAAGGCTATCCCTTCTTTGGTGTGAGCTATATCTTTGGAGCATTTAGTGTTACATAATTTTAGCCAGGTAATATCATTGAGGGTTGCCTTTTTCAATTTCTTCAATTTGGCAATTGTGGGGTTACTCTCAGAAGAGGCAGGAATCGAGTGAATGTTTGGGAAGTTGATCGTATAAGGAAAGTGAATGGTGGCTATGGAGGAATTTACATTTTGCTGCTCAGTGAGGGCATCTATGGGTACATATGAATATCATTTTAGATCAATTTGGGTTGATGGTGGAGATGGTAGAGGCTATTGAGTTGAGGGGGAAGAGACATTGCCCTAATTTGCAGAACGGGGAGGGGAATTCCTTTGGGGATGAGAAGAATAAAAATATGTATTGAGGTTAGTAGGAGATATACTTGATTTTTTTCACAGATTGGTATCTCCAATACCTAGTACATTTTCAAGAGCTTCAGTATAAGTTTCTACTATTTTCTTCAGGATAGTATCACCAGTATTTATTGCATATTTGGCCGAAACTTACTCTTTACCAAGGGCTTCTCTAGTGGGGCTAGCTTTTTTAGCTATTTCATCCAACTCTTGGTTGTTTGTCTCTTATTTCCTAGAGAGTTATTTTATACTTCACTTCGAATTTCCTTCATGGTACCTTGTTTCTTATTGGTATCTTGTTTCTTCATGGTATCATCTTTCTTGGTCCCCTGTTTCTTTGGTTTCTTTGGAGTGTGCTTCTTCTTGTCTCCTTTTAATTTTCTCCCCTACCTTCATCGATTCTGCTTTCCTATTTATCTGGAATAGAGGAGCATCATCATCATCAGACTCTATGTCCGATGTGGAAGGGGGGATGAATTTTGAGATGTCTTCTTTGGAGCTTCTACTTGCTTAGCGATAATCTCTTTTCCTTTGCTTTTTCTAGTACCTACCTTTTTAGAAATGGGCTGAATAGGGATACTATTGATGCCTAGTGTTACTTTGTTCATGAGAGTTTCAAACCATGAGGTATAGTGATTGTCATACCTTTTGTAGAACTCTTAGTCAATATTTATCCTATATCTGATATGCATTTGTATTTGACACCTCATCTACCACCAAGCTAAGATTTTTGCGTGATCCCAATCCTTCACTTTTTTCTTCATTATTTTGATAACATTTTCATCTAACTTGTGGATTGGGTTCATGTTGGGGCTCCAATATGTTAAATGCTCATAGAATTCATGCCATGGAGCTAATGACTACATTTTCTCAATGTGTCATTCTACCAGTTCATCTTATCTATTATTTATTTCCTATCTGTCAATTTTCCTGTTTGATGCATGAAAATTATTAAAGGGAGTTCGATTGAGGGCGGCCAACTTTTTAGCAAATTTTTCTATAGGGTCATACTTCCACTTCTATGGCGATTCAATCAACTTCAAATTATTTAGGGTTCGAGCGATTCACATGTGGTCCCTTTTTTTCGAGACTAATACCCTCATAAATTGGAATGGCGTTAGGCATATACCAGTCTTGCTAGCACCTGTGCTGAATTTTTAATTTACATACTCTATATGTCTTATATACTCCAGAGTGAACAATTGCTTAGTGACATAACATGGTAGTAAAAAGGGCTTCCCTATGAAGCCATACAATCTAACAACTACTTATTGAGTCAAAATAAACCTATCCCCTTATTCTGCGTGAATGTTCTATAGGATATCTTGCGTATTTTAGGGAATTTTTGGCATGGTGCCATACATAATTTTTAACGCAGGACCTAATAACTTCATATTAAAGTGGTAATATGATTATGCTTTCGATAGGAGTGGTGTCCACTCGTATATGAGAAATTTATTTTTATTTTGGTTTGTGATTATGGTAGAGATGAAATCCAAATTTTTTGACTAAAAGAAAAAGAAAAACCATACTAGGTAAGTGGAAAACCTGAAGGTATCTGGGAGATAAATCTATATCTTGAACATGTCTGCATGCATTTTATAGGCTAATTATGTTGGCCAGTCGAAGAAAAGTGACACTATCTTCTTGTCTGCATGTAAAGCATATTAGAATTTAGGATTCGACATGCATTGTGCCATCGTAACCTACTATCCATAGACTTGTGTGTCAGATTCTAGCCTTGCTACTATGGCTAACATGGAGAAAAGATTTGTGTTATTGAATTTAGATAGGGGAATCAAATATTTTGGCACAGTTCCCTTGGGAGGAGGTTTCGACAAATGTTATTGTAGAAATAATATGATGTTGACGGAAGGGGTATAGAATTTAACCAAATTGATGGGATTAAAAGGAATAGGGTTTATTGTGGGGTTTTTGGCACAACTAAAGGCTACCCTAAATACATTGGTATGGAGAGTAAATATGACCTCTCCCCTGGAATTTCTTACAATTATGTGTTTTACATCATAAAATTCTACCATGGCTCTAATCAATTCAAGGCAGGGATGGAAAGGGGTGCAAAAATACCAGGAGAGTAGAGAGTGGTAGGAGAATGTGCTTGATCATAATGATGTGATGTTTGTTGCTACCCTAGCTTCTATGTCTTTCTAAATCTACTCTGGATCCTTCCATGTTACCCTAGTATTAGTAGTGTATGCATCTGGGTCTATGAAACTGCTTTCGCTCTTAGCTAAACTGTGCTTTCCCTTAGTGGTTGGAGGAGAAGTCGTCATGGTTGCTTGCTATGATTTTGGCATACAAGAAAATCTAGGATGCACTTAGCATAGTTTGGACAACTTTAGGGAAAATTGGGAGTGTCACAAGCAAGGGAAAAAAATTATAGGGGATAAATAAACGATGAAAAACCTCTACGACATAAGTAGATGCACATGCATGCATCCAAGTGACATGTATTAACTATGGTTGGTGGCACACACCCCATGAATAATTTTAAAAATTGCTGAAAATTTTGATTCATGTGCCACCTTCAAGAAATCAATCACCATGCATTACCATTTTATTGGGTCCAATGGCGCCACTTCAGCACTATCTTGGGCCAATAAATTTATGTCACCTTTTTTCCAGGCTAATAAATTCATGTCACCTTTACTATAGGACAATAAATTCGTGTCACCTATGTTCTGGGCCAATAACTTGGTACAGTGGTGTTTTGAAAGGTGGGAAATTTAAACTTTCAATAAAACTAATTTTCTCACCTAGAGGTATGGTTGCCTTGATTGTGGCCTTTAGATGCCAAAATATTGTGAAATCATGACAATTTTTCTTGAGGTGGCCCTTCGATGTCAAAATGTTGCACCATCATGAAATGTTTTCTTGGAGTGGCCTTTGGACACTAAAATATCATGCCATTGCAAAAATTTTCCTTGGAGTGGCCTTTGGACACCAAAATGTCATGCCATCGTGACAATTATCCTTGGAGTGGCCTTTAGATACCGAAATATCTTGAAATAGTGATAATTTTATTTGAGGTGGCCTTTGGATGTCGAAATGTTGCACCATCATGATAATTTTCTTTAGAGTGGCCTTTAGACACTGAAATGTTGTGGCATCGTGACAATTTTCCTTGGAGTGGCCTTAGGATGCCAAAATGTTGCGCCATTGTGATGATTTTCCTTGGAGTGGCCTTTGGATGCTGAAATATCATAAAATCATGACAATTTTTCTTGGAGTGACCTTTGGATGCTAAAATTTCACGCCATCATGACAATTTTTCTTAGAGTGGCCTTTGGACACTAAAATATCATGTCATTGCGACAATTTTCCTTGGAGTGGCCTTTGGACATCTAAATGTTGCGCCATCATGATTATTTTCCTTGGAGTGGCCTTTGGACATCAAAATATCATGAAATCATGACAATTTTCCTTGGAGTGGCCTTTGGACACCAAAATGTTGTGTCGTCATGACAATTTTCCTTGAAGTGGCCTTTGGATGTTGAAATGTCACGAAATCACAACAATTTTCCTTAGAGTGGTCTTTGGACCATGTCATCATGACAATTTTATTTGAGATGGCCCTTGGAAAGAAAATAACGTGTTTACATATAATACATACAAAGTAGAGGTAAATATCTTACTTATAGTATAGCTTCAAATGGGAGCCATTGATAGGGATGGGTTGACCCTGACCCTATTTTTTTATCAACTGGAAGGAGTTTTACTATTTTTCTTTGATTACTTTAAAAGGGCATTTCCAGAAAACATCAAATTTCTTGTGGTTATCAAGTTTCACTTTATTTTCATTCCACCTCAGGACCAAGTCTCCTAACTTGAAATTCCTAATAGTAGCCCTTTTTTCAAACCATTTTTTATGGCAACCATATATTTTTTATAATGGTCGTATGCTTTTTCTTTCTGCTCTTCTAATGGTAGGAGTTGAATCAACCTGTTTTCCATTGGCTCTACCTCCTCTATATCAGTTTGATTTAGAAATATTAAATTTGGCATATTGGGAGAACTGCTTCTTTTTCGTAGACTAAGGAGTAGGGAAATGTGTTGATAGACTTTTTTATAGGTATCCTATTAGCCCACAATGCTTGGTTTATTAGAGAGTACCAACTCCTCTTATTGTCTTTCAGAGTCCGCTTCAAGATTCGGAGCAAGTTTTTATTCGTTGATTCGGCTAGTCCATTTCCCTATGGGTAATAATTTGAGGATGTTTTCAAGTAGATCCCATATTTACATGCAAAGTCAATAATTTTTGCACCTATGAAATATGAGCTATTGTATATGACTAATGTGTCTAGAATGCCAAATCTTGTGATCAAACTTCTCCATGAATTCCATCACAACTTCCTAGACTGCTTTCTTAGTGGGTATTGCTTCAACCCACTTAGTGAAATAATCAGTAGTGGTTAGGATGTATTTATATCCAACGGATGACTTGGGCTCTATTATTTCTATGAAATCTAATCCCCATTGTTGAAAAGGTTCTTCAACTTGAATGGATTTTAAAGGCATCAAAGCATTTTTATTTCTCTCAATGTATATCTAGCAGTTCTCATAGTTTCTTGTTACCCTAAAGGTATCTAAGAAGATGGTTGGCCAATAACACGTAGTATTGATGATATTTAAAGTAGTGGTTCTTCCTAAGTAGTGTCCTCCTGAAGGGCCTCCATGGAATTCATCCAAGATCTTATATTTTTTATCATATTTTATACACTGAAGCAACACTCCATCCAAATATTTTTTGTACAACCCTTTAGGTAACAGGGTGTATTTAAAGACCTAGATTTTGTATCTTCTCTATGAAGAATTTAAACTTGTTGGATACTTTCCAGTTGGTAAGTACCTGATCAATTCATCAGCCCAGCCAAACTTATCTAAGGTTTTATTGTCCTCTAAGGTTGCTTCTTGAGTTTGGTAAGCTACGTATTCTGATGAGGCTTGTTTGGTGAGTTCTTTATATAGTGCTCTACCTCTTACTGGCTTGGTTGGATGGATATCAACATCATATTCTTGTATTTTTGACACCCAACCAACTCTTTTATCACCAAGCTCTCCTTGAATGATGAAATTCCTAACATCGGGGTGGACCACATAAACTATGGTCCTACTCTATGAAATAAAAAACCTAAACTTTTTTAAAGACTTCATTATTGCATAAACTTATTTTTCAATGAAGTTGTGATTCTCTTCATGTTCCTGCATAGTTTGGCTTAGGAATGCTATAGGCCTCTCTTCACTGTTAGGCCCTTTCTGAGGGAGTACTACGGAGTATATCTCTTGTTCACCCACATAATATAATATGAAACCTCTATAGTAGTATGAGTTTACTAAGACGGGATCTTGGGCTATTTGTTCTTTTATCTACTGGAAAGCCTATTTCCTTAAGTTTATCCACATGAATTCAATGTATTTTTTCAATAATTTGGTCATGGGCTTAACAACTTACACAAAATCTACTATGAATTTATGTATGAAGTTGATTTTGCTGAAGAAGGATTGCAAGCCTTTATTATTTGGGGGCATATAGAGTTCTAACAATGCTTTCACTATGTTAGGGTCTATGGCTAGCCCGACATTAGGAACAATGTGACCTAGTAATATCCCTTCTTCCACAACAAAGATGGATTTTTTTAGGTTTAAAGAGATGCCAACCTCCCTGTATTTCTTGAACATGCTTCTAATATAGTTGATGTGGTCTTCATTTTGATGAGAGAACACTATCATATCATCTAGATATATTACTATAATCCTATTGACAAGTTCCCTGAAGGCCACATCCATTGCTCTTTGAAAAGTTACCTCAGAATTGGATAATATGAAAGGCATGCTCTGATAAGTGAATGTCTCCCACTTAGTGGTGAATTAAGTCTTCAACTGATATTCATCTTTGACCAATACATTATTGTACCCAGAGAACCTATCCAGGAGTGAGAATCTTTCTGCTCCTACAACTGTATGTAGAGTCAAGTCGATCTATGGGAGAGGATAATGATATTTTAACAATGCCTTGTTCAAATTACAAAATCTGACACACAATCTAATATCTCCATTCATTTTTTTAACTAGGACCAAATTAGCTACCCAAGTAGAATGCTTTATTAGGTATACAATCTTAGCCTCAAGAAAATTTAGTAGTTATTTCTTCATTAGGGCTTTGATCTTAAATTTTAGTGGTATTTGCTTTTATTGGAAGGATTTTGCACCTTCTTCAAGCTTAATTGTATGATGAATGGTCTCTTTAGAGTAGACTTTAAGTTCACCGTAAGTCTAGGCTATGATGTTGAGGAATTCCTTGCATAATACCCAAATTTGGTTCAACTCTTCCTTTGTAGTATTTACTCCCACTTTGATGGATCTATTAGGTCCCATTTGAGCTTATATGTATATGTGCTTGTCAATTTTAATTTTATGGCTCGTTGACCTATCATTGTTATCAAATAGGCTTTTGAGGGTGATCAATCCTTTTGGTATGTGGTTGTTTTTCAACTGGATCATACCAACATCTTCTTCATATTTAGACACTATCATTAAAGAAATTCATTTCATGGATGATAAATTCTACTATTTATTTATAATTTTTGAATACCTATGAGAAGGTATCCCTGTTTGGTATGGAGGGTATGTATATTAGTCTAAATATCTTAGACTTATGAATGATGTTGCTGATAGGGCAAAAAATTGCACCTACTAAAGTCAGTATATCGACATGAGTGTTATTTTCCCTAGGAGTTGATTTGAGGTTTAAAGATTCAAAGGACTCTAGCAAGTCCAAAATCTTATTCTGGTAAGCATTCATATAATGCTTCTTGCTTACACATTTCTCAGTGACCTGGCTCACTATTAATTTAGAGTCTCCAAATATTTGAAGTTGTTTGATACCCATATTTTTAGCTTTATTAAGGCCTAAGTAGAGTGCTTCATATTCTACTAAATTTTTAGTGCAACTCTAGGTTAATAAAGAAGACAAAACTTTCTCTTCACCTATTGGAGATATTAGAAAAATACCTTCTCTGAATCCATTTTTACATCTAGCACCATCAAAGAAAATTTTCCATCATTGATTAGTAGATGGGTCTACCTGAGGGAGGGGAGTGAGGCTAATTTTCTCAAGTTTTACAATTTTGTAGCTCCCCATATATATTTTGATCATGGAATTGAATTCTTGGAGAGAGAACTTGGTATTCCTACTGCAACACATTTAGATCTTCCTCTATCAAGTTTAAATCTTCCAGTTCCTCTGTCATCATATTCACCGTGGTGGCATTTTTACTTTCCTCTTCAATGTTTTCAATGTGAAAAGTTGAAGGTTTCTCTAATAAAAAAATTCACTCTTTTGCCATTGAATGGGATTTTTAAGTGTGAAAAAAATAAATACAAATATCCTCATATTTTTGCGGTGAACTCCCTGAAGAGACACATACCAAAATAAGGTTCTAGATCTACCACTACTACCTCTTGTATGACTGTGATTTGAGGTAGTCCGTGAAGAACTATTGAAATATCTTTAAGTACTCCCATTATTTTCACAAGGGTTTCATCTAGTTGCAATATGCTAGGGCTGATCCTTATGTACTTCATTCCCATGATGTTGCATATAACTTTAGGTATCACAGTGGTTGCAGCTCTAGAGTCTATCATACAGTTATGTACCACCCAACATTCCATTTGAAGAGATAGAAGGGAGGAGGTCTATTTTTTCTTGAAGAATACGTCAGGATATCTTGTGCAGAATCTAATCAATCTGTCCTATAAGCTGTAAAGCTTCATACATAGTTGCTTTGGAGGGAGTTTTCTTCATTTTCTCAACTATGTTGAATGGGAGGGGTTCGACACTTTTCTTTCTTACACTTGTGTCAAAATTTTTCTTGTACCCATGAGTAACGTCTATCCTTTGATATTTATTCAGTGAGGGGTACCTTAAATTATCTCTAGCTTGATACTACGTCTCAACTTCTTTCTCCAAGAGTATTTCTTTACGTGCTTCTGCTCATTTTTGGCTTGAACTTTGGGGAGATTTCTCGTAAGGGGCTCTTTTCTCAATTGGTTTTCTCATGGTTGAAGGTAATTTCAAGGGGTTAAGTTCTTGGGGATCCACTTGAAAATATTTCTTTCCCAATCTAGTTAGAATAGCCACTTTTTCGATCGAAGGCATCATGAAATTCTAATTCTATTCTTTGATCATATTAACCTAACCCTTGAAGGTTTACTTAGCCTTTTCAATAGCTATATTTTGTACATGATTTTGATGGATCATACACAAATTTTCACCATGTGGATCATTACATGTAAAACACCATAATTTTGACTCTGTTGAAGCGTTAGCCGATTCACTATCTTCATGGCATAGGTCACACTATATTTGTCATAGTTTCTACCGCTTATGGAGGCTTGATCTCTAGTTACCTCTAGGAACCTTCTTGGTTGGAAATTTATTTTTTCTTCCCTCATTTCCATTGATGTCATCTTATTCTTTAGAGTTTTAAAAGATGCTTGTAGATCATATACAACTACAAGTTGAGGATCTAGAGTAAATAAAACTATCATTATAGGAATTTCATGAATGGCATGAAGTACTAGAGGAGCGAGAGGTGCCTATATTACTGGGATATTAGGATTTATGATCCATTTAGGAAGACTTACATTAGGAGTGGGAGCAAGAGTCAGGAAAGCAGTATTTGATGCTTATAGTAGATCCCGAAAAGTATACATCATCATATTTACAAGGAACCTATCGATAACAATTATATTTATTTCTACTTTTTGAGCTTCTTGGTAAATATTTGGGAAGGAAAACACTTGAGATTGCCTGATATCCATACTTATTTTTGAGTTGAAAGCCCTTAGATAATAATAAATTAACTATTCATAATTTGGCCTCAAATCGCTAGGTACTCTTAGCCAAGTTCGACTGAATCTGATGTTACATTTGATTATGTCTTCTTGAGGGTGTTCTAGATGATGGTAAAATGATTTAGCAAGGATAATGGGTCTACAAGCTTGTTAAACTCTTCCACTAGTTTACTAAAAATTTGGGGCCAATTAGATATAGTTTGGTTTTCGAGGGATCTGTACCAATATAGCATTTTTTATTTCAAAGAAATAACTAGAAATATTATCATAACATCCTCTTCAGTGATGTTATGTTTTGGGGTAATCATTGCTACATCTTGGTAGTATTCGTAGGCCTTATTTATAGTACCATCATACTAGGGTAATAAT
Organism: Wollemia nobilis; assembly: GCA_028583015.1. Taxonomy (NCBI): domain Eukaryota; kingdom Viridiplantae; phylum Streptophyta; class Pinopsida; order Araucariales; family Araucariaceae; genus Wollemia; species Wollemia nobilis. The sequence goes on along the minus strand of JAQPPZ010002738.1, from coordinate 163,903 downwards.
TTCAAGGCTACTATTGGAATTAGGTGCTGAGTTTCTAGATTCAAGGGGCTTGTATGGTTCCATAAAGCGTAAGGTATATTTGGCTGATTTACAGCCATTGAAGCTACATTTTTACCAGATATTATGGGTATATGTGTAGTTGGAGTTAATTTTCTACTAGCAGTAGTACTAGGGAATGCTGCGGGGGAAATATATGTGTATCCTATATTGACAATGGATAAATAAGTTGTTCTAGAAACTAAAACAGAATTAGCTCTGAGGCTACCAAGGTGCAATTTGAAGAACTCGATAGGCTCTTTGGAATTTTTAGCTTTAGATCTGGTTATCATATAATACGATATTCAACCAAAAATTAGATAAAGGCTTTCTTACTTGGGTAGAATTGCTAGGTGATTCATAAAAAAATAAAATAGGGCAAAGGTAATCACCAGAAATTTGATCTGCATATATCATGGGATTGTGTCCCATCGGGTGTGACAAAAACTATTGGTACAAAATCTACCTTTGGTTACATTTGCACCCAAGAATTTTCCAATATTAAAATATCAATTTAAAAAGAGTCTACCTGGTTCAATATCCAAAGGAGGTTGGTTCCTTACTTATTATGGAAAGGGAGTGAGTAAAATGCATAAAGAGAGGGAAATATAGCTATTTCAAGGAGATTTTAATTGGTATAGATTAGACAACAACAAAGCAACTTTAACAACCTTTTATAGAAAAGTATTTGTTCAAACCATCAAAATAGAGCAACTAATCTCCTGGTGTGGATTCAATCAAACACAAGCCTTTTGGAACTGTTAATTTTAGAGTTATCAAAACTTAAACGTAAAAATTCAGGATAAGAACTAGAGCAACTTTTATTCAACCTAACTTTATATAGCAATTAACAACCCATACATACTTGATTAGAACACCAATGAGCCAAAAATTGGAATGGATAATCTTTATTTTCTTTCAGAAATCTATGTACATTTCCTCATAAACATCCAATAGCCAACCATTTTTTTGGGTCACTCATCGTATATATAATAGTTTTACATAATAGAAAAATTGATGTTTGTTACAATATTATGCCCATAGGCTCATTCTAGTAGAGTGGTAGTTAGGAGAGCATGGGGTCTTAAACTGGAAATGGTTAAGATATTCTTTTTATAGCAATCCATATTTATATCCTTAGAAGTTTCATGGTCAAACTATATTTTACTCAAAAAATGTCACGCTGGTGCAACCAATTCCCTTTACTTAGCCTCTTCACTCCAACATTTCATGCTATCGCGATCAATTTTTTTATTTAGCCTCTTGGATCCAAAATGTCACATTGTCATGACCATTTCCTTGGATTAGGCCCCTTTGCCCAAAATATCGTGGTGTCATGACCATTTTTCTTTCTTTAGCCTCTTGGCTTCAAAATTTCACGCTGTCGTGACCTTTTTATTTTGCTTGGTCCCTTGGCCCAAAATATCGCACTGTTGCGACCATTTCTCTTTACTTAGCCTCTTGGCTCCAAAATATCTTGTTATCATGACCTTTTCCTTTTGCTTTGTCCATTGGCCCAAAATATCATGTTTTCATGACCATTTCTCTTTACTTAGCCTCTTGGCTCCAAAATATCATGCTATCATGACCATTTCTCTTTACTTATCCTCTTGGCTCCAAAATTTTGCATTGTCATAACCATTTCTTTGGATTAGGCCTCTTGGCCCAAAATGTGGCATTGGCATGATATTTTTCTTTTGCTTGTCCCCTTGGCCCAAAATGTCACGTTATCATGAACATTTATCTTGCTTGGTCTCTTGGCTCCAAAATGTCACGCTGTCACTACCAATTTTCTTTATTTAGCCTCTTGGCTCAAAAATATCATGTTGTCATGAAATTTTCCTTTTTCTTGGTCCCTTGGTCCAAAATATCATGTTGTCATGACCATTTCTCTTTACTTAACCTCTTGGATCTAAAATATTGTGCTATCATGATAATTTTCTTGGATTAGACCCCTTGGCCAAAAATGCTACACTGGCATGACCTTTTTCTTTTGGTTAGCCTCTTGGACCAAAAAATTTGCACTATCATGACCATTCTCTTTACTTAGCCTCTTGGCTCAAAAATGGCATGTTGTCTCAACTTTTATATTCGCTTCATCTTCAAGTTCAAAACTATCACATCGTCATTACTTTTTTCTATACTTAGTGAAATTTTAAGAAGACTAATCTTTACTTCCTTGTATGTGGTCATTTTGACCAATGATACCTATCTCTAATAGCACTTCCCTTAGCTCTGTTATGCACTCAGCTTTAGTTTATACACTTTCAATTGTTTGGTTGTTCCAATGAAGCTCTTTGCTCTCTTAAAATTTATCAAACTTTCATTGCACTTTCTTATATCTATTTCTTGCTGCTTTAATATCTTTATTTAATATTGTAGGTGGAGGAAGCTAAGATATCACTACAGAATGTTCTTATAAGCTTCAAACTTAAAAACTCCTTAAATGCAAATACCTTAATTATGCAACATTCTTTGCTTGTCCAATCTTTCCTTTAATACAATCTTCTTGAAATTTTGAAATAATGCCAAAATTATGTTCTTTTAACATTGTCTTCTTCCTTTCTTAGTAGTTCTATGTATGTTGTCATTTATCTTGAATTATTACCTTAACTTCTACAATCCAATGGTGACATCTATCAACCTTCAATTTTACCTTCAAAACTCATTATCATTTGATGTCTATGTTTCAAATTTGGTAAGATACTTGTCATCCATATGCTTTTACTGGAATCTCCTTCGATGGGTTTCTACAATACCTTATGGGTTTGTCGTTGAATGACGATGATTGTTTCAAATATAGTAATATCATTTTATTGAAATAGATTTGAAGCTTTCTATTAGATGCTCCCTTTAACTTGTCCTAAATTATTTGATTCTTTCCAAAAATTATGGTCCAATGTGGACTTTTATGATGCTTTACATCAATCTATTATGCTTCCTTGGATGTCCTATATGTTGTCCTTTAACTAGGACTATCCTCAAGACTTTTTGTTGTCTTGAATTCTTCTTTGTACCTTCAATTTTTACTTAATGGTATTTTTTTTGTTAAGGACCAATAAACCTTTATGAAGGACATTTTCCAATAGGTTTTCTTCTCTATCCTTAATCTTCAGTAGGACCTTCTTCTTGTGTCTCTAAATATTCCTTCAATGAGACATCTCTACTTGAGTCTCCTTTATCTACTTCTATGAGACCTATTTTCTCTTGGGTCTCCTTACTCTTGTCAATATCAAAGTCTATCTTCAAGACATGTAACTATGATGTAGATTGCATTCTATTCTAAATTAGTTCTTGGAATAGGTAAAATCAACCTATCTAAATTTTTTTAATATTAAATATATAATCTTCATTGGCTATCCTTTAACCTAGTGGTATTAATTCTTACATTCACTGGTCTTTCTCTTAGCTAGTGGAAATATCCTCAACTTCACTAGTCTCTCCTTAGCCAATGGAAATATTAGACTATTTGCAACTTTTAAAAACCTATGCAAAAAAAATGTTTTGGCTCTGATACCATTGATAGCTTTTGAGACCTAAAACTTAATGTAAATAACCATAGAATATTATATGAAAAGTTGCAGTAAAAAGAACTCAATAAATATGATAATATAACTAGAATAACTAAAAATTGCTCATAAAATAATAACAAGAAAAATACTCATGAAAATACTAAAAATGTTATATAATAAAGGTCTTCTAATGCATGCTATGTGTAATGCGTTTTTAGACCAACTACAAAGCTTAGTCACAAATATATAACAGTGTGTGACTCTTCATATGTTGCACTCTTGAAATTAACTCTTCTTTGTAATTCTTCACTTTCCTATCTAATAACACATGTGCACTCTTACATAATGGACACTTGTGCACATTTACACTCATAATATTTGCACACTTAATTACATGACACTTGCATTTCTTGCACATTATTACATTACATGAAATATAAACTCACACTCTAATCTAAGACACACACCTAATCTAATATTGTACCAAGGTGATACATTGGCATGTACTAAATAATTTAATATTCTCCAATCAGTTTGTAATACCAAATCGAGACCCAATACTCTAGTGTAGTAAATATATGCTAATGGACCTAGTGGTCTAATATTCTATGGAATGCATTTCCAGGTTCTACTGAATCTCATATTGAAATTAGTGATTAACTCTTGGGGATGTCTTTGGATGATAGTAAACTAAGTCAAAAGTAAAAATGGATTGGCTAACTCATTAAATTCTTCTACAAATGGCCCAACTAAGCCATCCCATGAGTGAATGGTATTATCTCCTAAAGTGTGATACCAACTAAGTATCTTTTATCAAAATAACATAGAAAGAATTCTAGCCATGACATATTTATCTCTAATATTATGAATTGTAGCTAATGACACCAAATCTTGACAATGCTCATAAGAGGTCTTACCAACGCCATCATAGGTGGGGAGGGCTTTGATAGTATCTTGTGGAATATCATTTGTTTGAGTTAGACCTAGGGGTCAAATAGTGTTCCAATTAGAAAAATTAGGAGCAATTTGGTTCAAATTTTGAGCCTTGAGTATAGGAATTAATGATATTGGCATAGTTTAAGAGTTAGAAGGTGAAGGGTTTACATCTTGACAACCAGGTTTTTGGGGTAAAAATTTCAATACACCTTAGTTTATCAAGGGATAATTCAACAAATGAAAGTGGAATTTCTAATTTCTTGGTTGTAGATCTTGTGATATTTTAAGGGATGAATGGATATACAAAAAAAAAAAATTGAACCAGTAATTTATACCTTATAAATATTTTGGTTCTTTTAATGAGACTCACAATATGAACATACAATCACTGCTAGTGAGGTCAAGATTGTTCACCTAATATTGAAATCTATGGATAAATGAGATGAACATAATCATTTATCCCATTGGGTGTGCCAAAAAAATACTCTACTATTGAACTAATATCTTCCATTGTTGTGGAAATATTTCATGCCCATCAATTTTAGCCAAAGTATAGCAATTAGATGAAACAAGGTTTCCCTGTATTTTAACCTTTAGAGAAGGCTAGCTCCTATGGATTTATTTGGAGGGAAAAGAGTAAAGGGAGAGAAGATGTAAGAGTTTAGGAAAATTATAAGGGTAAGATAATTAGTAAAATTATGAACGAGATATAGTGTAAAAATATTGGATCTCTCAATATAACAGACCATTGACCTATTTCATGGCACTTAATAGATAAACCATTAGAAATTACATACATAGGTTCATTTAACTAACTACATTCATCGTAATCATTCCAAGGATTCATACGATCAAAAATATAATAGAAAATAAGGACATTTCTTAAAAAGGATACACCAAACATTGAATGTAATAGAAATGAATTAAAATAAATATATTGTAATTTAGACAAAACTATTTTAATCGAATAAACCAACATCACAATGTAATAAAAATTAATTAGAAGTAATCATTCACATAAAACCTATAAATGCAAGCACTATGGAGATCAAATATCTACCACTTCATTGATCAACAACAATTACAATGAGATACCAGGCAAGGACTATAGAGTCGACCCTTTGAATGAGGTCTAAACTCATATTTATATATTATAATTCTAAATTTTCTTAGTGAAGGGAAGTTGAATAATAATTTGAATGGTAATCTAGTCAGAGAATAAAAATTACTAATATGGCAATTTTTTGTTTCATCTTGAGCATGAATTTTAACCAAATTTTTTTTCGATCTGCAACTATAATGTTTTTTGGTTGTTGTACTATTGAAACTACCTATTGCATCATTGGAGTTGCCCATGTCTTAGTTGGAGGTGAGTTAGATTTTGGATGGTGAGCACCATGGTAGTTGTAGGTTTGAAAGTGACCTGTAACTAAAATCTTCTCAAGTCTAGACCTTTCACTTGTTCGTGGGACTTGTCTTAAGAAAAATAATGAGGCCTAGGTAAAACAGATACAAGCCTGAAAATAGTAGCTTTAGGCTAAGAAGGCTAGAGCTATAGGTTTATCTAAAGATAAATTTAATTAGATCATAAAGCAAATGTGGTCAAAAATCTTAGAGAAATGTTCAGAGATCCAGCCTATTATTTATTACATGGATGAGGCTAGCCATTTGTTATAGATGACCAAGGAAGACTTAGAGAAGGCTAATGAAGAGCTACAACCAATGGTGTTACTATCAAAACAAATGTATAAGTTGTTTAGGAATAGATTCATTGTTGTTGTTATGCCCATATCAAATACATCTTGGAATACTACAAGGTTAGTAGCCAAAAATATCCTCAAAAAAAATAAACTCATCCAAAAGTGTGGCTACTAACAAATAGAATCGAAGGTAAGCTCTAGGAGATTATTGATGTTAATAAATAAATGATGTAGTATGGTTTCAAAAGATTTTAAAATGAAGAGAAAATTATTTTATCAAAATAAGACCTTCAAACCAAATTAACATCAATTTTGTAGAATGAGTCTAAAATAGATGCCTAGAAGGACTCGATTAAGAAGGATCAAGTCTCTCAGCTGATAAAATATTTAACCAGGCTCAAATATTTGATGGAAGATCTAATAGGTAAGGGAAACTCCATGTCCAATTACAAAACTATCGAGGTGTATTTTTACCAACAACAACTCATGTAAATAGCTAATCCCACTAAACTAGCTTAAGATCAATCCTTAAAAATATTGAATCAAATGATTCAACTATTTGGAGTAAAAACAAAGCAAGAGGTTGATAAAGAGAAAGAGGCTAATGAATAAGAGTAAGAGAGTGAAAAAGAGGAGGCCAACATAGAATATAATATGCAAGATACTAATAAGGTACTAGAAAAGTAAGTAGAAGAAAAAACTCAGCAAGAAGAAGCACAAAAAGAATGAGGATCTCCTATCAAGAAGTCTAAAATAGTTTTGAGTGTTGATGATGAGGCTAGTAATTGACTCATTCATAACAAGTTTTGTATTATCATAAAATATCTTATAAACCTTATTTTATATTATTTATGTTAATTTATATGGTTTAAATGCATTATATATTAGTGTTTGCATGATTAAAATTTTTAGGAGCATATTACCCTATTTTAACATTTTTTTGCATTTTCTACACTATTTCTATTTGAATATCTAGTAAATAAAATATGTAATTTAAATAGAAGAATGATGTATGTTGAGGTATATCCATACATAATGGTATTTAAATACTTTTCCATTTTATATTTTTTTTAATTGCAAAAGTGTGCCAAATTCCTATTATTGTGCAATAAATTTGGAAAATGTAGAAATTGGCCATACAAATTCTAGCCAACTGCCAATAAATGGCATGGTTTAGAATTTGTCAACCAAAGTATGCAAAATATATTGGAATCATATTATGAGGAAAATAATAGAAATCCTACCAAATTTTTTGGCCATTTTTATTGCACCTGAGCATAAAGAAGTTTCACGATTGGACATTCCAAGGAAGCTTCGAAATCAGGGGAAAAGAAACTAGTTTTAGCCAAACAGAGACTATAGCACCTAATTCAGTAGGAAAAGGATATTTTGATATGGATACAGGTGTAAAAGACTATTTATAATATTTTAAAACTCACTCCAACCACTAGAGATGCATCCCAAGGACCAATGAATGTCACTGCAGTAGTTTCTATCCTGATTTGGAATAAGTTAGTTTCAGAACTGTTAGCAAATTATTGTTAAGTAGCAACACAATTGATATTGAGTAGGAGATAAATGTAATATATCTCCATTATTGGTTGAGTTGGTAGATGTTAAACAGGTGATAACTAATAGGAAATATAGTTTGTAACACATTTGTAGCCAATAGTAGGATTTTCCTGTAGTATTGTAATGTATTGTTTTAGTTAATAAAAGTGTAGTCTTTTCAATCAAAATTTTGTTCATGAGCGAGTGTGAATTCTAAGTATTTATAATAACTTTCCCACCTTATTCTAGATCAAGAAGCAAGGGCCACTTTCAGGTCTATAAGGAGGACTAACTGGTGATAGGTTCCTCTGATAAATTTTGTTGCAGTAGATTTAGTATGATGTTTATCCATTATCATTTCTTGTTGATTACTAACCCTTGTTTTGAATCAATGTAATATCTTCATGTTTTGAGTTATGTTTTTATGTAGCAATTGTGTGTGTGTCAGTTACTAAGTAGCATAGACCATTAATTCATCTATTTTTCCCTGTTGTTTTATGTTTTATCAAATTTTCCAAGTTTCTAATATTTTTCATTTTGTTGTCAACCACTATAGTAGAGGTTTGAAAACCTTATAAAATAGGACACTGATACATGTTCTAGCATGTGTGTTTTATTTTCAAGCAAAATTTCAATTATGTTATTTCAATTCTATAAGAGTAAATTAGATTTCAATTTTACAACATTCACATTCCTACAATTTCAATTCTTGCAAACATAGTTAGAATTCAATTCTAGGTCTTAGAAGCATTTTTCAATTCTTGCAAGTAATTAGTTATTTTATGCAAAATAGGATTATAAGTGACCTAAAAATCCTAACAAAATCTATTTCACCAATAAAATATTGTTGTCTAAATGAGTTGATCTACAACCTGCTTAAAACATTGGACATCACCCTGGATTGACAAATCATAAAGATTAAATGATGCTATTAATGACACACATTATTTTTGGCACCATTGTTGGGGATTGGTGTTGTTAGAAGATAAAAGCAACCCAATAATTGTTAAGTTTGTTAAGTTGTGAATATCAGAGTGAAATCTAGGCAAATCATTGATACAAGTAATAGTTTTTGGAAAAGTTGTATTTCAGTCCATCTAGATACAAGCATGAATGAATAGGCTAAGGGAAAGAAATATAGAATTTTATAAACTACCCCTTTGTCTACCACAGGAAGGCGATCTTCACGCTCAAGAGGTGAATTGCCTGTGTTTGAAATTCTTGATAGACTTAAGCAAAAACAATCATCTTCATTATCAGGAAGTTTAGGATCTCCTGAATAGGAAATTTTAGAGGAACTATCTACTAGTACTCCTCCATATACTCCTATTGAAACCATACAACCAGGGCAATTTGGACATATATACACCAAGTTTTGGAACAATATTATGGTATATTTACCAAAAAATCCATATGGGGATAGTAATATCCACAATCGAGTAGATAATCCTAGTTCTTATAGGACTTTCGAATATCTCATTCGATTAAATCCTATGCAGAATTCTCCTATGAAAACAATCTCACCTTCAGTACTTCTAGATTTTTAAGGGGTTGTATTTGAAGATCCTGATAAATTATTGTTTGAATTTAAGGTGGTATGTTAGACTTATGACTATGTGAATTACAATAAGAAGCTTAAATTATTTCCTTCCATACTTAAAGATGCAACTCTACACTAGTTTATGAGTCTAGAACCATAATCTATTCAAACTTGGGAATAGATGGAGAGCGTATTCTTGGACAAATACCAAGAATATTGTAGGGTAATAAATATAAAAGATGAGTTATTCTAAATTAAACAAGATGAGGATGAGATCTTGGAGGATTATCTTGATAGGTTTACCTTTATTCAAAAAATATGTGGACTTGTAGAGCCATAAATGAGTAAGGCTATTTTTTTAAGGGCATTAGCTTAAAAGTCATCACAAATCATATATGTAGTTATTTGACTTGAAAATAGCTACAAATTATATTTGTAGCACTTTCACTTGAAATTCACTATAAATAGAATTTGTAGCATTTTAGTTTGATTTTAATAGAAGAAGTGTGAGCATGTTTTTACTTGTTAGAAATATCCTTTTAAGTCAATTCCAACAAAAATTCTTGTTTGTAGATGTATAGATGTTTATAATATATTTTAACACCTTAAACATGGCATCATTGACTGGTTGGTGGGTATATATTATGGTAAACTGAGGTGATAAAAAATAGGCATCTATATTTTATCCCTTCTAATGCATTCATTATATAGTGAATGCATAAAAAATGGATATATATGCCCTATTTTTTTGGTAGGTATATTAATTATAAAATGCTTATGTTGTGTGTATATGCTTAGTGCAATGTAATATAGTTTACCCAAGAGTGACTCCGAAATATTTAGAGGGAAAGACATGATTTCCCAAAGAAAATGTATAAACGGGGACAACAAGGAGATGCAAATATGATAGTAAAAAATAAGTGAAGGATTAGTGTGATCGGTTTGATATTTTTTTGAAGTGCAATTCTCCTTTGGAGAGTAGTCTTTATTTGGTGTGTGAGCCAACATTTGTGATAAGACTATTATTAAGGGAAATAAATGTGCATGGGAGGACACACATAGAAATATGTGCATGGGAGACTACATATGGGAGGACACATGGTAGATATGAAGAAAAATTATAAGAGGAAAAAAATAATGGAAATGGGATGGTAGGATAATACAAAAATTTAGCAAACAAAAATAAATAGAGGAATATCCATGCATTGCTTAGCGTGGTCGAGTATGGATAAGCACATGAGGAATTTGATTGAATTAGAAAAGAGGTAGATTTTAAATAATGGAAAAAATGTGAAAGTCATTTATAGCATATAGGGGAAGATATTAATCATAATGTATATTTGGAGCACCAATGAGATGCACCCGTGTATTGACAATACTTAAACCATTGATCACCTATGAATTTGTTAGGGGTGTCCATGCATACCTAGCCAACATAAACAACAAAAAGGAGAGGGACACATGAGAAAACAATATGGATCATCATAAATTACCATAAAATATGTTATCAAGATAAGAGGAAGCTTGTATGTAAGTGCATGATTTTGAGCAACACAAAACACAAGGAATAGAAAGGGTATTTTAGCTATAGGGGCTTTGAATTTACCCCAATTTTTTTATTAGGATGCAAGGGAGGAGATAAATAATCATTGGTGTTGGGGTCTATTAGGGTACCTAGGAATAGATATATGGGGATATTTTATTATATTGTATAAGGGTTGGCATGGGATACACATAACCCAAGGTTGATTATATTATAATATAACATTATATTAGTAGTCAAATCCCTAAATTATAATTAGAAGATGGATACATAAATAAGTGATATTTATAATTGTAATAATCATAGAGATAAATCATATGTAATCAGCTTTACCCATGAAGTGGTTTTTGGGACTTTGCCTTATCTAAGTGCCACTCTCATATTGGGATATATTGTGGAGTTATTCCATCCTTAAGGAGTATTATTCATGTTACCCTACCTTAGGGGCATTATATCTCTCTATCTCATTATGTGGATTATTATTGTGGATGAATTATTTGATATTTTTGCATGTGGATGAATGATTTATGTTAATAAAAATAAAGTTTCATAACAAGTGGTATCGGAGCAATGATTTTGGTAAAGCGGAGATTATTTTTTTGTGGATTGTAAAATTAGGGTATATGTTTTTTGAAAAAATACCTCATATTTTAGGATTCATATCGCTATGAAATTGTGTTTGATTCAAAAGATTCTTGGATCATTTTGTGCAAAATTTTGAGAGTTTAAAACGAGTAGTCATATTAAGGAATTCGAGTAGTATTGAGGGAGATTCGAACTTGTGAAGTTAGTTGTCTAGAACAAGGGCAATGATAAATTTTCAAATCATGATTTTTTTGGAAGACAAAATTTGTCTATCACGGTAAGCAAATCATTTGCAATTTATTTTGTTTTCAAGAAAAAAAATAGATCTAATATTTTATTTGGAATTCTAGCTTCAAATCAATAGGGGGATATATATTTTTATAAAATCCTAGTTTTCATTGTCATTTTTGTGGATTTTAACTCATGTTACATTAAAGGTTTTATGGAGAAAATGATATTAATATGAGAGAGGCTAAAAATAGCAAAATCTCAATATGATGAAAATAACATCATATGCTTTGTTTTGCATGTTGTTTTTTTTGGGGGAAGCTTTATAATGGGTAGAAATTCTTGTTAGGGACAATCCCTTGTACATTTGCAAATAAATGGAACCAATATTATTGAGCAAATGGGAACCTCTAAAATTACAAATAAAGTTAGATATTTGTAAGAGAGATCTTGAGGGAAGGGATACAAAGATAGATAGCCTAATGTATGTCATCACAAATCTTAAAAAATAAACTACAATGGATTCAAAATGAGAAAAATGAAATGAAAGGAGAATGGGAAATTTTCATGATACAGAATGAAGACTGAAAAAGAAACAAAATTGCTCAATAAGGAGAAAGAGGAAAATTTTAAGGAATATAGTAAGAAGAATGAAACCACATATTTGGGTTTACAAAAGCAATAGAAGTATCAAAAGGTTCTAAATTCATGTAAATTTTTTATTTTGAAGGTTCATGCAAGTATTAAAAAGTAAAAGGTTAGTATTTCCATTAACCTTGGTAGCAAATATAATTTTATTGATATTGCTTTGGCTAAGAGGTTACAAGTTCAAGCAACAAAAATAAAGGACATACATCTTGAAGGTGATAATATTCATATTTTTTAATATTTGAATATCACCATGGATAAATACGTTTTACATTCATACTTTCATGCTATTGATATAGATGATGTGGATATTGTACTTGGTTATCCTTGGTTTGATTCTTTGGGTATTATTAACATTAATGTTCAAAATACGTTTATGAAGTTATGGTACAAGGAAAATAAGATAACATTTCAAGATGTTTGTCATATTAGTAGCAAGGATCCAAGGAAGACCAAGAAGTGGTTGCAGAGAAAAAAATGGAAGAACCTAAAATAGAATCTAAGAAGGAAGTAGTAGCAACAAAGTCCATGGAAGAAGTAATAGCACTAGAGTCCATGGAAATAATAGTAGTAGAGTCCAAATTTTTTTTTTTAGAAGAGCACAAGGACACACCAAATAAAGGGAACATGAAAGAACAATGTATAGAATAATTTATAATAGTGGAGCCAAATGTTGAGACAAAAAATATAGAACATCAAGTCAATGTTGCAATATATCACCATCCACACCACCATTAGTGGAAACAATATTGGAGGTATGGCTCAGGGCAACATTATTATTGTTCTACATAAAATTAGAAGGGTAGTAAGTGTGGTAGTGTTTGGAAGAGAAAGCATAGTGATCCTAGTTTTTAGAGTGGTGCATCAACATCAAGGAACAAGTGGATCCATCATTTGAAGTATAAAAATAAATTAGCAAAAGCATAGAGCCAACAAAGTGGATTTGGATACTCAAGTGGTAAGGTAAAATTGCATACTAGCATCAACAAAGACCACCACCAATCAATGTTTGACTAGGATGGATTGATGATCAATATTGGTACGAGTTGCTAACATGTATTAGTAGATCATATTATCTTATTTCTTCATATGTTTTGAGGACAAAACATTTGTAAGGAGGGTCGAATGTTAGGGTACCTAGGAATAGATATATGGGGATGTGTTATTATATTATATAAAGGTTATCATGGGCCATACATAACCCAATGTTGATAATATTATATTAGTAGTCAGCTCCCCAAAGTAGAATTAGAATATGGATATATAAAGAAGTGATATTTGTCATTGTAATAATCATAGAGATCAATCATATGTAATCATATTTTCCCATGAAATGGATTATGAGACTTTTCCCTCTCTAAGTTGTGCTCTTATCTTGGGATATATTATGGATTTATTCCTTCCTTAAGAAGTATTATTGGTGTTTCCATGCCTTAAGGGTATTATATATCTCTATCTCTTTATGTGGATTATTATTATGGATATTATTTGTGGATGAATGATTTGATATTTTTACATATTGATGAATGATTTATATTAATAATAATATAGTTTCATAATATAGTCCTAAAGTGATACTTGCATACCAAGCATTGTGATCCCCATAGATGTAGTGTCTTATATTGATCAAGTGCATCTAATGCCCTATGCCTCACTTGGGGTGTCAGTCTTGCAAAGTCTAGGGAGATTAGAATGTGGATCCTTTGGATGACTTCTAGGTTTATTTACCAATGATGGCTCTTTGATTGGGTGTGATGTGTGATGATATTTCTCATATACTATTCTACTCTATTGAGTGCTTTGAAGTAAAAAATAAAAAAAGAGTAAATGCAATAAATGATATGAAAGTAATCCTAACTAGACAAAGTTATGGATGGTGATGCACCAAAGATCTAAGAGACCCCTTATATCATAGTGGATTGATTGAACATATTCATAACAACCAAAAACATACAAAGAAATCATTTCCCTCAAAATATGCACTAAAAAAACACCCACACAAGAACCATGATAAAAATAATGAAATACTATCATTTTCTTATTTGTGTGAACTATTGATTACATACACGTTGAGAAATAAGGCTCAATAACTAATAAACCAACAATGCAAGTAGTGGGGTTTGAACCTTAGAATTTTCAAAGACAGACCAAGGACCTTACCACTATAGTAAGCTTGTAACTCAAATAAACCCCTCCTCTTTACCCAAGGATCCTAAATAATATTTTTTTCTAACTCACATAAATAAAGTGCTATAATAAATCATACCAAAATTCAACATATCATAATTGATAAAGACTAAATAATTTAGGTACTTCATTTTAATATAACACTAGAAAATAGATAGTTCCTTTATTTAAAATAAAGGAAGTAAAGCAACATCTAAAAATCATAATCAAATTTTCATTAATTACTTTCTCCTATTATTCCATCATATTTTTCAATAAATACAATTCTTGCCAACTACAAATATTTCCAAAGTAACTCTACTTAGAAAGAAAACAATAATTCAACTTTCATCACCTAAACAAATTTATGACAATACATCAAATATGTTTACAATATATCCCATCCTTCGTCAATAATTTGTTTTTGTTATTTGTGGAAAACATCCCAAAAGGGATGCCACTTTCGGGTAAGACCCAAGGAGGCAAGGGTATCCATTCCATAGAAAATGCTCAGGACTCAAACCTGGCCTACAACCTTTGACATACTCAAGGAGCAAACAAACACACAAAACCAATTTAAAAATAAGCAAATAACAACAAAAATAATAAAATAGAATAAAAAACATGCTCCTTGAATGTGTCAAAAACAAAAGCACAACCAAACACACACATAATAAGATAAAATAAACCACAACACGAACCACCTAAAAAAACACAACCAAGACAAAAACAACATAACACTACAAAGACATAACCCAAAAAAAACATACAAAATAAACACAACCAAAACCTAAAATATTAAAAAAATAAAATAAAAATAAAAATAAAAAACAACCAACAACATACAATAAAAAAAACAAAAAATATAGAAAACACTCACACAAAAAAACATGAATTAACACAAAAAAAGAGAAACACAAGAACAAGAACGACAAAAACACAAGAACAATAACAAAAAACATAAAAAAAAAACACAAAACAACAAAAACACAAGAACAACAAAAAACAACACAAAGAACACAAAAACAAAACAAAACAAAACAAAAGAACACACACACCTTAAAAAACTAAACAAAAAAACAAAAAAGAAAAAAGAGAAAAGAAAAAAATTGAACATAACAATGACCTATCTAGACTAGAAGACTATTAAGGCAAGAAACAACAAAGGAAACAAAAGAAAGAAAAGAGTGAGCTAGGGAACTAAAAAAACCTAAATGAACCAAAGAGAAGCAAAAAAAAAAACAAGAAGAAACTAGGTACCTTCAAAATTGGAGCCATCCAAAGAAATGATAGAAATAAGAGCTTCCCTAATTTGTGAAGCCCACCATCTAGGAGGGTGGCCATATCAAGTAAGATCACCTTTGTCCAAATCCCAATTAGCTAAAGCATCAGTACTCTTGTTTTTATATCTGAACACATGATTGTAATCAACTTTCAAAAATACCATATGGATAAATTAAATCTTCTTAATAATTCTTTTTATTCTCCAATCAACCTTATGATTCTTGGAAGGAGTCTTCAAAATATTAATCATAAGTTGAGAGTCAGACTCAACTAACACCTTTTACCACCCAACCTTAGTATCCTCCTGAAGGCCTTTGAGGATACCATACCCCTCAACAAGGTTATTGGAAATATTACCCAAATTCTCAGCAAAAGTAAAAACCAGGGAGCCATCTGAAAGTCTACCAATTTCTCCCACATTGGATTTTCTAGGGTTCCCTCTAGAGGCTCCATCAGTATTGAATTTTCCAAAATCCTTAGGATGAGGTTGCCAATTTCTTGTCCTATCCATATTACTAATACTCACATTCCCTTTAAGTTGGTTGCCCTTAGAATATTTAATCTTCAATATTTGCATCACTTGATCCCATCTTTGGTGGGATATTTGGGGGTGATTAAGGAGTTGATGGACTGATTCAACTAAGTTAGCTATGGTCTTTTGCCAAATATAGTGAATATCCTTCCTATATTGAATAAAAATTTGGCTATTCCTTTCAATCCATATATTCCAAAGAATAATGGTAGAACCTATCCAAACTAACTGCCTAATAAAATGATCAACACCCTCTTGATTAGGCCAATCCCTCCAAAGTTGTTCAAAAGTAAAAAAATTGGACCACTGTAAGCCAAGTAAAGTCGTCATTCTCCTCCATAGCTCAAAGGTTAAAATAAACTCAATAAAAATATGGTTGAGATTTTCTACATTCTATTCACACATCTCACATCTAAAAGGGCCATGAAAACCACGCTTCATAAGTTGCTCACTAGTAAGCACCCTACGATGCAATAAAAGCCAATTAAAGAACCTCACTTTAGGCCAGATATTTTGAGCCCAAAATTGAGAAAATATGTTAGAAGAATGGTTGGTATTATTATGGCATAAGGTCAAATAACCTTGACCAACTTAATACTCACCCTTAGTAGTGTTGTTCCATCCAAAACAATCTTTTTCATGGGACTAAGAGAGAGATCTCATATGAAGGATGCCTTGGATACCTTGGATTTGCATTTTTGGGATTTGAATAGGCCAGTCGTCAATAGGGATCCAATATCTACCAACCTTTGAATTACCAGTATGGTACCAATAATAATTAGCAACATTTATCTAGTTAGCTCGGTGATTCTTGTCCATACAAGGCCTCCAATTGGGAAACTAAGTTATCAAATGCTTGTGACCACCGCAAGAATCTATCCAAAAATTTACCTGTTGACCATTATGAATTATCCAAAATAATTTTTTCTTTATCAAATCCTCACCAGTCTTAAGAACCGCTAAAATGGGAGAACCTTTGGTAGGAAGTTGATAGCGAACAAGGTCTTCAGGACTTTTATTCTTAGTATATTTAGCACAAATATTATTTGCCCAAAGAGCATTGGGGTTATGAAACATCCTCCAATATAATTTAGCAGCTAAAGCTTTGTTGTTATTAATAGAATACCAAAATACTAACCCCCATTTTTTCTTAGGAAGACATAAAGTGTCCCATTTCACCAAGGCTCATTTTATTTTCTCCTTAGTACCACTCCAAAGGAAACGATGACTGATTTGATCCAGTTCTCGAAGAACAGCCTTTGGAATATTCAAAACAAAATATACATAAATAGGAATAGCTTGAAGGACTAATTTTACCGAGGTTATTCTACCCCCAGAAGAAAGCCACCTGTTGGTCCACTTTCCAATTTTCTTCTTGAATTTGTCTAACAACCAATTCCAATATTTATTTTTCTGCCTTTGACTATTTATGGGAATACCTGTAGCACCCTAAAATTGGCGCAGTTAAAATTATAATAATTACATTCACCTTAGTAAATAATTTAAAAATCAAATTTAACCTCCCAAACCGCCCGTTAACCGTCGGGTATTCCGTTTCCCCCTTTTTTGCGCCAATTTTAGAGGTTGTTTTGACCGTTTGACGATATCGTCGCCGATCAGACGATATCGCCCCAGATTTGACGATTTCGTCTGGACTAGGACGTCCAGACGATCTTGTCGCAAAACTAAATTTGCATAGTTGGAATCTGTTCCAACGGGTCTCCAATCTGGGCAGAAGCGTGTCTACGTCGTTGGGACCCTCCCCCGTTGGAGATCTCCCAAATTGGGATGATCTCCAACCTCCCAACAACTCCCCCTAAGCCTATTTAACTTCTAGGATTTTCCCTCCCCAACCCCTGGCTGAATTTATCTGCAAACTGATTCCCTCTGCGTCAACACATCCTAATTTTGCTTTTGCACTAGTCCCATAGCCATTTTGTTGTAGGTACATCACTGGTTTTCAGCCGGAGCCAGCACCCATCGTCGTCGACGAACCTGTTCAAATCGGAGGCGATCCTGTCGAATTCGAGGCGATTTCATACTGATGCGAGACGATCTCGACTGCAGTCTACATCGAGGCAATCAGTGCCTGAAGTTTGCTCTTCTTAACTCTTTCTCCGTCTTTTTATTCTACAAATTAGACTATTTATTTAGTGTTTATGCTATTTTGCATTTGGTGTTCACCCATTTAGCTTAGAATGCATGTTAAGTTCATGATTTGCCATTAAAGTACAGTAATTTGCATTAATTTATGTTCTTAAATATTGTTCAGTATTCATATTGCTATTTGGTGTAATTTGCCTCTGTTAGCACAATAGAATTTCTTGTATTTTGCATCTATTTTCTGTCTTGCAGGTCTTTGACGAATTCGTCTGATCTCGGATGAATCTGTCAGTCTCAGATGATTCTATCAAATTGCAGACGATCCTGTCAGATTGCAGGCGATTCTATAGAATTCTCGACGATCCAGACTGCTTCAAACGTCAGAATCTTCTTCAGACATCCGGATCAGGTATTTTTCATTGGCATTCTGTAAAATTCTCTGTTTTCGCTTTCAAATCTGTCTGCTGTATTCATGGAACTTGCATTTTCATATAGTTTAATTTAGTTTCATTCGGCCAAACCTAGGATGAATGTTTAAGGTTAAAACGAACTCATTAAACACATTCCAAAAACCTAGGCGTGGAAACTGCCATTAAATGTTTCCTGGTGAACCCACCATCCGTCGAAAAATCACCAAAATACACCTCCCTTGAGAGGCGGGACCTTCGCAAAGTCCTCTCGTCCGAGGTACCGCATCATCCTTTTCCCATCCTCCTTCCGGGCGCGGATCCTATAGCCTGAAGGTAGGGATGCGAAAAATTTGGAGCGATACATTTTGGTGAACCCGACGTGAATGCATCATAACCTTTTGAAAACAAAAAACAAAAAAATATAAATATATATGTATACAAGAAAAACAAAAACAAAAATCATCATTTCAAGTTTGTATGTTTTAGATTCAATTCTAAATAGTAGATGCTAAATATTACTTTTAGAAGTACTAAAGAAACCATGAGTTTTTACTCAAATCAATATGAGCCCATCAGTAATGTTGGAAGAATTCAGCCAAATACATTTGTTGATTATGATCAACCTTATCCCTATTCAACACCACCTCCATCACACTCTTCTTATTTTTCATCCATAACCCAACAAAACAATCCCTTTGCCAATCCTCTTCATAACGATATTATCTATTCTCCCATATATCCATATTATGTCTATCAATCCACATATAATCCTCCACCACCTTTTCAATACTCTTCTTTCAATACAACACATCCATTTCAACAAGAAAATACTTATTCTTCCAATCCTACCATGCACTCACATCATACTTCACAATCTTCCTATCATCATTCTACCCATAATAAAGAAAGTAGAGGTGAGAAACCATTAGGTCCTTTTATGACAAAATTCCTAAGGCATTTATCAAAAACCTCTCAAAAACCTTCATCACGTAAATTTACTAAGCTCAATCAACCAATGGATATAATTCTCAAGTATTTACTTGACACAAATAAGATTGAACTCCCTTCCATAAGACAATCTGATACCACATCAGATTGGTTTAAACCTGAGCTACATTGTGAATATCATAGAGTAGATGGACATATGACACAAAATTGTAAAGATTTAAGATGTGCAATTCAAGATTTGATTGATAAGGGTCTTTTTAATATAAAGGAATTACAATCTACAACTGATTATAAATCTCCAGTAAACAATCAAACTCCTACACAACAAATACCAATAATCAATCAAGACATGGGGATCTCCCAAGAACCCCTATTCAATTATCAACAACAAGAAACCAATCAAATATTGCATGTTAATGTGTCCCATCATGATGATATTATTAATATTGTAACAAAAACTACAAATGAGCAACCTCAAGTTCAATCAACTCAATCTGATATTCAAGATATGGATTCCTCATTTGACCAACCTTCAAAACTATCTTTGGCTCTAGAGAATGATCCAAAATGGAATGTAAGCATAGAAAGCTCATCTTTAGAATCAAAATCTCAATCTGAAATCCACTTTGATAACCAACAACAAGTGATTAATCCTCAAGCAAAGATATCCCTTTTAGAAGTATTACAAATTTATCACAAGGAAATTTTGTTCAAAATACCTAGCCAACAATTTGTTCCTCATCATATTTTCTCTAAGAACATAATTAATGGTATAAACCCTCTTGAGGTTAACCATATTTCATTCTATGATGAGGATATTCCTTCCTCTACTCCACAAGAAGACTCCTATCTTTACATTACCGGATCTAGTAAAGAAACACTTGTTAGAACTATCATGGTAGATAATGACTCCTCTCTTAATTTATGCACTTATCAATTATTCCAAAAACTCAAAACAAAGGAAGAAGATCTTAATGAATCAAATGTTATTATAAAATCTTTTAACAATGAAATTCAAGAAGCTCAAGGTACTATAATTCTTCCCCTTAATATTGGATCCAAGATCCTGGATACTTTATTCTATGTAGGATATTGTCCTTCACCTTACAACCTACTTCTCAGAAGTCCTTGGATTCATACGATGAGGGTTTTCCCTTCCACTCTTCACCAATGTTTGAAGTTTGAAATTGCAAATAAAATTGTTACCATACATGGTGACCCAAAACCATTTGAAGAATATTTAACGGTTGAAACATCAAGTTCTATACATTCTCTATTATCACAATTATCTTCTATCCATCACTTTTCTTCATCCATATATGATCATCCTTTGTTTACCAAATAACATCCATGCATATCTTTCACATATACTTTCTCCATCTTATCAAGACTTGGAATATAATAATAAGAATGAAGAACCTTCTTATCCTTCTGACATTTTATTTTGTAACATGATCAATTTTACACATATAAAAGTCAAATCTTTTTCTACATTATTCTACATTATAACAAAGCTTTTGTTATCACTACCTTTTATTCATCACCTTTTGTTCTTACCTTCACCTCAACTGGATTATCCTTCAAAACCTCCTTTGATTTTGAAGCAACCTTAGACATGCTATACTCAAATAACCTTGTATAGTGTATATAGATCATCTTGTATATACCACCAATTTCAATTCATAAATTAAAATCAAAATACAAAAAAAAATCAAAATCCTCAAAATCTTCAAAAAAATACTAATGCAACTAAGGACCTTAAAGGTAAATTTGAGCCCAATTGGCTCGGACCATACATCATTACTGCTAAATTTGAATCAGGAGCATATAAATTATCTACCTTAGATGGTAAAGAACTTAAAGAACCCATGAATATTTTGCATCTTAAACGTTACTATGCATAAATTTGGTCATTTCATCCATGTATATATTTGTTCAAAATTACTATCTTGTATTTCTTTCAATTTATTCAAAAACACCCAAAAACATTCATAAATCTCCAAAAATCTTCAAAAACTATCTATTGCATTTATTTAAAGCACTTGTTAAATTGTTTGCTCAAAAACTAAAATCAAAATAAAAATCTAAAAACAGCTATATGCTTGACTCTTTCGAAACCAAAACAATATACAGAAGAAAGAGAGAGTCAACATTCTCAAAACTTCTCAAAAGTGTTTATATATATTTTCTTACAATTATTGCAGTTATATGTTTCAACTTATTTTGGATAAATTAGCATTTATTTGGCATCCCTCACTAGCACACTCACAACAATAAATATCTTGATTTTATCTGGTATGATTACTAATCTCTCTTATATCAAAGTCCACAAAATTCAATTAAATAAAGTTTGAGCACAGAGAATTGATCTTGTTATTTACTTAAACCAAGCACATCTTTTCACAATAAAATGATTATATTTGTAATTTCCATGTTTTGCTACATAGTAGAACTGATTTCTTGAGTGAAAAGTTTCCCCTGCTATCCTATCATGCACATGGTCTAGAATCTTTGAGAATTGGCAAAAGGACAAGCTCACCCCTACCCAGAATAAAAATCCCTTGCTCTACAGCTAATCCGAGCAAGTATCCCTAGCAAAGAAAGAGAAAAAGAAAACAAAAAATTCAAGAAAAAAGAGAAAAGAGAAATGTTCTTTTATATCATTATAGCAATGTTCCAAGC
Source organism: Wollemia nobilis (assembly GCA_028583015.1). Classification (NCBI taxonomy): domain Eukaryota; kingdom Viridiplantae; phylum Streptophyta; class Pinopsida; order Araucariales; family Araucariaceae; genus Wollemia; species Wollemia nobilis. The sequence continues at coordinate 141,499 of JAQPPZ010002738.1, read as the reverse complement.
ATTATCAAGCAAAAGAAATACAAAAGAAAAATATGCAAAGTTCAAAAGAAAGCAAGAAAGCAATAAAATCCCTTTCCCTACCCTTTGAAAAGAAAAGAAGGGTTGATGAGCTTGAATCCCTGGAATTCTCAATTATTCGAAAACTGTGAGGTAAGCCCCATAACAGGTGGTTTGTGCCCAACCTGCTTGGCCTTGGGTAACTCCTAGCGTGGCGATATGTCTGTCACATTAGCGACCTTCTTTTGTACAGACCTATGTCTGCTTATGGATTAGCTAGCTCTTGATAATCCGATCTACATAGTGGTCTAATATGGTTATATGCATCTACATCATGGTTAATGAACACTTATTTGGTTTCTTCAAATCACTTGTATCATAGTATCTTGCTCAAATCTGGTAAATGAACAATGCAATTGCACACACATTTGTATTTGAGAGATTTTGTCTATCATTATGATAAATCAAGATCGGAAATGAATTCACATATGCACATAGGGATTCCTTATAAATCTAACTTTTGTCTTCAAAGTACTTTGAAATATTATTTTTGCAACTTGTTTGGGAATAAATCAAGTACAGTTGTTTACACAAAGACAACTATATCATAGAAAAATCAAAAATTTCTTTCAAAAACATATCATGTATATCGTGTCGACTTTCGCGACGATGGTATAGTTCCACAACCAAAATTGGAATTGTATGCCTAGCGCAAGTCCTCATTTTCATATTTCCTGTTCATCAAACATCAATCATGCAATAAAAATAACCTTTTTTGGATTTTTGCGATGACGGTATAAGTCTATACCTACATATTCTATGCCTAGCGCAAACCATTGTAACAATTTTTATTCCCCATTTCTTAAAAATCATGAAAACCATATGACTTAAATTAATTATGTTACACAAATTATGCTTTTCAACAGCAAACACATTTTCATATCATTATGTCAACCTTTAAATTTTGCAATGATGGTATAATTCCTAGGGAATTATCCAAAAATTTTATCACACTTAGGAATTTATGCCTAGCAAAAATCATTTTTAACATTATTTCATGTACAAATATTTTTCATGAAAATCTGAAAACAAATCATTATCATCACCATCATTTTTCATCATTGCACCAAAGTCTTAAGACAGTCTCTTAAGCACTCTTTTACTTTTTGCAATATTTCTATACTGGGATTAGCTTGACGACCGAGTGAGCAGCGACTCCATGAAATGGTCTATAATAGCGACAATGTCCTTTGAAATTATTGTTAGAAGTCTCTTTTTATTTTTATTTTTATCACATTTCATTACAAACAACCAATTTGTTACATCGGATTATTTCATTTCAAATATTACAAGCATGACATTCCAATTATAATATATCCACCGACATAATCACATGAAATCAATCAATCAAACATAAAAACATCATAAGCATCACATAAGACAAGTCATATGATCAAAAATAGCTCATCTATTTTTCTTAATTTTATTCAACAATAATTTTTTGCTTTTCCGCGTTTTTACCTCAAACGTTCGATTTGGGTAAAAACACGGAGGGGGCACCATAGTAAGCTGTCGTACGATTCGACCAAGAATCGTCGCCTAAAAATGGGTATAATTTTTTGCTTTCTCGTAGATCGAGAAGAACTCATCTTTAACGCATTTTCTTCGGAAAATTCGCTAAAGAGGGGGCAAAATGTAGCACCCTAAAATTGGCGCAGTTAAAATTATAATAATTACATTCACCTTAGTAAATAATTTAAAAATCAAATTTAACCTCCCAAACCGCCCGTTAACCACCGGGTATTCCGTTTCCCCCTTTTTCGCGCCAATTTTAGAGGTTGTTTTGACCGTTTGACGATATCGTCGCCGATCAGACGATATCGCCCCAGATTTGACGATTTCGTCTGGACTAGGACGTCCAGACGATCTTGTCGTAAAACTAAATTTGCATAGTTGGAATCTATTCCAATGGGTCTCCAATCTGGGCAGAAGCGTGTCTACGTCGTTGGGACCCTCCCCCGTTGGAGATCTCCCAAATTGGGATGATCTCCAACCTCCCAACAACTCCCCCTAAGCCTATTTAACTTCTAGGATTTTCCCTCCCCAACCCCTGGCTGAATTTATCCGCAAACTGATTCCCTCTGCGTCAACACATCCTAATTTTGCTTTTGCACTAGTCCCATAGCCATTTTGTTGTAGGTACATCACTGGTTTTCAGCCGGAGCCAGCACCCATCGTCGTCGACGAACCTGTTCAAATCGGAGGCGATCCTGTCGAATTCGAGGCGATTTCGTACTGATGCGAGACGATCTCGACTGCAGTCTACATCGAGGCAATCAGTGCCTGAAGTTTGCTCTTCTTAACTCTTTCTCCATCTTTTTATTCTGCAAATTAGACTATTTATTTAGTGTTTATGCTATTTTGCATTTGGTGTTCACCCATTTAGCTTAGAATGCATGTTAAGTTCATGATTTGCCATTAAAGTATAGTAATTTGCATTAATTTCTGTTCTTAAATATTGTTCAGTATTCATATTGCTATTTGGTGTAATTTGCCTCTGTTAGCACAATAGAATTTCTTGTATTTTGCATCTATTTTCTGTCTTGCAGGTCTCTGACGAATTCGTCTAATGAATTCGTCAGATCTCGGACGAATCTGTCAGTCTCAGACGATTCTGTCAAATTGCAGACGATCCTGTCAGATTGCAGGCGATTCTGTAGAATCCTCGACGATCCAGACTGCTTCAAACGTCAGAATCTTCTTCAGACATCCGGATCAGGTATTTTTCATTGGCATTCTGTAAAATTCTCTGTTTTCTGCTTTCAAATCTGTCTGCTGTATTCATGGAACTTGCATTTTCATATAGTTTAATTTAGTTTCATTCGGCCAAACCTAGGATGAATGTTTAAGGTTAAAACGAACTCATTAAACACATTCCAAAAACCTAGGCATGGAAACTGCCATTAAATGTTTCCTGGTGAACCCACCATCCGTCGAAAAATCACCAAAATACACCTCCCTTGAGAGGCGGGACCTTCGCAAAGTCCTCTCGTCCGAGGTACCGCATCATCCTTTTCCCATCCTCCTTCCGGGCGCGGATCCTATAGCCTGAAGGTAGGGATGCGAAAAATTTGGAGCGATACAATACCTAAATAAGTGATTGGAAGGGAGGTCTTCTTATATCTTAATTTATCCAAGACCATGGATTCCTGTCTAGCATAGCAGTGAAAGAAAATAAATTTAGATTTCTCTTCATTGATCAACTGCCCAGTAGCCTTATTTTTGCCTAGTTGAAGAAAGCAAATATATTACCTTTATTTTTGCCTCATTACCTTTGTTATAAGTCATTTGTTTATAAATATTGGTAATTAAATATAAGCAAGGATAATTTTTTTCAAATTACATTCCTTATTACATTAAATATCTTAAATAAAAATATATTATTCTTTCTTTAATTCCTTCTTAAGGCAAATCTCTATATTAAACATAAATTTGTTCTAATTAATTTTCTTTTCAAAGTTCTTTAATATTATATAGAGATTTTTTTAGTGGATGAAAGTGAGGATATATCATTAATATATATTATTTCATTATTTCCTTTCTTGCAATAGGTCTCTATATTAATGAACTTATTTTGATTATTTTTTTACAAAGAGTTTCTTAATTTATATAATTTTTTTTTATAAAGGAATTTAAGTGAGGATGTTAATCTATTTTATTCTCAATTCATTATTCCTTTCTTAAAAATTTATAAAGAGCAAATATATTAAATCAACTATGCACCTATATTGGAAATTCTAAATAACTTATAGTTTCCCTCACGTAAGGGTAGGTTATTAAGATAACCAATATAGGAGTCTGGATGATTAAAAGCCTATGTTCCAAGTATCAAATCTACTCAATACTTATAGTTTCCCTCTCGTAAGTGTGGGTATTTGAGGAGAAAAGATATATAGTCCTGGCATATTTTTTCTCATTAGCCTAAGATAAATATAAAATCTCCTCGAAATTACTTATAGTTTCCCTCTCGTTAGGGTGGGTATTTTGAGATATTTGGTGTTTCTTAAAAGCTTCTATTCACTAATATCCATTGCATTCTCTAAATTAAAGCTAAATGGGGGAATTTAAAATGTAAAACTCTCTATTTTGACTACTCCTGTTACTATCAATGAGATTCAACATGTAGTTTTTAAAATGCAAAAAATAAAAACCCCGGTTCCTGATGGTTTTCCCATTGAGTTCTACCAAGAGTTCTGGGATATCCTTCATGTTGATTTATTAGAGGTGGTGGAAGAATCCAGGAAATCCAAAGAAATTTTGAAGTTTATCAATAAAAATTATATTACTCTTGTTCCAAAAGCTCAAGAGCTTGATCATATCTCACCTTTTAGACCTATTTCTTTATGTAATTTTCTTCTCAAAATCATTACTAAAATCATGGCAGAAAGGTTGAAGCCTATTTTGCATAAGATTATTTCTCCAGAGAATAGGGGTTATGTGGAAGGACGTAAAATAGTAGATGAGATAGTTCTTTCTCAAGAAGTCATCCATTCCATGGATATGCAAAAATCTCCTTCCATGTTCATTCGATTAGACTTATCCAAAGCTTATGATAGAGTGGATTGGCACTTCCTTATCAAAGTTTTGATACAATTTGGTTTCTCTAAGTATTGGATGGATTAGATTATGGGATTTATCTCTTCAGTTTCCTACTTGGTTCTTATCAATGGCATGCCTTCTCAGTCGTTCCCAGCTTCCAGAGGTATTAGGCAAGGTGACCTGCTATCCCCTTATTTATTCATAATTCTTGTTGAATGCTTGGGTAGGACTATAACCAAAAAGAGGGAAAACAAAAACCTTGAGGGATTTACCATTTCTCATGGAGCTAGACCTATCTCTCATATTCAATTTATGGATGATTCTAATATTTAGGTAAAGCTATAGTTAAGGAAGCTTCTAATATTAAGCAAATCAATAGCTATTTTTCTAAGGCTACTGGGAAGTTGATAAATGAAGACAAATCTAAAGTTATTTTCTTTCACTGATCTGCTAGATAGGAATCCATGGTCTTGGATAAATTAATATATAAGAAGACCTCCCTTCCAATCACTTATTTAGGTATTCCCATAAATATTCAAAGGTAGAAAAATAAAGATTGGAATTGGTTGTTGGAAAAAGTCAAGAAGAAAATTGGAAAGTGGACCAATAGGTGGTTTTATTTTGGGGGTAGAATCACCTTGGTAAAATTAGTCCTTCAAGCTATTCCTATTTATGTATATTCCGTGTTGAATATTCCAAAGGCTATTCTTCGAGAACTGGATCAAATCAGTCATCGTTTCCTTTGGAGTGGTACTAAGGAGAAAAGAAAATGGGCCTTGGTGAAATGGGACACTTTATGTCTTCCTAAGAATAAAGGGGGGTTAGGATTTTGGTATTCTATTAATAACAACAAATATTTAGCTACTAAATTATATTGGAGGATGTTGCATAACCCCAATGCTCTTTGGGCCAATAATATTTGTGCTAAATATGCTAAGAATAAAAGTCCTAAAGACCTTGTTCGCTATCAACTTCCTACCAAAGGTTCTCCCATTTTAGCAATTCTTAAGACTGGTGAGGATTTGATAAAGAAAATTTTATTTTGGATAATTCATAATGGTCAATAGGTAAATTTTTGGACATATTCTTGGGGTGGTCACAAGCCTTTGATAACTCAGTCTCCCGATTGGAGGCCTTGGATGGAGGAGCTTCACCGAGATAACTGGATAAAGGTGGCTAATTACTATCGGTACCATATTGGTAATTCAAATATTGGTAGATATTGGATCCCTATTAAGGACTGGCCTATTCAAATCCCAGAAAGGCAAAGACAAGGTATCCAAGGCATCCTTCATATGATATCCCTCTCTTGGTCCCATGAAATGATTGTTTTGGATGGAACAAAACTACTAAGGTGAGGTTCTTTAATTGGTCCCATGAAATGCTCAAGGTTATTTGACCTTATGCCAGAATAATCCCAGCCATTATTTTGACATATTTTCTCAATTGTGGGCTCAAAAGCTCTGGCCTAAGGTGAGGTTCTTTAATTGGATTTTATTGCATTGTAGGATGCTTACTAGTGAGCAACTTATGAAGCATGGTTTTCATAGCCCTTTTAGATGTGAAATGTATGAAGAGAATGTAGAAACTATCAACCATATTTTTATTGAGTGTACTTTAGCCTCTGAGCTATGGAGGAGAATGGCCACTTTACTTGGCTTACAGTGGTCCAATATTTTTACTTTTGAATAGCTTTGGAGGGATTGGCATAATCAAGACGATGTTGATAATTTTATTAGGCAGTTAGTTTGGATGGGTTCTACCATTCTTCTTTGGAATATGTCCAAAATTTCATCTCCAACTGGCATCACCAAAAGGGTTAAACACCCACCAAAAATAGGTCTAAATTTTGAGAAACTACACACACATTCAAAGATAAACAATTGAAAGGCACCCTTACCTAAGTCATCTTGGGTCAAGTGACTCGTCGCTTTTCTCATGTAGGTCATTCCATCATCAATTCATCGCTTGAGGTGGTAGTTACACTTAGTCACCAATCAACAAATACACACCCAATTAAGGAAATGGCATGCATCCAAAGAATCATTGACAAAGATAATCATGCCCCTGCTTGGGGCAACAACAAGCAAATAACCACAAGCTGATCAAACAACTTGGCATTCGTGAATCATAAACTCAAGGTTCCCACAAACAAAAGGTTGTGCCCTTTGCCTATTCATGACTGATCAATGTCCAAGCTCAAGTAACACCTCACCAAAAAAAGGTTAACACTTGAATTAAGTTCTTTAGCTCATCAGAAGCAAGGATTCAAGAATGCATGCCCCTTTTCCATACTTGGGGCATCAAAAGTTGGTTAGGTTACTGAGAAACCCTAATAATTAGTGCTTTGGTTATCTATTTTTTCTTAGCACTGCGCCACATATAGCGCATCCCAAAAAGGGGCATCTATAGACACCAAAACAGTACCAATCCAATTATGTGACTACAAACACTGATCGAGTTGACACACACAACCCCCAAGGGAGCCCCTAGAGGTTAAACAATGGTACTAACCACTCTCACAGTAGTTTTGGAAGGTTAGAGGTCAATTTTGCACCTTTCAGACACTCTACTCCTTATTCGTTCCACCCAAGGATGATTACAAATTGGTATTCGTTCCACCTAGGGACAATTAGCAGTATTCGCTCTAGGGTGGGGCGAATAGCAGGTTTGATGGGAAAAAGGTCAAATATTGAAAAATGGTAGCTCAGATTCTCCACTTAACTACTCATTCATTGCATGGGAGTGCGAGTGAGCATTTTTGAGTGCTAGAGGCAGTCATTGAGCCCTTAATCAAGAAGGAATCTTCTCCCCCCTGGGAAGGTATGATTGCCAAGTGGTGCCTTTGCATGCTCATACACAAAGACCGTAAGGTCTTTAAAATGGTGAGTCTTCTCACCCTAAAAAGGGGGAGAGGAGGAGCATTTTGAGAAACGAACTATTTCTGTTTTACATCCTCACACCTTTTGATTTGTGCCTTTCACACCCTTGATCTCTTTTGGAAGGGAGGTCATTAGGTGATTATTGGAAGCGCAAATCTAGAACCAAAAACCAAAATTTTGCCATAACATCCTACCAAATTTACCAACAACACCCCATAAGAGGTTTTGGACCCATCCCAAGTGGATTGGTGCCGAAATCAGGCCCCAAACAACGAGCGTCCTACCCTCGGGTGCCCCCGCACTACTGCAGTCCTAATCGCCCCACCCGAGAGCGATTAGAAATCTATAGTAGATTTCCTTTCTGTTATTTTTGCATCTAATTCTATGTTGCTTAGATAGGTTGTCATTCAAATTTCACATCATTTTGAGTTGTTTTGATCATGTTTTGTCATTTCCCATTTTTGCTAACATGCATGTAGCATCATCAAATTCCTAGTGATAGAGGCCGAATTGGAAAAATATAACCTTCTGGGTCTTTCCAAAATACCCCATTTTACCTAATCCCCAACTTTGCATGTTATTTGGAGCTTCCCATATGTGACATTTGGGACAGTGCTTTCTAACATTTTGTTACAGGTCTAATCGTCCCACCTCGAGGTGATTAGAAATCCATGGCAAATTTTATGACTTTTCCATTTGCAGTGCCCTCTTGGTAATGTCCTCATGCTTTTGTTAAATTTTTAGATCATTCTGATGCTATTTGGTTATCGTTTTATTTATTTTTCACATGCACTAATCGTAGGCTTGGGGATTGCATGTTTCATTTTATCTACAGGTGCTACTGATTGTTTTCTGTTTCCTTGAATGTAGGATCTCGACATTAGAGGAGCAGCAAGGAGTTAAGAATCATCAACGCAAGTGGGGGAAACGTTTGATCTGCCCATTCTACATGTGGGCATGCGGAAGAAGGAATACCATCTGTTGATGTGACAAGAACATATTTAACGCTCCTAGCCCCTGAAAATGGAGGAGACAAATTGTAACTAGGTTCTAAAACATATTAATAAAAAGGGATGTACTCCATATTTGTTTTTATACCTTGTTTCCATGCATTTCTATTTCTCTCCTTTCATGCATTTCAGTTCGTAGGATTTAGCATTATCTTTGGCTTCGCTTGCATCGCATCTTGGCATTTCCTTTTTGTTTCCGTATCCTCGTGATTTCACTGACCAACAAGGAAAAAGAATGATAAGTTTAAGAAATACATAACAAGTCTTCCATATATACCAGCAAAAAATATTACTGTGGAACTTCACAAACATAAAATATCAAACTTTCACATGAAGATAAAAATTAAATAGAGGCACACCAACGGTTAATAAAGTCCTAGATAAATTTAAATAACCATGGATACCTCTCATATCTTCATTATATATATTTTTTTAAAATAAACCAAAATATGGAACTTACCACTATAGCAATGTATGAAAGTCAAATTGTTGCTACAATAAAAGAACTATATCCTTCTTTCTTTTCCACCAGTGATCAAACCTTCACCCAATTCTTTCCAGCCCTATTTTTTTCGTAAACCTTGGCAACCAGTCACACATATAGAATATTCCAATAAGATGAGATCAAAGGAATAGATTGTAAGAGTTCAAAGGTTGGTTAGCTTCTTGAATTATCATGCGTTAAAACTTCCATTGTTTTTCGATGTCAACCATATTTAAAAATGAGAATACCATTCTTATAATAATATTTATTTAATTAAATATGCCCATATTTTAAAGCTTTAGCTTAATTATATTATTATTTAATTTGCTAAAATAATTTTAGTAAAGGTATTTATTTACCCCTTCATAGTATTAATTAATACTATTATTAATTTTTTCTTGTCTAATATTAATATTATCTAGACCTGTAACATTCAAGAGAAATTGAGAGCAAATTTTTCCTCTGAACTAGGGTTTCTGGAACTTTGAAAAATCTAGGGCATCAGCTGGATTGCAGAAGTGCCTTCGGGGTACGGTGGATCTGAAGGCTAGATTGGTGCCCCAAGAGGGTCCAATGGGGACTTCTTCGGCTCCTTTTCCAGGGAGTAGCAGCTCATACACAGATTTGTTTAAAGAAAATTCTCCTCCAAAGAACGAAGAAGCTCAAAAAATGGCATATAAAATGCTCTTCACGGCTGTTGGGAATAGGTCGATAGCACATCATGTGAATCGATGTTTATCGCAGGCCGAAACCAGGCCAAAAATTTTCATCGAGCCAAGTATGGTTGAAGAATCAGTCATTTACAGATCTAACCATGATTTAATCTACAAGTTCATGGGTATACGTCCTTCCCTAAATTTTTTGCACTCTTGGATCTACCAAAATTGGGAGCCTCATGGTGAGTATTCATTGTGGTTTATTAGCAATGGATATTTTATTGTTATATTTTCATCTTTGGCCGATAGAAATAGGGCTTTCAAGTCAGAGAAGAAAAATCATGGCATGGCAGGGCTATTTTTTCACCCATGGAGAGTGGGATTCGATCCTCGAGTTGAACCTACTGCTGTCCCAGTATGGATCCGACTATATGCTCTTCCAATGGAATTCTGGAGTGAGCAGGTATTGGCAAGGATTGGCAATTCTATTGGAAGACATCTGGGTGTTGCCAGAGACACACTTGAAGGGAGCATGGCGGTGTATGCAAGAATATGTGTGGAGATGGATCTCAACTAGCCTTTGTCGACAAAAATGGAAATTGAATTGGCAGGACTCTCCTAGATTCAACAACTGGACTATGAGGCCCTACCCTTCAGATGTAGGGTTTGTCACAAACATGGACATTTGGCCCATTTTTGCCCTAATAATATGAATGCTAAAATGGAGGCCCCTTTAGGAATGCCAAACCTACCTAAAGAGGATAAGGAAACACTTAATAAAGATTCTAATAGCACCGTTCAGGGCCAGGAAGCTTAGAGAGAGGGTTTTAAACAGCCCAAAATAAAAAGACAGACAAAGAAAAAAGAGGGAAAGGAGCAATCCCATCTCATATCTGCCAATAGGTATGAGATATTTAAGTCACTGGTTGAAAAAGAGGAACAATGTATGGAGGGCATGGAGGGTAATAAGGAAAATTATAATATTCCCGAGCAACTCCCTCTCTCATCTCCTCCTGTCATATAGCAGGTAGTTGAAATCTGTGAGGTATCACACCCAGTGTGTTCAGGGGATTTAGTAGTGCATAACCAGGAGCAGACAGTATCTCAGGATGTCAGCATGGGAATACCAGAGAAGAACATGGAAAGGCCAACTTTGGGGATAACCCAGGTAGAAAAAAGATCAAAAAATAGTAATTCTTAGGGAGTAGGTAGAAGATCCAATAAGGAGTTGCTAGTAGCCCAAGGAGACAAACTGATCACGGGAGGATCGGTGAGGACAATAGAATCTTATTGCTCCTAGGGTAACCAATGATTATACAATCATGGAATGTGAGGGGTTTAAACAATAGAACCATCAATCTACTGTTTGAAGACTTTTAGAGAATCGTAATACTGATTTTTTGCTTTTATAGGAGACTAATATGTCATTAGATCTTATGTCCAAAACAGTCAACAAAATTTGGAGGGGTGTTGGTCATATGGATGTGGCTGCCCAAGGTGCCTCAGGGGGGATTGTTACTCTGTGGAACTCTCTTGAATGGTCCGCAATAGAACATCTTGCCCGGAGGGGTGTTCTCACTTCTCTTTTTAGGAATAATGTCAACTGCGGAACACATTCTAATCACAAACTTTTATGGGTCTCAAAACCTAGATGGTCAGAGGCGGTACTGGAAGGTTGTGCATAACATGCGAATCTCAAGGGAAGATCTAGACTGGATTATAGTGGGGGACTTTAACGCTAAATTATATTCTAGAGACCAGGAAGGGGGAACACCATTTTTGGACCCAGGGGACCATTTCATGATTGCCCAAGTCCAGGATTTGCATGTAGTGGACATTAAATGTCCTGGCATTAACTACACTTGGACTAATAAAATGTGAGATCCACATAGCAGGAAGGTTAAGCTAGATCATTTTCTAATTTCGGAGGAGGCGTTTGTAAAATGGAATATAAATTTTCAGATTTTAGAAGGCCCAGTTTCAGATCACTATCCCATTCTGTTGGAAGGCGGGACTAGGATAGGGCAGCATCACAAACCTTTCAGATTTGAGAATTTTTGGCTTTATAAAGAAGAACTTCGGGAGAAAATTCCATAGTGGTGGGACGAAGGCCGCCCAAATTATGGGAGAGCAATGTTCAGAATCCACAAACAACTACAATATGTCAAAACTCAGTTGAAGTATTGGAGGCGTGCTAATAAAACAAACTTCCAGGCCCAAAGAGCTCCATTGGTGGCCAGATGGGATGAGGTCCAAAAATAGTTCAGAGAAGGAGTAATTACAGACCAGCTCAAAGTTGAGGATGATGCCTTGCGTACAACGGTTGAGGACATTGACAACCAGGAGGAGACCTATTGGAAGCAGAGAGAAAGAACCACCTAGTTATTAGAAGGGGACATAAATACAAAATTCTTTCATCGGACTGCTTGTGCTCGAAGATAGATGAATAATATGGAGGCCCTTCAAGATGAGAACGGTCATTCCTTTGATACACTTCCAAGTTTGCATTCCCATGCTATGGATTATTTTTCTAAGCTTTTTAATGAAAGTGTGGTACAAGATGTAGAGGCCCAAAATGAAGTTATTTCTGTCATACCTGTTGTTATTTTTGAGGATGAAAATTAGGCCCTCCTCAAAACCATTGATAGAGATGAATTGAAAATTGTGGTCCTTGGAATGAACATTGGTAAAAATCCAGGTCCAGACGACTTCCCAATTGAGTTTTTTTAGGCTTTCTGGGACTACTTAGAGGAATATGTAAGGGCTGTTGTAGAAGAGTCCAGAGAAAATAAGAGAATTCTTAAAGCTATAAACCACACTTTCATTACCTTAATTCCAAAAGGGGAGGAGGGCGTTTATATTTCATATTATAGGCCTATTGCCTTATGTAATGTGCTGTACAAAATAATCACAAAGGTAATGGTTGAGTGCCTAAAATCTCTTCTTCACAACATTGTCTTCTCTGAGCAAGGGGGTTTTGTTGAGGGACGACAGATTCTAGATGGGGTGGTTGTGGCCCAGGAAGCAATCCATTCAATGCACACTTTTGGTAATAAAGGGATGTTCATAAAACTGGACATGTCAAAGGCTTATGACAGGGTTGAATGAAAAGGATTGAAAATCCAACTAAGTGTTCTATTATTTACAAAACATTATATAGGCACTAATGGCCCAAAATACATAACCAACCCATGAAATCATGGATTTGATTCAATACGCTTCAACCAAAAGCTACAAAGGTGCAAAGGAGAATGCACGTAAACTTCTAAGTTAAGATTGCTAACTAGAAGATCCATTTTAGCTAACTTGAAGCACACACTTCCTACTTTGAGTTCACACTTGCTAACTAACACTCTAAAAGACAACTAGAAGACAACTAGTGCCCACAAGTGCATGTGAGAAAGAGACTCACTTACAATATGAATTTGCTAGAAATAAACTAAGCAAACCTAAGCTAGGAACTACTAGAGGGGTCATATGAAAGATCTAACATCAATCCTCATCATGCCTCCCCACAATAGAAGCATTGGACTCCAATGCTTTCAAAAGAATAGGAAAGTCACGGGACATCTGATGAAAAGAAATCCAACGAGCCTGATGCGGCAGCTGTCCTCGCCGAGCCACAAGATATGAGGTGGTAGACCCCTGGCGAGTCTGTCGAGTCTTCGTGTCATAGATCTGATCTGCATCCAATGGTAACTATGCTTCAGGAACCACATCCACAGGATGACTGATAGCTGGTGCAGTCTCTAATGTAGAGTCAAAGTACAACTTCAAGAGATCTACATTGACGACGTCATGAATTCCCAAGTGTGCGGGAAGATCAAGGCAGAAAGCATTCTCGGACACCTATTGAAGAATAGTATAAGGCCCATAGCGAATTGGTTTGATTTTGCTATGAGTCTTATCAGTGAAACGCCGCTTGTCAAGATGCAACCAAACTTTATCACCAACCTAAAAAGGATGAGGAATTTGATGTCGATCCATGGCCTTTTTTTGCTTTTGCTGTGTCTTTTGCAAAATCTCAACCACCTTTGATTGAAGATTGTGCAAGTGTTGAACAAATGAGTGTGCCTTGTCTTGCTCCTTCGAATATGTGAAGTGACAGGAGAAGGCAAAGACAAAGGTAACTCATAAGGTGCCAAGGGCTGAAATCCCATACAAACTTCAAAGGGTGAATGACCCGTAGAAGAGTGTAGGGCCCTATTATAGGCATGTTCAATATGCGTGAGACTCAAGTCCCACTTTGCCGGTGAAGCGTGATGATAGATTCGCAAACTTTGCACAAGTGTACGGTTTACCACTTCAGTCTGCCCATCGGAACTGCGGATGATAGGCGGTAGAAAAGTTAAGGGAAACTCCCAAAATCTTCCACAAAGAATGCCAAAAGTGACCCACAAAGCGTGAATCACGATCCAAGATAATGCTGGTAGGTAGACCAAAGGAACGCCAAATGCTCGTCAAAGAAAAATTGAGCTAAGTCCGATGCGGAACTTGTTTTGCGGCATGGAATAAACTTAGCCATTTTGCTGAATCTGTCAACCACCACGAACACACAATCATGTTGGCGCACTGTCATAGGAAAACCACTAACCAAGTCCATGGAAATGCTTTCCCAAGGACGGGAAGGAATGGGCAAAGGCATGCCTAAGCCAAACTTCCTATTAGCTGGTTTTGAGCGACAACAAACTGCACACTGCTTGAGAAATCTCAACACATCCCTCTGCATTTTTGGCCAATAGAAAAATCGTTGCAAATGATGAAGTGTTTTATGCTTCCCAAAGTGACCACCATAAAGTGTAGAATGAGCTTCCTTAAGAAGGGACACTCTAGGCTCACAAGGAACACAAACCTTGTCCAATTTGTAAAGAAGTCCTTCTTTGATGTAGAAATCTTGGAAAGGACGCAAATTGGAAGAAGAAGGCTTACTCACTTGCTCAAATATTTTTCCAAAATCAGGATCCTGAGAATACTGATTAGGCCAAGTCTGAAATCCCAAGTGCGAAGTGGACATAATTGTTAAGGCAAGAGCGGCCGGAGGCCTACTCAAACAATCAGCAACAGTATTACTCTTCCCCTTTTTGTACTTGATCACCAAGTGAAATTGTTGGAGGTAAGAGGCCCACTTCATATGTCTTGATTCTTCAATTTTACTTTGAGATTGTAAAAACTTGAGAGGCATATGATCAGTGTGTACTACTGTATCTTTTCCCAAAAGATAGTGTCTCCAGTACTTAATGGCTTGAACTAAAGCATACAACTCCTTGTCATATGTAGAATAGTTCAACTTAGCAGCAGAAAAAGTTTCTGAATGATAAGCAACCTGGATGACCATTCTGTTTGAGCACAGCTCCTAAGGCAACTTTAGAGGCATCTGTTTCAATCTCAAAAGGTTGAGAAAGGTCAGGTAAAGTTAACACAAGTGTTGTACACAATTTCTTTTTGAGTTTCTCAAAGGCAACTTCTTGGCTTTTCTCCCAATGAAATGGAGTTTTGGACTTAGTGAGATAATGCAATGGAGCCGCAAGGGTGGAATATTGAGGAATGAACTTGCGATAAAAATTCGCAAGTCCTAGGAAACTCCTTAACTCGATGAGAGTTGTAGGAGGGGACCACTTAAGCAAAACATCAACTTTTAGGGTATCTACCCGAATTCCACTCTCACTAATCACATAGCCAAGGTAAGAAACCGAAGTATTGCCAAAAGAACACTTGGAAGAGTTGGCATATAATTGATTCTTCGCAAGAAGATCAAGGGTTTGCTTGGATATGCCTAAGGTGTTCCTCCCAAGTTTTTGAGAAAATCAATATATCATCAAGATATATAATGACAAATTTGTCAAGGACTTCACGAAATACATCATTCATCAACCTCATGAAGGTTGCAGGAGCATTAGTAAGACCGAAGGGCATGACCAACCATTCAAAGAGGCCCATCTTCGTCTTGAAAGTCTGTCTTCCATGTATCCTCAGCTTGGATACGCACTTGATGATATCCACTTTTGAGATCTATTTTTGAAAAGAACTTAGCTCCTTGAAGCTGATCTAATAAATCATCAATACGGGGTAAGGGATATCTATTCTTCACAGAAATTCTGTTCAAAGCACGAAAATCAATGCATAATCTCCAAGTGCCATCTTTCTTAAGAACTAACAAAATAGGTGAGGCACAAGCATAAGTACTTTCCTTAATGAAACCCTTAGACAACAAATCTTCTATTTGCTTTTTTATTTCTTCATTTTGCAAAATAGATTGTCTATACATGGGAGCATTAGGAAGAGAAGAACCTGGAATTATTTCAATGTCGTGATTAATTGTGCGAATTGGAGGAAGAGACTTTGGCTCCTGAAATATGTGTGAATAACTTTGCAATATTTTATCCATTGAAGAGTGTTGCTTTGTAATGGATGTAGATGTAGAAGTGTTTTGAGAGCGAATGAAAATTAGAGCAACATCACCACCTTTCTTAATTACTCTTTTCGTTTGCTTGGAACTTAGAATGATATTAGGAGTGTTGGTGCTTTTAATGAGAAAGACCTTACCATATTTTTGAAGTGTGTAGGTTCTTTTAAAAGCATCATAAACAACTCTCCTATCATACTGAAAAGGTTGTCCAAGCAAAATCCCACAACAATCCATAGGAGTCACATCACAAGTGACTTGATCTATGAACTCGTGGGCCAAGTGCAAATTTTAAAGTGCAAGTGTGAGTGATTTCTGAGCCTCTTCCACTATCCTTCCAACCCAAAGAATAAGGTTGAGGATGAGGCTCCATAGGTAACTTCAAACGCTCGACAATGGACCTCGCAATTAGATTTTTCTGCGAGCCATTATCCACTATACAATCAGTTGCAAAGTTGTGAAGTAAGTGGGCTCGAGTGATGAACAAAGCATCACGAGCCCCATCTGAAGAACTTACATTTACTAAGGTAACTTCATTAAGCTTACCTCGTAATTCCGTATATACTCTACTCTCTCCTACAGACTCAAGGGGACCCTTGGAAGCATCCTCCTCTTGAGTAGTAATCACTAAACTCTTCTTTTGAGCTTAAAGCAATCAGCTTTCTCATGCCCTTTCTTCTTACAATAATTGCAGAATTTCTTAGAAGAAGAAGATGAAGATTTAGAAGAAGAAGAAGAAGAAGGAGTAGAAGTGGAAGGGGAAGGAGAAGAAGGAGATGGAGAAGACACATTCTTCTTTTGAGCAAAATTCTTCTTTTGTGAGAAAGAATTATTCCCTTTTGATGAGTTTGCAACCACTTGAGTAACAAGTGTGCGGAATGCCCGCGATTGCGCCTTGAACTTGTCCTCCGCAAGTCGCGCCTCGGTTGAAAACTTGATCCAATGTTTCCATAGAAACAAACATTAGTTCCCCGTACAAATGCTCCAACAAGCCACTTTGAAACTTGAGAATCAAACCTGGAACATCATCCTCCACATTCACAAGTATTCTGAACCTGTTAAATTGGAAAATATATTCTTGTACAGACATATTAGTACCTTGGCAAAAATGAAACCATTTAATAACCAATTCTCTAGAATAATTTGAAGGATAGAAATTGGTCTTAAGACATTGTACAAGCTCATCCCATGTGGTGAGTTCTTGTCCTCGTTTTTGTTCCACAAGTACTTTGGCTAAGCCATAAAGTTTAAGCTTAGCATAAGGCACTACATCATCTTCTGAAAGTTGAGAAAAATCAAACCAAGAACTCATGTCAAGAATCCAACTATTCAAGACATCAGGGTTCCCGGATCCATCATACAATGGAACTTCACAACGAACTCTCAAATGAGAATCGTGAGCAGAAGTTGAGGCATTATGCAAAGAAATGTCATTTACCTTCATGGCAAGATTGCCAAGGACTTCTGCCATTGTAGTGTCATTAGCCTTATCTGCCAAAGTGTTTACAACATGGGCCAATTCTCGCCACTTGGGCAGCCAAGTCGAAGCCATGTGTTCTCGGGTATAAGCCGAAGTAAAATTTAAGAAAGCACTAAATCAAGGAAGTACAATGCAAATTTCCTTGTTACAATGGAGTGCTGCTTAAAATGGAAAATTTACTCCTAAGGCTATCAATTTTGAAATTTTTAAACTAATATAAAGTGCAAAATTAACATTTATTAATTTAAAAATAACTTAATCAAAAATTAAATTTCAATTAATCAAAAGATTAAAGAATTTAATTAAGTTATTAAAAATTAAATTAATAAAATAAAATTTTAACATGCAACTTTAAAATAGTAAAAATTTAAAATTTTACAATAAATTTACCCTTTCTCTGCTGTTAAACTGGACAAAAACTACAGTGCATGAAAATTTTGCATGCTCCCAATTTGTCCTCTGCACGCTTCTCGAGGCACAAATTTCAGGGATAGTGGTGCAGTTTTCGGTAGAGGGAAAAAAAAAAAACTCTGGTGCGAGCTCCCAAGCTGCGCACCCGTGCGACTGCCTCTGAGCACCACCGTCGGCACTGCCAAAGGACAGCGTAGCCAGGCCTCCTGCCTGGCTACGACGCTGTCACTTCTGACATCCGGGTCATGTCGCCTGACCCTAATAGCGACAGCGCTGTCAGGCCGTGCTGAACCTGACAGCGATCAATGCTGTCAGGCCATGCTGACCCTCGCTGTCAGGCGGTAGACCTGCCGCTGCCAGTAGACAGCGTAGGCGGAAGGCCGATGCGTCGTCGGCTATGACAGTGCGCGTTGTCACGCCTGACAGAAATGTTAGGCATCAGCCTGACGCTGTCAGTCGATGCGCTTCGGGCCTCGGCCGTAGTGCTGTCATGGGACAGCCTCGATCGTAGTGCTGTCACGAGACAGCCTCGGCCCATCCTGACGCTGTCGCGCTGGACAGCGCTAGAACGACAGTCGAAGGCTGTCGGCTACTGGCCCACGACTGCCCCCTACCGCAAATACACGTCGGCGATGCCAAAAAATTGTTGGCTGGCCGCTTGCCGAACGCAGCCGAAGGCTGTCGAAGCTGCCGAATGCAGCCGAGGTGGGCCGAGTGCTGCAAAATGTTAAAATAAAAATGCTTTTTTTTTTTTTTACAATAAATACAGCAACAGCAAATATATTATTAAAATAATATATAGAATAAATTTAAAGCTTTTCTATAACAAATTGAAAAAAATTATAAATTAACCAGGGGGGTTAATCTAAAATTTGAAAAACTTTAAATTATGCAAATGTGAGCAACCAGCTCCCACCAGTAGCTCTCCTTTCAAGATCCGGTCGACACACGACCAGCGTTTGAAAGGCACCCAGATCTAAGTCGACACACGACCTAGCTTTGGAAGTCCTCCTGGAGCTCTTCAATACTCAAAAATGGGGGGGGCAGCAGGGTCAAAAGGCTCCCTAATCCTAATTGGACCGTAGCTACGATCCAATCCCTTCCAAGGATCAGTATATGAAGAACTCTGGGGCAAACTTTTCCTATACTTCTTAAGCATAAGCAAAAAGTTGGATCGAGGGGTTTGTCGGCGAAGGAACTTCCTTCTCCGAATGGTTTTCAAGCTCCCTTTGGGCTTAAACCTAGTCCTCAATGAGAATACGTTTCTCATAATATTTCTATCTCCTATCCTCTCACCTCACAAGCCCTAGTGCAAACATGAACTAGGCTCTGATACCAATGAAAAGGATTGAAAATCCAACTAAGTGTTCTATTATTTACAAAACATTATATAGGCACTAATGGCCCAAAATACATAACCAACCCATGAAATCATGGATTTGATTCAATACGCTTCAACCAAAAGCTACAAAGGTGCAAAGGAGAATGCACGTAAACTTCTAAGTTAAGATTGCTAACTAGAAGATCCATTTTAGCTAACTTGAAGCACACACTTCCTACTTTGAGTTCACACTTGCTAACTAACACTCTAAAAGACAACTAGAAGACAACTAGTGCCCACAAGTGCATGTGAGAAAGAGACTCACTTACAATATGAATTTGCTAGAAATAAACTAAGCAAACCTAAGCTAGGAACTACTAGAGGGGTCATATGAAAGATCTAACATCAATCCTCATCATTGAATGGAGTTTCTTGGCTAAAATGATGGTAGCCTTTAGTTTCTCTCAGGACTGGATAGAGTGGGTCATGAGCTGTGTCTCTTCCACGACTTACTCTGTGCTAATTAAGGGCCTTCCTTCATAACCATTTGGAGCTACTCAGGGACTGCACCAGAGGGATCCATGTTCTCCTTATATTTTTCTCATTTTGGCTGAAGGTCTTGGCAGACTTTTCTTGATGATAAGACAACAAGGTAGATTATTGGGTATCAGGGTGGGTGACAAAGTTTTAACGCACCTGTAGTTTGTGGATTACACTATTTTTGTGGGAATGGCCAGCTTCAGGGAAGCAAGAATGATTAGGGATACTCTTAATGTCTATATCAGGGCTACTCAATAGGTCATTAATGACAAAAAATCCAAAGTGGTTTTTTTTAATCTGGAGCAAAGGCTTCAGAACAAAATTTTAGAAATCCTAGGATTCACAAGGACTTCTCTCCTAGTGGTTTCCTTGGGGGCCCCCTTGCACTTTAAGAAGCTAAAATTAGACACATGGAGGAATATTTTGGAGTGTATCAAGGACATAATTAATCACTGGTCTCACAAGTGGTTAAGTTATGGTGGCAGATTAACGTTCTTACAGTCAGTCATTCAAGCCATGTCAATTTACAAATTCTCTATCTTGGCTGCCCCAATTACAATATGGAAAGAGTTGGACAGGATGGCTAGAAAGTTTTTATGGAAAGGAGCAAAGGGAGAGAAAAAGTGGGCCTTAGTGGGTTGGGACAAAGTTACCTAGCCCAAGGTTAAAGGAGGTCTGGGTTTGAGAAAAACTAAGCTGAATAATAAATCTTTGGCTGGAAAGCTGTACTGGAGATGGATCTCCCAACACACCTCCCTTTTTAGTAGAATCCTAACTAGCAAATACCTGGGACAGGCCAACCCAATCAATGTAGATTGCATCCCCTTGGATGGTACTGGGTCCCTAGTTTGGCAGGCTCTCAAGTTAGGGTCTCAGGTTGTTAAATACCGCTTATTCTAGAAAGTGGGAAGAGGGGAGAAGGCTCGTTTCTAGATAGCTTCTTGGGATCAATTCCCACCCATAATTGTTGAATTTCTAGAATTACAACCAATAAAAGTAGCCATTGAAGCCAAGGGATGGATCTGTATTGAAATTTATTTCACAACCACTCAGCTGGGGGAGTGTAAGTCTAAGCAGTTCAAGAAGTTGGATGAGTGGCCCATTTCAATCCCTCCGGATTTGACTCCCATCATGACTAAAATTCTGATAAAAATATTTCTTACAGGGGGAGACATGGAGGATGAATTAGCCTGGGGCTTTGGGATTCTTGGCATCTATACAGTAAAGGATGGATATGACAACATTCTCCCAGAGCCCCCCCCTCATACTTTTTAGGTTGAGGACTGGAGGAAAATCTGGCACTCTAAAGGCTAGCCAAAAGTTAACTTTTTTTCCTGGCAGTGCATGCATAATGGAATCCTCACTTTTTATAATCTCATATCAAAAGGTATCATCGACCCTTCTCAATGTGTACTATGCTACAAGAGTGAGGAAACTGCTGACCATTTGCTATTTGGTTGCCCTTTCACCCGACAGATTTGGCTGCGTTGGTTTGCATACTTTAAAATTCAAGTAAGTGGTGACCTGAACCGGATGAATATCTGGGCAAAATGGCAGAAATGTAGATTCAAATCTAAAGCTCTTAATTTTGGCTGGGAGCTCAGTTTAAGCTTTATCTAATGGTAAGTATGGCTGGAAAGAAATGCCAAAATTTTTAGAGAAACTTTTACTGCTTTAGACGGGGTTTGGAAGACCATTTGGAGCAAGGTCATCAAAACTGTGGCTGTTCATGCTGAGGAGGAAGCTCAAATTGACATTGGAGCTTTGGAAGAACGCGTTGAACTGCAAGAGGGACAGGACAAAAATTGTTGGAAACCTCCCCCTAAAGGTTGGATTAAAATCAATACTGATGGAGCTGCAAAAGGCAACCGGGTAGAGCCAGAATTGGAGTGGTTTGCCGGAACCATGCTGGGACTGTGCTCTATTGGGAATTGCAAGGCCTAGGAAGATCCACTAAAAATGAAGCCAAAGCCATTGCCATCAAGTCTGCTTCTGTTTGGGCAGTGAAACATGGCCACCGTAGGATTATTCTTGAATTAGACTCACAAATAATGGTTGGAGCTCTAGACTGCATGAGGAACTTTGATCTGAAAGCTTGGAGGTTGAGGGTTCTTGTTACCCAAATTAAAGAATTATGGAAAAAATTAGAGGACGTGATCCCAGTTTATGCAAGCAGAGATTTGAACAAAGCGACTGACTTTCTGGCTAAGATGGGTGCGGAAAAGGAGGTTGAAGTTCAGTTGCACAGTGACATGGATATTGAGGATGAGGTGATTAGACAGGGTCTAGAAAGGTCCTTGAGCCAATGATCAAAGAAAAATAAAAGGGAGGAAAGTTGTCGCAATATCACGACATGTTGCGCCGTCGCGGTCACTGGAGGAAAGTTGTCATGATATCGTGACATGTTGCGTCGTCGCGGTCACTGGAGGAAATTTGTCATGATATCGCAACATGTCACTTCATCGCAGCCAAGGGAGGAAAGTTGTCATGATATCGTGACATGTCGCTTCGTCGCGGCCAAGGGAGGAAAGTTGTGATATCGCAACATGTTGCTTTGTCGCGGCCAAGGGTGGAAAGTTGTTGCGATATCGGGAAATGCTGCTTCGTCACGGCCAGGGGTGGAAAGTTGTCGCGATATCATGACATGTTGCTTTGTCACGGCCAGGGGTGGAAAGTTGTCACGATATCGCGACATGTTGCTTCATCACGGCCAGGGGTGGAAAGTTGTCATGATATCGCGACATGTTGCACCATCGCAGTCATTGGAGGAAAGTTGTCGTGATATCATGACATGTTGTGTCATCGCGGTCACTAGAGGAAATTTTTCGTGATATCGCGACATGTTGCGTCGTCGCGGTCAAGGGCAAAAAGTTGTCACAATATCACAACATGTCACTTCGTCGCGGCCAAGGGTGGAAAGATGTCACGATTTCGTGAGATGTTTCTTCGTTGAGGCCAAGGGTGGAAAGTTGTCGCGATATCACATGTTGCTTCATCGCGTCCAAGGGAGGAAAGGTGTCGTGATATCGCGACATGTTGCATTTTCATGGCTAAGGGAGAAAAGGTGTCGCGATATCGTGACATGTTGCATTTTTGTGGCCAAAGGAGAAAAGGTGTCGCAATATCGCGACATGATGCATTTTTACAGCCAAGAGAGAAAAGGTGTCCCGATATCGTGACATGTTGCATTTTCACGGCCAAAGGAGAAAAGGTGTCGCGATATCACAACATGTTGCATTTTTGCAACCAAAGGAGAAATGGTGTCGCGATATCGTGACATGTTGCATTTTCGCAACCAAAGGAGAAAAGGTGTCACGATATCGTGACATGTTGCTTCATCGCGGCCGAGAGAGAAAAAGTGTCGCGATATCGCGACATGTTGCACTTTCATGCCCAAAGGAGAAAAGTGTCGCGATATCGCGACTTGTTGAATTTTTATGGCCAAAGGAAGAAAATGTTGCGATATCGCGACATGTTGCTTTTTGTGGCCAAAGGGGAAAGGTATCGCGATATCGCGACATGTTGCATGTGCGCGGCCTAAGGGGAAGAATAGTGTCACGATTTCATGACAAGCTGCATCAACTATCCATGCTGACCCCCCTACTAGCTAGTTAATGGTTTAGGAGATTTGGCTCCATTGCAAATCTTCTTCTACTATTGTAAGCATGTGTTCTCTCTGAATTCGGCTGGGAAGAGTCTCTTCCCATATTGTAATTGATCTTTGTTTTAATACAATTTTTTTCAAAATTTTCAAAAAAATATTAATATTATCTATTAAAATTAATAATTTAATATTTTTAATTATAATAATACTAATATTATTATTAATACGTCATCAACTAGTTAAGTTCTATTCTTCAAAACACAAGAAATAATGCAATCTAACACAAGGGATCTTGCCAAAAGTTGTCCTTTCCCGAACTAAGTTGTAATCAATAATAAGTAGATATGTACAAACATTACCATTCCCTAAGTAGGAGATATTATGATAACTTCAAGGTTATAAACTACCTATGAAGATCCCTTGAGCATAGAGGTAAGGGATATTTTCTCTTTATAGCAACCTCCTTGCTCAATGATACATTTATCACACATACACACTTTAAAATGCTTCTACATGATTGGTTTACCCTTGCGATATTCCAACTAAACAAAAATCATTTCCAATTTCATATTTCTCTCAAATTTGGTGGTTGTCCCATACCAATACACCCATGAGAGTACTTAGTCCTACAACCACAAAATTCATCAATAGTATAATATTCTAAAAATAGTATAATCTAAATTTATAAATCATAAAGTACAACTATCAACTCATCTTGATATAATAAAATAGGATCATGCATTAAATACCAACACATCAGCACATCAATCAAAAAACAAAGGAATTCCTACCAAGATGGGCCATTACATACTCCCCCCTAGGACTAAACCTAGTCCCTTGTATTTTTCAGAAACAAAAAATGTTTTATTCAAATAAAAATAGGAATTGATTTCTCATCACATTAGCATCTTCCAAAGTAGCACAATTCTCAAAAAAATAGTCTCATTGGACCTTACATTGATCTAAGGTCCAGTTTCCTAGATTTCTAGAGTGAGTGAGCCCCTCTCCTCCCCCTCGGATTTTAAAGGCAAGGATGAATGAGTATAGAGACCTTAAAATATTGATAGGTTGCATGATAGAACCCCATCCTAACACTATTTGTGGAATTCTCATATGATTATGTAATGACTCCCTTCCAATGTGGGAAATCCTTTATCATATTATTTTTTAATACTTTGTAATAGTATGTGGCAAGTGAGGTGCCTAGACAAGTGGGGTAATTTCATGTAATCATTATCAATAATGTAACTTATATTTGATAGAATATTCTAGTTTGAGTGGCACCTTGCATGTAAGTCAACTCTTGAGCATTAGATTTGGGTTTGATGAAGTGTATCTTTGAAATACGGGTCCATGAATGAATTACAAATTAATGAAATTATTGAAGGAGGTTTCCCCCTTGAAGAGGCCTATGATTCTATGTTTTTTTATGAGATTGTTTTAATTATGCATTTACATTTTGTATTGTAATATACTATTATTTCATGCAATTTTATTTTAATTGCATATTTATGTGAATGATCTTATTTTTAGTAGAAGGTTCCTAACAAGTGGTATCAAAGCACTTTCCAGTGTTGAATTTTACTGTAGTTGTGATAGTTCTTGCCCTTCCATTTTGAATGTTAGGTATAAATTTTTTATCTTTTCAATTTTTTGCTTATTTCTTTAGTAAAAAAAATACAGCCTTTTTTTGTAATAGCTTATTAGTTTAGAAACCCTATGCTAGGGATTTTAAAATATCATGGAGGAGATATCATTATTTGCTAAACTAGATTACTTGCAAAGTATCTAGTGAAGTGAGGGGTGATCAAACTCCAATATCTAGGCCTCAGACAACACCCATCTATAGAATTGAGCTCCCAAATATCTTTTGGTATATCAAAATACCACTTAGGATTAGGAGAAATATTTAGCCCTAGGAAGAATTTTGGCCTCGTATTATCGATAGTACATTGGATTCAACATCCAAAAATAGCACCCTCCCATACTAGCATAGAGGTAGGTAGTATGCTCAAAGGTATGTAAGGAATCCTCCTTGAGTAGTAGCCTAAAATATTGCTTTCAGAACTATCATTCATCATTGTGGTATAAAAAAAGGCCTATAGGTAGTACATACACCCTAGCTTAGAATACTTGGTTCTATTGAATCTTTAACCTGTAAAAATATTCATGTTCTATTGAATGTTAAACCCACAACCAAAAATCGTACCACAAAATTTGAGCATATGGATGAGACTTTCGTATCTTAAAATTACTACATGAACAAATTAAAGAAATTGGAGAGGCATATAAATTAAGATACAAATAGTCAGAGTTAGTCATATTCAAAATAGGGTATGCTAGTGCTAAAATCAGTCGAGTATAAATTCAGTCTAAGATAGTAATAGTTAGGATAGAGTTGCTAGTTTCTAGTTAGTAGTTGTTGTCTATGATAGTCATAATTCATAGTAGATATGGAATTGTCAATGATAGAGTCCAACTAGACAATTGTTAGTACATGGACCCATAGTGTTAATGATAGAACAATATCAATAATAGATAGTGTAGATACAATATCAATGATAGAATAGTATTGTGATATATAACTCATTGCAACCATCTTGTCAAGCTGATCAATTTGGTATATAACCTCCATGGAATTTTTCCAGGGTGTCAAAAATATGATTTTGGATCCTATTCCATTATGATCATATTTTTTATTGATCGTTTTGACATATACCACCCAAACACTTTGTCTTACCCATTACTAAAAATAGTAACTCTTCAAACAATACTATTTTTGTAAGTTAGTAGTAGTGGTTCAAATTCCACAAAAATATCTAGTGGCATTAGAGGACACCAAAAGGAGATAGAACAAACCAACTTTGGGGAGAAAATACATACCACACTTAATATTCTTCTCAGTGACACTAAACAAATGAAGGATGAAATACAATATTTGATAGGTGACTACATAAGCTCAAAATCTTCATTTGAAGATTGGTTCATAGACTTTGATGAAAAACTTAAGGATGGCCCAAACATGTTTGAGCATCATGACATTAATCCATTAGGTAGAGAAAAAGGAATTCATAAGGATAGGAAATTATTGCATTCTTTTAAACCCCAATACTCCCTTTAATATGTCTAAATTAGACTTTTATAAGTTCAACAAAAAGGAC
Source organism: Wollemia nobilis (assembly GCA_028583015.1). Classification (NCBI taxonomy): domain Eukaryota; kingdom Viridiplantae; phylum Streptophyta; class Pinopsida; order Araucariales; family Araucariaceae; genus Wollemia; species Wollemia nobilis. Next base: position 114,951 of record JAQPPZ010002738.1, on the reverse strand, counting down.
ATGGATGGGTGGTTATGTTGAGCATATTATTTTTTTAAACTTTACAATATCCTTAAATAATTTTGGATCACTATGGAATATTTCAACTTTGAATATGAAGTTTTACATTGGTACTCGTGGTCACAACACATAATTCTTGTTCCTTCTTTGGAATATTTTGATTCACAAATACTCACTTGTTTTGGCCCTAGTGAGTATGAGGACTTCATAGGAGCATTAACTAAACTAAGATAAACCTCTACAGTTCATGACTACCAAACCCAATTTGATAAATTGGCTAATAGGACCAAGGAGTTGGATGAAGAATTTTTTAAAGTTGTTTCATTAGTGGCTTGAAATATAATATCAAGGGTGAAGTCAAGATTTTCAAACCATAAACTATGATGTAGGTCATAGGATTGATATGGTTGGCCAAAGATATTTTTTTGGCACAAAGGAGATCACATAAATTTTAATAGGCTAAACCCTCATTTCCTTTCAATTTCACACCAAATATTGAAAATAAATCTACACCATACAAGCACTTGACTACATAAGATATGGATTGTAATAGCCCTCCTTGGCATGACTTATTCTTGACATTGATTTATGTATTGATGTGTGGATATTTAATGCATAGTCTCATTTTATGATGTCAATAAGAGAGGGTAGTTGCAATTTATGTTGTGAATATACTACCTTGGAATATGGTACTACTGATGATTTTGTGGTTGCAGGACTAGGCACTCTCATCGATGGATTGATATGGGATAGTCACTAGGGTTGAGAAAAAAATAGAAAATGTTGGATAACTTGTTCGTCAACAACTCAAGAGTAAAACAACACCCTTCATAAATATGCATTGCATATATGTTTGTTGTTTTAACACATTGTTAGGGCCATGATTTTGCCTTGTAAAATGAGTCCTTAGTAGGTAGCGGATAAAATTTTGGTTATCTTAAAAAGCCATCTACTTAAGAAAAAAGATGCAATGTGTTACTAATTTACAAAGCCTTGTTTTTCTTGTATATATTGATGGGTTAAACCAATAAAGTATTAATGAGGTTAGTGAATTTAATAATTGAACTATTAATACCAATGCTAATAATTAATACTAACATTTGGTATTAATTAGTAAGTAATTGATTCAAATTCTCTTTGGTTGGAAAATGCCTAAGAGGTAATGGTGCTTGATTGAGTATTACTTCAATTACTTGTATTTTTATGAAAAATTCCTAATCAAATAGAGTAACATTAATTAACCTTAACATATAATAGTTATTTATAGCCTTAATGGAGAAATATATTAACAAATATATTTTTAAAGGGGTATACAAATTAAAATATTTGAAAATTTTAGCTGGGAAATAAGGCACTCATATGAGTTGGTCATCTTGGTAATGTAGAGAAAATTACCATTATGCACAACGAATCATTGTGAATGGGTGCCTTCATGAATGTATGGAGATGATGGATTTGGGCTATATGTTATGGATTTTTGGGTGGTATAGGGGCTGAAAAAAAAGAGATCAAAGGAACTAGGGGTGAATTCTAAAAGGTAATGAACTGCAGAACATAAATTCACGAAATCTAATGTAGTTTTTTTTTTTTTTTAACTCTTGGAATTGTTCCTCTCTTTGTGCTTGTTGTCGATATTTAGATTAGTTTCAATGATTTTTCTTGAGTGTATTTTTTAGTAAGCTTTCTACCTTACCTAGCATCTTGTTGGATATAAGAGTGGATGTTTTCTTTAGGTATTTTAATCTCTTATTTGCTCCTTTAGCCTAGCATTTTGGTTAATTGAATCTAAGCATGTGCAATGTTATCTTTACCTTATTTCCTTTGCTTGGCTAAGTTCTCCTTTGTTTATTTAGTTGTGTTGTGAGTGCTTTCTTTGGTTAAACTCTACTTGGTTGGTTTTAAGCCTTTCTATTGTTTATACATTTGTGTTTTCCCATGAATATTAGCACCATCAAAGATGTGATTCTCCCTTCATCTATGTTTTGGATGTTATTGGTTTGGATGTTGTTTTTTATTTTCAAGAACTCCCACTTTGGTATCATTTTGATATCCTTTCAAGGATTTGTATGACATCCCTTTTGTATGTCTCTTGTTGTTGTTTTTATAGGGTGTTGATTTTATTGATGAGCTTGTTGCTTGGGGGGTTTTATGCTATGTTATCATTTGGCATCATGTTGTTCTGAGCGTTTATCTTTGCTTTATCCCTTTTATTTATGTTCAGTGGGTTGTGATCTTGAGTTGTGGAGGCTTGGCTATGCTTTATGATTATTGGATATTCTGATCTCTATAATATTAATGTATTTTTAGATTTTTTTCTTTATTTAGTTATTTTTCTCATATTAGCGAATAAGATTGTAATCTTTAGTTCCTAGAGTTGAAATTGTTGTTATAGATTTGCTTGAGTTTTTAATACTATCGCTTTTTCTTTATTTAATGTTATGGGAATGTTTAATGAGTAATTAAAGATATAGTTAACTTTACTTTTATTTCAAAAGAAATAATTATCCCCTTTTTCTTATAATGTTCTTTTTTAATTAGCTATAAGAATTGATAGTACTAAAATGTTGGTGCTCTTATATAAAAATAAACATTAGTGCTTTTATGATATTAAGGGAGATGTGATGCAGGAGCATCCGACGGCAACAGAGCAACCTCGCATCAACCGAAACTTTTCTAAGTGTTTTGCAGATATGGAAAACAGGGCAAAAGTTTTGTCACAAAATTGCGGCATCCAAAGGAAACCAAGGCAAGGCATAAGTTTTGTCGTGATATCACGACATCAAAAACAAAACCAAGGCACAACGGAAGTCTTGTCACGATATCACGACATCGAAAGCTAAGGCAAGATGAAGGCAAGAGTTGTCACGATATCGCAACGTCGCGATATCGCAACGTCGCGATATCGCAACGTCGCGATATCGCAACGTCGCGATATTGCGACAAGAACCAAAACTTTGGGCTCGAAGGCAAAACGGTCGTGATATCGTGACATGTCGCGATATCGTGACCAGTTGAAGGCAAATCAGAAATGGACACGTGGACGGCCTCGCGTGCGAGAAAATAGACAGCGGTCACAAATGAATATTCTGACAAGGTGATAGTTGCAGGCCATGGAAATTATGGATGAGATAGTAGTTCAGAAGGACAGTCTGACCAAAATGGCGGTTGCAGGTCAAGGGGTCTTTAATGCAATCTTTCATAGCAGATCGGGGCAGTTGCCCATTTATGGAAGGAGATTTGAAAACTTGGCTGAGGAAGCAAACTTTGAGATTTAGTTTAATGGGTTCTTTTAGGTGGGGCATTAATGGCCTAGAGGGTCGAGACCTCAATAAAAACTTGGGAAATTGTAAGGGAAGGAGTGGTGGATTGGAGAAGGGACGCGAGAGTGCAGTGGAGAAGACCAAGCCAAGCGCTGGTCATTGTAAAGCCTACGGGCTATTTTTTTGATGTATTTTCTAGAATATTTTGAATGAAAAGTCAAATTTTAGAGAGTGTGATTTTTTGTCCACCATCAAGTGGTATCAGAGCCGAAAGTTCCTGAGTGTGTAACAGATCACCAGACGTGAGGCAGTTACGCTAGGATCTGTGGAAGGGCTTGTGAGAGAGTGAGTAGAATGCCTCCGAGAAGAAACCCTGTTAGTGGGAGAGGCATGGCAATAGTAGCAGATGTCCAAGTTTTGCAGAGGCAAATACAAGCCCTGCAAGAAGAGATGCGTAGAGGATCGAAACCAAGAAGAGATGACGGTAGTGAGGACGAAGTGGATGAAGAAGAAAACCAGTCTGAAGAAGAAGAAGAGGTTGTAGATCCTGCACAAGCCAGACTGTACAAAGCCATATCCCAGATTGGGAAGAGGTCGAAGATAGAAGTTTCCACATATTTTGGGAACCTAGATCTAGAGGAATTGATCAACTGGATCAATGATCTGGAAGAGTACTTTGAGTATGAAGAAGTTGAAGATCCTGAGAGGGTCAGATTTTCCAAGACCAAGCTAAAGGGTCATGCCAGCATATGGTGGAAGGGAGTACAGCTGGAGTGGAACAGAAGAGGAAAAGAGAGAATAACAAAATGGGAACGGATGGTAGAAAAATTAAAAAGATAGTTTATTTTGACAGATTACGAGTTGGATCTACTAAGGAAAATGCAGAGTTTGAGACAAATGAACAAAACTATCCAAGAATAAATGGAGGAGTTTTATAAGATCTCCATCAGAACTGGCCATTTAGAAGCAAGTAAGGAGAAGGTGGCCCATTATATCAATGGGTTGAGACCCAGTATCCAGGAAGAGTTGAGCTTAGTTCGGGTGAGCACCATTGAAGATGCTTACCAGTTTGCTCTGAAGGTTGAAGAGAAACTGAACAGAAGGTTTGAGAGCAAGCAAAGAGGAAGAGAGCATGGAGGAAAGATTGGTGGAAGAAAATAGGAAGGAAAAGAGGAGAAGAAAGAAGAGGTTAGCAGCAACCGAGATCAGAAGGAAGATGAGAAACCCAAACCCCAAGTCAGAACAATGGCTACCCAAGGGGAAGAGGTAGATCTAGACGTGGGTATGGAAGAGGAGTGTTTCGGGGAACCTATTTCCATTGTGGAGAAGAGGGACATCGGGCATATGAGTGTCCCTAGCACCTCGAGAGGGTGAACAAGAGACATGTGGGTCCAGCCAGAGCTATTGTGGCAGAGGAAGATGCTGAATCAGAATATTCTGAGGAGGTTGAGAGAGGAGAAGTCATGGTCATAAGGAGAGCCATGCTGATTGAGGAAGACACACCAGAGCAGAGGAGAAGCCTGTTCTGCACGAGGTGCAAAAGTTTAGGTAAAGTCTGTAATGTTATTATAGACAATGGAAGTAATGATAACTTAGTCTCCGAGGAGATGGTTACTAAGTTGCAGCTGGAGAGGAAGAGACACCCACATCCATACCGGATTGCGTGGTTGTAGAAGGACCACAGAGCATGGGTCCGTGAACAGTGCTTAGTCACGTTCAATATTGGGAACTACCAAGACGAGGTCCTATGTGATGTTTTCTCCATGGATGCTTGCCATTTGCTGTTAGGGAGGCCAAGGCAGTTTTATCAGAGTGCAGTGCATGATGGTCATGCAAATACATACTCCTTGACGAAAGATGGAGTGCGCCACAAGTTAAAGCCATTATAGGTAGTGGACGAGAAGGTGTGCAGCAGTGCCAGAGTTTGTCTGGTAGAAGGCAAAAAATGTTTTTTCCAGGAGACGGGGTTCAAGTGGGCCACAGAGGCAGGTGCACCTTTGGAGATATTACAACAGACATGAACTGAACAACACAGAAGTGAAGGTCACTTCTCCATTTACCCTTGGTGTCTGATGCAGGAGCATCCGACGACAATAGAGCAACCTCACATCAATCGAAACTTTTCTAAGTGTTTTGTAAATATGGAAAATAGGGCAGAAGTTTTGTCACAAAATTGCGGCATCCAAAGGAAACCAAGGCAAGGCATAAATTTTGTCGTGATATCGCAACATCATGATATCGTGACGTCATGATATCGCAACTTCAAAAGCTAAGGCAAGGCGAGGGCAAGAGTTGTCTTGATATCGCGATGTCGTGATATCGCGACGTCGCGATATCGTGACATCAAAAACAAAACCAAGGCACGACAGAAGTCTTGTCACGATATCGTGACGTCATGATATCACAACGTTGCGATATCACAACATCGAAAGCTAAGGGAAGGCAAAGGCAAGAGTTGTCATGATATCGCAATGTCATGATATCGTGACGTCACGATATCGCGACAAGAACTAAAACTTTGGGCTCGAAGGCAGAACGGTCGCGATATCGTGACCAGTTGAAGGCAAATCAAAAATGGACACGCGGATGGCCCTGTGCATGAGAAAAGAGGCAGCGGTCACAAATGAATGTTTTGACAAGGTGACAGTTGCATGCCATGGACATTATGGATGATATAGCAGTTTAGAAGGACAGTCTGACCAAAACGGCGGTTGCAGGTCAAGGGGTCTTTAATGCAAGCTTTCATAGCAGATCGGGGCAGTTGCCCATTTATGGAAGGAAATTTGAAAACTTGGCCGAGGAAGCGAACTTTGAGATTTAGTTTAATGGGTTCTTTCAGGTGGGGCATTAATGGCCTAGAGGGTCGAGACCTCGATAAAAACTTGGGAAATTGTAAGGGAAGGGGTGGCAGATTGGAGAAGGGACTGAGAGAGTGCAGTGGAGAAGACCAAGCCGAGCGCTGGTCATTGTAAAGCCTGCGGGCTATTTTTTTGATGTATTTTCCAGAATATTTTGAATGAAAATTCGAATTTTAGAGAGTGTGATTTTTCGTTTGCCATCAAGATGGGATTTTTATTTCTTTTTATTTGAGTTAATATGATGGGTTTATTTTGCAAAGAAAAATATCAGCTTTGATTATGTTCAATAATGGTTGCTTGAGACATAAGTAGGTAAGGAAACCATTTTGGGGAGAAGTATGAAATTCTCTCCTTAATTATTTAAAATGTATGTTGCATGGATGTTTGCATTTATACATAGATCATGATAAGTTACATTGCATAAAGAGTTATCCTAATCCCTAGGTTTTCTTAAAGTCCATTGGAGACATTTTCATGAAGAGGATTGTGAAAAGGAGATGGTACAATGGCCTCTTCGGAGGGCTTGCTCTAGCATACTTTGGAATGAAAATATGTTATGTGAATGGAAATTTTGTTATGTAAAACTTGACTATTTTACTCTTGATAAAAAAGGATTGGAAATCTCTATGTAAATGTATGGAATATTTTGGGTTTTGAGCAAATAAAAAAAATGGGTAAGAGATGATCCCTTTTGAAGATGATTTTCATTATGAAGTAAAATATTGTAGGTTAGCATTATGTTCTATTTATTTTAGGCTTGCAAACTAGCCTCATTTAAATAAGATGTTTTATGCTATCTTAATGTTAATGGTTTATTTATGATTAATTCAATAATTATTTATTTTAGAGAGATGTTTCGTTAATGCTAGTATTACGTTGGAATTTATATCTTGTGGGTTTAAAATTTTTACTTAAATCCAAGAATATAGCATTGTGTTATAGCTAAAAATGTTATTTCTGTTATAGCACTTTAATTTTTTCCATGGATGAATGTTAGATTATTTATTTTATGCAAATATTATATTTGGTAGGGTTCTTGGGTTTGGATCTAGATCTTTTTTAGGAACCCTGATATAAGAGTAAAATAAATCTTAAATATAATTGTAATGATGTAATAACTAGGTAGTGATGAGTCTTGGAAGGATTTGTGGAGATGCAATAGCCAAGTACTCATGAATTTAGAAGGATTTGCAATGATGTAATAGCTAGATACCCATTATTGGTACACCTTGAATGGTGAAGATCGAGTGTTCCATAACTATGAGGTTAATGGAATTGGTTACGAGGTAGTTGTGGTGGTACCTTGAAAATTGAATTTTAGGTAACCATGCTCATTAGTTGGTGAATGGTAATGATCTTAGTTAACCCATGGAGGTGTCGTAACTAAGAACCAATGATTTACACTAGAATAACTTACATAGATGGACTTATAAATATTTTAGGGAATAGGCATTCCTCTTTAAGTGTTATGGGCCTTAAAGGATAATCCCTACACTATGGTAAAATTGTTCTATATCATTGAGGGTATAGGAAAGGCGGGGGGACTACTTTGGAATCCTTATAAATTATGGGGTTTAGTAAGGTGAACCCCAAAAATATAGGATGTTGGCCATTCCTATCCACTTGAGTATCATCTATAGAGACATGAACTCAAATTGTGTGAACCCTTGAGAATTCTAAAAATAAAATTGGGACTCTTTGTGAACCTACTTGTCATGATCTACCTTGGCAGGATTTTATTTTAAGATGGACTATGTATTGACAAATAATGTTTAATGTTTATCTTTGATGCATTTGGATGGATACATGCATTATTGCTTTATTTATTTTATGATATGAGGATATGGTACTTTTGATTCTACTGGTTGTAGGATCAAGTATTTTCATGGGTGGAAAATAAATTTGACCACAAGAAATGGGAGATCATATTTAAAGGTAAATGATGATTATGACTTGTTCATCAACAAACAGGGTAACATGGATGAATACTCTTCATGTATGTGCATTATAGTTTGTTTGTGCTTATGTTCATACCATTGGACTAAGAAATTGTTTGCAATGAGTCTCCTTAAAATAAGTCAGTGATAGCTTAGTCTATATTTTAAAAAGAGTTGTCGACTTAAGGATAAAACAATGGTGTGGAGAATTGAGGAGTGCTTTGTATTGCTTGTGGAATGTTAGATTTGAATTGTTTTCCTTGCATTATTGAAGTGATAATTGTCTTCTAATGATATATTTGATTAATTCTAAGGTTGGATTGAGTAATATTTAAACCAATATTGAAGTTGGTTTCTAATGTTTGAATTATTTTATCTTAAAGGGTGGGCCACCTTTAATCTTAGATAAGAATGCTTTATTTCTTCTTGTTACATTGGAGCGATTTTAATGAGGGTGGGAGTGGAAGAATGGAAATGTTCTTTAACGTTACTACTGATCACCCATGCATGAAGGTACGCATTTGGGATCCTTGCTCAAAATAAGATGCATGGGGGTATTTTTGGGGGATTAAAAGATAAAAATAGGGAGAGAAGCACAGTAAGAGGAAAGGAGATAGGGGCTAGATTTTAGAGGGCATAAAAAGAAGCTTTAACAAGTGGGTTGTTATTGTTTTCTTTGTATGTGTTTTTCTTATTATTGATCGAGTTGCATGAGTCTCCTTGCTAGTTTGTTCACTCTCTATTTCTATGAGGGTGCATGATGGCCACACGCTCTGGTTTTCTTTCATGTGATGTTGTTTTGGTTTTCCCTCCCTACAGAGGAGGGGGTATTTCTTGGGGTATAATTTACCTTTCACCTTTCATCATATGTGCTTTAACCTTACTCTATGCTTTCTAATTACTTGTCTTGGGATATGGCACCAAGGGTGGTGAACCCCGAGCATCATGATACACTTGTATTGCATAAGCTTATCATTGTTTGTGTACTCTATGTACCATAGAATACCCTCATATCCTATGCATACCCTAGAAAAAACAAACCTAGTGAGTATTGTGCTTTGGGATCATTATGTTACTTGAGGTATGTTTATATCCTTTAAGTCACTTGCCAGGATTTGTTGGGTGTTTGTAGAGAAAGGTTCACTTTGTTGGGTGTTCATAGAGAAAAGTTTGATTCATTGGGTGTTTGTAGAGTAGTGTTCATTTGTTTGTGTGTTCATAGAGCAATGTTCGTATTATTTTCCTGTGTTCATAGGACAATATTCATCTTGTTTTCCTGTGTTCTAGAGCAACATTTATCCTATGGCCTGATAATTTAGAATGCTCATTCTTTAGACCATGTGTTTGGATTGGCTATTGCATGTGAGTTTGTATGTTTTCTTGAGTTCTTGGGTTGTTATATACCCATATAGCATCATATTATCTTGTATTCTTAGAGTTGCATGGATTGCATTGTCATTGTTAACCTTATCTTTTAGATTTCTCATGAAAGTTTGGGCTACCTGTGTATTGATTTGTTTGAATATCACTTGTGTATGAAGAATTATATTCTTTAACCTTCTTTTCTTCGTTATGTTTTATTGCTTCTTGCTCATATTCAAGCTTAGCTTAGATGTATGGATTTCTTGTTCTTACGTAAGAGTTAGTGGATTTTTAATTACCTATGAGATACTATTGTGGAATATTTATGATATACTTTAATCTCTTAGAAAGAAAGGGTAATAAATTATTTTACAGGGTTCTTTTTGAAGTCCTTAATGATGTAGGATTTTTGGGGTTCCTCAAGAATATCATTGATGTATAGGATTTTTGGGATTTCTAAGTGGTTTTAATTGATGCTAGAATTAATGGATTTCCTTTACGTTTTAATTTATAAGGGATTAATGAACTTCCTTTATGTTTTATATCAAAGGAATTTATGGATTTGCTTTTATGGCTTATATGGGAAGGAATTTATTGAGGTTCCTTTATAGATTTAATTTGAAATGAATTTATGGGGATTCATTTGGAAGCTTTTGTGGTATAGGAGTTTATAATTTCTTATGTGATTTTTTATTGATACTTGATTCGATAGTATGCTTCTGAATATTTTTTTGTTAATAGAAACAATGGAAAAGAAGTATGGAATTCATTATGCATGTTTATATAATATCCTTTCATTGATGAAAATAATCATATAGAATTGCTTCCATATTCACATAAGGAGTTTTTTGATCCCTACCTGCCCATAATTCTACCATGGAGGTCAAGGAAAGGAGATAAAAAATTATTTCTTTAGTTAGATCATGTTAGTATATTCCCAAGTGTTTTATGAAATCTTGTGGAAGGATTAAGTTGGAAATCCCTCTTAGTGAAAGAGGATTCATTGTAATAGAAGCAAATAATTTTCATGTATAATTTATACCTTTGAAGAATGATTATACTTGGTACCATATTTTATGATAATGGTGTAATATTCATGGCTCTTCTCATGTAAAAAAAAATATGATTTATTTTGAATCAATGCTTGCATTTAAAATAATATACCTAGTTTAATTGCATGCTACAATTCAACTTAGATAAGAAGTATTTGTTTCTAATTGATTTTTTTAAAGCATACTCTATATTTTCTAGAGAGAGGGAGAGAGTTAGATCTAAGGATTTGGGCGTTCCTTTAGAAAGGAGGTAAATATTTTTGTAATCTTTGATGTTCTTCTTATTAATCCAGACTTAGGGTAGTTGCATGGAAGCAATACCTAGTTTCTTGTGTCTATGATAAGATGATCAAACAAAGTAATAGATGCTTGGTCACTCATGATAAATATAAGAAAAATAAGTATTAAATTCTAGTGGATCACCATGAAGGTTCATTTAACTAGACTCAAGGCATTATGCCATAAAGGACCCAACATATATTGACTTATTGTTGGTAGAGGGAATTGGTGCCCCTATTATCTAACGATTGAGAAGAAAATAATCCCAATGCTATGGTCAGGAAGTTTTCATTGGTGATAATTCAAAAAATGTGGGGTGACCATCTGAATTGTTCTTTATGCCACAAAGGTAGATGAGGTAAACCCCAATACCTACAATAACTTGGTCTCTCTTATGCACTTGAGAAACATCTACAACATCATAGAATCGAAATGTTGTTATGTCTAGTCAAATATATTCCATGGATACTCTTGGTGAACCTTGTTGAGTTCTTTCATAAGACAAATATCTCTCTTGGGTTGGTCTATTTTTGCATTGTTATAGTTGGTATTAGAGCTATTGGTCGTAGGACTAGAAGCTTCCTTGTAAAGGAATTAGAGATGAATTGACTTAACGGATGAGTTTTGGGAAGAATATCTTCACTTGGGAGATGTAATTTTTATGTGGAATAAGAATTTCCATCAATGTTATGAGCATGTGATAGTATTCGATTGTTAGTACATATGGAAAATGTATTTAAATAGTAGTTAGGAGGTAAGCATGAAGGAGAATTGCAACCTAACCTAGGAATTTTGTGTTTGTAGGAAGTTATGGTACCAAAATTGATAGAGGAAGAAGAGGATCTTCCATACCACCAAGATAGGCTAGGCAGGATAGTGTTGAGGCAATACCCCTAAGGGAAAGTTTGAGGAATTCAAGCAAAGAGGTGGATAAACTCATTGTTATTGTATCACTATTGCAATAGCAAATAGAGTATAAAAGGGAATATTTGAATTAGCAAAATGAGAAAATGAACCAAAAAAAATAGTTTTTGGAAACTATAGTGAGTTAAAGTTCATAAAATAGGAATTGTGAGGTTATATAGGAAGGAAATCCTCCTACAAATGAGCAAGAAGTTAGGGCTCTTATAGAGATATAACTAGATAAGTATTTGAAGAATGTAAAGACCTTCAAATTCATCAAAAAGTATGGGGATGATTTAGTTTATGCTTAACTGAATGAGTTGGAGACCTATTTCTCCATGAAAAACTATTCCTTAGTGACCCAGACAATTTGGATCACTCTTCATTTGTAGGAGATCGGGTTGGAACAGTGGAACACATTTAATTTTGGCTAGAAAATTTAGGAAATAAATCTATCATTGGAAGGTTTTGTGAAGACCTTTAAGAAATGATTCCTCTTAAAAACTATGTGGAGAAATTCAAATAATTCTCCACACTTATAAAATAAATAAAGATAGTGGAGATTTACTACTAGAGGTTTGTAAATATGCTTAAGTATGCACCACTCTATGAGAAGGATGAGATGATGAAGGTACATGAATTTGTCTTGGGAGTGAATCCTAAGATAACATTGGTAGTAAACATGCATAAGCCTGAGACTCTACAAAAGGCTTATGACCTTGCTCAAAAAGCTAAGTCCAATATACAATTGAACAAGACTTACTTTAACTATGTAGAATTATTAGAAGAGGATCGACAAGCCTTGAGGAAAAGAAAATTTGTTGGTTTTATGAAATGGGAGCAAGAGCAAAGCAAGAAAAGCAAATTCAATTCAATGTTTGAAAGAAAAAATGATGGAAAATAAGGGAATTCTAAGAATAAATTCTAGAAGAGGAAAGATAATAGTACTCCTCAAACATAGAGGCAGTTAGACCCATCACAAGTAGAGTGAATAGGGGAGATGAAACAAGAAATACACCTAGGTACCAAAGGTGGTTGTTACGATTGTGGAGGACCTCATTATGCAAAAAAATATCCAAATCGATTAGGACTAAGAAAAAATGCATAGGAACCCAACCACATAATCTACGTGGTAATAAAAAATTAGAATATGGATCAGTAAGCCACACCTATTCTCTTGAGTGGTAAATTATTTGATAAAAAATTTAAATCTTTATAGATAGTGCAACTACTAATAGTTTCATTTATTCAAGTATAGTTGGGGATATGCCAGGAAGACCAAAATTTTTGGCACAAGGATAGAAATTTGAGTATGAGTCTAGACAAATCTACTTAGTGGATCAATGTTTTTCCACAACTAAGATTACTCTATCCAACTATTCTACCTTACAAAGACAATTCTACTTAGTGGATCAATGTTTTTCCACAACTGAGATTACTCTATCCAACTATTCTACCTTACAAAATTTATATGTAGTGTTGCTACATGCCTTCTACATCATCTTGGGAATGGACTAGTTAAAGGATCATGGAGCCCTAATTAATTTCCAAGATAGATGGTTAGACTATATAGATAAATACAAGCAAAGACTAAGAATACATAGTTAGCAAGGATATTTTTGCCTTCATATGATCTCAAAAATGTACCTAAAGAAAGCTTTTATAAAAGATGGTATGGTCTATATCATTAAATTGAACCATAAGACCAAGGATGATAGGAAGGAGTTGTTTAAGGAGAACCCAATTTCGTAGGAGTTTAGGGATGTTTTCTTGAAGACCTTTTGGGGTTACCACCTAAGCATGAATTTGATTTCACTATCAAATTGTTGTTACATTTGGAACCTATTCCTAAAACTCCTTATAATATGAGTCCTATTGAGATGTAGGAGTTAAAAGTGCAACTTCAAGGTTTGCTAGAAAAAGAGCTAATTAAACCCAGTGTGTCACCATGGGGTGCATCTATTACTTTTATAAAAAAATAAGGATGGTTTGCTAAGATTGTGTATAGACTATAGAATGGGAATTAAATAAATTGTTAAGAATAGGTACCCGTTACCTAGGATTGAACATTTCTTTGATCAACTTAAGGGTTTCACTATATTTTCAAATATTGACTTGAAATAAGGATACCATCAACTGAGAATCTAAGAGGAGGATACTCACAAGACTGATTTTAAGACTAGGTATGGGTATTATGAGTTCACAATATTAGCTTTTGGGTTGACCAATGAACTAGCAACATTCATGAATCTGATTAACAATATGTTCAAAAAGCATCTAGATTAGTTTGTCTTAGTATTTTCTAATGATATATGATATATTCCCAAAATAAGGAGCATGATAAACATTTAAGGATTGTGCTTGGGTTGTTGAGAAGGAATCGACTCTATGGGAATTTATGAAAGTCCGACTTCTATGTGCTAGAGGTGAAATATTTGGAGCATACCATATTTGCATAAGGGATAGTCGTTGATCCAAAGAATATAGAGGCCATTTTGAGCTGGTCATTGCTTACTAATGTGCCTAAAGTACAACGCTTCATGGGCTTGAATGGGTACTATAGGTATTTTTTAAGGGATTATTCTAAAATAGACTACTCCATAAATAACCTTCAGAGAAAAGGAAAGCAATATAAAGGGATGGACAAGTGCATAATATTATAGAAATTTTGTAGAGCAATATTCACCATGTTTTCCTGTATTCTAGAGCAATGTTCGCATCATGGATTGAGACTTTAGAATGCTATTTCTTCAAACCATGCAGCTGTCTTGGCTATCGTATGTGTGTTGGTGCTTTTAATTGAGTTCTTGGGCTATTATGTATCCATGTAGTGTTATCTTTTCTTGTATACTTAGAGTTGCATGGATTGCACTCTCATCATTAAGCTTGGTTTTTAGAGTTCTCATGAAAACATGGACCGCCTGTGTATTGATTTATTTGATTTTCACTTGTGTATGATGAATTATATTCTTTAGCCTTATTTTCTTGGTTATGTTTGATCACTTATTTCTCATCTTCAAGCTTAGCATAGATGTACAACTTTATTGTTGTTACATAAGAGATAGTGGCTTCTTTATTGCCTGTGAGATACTATTGTGGAATATTTATGATATATTTTAATCTCTTGTAAATAAAGGATAATAAAGGGTTTTATGGGGTTCTTTTTGAAGTCCTTTAATGATGTAGGAATTATGGGATTCCTCAGGAATATCATTGAGGTATAGGAATTTTGGGATTCCTAAGTGGTTTTAATTAATGTTGGAATTAATGGATTTCCTTTATGTTTTAGTTTATAAGGGATTAATGAAATTCCTTTATGTTTCATATGAAAGGAATTTATGGATTAATTGGGCAAGAATTAATGGGGAGTCATTTATAGCTTTAATTTGAAAGGAATTTATGGGGATTCATTTGGAAGCTTTTATGGTATAGGAATTTATGATTTCCTATGTGACTTGTTATTGATACTTTATTGGATAGTATGCTATTGAATATTATTTTGTTAAGATAAACAATGGGAAAATATGTACATGCTCATTTATGCATGTTTATGTAATATGCTTTCATTTATGAAAAGAATCATATAAAATTGCATCAATATCCACATAATGAGTTGTTTTGATCCCTACCTACCTATCATTCTACTATGGAGGCCAAGAGAAGGATATGAAAGATCATTTATTTAGTTAGATCATTCTAGGAGTTTCCCAATTTTTCTATGGAATCCTATGGAAGTATTAAGTTGGAAATCCCTCTTAGTGAAAGAGGATTCATTGCAATAGAAATAAATACTTTTCATGTATAATTTATACCTTTGAATAATGATTATGCTTGGTACCATGTTTTATGATAATGGTGTAATATTCATGGTTCTTATTATGTTAAAGCAATGCTTATTTATTTTGAATCAATGCTTGGGTTTAAAAGAATATCCCTAGTTTAATTGCATGCTTCAATTCAACTTAGATAAGAAGTATTTGCTTCTAATTAACAGATCCCTAGTGTCATAATTATCTGCACCTCGTGCTTGGCCACTAGATATTTTTTTATCCTATTGATAATGTTATCATGATTTTTCATGCTCTGCTCATATGAATCGACCCTCACAATCTTGGATTATGGATGATGTTCAATTAGCATGATGTGAAAAATGGTACCACTGTAATACCTCACATGTGTAGTCCCAATATTATGCTTGATTCCCATGGTGTGTGTATCTAGGCCACCTCTAGAATTATCAATAAATTTAGCACCCCAATCACTACCCTTCCCAATAACAAGGTTTTTCATAGTGCCACCATCAATTACCTCACCATTTTGGCTCCTGCCCACTGCAGGTTTTGTTGATTTTGGAGCATGATTAATTTGGAGGTCTTTATTTTAGCCACACTTTAACCCACTACACAAAATAGGGGAGGTGTAGGGGGAAAATTAGCCCCCCCTACTTGTGTCCTCCAAGGGGGTCCATGGGGGTCTGAATACAAAAATAGATGTTTTCCCCTTTATGTAAATATCGACCATTTGATATTAGGTCATAGATCGTGTAGTATATTTTAGGTAGGTTTTTGCCCTAAAATTGTAATACACTTTTATAAGAGGATGTTGTATGGTAGCTAATTGTAATGTTCGGTGCATGGCTGTGTACAAAGGGGTTTTCTAGACTGAATATAAGGACTAGTTATTTTCTCTGTGGACATAGCCCACATTGGGTGAACCACGTAAATCTATGTTTATTATGTATTGCATTATTTTCTTCTATGTTTTATTTCCACATTTTATTACTCATATTTTATGCATTAATCCTAATAGGTTTTGGGATTCATTAGCTGGAACACATCCCAATAAGCATCACCATATAAACTTTGCATTGATCTAGTGCATTTCATCTTTCATATCCTTTGGCATGTGTGCTTTTTAAGCCTTAAAGAATCATCCTTAACCAAGACTCCATCACATTACCTATCTGTATTCCATTAACCCTGACACCAAGCCCCTCTGCCCCTAGTTCCTCCATGGTCATCCTCAAACCCACTGTGCTTCAACTCAACCTTGTTGTCAAGAATATTTTGAAAATCCATAATTGCCTTTCCTTTATACTAAAAGGAAATGAGGGAGATATTTCCAATGCAATTATGAACACTTTGAATGGTAGCTAGATCTCGATAAAATACCTTGACTTCATGATTGATGTTAGAATGTTGGTGGATATTACCAGGCTCCGTATTTATAGAAAAACCATTCAATGCAACAAGCATACAATGGCAGTGGAGCTTGACTACTTCCCTAAGAAAGGTAAGGACCTTCTCACTATCGATGGTGGCATTGAGAGGATGAAACTTCTAGGGCCATGGGATCATGTCATGGTTCCCATCCTCCAATACTTTACCATCAACAAGATTGATTCCACTCTACGTAGTTTTCATTTAGCATTTTTAAACCACTTTAGAGGGAACAAGAAAATGAACATACCTGATTACCTCTTTAGGTCCATTGAGTTGTCTGTCACTTATATCAAGACTTAGAAATCCCACTACTTCATTCACGAGGGCCTACACCTTATTCTTTATAAGTATACCCTAGACGCATATACCAAAATAGCTCTAGTTGCTAGTACTTCCACTCCTTCCCAAAATTCCATTGCCCCTACCCCACCCAATCACTTTCAACCCACCCCTTCACATTCTCTTGCCTATCCTCCCACCCTACCAATCCCTACTAAGCATGTAAATAGCAATAGTCATGATTTTCCTATTCATGAGGTGTCAAGTGAAGACAACAATCCTAATTACTCCTCTCCTACCCCATCGAAGCCCAAATATGAGTCGTGAACTAAATTTGAACTCAAAAATAGGGTTGTGAAGCACTCATCCTCCAAATTCCTCATGAATATTAGTCCACCCCTCACCCACACATATTCATGCCTGAAGAAACTCAAGGAGACATCATCTCTGGAAAAAATAGTGAGTTAGTCCAGGTGATCAATGATAAGGCAGTTCAGCTGAAGGAGCTTGTAAAGGAGGTAGACATGTTGGTTCAAGAGATTGCAAAGGAAAGAAGTAGTGGAACATCCCCACATAAAATCATGCTCACCCACCTTGCCAGTTTGGTGGCCACCATATCTACAGTGGCTAACCTGTTCAAACCTACATGGATAATTTTCAATCAGGTAGCTCAAGACCTCGACATAGATCACACCCAACTTAGTAGTATCTTCAAGGATTTAGATGAGTCCTAAATTACCTCAAATGATAATTTACCCTTTGGTTTCTACTGTAGGGTTTCCCCCTACGATGGTCTCACTTGTCAGAAAGGGATCATCCCCTCTGATCTATTTCTTTGTTTTTATTTGTTTCTTGGGATTTTTTTTTACTTGGTTAGACCCCTCTCGTGGGCTGCCTAATGTTACAATCATTAGGCCTGATTTTGTTGTTCCTATTTTGGTTGTACTAAGGTTTTGGGGCCCCTTTCAAAACCCATTTATTAATAAAAATCCTATTTATCGACAAAAAAAATATATTTTAAGCATACTCCATATTTTCTAGAGCGAGGGAGCGAGAGAGTTAAATCTAAGGATTTAGGAGTTCTTTTGGAAAGAGGGCAAATTTTTTTTTAACCTTTGAATTTCTCCTTATTAATCCAGAATTGGGGTAGTTGGGGGGAAGCAACACCTAGTTTCCTATGTCCATGAGAAGATGATCACATGGAGTGATAGATTCTTGGTCGCTCATCATGGAGATGAGGAAGATAAGTATTAAAGTTTAGAGGATCATTGTAGAGGTTCATTCAACTAAACTCAAGGTATTACACCCTAAAGGACCCAACATAGATTGACTTATGGATGGTAGAAGGAATTGGCATCCCCCATTCTCTAATGACTGAGAAGGGATAATCCCAATGCTATGGTCAAGAAGTTTACATTTGTGGAGAATGCCAAAAATATGGGGTGACCATTTGAAGTGTCCTCATAGAGGTAGACAAGGTAAACCATAGTACCTACAGGAGCATGGCTTCTCCGATCCACCTGAGAAATTTTTGTAGTGTCATAGAATCAAAATGTGATTATTCCTAGTCAAATATATTCTATGGATACTTTTTGTGAACCTTGTTGAGTTATTTCAAATCTCTCTCTCTCTCTCTCTCTCTCTCTCTCTCTCTCTCTCTCTCTCTCATGTTGGTATATTTCTGGGTTGTTACACTACTTGTGATATATATATATATATATATATCGGGTGTGTTTTGATGGGTTGTTACATGGATGCCCAATGATTGTATGGATACTCTTTGTGAACCTTGTTGAGTTATTTCAAGAAAATATCTCTCTCTCTTGAGTTGGTCTATTTTTGGGTTGTTACATTACTTGTGATATATATATATATATATATATATATATATATATATATATATATATATATATATATATATATATATATATATATATATATATATATGTATGTATATTTCGGGTGTGTTTTGGTGGTTTGTTACATGGATGCCCAATGTGCACAAGTTTTATGTTATCAATATGATGAATAATACTCACCAGGGCAAAAATTCACCCAAAAGAAACTAGTTTTGCTAGATGTAGAGGAGTGAGTAAGCAGTGACCAAATTGTTGATGAAGTAGAACCATTAGAGGAACCACCTCAATATAGGGTTAAAATACATGAAGAGCCATAGCAATAATTTTGTTTCCATGCTATTACAGGAATTACCACTCCTTTATAAAATGAAATTCGTAGGCTTTTTCAAAGTCCAACATTTTACAATTCTCATTGATTTAGGAAGTATGTGCAAATTTATTGATACTCAAATCACCAAGTAAGCCATTTGTTACATACATGCATACAACTCCCTTGAGCTTATGGTGGTAAATGATAGGACTTTGCCTTGTAAGGGCAAATGCTATAATGTTATGTTGAAGATAGGGGGTTATGAACTCAAAACATATATGTTTTCTCTTCAACTAGGATGATGAGGTATTGTGATAGGAGATCAATGGTTACGTACTTTGGAAATCATTTCCTAGAACTTTTCAAAGTAATGGATGCAATTTTCATAGAATGGTAAGTCCTACACTCTTTGTGGTTCATAAGCATGATAACCTTAGATTATTAGATCATATCATATGGAGAAGTTGTTAAAAATATATCCCCATGGGTAATCGTTCAAATATTTGCAATACAACCACCCACTTCCATAGAGGACAAACTCCCAAAATATTTGCAAGTCATTTTGGTGAAGCATGATGTAGTTTTTACAAAATTGACCAAATCACCACCTTGTCACTGTCATAATCATGCAATCTCATTGGTACCTAATAGTGTACCACCTAACACCAGACCTTATTGGTACCCCCATGTTCTTAAATCAAAAATATAGAAATTACTTTAAGAATTATTAAAATTCGGAGTTGTTTGGCCTAGTAATAATCCTTATTCTTCTCTAGTCTTATTGATTCAAAAGAAAGATGGGTCTTGATGATTGTGTATAGATTTTTGTGAGATAAATAAGATCACCATTAAGAATAAATTTTCTATCCCCATGGTAGATGAATTATTGAATGAGTTGCATAGTGCTATGTTTTTCTCAAAGTTATATCTTCATTCGGGTTACCATTAGATATGGCTCAAGAAGGAGGATATTCTCAAAATAGCATTCCAAAATCATGAGGGCCATTATAAATTCTTGGTTATTTCATTTGGATTAACAATTGCACCCTCCACATGTTAAAGCCTCATGAACAACAAATTTCTAACCATTCCTTCAAAAACTCATTTTAGTTTTCTTTGATGATATTTTGGTTTATAGTAACTCGTTGGAGGAGCACCTCATCCATGTGAATCATACTTTACAAATTTTGGCTCAACATCAACTTTATGCTAAGAAGTATAAGTATTATTTTGGGATCTTGCTTGTTGTGGTGTAGTGGTAAATACCCTAGGTGTTGGTAGAGGCCGACCTAGGTTCCATTCCCCTTGTCTCCATCCTACAGATATATGGTATAGTTAGGAATGTCCTATGTGCTAGTAGAGGTTGACAAGGCTCCATTCCTCCTATGCCCAACCTATTGAAAGTGGCACCTCGAAAGGGGTGTTTTCCACTATAAATTATTTACCCAGGTGTTGTAGGTGAGTTGGAGAGGAGAGGGCAATCCTCCAAGGGAGGTCCCAGGTTCGAATATCCACCCTACCAAAAAGCTAAATTGGGTACCCAAAATCCAATTGATAATGTTGGTGCGGGCAGGGCTGGGTGCAACTCTCGGGTGACTTTGATGGTGTAGAACCCCCTGTTCATGGTCTCTTAGACCAAGGCGGCCTCGCAAGGGGTTTTCACTTTAAAAAAAAAAAAAAGTATTATTTTTGGTTGACCATATTAAATAAGAGGATGATGCATTGCATAAAGCAGTTGAGGATATTAAAAACCAAGAGAAGATCTACTAGAAATAGAGAACAAGAACCACTTGGTTATTAGAAGGTGATAAAAATGCCAAATATTTATGTAGGAATGTTTGTTCTAGGAGATAGAAAAACAATATGGAAGCTCTTCCAGATGAGAATAGGTACTCCTTTGATACAATCCTAGATATGCATTTACATTCAATTGGTTATTTTGCTAAATTTTTTAAGGAAAGTATGGTGCAAGATGAGCATGCTTAAAAAGGAGTTGTTGCTATCATACCCTCTATTATCTCTGAAGAAGAAAACCAGGCCTTACTTAAACCCATTGATAGAGAGGAGCTGATGAAAGTAGTCTTTGGAATGAGTATAAAAAATATACTAGGTCTAGATGGCTTTCCAATTCAATTTTTTAGACCTTCCGGGACAACTTGAAGGAGGATGTAATAGCCTTTATAGAGGATTCTAGAGGTAGTAAATGAATTCTTAAAGCACTAAATCATACATTCGTTGCATTAATTTCGAAAGGGGATGAGGTGGTGCATATTTTAGATTATAGACCTATTGCCTTATGCAATATCATATATAAAATAATCACAAAGGTAATGGTTGAGAAAATAAAACCTCTCCTACATAGAATTATTTTCTTGGAGTTGATGGTCAGAATGAACAACTATTGCATTAGAATTTGAAATAATAAATACAATATCAAATGCCAACAATATCTCTAACCAACGAGCTAAATATACTAACAATAAATAACTATTAGGCTAATAATAAAATAATCCTAATATAGCCTAAAAATATATATTTGATTAATAAATGTTGTTAAGTTAATAACAAACCTAGGTAGAAAATTATGTAATAATATAATCTACCCTAACATCCTCCCCTTAGTACATTATTTTGAAATACTCAGATAGTTGTGAAACAACTCAAATTTGACACGTGCAAGTGCCTTAGTGAATATATCTGCAACATGTTCATTGGTGGGAATGTACTAGAGCTAAATATTGTGCTTTGGAACTTCATATCGAATAAAGTGACATTGAGTGTCAATATGTTTGGTGCATTCATGGAACACTGGATTCTTGAAAAGTTTTAAAACACCTTGGTTATCACAATTCAAGTGGATTGGAAGATTCTTTGGAAGACCCATACTTGAAAGAATGTGATATAACCATATCACCTCACACACTGCTCCTCGTGTTGCATGATATTCTACCTATCTATATGATAAAGCAACCACCTATTTCATCTTACTATGCCAAGAGACAGGACCAGATCCAATATAAAAATGTATCTTGAAGTTGATTCTCTATCATCTATTGATCCAACATAATCATATTTTGTGTATCCTTGTAAGAATAACTTATCATTTCTCTTGTACTCTATATCATTCTCAATAGTACCATAGACATAGTGAAGAACTTGTTTTGCTGCTTTCTAATGGTTAACCTTAGGTTCCTGCATGAACCTCAAAATATAATTCACAATAAAACTGATATCTAGCCTAGTGTTTGTTAGATATATGATACTCCCAATCAATTGGTAAAATAGAGTACCATATACCTATGGAGAATCATCATATCGTGATAACTATAGCCCAGTTTCCATAGGAGTTTATTTAGGCTTACAATTAGTCATACGATATTTATCAATCCATATCTTGGAATATTTCATCTATGTCACTATGATGTGATTCTTCTTCAATTTCACTTCCAAGACAAGACAATAATGAAAAAGTCCTAGATCTATCATCTCAAATGACTTTTTCAAGTCACACTTCATTGCATCTATCAATCTCTTTGAACTACCCGTGATGATCATATCATTAACATAGAGCACTAGTATCATTTTTTTAGAACTATCATTCTTGAAATAAAGATTTGCATCCGAAGGAATTCTCTTGAAATCATGCTATAATAGGTTATTATCAATTTTTATGTACCAAGCTCGTGGATCTTATTTTAACCCATACAAGGATTTAACCAATTTACAATATTTTTCTCTTTGCCTTCAATCACAAATTCTTCTGGCTAAGTCATATACACTTCTTCCTTGAGATCACCATTTAAGAAGGCACTTTTTACATCCATATGATGTAGCTTCTATTTTAACTGAGCTACCATAGCATAAAGTACACAAATGGTAGTTTTTCTAGAAGTAGGTGCAAAAGTCTCTTCATAGTAAATGCCTTATTTTTGTGCATAGTCCTTTGCAACAAGGCAGACCTTATGTTTGTCTATAGTTCCATATTCCTTGTACTTCACTTTGTATACCTTTTGCAACCAATGGGCTTCTTTATAGGAGGTAGATCAAATAGCTTCCAAGTGTTGTTTTTTATGAGATACAAGTGTTCTACATCCATAGATGCCTTCCATTGAGGCTCACTAAGTGCATCTTGTACCATGGTAGGTTTGTGCTCATCTAATTAAGTCATAAAAACCATATCATCACCCACATCCCTATCTTCTAATTGTTCTTTATCTTCTTTTGCATCTATAGAAAGTTCTTCAAAGTGTTGGCAAAGCTCATCAACCTCTATAGTCTTTGCTTCTACTCTCTTTTGATGAGTCATACTATGTGTATATATCGATCTAAAGTTAGATCTAGAGGTGTAGTCACTTTTGAGTCTTTCATTGTGCTAGTATACCATTTGGGAATTTTATTCTATGGGGGAGGAGTCTCTTTATTAGATTCCTCATAATCTAGGTATACAATAGAAGATGTGTTATCTCGTGTGAAAACTTCATCAAATACCACATCTTGAATGATGTGAATCTTCTTGGTTTTAGGGTCTATCAAACGATATCCCTTGAAATGCTCATCATAACCAAGTAAAATACACTGCAAGGATTTCTCATCTAACTTCTTTCTCTTTTCTTTTGAAATGTGCATGAATGCCTTACACTCAAATATCCTGAGATGAGAAATGGAAGGCTTTCTACCACTCCAATATTATTGTGAAGTAATTCCCTTAAGATCTTTTGTGGGTACTCTAATTAGGAGATACACTACTTTTATGACAAGTTCCACCCAATATTATTTCTCTATATGTGCCTTTGTAAGCATACAACGAACTATTTCCATGATAGAATGAATCCTCCTCTCAACAACTCCACTTTACTATGGAGTAAAGGCTATAGTAAGCTTCATCTTAATCCCATGTGTAGTAAGAATTGAGGAAAACTCATTTGAGGTAATTTACCCCTTCGATCTAAGTGTAGGGTCTTAATATAACTTCATGATTAAATCTCAATATATTTCTTGAATTGCTAAAAAAACACGAAGACCTCAAACTTTAGATGTAGAAATAAAACCCACATTTTATATGAGTAGTTATCAATGAACAACTAAAAATACCTCTTTCATCCATATATATTTGGCATAGGACTGCACAGATATGTGTGTACCAACTCCAATGGTCTTTTGGCTTGTAAGGAGCTCAACTCAAAAGGTACGCGATGTTGCTTCCCTGCTAAGAAATCTGAGAAAACTGGTAAAGTAGATGAAAGGGTCGGAAGACCTTTTACCATCTCATATTTAGTCAATTCAAGTAAATATCCTGAACTTAGATGCCCATATATTTTGTCCCAAAGATAAGTGGCCTCTTTTGTGTTTACTGCCAAGGTAAGATGAGGGGTAGAAATGGCATCTAAAGAAAATAAGCCATACTTGTAGGAAGTTGTTGCTACATGTTTGCCTTTCTGTGTGATGAAGCAATGCTTCTTTTCATCCTCAAATCTGAAATCAACCACCATATTTTTATCCAATATTTGAGGCACTAATAACAAGTTATTAGCCAATATTGGAACATAAAGGACTTTCTCAATTTAACATTTTCCATAAGGAAGAGTGACTGAAACATTTCCTTCATCTTGGACTTTGTAGGTCTTATCATCAACTATGGTAATTAGTTTGCCTTCCTTAGGATTAAATATCTCAAACCATGATTTATCATCAATCATGTGTTTACTGGCCCTGAAATCAATATACCACAAAGGATCCTTTTGCTTAGAAGTTATGTGAGTCATGAGCACCTTGTGTGCTCTCTCAAAATATGAGTCTAATTCCTCAATAGCAACATGTCCCTTTGGTTGCTTATTCTTCTTTTGTGGTTTTTTCTTGCCCTTCTTTTGACCTTTGTCACGTGGTTGTTTATTTTTGAACCAACACTTGTTGGTGTCGTGGGTTTCCATATCACAAATTTTGTAATTCGTTTTTTGTCCTTGTTGAGGTTGCTTGCCTTTGGAAACTTTAGAAGAATATCCCTCCTTCTAAAAGTTACCCTATTTCTTTGACCCCTATTTTGAGTAAAGTGCATTATTCGACACTTCATATTTTTAAAGTTGATTTGTCTCCATAGTTTGAAGTAAATTTACCAAATCTACAAAAGTAACTTGTCTCATGGACACTTGATGAGATGTGATCAACACATTATAGGAATCTAGTAAAACTCTCAAAATTATTGAAGTGAAGAGCTTATCCTCTATTGTTTCTGCCAAAGCATTCAACTTGGACTTCAATTTTACCACTCTACAAAGGAATAATTCTACTATTTCACCAGACTTCATACTAAGATTATGAAGTTGGGATTGAAGCTTAAGAATGGTGGATTGATTATTCCCTTCATATAGGGTAGTTAATGCATCCCAAACATCTTTACCATGTTTAGTATCAGATATGTGAGGTTGTAATTCATCATTAGTAGCAAGAAAGATAAGCATGAGGAACCTTCTATTTGTTTTATCATATGCATCATGATCTGTACCTGTTGTAGTGGGATGTTTTGTAGTGCCAATCACTACATCCCACAAATATTCAACCTGTAGAATGACTCTCATTTTAGTTTTCCATGGAGAAAAATTGGAACCTTTAAGCAACTATGTATCTAAAAGATATTTGTGTATAGTGGCCATTGTGAAGGTTCCTTATATCACCAAAATGGTCCCCATTTCTATATACTACAAAGAGTATGTGAAAGAGAATTCACTAAATCAGATCAAAGAACCATATGGATGTTTGACTCCGGTCTTGATAACCTAGACAACCTAGAGGTTTAGATTTGATGCTAGGTAAGGCAAGGACATACATTCGATGTGGATCGAATGCAAATGTGGTAGATATGACATGGATTGATTGACATCATAGACCAGATCTAGGGCCAACTGGACATAGCTAATGAGGATCAAAGATCAGTGACATGGCATTGGGACTCAAACCGATTATGACCTAGACTTGTAGACTCTAGACTACCTGGTGAGGACCCAAGGGACTACAGTGATAGACCCCAAAAATCTTTATGACCAAACTCAAACTATCAGATCTTACTAGACCAAGGAAGGCACATGTGACCAGACTCTAATGTGACTCCAATGCAACCAACACTGAATGTGGAGGCCGTAGGACTGAGCTTGAGAACCTATGAAACATAGAAGTCTAGACATAGATCCTGGTGAACCTAGATGGACAACTAGATCTAAGAGACACATGGTGAGCATAATTAAGGACACATAGATCTGATGGACCTTAATAGGACTCAAAAAATATACCCAATGTAAAATCCCTGACTATCGATGCTAATTTGGAAGACCAACTGACTTGACATGTGGTGATTGACTACAGACTCAACACATGGATGACACCTTGAGTTGACATGTGGATGATATACTGCTGACTCAGCCACAACACATGGCACACAAAAAACTAGCTTGGATAGGTCAATTACCCACAAACAATCAATGATTAAAGTGATATCCTTTGTTTTTAAAGCCTCCAATGTATTCCCTTTGTGTGCATGTGGGATAAAGATCTTGTTTTTTTTTTTTTAAAACACTTCTCACCATCCATGCTTAAAATAGTACTTGGTTCTTTCCTTATTTCATCGCATGCTCTAGTCAAGCCGACTTACTTCCTAGTAATAAGATATAACGCGGGAGCTCGTGGGGTCGATTCTCGGTGCTTTATTTTTGCTAAAAACATTTACAAAGCAATATTAGTTTATGCTTGGATTTTTTTGTAAGTAATTTAACTTAATAATTTTTTATTTTTTTTTATCAATTTTTCTATTAATTTATTAATTAAAGTATTTAATTATTATATTAGATTAATTTAATTATATTTTTCAATGCAAAACAAAAAGGAAGAGGAACTCTTTATATTGAAGATCCAACACATTTTTGCCAAAATAAAAATTGCACTTTTTTTTTGCACACTCAAAAAGGGGGGTCTCATCAAATTGAAGACAAAACCTTTGCACACAAACCTTGTTTTTTTTACACAAGAGGGTGGACAGATTTGAAAATTGTCTCGGAGGCACCATTGTAAACCTCTTTTTAGGCTTCATAACAACAAATTTTTGCTTGAAGTACTTGCAATAAGGGGGGATTTTTTGGTGAATTTTTTGACAATTTGCCTAGGAGGTAAAGTTTTGTAAAGCAGCCATTTTTTTGCTGCAGTGCTTGAAATCAGGGGGATAAATTATTTCTTCCATCACAACATATTTTGCAAAAAGGGGGGAAACTTGTAAGGGTGCATTTTCGATAGCGACCAACACCTTAGCCACCTTATCAATTTTTTGCAAAATCACTTTGTAAAAGGTGCATTTTTGGTAGAGACCGACACCTTAAAAAAATGGAAAAATCAAAGAAAAATAATACCCCAAAACAAACTGATAAAAATTCTCAATCAGTTAAAGATCCTTAATTTCCAACAGGATGGGAAGGAATGGATTTTTTTGAGGATGGAAAATATCTCACACTACACAGTGGTGTAAAATCCATTCTCAAAGATTCTAAAGTTTTTGAAGACCTTCAGATAAATGGTGCTCAAATCCCTATAGGCATTGTAAGGGCAGTCTACATGACATTGATTTCACTTGATATTACCCAGTGTCAAAAGAAAAGGGACATCAGTGAGGAATCAGAGGTCATAATTCTAACGGTCGATGCTTGTTGTGACACAAGTGATATTCAACCTATGGTGGTGAATGCTTGTTGTGACACAAGTGACCTTAAGCCCATTATGGCCAATGCTTGTTGTGATACAGGTGACCTCATGCCTATAATGGTAGATATCAATTGTAGCATAGGTGATATCATCATAAGAGAAGATTTTACTTGCAACACCAGTGACTTAAAAGTTGAAGATCCTCAAAATAAGCTTCATAATATCATCAATTGTGACAAATGTTATATTATTAAAAACATTGATGAAGATGTAGAACTTGGGTATTTTAAAAAACACACCAAAGACATTGGATACAAACTGATGAACAAAATAGGATTCAATGGTGAAATATTAGGTAAACATGGTCAAGGCATAAAAACCTATAATTCCAAATGTCAGGCCAAGGAATGAAGGCCTTGTCTATTTTGGACAAGCAAGTACTAGTAAAACCATATTTGTAAAACCTAAATCTCCTACAACTCCTACAAAGAATTATTGTAGTCATTATGGTAGAACAAGACATGTAGCATCTAGGTGTTGGAAACTACATCCTTGTGACTCATGTGGATGTACAAATCACTCCTCTATAAATTTTTGGTACAAAGTAAAAATGGCCAACAAGGTTCATATTGATTGTGGATGGATAGATCTCACACAATGGACCAAAATAAAATAAATGTTGTATGGCTTCTACAAAAAAGGTAAAACCTATGGTAGACCCTGATGTAGATCAATTGACAGACCGAGTGGCCCAAAGGTAATGACCCAAAGATATACCTAAAGGCAGACTCAGTGATAATGATCCATAGGCAGACCTATAAGAATATCTATAGGCAGATCCACAGGCAGGTCTAGTGGTAGTTCTAGAGGTATTTTTACAGAGGTAAACTTAGATCTAGAGCCAAAGATAAAGCCAGCATAAAAGCATCTTTCATTTTACTCTCCTTCATATTAAGGGGGGAGTTATCTATGTTATCCCAAATAATGTAATAAGGGGGTGTTAGGATAATATATTCCATTATTTGGAATATTAATCAATAATCCTCATGTATAGGTAGATCGTTACTTTGTTGTAACGATCTCCTAATTGTTTGAATTATTGTTATGGCCAAATTATTGTATTATTTATACATTGTTGTATAATGAAATATTATTCGATCAATAACAAGAGCAAGGGGGTTTTATAGAGGGCAGACAAATCTTGGATGGTGTGGTTTTAGCTTAGGAGGTAATCCACTCAATGCAAAAATTTGATAATAGGGGAATGTTCATAAAATTAGATATATCAAAGGCTTATGATAGGGTGTAGTGGAGATTCTTGTCAAGGATAATGGTAGCCTTTGGTTTCTATCAAGATTGGATATAATGGGGCATGAGTTGTGTTTCTACTCTGATATACTCAGTGTAAATTAAAGGCTTTCCTTCGCAACCATTTGGAACTACTCAAGGCCTTTGTCAAGGAGATCCTTGTTCCCCTTGTATGTTTATCATATTGATTGAATGCTTGGATAGACTCGTATTGAGGAGAAGATAACAAAGTTTGCTAACATATCAAGGTGGGTGAGGAAGTTTTGACTCACTTATAGTTTGTGGATGACACAGGATTGGTGGGAGTGGCCAAATTCAAGGAAGCAAGAATGATTAGAGATACTCTTAATGTTTACCTTAGAGCCACAAACCAAGTCATCAATGATAAAAATTGAAAGTGGTCTTTTTCAATCTTGATTGAAGGCTTCAGG
Source organism: Wollemia nobilis (assembly GCA_028583015.1). Taxonomy (NCBI): domain Eukaryota; kingdom Viridiplantae; phylum Streptophyta; class Pinopsida; order Araucariales; family Araucariaceae; genus Wollemia; species Wollemia nobilis. Next base: position 85,215 of record JAQPPZ010002738.1, on the reverse strand, counting down.
ATAAATTTTTTAGAGATCTTAGGTTTCACGAGGACTTCTCTCCCACTAGTATATTTTGGGATACCTTTGCATTAAAAAAAAACTAGAAATAGATATCAGGAGGAATATTTTGGATTGTATCAAAGAAATAATTAATCATTGGTTTCACAAATGGTTAAGCTATGGGGGTAGACTAAATTTTTTGGAGTCATTCATTTAGGCCATGTCAATTTATAAATGTTCCATCCTTGTTGCCCCACATACCATATGGTAAGAGCTAGATAAGATGGCTAGAAAATTTTTACGCAGAGGAGTAAAAGGAGAGAGAAAATGAGCCTTAGTAGGTTGGGAGAAAGTAAGTTAGCCCTAGGTAAAGGGAGGTTTGGGACTGGAGATTCAAGTTAAATAATAAAGCTTTGGCCGAAAATATTTACTAGAGGTGGATTTCCCAACCAACTTCTTTATTCAGTAGAGTTTTAACTAGTAAATATTTGGGACAAGTGAACCCGAATGAGGTGAGTCATTTCTCTTTGGATGGTAATGGGTCCTTGGTGTGGCATGCTATAAATTTAAGATCTTAAGTAGTGAAATATAAATTATTCTAGAAAGTGGGAAGAGGGAAGAAGGCACAATTTTGGATAGATTCATGATATGAATACCCACCTATCATTATTGAATTTCCATAATTGTAACCAGTAAAAACAACCATGGAAAGCAAGGTTTCGATCTAGATTGAAAGTTATTTCAACACTAACAAACTGGAGGATTATAAGTTTAAGAAATTTAAGAATTTGGATGAGTGGCCAATTCCAATCCCTTCAAAATTGAAACCCATCATGACTAAAATCTTGGCAAAAATATTTCTCATAGGTACAGATGAGGAGGTTGAATTAGCTTGGGACTATGGGAGCCTTGGAATCTGCACAGTGAAGGATGGATATGATAAGATCCTTCTAGAACCTCCTCCTCATGCAGATCAGGTTGAGAATAGAAGAAATATTTGGTAGTCCAAGGGTTGGCCGAAAGTAAATTTCTTTGCCTGGTAGTTCATGCATAATGAAATTCTTAATTTTGATAATATGAGATGTAGGGGAATCATTGGTCCATATAAATTTGTTTTATGCTACAATAGCGAGGAAATATTTGAACACTTGATGTTTGAGTGCCCATTTAAATACTAGATCTAGGAGTGATAGTTTTTATCTTATAAAATTTGATCCAATGGTGATTTGAATCAAATTAATAGTTGGGAAAGATAGAAGAGGGGTAGATTTAAATTTAAATCTCTTTGTATTGGTTGGAAGTTTGGATTAAATTTCATTTTGTGGTAAGTATGGTTAGAGAGAAATGATAGAATTTTTAAAGAATCCTTTTCATCCTTAGATGGCGTTTGGTAAGCCATTTGGAGTAAAGTCACAGAAACAGTGGTAGTATATGCTAAAGAGGAAATTTAGGATGATATAGGGATGATGCAGAAGGAAGTTGAAGTGCAAGATGGGAAGGATAGAGCTAGTTGGAAACAATCCCAAGAAGGTTGGATTAAAATTAATATTGATGGAGTTGCAAAAGGTAACCTGAGTAGATCTAGAATTGGAGCGGTCTGTAGGAATCGTGTTGGTACAGTGCTCTATTGGGAGATGCAAGGCCTGGGAAGGGCCATGGACAATAAAGTAGAAGCCTTAGCTATCAAAACTACTTTTATTTGGTTGATAAAACAAGGTTACAGGAGGATAATCCTAGAATCAGATTCTCAAATATTGGTGGGAGCTCTAGATTACATGAGGAACATTGCTTTGAAGACATGGAGGTTGAGGATTCTTGTCACCCAAATTAAGGATCTGTATAGGGAATTAGATGATGTGATTCCAATCTATGTAAGTAGAGATCTAAATAAAGTGATAGACTTCCTGGCTAAGATGGGCACTAAGAAAGAGGTAGGGGTTCAATGGCATAGTGACATTGCTATTGAGGATAAGATGATTAGACAGGTTGGTGAGCAAATCTAGTGTTTAGCTAATTTGGACAACCATTATAAAAATATGGTTTAGGAGATTTGGCTCCAATACAAATCTTCTTTTACTATTATAAATAAGTGTTTTTGTTGACTAAAGTCAAAAAAAGTCTCATCCCAACTTATAAATGATCTTGTTTTAAAATACAATTTTCAAAATCTTTTTCAAAATACATGTTCACAAAATTTATTGAATTTTTATTAAATGTTAGAGAATCCTAATAAAACCTCCTACTAACTGCTTTCCTTTTCCCTCTTCTAAACATTGAAAGCTCCCTCTAACATGCCACCAACGTATAAGGACCCCAATTTACTACTAAAAAAATTCGGCGTAACTAAAAAATATTAAAGTGCTATTATAAAACCAAACAAAAAAAACACAGTAGGGATTAGGTTTTTCTAAGATATAGATATCTTAAATTATTATAAAGTGTGTTTATGTGTTAATGAATATGTGAGGAAAAAGGAAAAAAAACAAAAAAAAATATTAGTTAGAAGTGTGGGGAATTGTTTACTTAGAACGGAATAAAGCTTTAACATTTTTCTTTCAAAACGTTTTAAATTCAAACCATAATCTATCTAAAAGAAAATAGACTAAATAATAAGCTTATTTATTGATACCGATTTCCATGTCTTAACCCAAGACAGCCGTACACTTGTGAAAGCTAAGATTGCCTCGTCTTCCATTTCCATAGGTATTAACCCAAGACAGCCGCACACTTATGCAAGCTAAGATTGCCTCGTCTTACATCTGAAACCCACGTTGGTTCACCGAGTCGTGGGCCCTTCCTAGCAACATTAATTGTGTACATTTCCCTGAATAAACTATTTGCCTCGGTGGACTATTGGAGGATTACGCACCAACGTAAGGACTTGTATGTCTGGAAGCTTAGGCCGTAACAACCTTTATTGTGTACATTTCCCTGAATAAACTATTTGCGCCAGTGGACTATTGGAGGATGACACACCGACGTATGGAAGCTTAGGATTATTTGTAGGGTTCCAAATAACATATTCCTAAAATTTCGTTTCACGCTTCCCATCAAGTCAATTGAATGGGTCCCTCTTGTGATTGGAATTTTTATTAAATAGAGGATGAATCTGGCTTTCGTCTCGTCAAGTCAATTGAATGGGTCCCTCTTCTAAACTAGAGCATTGATTGGAATTTTTTATTAAATAGAGGATGAATCCGGCTTGACAGCTTCACGTTTCACTGTAGAATTCACATAAAAGTGCCGACAGTACTCTTAAATGATGTTCGAAGTTTAAGTCCATCGGTTCAGATAAGTAGCGGATAAAGAGTTACAGTGTACTGTATTGTACGAGAATTCCCAGTGGAGATTATGGTACGTAATTCCGAATATGTGGTCTTACAAGTTCACGGGTGTCGCAACACTAGAGAGCAGGTAAAGCGTCTGCAAGGCAGGACTAGCAGGACTAATAGGAAGAAAGTCCTACGATTTAGTTCGCTCACAATCGGTTATCAATTTGGGAAGTTTACGCTCACCCTGTGAAAACCGAAGAAAGCACAATACTGAAAATGTTTCAGATTAACGTCAAAAGAAAAACCAACCAAAAGAAAAGCCAATTCAGGCCATCTGGTTGTAAAAATTCCAAAAGAAGATCTGTTGGCTGCAGCTTTAGAACTACTATGGGTTATATATGGAAATCGAGAGAAAGAGAATTCTATTTAAGCAGTGAAAGCTCAGAGGAAGGGTCTCTACCGTATTCCTCTCAGCAATCATTGTCGCTTTCGCGGCAGGAACAGCAGAACCATTTTAGTGTCCAAGTTAGGGAGAAAATAGATAGACGCCAGCTTGAATCTGAATTGGAAGCTAAAGCCGGAAATTGGAAGCCACTGGACAAAGATTTTCTTCAATATGGTTACGATCACATTGCAGGATTGCCGAGCCCTGTACAACAATACAAGCATTTCCGGCAACCGGATCAGCATGTGGTGAAAAAGGTGAAGGAGATATTTGAACTCGGTCGAGACCCATTTGTGGTAGATACCAGTATGACGTGTTGGAGCTGTTGCAGTTGTGGATCGAGGTCTTCCTTCTCTATAAAGGAGAAATCGTTTTTATCCAACGAAGAAGAAAGAAAGAATGAAGTTCCGCTTTTACATGTGAAGTCTGCAGAGCATAACAGCGGTTTGGTTATGGACGAGAGGGATCAGAAAAGGAGAAACGGTCCATTACAGGGGAGCAAGTCTTCCATACCCAGACGGAGAAATGTAGAGTTCAAAAATGGAGTTGAAGAACGAAAGCAGAAACGAAGTTCACAAACGACTTCATTCCTGAAGAGCAGAGACGCAGATTCGGGTACTATGTTCCAGGAGGCACAAAAGAAAAACTCAGCTAAGACTAACAGTAATGTAGTGTATAAAAAGCCACCCAAAAAGTCAGGAATAACAAGGGCCCAAGTCACCATCAAAAAAGACAGAAACAATGGGAGTCTTTCTTCTCCGAAATTCAACGGTGGGGAATGTAATTCAAGACCGATTGGCAAGCAAAGACGTGAATCTCAACGGTCGACTTCACCAAGAACAAGAAAAAGCAACAGGAGGACGAAGCCCATAGCCGATCCACTGGAACTGCCTACTCCAGCAGAAAAATGTCGTATCGATTCTGATAAAAGTTCAGTTAACCGCCGTGATTCAAATGGGAAGAGTTCAGTTTATAACAGCTATGTTGTTGTGGTATCTTCGTGTGATGTACAAAGGGATTTCAGAGATTCAATGGCGGAAATGATCATACAGAACAATATTCGTTACTCCGGAGAGCTTGAGCAACTGGTTCAATGCTATCTTACCTTGAACTCGGATGAATTTCATGATGATATCGTGAAGGCCTTCAAGCAAGTCAGGTCAGATTTAATACAATTATCCCATAGTTCTGCAATATGAAATACAATGTATAGTGATGTGTCTGTAATTCTTAGATTAGATATCACTTTCGCAGCTCTAGTTTAAAAGTTCTGTAGTACTCATTCCATTTGGGCATATTATATTTTATGGTTTATAGACCTCAACGCCGAATATGGTGACAAAATTTATATGTATTTTGTAGTTAACAAGACACAACGTCCCACTCTTATCATAAATGTTGTTTGATCTAAATTCCAAGATTTAGAAAAGACGAACATGCTGGAGAGGGCTAGAAAGCTTTCGTAATTTTAGTATTTTTAAAACCTCGGTCATCTTTTCTATGAATTAAGCCTTTATGGTGTTTTTGTAAATACATTTTCGTTACAAAAGTTCCCCCTTCTTTTTTTTTTTCTATTTGTGGTAGAAGCCTTGAAATTGCTTCGATTATCAGTGTAGAAGCCTTGAAATTGCTTCGATTATCAGTGTAGAAGCCTTGAAATTGCTTCGATTAGCAGTGCCTCACCAGGCACCTTTTGTATTATTAATTTGCGTCGGATTAAAGGTGAAATTGTTTTGCATTCGTATCAATTTCAATATGAATTTTTGGGGATAGGATGATTTTTGGTTTTTTCCTTCTCTCAAGTGTAATAAGTTAAAATCTCTAACACCAGTGATCTGTGCATTTTGTAGTTTTTTTTAATTTTAAAAAGCTAGATTATATTATATTGGAGCATTTTGCAGTTTTTATTTCTCAAGTTGTAATTAGATGTAAGGAAAGAAATCCATCACTGTGTCTCCATTATTTCACGCGAGACAACGTCAGTTGAGATCTAAACATCCCAAGCTTTCTTGTCAAAACGTAATAAATTGGGAACACGATATGACAGGCATATCTTGAGAGGTTTGATTCGATTGCTCAGACAAATACCGATGCATAATGTTGTTCGTATTTTTTCCATAGACAAGACAAATTTCAGTGTAGGACAAAGTAACCAGATGGACAGATGGCGTATTCACCCGGGAAAAACCAAAAGTTTGACAGTCTGGTCACCACACTATTGACTTCATATTTACTAACAAATATATTTTATGGCAATGTAGCCAACGTTTTATACGTACGTGTTCTCGATGTTTTTAAAGTTCGAACATGTTTAAAAATTTGTAATTGGACATAAAATTCGATATATAAATGTATATATTTTCATATAATTTTATTTTTTAATAGAAATCAAGTATACAAAATTATAATATTTGATTTTAATAATATTTTTAATATTTTTTAAAAAATACATAATTTAAAATATATTAAAATATTTTTTAAAAGATAAACATTTTTATAGTTTTATGTAAAGATTAAACATAGAAGAAAGCACTTAAAATATTTTATATTATTATGTTTAAAAATGAGAAAAATTCAATTTATTATTATGTTTAAAATTGAGAAAAATTTAATTTTAGGTTTCTTTAAAAGTTAGGGTCATTATTATAAGGTTAAAAGTTCGGGTCTTCAGACAGCAGTGTGGAGAAAGCAGGCAAGGAGAAGAGTAGAGAAAGTGCAGAGAATAGAACAGAGAAAGGAGAGCGTTTCAGTGAGCAATGTGGCTCATCTGATTAATGTTCGAGCAGCCGACTCGACATTCTTCCTTTTATTTTATCCTGCAGCTTAGTCTGCAGATGTTGTTATTTCCTCAGTTGAGGACTTCTGTAACCCTCGTTTCATATGAATAAAGTTTGCTATAGTTTTAGGCATCTTTAGGGTTTGCAGTTATTTTATGTGCTAAAGTTTGTTGTTCTCTATACAAATCATCTCAGAGTGATTTTGTTTGGGTTTTAATAGTTAGAGCTCAGATCCGAGACTTTGCTTTAGTTTTGGTGTTTCTCTCCTCCTAGCCAAGAAAGCAATTATCGTAGCCGCGCAAGCCTTCGGACAAAAAAGTCTACAAGGCCAAAGTTGGCCAAGTCTGGAAGCTGTCTTCCAACTTCGCTGTCGCAACCCGACTGCACCCAAGATCCGAGCACAGCCCGAGTGCGCAAGCGCAACCCGAGTGCACAAGAATTTGGAGCACACCCCGAGTGTGCAAACGCAACCCGGTTGTGCATTATCCGAGGGCATAGCCTAAATGCACAAGCGAAGCGCGAGTCGCCCCGTCTGCACTTTGCCTTACATAGTCCCTAGTCCGCACTTTGCTCTCGAAGTCAAACTTTGGCAAATCATCATGCGTTGTTCAGCAAATCACACTTCACTCCATCACCGCACTTCGGGCCTCCCCTCCTGCGCCCTTCGCCCTGCGCCATCCATCACCTTGCATCGACCATAGTCCACACTTTGCCCCCACGATCGGACTTCGGCAAAACACTATGCACCGTTCGCACTTCGCCCGTCCAAAATTCAGCGCAATTAAAAAAAAATTAAAATTCTTCAAATTGGTATCAAAGCTACTGATCCCTTGATGCGAAGACCAAAGCAGAATGGCTTCTAGCAACAACAACCTACAGTTGTAGATCTCGCGCTTCAACAAAAAAAATTACGATTAATGGAGCATCCAGATGAAGATCCTGTTCGGATCTCAGGAGTTGTGGGAGTTAGTCAAGAACGGCTACCCAAAATCGAAAGATGTAGCAACACTGGCCGCCCTCTCTCAAGTAGACAAGGACTTGTTGAAAGAGAACATGAAGAAGGACCAGAAGGCCCTCTTCTACATCATGCAAGTGGTCGAGGAGTCCATCTTCCCATGGATCGCATTAGCCACCAAAGCAAAGCAGGCCTAGGAGATTATGGCCAGCTCGTACCAGGGCACCAATAAGGTAAAGTTGGTGAAGCTACAGATGCTTAGGAGGGAGTTTAAAAATCTATAGATGAGTGAGTCCGAGTCCATGAGTGATTTCTTCACCTAGACGACGAACATTATCAACCAGATGCGGTTGAATGGAGAAAATGTGTAGATCTAAAGAATCATGGGGAAGATTCTCAGAAGTCTGCCTGCCAAGTTTGACTCGATTGTGGTAGCAATCGAAGAGTCGAGGGATATGAGAACCCTCTCGATAGACAAACTCATGGGTTCATTGCAGACACATGAACAGAGGCTGAGCCATTCATCTCAGACCTCTTTGGAGCAAGCATTCAGGGCTCAGGTCTCATTCTGAGACAGCAGCAGACAAGATTCCCACCATGGTGCCTCTAGTTCTCACGGAGGAAGAGGCAAAGGTAGGTGTGGGAAAGGCAATAAGCAAGGAGGAAGGTCAAACCCTAGCGAAGGGGAGACCAACTATAATTTCCATTAGCAAGGTGGAAGAGGCAGTTCGAGAAATCAGCAAGCTGGATCCGGTCAGAAGAAGGACATGTCAAAGGTCCAGTGCTATTTTTGCAAGATGTTCGGCCATTACATCTCACAGTGTAGAAAATGGATGGCCACGAAGAACCAACAACAAGCCCATTACACGAATGAAACCGGAAATGCGGTAGGAGGAAATGTGTTGTTGACTTGCAACATTGAGGAGGAGTGCCAAAAGAATTTTTGGTACTTAGAAAATGGTTGCAGCAACCACATGACGGGGAACAAGGAGATGTTCTCCCAACTGGATGAAACAGTTCAGTCTGAGGTAAAGATGGGGAACAACAACAAGGTTCCCATAATGGGGAAAGGAAAAATCCTCATCCGCACTAGGCACAACGAACGAAAGCAAATCTGTGACATCTACTATGTGCCTGCCCTGAAGTACAACCTACTGAGCATTGGACAACTCGTGTAGAAGGGACATACGGTCCAATTCAAAGACAAAGCTTGCACCATTAGAGACAAATCGCATGGGCAGATTGCTAGAGTGTCCATGATGAAGAACAAAATGTTTTCGCTGTAAATTCAGAATGAATCATTAATGTCTGTAAGTGCAGTTGTGAAAGATGCTACCTGGCTATGGCATCTTAGATTTGGTCACCTGAGCTTCAGTGGCTTGAATCAATTGCACAAGATGCAAATGGTGAAGGGTTTACCCCTAATACAACAACAAAATCAAGTTTGTGAGGGCTTCTTAGTCAAAAAACAACATAGGGATTCGTTCCCTTTTGATCAGTCTTAGAGAGCATCGTAGCCATTGGAGCTGGTGCACTTAGACATTTGCAGTCCGATGCAAACCAGCATGTTTTTCGGCAACAAATACTTCTTAACATTCATAGATGACTTTAGCCGAAAGACTTGGATCTATGCCATCAAGCTGAAGTCAAAAGCATTTGCCAGATTTAAGGAGTTCAAGGCTCTGGTGGAGAAACAAAGTGGATATCAGATCAAGACTCTCAGGACAGATGATGGAGGTGAATACATCTCCAACGAATTCCATAACTACTACAAGCAGCATAAAATTTGAAGGCAGTTCACTGCCAGATACACACCACAATAGAATGGTGTAGCTGAGAGGAAGAACCAAACCATCATGGAGATGGCACGAAGCATGATGAAGGTGAAGGGATTGCCACATGAATTTTGGGTAGAGGTTATAACTTGTGTAGTCTACCTGCTGAACAAATGTCCAACCAAAAGCATGAAGGACAAAATCCCTCAGGAGGCCTAGAGTGGAGTGAAGCCAAGTGTGGCTCACTTACGTGTGTTCGGGTGCACTGCATATGCACATGTTCCAGAAGAAAAGCGGCAAAAGTTGGATGATAGAGCTAAGAAGTGCATTTTCATAGGGTACAATGAGCAGGCGAAGGCTTATAGGCTGTAAAACCCTATGACGAAGAAACTCATCATCAAACGTGATGTGAAATTTCTTGAAGATGAAGCCTGGAACTGGAAGTCAAAGACTGGCCAGTAAGAGCCAGCAGTAGTATAGTCTGTTGACTTGGAAGAAGGAAGTGTGCAGCCACCTACAACTTCCAGTAGCAATAGCAGTGCCAGCAGTAGCACAGCAACTCCATCTCGATTTCCTCCATGTGCAAGTAGAATCTAGAAACTGGCGACGCCAGCGAAGACAAGGAGCTTGCAAGAAATCTATGAGGCAACCCAAATCCACATAGATGAAGAGCACTCTAACTTTGCATTCTTTACTGAAGTTGATCCAGTAGAGTTTGAAGATGCAAGTTAGAATCAGAAGTGGGTGCATGCGATGGATGAGGAGATAGTAGCCATTGAAAAGAATGAGACATGGCAGCTAACAGATCTTCCAGTAGGGAAGAAGACCATTGGAGTCAAGTGGGTGTATAAGACAAAGTTCAACGCCCAAGGAGACATTGACAAGCATAAGGCCAGACTGGTGGCGAAGGGTTATAAGCAAAAGTCAGGCATCGATTACCATGAGGTATATGCACCTGTAGCCCGACTTGACACAGTCAGGATGATCCTGGCATTGGTATCCCAACAGGGTTGGAAGACATACCAGATGGATGTCAAGTCAACCTTCCTCAACAGAGTGTTGGAGGAAGAGGTCTACATAGACCAGCCACCAGGTTATGAAATTGAAGGCTAGGAGGGCAAAGTCCTGAAGTTGAAAAAGACCCTGTACGGTTTAAAGCAGGCGCCCCAGGCTTGGTACAACCAGATTGACAGCTATTTTTAGGAAAATGGGTTTGTCAAATGCCCATATGAGCACACACTGCATATGAATACAAATGAAGTAGGTGAGCTCATTATCTTCCGCCTATATGTGGACGATTTAATTTATACTGGCAACAACAATGTCTTGTTCGACCAGTTTAGAACAACCATGAAGAAGGAGTTCGAGATGATGGACTTAGGCTTGATGAAGTATTTTCTCGAGATTGAAGTTGACCAATCGGCATATGGCATATTCATTTCTCAGGGCAAGTATGCGAAGGATGTCTTGAAGCGGTTCAAGATGGAGGATAGTAAACCTGCCATCACACCTGTAGCCACAGGTTTGAAGCTAAGCAAATTGGATTCAGGGAGGAATGTAGATCAAACCCTGTTCAAGAAGCTAGTTGGCAGTCTGATGTATTTGACCGTAACTCGGCCATATTTGATGTTTGGAGTTAGTCTGATTAGCTATTTTATGGAGACTTCAAAGGACATGCATTGAAAAGCAAGCAAGAGGATCTTGCGCTATGTCAATAGGACACAGAACAATGGCCTATTTTATGCCAGACATGACTAGTTGCACCTGGTCAGCTTCACAGATAGTGACTAGGCTGGCAATACTGACGATCGAAAGAGCACCTTTGGGTATGCTTTCCATCTCGAATCAGGGGCAGTCTCATGGGCATATAAGAAGCAACCCATCATTGTGTTTTCCATAGCTGAAGCAGAATATGTCATCGCAACGACAGTCGCATGCCAGGAAGTTTAGCTGCAAAGAGTTCTGGGTGAACTAAACTTTCCTCTGGAAGGTGCGACAACAATTTTTTGTGATAACAATTCGGACATCACACTGTCAAAGGATCCTATATTCCATGGCCAAATGAAGCACATTGATATTCGTTATCACTTCATCGGAGAGTTGGTGAAGTCCGGAGAAATTCAACTATAGTTTTGCGGATCCAAGGAGTAGTTGGCAGATATTTTAATGAAGCCTTTGAAGGAGGAAGACTTCAAAATATTGTGAGAGAAGCTTGGAGTCAAAGCACTCATGAAATCAGGCTTAAGGAGGGTGTTAGAAATATTAACCCAAATTTCATGCCTTCGCCAGACTACGCTACGAACTTAGGCAAAGCCGGACTGCGCTCGCGCAGTTGGGGATCCCAATAAAAAGTTTGACATGACATCGCACCTACCCTCTAATAGATGTGACATCTGACAGATCCGATCGCCATAGAATTTAATGCCAGTTTGGCAATTTAATGCCAATTCGGTGATTGGTTAGAAACCCTAGTTGAGGGTCTGTCTGGAACTCGTCAGAGGACAAACCCTATCTTCCTCTCTCTGTGGCTATATAAGGCAGTTCGGGTCTTCAGACAAAAGAGTGGAGAAAGTGGACAAGGAGAAGAGTAGAGAAAGTACAAAGAATAGAACAGAGAAAGGAGAGCGTTTCAGTGAGCAATGTGGCTCATCTGATTAATGTTCGAGCAGTCGACTCGACATTCTTCCTTTTAGTTTATCCTGCAACTTAGTCTATAGATGCTATTATTTCCTCAGTTGAGGACTTTTGTAACCCTTGTTTCATATGAATAAATTTTGCTATAGTTTTAGGCATCTTTAGGGTTTGCAGTTATTTTATGTGCTAAAGTTTGTTGTTCTCTATACAAATCACCTCAGAGAGATTTTGTTCGGGTTCTAATAGTTAGATCTCAGATCCGAGACTTTGCTTTAGTTTTGGTGTTTCTCTCCTCCCAGCCAAGCAAGCAATTGCCGCAGTCACGCAAGCCTTTGGACAAAAAATTCTGCAAGGCCAAAGTTGGCCAAGTCTGGAAGCTATCTTCCAACTTCGCTACTGCAACCTGACTGCACTCGAGATCCGAGCGTAGCCCGAGTGCGCAAGCACAACCTGGTTGCACATTATCTAGGGGCACAGCCTGAGTGTGCAAGTGAAGCGCGAGTAACCCCATCCGCACTTCACCTTGCGCAGTCCCCAATCCGCACTTCGCCCCCGAAGTCAGACTTCGACAAATCATCGTGCGCTGTCTAGCAAATCACACTTCACTCGTCGCCGCACTTCAGGCCTCCCCTCCTATGCCCTTCGCCTCGCGCCGTCCGTCGCCTTGCGCCGACCGTAGTCCGCACTTCGCCCCCACTATCGGACTTCGGCAAAACACTGTGCGCCATTCGCACTTTGCCTGTCCAAAATTCGGCACAAATAAAAAAAATTAAAATTCCTTAGGAAGCAGTTCTCTCAAAGAATATATGACATAGAGCAACGACGTGACCTCCTCTCATGGCAACAGTTGTTGTTACCCTTTTGATTTTGAGCTCAACATGTTCATGGAGTCGACTATCTATGAGTTCATAGACCCCGTGTTCTAGGCATGTCTAGGCATTTTTTGACGAGGGAAAGAGAAGCATTGAGAGGTTCTTAAACATCATGGCCATAATCAATTCAAACCCCTCAGTATTTGAATGCGACTCCGCGTTTTCAACAATGTATTGATAATAGCATTTCTCCTCTATTTTTTTTTCAACAGTTAAAATTTGATTTTAGGGTTTTTGATGTTTGTTTTTTACTTTTTTTTTTTGAGCCGAATTTAGGGTTTGTTCGGCGAATTTATTCGATAGAGTTTTAAATTCGACTATTTTCAAATTTCATTTAGAAAATTCGAGAATTTAATAACTAATCCTATAACATGATTGACTTTATTAAACTACCTATCCGCGAATTTAATCGATAGGGTTTTAAATTCGACGATCTTAAAATTTCATATAAAAAATTATTCGAATTTGATAACTAAACCTATAAAATGATTGAATTTATTAAACTGCCGTCCTGTGAACAAAATAGATATGGAATTTGTCAAATAGAATAATTGCCTCTTTTACGTCAACTCAAAACAAAAAAACATAAGCATTTAGTTGCCTCCGGCCTGAATGACATTAGACGTAACTATTAGGTTATTTTCATTGAATATCTCCAACACTTTAGCCTATAATAAGTATTATAGGTAAGAAAAGTGACTTTTTTAACCATTATGTGAAAAGGAATAATTTTTTAGGATGTAACATGACTGAATTTATTAAAACTAGCTATCTGTCCTACATGTTATAGACGAAGTAGATATGGAATTTGTCAAATAGAACAGTTATCTCTTTTACGTGAAGTCAAAAATAAAAAGAATAGAAACCATAAGCATTTAGTTGCCTCATGCCTCAGGCCTGAATGACATTAGATGTAACTGTTAGGTTATTTTTGCCGAATATCTCCAACATCTAATGTAGTAGTTTATCATATAACAAGTATTTTATGGAAAAATAGATATGGAATTTATCAAATTAAATACTTACCTTTTTCCCTCAAATCATAAAAAAAAAACACAAATCCATAAGCATTTAGTTGCCTGCGGCCTGAATGACTTTTGATGTAACTGTTAGGTTATTTTAACCTAATATCTCGAACATCTAATGGAGTAGTTTAGCATATAAAAAGTATTTTACACGAGGAATAAGACCATTTTCTTATTAAAACAGAACTCTATGATATATGATAATCAAAATTTAAACCACAGTCCACTCATGTAGAGGAGTTGGAGAGTAAGTGGGTAGTTAAAACTTTTCACTTATCGTGAGGTCCAGGTTCAAATCTCTCCCCTCACATGTTGTGGATATATTGCATATAAAAGGTTCCTCGTCAAAAAAAAAAAAATTAAACCACATTAAATATACATCTTATAATTTAAATTTTAAATTTTTATTAAAAAATAAGACCATTAAACTTTGAATTCATATAAAAGGTTCCTCATCAAAAAAAATTAAACCACATTAAATATACATGTTATAATTTAAATTATAATTTTAAATTTTTATTAAAAAATAAGACCATTAAACTTTGAATTTTTATTAAAAAATAAGGCCATTACACTCTATGCCAAGATACCCATGGTCTCCCTTGTGGGCATCATTTCTTTGCACTTTACATTATGATAGTCATTGTTATATGACATAGATAAATATTTGTATTTTTATATTATTTCAACATTTAAAGAATAGCGTTAATGGTTCTAAGTCTCTAGAAGGGGACTTACATGACATCTTGTAAGTCCAAGTCCCCACTTCTATTACAAAGATCTATGCATTTCAGTCTAAATCTCCTTATGGTGGCCAATTAACCTTGGTACCTCTACTACCTTTGTTATTCTTCTTAATTAAAATTAAAGATATATTTTTGAGATTTAGAGGCCTTGCATAGAAAAGTAAGGACAAACCTATTATTAAAAGTAATTTCGTTGGTTAGAGTAGGGTTTGGTATTTGTAATACATATTTTATGTAATTGGCCTAGTTTGTGCTTCTAATTAAATATTGTTTCAATAAAAGGTAAGATAAGTTATATTGATTATTGGATTATAAATTTTTTTTCAAGTTTTTGTTACATCAATTAAATTTATGTGATATAAGAACATTTTACTTTTTTAATAAATGAGGTTTGTAATAAAATGATATTATGATCATACATTCAGTTATATATTTTTATAAGTTTTTCTTATGGATAATAACTAGCAAACAACCACACAATAAGATATATAAGGATATGGGTTCTCAATATATATACTATTGTCTATTGTTTCTTGTATTACACTTGATTTTAATTATTGTTGTTTTATTAGGGTTAATTTTTAAAGGAAAATTTGTAAATTTTACTAGTGCTTAACTCAACTTGAGGTTTCCCTAAGCTAATTATAATTCTTTCCCTTTGAATCCAATACCCCTATGTGGGATCTAAATTATGCACTGTTAAAGTAATTATGGTCAACAATGGGTAAAGCAAAGTGAAAAAAAAAGAACATGTGGGTCTAATTACCCCCTTAAATTCAAGGGAAAACTTTGAAAGAAGTTAATATTTATAGTAGTGATGGTAAAGTATTTGAGATGTAACAAAAGAGAACATGTGTGTCTAATTTCCCCTTGACTTGATGTCAAGGGAAAACTTGAAAGAAAATATTTATATTAGTGATGGTAAAGTATTTGATATGTAGTTGCATTGATATATTTTTTCTATCCTATTAATTATTTATTTTATCTTTATCTAATCAACCTTTGGTGTTTTATGAATATTTAACAATGGTTTTGGTCCTTATCTCATACTCATTCAATTTATCTAGTTAATAATGAACTATCTTATTATAATGTCATTATCTTGAAAGTTTCCTTGTTGAAATTATTCTTTATCTAGAATAAATCATTTGACTAATAGGAGATATAGGGTGGATTAAGTGATAGTAGGAAAGTATACAAAAAAATGTTAATTTAAAAGGAATTTTGGTAGGAATATTACAACTGATAGATAATCTAGGGATAAAATCTTAAGACCTAAAGTTGATAAATTTATTATAAAACTTTATTCTCATAAACATAAATAAATCATTATATATGAATAAATATCAAATAATTCATCCACAAATAACATGCTATTTTAAAAATCAATATAATGAAACAGAGATAGATAATACCCTTAAGGTAGGAAAC
The DNA here is from genome assembly GCA_028583015.1 of Wollemia nobilis. Lineage (NCBI taxonomy): Eukaryota > Viridiplantae > Streptophyta > Pinopsida > Araucariales > Araucariaceae > Wollemia > Wollemia nobilis. Next base: position 69,301 of record JAQPPZ010002738.1, on the reverse strand, counting down.
ACCAACAATAATCCTTAAGGAAGTAATAACTCCACAAGATCTCCCAAGATGACAAGCCACTCCATAGGCAAAAATTATTATAATAGAATACTCAATATGATTTATGATGATTATAATGATAATATCCCTTTCTTATATACCCATTTTATAATTCTAGTTTAGGGAGCCAACTACTTAACCCTCATCCCACTCATTGTTATAGTATAATATAATAATATAATCAACCTTGTGTTATGTGTCGCTCATGCCAACTATCCTTAATGCTTTTATATAATAAATATAATATCCTCATATACCTATTCCTATGTACCATAACATTCCATCCTCATTACAAATGTTTTATCCTCAAAATATGATAAGAAACTAAATAATATGATCTTCTACACAATTATGGCAACTAGCACCAATATTAATCATCCATCCAAGTGAAATATTAATTGGTGGTGGTATTAAATGATGCCAAACTACCATTTTGCAACTAGAATATCTACAATTACTTTGTTTGTTCCAAGCTTCTATTGCTCTACTTTGATATTATGAAATATTGGTCCTATTGTTTATTGATACTACTTCACCACTCTAAAATCCAAATCACTATGATTTTAAACATAAAATTACTTTACTAGATGTCTTCTGAATCCATCTAGATCTATAATAATATTGATTCCCTAAGCCATACCTCCAAGATTACTACCACTCATGGTGATATGGATGATACAATGCTACAACCTTCACTTAGTAATTAGACTATAGTCCTTAGAAAGAACCAAGAGGAAGTTGAAAATGTATTATAATTTTGAATGTATTTTGTATATCCTCTAGCACAAAAAAATTCTTATACACAATTAAATTTACTCTTTTCATATATATTACACATCTCCTTAGTATTTTAGATGTGAAATAAATTTCCTAATATAGATGATTCAATACTTAGGTATTCCCTTTGAATTTAATACATCTCCTTGAAATATTTGGCAATGATTCCAATAAGGAAGTTTTAGAGAAATATTGACAATTAGGTTATTAAATATCTATCAATTAAATAACTTGTAAGTAGTAGTTGAAGTGTCCTTAGCACTTATGCATTTGTTTTTCTATTTTAATCAAGCTATCTTAGTTCACTAGAATGAGTAGAATATTTTTATGGCACAAGTCAATAGATTTGTGTCTTAGATTATTATTTATTAGATATTGTTGATAAAAAAGGGATGATTGGGGATTATAGACCTTGATATTTTTTTGAGTAAAAGGTAAAAAATTTATTCAAAAAAACTGATCAACTTACACAAATCCATTTTGATATCCTACCTTTGATGGCAAGGTTCAAAATGTAGTTTTTTTATTTTCTTTTATCTACCCAAGATCTCTGAATCTCTTGTTATTTAAAATTTAGCTCCTTCTTAATTGTATATGTCCTCTTCCGACAAATATTAATGAAGCCCTCTTTAGTATATATAATGGTTTTATAATATCTAAGCACTACCTTGTAACTTTACCTTAAGCAAGGGATAATTGGCAATTATAGACCTTGATATTAAGGCATAACCACATTTCTAAATGGGTATCCATGGTTTCACAATGTAATGAACCTTGGGAGATAGTATTTAGATATGAATTAGAGAATATCAATGTTGATGGAATTATAAGAGAAGTAGATTACTTAACAAGAAACTATTCATTTAGTATTATTTTTTATTAGATTAAGAAAAGAAGGTTTTGAAAGGAGTCCCTAAACCTTTTATGTCTGCTTCACTATAAGTAAACCATAAAACACTAAAGAAACCAAAATACAAATACCAAACTAGAAAAACAAACCCAAAATTGGGGATCCACCATCTCGTAATCCGCACATAGGACCCAAAATTAACTACTAGTGCTACTAGGGGCAAAAACATGGCTACAACTTCCAGTAGCAATAGCAGTGCCAGCAGTAGCACAGCAACTCCATCTCGATTTCCTCCATGTGCAAGTAGAATCTAGAAACTGGCGACGCCAGCGAAGACAAGGAGCTTGCAAGAAATCTATGAGGCAACCCAAATCCACATAGATGAAGAGCACTCTAACTTTGCATTCTTTACTGAAGTTGATCCAAAGAGAGTTTGAAGATGCAAGTTAGAATCAGAAGTGGGTGCATGCGATGGATGAGGAGATAGTAGCCATTGAAAAGAATGAGACATGGCAGCTAACAGATCTTCCAGTAGGGAAGAAGACCATTGGAGTCAAGTGGGTGTATAAGATAAAGTTCAACGCCCAAGGAGATATTGACAAGAATAAGGCCGATCGGTGGCGAAGGGTTATAAGCAAAAGTCGGGCATCGATTACCATGAGGTATATGCACCGTAGCCCGACTTGACACGATCGGGATGATCCCGGCATTGGTATCCCAACAAGGTTGGAAGACATACCAGATGGATGTCAAGTCAACCTTCCTCAACAGAGTGTTGGAGGAAGAGGTCTACATAGACCAGCCACCGGGTTATGAAATTGAAGGCTAGGAGGGCAAAGTCCTGAAGTTGAAAAAGACCCTGTACGGTTTAAAGCAGGCGCCCCAGGCTTGGTACAACCAGATTGACAGCTATTTTTAGGAAAATGGGTTTGTCAAATGCCCATATGAGCACACCCTATACATGAAGACAAATGAAGTAGGTGAGCTCATTATCGTCTGCCTGTATGTGGACGATTTGATTTATACTGGCAACAACAATGTCTTGTTCGACCAGTTTAGAACAACCATGAAGAAGGAGTTCGAGATGATGGACTTAGGCTTGATGAAGTATTTTCTCGAGATTGAAGTTGACCAATCGGCATATGGCATATTCATTTCTCAGGGCAAGTATGCGAAGGATGTCTTGAAGCGGTTCAAGATGGAGGATAAAAAATCTGCCATCACACCTGTAGCCACAGGTTTGAAGCTAAGCAAATTGGATTCAGGGAGGAATGTAGATCAAACCCTGTTCAAGAAGCTAGTTGGCAGTCTGATGTATTTGACCGTAACTCGGCCATATTTGATGTTTGGAGTTAGTCTGATTAGCTATTTTATGGAGACTTCAAAGGACATGCATTGAAAAGCAAGCAAGAGGATCTTGCGCTATGTCAATAGGACACGGAACAATGGCCTATTTTATGCCAGACATGACTAGTTGCACCCGGTCGACTTCACGGATAGTGACTAGGGTCGGCAATATCGACGATCGAAAGAGCACCTTTGGGTATGCTTTCCATCTCGAATCAGGGGCAGTCTCATGGGCATATAAGAAGCAACCCATCATTGTGTTTTCCATAGCTGAAGCAGAATATGTCATCGCAACGACAGTCGCATGCCAGGAAGTTTAGCTGCAAAGAGTTCTGGGTGAACTAAACTTTCCTCTGGAAGGTGCGACAACAATTTTTTGTGATAACAATTCGGACATCACACTGTCAAAGGATCCTATATTCCATGGCCAAATGAAGCACATTGATATTCGTTATCACTTCATCAGAGAGTTGGTGAAGTCTGGAGAAATTCAACTCTAGTTTTGCAGATCCAAGGAGTAGTTGGCAGATATTTTAATGAAGCCTTTGAAGGAGGAAGACTTCAAAATATTGTGAGAGAAGCTTGGAGTCAAAGCACTCATGAAATCAGGCTTAAGGAGGGTGTTAGAAATATTAACCCAAATTTCATGCCTTCGCCAGACTACGCTACGAACTTAGGCAAAGCCGGACTGCGCTCGCGCAGTTGGGGATCCCAATAAAAAGTTTGACATGACATCGCACCTACCCTCTAATAGATGTGACATCTGACAGATCCGATCGCCATAGAATTTAATGCCAGTTTGGCAATTTAATGCCAATTCGGTGATTGGTTAGAAACCCTAGTTGAGGGTCTGTCAGAACCTGTCAGAGGACAAACCCTATCTTCCTCTCTCTGCGGCTATATAAGGCAGTTTGGGTCTTTAGACAGCAGTGTGGAGAAAGTGGACAAGGAGAAGAGTAGAGAAAGTACAAAGAATAGAACAGAGAAAGGAGAGCGTTTCAGTGAGCAATGTGGCTCATCTGATTAATGTTCGAGCAGTCGACTCGACATTCTTCCTTTTAGTTTATCCTGCAACTTAGTCTATAGATGCTATTATTTCCTCAGTTGAGGACTTTTGTAACCCTTGTTTCATATGAATAAATTTTGCTATAGTTTTAGGCATCTTTAGGGTTTGCAGTTATTTTATGTGCTAAAGTTTGTTGTTCTCTATACAAATCACCTCAGAGAGATTTTGTTCGGGTTCTAATAGTTAGATCTCAGATCCGAGACTTTGCTTTAGTTTTGGTGTTTCTCTCCTCCCAGCCAAGCAAGCAATTGCCGCAGTCACGCAAGCCTTTGGACAAAAAATTCTGCAAGGCCAAAGTTGGCCAAGTCTGGAAGCTATCTTCCAACTTCGCTACTGCAACCTGACTGCACTCGAGATCCGAGCGTAGCCCGAGTGCGCAAGCACAACCTGGTTGCACATTATCTAGGGGCACAGCCTGAGTGTGCAAGTGAAGCGCGAGTAACCCCATCCGCACTTCACCTTGCGCAGTCCCCAATCCGCACTTCGCCCCCGAAGTCAGACTTCGACAAATCATCGTGCGCTGTCTAGCAAATCACACTTCACTCTGCTGCCGCACTTCAGGCCTCCCCTCCTATGCCCTTCGCCCTGCGCCGTCCGTCGCCTTGCGTCGACCGTAGTCTGCACTTCGCCCCCACAATCGAACTTCAGCAAAACACTGTGCGCCATTCGCACTTTGCCTGTCCAAAATTCGGCACAAATAAAAAAAATTAAAATTCCTTAGGAAGCAGTTCTCTCAAAGAATATATGACATAGAGCAACGACGTGACCTCCTCTCATGGCAACAGTTGTTGTTACCCTTTTGATTTTGAGCTCAACATGTTCATGGAGTCGACTATCTATGGCGAGTTCATAGACCCGTGTTCTAGGCATTTTCCGACGAGGGAAAGAGAAGCATTGAGGGGTTCTTCAACATCATGGCCATAATCAATTCAAACCCCTCCGTGTTTGAATGCGACTCTGCTTTTTCAACAATGTATTGATAATAGCATTTCTCCTATTTTTTTTTCAACAGTTAAAATTTGATTTTAGGGTTTTTGATGTTTGTTTTTCACTTGGTTTTTTTTAGCCGAATTTAGGGTTTGTTCTGCGAATTTATTGGATAGGGTTTTAAATTCGACTATTTTCAAATTTCATATACAAAATTCGAGTAATTTGATAACTAAGATTGAATTTATTAAACTACTTATCTGCGAATTTATTCGATAGGGTTTTTAATTCGACGATTTTAATTTTTCATATAAAAAATTCTACAAATTTGATAACTAAACCTATAAAATGATTGAATTTATTAAACTACCTATCCGTCCTGTGGACAAAATAGATATGGAATTTGTCAAATAGAATAATTGCCTCTTTTACATCAACTCAAAACAAAAAAACATAAGCATTTAGTTGCCTCCGGCCTGAATGACATTAGATGTAACTATTAGGTTATTTTCATTGAATATCTCCAACAGTTTAGCCTATAAGACCTTTTTTAACCATTATGTCAAAAGGAATAATTTTTTAGGATGTAACATGACTGAATTTATTAAAACTAGCTATCTGTCCTACATGTTATAGACGAAATAGATATGGAATTTGTCAAATAGAATAGTTATCTCTTTTACGTGAAGTCAAAAACAAAAAGAATAGAAACCATAAGCATTTAGTTGCCTCATGCCTCAGGCCTGAATGACATTAGATGTAACTGTTAGGTTATTTTCGCCGAATATCTCCAACATCTAATGGAGTAGTTTATCATATAACAAGTATTTTATGGACAAATAGATATGGAATTTATCAAATAGAATACTTACCTTTTTCCCTCAAATCACAAATCCATAAGCATTTAGTTGCCTGCGGCCTGAATGACTTTTGATGTAACTGTTAGGTTATTTTAACCTAATATCTCGAACATCTAATGGAGTAGTTTAGCATATAAAAAGTATTTTACACGAGGAATAAGACCATTTTCTTATTAAAACAGAACTCTATGATATATATGATAATCAAAATTTAAACCACACGGAAATTTCTTGGGCCCCTTTTTTGTTTTTTTTGTTTTTTTAGGTTTTTCGTCAAAAAAAAAAAAATTAAACCCATTTTATATTAATTTTTTTATTTTTTTTTTTATTTTTTTTTTAAAAAAAAAGACCTTTAAATTTTGATTTCTTATAAAGGTTCCTTCTTAAAAAAAATTAAACCAATTAAATATACATGTTATAATTTAAATTTAAACTTTAAATTTTTATTAAAAAATAAGACCATTAAACTTTGAATTTTTTTTTAAAATAAGGCCATTACACTCTATGCCAAGATACCCATGGTCTCCCTTGTGGGCATCATTTCTTTGCACTTTACATTATGATAGTCATTGTTATATGACATAGATAAATATTTGTATTTTTATATTATTTCAACATTTAAAGAATAGCGTTAATGGTTCTAAGTCTCTAGAAGGGGACTTACATGACATCTTGTAAGTCCAAGTCCCCACTTCTATTACAAAGATCTATGCATTTCAGTCTAAATCTCCTTATGGTGGCCAATTAACCTTGGTACCTCTACTACCTTTGTTATTCTTCTTAATTAAAATTAAAGATATATTTTTGAGATTTAGAGGCCTTGCATAGAAAAGTAAGGACAAACCTATTATTAAAAGTAATTTCGTTGGTTAGAGTAGGGTTTGGTATTTGTAATACATATTTTATGTAATTGGCCTAGTTTGTGCTTCAAATTAAATATTGTTTCAATAAAAGTTAAGATAAGTTATATTGATTGGATAATAATTTTTTTTTCCACCCTCATTTGAGGGTGGGGTGGGGAGCAAGTACAACAAGTGCTTTGTTACATCAATTAAATTTATTGTGATATAAGAACATTTTAATTTTTTAATAAATGAGGTTTGTAATAAAATGATATTATGAGCATGCATTCACTTATATATTTTTATAAGTTTTTTTTTATGGACAATAACTAGCAAACAACCACACAATAAGATATATAAGGATATGGGTTCTCAATATATATACTATTGTCTATTGTTTCTTGTATTACACTTGATTTTAATTATTGTTGTTTTATTAGGGTTAATTTTTAAAGGAAAATTTGTAAATTTTACTAGTGCTTAACTCAAATTGAGGTTTCCCTAAGCTAATTATAATTCTTTCCCTTTGAATCCAATACCCCTATGTGGGATCTAAATTATGCACTGTTAAAGTAATTATGGTGAACAATGGGTAAAGCAAAGTGAAAAAAAAAGAACATGTGGGTCTAATTACCCCCTTAAATTCAAGGGAAAACTTGAAAGAAGTTAATATTTATAGTAGTGATGGTAAAGTATTTGAGATGTAACAAAAGAGAACATGTGTGCCTAATTTCCCCTTGACTTGATGTCAAGGAAAAACTTGAAAGAAAATATTTATATTAGTGATGGTAAAGTATTTGATATGTAGTTGCATTGATAGATTTTTTCTATCCTATTAATTATTTATTTTATCTTTATCTAATCAACCTTTGGTGTTTTATGAATTTTTAACAATGGTTTTGGTCTTTATCTCATACTCATTCAATTTATCTAGTTAATGATGAACTATCTTATTATAATATCATTATAACTTGAAAGTTTCCTTGTTGAAATTATTCTTTATCTAGAATAAAATCATTTGACTAATAGGAGATATAGGGTGGATTAAGTGATAGTAGGAAAGTATACAAAAAAATGTTAATTTAAAAGGAATTTTGGTAGGAATATTACAATTGATAGATAATCTAGGGATAAAATCTTAGGACCTAAAGTTGATAAATTTATTATGAAACTTTATTCTCATAAACATAAATCATTATATATGAATAAATATCAAATAATTCATGCACAAATAATATGCTATTTTGAAAATCAATATAATGAAACAAAGATAGATAATACCCTTAAGATAGGAAACACCAACAATAATTCTTAAGGAAGTAATAACTCCACAAGATCTCCCAAGATGACAAGCCACTCCGTAGGCAAAAATGAATATAATAGAATACTCAATATGATTTATGATGATTATAATGATAATATCCCTTTCTTATATACCCATATTCTAATTCTAGTTTAGCGAGCCAACTACTTAACCCTCATCCCACTCATTGTTATAGTATAATATAATAATATAATCAATCTTGTGTTATGTGTGGCTCATGCCAACTATCCTTAATACTTTTATATAATAAAATATCATATCCCCATATACCTATTCCTAGGTACCATAACATTCCATCCTCATTACAAATGTTTTATCCTCAAAATATGAGAAGAAACTAAATAATATGATCTTCTACACAATTATGGCAACTAGCACCAATCCTAATCATCCATCCAAGTGAAATCTTAATTAGTGGTGGTATTCAATGATGCCAAGCTACCATTGTGCAACTAGAATATCTACAATTACTTTGTTTGTTCCAAGCTTCTATTGCTCTACTTTGATATTGTGAAATATTGGTCCTATTGTTTATTGATACTACTTCACCACTCTAAAATCCAAAATCACTATGATTTTATACATAAAATTACTATACTATTTCTGAATCCATCTAGATCCATTATAATATTGATTCCCTAAGCCATACCTCCAAGATTACTACCACTCATGGTGATATGGATGATACAATGCTACAACCTTCACTTAATAATTAGACTATAGTCCTTAGAAAGAACCAAGAGGAAGTTGAAAATGTATTACAATTTTGAATGTATTTTGTATATTCTCTAGCACAAAAATTTTCTTATACAAAATTAAATTTACTCTTTTCATATATATTACACATCCCCTTAGTATTTTAGATGTGAAATAAATTACCTAATATAGATGATTCAATACTTAGGTATTCCCTTTGGATTTAATACATCTCATTGAAATATTTGGCAATGATTCTAATGAGGATGGTTTAGAGAAAGATTGACAATTAGGTTATTAAATATCTATCAATTAAATAACTTGTAAGTAGTAGTTGAAGTGTCCTTAGCACTTATGAATTTGTTTTTCTATCTTAATCAAGCTATCTTAGTTCACTAGAATGAGTAGAATATTTTTATGGCACAAGTCAATAGATTTGTGTCTTAGATTATTATTTATTAGATATTGTTGATAAGTAAGGGATGATTGGGGATTATTGACCTTGATATTTTTTTTGAGTAAAAGGTAAAAACTTTATTAAAAAAAATTGATCAACTTACACAAATCCATTTTGATATCCTGCCTTTGATGGCAAGGCTCAAAATGTAGTTTTCTTTATTTTCTTTTATCTACCTAGGATCTCTGAATCTCCGGTTCTTTAAAATTTACCTCCTTATTAATTGTATATGTCCTCTTCCAACAAATATTAATGAAGCCCTCTTTAGTATATATAATGGTTTTATAATATCTAAGCACTACCTTGTAACTTTACCTTAAGCAAGGGATGATTGGAGATTATAGACCTTGATATTAAGGCATAACCACATTTCTAAATGGGTATTCATGGATTCACAATGTAATGAACCTTGGGAGATAGTATTTAGATATGAATTAGAGAATTTCAATGTTGATGGAATTATAAGATAAGTAGATTATTTAACAAGAAACTATTCATTTAGTATTATTTTTTATTAGATTAAGAAAAGAGGGTTTTGAAAGGAGTCCCTAAACCTTTTATGTCTGCTTCACTAGAAGTAAACCATAAAAAACTAAAGCAACCAACATACAAAGACCAAACTAGAAAAACAAACCCAAAACTAGGGATCCACCATCTCGTAATCCACACATAGGACCCAAAATTGACTACTAGTGCTACCAGGGACAAAAATATGGCTACTCAAATCAACCAAATGGGTAGAAAATGAAAGGCTCAAGGAGTCCCCAGTAAAGAAGACTACTAATATTGCATGGGCACAGGCTTACTAATTGATGCTTCCTCCAAAATTTCCCCCACCAACTGATTCACTTCCTTAGTAAATTTCATAGTAATTTTCATCGCATCCAAAATTGAGAGATATTTATCCTTCACCAATTTGATCTTCTGGATTAGGGTACATTGATCTCCATAGATGGGAGTAGAGCTATGAACCCCATCTATGGATTTACCTTTGTTATTTGTATGGTTTACATCTTCTAAATTTTACTGTACTAAAGTAATTGGTGGATCCTTATTTTTGAATTTCTTTTTTGATAGTCATTGGGACCATCTCGCTCTTCCTCCCCTCACTACTCTAGAAGACATCAAAATACCTTTAGAGCATCTAGTTCTCTCTATAACCTTCTATGATTCAAGGGAGCTATCCATATCACCATACTTCAAGAACTTTGAACTCAATATCCTAGATTGACTTGACTTTCTTCCTCTCACTCCCTTTGGAGAGATAGAAATTCCTTTGATATTTCTTCCTTCCCCTACCCCTTTGTATGAAGTAAAAATTTTCTCCCGTTCACCAGACTCACTCAAACCTCTAGAAATGGACTACAAAGACTCCACATTAGAGATGATGGGTGCTAGTATAGGTTTAGATTCAATGGACCTGATGATATCTGCAACTACCAAAACCCTTTTCTTAGCTATATGTTCAAACACTAGCAAAGAAAGAACTTGATAGATTGGATCTAATCCTCTACCACCCTGCACATCCATCATGGATTTGCATTAACTATAAAAGGAATGCAAGGATATTTATCCATATCTCCCTTCTAAAGTGATTCAAAAATATTGCAAGGAAAATTCAAACAACATAATTAGAAGGGTCTAGAGTAAAATAATCCATTATAGCAACTACCACTCTATCCCAAGGAGGAATGAGAACCTTTGCATTAAAACCATTTTGTTCCCTTGGGAGGTACTCATTCTCACCTAGAAATAAATTGAGTTCCCTAATGAGTGAATGCTTTTCCCTATTATGAGAGTAACCATCCAAGGGCAGACCAATGGTTTTACTAATGAGTTTTACTATGATTTCAATTTCTAAGTCATCCACCTTCACCCATCCTTCATTCCATGAATGCACCATCCACCTAGAGAGAATTATATTGTGATCATAGAATTTTTGGATGCAACCCAGGAGACCTTCCCTTTTTAGGATCTTCTTTACTTCATCGTCAATAATCAACAAAGTTGGTTTCAACCTTAGTTTTAAAGGTAGGGGTATTGGGGTTCCTCTCTTTGCTTTCTCTATAAAAGCCCTAAAAAACTTCGAGTACCAGCTACTAGACAAAAAAAGGATCCACAAAGTCCACCATTAACAAAAAAAGATACAACTTCCATTCGAAGATATGATGACTCCAATGAATATTTATCCAACTCATTGAAGCTCGACACATGAGTGAAACTAAAAAAATCAACATCTTCCAACCGCTAAGCTTGAAATCCCATCTTGTAACTCTCAAAATATGTAAATTTCTTAGACTGTGTCGTGACCACCCACGGAGTCAAGGGATCAAAGAAATCTTATTTCTTTATACAGTTGACCTCAAAGTCCAGAATCACTTCACCCCTTCTCTAAGAAAGTAACCAACCAAATAAAGTATCCTTAGCGGTACCACCTATGGGGGGAAGAATAAATTCTCTAAACTCAAAACCACTATTGTCGCTATAGGAATATTTATCCCATATTGGCATGTGGACCAACCTCCTTTGTAGATTGCCACCTAAGCTTTCCCTCAACCTGATAACTTTTAAATTCCAATAAGCACAAAAGAGAGATTGTAGGTAAAATTCACGCCTAGGCCAAACATCATTTTGCCAGTTTGAATTAAAAAAAAGTAAATAAAAAATAAGTAATTAATAAGACCATAGAGCTGGGCCAACTACCCTCCTTAATTACAGTGAAGCACCCTAATCTAGATTCGATCAGGGCCCTAATAGACATTAATCATATTTTGTATTAAATAGATTTGAAAGTTCCACTAGAGAATTGTCTTTCCACATAGTGAGACCTGAATAGGTAGTACCTAGATTGGCCAAGTAGTCTGCCAGACCATTGCCTTCTTTAAAAATATTTTTCACATGAAATTGTTCCATTTTTCTAGAGTTGTCTTCTTGACTTCATCTACTAGGATTTTGATTAGGATAACATATATACTTTTTACGACAAGAATGCAAATAAATACACATGCATAAATAAGACTATTATTTGTAGCAATCTGATTGTAGTAAGCAATATTTGTAACTAATGATATTTCAATAAAAGAAAAATTTATACTACTCAACATTGCAATTATAAAATAAGTGCATCAATAAAAATATATGAATTGTATATAATAAAGACAATATCTATTTATCTATCTAGAGAGATATGATTACCAATCTGTTTTCGATAATATGAACGAAGGGGTTTTGAAATATGCCCCAAATATTTTACAAGAGTGGATCAACCAACCAACTAGAAATAAGAAATATATATCAACATAGCAAACCAAAAAGGTTCCACAAAATAGGTAAACAATAAAGCTAAATTCGGCTATGATTTAGGTGCGTTCAATAAATTTTCCTAGGGGATCCCTACTATTGCAAGTTAGATCTCATTGAAAACATAAATTATCTCCTCAAGATTTCATTATCTATTTGACTTAATTCATATAGGAAATCATCCTAACAAGTTGTACATCTTTCCCACAAAAGTCCCAAGTTTGCTAAAAATTAGACCTATCTATTTCCCTCCCTGTAAACATGCTTATTCTCAACCACTTCGAGGGTTAAAAACTATATTTGGGTCTCAACAAGTTTATTTGCAATCATCTAAGAAGGGACCTAAACACCTTCGAGCATATAAATGATATTAAGGGAATCCCCTTCAATAATTACCTTCTTATCGTTAAAATTTTTCTATTTGATAAACCCCTTGAAATAGATCTCATACCTCCACAAAATGACTGGTCTAATAAACTAAAATTTTAGGGAAAGCTAACAAAATCCTCCCGTCAGAGTCTCTAACCAATCCCCCCACACCGGCTGGTCTTGGATTCCCTTTAGAAGCTCCATTAAAATTTAGCTTCAACTAGCTAGGAGGAGGTTCCCAAATAGTAGTATGTTTTGCAAGAGCTTCAAGGTGATGTTTGGAAGAAGAATCTCTAAATCCAAGAGCTGACCCACTGCCAACTCCCCAAGAGAAGTGATCTTATCTAAAGAAATTGCATCCACATATTCAATAATGGTAGCAACAACACGAAGTACCACAAACTTAGTTAGATGGTGATATTTTTAAAGGCTCTAGAATTCCTCTCCTTCCAAATATACCACCAAACATGAGCTAAACCAAAGGATAAAAAAGCTTGAAGATGTAGAGATAGAAAGGGAGACCTCCATTGAACCATCAAGTCAAACAACTTTAGAAAAATTTAAACCACACTAATGGTCCTGGGAGAAGATAGAATAAGAAAAGGGACAATCACATAATAGGTGCAAAGGTGATTCTTCAGCACTACCACACAATAGCATCTATTTAGGATAACCTATCCACTTTTCTACAAATTATCCAATGTAAGGCACTTCAACATTAACTTTAGGGTAAGACCCTTCAGCCAAATAATACTAATGGGAAACTAGGGATCAAAGAGAACATCTAACAGTAGGTAGGTTGACTTATCATAAAAGAAACCATCCTTCTCAACCTTCCACACCAATCTATCTGGCCTATCCTAGTTAAGAATAACCATCCACTTTAAGATATCCATTAAAACTTTTAATGCAATTTCTTCTTCCTAAAGACAAAAAGTTTCAGCATTTTCTATAATTAACAAAGACAATGAAGCCATAACTTCAGTCTAAAAGGTTAACTTATAATTGGTTCCACCATACTGGTAACGATATGATTCTAACCATCCATACTGGTGACGATATGATTATAACCATCTATCAACTGGCCATGTGTCTTTCAAAAAATTAATGCTTTACCCATTATGAGATAAATAGCGGATAAAGTGTTACAGTGTACTGCACGAGAATTCCGAGTGGAGATTATGGTGCGTAACACCGAACATGTGGTTCTACAAGTTCACGGGCGTCGCAACACTAGAGAGCACATGAACCGTCTTCAAGGCAGGACTAATACTAGGAAGAAAATCCTACGATTTAGTTCGCCCACAATCAGCTATCAATTTGGGAAGTTTACGCTCACCCTGTGAAAAACGAAGAAAGCACAATACTGAAAATGTTTCAGATTAACGTCAAAAGAAAAACCAACAAAAAGAAAAGCAAATTCAGGCCATCTGCTTGTATAAATTCCAAAAAAAGATCTGTTGGCTGCAGCTTTAGAACTACTATGGCTTATATACGGAAATCGAGAGAAAGAGAATTCTATTTAAGCAGTGAAAGCTCAGAGGAAGGGTCTCTACCGTATTCCTCTCAGCAATCATTGTCTCTTTCGCGGCAGGAACATCAGAGCCATTTTAGTGTCCAAGTTAGGGAGAAAATAGATAGACGCCAGCTTGAATCTGAATTGGAAGCTAAAGCCGGAAATTGGAAGCCACTGGACAAAGATTTTCTTCAATATGGTTACGATCACATTGCAGGATTGCCGATCTTCAATATGGTTACGATCACATTGCAGGATTGCCGAGCCCTGTACAACAATACAAGCATTTCCGGGAACCGGATCAGCATGTGGTGAAAAAGATGAAGGAGATATTTGAACTCGATCAAGACCCATTTGTGGTAGATACCAGTATGACGTGCTGGAGTTGTTGCAGTTGTGGATCAAGGTCTTCCTTCTCTATTAAGGAGAAATCTTTTTTGTCCAACGAAGAAGATAGAGAGAATGAAGTTCCGCTTTTCCATGTAAAATCTCCAGAGCATAACAGCGGTTTGCTTATGGACGAGAGGGAACAGAAAAAGAGATACGTTCCATTACAGAGGAGCAAGTCTTCCGTACCCAGACGGAGAAATGCAGAGTTCAAAAATGGAGTTGAAGAACGAAAGAAGAAACGAAGTTCAGAAATGACTTCATTCCTGGAGAGCAGAGACGCAGATTCGGGTACTATGTTCCAGCAGGCACAAAAGAAAATCTCAGCTAAGACTAGCAGTAATGAAGTGTATAAAAAGCTACCCAAAAAGACAGGATTAACAAGGGCACAAGTCTCCATCAAAATAGACAGAAACAATGGGAGTCTTTCTTCTCCGAAATTCAACGGTGGGGAATGTAATTCAAGACCCGTTGGTAAGCAAAGACGTGAATCTCAACGGTCGATTTCACCAAGAACAAGAAATAGCAACAGGAGGTCGAAGCCCATAGCCGATCCACTGGAACTGCCTACTCCAGCAGAGAAATGTCGTATCGATTCTGATAAAAGTTCCGTTAACCGCCGTGTTTCAGATGAGAAGAGTACAGTTTATAACAGCTATGTTGTTGTGGTATATTCGTGTGATGTACAAAGGGATTTCAGAGATTCCATGGCGGAAATGATCATACATAACAATATTCTTTACTCCGGAGAACTTGAGCAACTGGTTCAATGCTAATTTCATGATGATATCGTGAAGGCCTTTGAGCAAGTCAGGTTAGATTTAATACAATTATCCCATTCTTATCATAAATGTTGTTTGACAAAATTTATGATAAGAATATGGTGACAAAATTTATATGTATTTTGTAGTTAACAAGACACAACGTCCCACTCTTATCATAAATGTTGTTTGATCTAAATTCCAAGATTTAGAACAGACGAACATGCTGGCGAGGGCTAGAAAGCTTTCGTAATTTTAGTTTTTTTTAAACCTCGGTCATCTTTCTATGAATTAAGCCTTTATCTTGTAAATACATTTTCGTTACAAAAGTTTACTTCTTCTTTTTTTTAATTATTTGTGGTAGAAGCATTGAAATTGCTTCGATTATCAGTGTAGAAGCCGTGAAATTGCTTCGATAAGCAGTGCCTCACCAGGCACCTTATATATTATTTATTTGCGTCAGATAAAAGGTGAAATTGTTTTGCATTCGTATCAATCTCAATATGAATTTTTGGGGATAGGATGATTTTTGGTTTTTGGTTTTTCCTTTCTCTCAAGTGTAATAAGTTAAAATCTGCAACACCAGCGATCTGTGCATTTTGTAGTTTCTATTTCTCAAGTTGTAATTAGATGTAAGGAAGGAAATCCATTTCATCAAACAAAAAGAAAGAAGAAAAGAAATCCATCACTGTGTGTCTCAATTATTTCACAGACAACTACAGTTGAAATCTAAACTGATGAATTTGACGAAGCAATTGACCATTCTCATTAATTTCAAATATAAAGGTTACAATTGGTTACAAGTTGGTTCTAACCAATTAGTGGTTATTCAACCAAATTGGAGAGCGCCTATGAGCGCTACTTTTGGTAAAAATAATGTAATATAACATAATATTCTAACATCCCCCCTTATTACATTATTGGCAAATCCCAATTGTATCTCAAAATTTTTCATATTTGATACGCCCAAGTGCTTTGGTAAAGATATCTGCAACTTGATCATCAGTAGAAATGTATTGAAGTTGTATATGGTGCTTTGGAACTTCATCTCGAATAAAATGACATCTGGTATCAACATGTTTGGTACGTTCATGAAAGATTGGATTTTTGACAAGATTCAAAACACCTTGATTGTCGCAAAACAAATGAAGAGGAAGATTCTTTGGAAGGCCCATGTTTGTAAGAATGCGACTTAACCACATTATCTCGTAGATTGCTTCACTGGTTGCACGATATTCTGCTTCAGTAGAAGATAAAGCAACCACATGCTGCTTCTTATTGTGCCATGAGATAGGTCCAGATCCTAGATGAAAAACATATCCAGAAGTGGATTTACGATCATCAATAGATCCGGCATAATCTGAGTCTGTGTATCCCAGTAAGAAAAAATTATTATTCTTTCTATATTCCAGACCATAATTTGTACTACCATGAACATAATGAAGCACTCTTTTTGTTGCTTTCCAAGTGTGTCATCTTAGGCTCTTGCATGAACCTTGAAAGATATCCCACAACAAAACTGAGATCTGGTCTAGTATTTGTCAGATATAGGAGACTCCCAATCAATTGGCGATAGAGAGTACCATCTACCTGAGGTGACTCATCATATCGAGATAACTTAAGTCCTTGCTCCATGGGAGTTGCCTTTGACTTACAGTTAGTCATCCGATATTTTTCTACTAAAGTCTTGGCATACTTCTTTTGTGTTACTCTAATATGAAATTTTTGTTGAGTAACTTCTAAACCAAGACAATAGTGTAGAAGTCCTAGATCTGTCATATCAAATGATTGCTTCAAGTCATTTTTCACTAAGTCAATCATTCTTTCTGAGCTTCTTGTGATGATCAGATCGTCAACATAAAGTACAAGAATCACTATATCAGAACCATTTTTCTTAATATAGAGATTTGCATCTGAAGGACTTCTTATGAAACCATGCTGCACAAGGTGACTGTCTATCTTGATATACCAAGCTCGAGGAGCTTGTTTTAGCCCATACAAGGATTTGATCAACTTGCATACTTTTTGTTCTTGCCCCTCAACCACAAATCCTTCTGGTTGAGTCATGTATACTTCTTCTTGTAAGTCACCATTCAAGAAGGCACTTTTAACATCCATCTGATGCAATTTCCACCCAAACTGAGCTCCCATGGCACAAAGTACTCGAATGGTAGTCATTTTTGCAGTAGGGGCAAAAGTCTCTTCATAATCTATGCCTTCTTTCTGAGCATATCCCTTTGCAACAAGCCGGGATTTATGCTTATCAATAGATCCATCTGCCTTATACTTCACTTTGAATACCCATTTGCAGCCTATGGGTTTCTTTCCTGTTGGCAGATCGACTAACTTCCACGTATTATTTTTAAGAAGAGATTTATGTTCTACATCCATAGCCTCTTTCCACTATGGTTGATCAAGTGCAATTGAACCGTTGTGGGTTCATTTGTATTCAATGTAGACATATAAAGTTTTTCTCCATCCTCATCTTCTTCCCTGTCATATTCGGTACCCATCGACAAATCATCAAAGTGTTGACAAAGTTCGTCAACCTCACGAAGTAGATTCTTCTGCTCTCATCTGTTGAGTCATACTCGTGAGTACATGGCCTATCAAGAGATAGATCTGGAAGGGATTTCAACTTAGCATCTCTCAAAGTGCTAGTATACCATTTTGGAACTTTTTGTTTTTGTTGTGGAAGTTGAACCTCCTTCTTAGGCTCTTCTTCATCTATGTATACAGTTGTGGATGTGTCTTTTGATGTGAGAGCTTCATCAAATACAACATCTCTACTTACATGTGTCTTCTTGGTCTTAGGATCAATCAATCGATAACCTTTTGAGTACTCATCATAGCCAAGAAAGATACACTACAAGGGTTTTCTCATCCAGCTTCCTCCTTTTTTGTTTTGGAATGTGCATGAATGCTTTACATCCAAACACCTTCAGATGAGAAATGGAAGGTTTCTTACCACTCCATGCTCCTTGTGGAGTCTTCCCTTGTAGAGCTCTAGTGGGTGCTCTATTTAGGAGGTATGATGCTGTGTTTACTGCTTTTGCCCAATATTGATCCTCAAGATGTGCTCCTTTTAGCATACATCGAACCATTTCCATAATGGAACGATTTCTTCTCTCTGCAACTCCATTCTGTTGAGGTGTATAGGTTGTAGTCAGTTGTATTTTGATCCCATGTTTCTTAAGAAACTCTGAAAACTCTTCAGAGGTGTATTCCCCCCCTCGATCTGAGCAGAGGGTTTTTATCAAACATCCCGACTCCTTCTCAACAAGTTTCTTGAATTGTTGGAAGTAGAGAAACGCTTCTGATTTCAACTGAAGAAAGAAAACCCACATCTTCCATGAGTAATCATCAATGAATAGTTGAAAATACTTTTTCCCACCATAGTTGGTTGGCATAGGACCACACAGATCGGTATGTACCAGCTCTAAAGGTTTTGTAGCTCGAGAGGAGCTTGCTTCAAAAGGCACTCGATGTTGCTTCCCTGCTAAGCAATCTGAGCAAACTGGTAAGATAGATGAAAGTGGTGGAAGACCTTTCACCATCCCATATTTGTATAATTCAAGCAAATATCCAGAACTTAGGTGCCCATAACGTCGATGCCAGAGAGAGGTGGCCTCCTTTGTAGTTGCAGCCAAAGCAACATGTGGAGTTGAAAGTGCATCGAGAATGAACAAGCCATGTTTGTAGGATCCGGTTGCAACATGTTTACCACTCGTGTGTGATAAAACATCTCTTCTTGCCTTTGACAACTCGAAACACGACATCCATGTTTCTATCCAACATTTGTGTGACTGAAAGCAGATTATTGGCTAAGCCTGGAACATAGAGAACCTTCTCAATTTGACAAATACCATCAGGAAGGGACACAAAAATATCCCCTTCTCCCTTTACCTGATATACTTGATTGTCAACAATTGTGACTGGCTTACCCTCTTTCTCCACAAAAGTATCAAACCATGATTTGTCCCCAGTCATGTGTTTGCTAGCTCCTGAATCAATATACCATACAACATCTATCTGGGAAGACGAAGTATGAGTCATGAGCACCTTATGTGCTCTTTTAGAGTCAGAATCTGAATCGGACTCAGGAGGATCTGAGTCTGAGTTGGAGTCAACATAAGCAACATGGCCTTTAGAGTGCTTATGCTTATTGTATTTCTGCTTGTTCTTGCCCTTCTTCTGAGAACCTCTTTCGTTGGATTGCTTGTTTTTGAACCAACACCTGTTGGTGTCATGGTTATTCATATCACAAATTTTGCAATATTTGGTATCCTTTTGCTGATTTTGCTTCCCTTTTCCTTTGGAAGAAGCACCCCCTTTTTGAAACTGGCCTTGCTTTTTACCACTTTGTTGTGTGGAAAGAGCATTATCTGGCACATCATCTTTCTGGACCTGAGTTGCCTCCTCAGTCTGAAGCAAGTTTACCAGTTCCACAAAAGATACTTGTCTACTAGAAACATTGAGAGAAGTGATCAACATCTTGTAGGAACTTGGTAATGCTCTCAAGATAACGGAATTCAAGAAATCATCATCCACCAGTTTTCCCATAGCATTCAATTTTGCTTTCAAGTCCGCCACTCTGCAAAGGAATATGTCAATTGTTTCTCCAAAACTCATATTGAGATTATGTAGTTGAGTTTGAAGATGGAGAATAGTGGATTGATTCTTCCCTTCATATATTGTGATCAAAGCATCCCAGGATATCTTACTAGTTTTCGCATCACAAATATGAGGTTGCACCTCATCTGTAGTAGCAAGCAAGATAAACACAAGACTCTTCTTGTCTTTCTTATCCCAAGCATCTTGATCTGTTCTTGCTGTTTGAGGACGTTTGGCAGTGCCAGTCACTACATCCCATAAATCTTCCAACTGAAGTATGGCTTTCATCTTTGTCTTCCATGGAACAAAGTTAGGACCTTTCAACAATTGTGAATCTGAGAGATACTTATGAATTGTGGCCATTATGAAGGTTCCTTATACCACCAATTGGTCTCCCTTTCTTTATACCTGCGGATATTTATATTGTAACCATTCAATATACACCCGCCCTTACGTGAGGGAAACTATAGGTATATATGAACAATATACTACTCAATATGTACTCGCCCTTACGTGAGGGAGACTATAAGTACATATGAGAAGCACAATATATTGAACATAGGCGATATTGAAAGGGCATCGTGTTGTTAATGACACCTACCATAGAAAGTTTTATTTCGCATGCGTGGGGCGTAACTTCCCCTAAACACTTTGGAAAAAAAAGCTTTCGTCAGGATTTACGCCTAACAACAATCACGATGTGGGTATGAAATGGGAAAAAAAACAAAAAACTGGTTTGCCTTATTTCTCCCCGATGATTTATAGAGAACAAGCTCAGACGTCATTGTTGTAGCTATATTAGGCGACGAATACAGTAGTCCAAAGCACGACAACATTACCTGTAAGTGTGGACCAGAGGTATCTCAAATACCGAACGCTGTTGTGCAATAAATTGCACAAATAGGGTATAAATTTGGGGTCTTATATGTTTTTGTAATTTATGATTGATAATGCAAGAAAACAGAGTATTTAAATGCAAATAAAACAATCATAAATGCCCACAAATTATAGCTCCTATTACCAATTCCCCCTTTGTCTGACAATTTTGCAAGTGAAATTTGTGAACTCCCCCCTTCAAATTGCAAAATAGACAAGAATGGGTAAAAAAATACCGTTAAAGATCCCCAAATGAAAAAAAATTGGAGCCTCAAGGCATCAATAATGCTTCCTTTGGTGTAAATGACGCCTGATGGGCGTCAATCTGTGCTTTACGGCCGTCAACAGGTCCTTCGGGTGTCAACAGTGCACAAGCGTCAAAGGCGATGAAACCAGTTGTCAAAAAATCCTCGACGGGATTCGAAACCACAACCTACCGCCGAACAGCCACCATACCGACCACGGAAGCCGAAGGGCCCGATGAAACAAATTGGGAACCATGGCGGTATTATCCGCGTCGAGGCCGAAGAGGGGAAAAAAATATTTATCCCACATGGCCTGTGCGGCCACTGTGGGAGGGTTGAAAAAATACCGAAAGCGCTAAAGCTTTCGGTTGCCTTCGGGCAACCAACCCCACCCTTTTGCCTCCACTCGCCTCCTCCACCGTCGATCTGCGTCCGGTCTGTCCGCTGTGTGTCAGGGTCCTCTATCTGCGTCAGTCCTCGATCTGCGTTCGGTCTGTCCGCTGTGTGTCAGGGTCCTCTGTCTGCGTCAGTCTGTCTGCTGTGTGTCAGGGTCCTCTATCTGCGTCCGGTCTGTCCGTTGTCTGTCAGGGTCCTCTGTCTGCGTCAGTCTATCCGTTGTCTGCGTCAGGGTTTGTCGGCTGTTTGTCAGGTCCTCCGTCCGTAGGTCTATCGTCCCCGTAGGTTAATCGTCCCTAGCTCTGGTACCATGATGAATTTGACGAAGCAATTGACCATTCTCATTAATTTCAAATATAAAGGTTACAATTGGTTACAAGTTGGTTCTAACCAATTAGTGGTTATTCAACCAAATTGGAGAGCGCCTATGAGCGCTACTTTTGGTAAAAATAATGTAATATAACATAATATTCTAACATAAACATCGCAAGCTTTCTTGTCAAAACGTAATAAATTGGGAACACGATATGACAGGCATATCTTGAGAGGTTTGATTCGATTACTCGGACAAATACCGAGGCATAATGTTGTTCATATTTTTTCCATAGACAAGACAAATTTCAGTGTAGGACAAAGTAACCAGATGGACAGATGGCGTATATATCCTGAAAAAACCAAAAAGTTTGACAATCAGGTCACCACATTATTGACTTCATATTTACAAGTATATTTTATGGCGATGTAGCCAACGTTTTACTGTAATTTACAGTCTCATACCTATGACATGATTGAATTTATTAAACTACCTATCCGTCCTACATGTTATGGACAAAATAGAAATAGATATGGAATTTATCAAATAAAATAATTGCATCTTTTACGTTAACTCAAAACAAAAACACCATAAGCATTTAGTTGCCTCCGGCCTGAATGACATTAGATGTAACTATTAGGTTATTTTCATGGAATATCTCCAACAGTTTAGCCTATAATAAGTATTATAGGTAAGAAAAGTGAAATTTTTAAACCATTATATCAAAAGGAATAATTTTCCAGGATGTAACATGATTGAATTTATTAAAACTAGCTATAAAACTAGCTATCTGTCCTACACAAAATAGATATGGAATTTATCAAATAGAATAGTTACCTCTTTTACGTCAAGTCAAAAACAAAAAGAAATGAAACCATAAGCATTTAGTTGCCTCCGGCCTGAATGACATTAGATGTAACAGATGTAACTGTTTGGTTATTTTCACCGAATATCTCCAGCATCTAATGGAGTAGTTTATCATATAACAAGTATTTTATGGACAAATAGATATGGAATTTGTCAAATAGAACACCTACCTTTTTCCGTCAAATCAGAAACCAAAAAAAACAAATCCATAAGCATTTATTTGCCTGCGGCCTGAATGACTTTTGATGTAACTGTTAGGTTATTTTCACCTAATATCTCTAACATCTAATGGAGTAGTTTAGCATATAACAAGTATTATACGCGAGGAATAAGACCTTTTTCTTTTTTAAACACATAATATATATTATTATGCCGAAACTCTATGATATATATGATAATTAAAATTCAAACCACATTAAATACAGATGTTCCAATTTAAATTTTGAATATCTTAAAAGATAAGGCCATTACACTGAATGCCAAGATACCTATGGTCTTCCTTGTAGGCATCATTTCTTTGCAATTTAAATTATGATAGTCATTGTTATATGCAAGAGATAGATATTTGTATCTTTATATTATTTCAACATTTAAAGAATAGCTTTAAATGGTTCTAAGTCTCTAGAAGGGCTTTAAATGGTTCTAAGTCTCTAGAAGGGGACTGGACATGACATCTTGTAGCCCAAGTCCCTACCTCTATTACCAAGACCTATGCGTTTCAGTCTAAATCTCCTTATGGTGGCCAATTAACCTTCGTACCTCTACTACAGTTAAATATTGTTTCAATAAAAGTTAAGTTATATTGATCAGATTATAATTTGTTTTCAAGTTTTTGTTACATCAATTAAATTTATTATGATACAAGAACATTTTAAGTTTGTAATAAAATGAGATTATAAGCATGCATTCAATTATATGTTTTTATAAGTTTTAGTAGTGATGGTAAATTATTTGAGATGTAGTTGCATTGATAGATTGTATATATCATATTAATTATTTATTTTATCTTTATATAATCAACCTTTGGTGTTTTATGAATTTTCAACAATGGTTTTGGTAGACATCTCATCCTCATTCAATTTATCTAGTTAATAATGAACTATCTTATTATAATCTCATTATAAATTGAAAGTTTCCTTGTTGAAATTATTCTTTATCTAGAATAAAATCATTTGACTAATAGGAGATATAGGGTGGATTAAGTTATGGTAGGAAAGTATACAAACAAATGTTAATTTAAAGGAATTTTGGTAGGAATATTACAATTGATAGATAATCTAGGGATAAAATCTTAAGAGCTAATGTTGATAAATTCATTATGAAACTTTATTCTCATAAACATGAATCATTCATTAATATGATGAAATATCAAATAATTCATCCACAAATAATTTGCTATATTGAAAATCCATATAATGAAATAAAGATAGATAATACCCTTAAGGTAGGAAACACGAACAATAATCCTTATGGAAGTAATAACTCCATAAGATCTCCCAATATGACAAGCCATTATGTAGGCAAAAATGATTATAAGAGAATACTCAATATGATTGATGGTGATTACAATGACAATATCCCTTTCTTATATACCCATATTCTAATTCTAGTTTGGGGAGCCAACTACTTAACCCTCATCCCACTCATTGTTATAGTATAATATAATAATATAATCAACCTTGTGTGATGTGTGGCTCATGCCAACTATCTTTAATGCTTCTATATAATAAAATATCATATCCCCATATACCTATTCTTAGGTACCATAACATTCCACCCTACTTACAAATGATTTTTGCTCAAAAAATGAAAAGAAAATAAATAATATGATCTTCTACGCAATGCTGGCAGCTGACACCAATTTTAATCATCTATCCAAGTGAAATCTTGATTGGTAGTGGTCTTCAATGATGCCAAGCTACCATTGTGCAACTAGAATATCTGCAATTACTTTGTTGGTTCCATGCTTCTATTGCTCTACTTTAATATTATGAAAGATCGATCCTATTATTTGTTGATGCTACTTCACCACTCTAAAATCCAAAATCACTATGATTTTATACAAAACATTACTATACTAGATGCCTTTCTGACTCCATCTAGATCCATAATAATATTGATACCCTAAGATATACCTCCAATATTACTACCACTCATGGTGGTATGGATGGAAAAATGCTACAACATTCATTTGATATTTTGTTTCCTTTGATTTTTTAGCATTTTGTTCCTCTATTATTCATGCTCTTATCTCTCATGCCCTTCTTTTGGTACATCCTTGTGTGCTTGTAACAAATATTTCTTAGACTTTGTTGTTGCTTCTTCCATAAACTATATTGCTACTACTAGTGTACATTTAAGTTTTCATTCCTCTATTGGTTTCTTAACTTGTTTTCCTACCATAAGTGCTTCTTATTTCTCCTTGGATCCTTGCTTCTTAAGCTAAGAAATATCTAACATCATTATTTTATATTTTCTATACCATAACTTTATAAAATTTTATTGCACATTAATGTTAATAGTACCCAAAGAATCCACCAAGGATAACCAAGAACAATATTTACATAATCCATCTTAATAGCATGAAAATTTGAATGTAAAACACATTTAACCATGGTGGCCTTCAAATATTCAAAAATTTAAACATTCTCACCCTCAAGATATATGTTCTTAATTTTTGTTTCTTGAATCTACAACCTCTTAGCCAAGGCACTATTAATAAAATTATATCTATTGTTAGGATTAAAGGAAATAATAACCTTTTTCTTTTGAATACATCCATGAATCTACAAAATAGAACTTTTGGTTGAATTTAGATCTTTTTGATACTTCTTTTGATTTTGTAAATCCAAAGATGTGGCTTCTTCATTCTCCTCACCATATTTCTTAACATTTTTCTCCTTTTCTTCCTTGAGTAATTTTATTTTGTTTCCATATTCTTCATTCTATTTCTTGAAAAATTCCCACTCTCTTTTTAATTCATTTCTACCATTTTGAATCCTTTGTAGTTTATTTTAAAGGTATTTTATTATGCCCATCAAGCTATCTATATTTTGGTTGTTTCCATCAAGCTCTTTCATACAAATATTTGACTTTATTTGTAACTAAAATTGAATAGGTTCCTATATACTCAAGAATGCTTGTTCCATTTATTTTCAAGTACAAACTAGCTTTACCTTAGAAAAATATTTTACCCATTATAAGGTTTCCATAGATAAAAAAGCATAAAAGATATAACACATCAAATTTAGAATTTCATACTTTTGACCATATTTTCACATCAATATTCTCTCTTCTAGAAAAAAGGTTTAACTTCATGATCGCATACCCCATCATGAAAATTCAATGCGAACTAGGGTTTTATAAAAATATATATCTCCCATTAGGTTTGAAGCTAAAATTCTACATAGATAACTAGACCTAAAAATAACTGATGTTTTGTTCTCTCCAATTGTTACATATCTTAGCTTTCATTTTTTTGGGAAAAAAAATAGTGGTTTGAAAAATCGTGATTGTCCCTATTCCATATAATTGACTTCAAAGTGTCATATCTCCCTTAATATTACTCAAAAAAATCATATAACCACTCATTTTGGAGATCTTTAAATTTTGAACAAAATGACTTAATAATCATTTAAATTGGAGAAATTCACACACAATCTTATACAAAATGAGACATCTTGTAGAATTATTTTTCCAAAATTTTGTAGGGCACACAAACAATTCACACTTTTCTAGAATTATTGCTCATACCATTTGCTATAAAAACTTATTCTCATAAACATAAATCATTCACTAATATGTAAAAATATCAAATAATTCATCCATAAATAATATTCCATAGTAAAAATCCACATAATAACATAGAGATAAATAATACCCTTAAGGTAGGGCAACACCAACAATGCTCCTTAAGAAATAAATAACTCCATAAAATATCCCAAGATGAGAGGCCACTCCACAAGAAAAGATAATTATAAGAGAATACTTGATATGATGATGATTACAATGACAATATGCCTTCTTTATATATGTGTGTGTATGTTCTTAATCTACTTTGGGAGGCTAATACGAAACTCTCATTGCACTTATTATTATCATATCATATAATATAATAATATAATCAACCTTGGGTTATGTGTAGCCCATGTCAACTATCCATAATACCCTTATATAATATAATATCATATCACCATATACCTATTCCTAGGTACCATAGTAAAATGATAGAAAGCTCCTATGCAAAACTATGAGACACCTTCTCTTCAAGCTAAGGTGACATCAATTGAGCATGTCCTACATAGCATTTAAAATATTAATAAAATGAATTGCCTTAGTATTTAATAGATTTAATTGGGGATATAGTATCCTATTTTTAAAACTTTGTAATATTAGTGTAATAAAGAGTGACCTTTTCATGGCATGATGGTTATAGGGGTGAAATTTGCAAAGATCTATGTGGTGGCTTCTAGGGCAGACAACGCAAAATACTATGGTGGCCATAAAAAGCTGGATAGCCTGCCCAGATTCATGGTGGCTACTGATTCCACCATGTAAATTAAAAAAATAAAATAAATAAAGAGATAATTTTAAATTTAATTTTTTTTATGGACACCTTTCTAATGGTTATTATTAGATTAATGAAGTTCTCTTGAATTTTTCAAGGATACTTCTTATCCAACTTCTTCAACATGATATAATTATGAAAACCTTGTTCAAATACATTCCTTACAAACTGAATGAGGATACAAGGCATTTTATTGAGATACCTCCATCTCTAAAAGACATGGAAGAATCCATCTTCTTCATGTATTTAGATATTCTCTTGGTTTAGGTTACTTACCTACCAAATTCTTCAAGAAAATATGATTGATTTTAGGAAAATAGATGTGTAAAATAAAAAGAGATTATATAGAAAGGGTTTCTATGACATATATCAATTAAGGATAAATCATACTAGCTTGTGTGTACAACAATAAATATGTAGTAGAGATGTTAACTTATTATCTGATTGAATGCTTAATTTAAAATTATTGAAAAGGCCATTTTTAAATGCATTAGATTAATAGTTAATAGTATTATTCAACCTAAAATAATATATTTCTTAAAGTGTAGTTTATTTTAGCTAATATAGTTCTTACATGTCATTGAGTGTGTTGGCTAGTTAGGTCAATACATTGATTTCATTAAAATCTATTTTAATAAGGCTTAAGATCTAGTTAAATGATTTTAACTCTCAAAATATTAAATTCACTAGGATTTAGAATTTGATTTATTAACACATAAATATTCTCTTTGGTGATGCATCAATTAGAGTTTTTATTAAAAATATGTTGTTAGACTCCTTAAAGAGAATTATTTGATAGGCCTATCCATTGGATTCAATTTATCCTATTTATATATGTTCTCTAGGTTTTTTTAAGAGAGTATGTCACATTGCAATACTAATATGCATTTATTGACAATTAAACTATATTTATTAAAAGGAACCAAGAGGAAGTTGAAAATGCATTATAATTTTGAATGTATTTTGTATATCCTCTAGCACAAAAAATTCCTTATATAAAATTAAATTTAATTTTTTCATATATATTACACATCCCCTTAGTATTTTAGATGTGAAACAAACTACCTAATATAAATGATTCAATACTTAGGTATTCTCTTTGGATTTAATACATCTCCTTGAAATCTTTGGCAATGATTCCAATGAGGATGGTTTAGAGAAATATTGACAATTAGGTTATTAAATATCTATCATTTAAATAACTTGTAAGTAGTAGTTGAAGTGTCCTTAACACTCATGCATTTATTTTTCTATCTTAATCAAGCTATCTTAGTTCACTAGAATGAGTAGAATATTTTTATGACACATGTCAATAGATTTGTGTCTTATATTATTATTTCTTAGATATTATTGATAAGCAAGGGATGATTGGGGATTATAGACCTTATATTTTTTTGAGTAAAAGGTAAAAATTTTATTCAAAAAAACTGATCAGCTTATACAAATCCATTTTGATACCTGCCTTTCATGGCAAGGATCCTCCTTTTTGAATTTCTTTTTTGATAGTCATTTGGTCTATCTCACTTTCCCTCCCCTCACTCCTCTAGAAGACATAAAAATACCTTTAGAGCATCTACTCCTTTCTACCACTTTCAACGAGTCAAGGGGGCTATCCATATCATCATACTTCAAGTACTTTGAACTCAATCTCCTAGATCAAATTGAATTTCTTCCTCTCATGCCCTTGGGAGAGATAGAAATTCCTTTAATATTTTTTCCTTCCCCCACACCTTTTAATGAAGTAAAAATTTTACCCCATTCATCAGACTCATGCAAACCTCTGGAAATAGACTACAAAGACTCTACATTAGAGATGATGGGTGTTAGTATAGGTTTGTATTCAATGGAACTGATGATATCTGCAACTACCAGGCCCATTTCTTTAGCTATATGTTCAAACACTAGCAAAGAAAGACCTTGATAGATTAGATCCAATACTCAACCACCCTGCACATTCATCATGGATTTGCATCGACTAGAAGAGGAATGCAAGGATATTCATCCATATCTCCCTTCTAAAGTGATTCAAAAATATCACATGGAAAATTAAATCAACATCATTAGAAGGGTCTAGAGTAAAATAATACATTATAACAACTACCACTCTATCCCAAGGAGGAATGAGAGCCATTACATTGAAACCATTTTGTTCCCTTAGGAGGTACTCATTCTCACCTAGAAATAAATTGAGTTCCCTAAGGAGTGAATGCTTTTGCCTATTATGAGAGTAACCATCCAAGGGAAGACCAATAGTTTTACTGATGAGCTTTGCTATGATTTCAATTTCCAAGTCATCTATGAAGAACACAGACTTATAATATAATATCAACTTTCTATTTTCTTTCCCAAATAATATTATCCAATATTATCAATGGAAATATCAATAGCAGTAATTAAAGCAATGCAAAAATCATCACACACAAGAGAGACACAAATTTTACATGGTTCACCCAATGTGGGCTGCTCCACGAAGAAAACATTTCCACTAAATTTTCTCAACAAATCTCTTTGGAATTAGTTCACTATTACAATGTTTATGAACCTCTGTTCAAATGAGACACCAATCCCCTATGCTCGGATTTGTGGATCTCTCTCCATAGGAGAAATATTTCCCCTTTTCTTTGGTTCATGGAAATTGATCCATGAGAACTCTATCTCCTCAACTGGTTTGTGGATCTCTCTCCACAGAAGAACTCTATCTTCCTAGTTGGTTCATATATCACACTCCATAAGAGAACTCTTTCCCCTTGCTCTAGTTTTGTAGATACCACTCTACTCTATCCTAGTTTTGTGGACACCACTCCATGCTATTCTGGTTTTGTGGATCTCTCTCTATAGGATAACTCTTTCCCCTCTGCTCTTGTTGGTGATCTTCTATAATATTTTTACCCCCACTGGTTTAGCTTGTGGATCTCTCTCCACAGGAGACCTCTATCCCCACTACACTAGCTAATGGTTCTCTATCCACTAGAGACTGCTATCTTATTTACTATGTCACCTCTAAAGCTTACTCTCAAATTTGTCTCAAATATACACCAAATCATGTCTCAAATCTATAGTAAACTCTATCCCAAGTCTAGCACAAATTTATTCTAACTCTGTACATAAATCTACACTAAAATCTCTTCCAATTCTAGCATAAATCTACTCTAACTCTACACATAAATTTACACTAAAATCTATCCCCAAGCCTTAACACAAATCTTGATCAAATCATCAATCAACTCTCCTTAGGCCTACCCCAAGCCTTAACAAAAAGCTTGAATAAATAACCAATCATTTCTACTTAGATCTTCCCCAAGCCTTAATACAAAGCTTGAACAAATCACCAATCAAACTTGTACTCAAATATTCATAAGACTTCCTCAAATCTACCTTCAAGTCTTCTCAAAATACTTGTTCAAATATATCTTTAATTTTGCTCATAACACCTGCTCTAACACATGCTC
This sequence comes from Wollemia nobilis, assembly GCA_028583015.1. Taxonomy (NCBI): domain Eukaryota; kingdom Viridiplantae; phylum Streptophyta; class Pinopsida; order Araucariales; family Araucariaceae; genus Wollemia; species Wollemia nobilis. The sequence goes on along the minus strand of JAQPPZ010002738.1, from coordinate 38,456 downwards.
AAACCAAATCTAATACATGCTCAAAATAACTCACAAGATATGCTCAAATAATCTCAAATCTTGCGCACAATGCTATCAAATACTTTATCTAATATTCAAAGTAATTCCTTTAACTTGAAGCCATTTAGACATATTCTATCCAGAATTTGTTTAACCTCCAGAACATATAGAGAATAATATGCAATTACAAATAGCTCAATATGTCCTACTCAATAATTAATTCTGTCGCTTTCACAAATCTGATTTCTAATATTTGCACATTCACTTTCAATATCACTCAAGGCCAATGCTCAAAAACTTCACACATATATTCAACCAATAAAGCACACTTGGTTCACAAACTCTAAATAAGTATCTTTCCAATTTCTTTCAACAAAGAGCACAATGTAGATCTCAACACTTAACTCAAATATTTCCAAAAATGCTTATCAAACAATCTTTTTCACTCCATCGTATGTTTTAGAAATATTCATTCAATAAAACACCTTCAGTAAGGAATGTTATGCCCTTACCTTTTTGCTTGCTCTTATGGAGATATGTCTTCAAAAATCTGCCTCACAAACAATATCTTTTGCAACTATAAAATGTTAGGACAACACTTCTTTATGAGTTAGTAATCCTTCAATATGTGTGCCCAATTAAATTGTAGACCAATACTATTGGTTTCTCAAACTATAGCATCAAGTCATAAAATCAAACACTTCAAAATACATGCACAATTACAAATAATTAAAATACTTTATACACCTTTTAAATCCCTAACTTCTAAACACATTCATAACAGATTTAACAAGGATTCTTATTACTCCAATAGTTCACTTTAAAAAATATTTCATTATAATTTTCTTCAAAAATAAATTCATGTTATAATAAAAAATTCCCTTATATCTTCCAAGTCAATAGCACTCACAATAATCAATTAAACCACACGCGCTTAACCTCAATATTAGAAAATACCAAATTTAATTAGCGCTTACCAAAATAATTTCATGGAGATTCGAACATAGCACCTGCCGCCTACCAGCGCACTTGTTCTGCTTGAGCCACCACTAGGCCAACTTCCCACACAAGGAAAAAACACACAATGCACTTTTTAGCCACTGCTTACCCTTTTTGCCAGCAAAATAAACAAAATATTGCCATTGGGATTCGAACGTAGGATCTACCATCCACTAGTACCTTAGCGCCCTATGGGCTACAACTAGGCCAACTGTCCACACAAGGAAAAAATACCACAATGTGCTATCTAACCGTTGCTCACCCTTCTCGCTAGAAAAAATAAACAAACTACTACCGTTGGGATTCGAACGCAGGATCTACCATCCGCCAACACCTTAATATTGCCAAGCTTGCTGCTAGGCTAACCACTTGGTTGGTGATATAGGCATACAACCTTATCCCTTTATTCATCCATGCTCTTTCTTTTGGTTTTTAAAAAATAAAAACCTTCTTCTAGGTTGCTCACGAAATTCACATCAAACCATTAATCACTCACAATGTGCAAAAAAAACTTATATATTTGGCCTCCAAACTTTATCATATAAATACCAAATTATCTCCATGCTAGGATGTTGGTGGAGTTTAATTATTTAAAATTATTTTTGGTACCAAACCCACTTAGGATTATAAAACATTATAATATAAATATTATAATTATATTATAATTAACCTTAGGCTTCATCTTAACAACTTTAATATTATAATATTACTTCCTTTGGGCCTAGGTATTTTCTTCCTTCAAGATATTTAGACAATATTTTGGCCAACCATGTGGAGCTTTGTACCAAATCTCTTGGGCTTAAAATATAAATATTTTAACCTTTTTATCAATTTCCTTGCACTGAGGTGAACTAACTTTTGACATCAATGACAACATAATTACTCAAAATTTCCAACAATATCCCCCTTTGTCATTTATGGTAACCCTTTTATAAAACTTCATTTTTCAAACCATTTGATTCCAAATCTTCTCCCTCTGAGAAACTTCTCTCCCCGTTACTCAAATATCTCCCCCTTTGACATCAATGGCAAAGGGACTCCTTTGGGGCTAAATATAAGACTCTTAGCTCAGCCCTCTCCCCACCTCCTCTCCTTGAGGTGATTAATTTTGGGGTGGAATAAAACTACTCCCAACATACAATGCTCCTTTCCTTTTTCAACCTTCTTTCTCAACATGCCCTTTTGATCCTTTTGAGTGTCCTTATTTCTGCTTATCCCTAGAAACTCTATTCTACACCACTTGGCCTTATGTACAACATTATTACACTTGTAACACTTAATGTTGTAGTTCATAGAAGGTGTAAATATCTTGAAGTTTGTCCCGGTGAAGCCATACTCCTTTTTGTCATGAACCCTCCAGTGAATTGCTTTATTCCCAAATTGATTATAAGAGTAGCAATACCCTTGGAAGAAATGTCCATCTTTGAAGTTCCTCTTGGTAACACCATACTCCTTTCCATGAATCCTGTAATGCATAGCCTTGTGACCAAATATGCTACATGAAAAGAAACGTCCTTTGAAGAAATATTGCCTTGAACCCATTGGTCTCTTTGTCCTTTCTTCTCTGTGATGATCTATGTTCCTTGTTTTTGCATTGCTTCCTTACTTGGTAAAGCTTCTATTCACATAAGTCTCACTTTCTCCTTCACTCTCTTCCTTTGAAACTTCTTCCTCTTGTGAACTTGAGCTTGACCCTTCTTCTTGTTTCCCTTATCCTTCCTCAAAACCAAGTCCTGTTTTGATATATGAAGGTCTTTGTGCATTGATAATATTATCCAATACCTTTAAAATTTTCCCATACATGTGTAGCTTGTCTTTAGACTCTTTTACTTCCATACTTAGTGAAGCTATCTCATGTTCTAATCTTTCACATTCTAAGACTTTTGCCTCTATATTTTCTTTAAATCTCCTTGTCTTAGCTATTGAGTTTGTCAGATCTTGTATAAGCTTTCATTTTTCCTCATCACATTCTTGAACTTGAGCCTTGAATTTGGAATTCTTCTTTCTAACCTTTTTCAATTCTCTGAGAGCACCAATAAGTTCTACTTCTGGATCTACGACACCTTCCTCTTCATTTTTTGAATCATTTTCTACTTCTTGATCTTCAAGAGTATATTCATACTTTTCAGATTTATCTTCAACAGGAGCACTTCCTTTCTCTTCTATTGCCAAAAATAGAATTTCTTCTTCTTAACTATCTAAGGATCTTCCATCACTATCACTTGAAGCTTTTCTTCCTTTATCAACATAGAAGCTCTTCTTGTGCTTTTGAAATAACTTATTTTCCTACTTGTTTTATCCATACCTATTTTTCTTTTCATACCTATATTTTCCTACTTTCTTTTTCTTATGATCTTGTTTGTCTTCACTGCTACTACTTCCAGCTTATGTACAATTAGATGCATAGTGACCAAAATTTCCACAATTGAAACATTTCACTATTTTCATACCTTTGTGCTTTCTTGAGTCCTTGTTTCTTCTACCATAGTTAGCTTTTTTATCACTAGTTGATTCACCTCTTGATTTTGGTTTCTTATCCTTTGTCTTATTTGATGCTTTAAAGGCTATATATTTCTTAGTGTTGGGATCCTTTACCATTATCATCTCATAAGTTGTGAGAATTCCATGTAGCTCATCCATAGTCAGCTTCTCAATATCGGTCATTTCTTCTATAGCTAAAACTTTTCCATCATACCTTGTTGGAAGTGACCTTAAAAATTTCTGAGCAACATCAGATTCTTAAAATTCAAATCCAAGTCCACGCATGGTATTAATAATCTCATGCACAAGAAGTAAGTATGTAGCAATATCTTCCTCATATTCCATATTCAAATATTTAAACCTTTTCTTGTGGTTTTGTAGTTTTTTCATCTTGATATTTTTATTTCCCTCATAGGCTTTCTTCAATTTCTCCTAAATCTATTTTGCTGATTTGCAATGCATAATTTTCACAAATTCTGCTTCACGTAATCCACTTAGGATTGTATGCATACCCTTGGCATTATTCACATGTAAGATCTTACCATATTTATCTGTGGGAGGATTAACTGTAGGTGTGAATCCATCCTCAACTGCTTGCCATATCTCATACTCTTGTGACATCAAGTAAGTCCTTATTCTTATGCTCTAGAAAGCATAATTATTTCCATCGAACAATGGTGCCTTGTTTGATAAAGATCCACTCTGATATGTCATCTGTGTTCATGTAACCTCTTCAAGCTATTAAAATATTCTAAAGGAACCCACTCTGATACCAATTGAAGAACACAAGCTTATAATAAGAGGGGGGGTGAATAGTATAAGACAAACTTTCTCTTTACTTTCCCAAATAATATTATCCAATATTATCAATGGCAATATCAATAGCAGTAATAAAAGCATTGCAAAAATAATCACACACAAGAGAGACACAAATTTTACGTGGTTCACCCAATGTGGGCTACTCCACGAAGAAAATATTTCCACTAAATTTTATCAACAAATCTCTTGGGAATCAATTCACTATTATAATGCTTATGGACCTCTGTCCAAAGGAGACACCAATCCCTTATGCTATGATTTGTGGATCTCTCCATAGGAGAAATTTTTCCCCTTTTATTTAGATCATAGAACTTTATCCAGTAGAACTCTATCTCCTCAACTGGTTTGTGGATCTCTCTCTACAGAAGAACTTTATCTTCCTAGATGGTTCATAGTTCACACTCCATAGGAGAACTCTTTCCCCTTGCTCTAGTTCTATGGACACCACTCCAATCTATTATGGTTTTTTGGATATCACTCTACTCTGTTCTAGTTTTGTGGATCTCTCTCCATAGGAGAACTCTTTCCCCTCTACTCTGGCTGGTGATCTTCTAGAAGACTATTTCCCCCACTACTCTGGCTTATGGATATCTCTCCATAGGAGACCTCTGTCCCCACTACACTAGCTAATGGATATCTATCCACTGGAGACTGCTATTATCTTTACTCTGTCATCTCCAAAGATTTCTCTCAACTCTATCTCAAGTATACCCTAAAATTTGTCTCAAATCTACACCAAACTCTATCCCAAGTCTAGCATAATTTTTTTCTAACTCTACACATAAATATGCACTAAACTCTATCCCAAGTCTAGTATAAATCTGCTCTAACTCTACACATAAATCTACACTAAACTCTATCCCCAAGCCTTAACATAAATCTTGATCAAATTACCAATCAACTCTTCTTAGGTCTAGCCCAAGCCTTAGCACAAAGCTTGAACAAATCACCAATAAAATCTGCTTAGATCTGTCCCAAGCCTTAACACAAAGTTTGAACAAATCACTAATCAAACATGTACTCAAGTCTTCATAAGACTTCCTCAAATCTACCTTCAAGTCTTCTCAAAATACTTGATCAAATCTGCCTTTAATTCTGCTCACAAAATCTACTCTAACACATGCTCAAACCTGCTCTAACAGATGCTCAAAATAGCTCACAAGATATGCTCAAATAATCTCAAATCTTGCACACAATGCTATCAAATACTTTGTCTAATCTTCAAAGTAATTCCTTTAACTTGAAGCAGTTTAGACATATTCTATCCAAAATTTGTTTAACCTCTAGAACATATAGAGAATAATATGCAATTGTAAATAGCTCAATATGTCCTACTCAATCGTTAAGTCTATTGCTTTCACAAATATGATTTCTAATGTTTGCACATTCACTTTCAATATCACTCAAGACCAATGCTCAATAACTTCACACATATATTCAACCAATAAAGCACACTTGGATCACAAACTCTAAACAAGTATTTTCCCAATTTCTTTCAACAAAGAGCACAATGTAGATCTCAACACTTAACTCAAATATTTCCAACAATGCTTATCAAACAATCCTTTTCAATCCACCTTATGTTTCAGAAATATTCATTCAACAAAACACCTTCAATAAGGAATGTTATGGCCATACCTTTTTGCTTGCTCTTACGGAGATATATCTTCAAAAATCTACCTCACACACAATATATTTTGCAACTATAAAAGGTTAGTACAACATCTCTTTATGATTTAGCAATCCTTCAATATGTGTGCCCAATTAAATTGCACACCAATACTCTTGGTTTCTCAAACTATAGCATCAACTCATAAAATCAAACCCTTCAAAATATATGCACAATTACAAACAATTAAAATACCTTATACACCTTTTAACTCCCTCTTAACTTCTAAACACATTCATAACAGATTTAACAAGGATTCTTATTACTCCAATAGTTCACTTTCAAAAATATTTCATTATAATTTTCTTCAAAAATAAATGCATGTAATAATAAAAAATTTCCCTTATATCTCCCAAGTCAATAGCGCTCACAATAATCAATTAAACCACATGCGCCTAACCTCAACCTTAGCAAATACCAAATTTAATTAGTGCTTACCAAAATATTTTCGTAGAGATTTGAACATAGTGTCTGTCACCTACCAGTGAACTAGCGCCCCTTGGACCACCGCTAGGCCAACCGCCCACATAAGGACCAAAACACACAATGCACATTTTAGCCACTGCTTACCCTTTTCGCCAGCAAAATAAATAAAATGTTATCATTGAGATTCGAACATAGTAAGGCGAGAGGGGGGGGGGGGGGGGAGGGAGAGGGAGGGGAGGGGGGGCGGGCCCCCCCCCCCCCCCCCCCCCCCCCCCCCCCCCCCCCCCCCCCCCCCCCCGCCGCGGCGCGCGGGGCGCCGGCCGCGGGCGGGGGGGGGCGCGGCCGCCCCCCCCCCCCCCCCCCCCCCCCCCCCCCCCCCCGCCCCCCCCCGCCCCGCCGCGGCGGGCGGGGCGCGCCGGCCGCCCCCCGGCCCCCCCCCCCCCCCCCCCCCCCCCCCCCCGCGCCGCCGCCCGGGCGCGGCGGCGCGGGCGCGGGCGGCCCCGGCGCGGCCGGCCCCCGCCCCCCCGCGGCGCCGGCCGCCCGCCCGGCCCGCCGGCCGCGCCGGCCGCCCGGCGCGCGGCGCGCGCCGCGCGCGGGCGCGCGGCGGCGGGCGGGGGCGCGCGCGGCCGCGGCGCCGCGGGCCCCGCCCCCGCCCCGCCCCCCCCCGGCCGCCGGCGGCGCGCGGCCGCCGCGGGGGGGGGGCGGCCGCCCGCGCCGGGGGCGCGCCGCGCCGGGCGGCCCCCGGCCCGCGGCGCCCCCCGCGCGGCGCGGCCGCCGGGGCGGCCCCGCCCGGGGGGGGGGGGGGCGGGGGGGGGGGGGGGGGCGGGGGGGGGCGGCCGGCGGCCGCCCCGCCCGGGCCGCGCGGCGCGGGGCCGCGGGGGCGGGGGGGGGGGGGGGGGGGGGGCGGCGGCGGGGGGGGGTGGCCGCGCCCCGCCGAGCCCCCCCCCCCGAGGGGGCCGTGGGGGGGGGGGGGGGGGGGGGGGGGAGGGAGAGGGAGAAAAAGAGAAAAAAAAAAGAAAAAAAAAAAAAGGGGCGCGGCGGGGCGGGGGGGGGGGGGGGGGGGGGGGGGGGGGCGCCGCGCCGCGCGCGGGGGGGGCCCGACCCCGGGCGGGGGGGGGGGGGGGGGGGGGGGGGGGGGGGGGGGGGGGGGCGGGGGGCCGGGGGGGGGCGGGCCCCGCGCCCCGCCCCCCCCCCCCCCCCGGGGGGGGGGGGGGGGGGGGGGGGGGGGGGGGGGGGGGGGGGGGGGGGGGGGGGGGGGGGGGGGGGGGGGGGGCGGGGGGGGGGCGCCCCCCCCCCCCCCCCCGGGGGGGGGGGGGCGGGGGGGGGGGGGGGGGGGGGGGGGGGGGGCGGGCGGGGGGGGCCGCCCCCCGCCGGGGGGGGGGGGGGCCCCCCCCCCGGGCCCGCCCCCCCCCGCCCCCCCGCGGCCCCCCCCCCCCCCCCCCCCCCCCCCCCCGCCCCGCGGGGGGGGGGGGGGGGGGGGCCCCCCCGCCCCCCCGGGCCCCCCCGGTTTTTTTTCCGCGGGCCCCCCCCCCCCGCCCCGGGGCGGGGGGGGGCGGGGGGGGGGGGGGGGGGGGGGGGCCGGGGGGGGGGGGGGGGGGGGGGGGGGGGGGGGGGGGGGGGGGGGCGGCCTTCCCCCCCCCCAAAAAGGGGGGGGGGGCCGGGGCCCGGGGGGGGGGCGGGGGGGGGGGGGGGGGGGGGGGGGGGGGGGTTGGGGGCCATAAAAGAGTGGTGTGTTTTGGTGTCTACAATAGATCTACCATCCGCCAGTGCCTTAGTGCCCTATGGGCTACCGCTAGGCCAACCGTCCACACAAGGAACAAATACCACAATGCACTATCTAACCACTACTCACCCTTCTTGCTAGCAAAAATAAATAAACTTTTTCTATCGGGATTCGAATGTAGGATCTGCCATCCGTCAATGCCTTAACCTTGCCAAGCCTGCTGCTAGGCCAACTACTTGGTTGGTGATATAGGCATACAACCTTATCCATTTATTCATCCACGCTCTTTTATTTGGTTTTAAAAAATAAAAATCTTCTTCTACCTTGCTCACAAAATTCATATCAAACCATTAATCACTTGTAATGTGCAACAAAAACTTATATATTTGGAATCCAAACTTTATCATATAAATACCAAATTATCTCCATGCTAGGACGTCAATGGAGTTTAATAATTTAAAATTATTTTTGGTACCAAACCCACTTAGGGTTATAAAACATTATAATATAAATTTTATAATTATTTTATAACTAACCTTAGGCTTTATCTTAACAACTTTAATATTATAATAATAAATATTATAATATTATTTTCTTTGGGCCTAGGTATTTTCTTCCTTCGGGATATTTAGACAATATTTTGACCAACCATGTGGAGCTTTGTACCAAATATCTTGGGCTTAAAATATAAATATTTTAATCCTCTTTTATCAATTTCCTTGCACTGAGGTGAATTAACTTTTGACATCAATGACAACATAATTACTCAAAATTTCCAACAATCCACCTTCACCCATATTTCATTCCATGAATGGACCATCCACCTAGAGGAAATCAGATTGTGATCGTGGAATTTTTGGATGCAACCCAAGAGACCTTCCCTTTTTAGGATCTTCTTTACTTCATCACCAATAATCAATAAAGCTGGTTTCAACCTTAGTTTCAAAGGTAGGGATATTGGTGCTTCTCTCTTTGCTTTCCCCATAAATGTTCTAAACAACTCCAAGTACCAGCTACTAGACTACAAAAGGATCCACAAATATTGTTCAAAACCATAGAGATAATAAAACACAATGAGGATAGAGGTGAGACCATCCAAAGAAAGCCTACAACAAGGTAAAAGTAAGGGAGAACAGAGTTGGTGATGGTATGCAGGAATGACCATACAAATTCCATCATTAACAAAAAATGATACAACTTCCATTCCAAGACATGATGACTCCAATGAATATTTATCCAACCCACTGAAGCTCGACACATGAGTGAAACCAAAAAAATCAACATCTGGCAAGCACTAAGCTTGAAATCCCATCTCGTAAATCTTAAAATATGTAAATTTATTAGACTAGATCATCACCACCCATGGAGCCAAGGGGTTAGAGAAATCATATTTCTTGACACAGTCGACCTCAAAGTTCAGAACCACTTCACCCCTTCTCTAAGAAAGTAACCAACCGAACAAAGTGTCCTTAGGGGTACCACCCGTGAGGGGAAAAATGATTTCTCTGAACTCAAAACCACTATGGTCACTATAGGAATATTTGTCCCATGTTGGCATGTGGACCAACCTCCTTTGTGGATTACCACCTAAGCTTTCCCTCAACCTGATAACTTTTAAATTTCAATAAGCACAAAAGAGATATTGTAGGTAAACTTCATGCCTAGGCCAAGCGTCATTTTTCTAGTTTGAATTCAAAAAAAGTAAATAAAAAATAAGCAATTAATAATACCAGTGTAGACACCAAAACAGCACCAATCCGATTATGTGACTGCAAACACTAATCGCATTGACACACACAGCCCCAAGGGCAGCCCCCAGAGGTTAAACAGTGGTCCTAACCACTCTCACAATAGTTTTGGAAGGTCAGAGGTCAATTTGGCACCTTCAGGCACTCTTCTCAATACTCGTTCCACCCAGGGATGATTTCAAACTGGTATTCACCCCACCCAGGGACGAATAGCAGTATTCACTCCAGGGTGGGGCGAATAGCAGGTTTGACGGGCAAAAAGTCAAATCTTGACAAATGGCAGCTCAGATCCACCACTTAATTCTTCCTTCATCGCATGGGAGTGTGAGTGAGCATTTTCGAGCGTTAGAGGCAGTTACAAGGGTAGTCATGAAGTCCCTAATCAGGGAGGAATCTCCTTCCCCCTGGGAAGGCATGATTGCCAAGTGGCGCCTCTGCATGCCCAATTCAAAGAGACCTCCAGGTCTATAAATTGGTGAGTTTCCTCACCCCAAAATATATAGAGAAGGAGCATTTTGGAGCAATGAAGTGCTGTCATTTTACTTTCACACCCACACCCTTTTGAGTTGTGCCTTTCACATCCTTGATCTCTTTTGGAAAGGAGGTCATAGGGTGGTTATTGGAAGCACAAATCCGGAACCAAAACCTAAAATTTGGCCACAATATCCCATAAAATTTGTTGACAATACCCCACAAGAGGTTTTGGACCCATCCCAAGTGGATTGGTGCCGAAATCAGGCCCCAAACGATGGGCGGCCTGCCCCCGGGTGCCCCCCACCCTGCTATAGTCCTAATCGCCCCGCCTCGGAGCGATTGGAAATCTATGGTAGATTTCCTTTCTATCATTTTTGCATTCAATTCTATGCTTCTTAGATAGGTTGCCATTTAAATTTCACCTTGTTTTGAACAATTTTGATCATGTTTCTATCTTCGCTCGCCTTTACTAACTTGCAGGTAGCCCCATCAAATTCCTATTGATAGAGGCCTAATTGGGGAAATATGACCATTTGGGTCTTCCCAAAACACCCCCAATTAGCTAATCCCAACTTTGTAGGTGATTTGGAGCTTCCCAGATGTGACATTTGGGACAATGCCTTTTGACATTTTTGTTGCAGGTCTATTCGTCCCGCCCCAGAGCGAATACAAATATGTGAGGAATTTCTTGACTGTTCCATTTGTAGTGTTTTCTTTGTGATGTCTTGATGCCCCTATCAAATTTTTAGATCATTTGGATATATTTTAGTTATCATTTTATTTATATCTTGCATGCACTAATCGAAGGCGTGGGGATTGCATGTTTTATTTCATCCATAGGTGCTACTGACTATTTCTTGTTTCTTTGAATGTAGGATCTAGACATTAGAGGAGCATCAAGGATTCAAGACTCATCAATGCAAGTGGCGGTGATGTTTGGTCCACCCATTTTACATGTGGGCACGCGGAAGAAGGAATGACATCCATGGATGTAACAAGAACACATATTTAATGCTCCTAGCCCTTAGAAGGGGAGGAGGCGCATTGTAATCGAGTTCTGAAACATATCAATAAAAAGGGTTGTCTTCCTTATTGGCTTTTTTTTCGATTTGATTCGTTCATGCTTTCCCTCTTTTCATGCACTTTCAATTCATAGGATTTAGCGTTAAGTTTAGTTCAGTTTGCATCGCACTTGGAGTTTCCTTTTTGCTTCCGTATCCTCATGCTTTTAGTGGTGATCATGGTGGGACCCTTGTCCTCTATTTTTAATATCATAAATCTGATCAAAACTTGGTTGTTTTTGCTTGCAGGTACCAAGTTTTCAAATGTTGGACTGTTGTTCGTTCCAGCCTGAGGCGGATACAGAGCTGGAATTCGTCTTACCCAGGGATGAATGGGAATTTGCCCCACCCTATGATGAATACAGTCCTGTAATTCATTCCTCCTCGGGATGAATATCTGTCTGTGCAGTTTCAGGATAGAAACTCAGAACCAGCAGATTTGGGCAGAGAAGAGGTAAGGGTCTTGAACTCTTTCTATCATTTTCTATTTTTTGCTTCCTATTTTTTTGGTTCTTTGCTTGCTTAGGAAAAGTTGTACTGCATGTTTATTTCCTTTCATGCAAAATAAAAAGAACCCCACACATCACGTGGCAACATAAACACCAAGGAGCTGGTCGTAAAACCCCAACCCTTGATCAAGACCAACGGTGGATTTCATCACCACCTTGGCTTGAATTTTGCATTCATAAACCCCGATCGCTACTATTGCTAGACGTAAATCCTGATGAAAGCTGACCGAGTGTAGCTGGGGTGATTCCTAGTGCATGAGGATAAGTCTTCTATGGTAGGTGTCAAAAATAGGGTGATCCCCCTTTCGTACCGCCTACGTTCCACGTACCATCTGCTCTCACGTACCAATAGTTTCCCTCACGTAAGGGCGGGTATATAGAGAGGTTGGTATATCGGCCTGGCAATGGTATATCGAAGGGGCGACCATTTTTGGGAGTCATAAGAGCCATCATATTGCATTTAAACGTCCTTTACAAAATATTTCAAAACAAAATCAAAAACACACTAAACCAGGTTTAGGGCACACCTTTAATCTTTAAACGAGATAATCATTGCTTTGCGTGTGTGATACTTTCTGTTTAGTATAGCATAAAAATCATAAAAAGAAGTAAAAATCTATGCATCTTGTAGGAAAGCACCACCATGGTGTACACCCGTAGCCAAGCCCAATCACGGGTAGGAGCTACGGAGAGTGTACAAGGGGGCACAAGTCACCTCCGCTATAGCCCCGAGGACTTGGTCATACCGCCTTGGCGGCCTGGCCCACAAGAGAGTCCACATCATTCCATTTTAGAATGGGACTATAGAGGCACCCCTTTGAGGGACACGCCCATCCATCATAGCCCCTTTCAGGAGGAGTCCTTACATGTGGCACTCAACATAAACAAGAAGGCTCCCTTAGAAGCTCGATATGAGTGGCCACCATGTGATGAAGTGCTAGAGCAGCATAGGGTCCATGAGGAGAGGCCACATGATTATGTCATCCCTCCTTTACCCCCCATCATTGTTAGGAATAAAAATCCAAATCTAGAGCACAAGGCTCTTCAAGCAGGGCGAGCCAACTCTGCCCGCCCCTTTCACATATATGAAAGGGAGCATGAGGAAGACCATCATATTCCTCAAGAGCAATACACAACATGAGAGCAATGCACCTCCGCACCTGCTATTTACCAGAGTCACCTACCGAGGCCAGAGCCTCGAGTGAATGCCACCAACCTCGATAGAGGGAAGCGACCTATAGAGATCTCGGATCATCATGATCGAGATAAATGTGTAGGAGAGGCATCTAGGCCTCCTAGACTCAAGATGGTAGAACAAATCGACCTGGCAGTCGCTAGACATGCCACCCACCAAGCATAGATTACGCAGCTTGAGCAAGACCAATAGTAGCTAGAGCATCTATATCACCTTAGCAAAGAGCGCATTCGGTGCCAAATAGATGAGCTGCTCCATAACACGGTGCCTGAGAGGGTTCCAACCCCTCACACCCAAAGAGCAGAACCATATGAGAGGCGCAACCCCTTGGTGCGAGATAGGTCCCCATGACCTTACCAAGTGCTGCCTTCGAGACCTCCTAGACCTGAGCGGGAGACCACTCCCAGGAACAATGATGGGCTCCCTCCATGGGGACCCACCCATGGTCATAGGTCTCATCCAGAGACTCCTCAAGAAGCCTATGAGGAGTATGAACAAGAAGAAGAGCGGGCCAAAATGCCCTACCAAGGCGGAGGGGCTGCTATCCGGCCACCCCTCCATAGGCCTCAAGTTTCCCACAACCCACAATGGGAGCAAACTAAAGAGGAAGAGATTAAATCTTTCGATGCATATAAAGCGCTGCTAGAGCATTTGGAGTCTATGGAAACCAAGACTTCTGGGCCCCAAAAGCCCACGTTACGCCAACTCCGTAGTCATCCTGTGCATCCATCAGTGCCTACACCCCCTTACCCTAAACACTTTAAGCTGCCTCAGTTGGCAATCTTTAGAGGTGAGGAGGATGCCCAAGAGCATGTGACTAGATTCTTAAGCCAATGCTTTGGCATTCAGGATAATGATGCTTTGCTGTTAAGAACATTCATCACCACGTTCGTAGGCCCTACCTCGGATTGGTTTACTCAATTACCAAAGCATAGCATTAGCAACTTGGATCAGCTAGTGGATGCGTTCCTCGAATGCTTCACCTTCAACACCAAGAAGAAGGCATCACTAAGCGACTTAGCCAGCCTCAGGAAGTATGAGGAAGAAACCATGGCGGCCTATGGGAATCGATGGAGGACTCTACTTTCTAAGCTACCCTACCTCCCTCCTATGTCCGACCTCACACAAATGTTCTCAAAAAGTTGTTTGAGATCGATCTCTGTGCTATTGCAGCTGCAGCAATATGCCACCTTAGAAGAAGCTCTAGCACAAGCTAGAATCATTGAAGAGATCAAGATTCAGGATGGCGAGATAGCCAAGCCAAAGAAGAAAGAATGGTCTAAGAACACCAAAATAGGGACCACGCAATAGAAACCCATTGTGGTCAATCAAGTTGCTATCAACGTCCCTAAGCCTGCACAAGCAACACAACCCCAAAAGGCTAACTATCATGCGGTGCCTCTTAACAGTTATGACCAAGAAAATTAGAGGCAAGAACAAAATCAGCCACGTCGCCCTAGGCGACAATTCACACCTTACACAGAGTCCAGAGACTCCCTGTTTGACCGCTTGTCAGCGGCAAACTTGATCAACCTACCCGAGATTCAGCCCATAGATCCCAACATGCCAAAACCTAAGGGCTATAGGGAGGATTTGTACTGTAGGTTCCATAGGCGGAAGGGACATGACCTTAATGCCTGTTGGAAGTTTAAGGGCTTGGTGCAAGACCTAATTGATAACAAGACATTAGCGATGGATAATCCCATGGCACCAAGCAACCAACAAATGGAGGTCTTTAAGGACCCCTTGCCTGCCCATGATGCATAGGCAAAGACCCTACAAGTCAATGAGGTCACACAGAACTGCCCCATGCAGGGGTATGTAGGGATGATCAGTATAGTGACTCGAAATAGGAGGTATCCGAGTGTAGCTGCCCCCGTGACAACTACAGGTGAGGTGCCAACAATGACACAACCACAACAACACCTTACACAACCTCCTTCGCCTAGACCCATGGCCACAATTTGGACCAAACTCACTCAGAGCTTGAGGACCACGTCGGCTAGGCTCTCCATATATGAGCTCATACAACAATCAATGCCCCATCGGGAGGCTCTAATGGAGATATTGAAAGCCATCGAGTTGCAGCCCCATGAAGCAAATTCTTTCAACAACTTTGTGGGACATGTCAAATGATGCACTGAGCCAGTCATCACTTTTCGAGAAGATGAAGTGAAATCGGTGGTTGATGATATGGCGGATCCACCCCTGCACGTTATCGCATGGGTCAACGGGATTCCGTATAAGAGGGTGTTGGTAGACACTGGCTCATCCAGCAATATCATCACAACAATGGCATTGAAACATCTGAAGTTGCCAGCATCTCACATCACGGCTTCCACCTACACTCTACGAGCATTCAATGATGCGATATGCTCGATAGTTGGCACAATTGTCCTACCCATCCAGGTGGGACAAAATACTATACCTACATTGTGCCATATTTTGGAAGGTGAGATGGCCTATAACATCTTGCTGGGTCGGCCATGGATCAGGGACATGAAGTGTGTCCCTTCGATAGCTCATCAGTGTTTGAAGTATACATTTGAAGGGGAGGTGCATGTAGTCCCGACGGACTTAGAACCCTTCAAGTATTGCAATGCGGTGCAACTGATGCCGCAATCGACCCTTCCATCAATGCATTTGGATTTTTAGTTGAATCCATCTAGACAGGGTCCGATTCCATAGGCATCCCCGCTGACAAGTCCATCAAAACCATAGTCGGGTCCATCTTCATCGGTTGGTCCTTCACCAACAATGCCACCTACGATGGCCACATAGAAGGACAAAGGGAAGAAACCCCTGGAAGAGGCACCACCATCAGTATCAACTATCTCTACTGAGGAGATGCCTAGCAGAATGGAAGTCGAGGCTCCTAGTCCACCCGACATGGAGTGGATTCCGGAAGAACTTCCGTTCCCTCCCTCTCAATCACCAACAATCATCGTTGAAATGGCCAATACGGGCCTGGGGGAGTATCTGGTGTGGAATATTGTAGCAACACCCACACTAGAGTCCATGCAGGACATGGGGAGACCTCGCCTCCCCATCGGTACCATTGTTCCTCTAGGCTACCCACCGAATCAGACAAACTTTGTGTATGGGGGCCTTGATCATGGTACTGAACCATACATGCAAGAGGATGAAGATGAAGAGCCCTTTGCAGAAGATGTCAACTATTTGTCTAACCTAGACTTCGCTTTGAGATACCTTGGCCAATGCAATTGGCATGGATATGGGTTAGGCAGATATGAGCAAGGAGTGCATGTTCTTTGCCAACCAAGATACCAAATGCCATATGACAAGTCAGGAGTAGGGTTCAACCACCCCCTCCCCTTGGACATCTTGGTAGAGAACATGCAGGGCCTAGGGATAGGCAACAAGGGGGGATTGGCATTAGATCCATATGCCAACCCTAACACGACATATACACTGGGAGATTATCTCCCATTATTGACAACCAACCTTGTTGACCTCAACAACCCTTTCCCTTCGCTCGAGAGAGGAGAAAGTTCAAGGACACACCTACAAGAGGGGTATAGACAAGAGCAGGAAGGATCTTCAGAGGATGAGTCAGAATATGAGGTAGCACCATGGGATCCCTTCGAATCAGATAGCAATCACTCACAAGTGACCCCCATGGATGATTATCAGGAAAGCCTCTTGGCAATGTTCCCTTTGGTGGCTCCCATCGAGCAAGTGCCACCACAAGGCAATCAGGCCCCACCGCAAAGAGCGGACCAACTCCAATGGGGCCAGATCAATTTGCTCGAGCAAGACGAGCCTCTAATGTCGCAAATAGTTGTTGGAGCCAATGAAGGCCTTTGGATCTCCGACAATGATTATGAAGATGAAACTGAGATGGCCTATCTCAATCATATGCGACAGCAACAATACCCCTTAGAGATTAATGACATATTTGAACAACTAAACATAGTGCCAGGGCATGAGTGGTACGTAGACCCAACGCGGTGGGAACAAGTGTTGAATCCACCACTTTGGGCATACGAAGAATACCTTCCACCCAGAGACCCTATAGCGATATCAGTGCCAAGGGTAGACCCTGTCTTCCTATCCACACATAGGGCCGATCCATTCATGCCAATACCTCCAGAGCCAGACCCGGAGCATAGAGAACATCCAAAATGTTCGAGTCACCACACCCATGGTAATGGAGACCAAAATCATTTCATCAACATGATCTCCATTGACTTAACCACCCCCATCCATAACCCGACCGATCCAACATAGTCGTTGTATCTAGACATAGATGCCATAGACTGGGATCACATCAATTCACCTCCATCCCCATCATAGTACTGGCCTTTCGGTAAAATGCTTCATTTTACCCCAGGGCCAACTCAGGATATCTTCCATGCTAAAGAGGAACCCGAGGTTCCCAATGCAGATTTAAACTCAGCAAATGATATCCATTTGATCCCAACTCCACACCAGTTGGAGGATGGATCCCACATGTCGATCGAGGAGATGACTAACGTAGACATCGACTCTGATCCAATGAATCCATAGATTATCAAGCTAGGGGTAAGCTTATCCCCCGAAGAGCAAGCCGACTACATTACCCTTCTCAAAGAGAAGAAGGAGGTTTTTGCATGGTCCTACAGAGACATGTCGGGGCTAGATCCATAGCTAGTCACGCATAACCTAACGCTTGATCCGACAGTCAAGCCAGTTAAGCAAAAACTACGCAAGATGCACCCAACAATGGCCTTGATGGTCAAAGATGAATTGCAAAAGTTGTTGGATGCACAGTTTGTCATCTGCGTGGATTACCCACCATGGCTGTCCAACATGGTGCCCATCAAGAAGCCTGATGGGAGGATTCGCATATGCACTAATTTTTGAGATCTAAACAAAGCGAGTCCTAAGGATGATTTCCCCTTGCCGAGCATCGACGCATTGGTAGACGCTACAGCAGGCCACGAAATGCTTTCCCTCATGGATGGTTTCTCGGGATACAATCAGATTCGTATCAATCTCGAGGACCAACTAAAAATGGCGTTCACAATGCCTTGGGGGACATTTTGTTATAAGGTCATGCCTTTTGGCCTTAAAAATGTCTGGCGCCACCTACCAACGTGCCATGACGTACATCTTCCATGATTACATGCATAAAACTTTGGAAGATTACATGGATGATTTGTTGGCCAAATCTCTTTTGCGCCCGGATCATCTCGATGACTTAAGCAAGATCCTCGATCGCCTCATGGAACATAAAGTCGGATTGAATCCCAAGAAGTGCGTATTTGGCGTCACATCTAGAAAACTCTTGGGTTTCATAGTCTCAAAGCGAGGCATCGAGGTGGACCCAAACAAAGTCAAGGCAATCCTTGAAATGCTTCCCCCAACTACCATCAAGCAGCTTAGAAGCTCGCAGGGAAAGGTCACGTCAATCAAGCGCTTCATAGCGCAGCTATCCGACAAGTGCTCGACCCATGAACAAATTATTGCATAAAGGGGTAGCATTTCACTGGGATGACGAGTGCCAGTCAGCCTTTGATGACATTAAGCAATACTTGGCTTCGCCACCAGTATTGGCACCACCTAGACCAGGAGTGTCATTCTACTTATACATCTCAGCTATTGAGGTGGCACTGGGCGCCATGCTAGCCCAAAAAATGAACTTCACAAAGAACAGGCTACTTACTATCTTAGCCGCACCTTGGTCGGTTATGAACTTAACTATGCATACGTTGAGAAACTCTGCTTGGCGAGTGGTGTTTGCTACCAAAAAGCTATGCCACTACATGCTGAGCAACACTACGTATGTTGTGTCTAAGGAGAATCCATTGCGGTACATGATGAGTCGCACTTATCATAGTAGCCGCACGGCGAAATGGATCATGTTGTTGACGGAATTTGACATAGAGTTTATTGGACAGAAATCCATCAAAGGACAAGTCATAGCCGATCAACTAGCAGAGGCTCCTCTCGAAGACGATCAGCCTCTGGTCATAGAACTACCCGATGATGGGGTCTTCCATGTCTCAGAATCGCCAGATTCTGATGAGCCTGAGTCACAAGCCGACATAACCCTATTTTTTGATGGTTCTAAATGTGAGCAAGGGGGTGGCATGGGAATTGTATTCTTCACACCACAAGGGGCTCCAATGCCTCTGTCATTTAAATTAGACTTCCCGTGCACCAACAATAATGCCGAATATGAAGCCTTGCTCATAGGTCTTCAGACAACAATCACCATGAACATCAAATGATTGAACATCTTTGGTGATTCGTTGTTAATTGTCAACCAAGTCAAAGGGGTATTCCAATGTAAATGCCTAGTTCTGTAGGCCTACAAAGCCCTTGTGGACAAATTCCTAGCAAATCTTGAATGGTACGACATCGAGGCACTCCCTCGATCATCGAATCATTTTGCGGACACTATGGCCTCCTTGGGGTCACTAATCCCGCAAGACATTTCTGGTGATATGACAACCATTCAAGTCAAAACACTATCGCAATCCATGATGGAGCGTGCAAGCTCTGACTTAATGCCAGGAATCCACTTGATCCAGATTGAACCATCCTCGGACACGTTCTCTCGAATCCATGATCATCTGAATCATGCCAACTAGGGGTCCTTATTCTCCCCTACTCCCCTTAATAGCAACACAATGCTATTCTTGCAAGTTCTCTCCCGCTCAACTTTTGCTAGGGATGAACTTCAAGAGGGATTGGTTGTTCATACCATCGAGGCTTCTGATCAGCAGGATTGGTATTCACCCATAAGGGACTACCTCAAGTTAGGTAACCTCCCACTTGGATTGATGCATGCCGCAAAATGAGCATTCAAGCAGAAAGCGGCAAAGTATGTCTTGTTAGGAGACATTTTGTACCATCATAGCTATGAAGGAATCCTCCTTCATTGCTTGGACCAACAGGAGTCCACTTGGGCGATCGCCCAAGCGCACGATGGTACGTGCGGTGGCCACTTCAGTGGTATGGCCATCGCAAAGCGCATTCTCCGCATGGGCTATTATTGGCCATATTTAGAGCGAGATTGTTGCGCATATGTAAGGAAGTGCATGAAATGTCAACACCATGCTAATTTGACACACGTACCTTCCCAGGCCTTGCAGCCGATCCAATCGGCTTGGCCATTTTTGTAGTGGGGCTTAGATCTAATCGAAAAGATCTCCCCTACGTCGTCAGGTCATCACACTTTATCATAACGGCCATAGAGTACTTCACCAAATGGGTGGAAGCAGTTCCGCTTACCTCTACGATTGGACCCCGCATTGTGGAGTTCATTTTACATAACATCATATGTCATTTTGGTATTCCATCCAAGATAATTTTGGATAATGGGACGTCATTCAAGAACAAATACGTGCATGCTTTGACCACAAAGTACAAAATTCAGCACAGTTTTTTGACACCCTATTATCCGCAGGCAAATGGGCAAGCAGAGGCATCAAACAAAATGCTAGTTGCCATCCTCAAAAATATAGTCACAGATAGTCATAAGGATTGGCACATTCAGATCCCACTTGCCCTGTGGGCTTATCGCACTAGCATTCGGACACCCACTAGGGCAACTCCATTTTCGCTGGTGTATGGCTCCGAGGCTGTCATGCCTCTCGAGTTGGAAATTCCTTCCCTACGCATATCAATGCAAGAGTTCATCGATGATGACACTGCACGATAGGCCCGGTTAGACCAGCTTACGTTGCTCGATGAATGATGCGTTAATGCTCTCGAGCATTTATGTATCTATCAAGAGCGACTAAAGAAAGCATACAACATGAAAGTTCACCTGAGGGACTTTCAGGTTGGTGACTTGGTCTTAAAAGAGAACCAATAGAACTCTAGCTTGCCGCCCCATCTAAGGGACAAGTTCATGGCAAACTGGTTAGGTCCCTATGTAATTGATAGTAAAATAGGACTTGGAACATACCGGCTAGCCTCTCTTGATGGAATCAAGGAACTAGAACCCTTGAACATCAGTCATTTGTGGCCATTCCATATCTAAAAGAGCCATAGCCCAAACCAAAAAGCTCCAAGGATTCCCACAATCGCTTGGTCATCCCAAAAATGCCCCAAAGGTGCCCATTACCCCTTTGGTCAAACCAAAAAGCTCCAAGGATTCCCACAATCGCTTGGTCATTCCCAAAATGCTCCAAAGGATTCTGTCCCTGCTTGGTCAAACCAAAAAGCTCCAAGGATTCCCACAATCGCTTGGTCATCCCAAAATGCCCAAAGGTGCCCATTACCCCTTTGGTCAAACCAAAAAGCTCCAAGGATTCCCACAATCGCTTGGTCAAAAATAAGAAAATTCAAAAATAGTAAAATCATCAAAAATAACAAAAATTTGCATCTCATTTCCATGCATGCTCAAACTCATCACAACAATAAAGAGCTCTTTTGCATCTCATCTTCATACTCACAAAAATCAATCTATCAAAAACGCAAAAATAATAGTTGCATTAAGCATAACATCCATACATTGCATATTTGTGGTCATACAGGTCAAGGCACCATAGACTGTAATTACTTCGCCAATCCATCTTGTTCCACATTTCTCCATTCTATAAGCAGTCCATCAAAAATAAATGCCATTCACTTCTTTTTACCATATCATAGTCAGTGGTCTTCTAAATGTATCTAGAGTTTTCGTCATTCAAATGTCATTAGCTTTCTAGCCACATACTGTACAAAGTCAAACAGATTTTACAAAGGTAGAGTTCTACTTGGATCACACCTTGTTACGTAGCATCCCAACACAAATTAAAACACATAAAAATTCCCAAGTTGTGTGAATGAAAGATGAAACCCGCAAAGCAATCCAGGTCACCATAAGCGAAATGGTTATCTTGCTCATCCCCCTGTGCGAATGACCCCAAGAATGCTGAGAGTTGGCAAAAGGACAAGCATCTTCCCTACCCAATTCCCCAAGAATCCCAAGTTCTCAAAAAGTTGCAAACATCATAAAATTTTGCAAAAGTCAAAACTCCAAAAAAATTTGACATCACCACCAAAGTGCATACATCAAAAGGCACATACAATAGTGATTCTCATCACTCGAAATTCAAATCCCTTGCTCAAAAGAAAAATATATATATAATAAAAATAAACAGTGATTTTTATCACTATATAAGAGCAAGTATCCCAATATAATTGAAGAAAAGAAGGGAGTCGAACTTGAATCCCTGGAACTCTCAACATTCAAAAGGTCATGAAGTAAACCTCAATACCGGTTTGGTGGATAACCTATCGGTCACTGGTGGTGAACCTCCCGCATGACGATATATCTGTCACATTAACTCGTGTACAGATCAATGTTTGCATGTGGATGAGCTAGCTTATGGTATCCTAGATAGCACCACAGATTAATCTGACTAAATACAACAAAGGAAGTTAGTGGAGCTAATTAGGTGATCCTCAATATAGGTTTGGTTGACAACCTATCTGGCACTGGCGGTATCCTGACAAATACCACATAAACGAACTCAATTGCACACACAGGGATGTGAAATAACTTGGTCAAAGACAAGTCCGATTCATACCTTGTTCAAAAGTCTTGTAAGATAAAGTACAGTCATGGCTAGTTAGTTAAAACATCTGAGTCTCAGAAAACCTTAACTACATTCCAAACCAACTGCGCTATCCCTCATCCTCGCATTGTCATCAAAAAATACAAAAATAGCATGTATACAACAAAAGTCATTTACCACAGCAATCGCCTAATAAGACAAAAAGCCATAAGTTCTAAACAGTCTATGGTGCCACCACCAAAAATCACAAATTCAATTCATCCATTCCATTTGCATATCCTAAAAATTAGAAACATTTGCATTCATCATAACATATGCATCCATCAATGTAAATTAACATACATACATACACATTCATCAATCACTGTGCATAACATCAAATCATGACATGTGTATAAATAAAATAAAGTCATCTGTATATATATCATCAAAAATGCCCGTAGGCTACAATAACCGGTCATCTGACCCCGCAAAAAGCCAAAAGCTCAAAAACCCCAAGCCTAGGGCATCGGCCACCATGATCACGTAGGATCGGTGCGACGGGAACTACCCCCCATGGTGTGGGTCCTATGAGACCCCTCAGGGCGGCTACTGCTAGCCCTCGCATCACGCCTACTCGACCCCCTCATCCAGTCGCCTGCATCGAGAGGATGCTGACTACTCAGTATCACTCCCTCTCGAGCGACGCGATGATCCACCTCCACTGAACATAGGGACCCACCCATCGAGGTGGCTAATCTCCACCTCCAGCTCCAATCGATGCCACACCAAGTCCATCTCCCACTGGCGATACGTAGCCAAGTTCTCATCACGTTGCGCCAAGGCCCTCTCCCTCTCCACCAGCTATGTCCATAGGAGATCCCTCTCCCATGCAGCATCGGTATCCCCATCCTACCGATGGTACGCAGCCCATGCATTCTCCCACTCTACCAAGCATGCGTAGGAGATCCCTCTCCCATAATGCATCCCCTAGCTCCTCATCGTGCCTCCGTAGTAGCCCCTCCAATCATGCATTCTCAATGCGTAACCCTGCCTCCATGTCCTCCAAAACTACCTGAGGCATTGGCATCTCTGGAATAGCAGCCTACTCTGGCTCCCACTATTCCGAGACATCCTACATCTCTGGCTGATCCGAAACCCCAAAATCCACATCCACATCATCCACCTCCACCATGTCCGCATCCTCCAACGGAGCTCCCCAATCATCTCCTGGTGCCTCGGCACCCTCCCCTCCTACTGCTTGCCTCCGTGCCTCCCAGTGGCCCCTCTCCCCGCCATCGTCGTAGTATCCACCATTGGTCATACTCTACGGTAGTCCTAATGTCGTCCACATCTAGGACGTCAATCATCACATCTGAATCCTCGCCAAGTGGTGCGATGACTGGCCGGTCTAGAGTCCTCTCGTCCCCCGATGTCGATAGACCACGGGCTCACTAGGAAACCCCTGGTGCACCCCAAACTGTCATGTCACCCAGCTATAAGGGAAGAACTCCTGCTCGGTCCCATGCCACCCAATCAGCCACCACCCCCTATGTACCCATCGGAGCCACTCTCCAGCCTTAGGCAGGCTAGATAGTCCCGGTAGGGGCGCCAGAACACCTCCCCTAGAGCAAGCCGAGCGAAGGCATCAACATAGTGCCCTATGACACCTACCCACCATCGACTCTATCCCTGCTCCTCACATCACCACAGAGCCACGTAACCTATATCCTTATCCACCATCTCTGCCCGAGTCATCCACGGTAACCCCATCGGCCTCTCCACCGCTATGTGCTGCCAAGCCCAGCTCTGCAATAGATAGCTGCAGCTAATCCCCTTCCACTTCGGTAGTGGACCTCGTACAACTCACCATAGAGCTATGCCAATAGCGTCTGTCCCCACCTCATGATCAAGGGCTCATGCGTCGAACACTCCACCAGCCGACAGACCACATCCAACAGGTTCCATGGGAACCTCGCACTTGACGAGTCAGGTAGCAACATGTTGGAAATGAGGCCCATAAGTACTACGTGCCTCACTCCCAACACCCCCTTCTCCAGCCACCATCGAACTAGAATCTCACCAATCTGGTAGTCACCCTCTGCCCTCTCCACTGGGCTATCCACACCCACCTCCTCCCCATGCCCGAAGTAGCGTGTCAACACTGTTGTCCGCTGATCACGCGACATCATCCTGATAGGCAATCCATCTATCGAAATCCATAGAATTCGATAGACATCTTCCAAGGTCACTATCATCTCCCTTGTTGGGATATGGAAGGTGTTGGTCCGGGGATCCCACAAGTTGATCAAGGCCATCAGATAGGCCCGATCCCCGACCATAGGCTCCAGTCGAGTCACCTGCTTGAGCCCAAGGGCATCAAGCCACTCCCAGTCAGCCAAAGTCAGTGCCTCTCGTGCTTCAGTGAAAATAGTAGGCACACGATACCGGCTCTTCACAACCTACAAAAGAAAACAACACAAAAACATTAAAATCATGAAAAATTGTATAATAGTAACATGAATATACAACACTGCATAAAACAATGTACAGCTCAAAAACAACAAAATTCACAAAAATTCAAAACATTCACAGTTTGTCAGTCTTAGGGTTTTGTACTGTACTCTAAGTTTAAAAAAGACAAATTTAAAAAAAATTCAACCTAAAAAAACTAGGGTTTCGTGGTCAGTTTATCCTAAGGTTTTCGTGTAACAAAAACATCACAAAATACAAAATTTTTCTTTTACTTAAGGTTTACCTTATTGTAAAAAGGAAACAAATTTTAGACTTTTATCACGTCTTTTCAACATACATGTAAACTAGGGTTTCATTTTTACGAAGCCAACTAAAAAGAAAAACAAATTTTTAAACTAAGTTTTGAACTCAGTTTTTTGTCTACCTAGGGTTTTTACCTAAGTTTTCATGAAGTCATAAGACAACAAGTCATGCATAATGACATACATTTAATTAGGGTTTTCATTTTTACAATTTAACAACAAACTACAAAAGCAGCCATAAATAAATTACGGTATTAAAAACTGTAACAACAAAATACAAGCAATAACGAGGAGGATCACTTACTGGTCTCGCTTCGGCTCCACCGCTCGATCCGGTTCATGCACTCATGATGTCGAGAGAAATTCGGTAGCACTTCGCTTCACAGAATTAACCTCCTCCTCCTCAGAGCTCCAATTCGCCAGGAAAAACGAAGGCAAATGAGCCCAAAACTCAGTTTTGGCCTTTAAATAGGGTTTTTGAGCTTGTAATCGTTCTTCCCTGGGATGAGCGCTCTAGTTAGCACTCGTCCCACCCTGGGACGAATACTAAACTGGTATTCGTCCCACCCAGGAATGAATACAGGGCAAAAATTTCAAAAACATCAAAAAATGAACAAAATGACCCAAAAACAAACAATAAACTTGCCCGATGAAAGTGCTTTTGCACTTGACATTCTGGGCATGCAAAACTATGTTAGGGTCACAAATTGTCACTATCCTACTCCCTAAGAAGGCTACCATAGCTGGACCGCTCCACGGGAAGATGGATTTTTGCCAATTTCAGCCCCGAAAAGCGTCACCAAAAGGGTTAACACCCACCAAAAATAGGTCTAAATGTCGAAAAACTGCACACACATTCAACGATAAACATCTGAAGGCACCCTTACACAAGTCATCTTGGGTCAAGTGACTCATCGCTTTTCTCATGTAGGTCATTCCCTCATCGATTCGTCGCTTGAGGGGGTAGTCACACTTAGTCACCAATCAACAAATACACACCCAATCATGGAAATGGCATGCATTCAAAGAATCATTGACAAAGACAATCACGCTCCTGCTTGGGGCAGCAAACAAGCAATAATCACAAGCTGATCAAACACTTGGCATTTCATGAATCATGAACTCAAGGTTCCCATAGACAAAAGGTTGCGCCCTTTGCCTATTCATGACTGATCAATGTCCAAGATCAAGTAACACCTCACCGAAAAAGGTTAACACTTGAATTGAGTTCCTTCGCTCGTCAGAAGCAAGGATTCAAGAATGCATGCCCTTTCCATACTTGGGGCATCAAAATTTGGTTAGGTTACTGAGAAACCCTAATCATTAGTGCTTTGGTTATCTATTTTTGCTCAACACTATGCCACGCACAACGCTTCCCAAAAAGGGGCATCTGTAGACACCAAAACAACACCAATCCGATTATGTGACTACAAACACTGATCGCATTGACACACACAGCCCCAAGGGCAGCCCCCAGAGGTTAAACAGTGGTCCTAACCACTCTCACAATAGTTTTGGAAGGTCAGAGATCAATTTGGCACCTTCAGGCACTCTGCTCCATACTCGTTCCACCCAGGGACGATTTCAAACTGGTATTCGCCCCACCCAGGGACGAATAGCAGTATTCGCTCCAGGGTGGGGCGAATAGCAAGTTTGATGGGAAAAAGTCAAATCTTGACAAATGGCAGCTCAGATCCACCACTTAATTCTTCCTTCATCGCATGGGAGTGTGGGTGAGCATTTTCGAGCGTTAGAGGCGATTACAAGGGCAGTCATGAAGTCCCTAATCAGGGAGGAATCTCCTTCCCCCTGGGAAGGCATGATTGCCAAGTGGCGCCTCTGCATGCTCATCCAAAGAGACCTCCAGGTCTATAAATTGGTGAGTCTCCTCACCCCAAAATATAGAGAGAAGGAGCATTTTGGAGCAACGAAGTGCTGTCATTTTACTTTCACACCCACACCCTTTTGAGTTGTGCCTTTCACATCCTTGATCTCTTTTGGAAAGGAGGTCATAGGGTGGTTATTGGAAGCACAAATCCAGAACCAAAACCCGACATTTGGCCACAATATCCCACCAAATTTTTCGACAATACCCCACAAGAGGTTTTGGACCCATCCCAAGTGGATTGGTGCCGAAATCGGGCCCCAAACGACGGGCGGCCTGCCCGCTGGTGCCCCCCCACACTGCTACAGTCCTAATCGCCCCGCCTCGGAGCGATTGGAAATCTGTGGCAGATTTCCTTTCTGTCATTTTTGCATTCAATTCTATGCTGCTTAGATAGGTTGCCATTTAAATTTCACCTTGTTTTGAGCAATTTTGATCATGTTTCTATCTTCGTTCGCCTTTACTAACTTGCAGGTAACCCCCATCAAATTCCCATTGATGGAGGCCTAATTGGGGAAATCTGACCATCTGGGTCTTCCCAAAACACCCCCAATTAGCTAATCCCAACTTTGCAGGTGATTTGGAGCTCCCCAGATGTGACATTTGGGACAGTGCCTTTCGACATTTTTGTTGCAGGTCTATTCGTCCCGCCCCGGAGCGAATACAAATCTGTGAGGAATTTCCCGACTGTTCCATTTGCAGTGTTTTCTTTGTGAGGTCTTGATGCCCCTGTCAAATTTTTAGATCATTTGGATATATGTTAGTTATCATTTTATTTATATCTTGCATGCACTAATCGAAGGCGTGGGGATTGCATGTTTTATTTCATCCACAGGTGCTACTGACTATTTCTTGTTTCTTTGAACGTAGGATCTGGACATTAGAGGAGCAGCAAGGAGTCAAGACTCATCAACGCAAGCGGCGACGACGTTTGGTCCGCCCATTTTACATGTGGGCACGCGGAAGAAGGAATGGCATCCATGGGTGTAACAAGAACGCATATTTAACGCTCCTAGCCCTTAGAAGGGGAGGAGGCGCATTGTAACCGGGTTCTAAAACATATCAATAAAAAGGGTTGTCTTCCTTATTGGCTTTTGTTTCGATTCGATTCGTTCATGCTTTCCCTCTTTTCATGCACTTTCAATTCATAGGATTTAGCGTTAAGTTTAGTTCGGTTTGCATCGCACTTGGAGTTTCCTTTTTGCTTCCGTATCCTCGTGCTTTCAACTAGAGAGCTAGATCAACAACCCTCCTTTATGACAATGAAGCACCCTAATCTGACTTCGATCAGGGCCCTAATAGACATTAATCATACTTTGCATTAAATAGATTTAAAAGCTCCACTAGAAAATTATCTTTCCACATAGTGAGACCTAAACGGGTAGTACCTACATTGGCCAAGTAGCCTGCCAAACCATTGCCTTCTCTCAAAATATTGTTCACGTGAAACTGTTCCATTTTTCTAGAGTCATATTCTCGACTTCATCTAGTAATATTTTGATTAGGATAATATATACTTTTTATGAAAAGGATGCAAATAAATCCACATTCATAAATAAGACCATTATTTTAAGATCCCATTGAGATATCCTATAAGTCAACAAAACTTGTCACACCTTTTAAAAAATAATTTTTTTTTAACTTCAGTTCACATGAAAGAGATAATGACTACACCTAACTTATAAATGACTACACCTGACTTATAAATGACCTATTCCACCATATTGAGCAAATGGAGAGCGGCCATCCTTGAGTGAGTCTTAAATTATCTTTTTGAATACTATCTTCTAGGTCTTCCAAACACACTACATAGGAAAAATAGGTATTCATATTAAAATAAGTATTTGATAATTTTAGTAATTATAAACCCCCAATAATAAATTAGAATTATAACAAAATTTAGAATCAATGTATATATGTTAGATTGTTTATGTGAAGATTTATAATTTCCCAAGTTTTTTTCATCTTTGGTTAGGAAAATTTTTATGCCAACAAATGAGTATCCAAACAAATAAGAGAAATTACACCCTTCTTTATGCTAATGTTTTGTGCACCCTTCTAGATATATCTAAATATTTATTAATGTGACATGAAGAATTAGTATATATTTCAAGAGGTTCCTATGTAATTCTATAATAACTATCACATAAGGGTAAAATCATAGTGTTGTGTCTCAATTTAGGTCAACTTTGGGCCTTTTTTTGAAAACAATAGAAAGTTAAACTTTAAGAAGATAAATTGAGAATTTGACAAAAGTATGAATCAACAAATTGTGTAAAATATAGTTAATAATATATGATTTTATTTTTTGCTTTACTATAAATAATAATGTATGTTTTATTTTATTTTGTCAAAGTCTTGCTAATTTTTCACATTTTATAAAAATAGTGAGAAGTGTGAATCCCATGATATTTGGAATAGATGATACCTTACATTAAGAAACATTATATGAACTTTATACATATAATAAATTTATGCATACATTTTTTACAAATATATTAACATATTTAGTTATATTTGTGGATGAGTTTGAAAACTATTTTTCATATGAAATATCAACACAATTATATATATAGATGAGTTTGAAAACTATTTTTCATATCAAAACTCAGCACAGTTATGAAAATTGTAAATGGATAAAAACAAAGGAATTCTACTTGAGTTTTAATTTATTTTCAAAAAATCATTTATTATTCTATATACCTTCATATAAATTAAAGCTTAGTTTTACTTTTTGGCATACCTTACATACTTAAAAATAAACAAAAATATAACTATGCTAAAGTAAAATAAATTTAGTGTATTCAAAATATATATTGAACACTTGTATATCCATAAACTTCCATTGCAAAGGGACATGCTTTTATCCAATGTGAGGCCTTTGAGGTTATGTTAGTTGGCCACTTAACTATTGTGAACCTTAAAAAAATTATTTGGTTTTAATTTACATTTTAATACTTACCACTCCTAAATCTTTATTATAATTTTTTTTTGAAAAATGATAGAATGGAATAATCCAATTTTTTTTTGAAAAATGATAGAATGGAATAATCCATAAACCCTAGGGTTTATAGAATTTGATGAAAGATTAATATGCACAAAACCTGGGTTAACTAGGGTTTTTGTAGTAATCTCATTGTAGTAAGCAATATTTATAACTAATAAAAGAAAAATTTATACTACTCAATATTGTAATTATATAATAAGTGCATCAATAAAAATATTGAATTGTATAGAAGAAAGAAAGTATCTATTTATTTATCTAGAGAGAGATGGTTACCAATATTTTTTTGATAATATGAACGAAGGGGTTTTGAAAGATGCCCCAAATATTTTACAATAGTGGATCAACTAATCAACTGGAAATAAGGAATATAGAGATCAACATAGCAAACCAAAAAAAATCCATGAAACATATAAACAACAAAGCTAAATTTGGCTACGGTTTAGGTAGATACCCTTTCATTCAACAAATTTTCCTAGGGGATCCTTACTATTGTAGGTTAGAGCCATTTGAAAACATAAATTATCTCCTCATGATTTTATTATCTATTTGATTTAATCCATCTAGGAAATCATCTTGCCAAGTTGTGCATCTTTCCTACAAAAGTTCCAAGTTTGCTAGAAAATTTACCTATCTATTTCCCTCCTTGTAAACATGCTTAATCTCAACCACTTCAAGGGTTAAAAACCATATTTGTATCTCAACAAGTTTATTTACGATCATCCAATAAGGGACCTGAATACCTTTGAGCATATAAATGATATTAAGGGAATCCCCTTCACTAATTACCTTCCTACCATTAAAAAAATTCCATTTGACAAACCTCTTGAAATAGAGCTCATGCCTCCACAAAATGACTGGTCTAACAATCTAAAATTTCAGCGAAAGCCAACAAAATCCTCCCATCAGTGTCTCTAACCAATCCCCCCACATCGGCTGGTCTTGGATTCCCTTTAGAAGCTCCATCAAAATTTAGCTTCAACCAACCAGGAGGAGGAGGTTCCCAAATAGTAGTATGTTTGGCATGAGCTTTAGGGTGATGTTTGGAAGAAGAATCTCTAAATCCAAGAGTTGACCCATTACTAACTCCTCAATAGAAGTGACCTTATCTAAAGGAATTGCATCCATATTTTCAACAATGGTAGCAACAACACAAAGTGCCACGAACATAGTTAGAGGGGGATATTTTTAAAGGCTCTAGAATTCCTCTTCTTCTAAATATACCACCAAACATGAGGTAAACCAAAGGATCAAAAAACTTGAAGATGTAGGGATAGAAAGGGAGACCTCCATTGAACGATCAAGTCAAACAATAACTTTAGAAAAATTTAAACCACACTAATGGTCCTCACGAACTGGGAGAAGATTGACTAAGAAAAGGGACAATCAGAGAACAGGTGCACAGGTGATTCTTCAGCACTACCACACAGTAGCATCTATTTAGGATAACCAGTCCACTTTTCTACAAATTATCCAATGTAAAGCACTTCCCTTGAGCCACCAACCAAAAGAAAACATTAACTTTGGGGGTAAGACCCTTCAGCCAAATATTACTAATGGGAAACTAGGGATCAAAGGGAACATCTAACAGTAAATAGGTTGACTTAACAGAAAAGAAACCATCCTTCTCAACCCCTCACACCAATCTATCTGGCCTATCTTGGTTAGGAATAACTATCCACTTTAGGATGTCCATCAAAACTTTTAATGCAATTTCTTCTTCTTACAAAATCCCTAGAAAAACAAAAGGTTTCCAGCATTTTCTATTATTAATAGAGACAATGAACTCACATAACTTTGGCCTAAAAACTTAGCTTGTGATTGGTTCCACCCAATGTTTCGAAACTCACAGGTTTCTTGCGAGTACCCGTGAAACTCACGGGTTAGGGAGGACTGCAAGTTGAGGACTACAAGTTTTTCTAATAGAAAACTTCAGTCAAGTAACTCGACCATTAATCACCGAGTACTCGACGATTACTCACCGAGACTCATACAGAGAGAAGCAGGGATCGAGGCTGAGGCCGATGCAGAGAAAAGACAGGAGAAGTAGGGGAAAGACAAGGAGGCATGGGTGAGGGTCGAGGCCGATGCAGGGAAAATATAGGGGAAGTAGGGGAAAGACAGGGAGGCAAGAGTGAGGCCGATGGAGGGGAGATCATACGGTGAAATATTTTGCCTTCCTCCCTCTTTAACGAGTCTTTCAGTGCCGCAATTCTGCCAACACGTAAACTGATGTATATAAACTCCAAGTGCTCAAAACACACAGGCCCTCCAACAGCTGCATCCATGATATATACAGAGTCACTCAAAATTAGCACGGAAAAAAAAACACAAACCCTCACACAAAAACGAAAAAGGAAATTTCTACAAAACTTCATTAAAGCCATAATTAATTGGACCTCGCAATGCTTCATATCCTTAAGATATTACCCTTAATGAGAGGCCAATTGGACACCACGTGTGCGCAGCTATGCATCGACTCATACGCGGTGCTTATCTCCGCCTCTACCTATGCCGAGCACGTTCGTAAAACATAGCGTGTCAAATGCCAAGGGCCTTGCTTTACGATCATGTAGTTGGAGGTGCATTTAATGCATTAAGATGGGAAGACGAATCCCTTTGAAGGATGGGTCGATACTGAGATTAGAAAGGTGTGACATTATGCCTAAATGCTAATTTAGGGCCGAGGCTGAGATTAGAAAGTTGCGACATTATGAGTAAATGCTAATTTCTATGAGACTGAGATTAGAAAGGTACGAGGGGCTGACATTAGAAAGGTGCCACATTATGCGTAAATCTAGTTTCTATCGAGGCTGCTGCCGTCAGGCATGCCAATGGGCTTTCGCGGCGATTTAT
Source organism: Wollemia nobilis (assembly GCA_028583015.1). Classification (NCBI taxonomy): domain Eukaryota; kingdom Viridiplantae; phylum Streptophyta; class Pinopsida; order Araucariales; family Araucariaceae; genus Wollemia; species Wollemia nobilis. The sequence continues at coordinate 5,333 of JAQPPZ010002738.1, read as the reverse complement.
TTCCTTATATCTATTTCCAAATGTTCCGCAAGCTAAAATGGGTAAACGGTGATCTTATGTGTCTCCTTCCAATGCCAAGGACACGGGATTTAACAGCATAATGTTGTTGTGACTTATTTTTTTTAATTTCTTGATGTTTATTTCGCGAGATTTTCCCGAGTTTTTTGCCGAGTTTTCGGCAACTCGCGAAAATTACAGTGTACTGCAACTGGCCTTGTGTCTTTTCAAAAATTAGAATAGATCTAGCGGATAAAGAGTTACAGTGTACTGCACAAGATTTCCCAGTGGAGCTTATGGTACGTAACACCGAACATGTGGTTCTGCACGAGAATTCCCAGTGGAGATTATGGTACGTAACACCGAACACGTGGTTCTACAAGTTCACGGGCGTCGCAACACTGAGAGCAGATGAAGCGTCTTCAAGGCAGGACTAATACTAGGAAGAAAATCCTACGATTTAGTTCGCCCACAATCAGTTATCAATTTGGGAAGTTTACGCTCACCCTGTGAAAAATAAAGAAAGCACAATACTGAAAATGTTTCAGATTAACGTCAAAAGAAAAACCAACCAAAAGAAAAGCAAATTCAGGCCATCTGCTTGTATAAATTCCAAAAGAAGATCTGTTGGCTGCAGCTTTAGAACTACTATGGGTTATATATGGAAATCGAGAGAAAGAGAATTCTATTTAAGCAGTGAAAGCTCAGAAGAAGGGTCTTTACCGTATTCCTCTCAGCAATCGTTGTAGCTTTCGCGGCGGGAACATCAGAAGCATTTTAGTGTCCAAGTTAGGGAGACAATAGATAGACGACAGCTTGAACCTGAATTGGAAGCTAAAGCCCGAAATTGGAAGCCACTGTACAAAGATTTTCTTCAATAGGGTTACGATCACATTGCAGGATTGCCGAGCCCTGTACAACAATACAAGCATTTCCGGCAACCGGATCAGCATGTGGTGAAAAAGGTGAAGGAGATATTTGAGCTCGTTCGAGACCCATTTGTGGTAGATACCAGTATGACGTGTTGGAGCTGTTGCAGTTGTGGATCGAGGTCTTCCTTCTCTATTAAGGAGAAATCTTTTTTATCCAACGAAGAAGAAAGAGAGAATGAAGTTCCGCTTTTACATGTGAAGTCTGCAGAACATAACAGCGGTTTGGTTATGGACGAGAGGGAACAGAAAAAGAGAAACGTTCCATTACAGGGGAGCAAGTCTTCCGTACCCAGACGGAGAAATGTAGAGTTCAAAAATGGAGTTGAAGAACGAAAGCAGAAACGAAGTTCAGAAACGACTTCATTCCTGGAGAGCAGAGACGCAGATTCGGGTACTATGTTCCAGGAGGCACAAAAGAAAATCTCAGCTAAGACTAGCAGTAATGTAGTGTATAAAAAGCCACCCAAAAAGTCAGGAATAACAAGGGCCCAAGTCACCATCAAAAAAGACAGAAACAATGGGAGTCTTTCTTCTCCGAAATTCAACGGTGGGGAATGTAATTCAAGACCGATTGGCAAGCAAAGACGTGAATCTCAACGGTCGAGTTTACCAAGAACAAGAAAAAGCAACAGGAGTTCGAAGCCCATAGCCGATCCACTGGAACTGCCTACTCCAGCAGAAAAATGTCGTATCGATTCTGATAAAAGTTCCGTTAACCGCCGTGATTCAGATGAGAAGAGTACAGTTTATAACAGCTATGTTGTTGTGGTATCTTCGTGTGATGTACAAAGGGATTTCAGAGATTCAATGGCGGAAATGATCATACATAACAATATTCGTTACTCCGGAGAGCTTGAGCAACTGGTTCAATGCTATCTTACCTTGAACTCGGATGAATTTCATGATGATATCGTGAAGGCCTTTGAGCAAGTCAGGTCAGATTTAATACAATTATCCCATAGTTCTGCAATATGAAATACAATGTATAGTGATGTGTCTGTAATTCTTAGATTAGATATCACTTTCGCAGCTCTACTTTAAAAGTTCTGGAGTACTCATTCCATTTGGGCATATTATATTTTATGGTTTATAGATCTCAACGCCCAATATGGTGACAAAGTTTATATGTATTTTGTAGTTAACAAGACGCAACGTCCCACTCTTATCATAAATGTTGTTTGATCTAAATTCCAAGATTTAGAAAAGACGAACATGCTGGAGAGGGCTAGAAAGCTTTCGTAATTTTATTATTTTTAAAACCTCGGTCATCTTTTCTATGAATTAAAGCCTTTATGGTGTTTTTGTAAATACATTTTCGTTACAAAAGTTCACTTTTTTTTTTTTTTTCTATTTGTGGTAGAAGCCTTGAAATTGCTTCGATTATCAGTGCCTCACCAGGCACCTTTTATATTATTAATTTGTGTCGGATTAAAGGTGAAATTGTTTTGCATTCGTATCAATTTCAATATGAATTTTTGGGGATAGGATGGTTTTTGGTTTTTTCCTTCTCTCAAGTGTAATAAGTTAAAATCTCTAACACCAGTGATTTGTGCATTTTGTAGGTTTTTTTTTTTTTTTTGAAAAAAGCTAGATTATATTATATTGGAGCATTTTGCAGTTTTTATTTCTCAAGTTGTAATTAGATGTAAGGAAAGAAATCCATCACTGTGTCTCCATTATTTCACGCGAGACAACGTCAGTTGAGATCTAAACATCGCAAGCTTTCTTGTCAAAACGTAATAAATTGGGAACACGATATGACAGGCATATCTTGAGAGGTTTGATTCGATTGCTCAGACAAATACCGAGGCATAATGTTGTTCGTATTTTTTCCATAGACAAGACAAATTTCAGTGTAGGACAAAGTAACCAGATGGACAGATGGCGTATTCACCCGTAAAAAACCAAAAGTTTGACAATCTGGTCACCACACTATTGACTTCAAGTATATTTTATGGCAATGTAGCCAACGTTTTACTATACCTATAAGTGTTCTCGATGTTTTTAAAGTTCGAACATTTTAAAAAATTGTAATTCTACATAAAATTCCATATATAATAAATGTATATATTTTTATATAATTTTATTTTTTATTATTATATAAAATATAGAAATCAAGTATACAAAATTATAATATTTGTTTTTAATATTTTTTTAAAAATACATAATTTAAAATATATAAATATATTTTTTAAAAGATAAACATTTTTATAGCTTTATGTAAATATTAAACATAGAAGAAAGCACTTAAAATATCTTATATTATTATGTTTAAAAATAAGAAAAGTTCAATTTATTATTATGTTTAAAATTGAGAAAAGTTTAATTTTAGGTTTCTTTAAAAATTAGGGTTATTATTATAGGGTTAAAAGGAATATATTTTTTATTTTAAGGTTAAAGAAGAATTTTTTTTCTTTAAGGGTTTGATTATGGGAAATTCATTTGCGACCTGCAGAAGGAGGTTGTACTGTGCCGTATATACAGAAAAGCGACGCCGCTCAAGTGGCTGGAGGAGCGAGCAATGAAACAAGAAACGGCCTTCGTTTGCTTGCGGCCTGAGAAAGTGGAATCCGGCGAGGCAAGAAACTATTTCGCGCATGAGGGAAGCAGTTCGCTCAAAGAATATACGACACAGAACAGCAGTTGTTGTTATCTTTTTGATTTTGCCATAGACCCGTGTTCTAGGCATTTTCCGACGAGGGAAAGAGAAGCATTGAGGGGTTCTTCAACATCATGGCCATAATCAATTCAAACCCCTCCGTGTTTGAATGCGACTCTGCTTTTTCAACTAGCATTTTTTTTTTTCAACAGTTAAAATTTGATTTTAGGGTTTTTGATGTTTGTTTTTCACTTGGTTTTTGTAGCCGAATTTAGGGTTTGTTCTGCGAATTTATTGGATAAGGTTTTAAATTCGACGATTTTCAAATTTCATATACAAAATTCGACTAATTTGATAACTAAGCTTATAACATGATTGAATTTATTAAACTACTTATCCGCGAATTTATTCGATAGGGTTTTTAATTCGACGATTTTAAATTTTCATATAAAAAATTCTACAAATTTGATAACTAAACCTATAAAATGATTGAATTTATTAAACTACCTATAAAATGATTGAATTTATTAAACTACCTATCCGTCCTGTGGACAAAATAGATATGGAATTTGTCAAATAGAATAATTGCCTCTTTTACATCAACTCAAAACAAAAAAAAACATAAGCATTTAGTTGCCTCCGGCCTGAATGACATTAGATGTAACTATTAGGTTATTTTCATTGAATATCTCCAACAGTTTAGCCTATAAGACCTTTTTTAACCATTATGTCAAAAGGAATAATTTTTTAGGATGTAACATGACTGAATTTATTAAAACTAGCTATCTGTCCTACATGTTATAGACGAAATAGATATGGAATTTGTCAATAGAATAGTTATCTCTTTTACGTGAAGTCAAAAACAAAAAGAATAGAAACCATAAGCATTTAGTTGCCTCATGCCTCAGGCCTGAATGACATTAGATGTAACTGTTAGGTTATTTTCGCCGAATATCTCCAACATCTAATGGAGTAGTTTATCATATAACAAGTATTTTATGGACAAATAGATATGGAATTTATCAAATAGAATACTTACCTTTTTCCCTCAAATCATAAAAAAAAAACACAAATCCATAAGCATTTAGTTGCTTGCGGCCTGAATGACTTTTGATGTAACTGTTAGGTTATTTTAACCTAATATCTCGAACATCTAATGGAGTAGTTTAGCATATAAAAAGTATTTTACGCGAGGAATAAGACCATTTTCTTATTAAAACAGAACTCGATGATATATGATAATCAAAATTTAAACCACATTAAATATACATGTTATAATTTAAATTTAAACTTTAAATTTTTTTAAAAAATAAGACCATTAAACTTTGAATTATTTTTTAAAAATAAGGCCATTACACTCTATGCCAAGATACCCATGGTCTCCCTTGTGGGCATCATTTCTTTACACTTTACATTATGATAGTCATTGTTATAGATAGATAGATATTTGTATTTTTATTATTTCAACATTTAAAGAATAGCGTTAATGGTTCTAAGTCTCTAGAAGGGGACTTACATGACATCTTGTAAGTCCAAGTCCCCACTTCTATTACCAAGACCTATGCATTTCAGTCTAAATCTCCTTATGGTGGCCAATTAACCTTGGTACCTCTACTACCTTTGTTATTCTTTTTAATTAAAATTAAAGATATATTTTTGAGATTTAGAGGCCTTACATAGAAAAGTAAGGACAAACCTATTATTAAATGTAATTTTGTTGGTTACAGCAGGGTTCTGTATTTGTAATACATATTTTATGTAATTGGCCTAGTTTGTGCTTCAAATTAAATATTGTTTCAATAAAA